>JAVRXN010000003.1:42188628-43463628 GCA_033556935.1 Timema podura
AACAATAGTTAATCTTGAACAAGCTTATAACTCGAACAAGTAGGAAGACACGATGCTAAAAAAAAACCTTATTCTTGAAAATATATTTTATTGTGAATCTGTACACAATAAGCTACACATGATATTTATAGCAGCCTAAAAACTGTATATCTGCATTAATAACATTAAAATATATTTTCCTGACTGTATGAAACAAAGAATGCATTTCGTGGTTACCCTTGACTATGCCAATATTATCAACGTGGATTTTTAAACCTTATGTTTAATCCTTTTAAAATGTAAGCTATTTCAAATTTTAAAAAAATCAACTACACCATTCGTGCTCAGCGATCTAATATTCCAATGTTTTATTATATATTGTTTGTTTATTTTTTTATTTAGCACCACGCCTTACTACCTATTTGGGTTATACACTTAAGTACTAATAACGTTAATGGGTTAGGCATGGGAAAGGTTTAATTTAGAGAAAGTGTACCCGCATTTGCGTGTAGGAAGAGTAGAAAACCATTCTGAAAAAACCATCCCCAGTTCACCCAACCGAGATTCAAACCTTGATCTCCCCGTCCTCGACAGTCTAGCTCAACACGAAACTAGCGCGTTAGCCAACTATGCCACCGAGTCGGGTTGTTTTATTTTGAATGTACATTTTTGTTAATTATCAAACTAATTAGCCCACAGCTCAGCTATGACGGAATTCGCGTAAAAGTCGTGCCTAGAAAACCCAGGTATGATTAAATTAGTTTATAACATCATTCACTTGGGATCAATAATTGATTTATAATTTTTTAAACTATATTTATTGTCCTACTATAATCTAACGTTTAAAAAACCCTTTTAGTAAATGTATTTTAGTGTTAAATTTACTAAGGGTGAGGTTCAAATAATATTTACTGTGTATAGTATTTTAAATAGTTATATAGTAAACAATTGACTACACAATATAATATAAAATGTCTATGAGTATACATTTAATGGTTGTCTACTTTGTAATATTCGTTGTAATACACATATTTTCATAAATTAAAATAACAAGGTAAGAACTTAATAATTATTCTGTGGATTAGTTCAGAGGATAATCGAATGTATTGTGTTATAATTACTTTGTGTGCTTGATGATTGCCGATATTCTCCATGTGCCAAACTTGGTTTGTTGTTTATATCGCTACTCGCTACATGTATATGTTTGTGTAAGTAACGCTGCGCCGATAACTTTAACGGACGAGTTCACTCTGCGACACGAAGTGCCAGGTGGCTATTGGCTGAACTAACGGGGTGAGACATAAAGAAGAAGCCGTTGATTAATCATGGTTAAGATTAAACAAGTGGTCAAATGAGAGTTACTTTCAACTGTAAACAAGCAGGTAACTCGTATACCGAACTAGCTTAGTAGGTTTCAATGTACTTAATTAGCCTTTAAGATTTGTCGTTGGTATATTGTTATCGTTAAAAATATTCCTTGTATCAACATAATATTAGATCAATGCATTGACAGAAACCAAACTTGAGTAACTGAAAGTTTCTGGAATAATTTTAAAAATAAGATCTCTGCAACTATTATTTGTTTAAAATGTGTTTCATTGTCATTCAAGGCTGAGTAAGCCATTATAGATCAAATTATGTTTTTAATGTTGTATTCACCAGTTTTGTTGTTTTTAAATGTACAACGTCTACATTTACTATACTGTGCAAATTAATTGGGACAAGCTATTTTTTTCTCAAAATTGTAATGTGATTGCCAGTTGATGTATTAAACCGGTTTTATCTGCCTTGAGGTGGTGTGACTGTTAGAACTTGACAGTAAGAATGTATTTAATTAGAAGTTAAGACTTAGTTAGATTGCTCTAGAAATATATATATAATAATATAATATAATTTAGATTAAACAGTTGCTAAATTGGTAGATGTATTAAGTGAAATTAAGTCAAAATGTATAATTAGAATTTACTTCTGGTGAAAAAAAAACCTATTGTCAGATATGAACAATTATATACAATTAATAATGCATCATCAACTAGACCATACACGAGTTGATAAAAAGCCTAAAATATATGTTTACACGTTTAAAATGTTGTTACAGAAACTTTAAGATATACAATATAGTATGGTGCAAAGCAATGTTTAAAGTTCCAATCTGTTGTAAAATAAAAGAATAAAAAAATTTAAAGGTTAACATCTGTCAAACAAAATTAATGAAGTAATTAAGTGATGTGGAATAATCTAAGTCTTATCTGTTTCCTTGTCCCATTACTCCTTTATAATATCCAGCACTGGAAAGATGCTGGGTTACTTCATTCCGACATGTTTCGGTAATTTCACTTAATACATACTACCAATTTAGCAACTGTTTAATCTTTATTTTATATATATATATTTCTAGAGCAATCTATCTAAGTCTTAACTTTTAATTATAACCCCTCCTTACTTACTATTTTTTAGAATGTTTTATAAAATGCTAGTAAGAATATGGTTTGGTTGGTTTTAAACTGGAAATAGTCACTTCAGCTTCAGTTGTGAGCTTTTATGTTATGACAGTGGATGTTAATTTTTGCTCTCTGTAAGATACGTGTTGCTTTCGTGTATTTAAAAATTGATATTACTTCAAGGAAGCGTGCAAAAATAATTGCTCTTAAGGATCACACTTCTATGTCAGTGAGAGATATCGCTTCTGCAGTTGGTGTAGGCAAATTAAGTGTATTCAAGAATTCTCACAAGATGCAATGCATATGGATCATTGTCTCCAAAAAGGAGAGGTAAATGTAGAATAAAACGAAAAAACAACTCCACGAACCGATAAAATTAATCAGAAATTGTAATATGAATTCAACAAAAACAAGCACAGACCTTCAAAGAGATTTATTGGCTAGTGGTTTTGATGTTAGTGATTCAACTGTACGCCGTAGGCTTCTGGAAGTTGGCCGGAAGGCAAAAAGACCAACGAAAAAACAATTTTGAATGCTAAAATGAAGATAAAACGTTTAGCATGGGCCAAAAAATTATAAATCATGGACTGCTGACGACTGGAAAAAGGTAGTTTTCAGTTATGAAACTCATTTTTATGTGCAGGGTTACAAAGCAAATGTCGTTAGATGAAGCAACTGTAAACCCTTAAGACCTGAACATGTCCAACAAACTGTAAAACACCCTCTAAACAGATGTTTGGGGGTTTTTTCACAACAAATGACACTGGAAGTTTAGTTCCTGTTCAAGGTATGATGAATTCATTCAAGTACGTAGAAATATTACAACCTAAGCTTGTTCCATTCTTGCAAACTTTTGACGGGACATTTCAACATGACTTGGTCCCATGTCACAATTCAAAATTGGTCAAGACTTTCATGCTGGAAAAATAAAATAAATTTTCTTGATTTGCCTGGAAATTCACCAGACTTAAATCCAATAGAAAACTTGTGGAATATTTTGCAAAGACGTTTAGGTAAAATGGACTGTACAGCCAAAGAACGCATGATAACGAATGCTATAAAAGTGTGGTTCGACGATGATGAACGTCAAAAATATGATCACTAAATTAGTGGAGTCAGTGCCAAAACGAATTCAAGAGGTAATTTCTGCCAAAAAGGACATACTTAATACCTAATACAGCTATTTATCAGTGGACTATAAAGGGGCATAGACTGAATATAAAAGGCCATTGTTTTTAATAAAAGAGTGGGATTTTTTACTTTGTCCCAATTAATTTAGCACAGTATAGTATATAATATTAAGAGTATTATATTATTTGTATTATTATATATATATATAATATAAGTAACCCAGTTATCATATTTTAAAACACGTGTTTTTTATTGATGACTAATTATGTGCAGGTTTAATTATGTTCAATGAATGAAATAAAAAAAGCTTTAAAAACACACAAATAATTAATATATCTGTTTTGTTATTGTATTCCAGACAAATCATTACTCTTATATATTTTCTTTTATTTCATCCAAAATAAATTACGACATTAACAATCTAGCTATTTTACTGTAACTTACTAAACACTTTCTGTAAAAACTTATGAAGAGTTTGAACATCGTAGAATTTGGCAATGAGTTTTTCTCTTCATTTAAGAAGTTCTGTTTGGATCTCTGTGCCAATGAGGAGATATTCAACACCTATCGAGGTTACCCATTGATCTCTATAATATAACTGGATGGACACACACATACACATTGCCAAGGACAAAAGCGTACGTTCAAGTTTATCGTCTGCTACACTGTGGGGGGATAGATTTAACGGTTTCTTTCAATGTTCTTATGCTGAAAACATGTCTCTGATGAATAAAAGTGTTATTGTTTGAAAATAGTGAAGTATTATACCACATTTTCCTGAAGAAACATTTGCATTAAAGGATATACAATTCAGCTTTACAGGTAATACTGTACAAATAAGAATACAATCTTTAACATATTTAAATATGTAGTTATTATCAATGCTGTTTACAGTCTTCCAAGACTACACCTATATTTAAAGTTGGTTATTAGCTTGTATATTGGTTTCATAAACCATATTATATTGAAAGTTCGATAAAGATAATGAATAAGGTATCTTGAAACTTGATTACATTTGTTTGAATGACAAACGTTGTGTAGTTGCCATACATTCAAACTATCACTTAGGCAATAGGTTTGTAGAAATATTATTTTTTTATTATATTACCATTTTAAAAAAAAGTTGGCTCATATCTTGTATACTGCTTTCAAAAACCATGTTTTGTTGAAAGTTTGATAACTATAATGAAACAAGCTAGCTAAAAACTGTATTACATTTGTTTGAATGACATACTTTGTGTAGAAGTCTTACTTTTAACAGATAATTTAGGTTATAGGTTTGTAGAAATCACAGTATCTACTAAACCCTGATTTTAGTAGGAATCCCAATCTGTAAGGCTCTATTTCGTACCAGAATACTATCATATGTATAATATTTTGGTAAAATAAACGGCTATTTATAACGGAAGTAGAATTTTCTTTCTGGAAGGTATTTTATCCTACCCAAACACAATTGTAGGGTAGGATTCTGGTACGAGATAAAGCTTTACAAGCGAGCTTCCTTCAAAAATCATCGTATATATTAGACTAAATCAACTTATTTAAAGAAAAAAACTAACCAGTTTCGAACTTTGTTATGTTCTTCAAAGCTTTTACTAACATATTTATTTCATTTAACTAGTCAAACATTGATTTATATAATATATTCAATCAAATTAATGAACGATGTCAAAATTCAACATTGCCTTGTATGGGTAAAAGAGAGAAAGAGATATCCGAAAGTTTCCTTCTCTCTTAGACAATGGTATGCAGGCGACAGCTCGAAAATTTCAGCCACAGATGTTCATCCAGTTATATTATAGAGATCAATGAGGTTACCACGTGGAAGAAAATTAAATCCAAGTGAATCTACTGAAGTTATATTTTATTTATTTTGGCCAAAAAGTTTTTTGTTATAAACACTGGAAAAAAAAAATACTAACTTTAAATATCATTCTCTTCCCCTTTCCCCTCGAGATAAAATATACCATAGTGGAACCAAGCAAGGTATCAGTCTTACCTTGACTGATTGATTACACTATGGCTCCATGTTCCATGCTACACAATAGTGGAACCAAGCAAGGTATCAGTCTTACCTTGACAGACTACACTATGACTCCATGTTCCATGCTACACAATAGTGGAACCAAGCAAGGTATCAGTCTTATCTTGACTGATTAGACTATGGCTCCATGTTCCATGCTACACAATAGTGGAACCAAGCAAGGTATCAGTCTTACCTTGACAGATTACACTATGGCACTATCTTACAAACTTAACCATAGTGGAACCAAGCAAGGTAGTAGTCTTACCTTGACTGATTAGTGATTACACTGTGACCTATCTTACAAACTACAGCTTAGTGAAACCAAGAGTGCTATCAGTCTTACCTTGACTGATTACACTATGACCCTCTCTTTTAAGTTATTTCATAGGGGAACCAAGCAAGGTAGCAGTCTTACTTTGACTGATTACACTATGACACTCTTTTATGAACTACAGCATAGTGGAACCAAGCAAGGTAGCAGTCTTACCTTGACTGATTACACTATGACACTATTTTACAAACTAGACCATAGTGGAACCAAGCAAGGTTTCAGTCTTACCTTGACTGATTACACTCTAGCCCTGTTATATAAGTTACACCATAGTGAGATAATGCAAGGTAAGCACACTAGCTTACAGGTAAGCGACGTTTTACGTTCGTGTCTCCAGCACCAGGGCTAACTACCCCTTAAAAGGTCCACGAGGTTTGGGAGGGGATTCTCTGTTCCACTATAGAGCCTTTTCACTTCTCTTGTTCGTTCTATTCAAATAAAGAAGATTTGTGATTTAATAGACCAAATATGTTCAAATTTGTATACTTTACCAAGCACAGGAGTGCAATGAAATACACTAACTATATAAATAAATAGTTATTTTAATCACAGAATCAAATAGAATAGAAGAATAGAAGAATTACTCCATAAAACCAAAAAGGTCTGAAGCTTTAATAATTAAAATAGGAGGCTTAAAATTTACGAAAAAAATTGAAAAATAGATTTTCGATGTGAACATGTTTTAAACAAAAAAAAAACACCTGCATCGGTGACCGCATGGTCTAAGACATCACTATAATATTAGATAAGGCTGTTGATGACAATGAGATTGGGGTTCAAATCCCGGTTGGTTGGACTTAGGGTGAGTTTCTAAAATATGTTTTTCCCTCTCCCTCCACGCAAATGCTGGTACACTTAATCTAAATTCAATCTTCCTTATCTATAACTCACTAACGAACAGGTCCCCACTGTTCTTATTATATATAATCACCCTCTTCTTGGCTATCAACTCCTAACGCTGATGGTGGCAACTTATGGAAGAAATGTACCAGCACTAGAATCCAGAGAGGTGTTAAAACCTCACCGAAAATTACGGAGAGAACCTTAACGCCCTTAAGTGGGATTCGAATATCGACCTCCTCGTCAACGATGGCCCAGTGTAATGCGAGTCTAAAGCCATAGACTACACAGTCATAATTTAGGGTCTCACAAAGAAGTCTTGAAGATAGGTCGGTTATTTCTTATTCCTATTATGGTGATTATTATGCATTCTTTGGTGACGTCTCCTTTATCACTGATGAGATGCAAAATAGCTATAAGTAACAATAAAAGACTCTTTCTTGTATGTTTTGTCATTAATCTTGATAAAGACTTCTTAGAAAAACGTACACAATTAAAGTTCGCCTGAAACCTAGTGTAACAACAAGAAATGGTAATTTCCACTAATACATAAATATAAGTTTATTATTTGATGCATCGGTAGGTTGAAAGCAAGCTAATATATATCTCTGTCATATTTTATAATATATCGAATGTTTCCGAATATTGATTGACATTTGTTTGAGCTAAATGTAACAGCAGATGATGATATGTAATGCTAATATTCGCCCATTTTTTGTTTTAATTCTTAGTTTATTTTTTTTACTATTATAGCTGTTGAAAATAGCTGATAATTTTAATCAAAACTTGTTGAGTTTATTTTTATTTTCAAGCCTTAAAGCGTAGTGAGTAGTCCAATATATAAAATAAATTGATAAATTGACCCACAATACGATATCGTGCTCCTCACAGTCACTAACAAAGCTACAATACCATTTCTTATATGATACAATAACAAAGTCGATAGAATATTTATAATATCTGCTGCGGTTTCCTAGTCACAGATAGAGCGCGTGGAAGTTGACGTTGACGTTCTTCGTATAATTCATAGATCGCAGTAGCATCCAAACATGTACAAATTAATCTTATATATTTAAATGATCTTTCTTTTTTATAATTTATGAATATATTTATAACTTTTTCCTATTTATTTTGATAAAGTAATATATTTTCATTAGTAAAAGTAAAATTATTTACTTATTTTTAAGGTTTAAAGCCATGAAATGAATTTAATCTCTTTTGTCACTCCATGTTAAAGTAAAATTTACAAAATATTTATTGAAAAAAATTGGTCTATCACATTTAACTTGACTTAAATTGTCAAGTGGTTCGAATCCCTACTTTTTGACAAAGGGTATATTAGTTACTCTTTAATCAATTAATTAATTAGATCTCACGAAGTATTATAACATAGTCATGTATTTATTCACGTCCAATTCGGAATAAACACAAACTCTAAAGCCGGGACGCTACTCTGACGTTAAATTAGACTTCAGATTAAGTATTCTTCATTCACGGTAGGAATTACTCTCTGAAAGGTCTTTTTTCCTACCAATATCCTACTATATAATAGCTTTCTGGTAGGGAAAAAGGCCTTTTAGAAGTCAATTCCTACGGTGAACAGACTCTACTTCATAGAAGTCGAGTGTATCGAAGGTGGGTTTTTTTCAAAGTGGCTTTCCAATTTTGCTCCACTAAAATACAGATACACTTACTCTAAATATAACCTTCTTAACCCCTAAAACCATTAGCGTAATTAGTACATTAGCCTATAGCCCGAACGGGTAGTAAGAGTAAGACGTGGTGCTTAAATAATTAAAAAAAGAAAAGAACTGTATAGAAGATGGATTGTGTAGCTTATTTTGTCCAATTTTAGATTCGCTGACAAGGGAGGTCTACCTTGTGGATTGGATTGTGAAGGATTAAAAAACAAGGGTTATTTATATTCAGCGACACCCCTCAAACTCTCGCTTAGTGAGGTTACTTTAGAGCAAGTAACAAACCAGCCGCACGCGTGAAACTATCTGTTTAGCATTTTGTATAATTATTGGGATAAACACCCCAAACTTGACTCCATGCCGACCTGTAGACTGTAATCTACTGAATACTGATCTAAAGACAATTACTTTTTCCCCTTCCAACTCCCAAAACCGAGGGAAACATATCAACAACAAAATATTATAGATACTAAACTAACATAAATAATGAACAACAGAAAATGAAAATAAGCTAAACAAAATATTCCAAAGTTATTTTACAATATTAAATATATAAGATGTTCTTACTGGACATATTTGGCATATTCAATTAACCGTGGTGAGTAATTTTATGTAAATTCGTAGTTAAACCTGTTTTATTTGTACTTAAATGTAAATAAGTCCGTATTTTAGTAATTTATTTCCATAATTGAGATATAAGATCGGGAATGAATATTAAACAAACAAATGATCGTATTTGTAATAAGGAATTAAGTCAGCAAACAAATCAGTAGAATCCACCTCGTAATTTTAGTTTTGAATTAATGTAGTTTGGGACTAGAGAATAAAAAGTAGCAGAAATATAAATCAAGCCGTTTGAAGTTGAAGTATAGTAAAAAGAATATGGAAATTTTCTTTTAACCTATAAATGCCTTATTAAACTCGGGCGAAATTTCGCCAGAAGTTTTAATGTGAGAAAATGAATCCAAACATGAGGTATTCCAAACTATCTCCTGGGCCCGCCTCTGCGCCTAAATTGTTAAAATGGTTATTCACTACTCAAGTCTTGAAGACACTAGTGCAATTCTAGTCTGTGCTATGAACACATTTAATTTATTATTAGTATCAATTCATATTGAATTCCCGCCTTAGTATGTGGTATTAGGTTTCCTGGCTTAAAATTTTGTAAGTTGAGTACTAAAGTAATACGTGTGTTTAGAGAGTAGATGTTAAGTATGCTTGTCAGGGCAAAACGAAGTTTCCTTTGTGATGTTCAAACTTGCAGCGCCACTGTATAAGTACAATTAGAGTAACCTCGATGCGTTTCTAAGCACAATGTTGCCAGTCCCTCTCTCTCTCGCTTCGTTTTACCACCAAAAGATGGCAGTCTAATAAATATACACAAAAAGAGTGTTTTCATCATATAAATAGAGTTAGTTTTAATTAGATCAAAAATAAAATCAATTACCTTATAGTTTTTGAATTTTGAAATAAATATTAATTTAAAATTAGCCAATAAATGTTTAATATTAGATAATTTAGTTCAAAAATAACAATTGTTTTATAATTACTCCATGACTAAGTATATTTTAAAATGTATTTAAAGAAAATTAACGTTTAGAAATTAATCTGGTTTATATACCGGATGATTCGAACCTTTCTTTTTGGATAGGAAGTATATGTTAATACTTCTTATAATAAATTCAATGTCTAGTTTAACATAAGGGATGGACTTCAAAGGAAAAATATCGGTTTTTTAAGTTCACTTTTGATTATCCCTACCACATAAGGTTTTAATTTGTCTTGGATAAATAAATCGAGTAACTGTATCTGAAGTCTGAACTGTGAAGTACTAAATCAAAAACTTAAATTAAAACAAATGATGTTCATAAAATAATACAGGCATGATGCATACCAAATTTTAAAAAAAATACAATTTTGAAAATAGCCAGTTCTTTTAATTGTCTGTTCAATAATTATAATAACCATAATTCATTATCCACCGTTTGTAAAAACACATTACGAAACCATCTTTCTTTCCAGACAGCAGTTTCTTGTCTTGGTAGTTTGTTGTGTCCTACCTCACGCACTAGCAGATATAGGTAGAAATAAACTTTGGACATCGATGTTTTAAAAACGTTATTTATGGGTCGATCATTTTTAGCCACCGATATCCAAGGCGTGGTAATAACACTTGTGTGTTTTTGTCGGTGTTACGGGTGACAATTCTAAACTTTAACCACCCCTCACATCAGTGTTGTGTCACAAATAAAATATTTAGGATTGATTCTTGATCAGCATCTCACATGGATACCACATGTTGTTAGTACAGTAGCCCCATGGCTTCTTTGGTGCTGACTGACAGTTCACAGCTGACTTCTGACAGTCAAAATTTAGGTATATACCTAAATTTTGACTGTCAGAAGTGACAACTGCTAAAGACATGTTTTTTGCAGATCATATGGTTCGGCGTAGGGATACATAATTTGATCTGGTAGCTTTTCAAAGCCGTTAGAAGTCAGCTGTGAGCTGTCAGTCAGCACTACAGAAGCTAAAACTGAGGTATATGTGTAAAAAGATTTGTCCTATTGCTGGGGTCTTTAGAATAACTCAACACAAACTTACAACTAACACTAAAATCATAATTTATAACTCATTATTCCACTCACATTTATCATACGTGAACATGATTTGGGGATCAACATAAAAAAAATGAAGTGGGTACAAGTAATACAAAATAGAGCTATAAGAAATATTTTTAATTCTGATAATTTTGGCCATACACGTGTAGTAAACGTCTATAAAAAATAAAAAATATTATCTCTTGAAAAAACTATTTCCTTAAATATGGTTACATTTGTGTATAAAAGTACTGAATAATAAATTACTTTCAAACATAAAATTTGAGACTTTATCTAAAAAACGTAATTATGAAATTAGGGTAAAAGATACTAAAATATGTCAATCATCTGTAAAAACTACTAAATTTGGTATAACTTCATTTAAAAACCGAGCTTTGAAAGAATATGATACCTTCCACCAACAATTAGCGAGTGTGGATCTTTGAATAGTTTTGATGGTGCAATTAATAAACAACTCTGGTCTTAAAGCAGAATTCTATAAATGCAACAATTTTTGAGTGCTCTCTTAGTATGTTAGTTTGATACTGGGTTATTTTTTCTTTCTTTTTTATATGTTATTTTTATCTTTAAAGTTATTTGATTTTACTGTATTTACTATGGTAATTATGTAGTTAATAAGTAGGCTAATAGCCTTGTCTCTTGATTATTTATTATATTTTTTGTCCTTAAAATAGTTTGAAATGATTACACAACAATAGCTTTGACCTTCACTCATATTGTGTATGTAAGCCTATATAAATAAGAAGTGTAATATTATTTTTCCTTTATTTTTATTTCACTATAATCCTTTGAAAAGTAATATCACATAATTACTAGCTTTAATTTCCTTTTTATGTAATATAATTAGTAGGCTAATCACTTTGCCTCTCTTTTTCATTTAGTCTATAAGTTGTGTACTTTATAAAAATACCTAACCTTGATTTATGCAATAATTACAACTTAATATTTTTTAAATATATAATTTGATTTGTTTGAATGATTTTCTTTTTTACGTTAACTATCATGTATAATTTTTATGTCTTGTTATAAATCTTTTACTATGTCTTTATCTTGTAAAAATTTATTTTTGAAAAATTAATTGTACTTATATAACTAACTAAATTTCATGTGTACTCTAAGCATCAGCTATACTGTATCAAAATAGTTCCAGAAGATGGCCTAGGCTGTCGGGGATAAAAAAAAAAGATCCCCCGCTTAAATATGATTTTCAGTTACAGTTTAAATGCACTAAAAAACAAAATACCATGTTTTATTTGTTCTATAAAATCGATGTTTACCAGTTATTATTTTTTCTCATTGATTGATGTAGGGACATCGATGTGTGTTTTGGGTTTTTTTTCATTCGAAATCATCCCTACCAACAGGTAAGCCAATAAGAACCCTCGTTTCGATATATGTACAGTGAAACCTTGGATTGCGAGTAACTTGGTTTGCGAGTGTTTTGTAAGACGAGCAAAAATTTTCAATAAATTTTAACTTGATAAACGAGCGATATCTTGCAATACGAGTAGTACTACGGTTACGCTTTGTCTACCGAGCAGTTTCATTGGATAGGTTCTTTGTTAAAGTCGCACAAAAATAAAAATATTCCAGTGATCCACCATATAGCAGTGATTCCGTTAGTGACAGTGAAAGTCGTCCTAAACAATAACACACCTCCTCTTATCTCTCTCGTCCACCTCACACCAGCCACCATTAAATTTAATAAATAAATTTGATTACAGTACAGTTACATTTAAATAACGAAAATAAAAATGGTATTAATCATTTTTAGATTAAATATTTTTGGGTTGTGGGACGAATCATCTGAGTTTTCATTATTTCTTATGACCCGCTTCGGTGGCGTAGTTAGTTAACGCGCCAGTCGTGTTGAGCCAGACCGCCGAGGACGGGGAGATCGAGGTTCGAATCTCGGTCGGGTGAACTGGGGGTGGTTTTTCCGAAATGGTTTTCCAATCTCCCTCCACGCAAATGCGGGTTCACTTCCTCTATATTCAACCTTCCCAATTCCTAATCAATTAGTGTAATTAGTACTTAAGCGTATAACCCGAACAGGTAGTAAGACGCGGTGCTAAATAAATAAAATAAAATAAAATTATTTCTTATGGGGGAAATTCACTTTGATATACGAGTGCTTTGTATTACGAACACGTTTACGAAACGAATTATGCTCGTAATCCAAGGTTTTACTGTACTGTACATTATAGTTATATTTGTTGGTCGATGTTCGACAATCAATGTTCTTTAGCGACATCCAAAGCACGCACGCCATCGATCAACAAACATCGATGGCGCGAACATCGAACCGTCAACATCGATGCCTGAAAATCATCGCCCAATCAACATTGATGTTCGATGTTCATGCTTAGTACACTTCAAATTTTCACAACTCACAAGAGCTCGCTCATGACAATAAACTTAACATGTTTTCCGTATATCGAATAAACAAAAAAATACTTCCAGGTGTTGTAGATTACATCAAATAAACATGTAAATAATAATTTTAAAATAATTTAGCTAGGTAATGATTTTGTACCGCTCACAAACTCGATTAGAATATTATGATAAAAAAAACTACAAAAGGACACTGGTTTGAAGCCTAGAAAGAGCATTAATTGTTGCACTAATCCAAAGGTCCGGAGTTCAATTCCCATACCCAGGTTTGTTTGTTTGCAAGATTATTTAATTGCTTTGAGCACTTACCAGCCCTAGGATATATAATTTTGAAACCTTACTTTTGTAAAGTGTTTAACTTTTCTTCTTTTCTGAACAATAATTTTAACTGCAAAGTTTATCATTGCTATAATTTGATATAGTTGATAACTCAACGATAAGTATATTTTCAAGCGTTGACGAAACTAAAGAAAATAATTCACATAGAAACCGTTGTTAATAAATTGGTCTAAATATGGATTCCTCCCTACAAAGTTTTTTTCACTGCGTCTTACTATCCGTTTGGGTTATACGCTTATGTACTAATTACGTTAGTAGTTTTAGGGAGGAGAAAGGTTATATTTAAAAGAAGTCTACCCAAATTTGCGTGTAAAGAGAGTGGAAAACAATCTTTTTTTAAACCTTCTGAGTACACCGGTCTGAGATTCGAACCTCGATCTCCCCGTAATCGGCAGTCTAGTATAGTGCGAGAGTGAATATGGATTGGGTGTGTGTTATGTAAGTTGAAACCGTTTGTTAGGTAAGTTATAGTTTCATGATAAAGTCATTAATGTTTATGTTGACATTTACATTAGCTTCACATAGAAAGAAAGAAGAAATCTGTTTTCATGCCGCCATATCATTGTCTAAGGCATTTAAGAAGTTTATCAGGTGCAGTGAGGAGGTATATAATAACCTCTTACAATTTTTTTTTGTATTTGTCTATATTGTTTAACTCGACAAGACTGGAATAATATTCATTGTTGACATTGTTTATAGCACTGTGAATCAGGTGAGATTGTACATATTATATTGTTTAACTCGACAAGAATGGAATAGTATTCATTGTTGTCAATGTTTATAGCACTGTGAATCAGGTGAGATTGTACATAATATTATATTGTTTAACTCGACAAGAATGGAATAGTATTCATTGTTGACAATGTTTATAGCACTGTGAATCAGGTGAGATTGTACATAATATTATATTGTTTAACTCGACAAGAATGGAATAGTATTCATTGTTGACAATGTTTATAGCACTGTGAATCAGGTGAGATTGTACATATTATATTGTTTAACTCGACAAGAATGGAATAGTATTCATTGTTGACAATGTTTATAGCACTGTGAATCAGGTGAGATTGTACATATTATATTGTTTAACTCGACAAGACTGGAATAGTATTCATTGTTGACATTGTTTATAGCACTGTGAATCAGGTGAGATTGTACATATTATATTGTTTAACTCAACAAGACTGGAATAGTATTCATTGTTGACAATGTTTATAGCACTGTGAATCAGGTGAGATTGTACATAATATTATATTGTTTGTGACGTTGTCACAGACATGAATCTAAAGAAGACAGTTTGGACTCACCTAGCCTGGTCCCCTTTTTGACTGGCCTGCTTCACGGCTCCGAAAACACCCGCACTCATCTACATCATGTATACTACTAACCGTCCGTGGTTCGAGGTACAACTCCGAGCTATACTCGAACAGGTGAACATCGAGATTGCGCAGTCCCATATGCGCCAACGACTGTGTTCTGGTGAAATAAGACCTATCCACCGGCGCGTGAATTTGAATTATTACGAGGCTAAACGAGACTGTTCTCGAAGCATGTGCACGCCCCTTCCCCTGTCCCATCTGTGTTTCCCGCCGTATGTGAACACGTGACAGACTTTGTGTTGTATATAACGGCTGGACTGTGTAGTGATGTCACTCATTTCTCTGCGCTCAATTAGGTGAGGCACTTTGTCTTAGCTTTAGACTTAGTCTATTTTTCGTCGTATCAAAATTATGTTTGGCGCTTCATGTTCAAAATTTATATGTTTCGGCTTTATTTATTTATACGTTACTCAAATTTAATTTCTTTAGAGACTGCAGAATTTGCCTGTCAGCCATTATGGATTGTTTGATATTTAAACTCCGTTTCTTTTTTTGCAGACCCGCCTTGTCCGCCTCACGGACGGGTTTGGGATTTATTACGCCGCCATCTTGGGGCGCTAGTTATCTTTCTTAAAGTTAAATTTATTGAAATGTTTGGTTTGCTTGTCAAAGTTTTAAGGGTTTAGTCTTTTGTAATTGATGAACTTGTTCAACTTTGGGGCCGCGAGCCCGCGCACTTAGCGCTTCGGCCAAGTTTATAGTTAGATTGATCTAATTTGAATGGTGTCTGTTATAACTGATTAGGTTGATTTAATTCATTGATTGTTTATTTATTTTCCTCTTTTGCGCCTTGTAATGGCAGCTAGTAATTATTTAACATACTCATGTCGAATTTGTATCGGCATCGATGAGTTGTGTACACCAGTAATTTTTTTCTTTATTTAACCTTTTCTAGTTAGGTTAGTCGCCTTCTGCGCTGGGTCAATTTTATATGTATTCTTTTATTATTGTCTTACTGTTTTCTCTCGAAGACTTGGGGTCTTGCCCCATTATTTATTATTTCAATCAGTCCTTGTTGACTTTTTCACTCGACTACTTTTTGTATGTCTCACTTTCATATTTCTACGAGTTGTATGTTATGAATAAAAAAATAAACTCTCTTGTAATCAACCTACCTTTTATTTATAGTGTTATGAACCTATTAAATCAAAGGAGGGGCTACATGTTTAACTCGACAATACTGGAATAGTATTCATTGTTGACATTGTTTATAGCACTGTGAATCAGGAGATTGTACATATTATATTGTTTAATTCGACAATACTGGAATAGTATTCATTGTTGACATTGTTTATAGCACTGTGAATCAGGTGAGATTGTACATATTATATTGTTTAACTCGACAAGAATGGAATAGTATTCATTGTTGTCAATGTTTATAGCACTGTGAATCAGGTGAGATTGTACATATATTATATTGTTTGTGACGTGTCACAGACATGAATCTAAAGAAGACAGTTTGGACTCACCTAGCTGGTCCCCTTTTGACTGGCCTGCTTCACGGCTCCGAAAACACCCGCACTCATCTACATCATGTATACTACTAACCGTCCGTGGTTCGAGGTTACAATCGAGCTATACTCGAACAGGTGAACATCGAGATTGCGCAGTCCCATATGCCCAACGACTGTGTTCTGGTGAAATAAGACCTATCCACCGCGCGTGAATTTGAATATTACGAGGCTAAACGAGACTGTTCTCGAACATGTCACGCCCCTTCCTGTCCCATCTGTGTTCCGCCGTATGTGAACACGTGACAGACTTTGTGTTGTATAATAACGCTGGAAATGTGTATGATGTCACTCATTTCTCTGCGCTCAATTAGGTGAGGCACTTTGATCTTAGCTTAGACTTAGTCTATTTCGTCGTATCAAAATTATGTTTGGCGCTTCAATGTCAAAATTTATATGTTTCGGCTTTATTTATTATACGTTACTCAATTAATTTCTTAGAGACTGCAGAATTGCCTGTCAGCCATTATGGATTGTTTGATATTTAAACTCCGTTTCTTTTTTGCAGACCCGCTTGTCCGCCTCACGGACGGTTGGATTTATTACGCAGCCATTTGGCGCTAGTTATCTGTTTAAAGTTAAATTTATTGAAATGTTTGGTTTGCTTGTCAAAGTTTTAAGGGTTTAGTCTTTTGTAAAGATTGACTTGTTCAACTTTGGGGCCGCGAGCCCGCGCACTTAGCGCTTCGGCCAAGTTTATATTAGATTGAACTAATTTGAATGGTGTCTGTATAAACTGATTAGGTTGATTTAATTCATTGATTGTTATTTATTTCCTCATTTTGCCGCTTGTAATGGCAGTAGTAATTATTAACATACTCATGTCGAATTTGTATCGGCATCGATGAGTTGTGTACACAGTAATTTTTTTCTTTATTAAAAACCTTTCTAGTTAGGTTAGTCGCCTTCTGCGCTGGTCAATTTTATATGTATTCTTATTATTGTCTTAACAGTTTTCTCTCGAAGACTTGGGTTTTTGCCCCATTATTTATTATTTCAATCAGTCCTTGTTGACTTTTTCACTCGACTACTTTTTGTATGTCTCACTTTCATATTTCTACGAGTTGTATGTTATGAATAAAAAAATAAACTCTCTTGTAATCAACCTACCTTTTATTTATAGTGTTATGAACCTATTAAATCAAAGGAGGGGCTACATGTTTAACTCGACAATACTGGAATAGTATTCATTGTTGACATTGTTTATAGCACTGTGAATCAGGTGAGATTGTACATATTATATTGTTTAATTCGACAATACTGGAATAGTATTCATTGTTGACATTGTTTATAGCACTGTGAATCAGGTGAGATTGTACATATTATATTGTTTAACTCGACAAGAATGGAATAGTATTCATTGTTGTCAATGTTTATAGCACTGTGAATCAGGTGAGATTGTACATATTATATTGTTTAACTCGACAAGACTGGAATAGTATTCATTGTTGACATTGTTTATAACAGTGTGAATCAGGCGAGATTGTACATATTATATTGTTTAACTCGACAAGACTGGAATAGTATTCATTGTTGACAATGTTTATAGCACTGTGAATCAGGTGAGATTGTACATAATATTATATTGTTTAAATCGATAAGACTGGAATAGTATTCATTGTTGACATTGTTTATAGCACTGTGAATCAGGCGAGATTGTACATAATATTATAATTGTTTAACTCGATAAGACTGGAATAGTATTCATTGTTGACATTGTTTATAGCACTGTGAATCAGGCGAGATTGTACATAATATTATATTGTTTAACTCGACAAGAATGGAATAGTATTCATTATTGACAATGTTTATAGCACTGTGAATCAGGCGAGATTGTACATATTATATTGTTTTAACTCGACAATATTGAATAGTATTCATTGTTGACAATGTTTATAGCACTGTGAATCAGGTGATATTGTACATATTATATTGTTTAACTCGACAAGACTGGAATAGTATTCATTGTTGACAATGTTTATAGCACTGTGAATCAGGCGAGATTGTACATATTATATTGCAAGGCCTCCCCTTCCTTCATTCCTACAAGCAAAATAACCAGACAAGCTATAAAAGTTGTGTATTGGTTTCATATAAACATGTTTGAGAAATCACAATTATATTTGGGCCATTATAGCCTAGCTACGTTAACATGTGTTTTAAGCCAAACATTTTATTTTTTATGTTACGGATGTTGATTTGCCACATTGCTAAGCTGTTAATAAAAAAACTAGCTTTGCGTGGAAGGAGGGTGGGAAACCACCCTCAGACTGGGATTTATACCCTGATCTCCCCACCATCAGTAGGCCAGTTTAACACGAGAGAGATGTTTTCCAGGGGTTTCCAACTTAAAAGTGTCCGGGGGCCACAATTGTATCCTTGAGACTAGTAATGGGCCATATCATAATTGGCTAATTTTTTGTAAGTTATGCAAAAATGAGAAGAATTGAATTGTGAATGAAACAAGAAAGGCTAATTTAAATATGTTAAATTACATTCCAAACAAATTTTCTGACTAAAATATACTATTTTTGATACTAAATACAATACAGTAGTTGTAAGGAAGAAATTAAACATGAATATCAGTTGGAGCTCTCATGGATTTTTTTAAGAATGATTTGTGATATCTTTGTTTAACAAAATTAGTATAGTTATTAGAATCGAAACTATGTTTAGTTTACATTAACAAGGTTGACCTATTCATATTCCGACCAGCTTTGTGGTCTGGTGGTCAGTGTATTTGGCTGACAGTCCAAGGGTACCGGTTTCGGTTCCCGGCCGGGTTGGGTTTTTATCTGTAGTGGAAACGTTCCCTTCCTGGGTTCAGATTAGGATATCTTTGTTGTCCGTTCACCTCCAAACCGAAGGAGGCAATAAAAAACAACAGCGAGCATCACCCTGCCTAGAAATGCCTTTAATAGGTCACAAATGTTCAACCCTGAAATATGGAGCGATGATGATGATGATGAATATCCCAAATTAATAACGTATTTAAAAACAAGCCTTTTTACGTGAAAATCCAAGATAAATACATTTTATTCAAAGTAACATCTAATTCTTACACATTTTGCTTATGTTGCTTATGTTGACTGTTTAGTTCTTTTAAGAATCACTATACACAAGATAATAATTTATTTCATAGCCTAGGTCTAATCTACCGATAATTATTAATTAAGTTTGGCAGTCAATATTGTTTGAACGTCCGAGAAAAATATTCCCTCTTTTTCGGATCACTTTGATTTAGTTGTTAGGGCTTTATGAAAATTGTTTGAAGTGACTTAAACATGTTTTCGAAATTTGTTTGATATAACTTATTTAAGTCAACAAGTAAATTGAACATAAGATGAGAAGCAAGCCATTCACTATTATTGTAATATATTATAATATATTAATATATTAATAATCAATGTATTATATTAATTAATAAAATATTAATATATTATAAATATCGTGAGTATTTATTTTAACTTATAACAGATGATTTTGTTTTAAGTTTAATGTAGATACTGGTTCAGGCTATTTAAATTTAATACCAATTTATTGTTAGCTTATCACGACATAAAAATCAAAAACATAATAAAAATATATTGATGCATAAGTGCTACTAAACACACATGAAAATAAAAAATAACTGACATGACAAAGCCGTGAAGTTTTTCCAGGCTAGCAATTCACTCTCGATTTCGATTGAGCAAAACTCTTTTTCTTTTTTAATCTTTTGGTCCAGAAGGTATTAAATGGAATCCTACATACTTTTATCAATGTGTTCTACATCCAAAAGCAAAATATTTTGGCGTAATTTTGAGTAATGAGTGAAAATGTCTCGAAATAAATATATTTCCCATAAGATCCCAGCAGTCTGATTGAGGCCAGTTAGGTCAGTGGCAAGCGCGGGAGTCATGTGGGCCAATCACAGCCTGCCCTTGTCGGCAAGTGCCGTTTCAATCGTTGGCCGTACTCTTACTAGAGAGAGCTTTAGAATCTAGCCTTCTCGAACGCTGAGAAAATGCCGAGAAAACATTTTTGAATTCCTGAACTAAAGTCGTTCGTATTTAAGATGAGTGGTCGAGAAAACAACCATTTGAATTAGCTTTAAGTTGTATACAATAATTTCTCATTAAACGAATCAGTTTCCGGCGAGATCAACCAATACCAGCACAGGATAAACGTTAAATATTTTCCAATGTGGACAATATTTATCTCTGTGATACATAACCAATTTTCTTATTATTGTAAATAAATTTATTAGAATACTTTTATTATGTCAAAAAGAAATGTTACTTCTGAGCACAAATGTATTCGTCTGAAATTTATTGAAGGTCTTATCTTAAAAGAGTGATAAACTAAATTTTTTGTTTTATTATAACACTTTAGTATTATTATCAAGAAAAATAATAAGCATAACATACTTTTGTAAAAACAGATAAAGCAGACGTTCGAGATTGTTCCTCCATCACATCCTCTAATCGTCACCTTAGTATTACAAGGTTGTATGTGAACACAAATAAGTTTGGAGAAGCAGGGACTTGAATGTTCACTATGATCGTTACCCTATTAAATGATAGGTAGTAGTAATATAAGTTGGTATACAAAGTAATGTTACTATTTATGTGAAATTTACATAAATTTAGAAAATTTTACTTTCTTTTTTAGCTGTTATAGCCAATTAAATTTACACATACAACTTTGAAACTCTAAGAAAAATGTTTTACTATAATTAATGTCACATAAATTATTATTATTAGCACAGCGTCTTACTACCCGTTCGGATTATACGCACTTACGCTAATGTGCAATGGTAGGGTGATTGTGAGATGAAATGGAGGACCTACAGTTTAACGTGGAATCCGAACCACGGTAGAGGCCTGGCATTCCTCACATTCATAAGTTGTGATTACTACACATCTTGTCAGAGGTGAAGGAAGGGTTTGGCAATCAGATAAATCTGTGCCGGGACCGAGGGTTGAACCCCGGACCCTCGGCACAATTGTCACATAAAACTTTGTTATGTTTATTTTCTTACAATAACACATTTTGGTACAAACTATTAAAACAACTAGCATTTTATAACTAGATACATTATAATAATAAATAAGCTTAAAGTTTTTATTTATTTTTCTTAAATTTAGTTTTAGTAATTAAAAGTTTCATAGCAAAGTCTATAGCAGAATCTAAAAACATAATGAAAAACACAAAAGTTAATGTGTAGATTACATTTTATATAAAAAAATTGCACTAAATATTATTTAATGTCTTTTTTGCTAAACAAACACAGTTATCATATTCATATTAAAAATATTGATGTTAACTATTTGTAATTAAGTACGAGTTATTTATTTGTTCAAGATTCCAAGATGTGAGTAATACTCTCTGTCGATTTGTGGCATCCACTTCAGCATTTCTTGTAAGGACTTTTTCTACTGTTCTGATAATTCTACAATCCGCCCACTGACTTTGGGTGTTTGAAGTATGATTGAAGATTTCAAATCATCAGTACCAACAGAGTCAGTTGAAGATTTTCTTGACTGTCTAATCTTTTTTTGTTTTAAATAAACATTGGTATAGTACTCAGACAAATGAGACTCACGATATTTAATTTCAGTGAGTGATTGAGTGAACCTTAGAGATGTTACTTTTGAATAAGGAACTTGTTTGAAATCAAAATTTATGGCACATGTTTGAAAATCTTTGAAATCTGTCTTAATCATTTGTAGTATCTTGTAAGGCTTCTTTTGGTTCACTTTTAGTAACAACCGCAACAAAGAAATGGGAGAGAAAAATTCACTTTTTGACAACACTTTTTCTATGCAGCTATGCACTGAGTCTTTCTCCTGAACATAGGAATGACCAGGTGTTGAGAATTTAATTGTGATTCCATCAATAGATGGATAATGTTTTAAAAAATCAAGCACTGCAAATTAAATTATTGAGTTCCTGTTCTGAGGTACGCAATTGTCACTCCATAGTGTTAACTCTTTTATGTTTGGATTGTCTTTTGCAACCTGCCTCAATATTTTACATACAGCACTAGCAATATCGTTTCCTGTTCTTTCTATAAAAGATTCTGTCCATAAGGCACAGTATACTAGTTTGGTTGTTGAAAGATGGCCTGTTAAATTGTACACATTCAGCTTACTGTGATAAAAAAAAACAGCTGACCCCGGCTCTTGAGCAAGTAAGTACATTTTCTAAATCAAAACATAATACAGCTTTGCTTTTATCATCTCTATCACCTTGTCTATCTACTCGCATTGCCTCTTTTTCAGTATGTTTTGAATCTCATATTGTTTTAGTCTGTCCTCTGTCAATGTTTTTTCACTTTTAGCTAGCTTTACTTCTTCACAAAGGTCACATCTGTCTTTTTTGGGGACATGAAAATAAAGATTGTATTCTGTAACAAATATTTGTCTATAAAAGGATTGTTTAACAGGGTTCTCACGCTTTTCTTTTAGTTGATTTCCATATAGATTGTACATCAAAGAGACAATGAGAGTAAAATTTAAATACTTCCTCTTGCTGTTACTTCTACAGTAAAGTGACTCAACTGTAGGGAAAGATGAAATATGAGCTCTAACTTTTTGTTTTTCGGGGTCAAGAATTTGTCTTTTTACATGTCGTCCTTTCAAAGAGGGGTTGGGAATATTACAGATGCCTTTTTTTTTTTCATGGCTTGTGTAAACAGATTTTTGGCTGATTGATAAAGTGCCTAGGTAAAACTGCTTACATACTTGTATGTGATTATTGCTAACAGTAAAGAAATACTTAAATGTTTTCTTTCTGCGTGAGGATTCACTTGTTTTTTCTTTTCGATGTATTTCGACTCCAGAGCACTCAGTTGTGGAGACAATGAAATGTCTCTTTTCATTTGGCGAAAGAGTGTAATATTTTGGGAAAATTACGTCTCTTTCGTTATCTGTAATTACATTTTGACATTTATATCTGCATGATCCCATACAGTTTTTGGTTGTTTTCACAGATTTAGCTAAAACTGTCTTTTTTCTCACAGAAATATTCGTCTGCCCAGACTGACACGTTCTTTTTCTAACATTGCATGCCCATGACGTTGGGTCTCTTTTGCGTTTTCTAGTTTTTGTCTCAGAGCTGATGTTAGTCTCATTAATAACATTTTCTTTGCTACTAGATTCATTTTCAGTGTTTAGATTTTCTGTAAAAGTCACAGAACCATCAAACAAAATATTATTTCCTAGATCATTGTGTTTAACACCTCTATCAACCAAAGAGTCTGTATTGTCTTCCAGTGTGATATCACCTATGGGGAATGCTCCCATAGCCAATGCTGCTTCCCTTCTATCAAAATCTTTTGTCAGCAACTCAACAATACAATCTGTAGCATCCTCACAATTATATTATTACTTCGTCTCTGCAAGATATCACTATTTCTTATGCCACTTTTTCACATAGTTCACCTTCAGTTGATTCAGCAAATCTAGAATAAAGCAAAAGTAATGCTCTCATAAGCATATAATTATGTTGTTAAAAGGATCACACTATATTTATTAATGATTGCTACTATGTTTAATTTCATAAAGTAGGTTCTCAAATTTATTCTACCATTTAATATTGTATTTTTTGGGGAATTAGAGCAAAAATCTATACCCAAACAATAGGCCTATTATTTCATTTAGCCTAGGACAGACATAGTTTTAGTTTGAATAAGGCATAATATTACTTGTATCAATAAGATACTGATAAAAGGTCCATGGCTCAGCTAGCTTACATAAATAAGCACCCTACTATTATATTAACCTAGATAATTCACACACAAAATAATGCTGAGCTAGAAGCCAAACCTTATTCTTACATTTTGACAGATGAGTTTGTAATGACATTGATTTTTCCGTCTTTATTAATTTTTAAAATCATATTTTAAAGTAAATATTTTCATTTTTCTTCTTTTCAGTTATTTTAAATTAAATTCATCTTTTCTAAACGACAGCCATGTTAATATTATTATTTATTTTAGCTGCACGTGTTCGAAGCATGGTTTATTTCCGGGTTGTATTACATTGGTAGATGGAAAGAAATCAAGTAGTGACCTGGGTTTGAAAGTACGAAACTACGGGGTGTACAGACAGACCCAAGCCTTGAAAGACGACACAAGTTTGGTACTCGTCTTGACAGAGGGATGTATTGTTTTTTCCCTCGTTGTATCGACAAATAAAGACGGCATAGTTTTCTACTCGTCTTGACAGAGGGATGTGTTGTTTTCTCCTTCGTGGTATCGTCAATAAAACAGACGTGTTTTGTATGGTCTTCGTGCACAATCCTCACATAGAATAAACTTAATAGGTACGAACGTAACAAATGGCACCCATCGCGCGGCACGATATCACGTTATAAATACCATACTGTAACAAGTTGTAATTTGGAAGTAATACTTCTTCTTTGTCACTACTACTATCATCATTAACTAACAGCTCGTTATAAGTTCTTTATCCAAATGGCTAATATTGTCAACACAACTGCTTTTAAATGCCATATTTAACAGAATGAATTACTTGTCAAATACCACCTGACAGTGGCGCAGGAACAGTGGGGTACGGGGGTAAATTTTACCCCCCTAAAAATGTAGGGGGGTAAAAAGTATAGTTTTTACCCTCCCTCAAATATTTTAGCTAAACTTTTAGATAATGTAAAGATCTTGTTGAGGCAAGATAAAAAGTTCACATTAAGGCTACATAGCAAAAATAAAATGTGCTTGGAGCACACACTGTTTGAAAACTCTGATAGTGATACCAGCTACATCAGCTATTGCAGAAAGAAGTTTTTCAATGCTTATACGAAAAAAAAACTACCTTCACTGCACGATGAGGCAACGTAGACTAAATCACCTGTGTCTGCTGAGTGCATACCCTGAGAGGCTCAACAAACTTGAAAATTGCAATATTTAGTGGTCTTATAGCTAGTAACGAATATAAGGCAAAGGTGTATGGAAACCTACTTTAATTTTCGGTGATTCATAATTTTTAGCTAAGCCACATTAGTTATAATTTTTCTTAATAGGTTTTGTGTATATTAATTCTAATGTTTGGCATGACTAAAATAAATGAGAAAAATGCACAATGGGACCATTAAATACAAGTATCCCTCGTCATACGAGATAACACTATACGCGTTTTCGCCATAACGCGTTTAAGAAATAGTAGAAATAATGCGTTCTCGGCTGTAATTTCGCAGTCACCCTGTGCGGTGGTGACGTAAGCTTATGCGCACACAATCCAGTGAAGATAAAGATATTTACTGTACAGTTTGGTGTTAGGGGGGTGGTATTGACAACATTGGAGATGCATGGGCAGAAGTTAAACAGTCCTGTATGAGGGAGTTTGGAAAAATATTTGGCCTTATGTTTCTGATTCTCATGATTTTGATCCTGAACACGAGCTTTCCAATTCAAGACATTACATCGTTGACATAGCAAGAGGTTGGATTTGAAGACGTAGACCAGGTAAACGTGGATGAATTGCTCCAATCCCACTAAATATAACTCATCAATGAAGATCTTCTAGAAATGGAGAATGACATTAAGGATGAAGAGGAAGAGCCCTATGTTGTTGAGCTTATCAAAAAAAATTCAACAAAACAAATTGATGAATTTTGTTAACACATTGACAGTGCAATTAGAAACATTGAAGAGATGATCCTAAGATGGATAGAAGTGCTACAAAGCACTCTTTAAAGAGAGGAAGAATGCTGCACGCCAGCTGAGTCTTGACCATTTCATCAAAAAAAGTTTAAAATAATCAGTCTAACGACCCAGGGCACTTCACGACAGCAAGAGCTGTCAGACAAGAGCCTTCAAGAGAGCAGGAGCTTACCGTCCCAGGACCTTTCAAAGAGCAAGAGCTTACAGTCCAAGGGACTTAAAGGGAGTAAGAGCTTACCATTCCAGGGCCCTCAAGAGAGCAAGAGCTTACCATTCCAGGGCCCTCAAGAGAGCATGCGCTTACTGTCCCAGGGTCCTAAAGAGAGCAAGAGCTTACTGTTCCTGGGCCCTCAAGAGAATAAGAGCCTACCAGAGCCTACCATCCCAGCCAGGGCCTTCCAGAGAGCAAGAGCTTACAGTCCAAGGGACTTCAAGAGAGCAAGAGCCTACCATCCCAAGGCCTTCAAGAGAGCAAAAGCTTACTATCCCAGGGCCTTCAATAGACCAAGAGCCTACCGTCCAAGGGCCATTAAGAGAGCAAGAGCTTAGCGTCCCAGAGCCCTCAATAGAGCAAGAGCTTACCATCCTAGGGCCTTCAAGAGAGCAAGAGCCTACCGTTCCAAGACTTTCAAGAGAGCAAGAGCCTACCATCTCAAGTCCTTCAAGAGAGCAAGAGCCTATAGCCCAAGGGCCGTCAAGAGAGCAGGAGCTTACAGTCTCAGAGCCTTCAAGAGAGCAAGCGCTTACAGTCCCAGGGCCTTCAAGAGAGCAATCGCTTACAGTCCCAGGGCCTTCAAGAGAGCAAGAGCTTACAGTCCCAGGGCCTTCAAGAGACCAAGAGCTTTCCGTCCAAAGGCCCTCAAGAGAGCAAAAGCCTACCATCAAGAACAAGATAGTGATAATCCATATTTGCCAAATCCAGTTAATTTATCATGCGATTGAAGATTAACGGTAAGTGTACCTGTAGCATTGTATGAATTGATTAAAAATTGTGTTTGTTTACAAATTTCAGTAAATTGAAGATTGACAATAGGTGTAGGCTACCTATAGCATTGTACAAGTTAGATAAATTAATAAAAAAGCATTCATTTAAGAGTTTTAGGTTTTTATTTACTTTTTTCCTTTGGAGTAATCCCTATCTCACCCATGTGAGTCAATTCACTTGCCTTTTCGTGTTACGCGATTATTTAAAAGAACCAATCACTCGCATAGTGCATGAGACAGCTGTATTACATTTCCCTGGTCTGTTTTTAATCTCAAAAGTGTTATTACCTATAGAAGCACATGATTATTTTTACCCCCCTAAATAAAAACGTTCCTGTGCCACTGCCACCTGGTTAAAATAAATGATCATAAAATTGAATATTACAGAGTTCTTTGTGTAACATACAACCATGTAGCACAAATCACACGACTAAGGTGGTTTACCAAAGTTGCATGTGCCACATCCAGCTTTGTAACTTCAAAGATAATCTTAAAGGAAGTTACAACTTTAAATAATATGGAATTTCTTGGCTATAAAAGGTGCTGCAGCATAGTGTGGAAGTTTTAAAAGTAGTTTTAAGCACATACAACCTTGTAATACTCATATTTTTCTCCCCTTCAAAATATGGCACTTACAACCTTGTAATACTAATGTGACGTAATGTGTCAATTAAATAACCTGCACTACGTTGATTCAATCTAAATAACGTTGATTCAATATAAATAGCTTGACAAATGCTTTATCACTAATGACATATACATTATTACTATAACTAATGACCTATTTAATTCAAGTTTACGTTCTTATAATTCTTGGATTGCAAGCAAATGTAATATACGCGCCATCTTTATTCGCCAATACTGCTAAACCCTTCGAAAGTTTATATTTCAAGGAGTCACTTCGAGAGTTAGCGATAGAGATAATTTCAAATTGTTTGTGTTTCGAATGGTCTCAAATGATCGAGGAATACCAAATGTGAAACTCGAAAAGGTAAAGTCCTCGAAGTGCTCAAAAGCACACTGGGGAATACGGGTTCCGATGACTCCAAATTTCGTAGGCAAACATGCTACTATCTAAGTTGTATAAAATCTAATCCTTTTTTCAAATAATAAGGACCACTAATACATTTTTATCACATGAAATGAAATGAGCAGAAAATTATTAATTATGGCTTTAAGAAACACATTTATTACTTTAAATAAAAAACCTGTTTTATTAGCTAAATTAACGTAAAACAAACAGAAAGTAAGTGTTGAAGAAAATGTCTGGTGAAATGGCAGATGATAAAAAGGTAGGCCTATATCATAAAGAAATTTTTTACATTACATTTTTTAGAGTATAAATCGTTGCTTTTTTGCTGTCTTTTGTGTTAAAATATCACTTTGACTTGCACGTGTAGGAGAGATAAAAATAAACCCAAAGGTTTCAACCTATCTCACACATTGGTATGCAGACGATGGCTCGAAAATTTCAGCCATAGGTTCAGTTATAATATAGAGATGACATATGTTTCTAGTTCTCTGTTTACCCACCAGGTCATTTTGTCGCATTGGTACGGGTGCAAGCTGAACTACCTCTTTGAATGTATTCTTTGATTTGATATCTATGTTACGAGAAAACATAAAATTACTAGGAAATAACCTTAATGGAATCTTAGTCACAGGTAATGTCTTGTTCTATATTTATTGCTTGTTATTCTAATAGCATTCATGATAGGAATTTGACATTATAACACACAAATAATTTATGATATTTATTTTGATACAATTTAAAGAGTTAAGTGTATTCAATTTTATTTTCAGTTGTAATACCTAACTGAAGATTCCTAGACAGAGTAAGAATTTGTATTATACTAATTATATCTTTATTTTCAGGAAGTAATTGTTGAAGAAAATGTCTGGTGAAATGGCAGATGATAAAAAGGTAGGCCTATATTATAGTGAAATTGTTTTACATTAAATTTTTTAGAGTATAAATCGTTGCTTATTTGCTGTCTTTTCATATATTTTTAAAATTTTTGTGAAAATACATAAGATTCTGTTTGCTTGCTTTTATTGTGAAAATATTTCATATAATAACTACCATAACGTATGACCAACCTCAAATTGGTTTGGGGTTGAGTTGTCACAAGTTTAATAAAACATTCCCAACATTTCTGCTTATAGTTTATAACTACTTTTACATTTAACATAATCTAAAACATTAATGAAAAATTTATTCATACCATTAATTATATGATATTTTACTACTTTACCTTCATCGCTATTTTTAGCTTAGAATCTGTTGTGCCACAGGGTGTGGATTATTGTATGCCGGGATCATCCTCAACTTAACGTTCACTGAATGTAAAGAAACTAGTGTGTGATCAGGATTAATGTAACGTAACAACATGGGTCAAACACAAACAATGGATTTGGACCATTTGAAAACAAATTGTTCACTAAAATGGAACCCAAGCATCCAGGTGGGATTAGGCTGCAAGTTCTACCAACAGAAGCTTTACTTGAGCTGCAGAATAAAGTGTGACAAGAGGCTATGACGCCAGAGCTCTCGAGACGCGGACAAACTATGCCGAAGAAGTCGTCTGCATTCCTTAGACAAACCAACAAAGTATTAACTAGACGCGCTGATGTGGCTTACAGAATTATTGGCTCGCTAGAACACATACCCTTCACTCACTGTTAAGTGTATGTTGACTGCAGTTGTGATGGCTTCCATTAAAAGACCCGAGAGAACCTTTACTATCTGTTAAATGAATGTGTGTAAGTTGGTGGTGGTAGAGTGATACACCAGAACTAACACTCTAAACTTGACATGATGGTGGCACAAATCTTTGATAGGGCAGCACTCCTGGTTAGGCTACAGTTTTTAACTCAACTTAACCCTGTTAATGTTAGTTTTTCAAATTTTTTAAATTCCAATTTAGCTTAAAAACTGGCCAACTTTGCATTTGTACAAGTTAAGAGGGGGGGTAATTAGTTCCATTTTTGTGAACATTATAAACTGTCTAATAATTGAAAAATAGCACCTGGACATGAGAAGTGAATTCGAGATCTTTTGTGTTGTGCGTGAATATTTCCTGGATAACTCATCTGGTAGAACATTAACATGCTAAGCCAAGGGTCCTAGGTTTGATTCACTTGTCATTTATCAATCTATTCAATTATAATCAATACACGGCTCATTTCGTTGTTATGATCATCCCTCAAGCTTCACCTTTCATATTTATGTAATCGTATAGTGGTGCTTTCTTCCATATTATAAACTGTGTTAGAAAAAGCTAGTATTTGCTTAAATTTTTTTTTTACTAAAAGTATTATTTATGTTTTATTTTACATGGACCTAGGCCACAGACAAAAAAGGTCTTATATTGTCATTGCTTTCATAAAGCTAGGTTCAGGTAGCGTCCACACCCCTTCTCATAAACCAGCCCCCCTTCCCCCAAGCGAGCTTACTCACACTGATTATTACCACCTTACTTGTCTTAAAAGGTTTGTTCACTGAAATCAGGGTGAGTTAGAGGAAGGAGGGGGTGTGAAGGTGAGGGGAGGGGATTGCTGGTACCCGAACTATTATGTTAGGCCCTCCACTCTTGGAAACATGCTCTCCAGCTTTACATCTTTACAACAAACATGTTGAAAGTGAGCTGGTTCACTTGGTATCTCGTTATCACCGAGGACTGCAACTAGCACTCCCCATTCAACCATCAAAGTGGTTTCCTTTGAAGCCTGGAGTTAATTTTTAATGGTTTTCCCATGGCTGATTTTAAAAATTGGATACCTCTAAAGATACTTAGTTTGTTTTCAATTGTATAAAATTTGAGAATATCAGAGGGGAGGTAAATAAATCAAAAGAGGGTAAATCTCGTCACAGTTCCTGCCACTGCACAACACACAGGAAGAAGAGACAAAGAAATAATGCAAGTGGGGACAAGTACGTTAAAGGGCATGAGAGAACTAAATCATTCCTATTTTAGCTGATACAATCTCGCTTCCCCCTCCCCACCCCCACATAAGTTGAACTGCTTTAATCCTAAACACATTTGTCATTTTTATCCTTGTGTAATATTACGGGTGCATAACAATACACAACAGATTTTTGTTTTTGGGCATTTTCCTATGATGGTTCATGGAGAAGATATTAATTAATTCTGGCATATAAGAAAAATTTTAAAATGTTCAATTGTTCCCGATACTCCAGAGCTTTGAGAAATGGAATGACCAGACATTTACAAGCCTCATGTACGATTAAAACTAGAGTTAAAATGGCATACAATGAATATTTCTCTAAGACTATACCGGGTTGTATTTTTCTCTTGTACACTTTGTTTATTCAGAAAGATAGCAGGCTGGCCTTGCTTGGTTCCACTATGTCATAGCTTACAACTGAGATGGGCAACCCTCTCGCCACTCGCCACAAATGTTGTATTTTGTAACAAAAGGATTTCAAATTTCACATTAAATTGTCTTATATTTCCAATACAAACAAAATTTTCATTATTTGCGTCTGAGAGAGTTGTAACTGAGTAGTCGTAGGGTGTATGCAGAAGGAATGTTAATAGAACCTACGATGACGCAAGCAAACCCACGCTAGTGTCAACAAAGCATCCACTTAGTCAAGTTCTTGCATACAGCACATAGTGTACATGTCTTGCTATAACATTTTTTTTTTAAATGTTGTATTGAGCAAACTAATTTCTTAATATTTACATGGTGTGGTGAATCTCACTTCTCATACACCACATCTGTGGCTTACATTGAAACAAATGTTCCCCAACTCTGGTTTTAAGATAGAGCTACAGTGTAGTCCATCAAGAAGCACGGCTATCTTTCAGGTTAACTCAAGTGTACAAGAGTAGATAAAATGTTCTAAACAATTTCCTTCAAAAATTAAAATAAGTTAAATCACCAGATATGGGATACAGTAACAATACAACATACAAAGGTGATTTGGTTTTAAGTACGTACTTGCCGAAAGTAACCACATTCATCAGATGACTGGTCTCATAACCCAATCGTCTGTTTACCACACTGGTACACTGCAGTGTCTCACCCATTCACAGGTCCACTGTGTTTAGTTCTGACAACTAGCAGCAAGCAGTCACTTGTTGGTTCGTCGTCAAGCACACTGCTGTGTTTCTTGTTCTAACCATGAGCTTAGATTTTGACACAAATGGTTTTATAGGTGTTGTAGAAAGACGTCTTGTCATTCCGGAGACCTCGGATCGACTAATTTTGTTTGTAACAAGTCTATCTCTAGTCGATCACTTAGCAGAGGAAGTGCATGTGTAAGTTTTCTTTCCTCTCTTCTCTTGTTTAGAAGCACTAGCGGTAATAGTTCCTCATTGCTAGCCAGTGTGATATGTGTTTAGGATGAGGAGAAGGTGTACGGAGGCTGTGAAGGCCCTGAGGCCATGTATGTGAAACTAATCTCATCGGATGGACATGAGTTCATTGTGAAACGAGAGCACGCACTCACCTCAGGAACTATCAAGGCGATGCTGAGTGGTCCGGGACAATTTGCCGAGAATGAAACCAACGAAGTCAACTTTAGGGAAATTCCGTAAGTATTGTCTTGGGCTCATGATGAGCTTAACTTAAGATAGGTCATGGCTCCTAGTTATTGTTCATACACCCATGAAAGGTCATAAAGTTCAAAAGTGCTAAGTTAAGTTCTTATTGAGATTCAAACACTCTTTTTGCTGCACACTTAATTTACACTAAAGTACACTATTGGGCCATGCCACATTGTTCTTTATTGCAGCATTAGGTTGTGTTCACATAGCAGGTTTGACGACGACAAGGAATGTTGAGAACTAAACCCCACTTTTCATAGAAAGAGCCAAATATACTTAAACATATATTCGTACGTAAACTCATTACATGTCCATACCATCTCATGTCTTGCTTCCTCTACTATCTCATGTACTCCAACATCCTCATTACATGTCCATACCATCTACCTTGCTTCTCTCTACTATCTCATGTACTCCAACATCCTCATTACATGTCCATACCATCTCATCTTGCTTCCTCTACATCTCATGCACTCCAACATCCTCATTACATGTCCATACCATCTCAGCCTTGCTTCCTCTACTATCTCATGACTCCAACATCCTCATTACATGTCCATACCATCTCACCTTGCTTCCTCTACTATCTCATGTACTCCAACATCCTCATTACATGTCCATACCATCTCAGCCTTGCTTCCTCTACTATCTCATGTACTCCAACATCCTCATTACATGTCCATACCATCTCATGCCTTGCTTCCTCTACTATCTCATGTACTCCAACATCCTCATTACATGTCTATACCATCTCAGCCTTGCTTCCTCTACTATCTCATGTAACTCCAACATCCTCATTACATGTCCATACCATCTCAGTCTTGCTTCCTCTACCATCTCATGCAACTCCAACATCCTCATTACATGTCCATACCATCTCAGCCTTGCTTCCTCTACTATCTCATGTACTCCAACATCCTCATTACATGTCCATACCATCTCCCCTTGCTTCCTCTACTATCTCATGTACTCCAACATCCTCATTACATGTCCATACCATCTCACCTTGCTTCCTCTACTATCTCATGTACTCCAACATCCTCATTACATGACCATATCATCTGTCCTTGCTTCCTCTACCATCTCATCTACTCTTATTTCTGCTACATATAGAACGATGGGTTACACACATCTAATAAGATTAATTTAATTTATTTCTTTCTACTATCTTTTTTTTTGGGGGGGGGGGGGGGGGGTTCTGTGGAAGAATAGTTAAAATATTATAAATGTAATTGTGGTTAATGTTTTCAGATCCCATGTACTACAGAAAGTGTGCATGTACTTCACCTACAAAGTTCGTTATACCAACAGTTCAACGGAGATACCAGAATTTCCCATTGCCCCTGAGATTGCTCTGGAACTACTAATGGCTGCCAATTTTCTTGATTGTTAAAATTTTTAGAACACCATTGACCGTTTTATTTATGTTGTGTTACACATATTTGCAAAGCAAGTAACTTGATCAGCCAATAGTGTTGTTGAATGTTATCAAACTTTGTACCGGTAACCTTTCTTTGAAACGAAGCAGTTCATTGGTCGACTTGGGACAAATGGACTGCGGTCTATCAAAGACATGTCGTTCAATTTAATTTTGTTTTTATCTAATTATTGTTTAAAAGGCTAATTTATCCCACTGATGGTACCTTTTTTAAAAAATACAGATACCTTATTATTTACTCTTATGATTGCAAAAAATATTTTTTTTTTTAATGTTGGAGGGCAAATACTATTTTTATGTGTATGGAAATTTAATTTTTTTTCGATTATATATAAAAAACAATTTATAGTTCTTTGATTTTTTTGGCAGTAATTTTTGTATGCATTTAATTATAACTATAAACATTTGTTTAGTTTTGTGGGGGTTCGACTTTTATATATATATATTAATTCACAGTCGTGAATATCCAGGTTCCTGCAGTCAACCAGTAAATTTCATTCTTCATATTATCCAAAACAGACAGTCAATCAGTTAAAAAGCTCAGTACCTATATCTATTGGTGTCTTGTTTGTGTTCTGAAGATTTGTCGTGCCTTCTGAAGAAGGAAAAGGAGACATGTTAAGCTGACTGTTCAAGTACTGGTTTCAGTAATATTGTTTTTGGAATTTGTATTTGGAAAGAAAGCACTTAAAATGGAATAAAATAAAATGGAAGCTTTTATAATTCTATTTCAATAAAATTTATTATTTAATTACTGCTGTAAAGTAATTAGATTCTACATAATAAATTGTATGACCAAAACCAAACAGAGTTCCGGTAGGAAGAGCAGTAAATTAGTCGCTAAACGTTTGTAAAATATCTTTCATTTATTCACACCTCAAATTATGTGATTACATCTAACTTTTGGTACATGTTATCATTGTTGACTGTTCTTCCTACCAGTCCCCTACTACAAGTTACGCTTTACAAACATCGTTTAGTTGGTTCAGCAGACTGCTAATTTGGGAGACAGGGATGAAAACCATAATTGTAATTTCAAGTTAAATTTCATTTTATAATGTGTTACGACCTCCCCCTGCGGGCTTGATTTGTCAGGATAGCTTGTGGGAGGTGTAAGGTTACAAGCAAGGTAGTTATGTGGGTTCAAAATAATATGTAGGTTTGTGAATTTTAGTTTAATAGGAGTTGCTAAAAGATAATACAAAATGTGATGTTTAGATGAAAGTTAAAGAAATAGAGGGACTGGACGCGCGCGGTCATTGAAGAACTGGCTTAACTTGTGGAAACATAGACCGATGGAAATTGACCGACACTGCGCTTGACCCGTACAGAGAGCAGCGTAACTGCCTGCTATATCAATGGAACTGTGACAGCCCCAATGCCAACCAATAAAAGTCTTTAAACCCTGAAATGGCCCCTTTCCTGGCCAACTAGTTCAACAATGTTATAAATTGTCAGCATTCTCTTTTAACCTTTCTAGTTCATTACTTAATATGCGCTAAGCCAGCACGTGCGGCCACTTGAGTTATGTGAATCAAAACAAACATTCTACACATTGCTCAGGCGGATGGCACGAATTTGGATTTCTACATAAATGTAATAGTCATGCAACCAAGCTATTCACGTCAATCGGAGAAAAGGAAATATTAAGGTACGCTGCTCTGATATATCTTAAACTTAAATCAAACTAATTCATTTCAAAAATTTTGAGTTTTGAATTTTTCAAGTTTTTAGAAAACATTTTGAGCCAAGTTTGAACTAAAATTGTTGAGCAGTTCACACCTTTAGTAATTCCTATACGCGCTACAATGGTCTATATACAACAATACTTTGTTTGACATTTGGTTACTATGTTCATTGATAATTATTGTACACTAATAAACCTAGGTTTGTAATTATACTACTTGGTTCACTGATTAGCATTGCATTAAACTGAATAAACTAAACATAAGTTTGATAGATTATTTAATAGATTTTGTAACGGTATGGGATTTATGTGATATCGTGCCACGCGATGGGCGCTATTTGTAATGATCATACCTATTATATTTATTCCATATGACGATTCTGCATGAAGACCATTACAAAACACACCTGTCTTATTTGACGATATTATTATTATTATTATTATTAGCACCGCGTCTTACTACCCGTTCGGGTTATACGCACTTACGCTAATGTGTAATGGTAGGGTGATTGTGAGATGAAATGGAGGACCTACAGTTTAACGTGGAATCCGAACCACGGTGGAGGCCTGGCATTCCACACATTCACAAGTTGTGATTAATACACATCTTGTCAGAGGTGAAGGAAGGGTTTGGTAATCAAATAAATCTGTGCCGGGACCGAGGATTGAACCCCGGTCGCCAGCTTAGAAGTCAGACACCTTACCCCTAGACCACCAGGTCACCTATTTGACGATATCATAAGTAAGAACAGTACAAAACTATGCCGGCTTTCAAGGCTTGGGTCTGTATTACCCGTAGTTTCGTACTCTCAAAACCCAGGTCACTACTTGATTTCTTTCCATCTACCAATGGGGTTATTTTATCTGAGCGTGAAAACTAAAAATTTGGCATGGCTTAACTATGCACCTGCTCTTAAATACTGCGTAATACAACCTGGAAACAAACCAGGCTTCGAACACGTGCAGCTAAAATAAAGAAAAATAGAAACATGGCTGTCATTTAGAAAAGATGAATTTAATTTAAAATAACTGAAAAGAAGAAAAATGAAAATATTTACTTAAAATATGATTTTAAATATTTTTTTTTTTTTAGCACCGCGTCTTACTACCCGTTCGGGTTATACGCCTAAGTACTAATTACACTAATGGATTAGGAAATGGGAAGGTTTAATTTAGAGGAAGTGAACCCGCATTTGCGTGGAAGGAGAGTGGAAAACCATTTAGGAAAAACCACCCCCAGTTCACCCGACCGAGATTCGAACCTCGATCTCCCCGTCCTCAGTGGTCTGACTCAACACGATTGACGCGTTAGCCAACTACGCCACCGAGGCGGGTTTTTAAATATTAATAAAGACGGAAAAATCAATGTAATTACAATTTACATGGTGTCTACTCAACTTGACCAATGAAATTCCCGACTTTTTCCCTGATTTACCCTAATCATTTCCTAAATTTCCCGACTAAAAAGTATGTCACATCCTTCTAATTCCCCCCTCTCCCATTTTTATTATTATTATTATCAGCACCGCGTCTTACTACCCGTTCGGGTTATACGCACTTACGCTAATGTGTAATGGGTAGGGTGATTATGGAATGAAATGGAGGACCTACAGTTTAACGTGGAATCCGAACTACGGTAGAGGCCTGGCATTCCTCACATTCACAAGTTGTGATTAATACACGTCTTGTCAGATGTGAAGGAAGGGTTTGGCAAACAGATAAATCTGTGCCGGGACCGAGGATTGAACCCTGGACCCCCAGCACAGAGGTCTGACACCTTACCCCTAGACCACCAGGTCACCCCCTCATTTCTCTATTAATCTTTTTTATGAATAATTATAAGTTTTAAAATTTAAATAAAGAATTTTTAAAAATTTGTATTAACATTATTATTTACTGTTTTAATGATTATTATATTTCATATTTTGAGTAAAACCACATTTTCCCAGATTTTTATTATAATTTACCAAATTTCCGGCTTATTCCCATTTTCCCCCCGATCATTTCAAATTCCCGGCTAATTCCTGTTTTCCCTGATTTTCCCGGATGGTAGACACCCTGAATTTAACAATATAATTTTTGTTCACATTTGAACATTGCCAACAAAATTAAGTTTAATTTTGTTTAGTCTACAAAAGTTAACTGTGCCTTGATACTAATAAAAATTATAAGGCTTCATATGTAAAAATAAATTATTTTATTATTATTATTATTACCGCGTCTTACTACCCGTTCGGGTTATGCGCACTTACGCTAATGTGCAATGGTAGGGTGATTGCGAGATGAAATGGAGGACCTACAGTTTAACGTGGAATCCGAACCACGGTAGAGGCCTGGCATTCCTCACATTCACAAGTTGTGATTAATACACATCTTGTCAGAGGTGAAGGAAGGGTTTGGCAAACAGATACATCTGTGCCGGGACCGAGGATTGAACCCCGGACCCTCAACACAGAAGTCTGACACCTTACCCCTAGACCACCAGGTCACCCAAAAATAAATTAATAAATTTGTAAAGTGAGCTGTTAAGGTATAGTCAAATTACAATTCTTAGCCCTTTAAGAAAAACCTTTTAATGGTTTGAGGTACATTTTATTATATATTGGGAGAAGGTACATGAAAGAGGGATGGAAAACGAAAGTGGCCTTTACAATGAAAAGAACACAGTTCACACTTGTCACTGGACAAAGGGGTAGTGGCTGCCTCTCTGAAGAAAATCGATTGTTAACCGCCGAATCTGTCGACCGACCATGGTGTCATTCTCGCGGATTACCTTTGTTCTTTATGATATTCATACCCATTTATTTGTCTTGTCATTCTTTACATATTCTATTTTATGGTCAGGGCATATCCACAAACGTATGTAATTAGGGATGAAAACCTGTGGTTAAACCACTCTCTCGGCGATGGCCGAGTGTAATAGTTGGGGGGGGGGGGGATCTGGTATTGTTATATTGTTTTTGACTCCTATCAAGTCACATAAAACTGCTCTAATAAATTGCCATAAATCGCCAGCTCTATCCATTGGTCAAATGGTCTAAGGAATTACTTTCATAATATACTGGACTGTGATGTCAAGTAGATCTGGGTTTGAATCCTGGTTGGGTGTATCTAGGGTGTTTACTGTTCCTCTATGCTAATGCGGGTATATCACTTGTTGACTTTGAGAATTCAGATTAATATGCTCAACAGGGACAACTGTGTTCAAAATAGATTAGCGGTGAGAATTAACTTGAAACAAAACAATTTTGACCATTGTAAATAAAAGTTGGATATTATTTTAAAGTATATGTGAAAATTTTATAAATATGATCAAATGACTTTTCCAGGTCACTGGAAGCCCCGATTGACACAGCTGCCACACTGCTGGTCCCGTAACTTATGAATAAAAATCACTATTTACATGTGTATATAAAATGTTTTATTTCAAGAAGTTTCTGTGAGACTGGCTGATGAAGTTGAGGCAGGAATCTTTCGTGTAATGAGCTGCTTGATTACAGTTTGCATAAACTGAAGGAATGTGACTTTTCTTGTTGTGTTAAGACTTAAAAAAAGAGAGAGAGCAGAGATGAATTAAAGAGGGTGCATTGCGGGACATTGTTTTTGAAAACAATTGATGTTCCAAAAACAAGATCATCTGTCCAGTCCATCTTTAGTTTTGGTTTCTTGATAATCCCTGTGATGAACATTTCCTCCACGGTCACAGGAACCCAAGTCTGATAAGCGTGGCGGTGCTGAATTGTGTTTTGACTTAAGTAGAGATTAGTTTGATCAACAAGATGTTGAAAGACTTCTGGGATAAAAAATAAATTAACAAATATCATAAACTCTTTAGGAGAATCATTAAACTCATGTACACCTGTAAAGGGGAGAAGAGTCCAATGGAGTGAACATCGCATCAATGACATCGTCACCCTCACTCTCCATGTCACTTTCCGTATTAGACGGAATTAGTTCATTTTCTGAATCCAGATAAACTAATAAATCACCTATGTCTTCTTAATATAAACTTATTTCATTATATATTCTAGGCCTTTTACTTTCACTTCTCAAATTATCACTTTCTTTTAACCATGTTGATAAAGTAACATGATTATAATTTTGTTTCGAAAGTACAAACATAAAAATTGTCTGCATTACATGAAAACAAAGAAATCTGATACTAAAATGAAGATCCAAGTGTCATCTAATGAAAGTGCTAAGAACTACATAGTAGAACCACATTCATAAAAGTTTTGTGTTGTTGGTTTTGATCAGTTTTGTTAAGCGACCATAGTTGACTGTGGTAATTTATGGGATCGAATGTGTTAACTGTTCAAATAGGCAGTGGACCTTTAGTTATAGCTAGTCCACAGCTTGTCATCCAAGTTAATGTGTTTTTGTGTACTATAGTTTTTAAATTTGTACATGTGTTTTAGTGTTTTTATTGTTAAGTTGTCCCTGCTGTAACAAAGAAATGCAACTCGGTTGTTATATTTTAGTTTAAAGTTGAAGAATTTGTTGGAACGCAATGTCAATATAGTGCTTATTTTTCTTAGTAAACCCTTTGTCTAAAAGGTGTTTGTGCATCATCATCAAATGTTTCAAGCCTTTGGACGGGTCAGTTTAGTAAAATACGTGTCTTTGCAATAGACCCAAAATATATTTATCTACTACAAATAAGGTTCAATAAAAAATCAAACATTTAAAAATATAGAGAGATAAATAATAAAGCTTTATATTAATGAATACATATTTGAATAATACAAATTGTACAATTTTCTTATAACTTTCTAAAAAAGATTATTTATATATTTATTGTGCACCAAATTATTCAGATAGCTTATCAAAAGCTGGTTTATCACTTTAACTTAAAATGTTTTATTTTTCTAAAAAGGCTTTTAATACAGGAATATAATGAAGAAATTGATCATTTATAATGTGTCCTACTTAGGGGATTACAAACAAGTTTTTAGAGCGAGTAGAGTGGAAATGTTTAACATTTAATTTTCATATATTTACTTTCAAAAACTTTTAAGTTATGCTTTACAGTTATAGAAATTTATTTAAAAAAAGGATGGGGTAAACAAGTGCATCCATATAAAAAGCAATGATGTGAAATTAAAATTCACACATCAACTTAGTGAAATATTAAGCACCAACGTGTTAAAAGCGCCTACGCCAACGTAACGCTACAGTGGTGTAAATGCGATAAAAACAAAAACACCATTTTATTTAAAATGAGTGCTAATGAGTAGAGTGTCCTTGTAAATTCTGTCTTACAAGATTATTTTGTAATACAATAGTATTTTATTTTTCATATAATTATTTTCATATTTATTAAATTTCAATTTCTACTAAAATTAATAATAATAATTTCTCCACACACACTTATTTGAGTTATTTCCTAAGTTATAAACGTTGTTGCTAGCTGTCCAGGGAGACAGGCGCTGGGGCTGATTCCGCAGTCTGGCTGGGGGGAGATGTGCTGTGGGACGCAGCTACTAGGGGCAGTTTTTTGGTGATGCTGTACTGTGGTTGAGGAGGTATAACGCTTTGAGATGTTTTCTTGTGGCGCTCCAGACTACCAACCACAGTCACATCTTGGACAGACAACTTAGGATCCTCCTGTACATCAGACACACTTAGTAAGATTTACACTTTAGGAAGGACAGTAGAACACCAACAGGAAGGAAGGGATCTTCAAAATAAGTCATAACTTCTTTAACATCGTGTCTTAGTTTACGTTTAATTAGTGAATTAATTAACTGTGCCGATTGGGTTGGAATGAGGAAAGTGGAATTTTAGGGGATCCACAGTAGAGGAAGGAGATTAAGAAAGCATTCAGGAAAAACAACACTCCGTGATTAGAACCCAGACCCTTTCCTCCAATTCAGGTTAACGCCAGAGTGACGTTATTACGATGCTCACATGAGGTTAGGTCCAAGATTGTCATAGAGGAAACATAGCAATTTAATACCTAAATGAACGTTAATTCACATAACCAATAATGTAATATAAGTGGTAGGGAAAGGAGAATTAAATTATTTTATAGGAACAAATAAACCTTCTATCTTCATTAACTTTACATCTTCGTATAACTTTTTCTGCTACACATTGCTTTACAATTTCAGGAATATTTATTGTTCATAAGAAATTAAAAAAAAAACACATTGTAAGGACAGAAGGGTAAAGCCTACATACCTACCAGAAAACTGTGGGCCTCAAAGTTCACAACAAAACACATAATTATGTAATATTTGGGGTACACCAGTCCCTTCTTCAGCAGAAGAGAGTAAAACACAGACTGGCTGCAGAAGAAGGGAACTGACTAAAATAAATATATATATGCCAGTCTCTGTGTATACATATGAAAATATAAAAAAAGGAATAAGCTACACGTTTGAAAATGTTTTAAAGTTAACTTTTTAAATGTGTAGTTTAAAAAGTGTATTTTTAATGTCTTTTTTATATTTACCTAAACTTTTTAAAGTGTGTGTAGGTAGTTGTGAAAGTGGCGATGATAAATTGAAGAGAAAAGTTTATTTGTTACTGTCGATCCTAACTTAATTCTCCTTTCCACAACACTTATGTTACATTACAATATTTCACAGTGTTTTAACAGTGGGAGAGGTAAAACAGGAAGTAAATATATTGGGTAGTAATGTGTTAAAAAGGGAAATTGGAAAATGATGACAAGTGATGGTTTTTCTTTAGTGAAATATATTTGAGGTCATGACTAACCTGAAACCTTTGATTCTGAACATCATCTTCCTCGCAGTGGTTCTGGACTACAGGATGTACGACGGTGCAGATGAAATTGTTCACCTCCGAGTATCGGATACGAATGGAGTCGATCACGTCCAACAGATTCTTGGCGTCCATAGCCAAGATATGAGCGGCAGAGAGCATCCCTCTAGGAGAACATGTCACAATCATGTCAACAGAAACGTATAAAAGGAACAAAAACAATATATCTTTTACAATGAACAAACTCTACACTGCTGCCACTGGTCAAAGAGGTAATGGCTGCCTCTTTAATAAAGTCTATTTTTACCGCCCAATCCCTCGACCTAGGTTTCATTCTATCAGAACTCATCAGGGGGGAGTGTGAAATACACAACACAACTTCCTAAAAGAGAAAACAAAAAACAAAAACTCGAGAAAAAAAGGCAATTGGTAAGGAATGATAGGACATCTAGATAGGAACATGTAAAAGGCATTAATTACATAGCCTCCTGTTTTCCTGGTTATTCCTGCTAGGGAACATTAATGTGACTGTAAACAATTATACACCTTCAATGTTCTTGATACCCCACAAACACACACACACACACATATATACATACTAAGGTTATTTGGAATAGAGCACTAGGCTAAATCATGGTTTAAATTAGGAGGGATAGCCAGCACACTTACCTTGGTGATACTGGAGTAGAAATTGTTTAGATAGAACACTATAAAACACACAAACACATTTTTAAGGACAAGCTTTCACTGTCACAGACAGCTTCATCAGGCCAAGAGAGTGAAAGCTTGTCCTTAAAAATGTGTTTGTGTGTTTTATAGTGTTCTATCTAAACAATTTCTACTCCAGTATCACCAAGGTAAGTGTGCTGGCTATCCCTCCTAATTAAAACATATATACATACATAACCTTTCCTCAAAAGTTAATATGAGAAAAAAAGTTTTATGTTAATCTCATGAGAACAAAAGTAGCTTGATTTCAATGTTTTTAAAATGTCTATTTTGACTTTTGTTTAGAAAGTAGCGTGCTACTTACTTCCTGTATTCCGCATCAAGAGTGGTGGGAGTGTATTTCTGGGCCAGTTTCATGGCATTGACTAGTTCCCCCATATCTTTGCTGAGCACCTTGTGAGCCATCTCAACCTAACCCAACAAAACACACACATCAATTTTAATAACAAGTCCCCTTGAAACTTCTTCATTAAAACATAATCTATGGAGAACTGTCGATTTTGTTTGCTCAAAGATAAATAGTTCCTCAGCTCAAGACTGAGATGGTACAGACATATAATGAGGATAGAAAAGGATTCCGAAGAGAATGAGAGAGATGAAAACCATATTGGACTGAATGTGTATGACCGTCCACATAATATTACCCCAATATTTTTACAGGTTTTTATACATGAGAAATAAAAGGCCTCGAATATATCATCATCATCAACTGTTTCCAGCCTGTGGCCGGCTACAATTTAATAAAATGCCTCCATCTTCCTCTATCCTTCCACCATTATTCCTCCTTTGATTTCTTCCATTCTTCTCCTTTCACTTGCACACTTTATGTTATCTGCCTCTTTAATGAGAATCATATAAGTGGTTAGAAATACCCCCTCTCATTGCGTGAATCTCTCCTACTTCTGTTTATGTTTCTATGTTCAGTTGAAACTATTGGTTACCTCTCTATGAGCGCTGATAGGGAAGATCGGCACCAAGAAGTCGACACTCGAAAGAAGTGACCTGAGTTCCATTCCCACCCGACGAACCAACTCTAAATATTGATCTGCTTTACTCTGCTGCACACCTATAAGCAAAGAGACAGTTAAATATCACCTCAAACAGTTCATATGATCTTCAATTTTACAATTTAAATCACAAATTGATGAATGTGTCATTGAAAAATATTAATACAATTGTCATATTACTATATTATAGTGTTTTTAGTTTAAAACTGGTTTACAGTTAAAGTTGGGTCAAATCCAATGTTTTATGAATCTGAATCTCCTATTCACCTTTGAATCCCAAATCTCAAATCAAAATCACCACCTCATTGTTAAACAATCCATTGTAAAATTCAATCAGTCGCTAAGTATTAAATTACTGGTCTGGGGCCTGGTTGTTGAGTTTATCATATAATTATAATTGGTTCTGAACCACCAATGAATAGTACTAGAGCTATAAAAAATTATACTTGAAAAATAAAAAAGTAAACATTTTTCTTAGGATTTGAGTCTTGAATTTGAAATTTTTTCAAACCCTTGAGGATCCCTTGTCCCATTCTAATAAAGAATAAAAAAATGAATACTTGATTTTAATTAGTTTGGTTAAGATTTAGAATTTTAGCTCGGCTTAGTTCGACTCAAACTCAATATCCTAGAATTTTCTGGGACACAAAATCGCAAATAAAAGCTTGAAGTCGCTATCAGTTGCGTCCAAATTGTAAATCATTGGTTCCAGGTCTGTGAGAAGACAAGCCCCTGAACATTGGGATTAGCTAGAATCTTACAAAAACATACATTTCAATCAATGGATGGAAATGTAAGTAAAATATTAGAGATGGGTCACTCGAATCCACCGAATCTTGACAAGTATTCGAGATTTGAGGATTCGGTGTTTTACTGGATTTGATAGTCAAATCTTTCACCTCATAAACAAAGCTTAATATTTTGCATTCAAAAATTACTAAGTTGGGCCTTCTTGAAAAGCACAACTTAATCCGTAATCATTATTTTGTCGACAAAAGAGACGAGCACAAATAAAATATTTTTTTTTTAATAATAATTGTTAGGTGTGGAAAATCTAACGTGCCTAATACCCTACCCTCCCTCCTCAATGGGAAACTTGGACTCGACCTTTCAGCGCATGTTCACTTCTGAAACATCACCTCACGAACAAGCTTGTAAATATTTTAATGAACACATTAAAACTCTTCATAAACCGAAAATCAAAACTAGAATTACAAATAAACTTGAAATAAATAAAAAAATTACGGCTTTTTTTTTTAACAGAAATAAGAACATTACACATGACACAAAGTCAGCCGCCATGACGTATATGTCTACTCGTCAGCGACCAGAGTGATGATTAAATAAAGATACTGATAATTCTTAGCACCCAACTGGTTTTAATTATCTACAACTATGCAAAGAACACCAATTTATTTCATACGATCCTTAAGTTAGATATTTTGTTGGGTTTCATGAAAAATAAATACTGTCAACAGTCAGACACCGATAAAAACTGTTTATTTATGCCTACGGGCCTATGTATTGTATATTGATTGTTTGTTTAGAACCGATTCAGGTAATCTGATCGCTTAGTAAGCGCTATCGAATTTTAGAATCAAATATGGACTTGCTAATTCATAATTTGTTTTTAAATTGATTTTAATTAGGAGTTTATTTTTTTTTTTTAAATTGTTATTGAATTGTAAAAATATTCAAAGGTAGTCCTGCCTAATAAAATGGGAATGAACACATTGCAAAAGCCAAAAATATGTTTGTGTTTTAAATAGAATGTATTTTCAGAAATTGATACATCGAAAGAATCGAATATATTTCTTGTTTTCCGCGCAAAGATAGATAATAGATATGCAAGAAAATAATAATAAAACCTACTTAGGCATTATTGAGTTCACTATTTTCAATGTATGTTTAATTGTTAAGCATGTTGTTTTAGTCTTTATTTAAAAAATTGTGTTTTTATTTTTGCTTTCTTACTAAAATAAATTATAATCCTTCAATGATGATTAAAGTTGATCAAAGGATAACTAGTCCTAATCTGTTTATTTCACAGTTTTTTTTAGAAACTTAACTCATTTAATCAACACTTTTAAAAATAACTAAAAGACATTCAAATTTTGATAGATCTGATTTTTAAACATCATATGAGTTTAGATTGTTTAATTGGCTGGATTTTACTGTATTTTGAAAGGTGTAGGTTGGGTTGATTAAAATTGAAAGAAATCTTAATTTACAGTTTAGGCCTATATTGTGTAATGTAGGTCTATTTGTAAACCATTAAAATTTCTAACAATTTGCTAGATGCAGATTTGAGATTTGAAAATAAAATGTAGATTTGGATCCGAGAAATAGTGGATCCGACCCACCTTTATAAAATATATCATATTATATTTACAAAACTAGTCTTAAAGAAAAACCTATTTCCATTTTCACGTTTTGAGCTATGTTTTGTCATCTATGAAAAAAGGTACAGAATAGAAACATATAAAAGGGACAAACACAATATGGATTTTACACTGAAAAGAAGAATGCAGTTCACATCTTCCACTGCCGCCACTGGACAGAGATAAATGGCTGCCTTGCAAAGAAAATTGATCGTTACCGCCAATCCTTTGAGGTTTAGGTTCAGTTCTGTATTTTACACATTCCTATCTAAGTGTTCTATCATTCTTTAACAATCCCTCCCCACGTTTTAGGAAGTTGTGTTGTGCGTTTTACATTCTTTCCTGTTGAGTTACAATAGAATGAAACCTAGCTCAAGGGATTAAGTATTTACGATCGCAAGAGGCATCCATTACCTCAGTCCAGTGGCAGCAGTGTAGAGTATGTTCATGGTAAACCCATGAGTGTGTTATATTCCCTTTTACATGTTCTATCTCTCTCCTGTACTCTTCCATGCTAATGAATATTTACAATATTTGCAATAAGCACAGTAAAGACGTACTACATATAATTAGGTTAATCAACTAGAAACACACCCAAATGACTGGCATATGAACCAAGAACTCGAAGTTAGAGATAAGAAAAGTTATGATGATAGACTGGTGGAAGTAGATGACACATTTTGACAGCTAACCTTGTGACAGTGACATGACAGCTTTGACAACGCTGGTTGTACATTCATACACCTTGTCGTTAGTGCGGTCCAGGTCGGCTGTTGGGGTAGGTTCCATTTTCTAGCAAACATTAACACCACATTTAGTTAAACAATAATTAATAACTAATCAAACTACAATAAGATATTTGTTGAAATGTGAGCAGAAAGAAAAAAATGAAGGCCAGTAAAGACCATTTTCAAATTACAAGTATTATATTAATATTACATAGGTCCAAGGTTTCTATGCTCGAAATAAAATGTAAATATGGCCACACGACTTGACCAAAATATTAAGATGAAATTGTTGACTATGACTTAATAAACAAACAGTGCCAGTTTCTATTGAAAGTTTAATTATTAAACAAGTTTAGTTTAAGATTTGAATCTGGAATTAAATCATATCAAATTCGAATCTAGGATATGTTTGGATTTGAGATTAGGAATTGAATTCAAATAGTTTATGTATTAAAGAATATAAATTACTATCAAATACGAATTTTAGTTATATCTAGACTCAAAACATATTTACATCCATCACGGTTTCCAGTCTGAAGTCAGTTTTTTATTCAAGCCATATATTTTTCACTACCGGCTGACTAGGCCTGTCATAGCTTCATATGCCTTATAATATAACTTAAGACTAGGACAAACACAACATCCAGTCCCCGGCCATTAATTCATCACTGTGAAAGGGTAAACCCATATTTTTACCAATGATAAGTTATTGGCCATGCCCGAAATCGAACCCGGCATCCTTAAAACAGTAGTCAGACATACTACCAACTGAGCTAACGCCTCAAAACAAATATAATTCAAAATAATTTTTCAACCTCTCATATAATATTGGTGAGTCTTAATCAAACACAAGCATCCAGAGACTAAATAACACAATACTCCCGACGGGCGTGTGAAACCATTGTCCTCTCAGTGGTTTGTTACAAGCAGGGGGATGCAGTCCTCACCTTGACGACAATAACTCTCTCCTCAGCCGAGCCGTTGCTGAGCGGAGTCGACGACCTCTCCTCTACTCTCCCGCTGCTCAGGGTGGAAGGGGGGGAATCTCGTGATTTCTGGAAGGGAGGGGGGGTGTGGGGTACAGGGGAGTGGTCTACCCCACCATCCGCAGACTCGGCATCGGACAGACTTGTCGCGATGGATAAGCGTTTCTTCTTTCAAGATGGAGGCAGGCAAAGAAAGAGACAAAGCTTAGCAGGCAAAGCATTATTGGTTCTTATTTACAAAATAAAGCTCAAGCAAATATCTGGAATTTATCGAAAGCAAAGCTTGATATTAAAGTACATAAAAATACAACAGTAATCATATTTGAGTTTATTATAGTTCTCATGTAGACAAAATATTGTAATTATTTTAAACATTTTTGAAGCCGAGACTATGACAAATATTGATGTTTTATGTGCTTCAAACCCCACAAAGAAGTATGTTTTATAATTCAGATACAGCCCAATCCCCGGTCCCAGTTTAATTCTATCGGAAATCATCAGAAGGGAGTGGGAAATGCGCAAAGTAACTTCCTAAAAGAGGAAACTCAAAAAACACAAAAGGGTAGAAAGTAAATTGGTAAATAATGTGTTTCTATCCCTAATCCTTGTACCTTCTTCCAAATAATATGACAAAACTTATCTCAAAAAGTGAAAATAGATCTTCCTTAAAGATCTAAATTAAACGGAGTGTATGAGGTCCATTTCCACTTTAAACCAAAGCTGAGATGAGTCTATTAAATAACCATATAGTGAGACGCGGTGACATAAACCCAAGATACGGTAGCTCGAGACAGTGTTGGTAGTCCTGTCTCCAATGATGGACTCACCAGAGTAGTCTCCTCCTCGGCCAACCAGCGACTGTCTTCCTCGCTCTCTCTCTGCTGTTGTCTCAACCTCTGTTCCAACAGCTGCTGTTCCAGGTCAAGCTCACCCTCGCCAGTGTCTTGAGACGCTCGGTTCTAAAACATCACAAACCATTTCTCAAAGTGGTGTGGGAGTGATGGTTGTGATGTCATCCTCGCATTATTACTATTATTGTCACTGCGTCTTACTACTCATTCAAGTTAGACACATATGCATTAATTACACTACTGTGTTAGGGACAAGGAAGGTTGAATTTAGAGGAAGTGTACCTCCCTTTGCGTGAACAGAGAGATTGGAACTATTTTGTAAAAAAAAACCACCCTAAGTACACCCAAAACCATGCTCTGCCCCTCAATGTCAATCCAGTCTATTGCGAGTGTGACACCTTAGAGCAGGAGTGACCAGACTTTTTAATCTAGTGATCTACTCCAGAGAAGGAAAATCCTTTGCAATCTACTAGAAAACATAAGCTTATATTGTTTGTTTCATTGGGAAAAAAATTACTAAACCAATTTTGTGTTTCAATAGTAAAATTATATTGCATATAAAGACATAACAATCCTTTCACACACTGAAACCGAGTTTATTTTATCAAACAACATATTTTTTAGTTTTCCTGAAAAAAAGTATTTTCTTATTAATCACTTGACTTTGGAGTTCCTGCATGGCACCGCATAGTCTTAGGATAGTTTGCTGAATGAGGATTCATAATTACTCTGTCATAAACTAAGGCAAGATTGTAAATGGGCATCAGTCAGACAGCTTAGATAGTTATATTTTTTAAAGTTGATTTGAAAAAAATCTGCAAACACTTTTTCATTTTATTTCTCTCGATCTTTTTTAATCGAAGCAGCCGCAGTCGACCGGTAGATTGCGATCAACTGTTTGGCCACCTTTGCCTTAGACCATACGACCATCGCAGCAAGTCACCCTCACACTAGAGTGAATCACTGGCGATGAGGATGTTAAAAGAGTTTGAATTCTGATCAGGTGAACAAAGTGTGTATTTTTCTAAATAGTTTTCCACTAAAATGCAGATACATTTCTTAAAAATTATACCTTATACACCCCCTACCCCATCAGTGTAATCAATCGGACAGGCCGGATGGGTAGTAAGACGGGTGGGAAGAAAAAGAAAGACGTTTGAAATATTAATAGATATTTATAACCAAACAAACACATTTGTCTGATTTTGTTGAGAGTTTTAAAAATACATTGCTACTTGAGCAGAGTGGATTGTCTCGGCTAGTCATTTAGTCGCAATATCACATTTACAAAGATTGTAACAAGTTTTGTTTGGGAAAAAACTATACTTTGTGTTGAATGTAGAGTGTGCTTTACTTTTCTAAATTAATATAGATTGTTACGTCTTGTTGTATATTGTTCCAAATTAGGAAAGCATGGATTCACTCTTTGTGGCACACGATCTTGTACAGGGAGGGAGAAATGGTAAATGGGATACGAACAAACCAAATGTGGTTTTTACAAAGGAGAACAGGAGCAGATTTAACAGTGTACCTGCTGCCACTGGACAAAGAGGTGAAAATAGAATGTGCTGATCAATCTCTTCTAACTAGGTTTTGTTCTATCAGAAGTGATTGCGAAACGAGCAATGCAACTTTCCTCCTGATGAGTTTCAATGGAGGCAGTCATTACATTATTGTCCAGTGGCAGCAGTGTACAGTGTTTCAATTTCCTATTGTAAAAGCTATTTTGTATTTGTTCCTATCTCACTGTATCTCTTTAATAAGTAATTTAACTAAGGTCTCCAAAGTATTAATTTATTATGTAACTATGTAAATATCTTTATATGACTTGAAACCAAAATACAAAAGAATATTGGACAAATAGTGTGATGTAGATTTTCAAAAGTTAAATAAGGAGGCATTTTAAGTGTTCTTATGGTTTTATGTCTTAAAATATGTGAACATAAAAATAAGTTAAAAGTAGTTATAAGAGAACATCCAGATTTAATTTAAGATATATTAAATGTAAAATAATTAATAAATAAAACACAAAAACCAAAGAGATGCTGTCAGAAACACAAAAATATTAAGAGAATGGTAAAAATAAAAACAAGCCATGCTGAAATAATAAAGTACCATACAAAACAATCACAATGATAAAATAACATTCGCGTTCAATCTTCTGCAAACACAATATTCTGACATTAATTGTAAAGTGACATATTTTCAATAAGTCTGTTCATTCCTTTACGCTAGTTTGGAAAGGGAACAGTCCAGTTTTCATAAGATGATAGGCGGAGAAGTTACTAATCTATCTTTGAATTAAACATTGAAAAGCGGACAGAACTGTAGGTCTCAAAGAGGTTTTCCTTATTGAAATATATTATATATTCGCATCCTATGTCCTTTTCCTGTGTTTGTCCTTTGTGTTGTACCTTTTACATGTTCCTATCCGTGTGTTCTATCATTCTTTACAATTTTCCATTTTCTCCCTTTTGTGTTTTTTTGGTTTCCTCTTTTAGGAAGTTGTGTTGTGCGTTTCACACTCCTCCCTGGTGAGTTCCGATAGAATGAAACATAGGTTGGGGGATTGGGCGGTGACGATTGATTTTCTTTAAGAGGCAATCATTACCTCTTTGTCCATTGGCTTCAATGTAAAGTGTGAACTGTGTTCTTCTTTTCATTGTAAAATCCATATTGTGTTTGTCCCCTTTTCTATGTTTCTATCCACCTTTCCTATTATTATTATTATTATGTAATTTTCTGTGTACCTCAATCCCTTCTTTAGTAGAAGAGAGTAAAACAGAGCCTGGACTATGGCAGCATGGCTAGAAGTATTACTCTAGTATTATAGCATGAAGTGCTACTGGTTTGTCAGGGTCGTTGGGGTTGGTATTAACAGGTGATCATTCATCGTTGTCCGATTGTTCCTGTGGTGAGACCAATGTATTCAGCAATGCAGTAGCTGCGTTGTAGCTGGTATAGTGGAGCCGTCATAATGGCCTTTCATGGGGTGTTCCATTTGTGTGAGTCTTCTGTTGAATGAGGTGGAAGGTTGGTGAACTCTGCAGGTACTGCGTCTCAGTTTGTTGCAAGGGTAGGAACCAGAATACTGCGAGATTAGAGGGGCGTTTGATTGTGATTTTTGGAGCAGTGTTGAGAATATTTTGTGTGAGAGGTGATGAGGTTAGGATATTATAGCCTGTGTTCAAGATAAATCTGAGTTTGTCTAGTCCTTCATAATACTGGATGGTGAGTGGTATGTCTTTGGAAGGTTGTTTCTTGATAGACTCTTGATTGGATAGGGCTCCGTTTATTTACTGTTGACTATGTGTTTAGTTCTTCTTCCTCAGAACTTATACGTTTGGCTCTGGTAGCTAGGCTATAGGGTAGAGAGGAATGTATATGTTTGGGCTCTGGTAGCTAGGCTATAGGGTAGAGAGCGTTTAAATGAAGAGGATGTTGCTTTGGAAATGGAGGTACTGTTGATGGTTGGTGTCGACTGTGGTATTTATGTTTCTGTCATGACGGTTTAGTTCCAGATCCAAGAATATGGCATGGTGTTTAGAAATGTTCTAGGTGAATCTGAGGGTGCTATGGTTATTTAACCTGTTCATCAACTGTAAAAAATTAGTTTCAGAATCTGTCAAAATCGTGAAGATCTCTAGCTATGTAGCCATAGTCCAGTCTTGTTTTTTATTCTCTTCTGCTGAACAAGAGGACTGATGTACCCCGAACATTACATAATTATATGTTTTGTTGTGTTTGAACTATGAACGTTGAGGCCTACTGATAAGCGCATAGGTCTTGCCCTTCTATCCTCTTTTCAATGTTTAATTTTATAAAATAATGTTAATTTAATATTACAGTAAAATGTTATTAATGTTGGCTGCAGTAAAATTTTATATTTTCAAACAAATCTCTTTCTATGAATACTGGACTGTGATGTAGTGCGTGCAATTAGAGGTGTTTATACCACATTTGCTTGGTTCTGGAATCATTGGTATAATCACCAAACAGGGATCGGTATTTGAGTTTTGGAAAAGTAAAAAAAGTATTGGTCTTGACCTGTTTCCAGAAATGAACAAACTCATTTAAACCATGCGCATGCAATGAGTAATCCATTCTGAAATTTTTAAAAAAGATAATATTATACATCAACAATGTTTTGAAAACTAATAATTTATAATCAAGAATACTAAACACACAAATAGTCCGGTCTATAGAATCAACCAATCAAATTTCTACAGTTAAATTGATGATTAAAATTAAAACATTTTGATGATAGTGCTGTTAAGATGAGTGAGACTTAAATAAAGAAAAGTGTACAATCTCCTGAGGTAGATGCCGTGTGACATTGAAATATTGAAGTGTTTGTAAATACGTGTTAGTGTTCTTGCTTTTATTTGTGATTTATTTTTATACAATTCTTTCTAAGGATGAGATCCTTGAATCCTTAAGGATATTCAAGATTTGAGGGTTCAAGAAAATTTCAAATATGATACCAAGATCTTTTTTTATTTTATTTTTTCAATTTTTGAATTGAAATTTGTTTTAGAGCTCTAATACTGCTAATTGGTGGTTTAGAACCAATTATAACTGAAGGATGAATTTAACAACTAGACCCCAGACCAGTAATTTAACACTTAACTGAATGTATGAATGTTATTATAAGAAATATTGTTAACATGTAGTTACTATTTGTATTTTAAATTATTGTATTAAATTTACATTTCCTCAGGTGTGATTAATTTTTTCCAAGATTCTGATACAAATATAAATTGGAAATTCAGATTAGTAAAATAGTGTATTGGACCCAACTCTAATTTTTTCATTATTATTTAATTAAATATTATATTTTGCATAATGCAGTTTAGTTCATACAACATAAGCAATGAGAGAATCTTGCAATATTGCATCAACATTTTACATGACATCTATATTTATTAAAACAAGCATATTACCATATTGACCTGAAAATAAGCCACCCCTGAATAAAAACTCGGTCTAAAAATATGATTTCTTTGACAGAACAAAATTATTCATGTCTAAAAGTACACATTATTTCCTTCTAGCTTCCCTAATGATCATACTGTTTGCATTACCAAGCATTTATAATAGTGTTGTAGCTAGGTATTAATTGTTGGCCAAGAGATGCTTTCTCCATACATGATCAGCCATTATTAAAAATCCAAGCTTAATAAACAAATACACTAAATTATTGTCACAATAGAATAACCAGCAGAATGCAACTAAAAGTCCCTAAAACCTGAGTGAAATGTAGACATAATAAAATGGTTTGAACATTTCATTTCATCAGCCATTCTGACGCAAAGTTTTATTTTTACTATTAGTGTGTCAAGATCCATATGTTTCAAAGAGCACCTTTTATTAAAGAGATTAAAACATATTTTTGACTAGCAATGTCATGATTCAGATTTTCAACCTCAACTCTTACATTTTTGCCGTGCCTCCTGCCTCCAATTTAAAAGAGGTTTTTTATTAATTGATATAATGCACTCTAAATGTATTATTTGTAAAAAAACAACACTTGCGTGTGTAAATAGTAAAAGAATATTAAAAAGGTATTGTTTTAACTGTGTGATATCACAAGAACACAAATGTCATGGTTAGTGAATTATTTACAATTTGCTGAAAGTGAGACAGCAAAAAATTAATAATGAACTAAATGAAAAATTACCAACTTTTGAATAGTGTAGTTTTGTTTAAATATCAGAACTTTAATTTCATGGGATTATAGAGCTAAGAATCGAGGGTATCAAAGTATCAAGGAATCAAATTTAAATTACCATATTTTGAATATTGCAGTTTTGTTTAGATACCAGAACTTTAATTTCCTGGGATTTGAGTGCCAAGAATTGAGGGTATAAAAGTATTGAGGAATCAAATTTGACATAATTAATCTTGACAAATATTGATATTAGTAAATTCATTCCTAAAAGGTAAAACATTTGCTATGTGTATTATCTATAAGTAGCTAGTTTCAGGTCAGTACGGTGTATTTTATACAAATAAATAAAAAGAGGTGACATTCATGCGAAGTGCTGGATAGGATCCAAGCCGGTGCAGGCTCTGTAACACAGATACAAACCAACAAGAGACTACTTGAGACACAGGCAACCAATATTTCCCCAAACCTGGACGTCGTCCTCTGCCACATTCAGACCCGCAGACAACGGCTGACCAGAACAACTTTCCAGCTCTGCCCCAAACGAGGAAGTGAAAGACGCCGAAGAGATGGTGACTCCATCACTGACCACAGACGATACTAATGAACTAGTCCACATCACATTTTCCCCTACAGCCGAGGAGGAGTTAGTCAATGACGCAGGAGGTGAAGGGGAGAATACGTTACCCCCTCCACCACCTAGATTGGAATGATGAGACATCTCTTTAGTTTTAGGTTTTACTTTACGCAACACCGGTGAAGCGGAACAAGACGAAGGGGAGACTGTCGAGGAAGTAGAGGGGGAAGTCACTATATTTGGAGAGACGGGAGGAGAATGGTGGTTGGCAGAACTGGGAGAGGAGGCCTGGTTCTTCGCGATAACCTTCTTGGATATACCGTAGATGACAGGTGGTTGCGAGGAAGGGGCGTTTTGGTTGGCGGGGACATTTGGGGATTGGGAATTTGACGAGGTATGTTTCTCAAAATCTACCGCGAGTGTGTTGAATCCTGTGGCCGGCGTGGTGTACACTGAAGGTGAGATCCCTCTTGACTCGTTCTCACGCAGCAGTTGTACCAACACCTCTGGGTTCTGAGCGACGATGTAAGTGGTTGGAGCTGGCATGTTGGTCGAACTTTCGAGGGTGCCCGTTATCGAGGCGAGGGAAGAGGAGTCTGCCCCGAGCACCGGAAAACGGGAAGGTTTCGGAGGAGGGGGATCATCTGACCCGGAGGAACCTGGAACAAGAATAGAGGACACTTGGAAACAATTATTATTACTAATCAGAAGTTGTTATATACATTTTTATATTTATGTTCACCAATAGCTTCCAAAATTGTAATAAAAAATCTACAAATAGCAATTTCAACATTTTCTGAAAAGTGTGTGTTCATTAAGACTACCCGCAGTTTCCACTAACTACTATGGCTATACAAATGCGCCAAAATACAAGAGCAGAGCAGAAAAGTAATTATGTTACGAGCTCTAAGCCAGTCACTAGACTTCAGCCTTATTGGCGTCGTATGCTCTGAGCTAAAGTCTTGTCTTGTAAAGAAATTGTGATAACGTTTTTACATTAACTTCTACCTTTTGCCACCAGGGCAGAGGTAGAAAAGTGGATTAGAGTCAACTTGGACCAAGACTTCGCAGACATGTCTGGGCTCCAGCGCTGGTCGGCGCAAGTTGAAGTCTCAGAATTTGTTTAGGTAATATGTACTGAATAAATGACTTATTGATGAAAACTATTATCTATTAAATCATTTTGTTTAATGTAACAATCCCAGCTCGGCGCGACTTTAAATTTTCAACTTCAGCTATCTTTTTTCAGTGCATCCGCCTACAAAGCAACATATTATCAGACAGTTACATCTACTGTTGTGAAATGATTTGAAATAAATTGACAATTCAAAATTGCGCGTACCATTTTCATTTTGTGTTGATTCGTTTCACAGCATAATTAGTTGAAAACCACGCTGATAAATGAACCCAGGACCTTTAGCTTCGTAGGCTAAGGTATCTGACAACTAAGAATTAGTACCACCACTTGCTACAAGAGTGCAGTGACAAAGAGACTGTCCCATGAGTCAAACCCACAGTCTCTAGGAGGTTGTTGTAGGTTACATGGTAACTAACATTTACCCCAAGACATCGCCTGGACTCTTCTGTTCTCCCTCCTCATGGTCTCTTGCTGCTGGTGTCTTTCTTCCATCAGGATCTCACTGCGACAGACACCGATCACACGTCAAGACAGACACTACTACATGCCACACTTACCTCACATTGTATAAAATGGAAAAAGGTTCTTTAGGTCATACATTTTAATTAAGATTTCGCAAATCTAAGATTTTTAATTTCAATCGAATCAAAATCTTTGCTTCCTTACTCGCATAGAATTATTTGGATTTTCACAAATGTTTCACGCTTAATTATCCTAAATTAATGTATTGATATTAACATATTAAATTCAATCCGATTTTTATTTAATGAGAATGTTTGAGAAGGGAAGCTTACATTTGTATTCAGAAAGCAAGCAGTATGGCTGTCAAAGACAAACCCTTTACCCCTCTTTTTACTTCACTGAACTTTTAGTGCACGAGCAACACTGTCTGGGAAAATGATTGGCTGGATAAGTACTGTACGATGCAAGAAACATAGCGAGAACTGTAAGGGGAAATAATGTGCAAAAGTAAAAGGCCTTGCTTTTTCATTTTTGTTAAAAATCTCAAACACTTCACACTTCTTTATAGTTAAAAAAACTTTAATCTTTCTCAAAATGAACGCGCGTGTAGTGTTTTTAATAAGAAATTTATTTGTTAATTACATTTTGTTTCAAAGAATGTAATGGTGGAATGTCACTCCAATATGTAATATTAAACAAATATATATTTTTGTTAGTGAATCAACTAGAGTTGGATCAAATCCACCATTTTACGAATCCAAATCTCCAATCCACCCCAAATCTTGGAATAATTATGAGCATGAGAGGAAATATAATTAATATAGAATACAAATAGTACTTAAATGTTAAAATTCTTTCTTATAATCCATTCAATATAACATTCAAACTTTCAATTAAGTGTTAAATTACTAGTCTGGGGCCTGGTTGTTAAGTTCATACTATAATTATAGTTGGTTCAGAACAACCAATAAGTAGTATTAGAGCTCTAAAACAATTTAATTTAAACATTAAAATACTTTTTTTTAAGGTTTTAAGGTTAAGTATAAAATATGAAATGTTCTTGAATATCCTTAAGGATTTGAGGGATTCAAGGATCCCATTCATAAAATCAATGAGTAGCAAAGTATTAGTAAATTAATTTCTGAATTATATTTTTATCTCGTTGTTAACCTGCATCAAGATGGCCACATTCTCCATAAGGGGCGTAAACTCCCGTGTGCTTAGTATCAAATTACTTCACGGTACATTTATATTATTAGTTACTCAATGAGACATTTACAATTAACAAGTCAATTCGGGCACTTTAACGAGATCAATAAACAACATATAAGAAGTTTGGAATATGACAAATGTAAAATGAAAATGGTTCGAATAGAATCCAATATTTTATAATTAAATGTTATCACACCCAAATTTATTATCACATCAAATTACAAACAATTGATTCCAATAAAAAAAATAAGGCCAATAAACTGTGTCTAAATAATGACAAATATGAAATATTACAAAATTCAGAAGTTTGTATGGCCATGTCGAATAATGGTTCTGTGTGAACTTCTTTAAAAAATTAAATTAGTCAAATATTTGAGTTTAAGATTCAAATTGAACTCTTATCAAATCCAAATATGGGATGTAGGCATGTGGAAAGCTTCGAAATATCGAAGTCAACTCCTTTGCTTCAACACCTACAATAACCATTGCATCTTCGAAAACTTTCGAAGGAAGGACAAAACTTCAACAAACAATTAACTGATTTGATATATCTCACTAAAAATTATATATTTCAAGATATGGTAGTTTTAGAACCGCTACTAAACAGTATTTTAACACGGACTAGTAATTAAATAACAACAGCCATAACATAAGCATAGATAAAACGCTGTTGAGAATAAAAATATCTTATAGTCATTATTGCAAAGATTATTTTGTAAAAATTAAAATACCCGCCATGTTGTAACACCATGGTATAATATCATACACAAACATTGTTGTTGTACTTATCGACAATGTTAAGTCCTTTCTTAAATAGAAATAAATTTAGATACATTACGTCAGCATAAAATAATATGGTGTGCTTTGACTTTTTCTCAACGCCTTTATTTTAACCTAGATGTAGGCCTACATCATATTTATTTAAAAATTAAAAGTAAAGTTAAGTGACAATAACAAAGATCCTATCTTCGACTTTGACTTTTATTCACTTTTTTAAGCTTCGCCACGATCTCACTTGGCATTTAAAAAGTGACCTTCACACACCCCTAATGGGATGTATTTGGATTTGAAATCTCAAAGATTTGCACAGGCTTAATTTAAAGTATTTTTGTTATTTTGGTGTTTTCTTTAGTGAATATATTCTACCCTAGATACTAGAGATACTAGTACTACTATAGTAGATATACTATGAATACTAATGAGAAACTATTATACTAACTTAAGGACCTCCCTGATGTCTTTGAAGCTCGGTCTCTTGGATGGTTCATACGACCAACATTGCGACATTAAACTGTACAGTCGAGGAGGGCAGTTGGGCGGCAACGCCAACCGTTCTCCGTTCTCTATTTTACCGATAACATCGTTATTCTTGACCCCTTGGAATGGCTTCACTCCCAACATCAGGATTTCCCACATACACACACCTGCAAATAATACATTTCACACATGAAAGTATGAAAGAGATGTATGGAAAAAGATACAGGAAAGATGGATGAAGAAACACATAAAAGGGAATAAACACAATATGAGTTTTACAATGAACACACTTTACACTGCTGTCACTGGACAAGGAGAAGAATGGTAGGCCATATAAATAGTATAATTAATTTTGTATGATGCTAATAAAGAAATCATTCAGGTTTTGAAACTTACAGATCAAGATAATTCCTATTTTGCTATCAAAATTAACTAGAGATGGATTGAATCCACTATTTCTCGAATCCGAATCCTAGCAAATTGTTAGAAATTTTAATGGTTTACAAATAGACTTACATTACACAATATAGGCCTAAACTGTAAATTAAGATTTATTTCAGTAATGCTTTCAATTTTAACACATCTTTTAGTAATATTTCAGAAATTGAGTAATCCATTGTTTGTATAAAGGGTATTCCCTCTTCTCTTTTTGTTTGATAAAGATAACAATGCTGCTATATTACTCTAGTTGTGTGACAACTTCTACTCTAGACGACATAAGACAGGAAGAAGATGTCACATTATCTTGTGCATTGGATTCTTCCCACATTTTACCTCTTTCCCTGGGCGGGCTTTTATCACTAAATTTGCACTTATTAATTTATTTTTCCTTTTTAATTATTTTTATCAACTTCTATTATTATAAAATTATTTAGCCATTGGGCCACCTCTTTGTTAAACAAAGACACAATAAAGATATTTATAATATGTGGAAAATGATTTAAAAAAATACTATAAAAAATAAATAAACCAATGAAATTAAGCGAATAAAGTGGATAAGGGGGTGGGTTTCTATTGGTTCATACTAAGGCTGTGAAAAGATTAGAAATTTTGAATCTGAATACAAAACTAAATAAAATTCGAATACAATCTGAAATTCCTAATTTAAATCATCATTGACTTTTTCTAGCCTGTGGCTAGGTTAGTTAAGTAAAATGCCTCCACTTTGTGAATGAAAATATTTTAATCAAATTAAAAAAAAAAACTTTAATCCAAATATATACCATATTCCTTTTAAATATTTATACCTGTATGTTCTTTCATTCTTTAACAATTTACTTTCCCTCCATTTTTGTTTTGTTCCTTCTTTTATGAAGTTGTGTTACATATTTATCCGTCCCTTCTGATGATTTCTGATAGAATGGAGCCCAGGTCGAGGGAGTGAGCGGTAACGATAAATTTTCTTCAAGAGGCAACCATTCCTTCTCTGTCCGGTGGCAGCAGTTTAAAATGTGACCCATGTAAAAGTCATGTTGTGTTCAGTCCCTTTTATATGTTTCTATCCCTCTTTCCTGTACTTTCTCCCTAATATACTGGTAATAAAATGTGCTTCAATGTGAAAAGAGGTTTTCCTTTAAGAAGGACATATATTTTAACTCTCAAGTTCTAGTAAAGTTGAAATGCAACAAACTGTAAATAATCTCCAGCCAATGTCACACGATAGGAGTTTTCACAGCAGCACAATCTTTCATTATGAATAACTAAACAACTAGGCTTAGAGAACCAAATTCAATCTTGAATTTGAAGTAAAACATTGAATACTTTTGGTTTTTTAATAAATAAGAAATACAAATAATGAAGAAAAGCTCTTTTCTCCAACGAACTACACTGACCAAACATCCATACGTCACTGGCTGTGGTGAAGCGCCTGAAATTGATGGACTCTGGTGACATCCATTTGATGGGTAGTTTGCCCTTCGAGGCTTTGTAGTAGCTCTGGTCCTCCACCCACCGGCTGAGGCCAAAGTCGGCCAGCTTCACGCAGTTGTGGGACGACACCAACACGTTGCGAGCAGCGATGTCTCTGAAATAGTAACAGACTTCCCTCACTTCTCGTATGTTTAACACTAAATAGTTCAATCCACAGTTGGATAAGATGTGGTACACAACAGAACATACAGTACACATAAAAACTTGGGGTTTGGTTTTAATAAAAGTACTTTACTATTAATTAATAGGCGTTTCAAAATTAACTTGTTCAATTTGAAGCAAAATTAAATCGAATATATGAAATATTCTCAGAGCTGAACCAAAGTTTTAATAATTTTTAAAAATTTATTTAACACCTAGTCTTACTACCCATTGGCATAATATGCTTATGTACTTATTACGCTAGTGGGTTAGGAATGAGTAGAGGTGAATGTAGAGGACATGTACCCACATTTGCGAGGAGGGAGAGTGGAAAACCACCCTCCTTACACCCTATTGGAATCAAATCACGCTCTCTCAGTCATTTCAGTCCAGTCTATTGTGAGAGTAGCGCCTTGGACCATGCAGCCAATGAAGCGAGTTTTTGTTAATTGTTTTGCTTTAATAAATATAATTTTGTGCTTATTTATATAAATTAACTAAAACCACTTGGAAAATGTTTTATTTGTTTGCAATATTTCATTATAATCAAAGTGGTAAATTTATGACAAGATGTTTGATGTTAAGACTTACACCCTAAGAAACAAGAACATTGTTACGTTATAAAATAGTGGTGGAGTTTTATTTGTATGAGAGGAAAAATGGGAAAGGGGGTCAGTAACAGAAAAGTCTTTTAGTGTTTTTCTACCCTCCTCTCCCCCAGATAATGTTTGAAAATCGGCTGCCCTTATAAGATATTTGGGGTTTGGAACATTTCATGGAGGGGGAAAGGGGATTCAACCCCTTAAACCCCCCCTCACCGCCTCTCTACATCCGTGGCTTCAAGCTAAGCTTTTAATAGATATGCAGGCTTGAGCTCAATTGAATTATATTCTTACAAATCTCGATATGGCAATTTTTTCTGATGCTTGAATTTTTTAAATTCTTAATAACTCTGAAAGGTTTCACCTGTGAACAAATTTCTTAGACTCTAGATAGGAGAGTGCTGTGGACAACTGGAACGTGTAGAGCAGGAGGGTCGCCAGATCCAACCTCGTCTTGTTGCTCTGCAGGTACGCCCTCATCTCTCCGAGCCTTGCAAGCTCCATCACAATCCAGATAGGACTTTCTGAACACACTCCTATCAGCTTGATGATGTGGGGATGGTCGAACTGCTGCATTATGTCTGGTAGACAGGAGAACATGAGTTAGTAGAGGAAACAAGGGTGAGATGATATGGACATGTCACGAGGATGTTGGAGAACATGAGATGTTGGAGTACATGAGATAGTAGAGGAAGCAAGGGTGAGATGGTATGGACATGTCACGAGGATGTTGGAGAACATGAGTTAGTAGAGGAAGCAAGGGTGAGATGGTATGGACATGTCCCAAGGATGTTGGAGAACATGAGTTAGTAGAGGAAGCAAGGGTGAGATGGTATGGACATGTCCCGAGGATGTTGGAGAACATGAGTTAGTAGAGGAAGCAAGGGTGAGATGGTATGGACATGTCCCGAGGATGTTGGAGAACATGAGTTAGTAGAGGAAGCAAGGGTGAGATGGTATGGACATGTCACGAGGATGTTGGAGAACATGAAATAGTAGAGGAAGCAAGGGTGAGATGGTATTGGACATGTCACGAGGATGTTGGAGTACATGAGATAGTAGAGAACATGAGTTAGTAGAGGAAGCAAGGGTGAGATGATATGGACATGTCACGAGGATGTTGGAGAACATGAGATGTTGGAGTACATGAGATAGTATAGGAAGCAAGGGTGAGATGGTATGGACATGTCATGAGGATATAAAAGGAAAGTATGCCAAAGAGATTAATGGAGATAAAGTATGTAGGGAAAAGACCACAAGAGAGACCAAGAAAGAGTGGGAAGAGCAGATAACAGCAAGTGTGAGTGAGAGGAGAAGAATGGAAACAGCTATTATGTAATTTGACTAATTGTATTCATGTTAGAAGACTCATTATTTGATACTCTTGGGGTTTTTTTCCTGTATTCCATCTGATATATAAGTAACAATGTGAAGGAAAATAAGATAGCCATAAGACAATGTTAAACTTACAAGCCTCCTCCAGGAACTTCTCGGCCGTAGCAAGGTCTGCGTCAGCCTTACAAGTCTTGACAGCGACTGGTATCAGCTGACTATCTCGTCCCTTGAACGTACCCTTGTGAACATCCCCAAACTGGCCCTCGCCAATTATCTCGTTCAGCTCAACCTGATTTCGAACCAGTTCATAGTCCCTGGCTGGAAAAACAAGAGGCAAGTTTTCGTGGTTGACCTGATATCAATGTTAGCAAAATGTTTATGACCAAGACGATACCAGAGCTTGGTTTGGTAACGCTCTCCTTGACCAGACTAAAGAGTTTGGTTACAACCAATGAGCCAAGAATTTGTGCCCAATTTCAAAACAGCTTCACATTTTATGTTAAATTTAACTTCATAGTAAATGGATTTTAAGATTTGTAGATTAAAATGGACAGCAATAACTAGCTAGAAATACATGGCACTAAGTAGGTACTTAAAAACCGTTTAGTTACGGATAAAAGAGACTAGTACTATATAATCTAGGCCTATTTAATATTACATATGTATTCTATGTTTTGGAAAAATATGTTTGGCTTGACATGTTGTGTAAATATTAGGACTAGTCAAAATAAGCACCAATATAACAAAGAATAAAATTAAAAAGCTCATTTTCCGTCAATTTGCAGTACATGTAGTAGGATTATATAAATTAACCTACCTGCTGTTACATCTCCTCCACCCCAACCACCATTTTTGTTTAAGAAAAACAACTCAAAATTGTTTTTGCACTCCACCTTGGTCAGAACCACTTGGTCGAAAACACTCGATACCAAGATGTGACCAAGTCAATTGCAAAAACTCGCCTAAGTTTATGCTACGTTAACAACTATTGGGTCGGCCTAACACAATTTCTATAGTTATTTAATTTTGATAATGGTGTTTTAAGTAGGAATCTCAAACTTGAGTCATCAATACCTCAATATTCTTCCTTGATTATTACTGGTTTCAAAATAAACAAGAAATAATTTTAATAATACCATTTTGATTTAAATTACAGTAGCCCCATGGTTTATTTGGTGCTGACTGACAGCTCACAGCTAACGGCTTTGAAAAGCTACCAGACCAAATTATGTATCCCTACGCCGAACCATATGATCTGCAAAAAACATGTGTTTAGCAGCTGTCACTTCTGACAGTCAAAATTTAGGTATATACCTAACTGTTGACTGTCAGAAGTCAGTTGTGAACTGTCAGTCAGCACCAAAGAAGCCATGGGGCTACTATAGGAGTGATACCGTACCTTGGTGATATTGGGAGTAGATATTGTTTAGAAAGAACACTAAAAACACTCACATACATTTTTAAAAACAGCTTTAAGATTCTTTAACCTTTTTGCTGCGTTAATCGGATATATCCGATCTCAGCATTATAGCCATTGACTGAAGAAATCAATTTCACCCCATGACATGTAAACTTTATCTACCCTTGCTGCAACAGTCGGAAATAGCCACAAGAGTGTTAGAACGCTGAATTTTTCATACTAGCAAGCACGTGCGCCTTTGACATCTGGTTTTTAATTTCGAGAATGGTCAGTTACCGGCTGCTAAATCATAACAGTAGTAGCGCTTGTTTACTTCCGCATTTAATCACTTTTAGCACACGTGCAGTATTTATGTGGTGGAAAACATTGTTGAGGAATTAATGGATTGCTATTTTATTTTCATTCTTGACCTATTTCCTATTTTGAAATCATGCCCAAGACAAATATATGATTTTATAGACTACACTACACTGAGAAAAGCAGCAATGTATCACAAAATTGTTCAAGTTGTGTTGATGTAAACTAATTTTCAAAAAAATTATTTTTATTACATTTGGCCCATATTAGGCCTGTCAAATCCTTATTTATCAATTAGTTTGACACTATTGTGGATTACAAGTAAAATAAAGAATGGTTCTGATAGCAGAATAACATTGCATTTGGATAAAATATGACATAAATAATATGTGACGTATAAAATTTTATCGCTATAAAAGATTTTATTATTATGCGATTTATAGACAACGTTGTGCTAAATTTCATATTTAAAATGCATTACTAGTTGAAAATCACATTATTTAATCATAATCATGATCATCATGCAAATTTTCAGATTTTGAATTTTTTACCTATAATTAGCATTTCTGAAGATAAGTAAAAATTAAATACGCAGCAAAAGGGTTAATAATAATAAATTGATACAATTTAATTAAAATGATTTAATTCTGAATTAATTTTTTTTTAATTTCTAATTATATTCAAAACTAATGCTATTTAATATATTAAAAACATATATTATATATACATTTCAACATTATTTTGTTTTACTGGTATTGCATTTAGTTTTATACAAGAAAATAAAGTTTTGAATATATATATGATTATAAATAGTAATTACAGGAATTTTTATTTGATATCCTACATTTGATATTTTTGGGCCATTATTAGTTACCTTGCATCAAGATTTACTAAATATTTAGGTCTACACATAATTAATGTGTTTTTCAAAAAACCTTTTATAATGAATAATTTCATATTTAAAAAAAAAATATATAAATTTATAAGGTCATTACGCCTATTTACTTACATTAGTTAAGAAATCTTTTCATTTGTAGGACATATCACATGAAAATATAAATAGTATATTTTCCTAAACTCATAACAATTTAACCTGTACATTTGAAAACTATTTACATCAATATGAATGTGAGCCACGCTTATGTTTTTCCATGCAGCTTGTATGTAAACCGGTGTTGCACTTAACATATTGAGTATGTGACCCTCCCAATATAAATGTACTAAACTCCCAGTTCCATTAACAACTATTTACGGATGATTTTTATTGCCAACCTTATATAAAATAAGTGAGTGAAATGTTCTCTTTCGAGTGATATATGACACTATTACACTATCTATCAGATAAAGCAAAACTAGCTCAAATCTGGAGAGCCGACCTCATCGGCTCTGGCACTTTTAGCGGTAGTATGCTGAGCCGATCAGATCGGACTGTAGCACTAAAAGGGTTAAACCATAATTTAGCCTAGTGCTCTATTTAAAAATAACGATAATATTAAAACTTATCTCTGAAATCCCAGTCAGTTCTGGTGTCCAAAACAAAATGGCTGTATTCAGAATTGAGTGATTTTTAATTGTTATCATGATTAGTTATTTTTCCATCAGACTTAAGTGCCACCAAATTGTATATATGGCCTTTGAATCAAGTTATCTTGCGAAAATCAAACATGGCGGTTTTAAATTTATTTTACTTTTTACTAGGACTGTACGTTCCCAGCCTGTGGCCAGGTCGGTTTAGTAAAATGCTTCCATCTCCTCCTGTCCTTCCACCATTTTCTATTATCTGCTCCACCCATCTCTTCCTTGGTTTCCCTTGCAATCTTTTCCCTACATACTTCATCTCCATCATTCTCTATGGTATTTTCTCCTTTTCCATCCTCATTGCATGACCATGCCCTCTAAGTCTTGTTTGCAGTCAAATATCTTAACTGAAACGAAAGTTGGGTTCTTTGAATGCTTGGGGATATTCAATATTTGAGGAGTTGAACAAAAATTCTTAGAATGAGAATACCTTTCTTTTTATTATTAGAATGTTATCATTTAGTCACATTTAAATCAACAAAATTGCACCATTGTTCTAATTTAAAAGGTTAAATATTAAATTTCATGAAAATATCTATTTTGGTTTTATCTCACATATGAATGAATTCAAAATTGCTACAATAAACTTTAAATATATCCAGAAAGATATTTTAATGTCCTAAGAAAAAAATGTCGGTGTTTCCAACAATAAGTAGCATTACAGATCTATTTTTAAAACCATTCCAATTTAAAATTTGGATTTTTTTTTTCCAAATCCTAAATTTGGTATGGACACGTAATAAGGGTGGAAAAGAAGAGAATACCAAGGAAAATGATGGAGATGAAGTATGTAGGGAAAATATCACAAGGGAGACCAAGAAAGAACAAATAGCAGTAATTATGTGAGTGAGAGCCGATTAGAAGCAAATAAAGGAGGAAGAGTGGTGGAAAGATAAAGGGGGAAGCAGATATTTTATAAAACTGACCCGTAGACATCTGAAAAGCAGGTTTTTCAAGTTTAAATCAAATATTATTTGCGAATCGAATCATAATCTAATTATAATTGCTAAAATTACTAGGTTAAATAAAAATACTTACTCATATTAAAAAACCATTAGATTAATTTTGGACCCTACCTAGTGCTATATGCTAAATGTTTTCACATGTTCATGCAACAATAGTAAACAATGGTAAAGAGCACCCACCACCTGTTGTGGTGGTTATAAACTATTTCAATATATATCTAAGGACCTTAGCGATTTGTTTCTAATTTGGTTTGATTCGAGTTAACGAAGAGAATGATATAAAACTCGAATTAACATTGATATTATCAAAGCTTTGCAGACCTCTACATGACCGTGCCACCGACTGGAAGTATTTGACTAGGTAATGATGATGATACTTCTTGAATATCCTTACTGATTCGAAAATCTCCCCCCCCCCCCACCCCCTAGTGTTTAGTTTGTAAGTCCTGTCTCTCTTACTGGCTGGAGTCGAGTAATCCCCTTCTTCGTCCACTATCTCGGCATAGTCCTCCGAGAGCATGGTTGCAGTCTTGTCTGTTGCAGTGTTCGGGCTGTCAGACCTACCACTGACATGACGACTGCCAGGACCATGGCGATACTTTGGTGGATGGGCATCTGATAACACACCATAAAACAGTAAGCTCTCATAAACTGACATGCAAGAACAACATAGCACATCAAAACTACACTTGACTCAAATTTTACCATTTAGAGTTGTCCACATGATCAATAATCATTTGGTAATCTCTTTTCAATAGACAGAGCCTTTTTACAGCGCACCGCACAGACTTTCCTTCGCTTTTAACTTAAAATATACATTTACTAAAAACTCGTAAGATTTGTGAAAGGAAATAATAGGTCTATACATTGTTGTAGTGTTTCATGAATGAAAGAATATACAGTGTTATTTACTCTATGGCGTTATGAACTAGGAACACTGTTACAGAAAAATTGAGAAAAGAGAAACATCTTTGTCCACCAAAGAGCATAAGAATCAAATTCATTTTCAAAAGCACTGAATTAAAAAGTATATATATTTGTTTATATCTCAGAAACTATTGGTTTTATATAAATATATTCCAGTTAGAAGAGTGTTGTCTTTAATAGTACTACAGCTTTATGATAAGTTATTTCGAATCTCAAAAAGTGCAGAGAAATGATCAAAATTGGAAAATTTCCCTCATTTAGAGTACCCTCTCAAAGTCATTTTCATGAGAAATGAGAGCTTCCATCTTGTGTATGATAGTAAACTTTGTCTAAATATAAAATGTAATCAAAAGTGTTAAGAGCGAATTTTGAGAAAATTGATTTTTTCTTATTTTGCCCTTCAATAAACTACCCTAAAATTTAAAGTTAGATATCTAATTCCAAAACCCCCTACGGGGGACCTTATGAAAGGCCCATATACCAAGTTTTAGCCCAATCGGTAAAATAGTTTCAGCTCTATCCTGAGGTACAGACAGACAAACAGACGGCATTGCAAAAACTACTTTTCTTGTTTCAGGGGCTCCTGAAATGTCACATTTATCAAAATCTTGAGTTCGATTATTTTGGCGATCACAATACTTTCTCTACGAGGTGTCGAAAGAAAGTAAAAGGTCACAAATGTAAATATATTAAAAATAATAAAATATCACAATAAGTATTTTGGCTAACCTTGTTACCAGGAAAACAAATCTGGCCATTATCGTTAGTTTTATTGAATTACCTAGAAAAAAATTAAGAATGTGTGAAACTTCGACTTTCCTTGGAACATTCTCCAGCTTTGACTATTTTACAGTAATTCAACTCTTTATGTACCACAAATCAACAAGTTATTGAAACTTGTCTGTGCACCTTTAGTTATTCCCTCATTATTAATTGTTTGGTTTGATAAATCAAGTTATTACCACAACGATCAATACAATTACTTCAGATTATTTAATATTAACATTAATTTGTAATGTAAATATATCTCAGGAGGGCAATAAATAAATAAAACATTTTTTCCAGGTGTCAATATTTTCATTAGCAAAGCTTCGTAAATGTCAAGGCCAGAGGGTTTTTTTTTCCAAAGCGAGGTCGAAGTTGAGTTTTTTCAAACCAGGTTGGAGTTGTGAAATTTCACATCCCCTTATTAATAAAACAAGTAGTAAAACATATAAGAGCAATAAAAAGGTGAATTTTATGCCACAATAAAACCCACCTTTGATTGAACATGGGCAAGGAAACTGCTTCCATACGGCAGCTTGTAAATTGAACAGAAAAACCAAACATTATAACAAAATTCAGAAAAAGTACACACCATTTTGTGAGAAAGTGTCACAGAAGAATAAAACCTTCATCCTGTTACAATGTCTCTAGGAATTGTCACATTCTTCCCAACATGTCCTGTTACACTGTCTCTAGGAATTGTCACAGTCTTCCCAACATGTCCTGTTACACTGTCTTTAGGAATTGTCACAGTCTTCCCAACATGTCCTGTTACACTGTCTCTAGGAATTGTCACAGTCTTCCCAACATGTCCTGTTACACTGTCTTTAGGAATTGTCACAGTCTTCCCAACATGTCCTGTTACACTGTCTCTAGGAATTGTCACAGTCTTCCCAACATGTCCTGTTACACTGTCTCTAGGAATTGTCACAGTCTTCCCAACATGTCCTGTTACACTGTCTCTAGGAATTGTCACAGTCTTCCCAACATGTCCTGTTACACTGTCTCTAGGAATTGTCAGTCTTCTCAACATGTCCTGTTACACTGTCTTTAGGAATTGTCACAGTCTTCCCAACATGTCCTGTTACACTGTCTCTAGGAATTGTCACAGTCTTCCCAACATGTCCTGTTACACTGTCTCTAGGAATTGTCACAGTCTTCCCAACATGTCCTGTTACACTGTCTCTAGGAATTGTCAGTCTTCCCAACATGTCCTGTTACAATTGTCGTGCGGCAATCTTGTGACCGTTCCGAAACCGAGTGAACCACCGAGAGCCCCCAGTGCGCCCGTAATTAGTGTCCAGAATTCTCGAGAGACAGCGCCAGGCTGAGAAGGGCTATTAAGCCCCACACTTAACAATAAAAGGGACCAAAAGACGATCCAGTGGCAGTAGCGGGACGGGAATGTATATAGGTTAATTAAGACTAATTCTAAGAGTGTATATATGTATGTGTTTAATATAAGTTATAGTGTAAGACTAGGGAGGAGGGTTGGGCCCAACCTCCTCCCCACGGATAAAAACCGTTGATGTATGGATGGCGCAAAAAATAATAAAATAGAAAGGTAGGACAAAAAAGACAACCAGAAATCATGTAGTTTCTCTCTGCGTACACTCTTTTTTACAACAACCCTACCAACCTACCTATAGCGCTCAGAAACATTCGGGCAGCCACACTCCCTTTGTTCCAGCGCTCATGAAACATTCGGGCAGCCACATAAGTACCACTCCCGGCATCCTTTCCTCTCCTACCTTTATGCCCCCTCCTCCACCTTACCGTCAACTCCACAGAAGGAAGAACAACAAGATGGCGCCCAACGTGGGGCCACTTCTCCTGAACCGAAGAAGAGAAGAGTGATCGGCTGAAGCCATCAGAGAACACCACGCCCAAGAACTCACCAATTTTCCGAGTTAAGAAAAACTCGGTGGCGCCCAAACACAAAAAAAAAAAAAAAATGCTTAGACGTACCCGACATCAGTGCGGCAGTCCCACCTGCCCCGGAAGAGGAGAAAGAACAATCTACTGTGATAAGTGCGAGGACTGGTATCACTTCCTCTGCTTAAACTGGGAAGAAAAAGACAGGGATACCACCGGGCTCCAATTCATATGCCAACCCTGCAATGAAAAGACGGCCGCCGAGCACGATGAACTTGAGGAACTCCGCCGAAAGGCAAGCCAATCCCCCGCCATACTAGCCACCGATCCCCCGCAGCCCACCTTCCAGCCTATTCTCCCAGGATTCTCAGGCTTGGACCACGAAGATCCGGCAGCATTCCTGCGGACGTGTGAAGCAATCCTCCAGGACAGCAACACACCCAAGGAGCTATGGATAACGCTAGTGAAGGAAAGATTGAACCAAGACGCCGCGCAGTGGTGGAAATATTACGAGGGATATTCCAACACTTGGGAAGAACTTCAAAAAAGGCTCCAAGAACGATTCGACTCTCCCCCACTGAGAGTCAAACTTCAAGCGAAGCTATATGGAGAAGCCCAGACCACCGGGGAATCTACCGACCACTTCATTCTAAGAAAGATGATGCTGTACAAGCGTTTCTTCCCCACCGCTCCCGACGAACAAATTCTACCCCTCATATGTGAACTCCTCCACCCCACCATCCGGCCATTTATCACCTCCGTCCCACCCACTTCAATAGACCAATTACTGGAAAGAGCTCAGGCAGTGCAACGAGATATACTCCCATCAGCCTCTCACGAACAACCCAAACCTCTTCCTCTAGGATCATTCCGAAATCCCAGACCCCCTCCTCAATGCCATTTCTGTCCTGCCCAGCATTTCCACAGAGAGTGCCCCGTACTCCTCGCCAGAAGAACCACGGACAGACCACGTGACGCCCAAACTACACAGCCAAGCACGGGAAACGGAACCAGGGGATGAAAACATGGCCGAACTCATCTCCGGCACAGCAGGCCATACTCAGCAGTGGACCGCCAGCCAATTTACCCCGAATCCCAGTTCGCACGCCCTCAAGAGAACTTCGAGCCGTCCTAGACTCCGGAGCATCGCAGAACTTCGTCAGGACCTCAGCCCTCGACTCTCACACACGGGAACAGATGGTCACGGCACCCACCTCGGTGTCCCTAGCCAAGGAAGGAACAGAACTGAATATTCGAGGCCACTGCCAGCTCCCTATAGAGATAGGGCTTAACAAAATGGTCATTAAGTGTCTAGTCGCAGATGATCTCGTGGAAGAAATCCTTCTGGGTCATACGTGGCTCACCGAACAAGAGGTAATAGTGGATTACCAGCGCGCCTGCGTACTATTCGGAAAAGAGCAAAGAGAACAACTATATTGGGTCGCGAAAGGACCAGAGAAGGTCAGCAACTTCAGCACCGAAGAGGTGAAACACAGCTTTCCCCCAACACTACAGACCCACCTCTTTCAAGTCATAAAGCAGCACCAGAAGGCATTCGACATCTTCAATCCCCAAAATCAAACCAACTGCACACAACATCAGATCCGCCTGAAGAACGACCGCCCCATCAGAGGACCCACCTACAAATATTCGCTTCAGAAGAAACAGATAATTCAGAACCAAGTCGAAGAAATGCTCAGAGACAATATAATAGAATCCAGCACGTCCCAGTACCAAGCACCTATAGTCATTGTCGAGAGAAAAGAAAAAGCTCCTAGGTTCTGCATTGATTACCGGCTACTCAACGCGGCTACAGAAGAAGAGAATAGTCCACGAATTCACATCCCACAGTTGCTTCAAGAGATAGGTTCAGCCAAAATCTTCAGTACCTTGGACCTCAAATCCGGGTACTGGCAGATTCCATTAGACCCGGCAAACAGGCACCTCACTGCGTTCAGCACACCCAATGGAGAAACTTATCAATTCAAAGTCATGCCTTTCGGATTAAAAGGAGCGCCGGGGACGTTCCAAAAAATGATGAGCCAGCAGGTCTTAGCAGGATACCAAGGAAAATTCTGTTTCGCCTACATGGATGATATTATCATATTTTCCAACTCTTACGAAGAACATCTCGAACATCTAAAAAGGGTCTTAGAACGGTTAGAAATATACCGACTCACAGGTGCCATGAAGAAGTGTGAGTTCGGGAAAACCACACTCAGCTACTTGGGACATATCATCTCTTCAGAAGGAAATAGCCCAAACCCCGAACAGCTCAAAGTGATCCAAGAATACCCCACCCCCAAAACAAGGCGGCAACTCCAACAATTCCTCGGGACGTGTAACTGGCTACGAGAATTTGTCCCAAACATGGCCGATATCACCAGCCTACTCACCACCAGAGCAGGAGCAACTCAGAAATGGAAATGGGGCACTCCAGAGCAAAAAGCCTTTGAACAGACAAAAGAAGCATTTAAACACGTCCAAGCCCTGCACCGACCCGACCCTGAGAGAACCTTCTGTCTTCAAACAGATGCCAGTGGAACAGGACTAGGTGCGGTCCTGTACCAAGAAGTAGAAGGACACCGGAAGATTATTTCCTATGGTAGCGCTAAGCTATCACCCGCGGAACGCCGATACCACAACAACGAGCAAGAATGCCTTGCCATAATATGGGCAATCAAAAGGTATCAGATATACCTCGACAAACCATTCACATTAAGAACGGACGCGAAATGCCTGACATGGCTAAACAAAATGAAGGATGGCAGATCAAAGCTAACCCATTGGTCTCTGCTACTGCAAGAGTACAGCTTCACGGTCCAACACAGACCAGGGAAGGAGAACGAGCTCCCAGACGCTCTATCAAGGCACCCGGGAGAAGAGTCCACGGAAGAGAACACCCGAGAGTGGAGCCGGATGATGCCCCCAGAAACTCCCATCCCACCGCCCGAATCACTCCGCCTCCTCACCCTACCTTCCACCCCGACACTACCAGAGAAGGTCATCAAGGCCCAACACACAGACCCCTACATCCAGAAACAAATAAGACGGCTGGAAGACATCGCAAGAATCCCCGTCGACGAACGGTCCAGAGACGAAAGGCTCCATGCAGCCAGATTCACTCAGCGAGACGGTGCATTGTTGTATAGAGACTATCCAGAGCAAGCGATGAAGATTGTAGCCCCACCAGCAGTGAGAAAGGAGATTCTGACATACTTCCACGACCACGCAGAGGCGGGCCATCCAGGAGAAAAGAATACTCTACAGAATCTCAGAAAACAATACTCCTGGAAGGGAGTGACCAGAGACGTACGGAAGCACGTCCGAGCTTGCCATACATGTGCCACGATGAAGACTTCCGGGAGAACAACGAAGACACCATGGAAGGCCAGAAAGCCTACTTCACCATGGAAAGAGGTCGCCCTAGACCTCATGGGGCCATACCCCAGATCGACCAAAGGGAAGCGATTCCTCTTAGTCATTAATTATCTTTTCTCTCGGTGGACGGAAGCCTTTCCCCTCTCGAAATCAAACGTTCCCCAAATACAACGGATCTTGGAACAAGAAATCTTCCCCAGATGGGGCTACCCCGCCGCACTTCTTACAGACAACGGCCCGCAATTCCGCTCGTCCGCATGGAAGAAGATCTGCCAAACCTGGAAAACCAAAAGATGGACAACCGCGGCGTACCACCCAAGGGAAAATCCTGTAGAACGGAGAAATCAAGAACTAAAGGTGGGAATTCGCACGAGTCTCCAAGGAAAAGATCATCGCCAATGGGACAAGGCCCTACCCCAAATCCTCTTCAATCTTCGAAACCGAAGTAACGAGGCCACCGGGTTCGCCCCCAGCGAACTTCTCTTCGGGCAACTGCTCAGACGGCCCGAAGACTGGGCTCCAGAAGAACTCGAGCCTGCGCCTACCCCAGACACGGCCGAGCTACGTCAACAAAGACTGCTGTCCAAACACATGGAAGCGAGACTACATCAAGAGAAGTATCACAAACAGGACTTAGGGAGGAGAGCAGCAGCTGAAAGAGATCCCCTGCCCATAGGAGCCAGTGTCCTTATGAAGAACCACCCCCTGTCAAACACGGCCGAAGGGATACACGCCGGATTTTGCCCCAAATGGACGGGGCCATACACCGTGCAGAGGCAGTGTGGAAAAAACATGTACCAACTGCTACTAAACTCAAATCCGAAGGCGGACGGGATCAAAGCACACCGAGACCAGCTCCAGCTGAGGCCTTCGCACGAGCCAACGAACGAAGAAGAGCAAGCTCAGAGTAAAACAAGTGATCACGGGAAGTGCCGAGGTAGGGAAGAGGGTTCAGATGGTCGCGAGTGAACGAATGCTTCGGAACGGGTCAACTTTACAAGGGGAAATTGTCGTGCGGCAATCTTGTGACCGTTCCGAAACCGAGTGAACCACCGAGAGCCCCCAGTGCGCCCGTAATTAGTGTCCAGAATTCTCGAGAGACAGCGCCAGGCTGAGAAGGGCTATTAAGCCCCACACTTAACAATATTATTATTATTATTATTATTAGCACCGCGTCTTACTACCCGTTCGGGTTATACGCACTTACGCTAATGTGTAATGGTAGGGTGATTGCGAGATGAAATGGAGGACCTACAGTTTAACGTGGAATCCGAACCACGGTGGAGGCCTGGCATTCCTCACATTCACAAGTTGTGATTAATACACGTCTTGTCAGAGGTGAAGGAAGGGTTCGGCAATCAGATAAATCTGTGCCGGGACCGAGGTTTGAACCCCGGACCCTCAGCACAGAAGTCTGACACCTTACCCCTAGACCACCAGGTCACCCACTTAACAATAAAAGGGACCAAAAGACGATCCAGTGGCAGTAGCGGGACGGGAATGTATATAGGTTAATTAAGACTAATTCTAAGAGTGTATATATGTATGTGTTTAATATAAGTTATAGTGTAAGACTAGGGAGGAGGGTTGGGCCCAACCTCCTCCCCACGGATAAAAACCGTTGATGTATGGATGGCGCAAAAAATAATAAAATAGAAAGGTAGGACAAAAAAGACAACCAGAAATCATGTAGTTTCTCTCTGCGTACACTCTTTTTTACAACAACCCTACCAACCTACCTATAGCGCTCAGAAACATTCGGGCAGCCACACTCCCTTTGTTCCAGCGCTCATGAAACATTCGGGCAGCCACATAAGTACCACTCCCGGCATCCTTTCCTCTCCTACCTTTATGCCCCCTCCTCCACCTTACCGTCAACTCCACAGAAGGAAGAACAACACACTGTCTCTAGGAATTGTCAGTCTTCCCAACATGTCCTGTTACACTGTCTCTAGGAATTGTCAGTCTTCCCAACATGTCTTGTGAGTGAAAACATGTTCTTCAATCTCTGGATGGTATTCATGGAGGATTATTTACAGAACAAAATGTTTACAGGTTGTAAAAATTAGAGTTTCATTTTTTTCCCCTCGTCACATCTAACTCCTCATCTGGGTCACATTTTTACTAACAGTAATGTGCTAGGGATGGGGAAGGTTGAATTTAGAGGAAGTGTACCCCCATTTGCATAAAGGGAGAGTGAAAACCGTTATGTAAAACCACCCATTCATACATCTGAATGAGATTCAAACCTCAATATTCCCTGTCATTGGCAGCCCCATTCTACTGCAAGTGTTTGACCACCGAAGCTTCAATATCTACTGAAAAGTACAATAACCCATTTTACTTTTTTTAAATACTTTATATTCTATGTCATCTTGTATTTGATTAGATCTGGATTAATGTTTATATATACAGTAAACTCGCAACTATCCATAATCAAGTTATCTGGTCAGTCGATTATTCGCGCATGGTTCTTCAAAATATTACAGTACACAGTGGTTTTCATATATTTCAATAAAAGAAGTAGCTCGGTGTAAATGTTGTACTGTGAACGAAGCTTAACACGTTTAGTCACAACCACAAGCACAATCATTAAGATAAAACAGTAAAGAATACACGATTACTCCAAAAACAGATATAGGAGGAAATTATACCATACAAGATCCAATATTTATATGTATACTCATGTAAAACTGTTTTATATAAATGACTATCAATGCTCTAATTGCAGTTCATGTGTCTTCAGTAAATAAAAAAATGTGTATTCAATTATTCGTGCATTCTGCGACATTGATTAACTCGAATAATCTGGAGTTTAATGTATTTGGTTCTTAAAACTGCTAAGATGCCTGTTAGAAAGTCAGAAGTAGTCTAGTCACATGCACAAGGGCAGTTGATCCTTCTTTCCAGCACACACACAGGCCCACATATACAAGCATGTATGACACCATATGGCTATACAAGCACGAATGACACCATATGGCTATACAAGCATGTATGACACCATATGGATATACAAGCATGTATGACACCATATGGCTATACAAGCACGAATGACACCATATGGCTATACAAGCACGAATGACACCATATGACTATACAAGCATGTATGACACCATATGACTATACAAGCACGTATGACACCATATGGCTATACAAGCATGAATGACACCATATGGCTATACAAGCATGTATGACACCATATGGCTATACAAGCATGTATGACACCATATGGCTATACAAGCATGTATGACACTATATGGATATACAAGCATGTATGACACCATATGGCTATACAAGCACGTATGACACCATATGGCTATACAAGCACGAATGACACCATATGACTATACAAGCATGTATGACACTATATGGCTATACAAGCATGTATGACACCATATGGCTATACAAGCATGTATGACACCATATGGCTATACAAGCACATATGACACCATATTGATATACAAGCATGTATGACACCATATGGCTATACAAGCATGTATGACACCATATGGCTAGGGTCCAGCCCTACCTTTCCGGTTCCAAAGCGAGGTGGTGGAGTTTGTTGCCAGCCGACAGTAGCCATCAATCAGGTCGGCCAGACTCTCAGCCACGTCCAGCGTAGGGCAGGTTATGGTCAAAGTCTCGGAGGTGCCCGCCACTCGGAGCTGCACTGAAGCTTTGCGGTGGGAGTCGCAGTCCGACACCAGAGTCTGGATGGCTTGGATGCGGTCAAACTCTGCCATGCGCGTCGGCTAATGGCACAACCATAACATCTTATATTAACAGAGTATTCAACTAGAATTGTAAACATGTTCAGACAATAACAAATGTCAGGGCTAATAAGAAAAGTTGATGTAGCCTATTCACTTACACCAACGTTTACTGGTTTATTTCCCAGGTTTTTCAGAGGGAACTTTCCACTCTCAGACAAATTAGATTGAAGTACAGGGGGATAAAGTTTTATTTTTCGGCTTTGATTCTGCTTTGAGAGTATTTAATATATATGATTTGCGTTAGTGGACAAAACTCACCGAGGTCGCCCTATGGGTCATATAGGAGATCCCCAAATCTGGTCCAATGACTAGCTCCACAGGAATGGACCAACCAGACTGAAAACCAACATAAGTCAAATATAAGATATCATCTACTCATCAGGGACACACACTACACGATCATCTACAAGAGATAATTTATATTATTATCACAAAGGATGTTTTCTAATTATTCTGTAATTTCGTGAAACAAATCAAAACAGAACAATAACAACACATAGGCTTTCTATATGAAGAGTTATTTAAAATAATTCCACGGCAGTAGATGCAGTTGTTTGAAAGTATTTCGCATTGTAGACACATGGACACTGAATGAGTCCGTTGGTTTAAGCAAAGATGCATCTGTAATAGAGCACATTCTTACTGGCAGGAAAGTGAAATGTGATACCAAATGTGTCCTTAGACAACCACAGGTTGTTGGGGGAAGACACAAAGGGACAGGAATGTAGGAGAATAGTATTAAAGAGAATCATGGATAAGGGTGTAGAGGCTTGAAAATGAAGGGGAAAAAGAGCTGTACCTAAGAAAGGAAAGAAGCTTAATACCCAAGGATGAGATGCAAAGGGTAGAGGTTGAATAGGAAAGGTTTAAGAACCGTCTGATGGGAGCGGCAGAGGAGGTGTGTGGGAGGACAAGTGATAGGAAGAAGTGGAAGGAGACACCCTGATGGAACGACAAGGTAAAGGAAGCAGTGGAGGAGAAGATCAAGCAAAACAGAGATGGGAGGGCATTTTACTAAATTGACTCGGCCACAGGTCGGAAACAGTTGTTGTTGTTGACGATGACGATGATGATGATGATGATGATGGACTGATCGAGTCGGTTGTCTGAGGTTATTTCAAGTTACGCCGAGATGACAGCGCCAATGAGGCCAACACCTTGTGATTGGCTTAAAGACTGTCACATGATTAAGTTTATGCCCTGCTATTGCTTGTGTATGAGAAAGATTTTACCTTGATAAGTAATTGCATGCAGTTGTTATGTTTTAAGGGGGGGTAAGGAGGGGGAGATAAGACAAGTGTTCAAACCAATTTATTATTTATTCATTTAGCTTTTTCTTTTATGTAAGGACTTTAGTTCTATAGAAGGTTTGCAGATTTTTCAAATTCACAAATGCAGCACGATCTTGCTAACCCGAGATCGGTGCTAGTCTGGACAATGTGGTACTCTGAACCTCCCTTTGTTTTGTTCCCTCCAATCTCCTTCAAGGGTCACAACAGTGTCTTCTCTTCATCTTACCGCAACAACCAGCTGTTAATGTTCTGTCGTAATAATTTGATGTTTTTTTTGTGAATTTATTGTACAATGTTATCAAACAAAATAAAACATAGCACATTAATGATGGATTAAAGAGCTAAGCTATTATATTTATTAATTGAGGTTATAGCCGCATCTAAATATCAAATATGAGTGAAGAATGGCCCTGGGCCACAGACAAGGAAATAACAGATACATAGCCTTACGGGAGATTTGCTGCGCTCCTCGAGTCAGGTATAACTTAAAATATCCAGTGATAACAGCGCTTCCAAGTGAGAATTATTTAAAGCAACTCACTTTCAAAATGTTCCTCATGAGAAAGACAAGCTGAGAGCTAAGAGCTGCCTTCTCTCCGAGTACAATAGTCCAGGTAGCGGTAATCCCTTACCCCGCCTCACCTCCCTTTCATTGATCAAAACTGTTCAAACAATTGAGTGATGGACCCAAATATACAATGCCAGTGCTTCTACAATTTAAACGTGACACGAGTCTTGGAAATGCACTTGTAAATGAATTATAAAATATTTTGTGACCAGCTTCTGCGGTCACAATTCTTTAGGATTCACTTCTTCGTTAGACTGGACTGCAAATAACTGGGATATCAGTGTTCGAATCCTGATTGGGTGTACTGAGAGTGTTTTTTTCCTAATATGTTTATAATTCTCCTTCAAGGCAAATATGGGCACATTTCCCAAACATTTTACCTTCCTCATTCCTTATCCATCGGAGTAAATACGCGGATAGCCATAATGGAAAGTAAGACACGACGCACAAAATATATCAGTAATTAAAATTAAATACTTATGTTGTAAAGGTTGCATTCATTTTTTGTATTTTGTTGTCAAATTAATACAAACAAAATATACAAGTGATATGCTACTTTATAAACTAAAAAAAAAGAGTTAAAAGCATGGAAAATACAATGAAAAGAGTTTCCTGAGTGTGTATATATTTGGTATCGGCAGAGGCAGGTTTTTATGGTGAATATTTTTTTTAAAATTCTCATTAATTTTTCAAAATGGTGGTGTTTTGTGTTGAAAATTTGACACAAATATTTACCGGCATATCACTCTAATCTATATTGCCAAACTGTAGCATACAGCATGTGGTAATATGTATTTCACGCGTCGTGGTTCGTCTATCAGTCACTACCAAATTGTACGTTGAAAAATACCGTTCACTGTCTTCATTTGAAATGGGCAACCAAAGAGATTGAAGCGATTTTTCTACAAAAACATTAAAATGTTCACCTTTGTTTTTCAAACCTATTAGAGCTTTTACCACATCCACATAGTCACTGTCAACTTGTTCGGAAATTAATGTGCACAGTTCTTTGCGGACTAGTTGAAAATCACACTGCAAGTCTCGGAAAGCAGGAAGGTCCTTGAACATTCTTTCAAGTTCCCTCCCATCACTTGAACTAGGCCTGCTCAGTAGCTTAGTAGGGTCAAACAGGTACCCTAATGCTTTTATTACTTTTATTTCATCACTATTTTTGGCTAGCATTGAATATAGCTTGGCACAAGTTAGTGCACCACATGCCTTCAAACACTCCTCAGTTTGTCCTCTACATAGTGGTGAAACTTTGGCTAACATCTGTACAACGTTGATACCAAACTGACCATCTCTCACTAATTCACACTTCGCTTTCAGTGATTCAATTCTTGATTGTACTAAATGTGCCACAGGCTTATCTTTACTTTGAAATTCTATTGAGTTTTATTTACTTAATCATTCCAAGACGGCAAGATGGCGGGTGGCGACATATGGTAGTTGAAATCTCTTGTTTGAGATATTTTTATTTGGTTTAAGTGAAATATAAAATAAACCGAGTACCCAAAATAACTTAAATAAATACCTGGCATGCATCAAATACCTAACAGCGAGTATAAAAATAAAACAGGATATGTTCATATTTTTAAAAAAACTTTGAAGTGAAAAACACGTTTCTTTCCAGTCTTGTTTCAGTTTTAAAACTATGCATGAGCAAAATATATGATTCAGACACATTCTTAAGGCTTGCGAGACTTCTGTGAAAATAAAATTGCGGCAAATTTTACGCTGTGAGGGAATGTTTATTCAACAAAATATTGTTTGAAATATTAAAGAGTGAAAAAAATATTTAATTTTTCGCGTTAATCGCGAGAATACTAAAATTTCGTGAGAACAGCAAAATTTAGCGAAAATTCGCGATTTGAAAATATGTTGGATCACTTCATAAACATTGTGAAACGTGTAAATATAGATTTTGAAGCTACAGAAAAACAATTCGCGTTTATCGCCAATAACAAAAAAAACCTGCCTCTGGGTATCGGCAATACCCCCTTATTTTAAACACTGGAGTGATTATATTCAACATTATTTTATACTAATACCCGCCTCGGTGGCATAGTTAGCTAATGCACTAGTTTAGTGTTTAGCTAGACTGCCCAGGACAGAGAGACCAAAGTTTGAATATTGCTTGGTTTAACTGGGTTTCCTAAAGGGTTTTTCACTCTCCCTCAATGTAAATGTATTCATGCAGAATTTACAGTGAAATCTCCGTTCTATCTTGTATGCAAGATAGCCAGCAACATATTTAAAAGATCGAACGGTAAAACCACTAAGTATCTAATTATAATTTGTGATGATAATATAACTTTAACATGGTATGTGTATAGTTTCATACTCGTTAGTTCCTATTTAAAAACAATTCATTTAATAATAAATATGTTAAATAATAGATATGAAAGTATTTTTAGATACCTATTTTGTCTGTGTGTGTGTGTGTGTTTTGTGTGTGTGCGATGCCCAGCCAAATCTACGGCACGCAGAGATCTGAAATTTTTAACCTAGGTGGAAGGAAGGGGGCCCGAATGCACCTCGAAGCAGGATTTTTAATTTACTATTTTAAACAAATTTCAGAAGGACATATTTTGTATCTGTTTTAGAATTACTTTTCAGAGGTACGGGCACCATGAGTAGAAGGGGGGGGGGGGGGGTTTGCTTATATAATTCTTATACCACAGTGGGTCACGGGCAACGCTGTGTGGGATTGCTAGTAATTCATAAAAGAAAGCATGCTAACTTTTAGGATAAATGGAGTGTCGGGTATATAATATGTTGAATAATTGTTTCAATAAATTGTACATCATTTTATCTATACTATATGATTAATTAAACTTTCTAACTGATTTAACTTTTATTAACAGACAACCCCCTTTCAAGGTCGACTGATAAGGCAGGATTCACAGACAAACGGCTCGTGAGACATAGCTTACCGGCCCGTTTGTCTGCAATATCTTTATATTACTATCCGGCCTGCATCCATGTACTCACACAAACTACAATAGTTTAACTTTAGTATTTACTACGTGATTTTAAATAACAGAAAACCTTAGAAATATTTAAGACTATCCTATATATTTGTTTTAACTTTAATTACTTGAGTGTGTGTTGGGTGACCTGGTGGTCTAGGGGTAAGGTGTCAGACTTCTGTGCTAGGGGTCCGGGGTTCAATCCTCGGTCCCGGCACAGATTTATCTGATTGCCAAACCCTTCCTTCACCTCTGACAAGACGTGTATTAATCACAACTTGTGAATGTGAGGAATGCCAGGCCTCCACCGTGGTTCGGATCCCACGTTAAACTGTAGGTCCTTCATTTCATCTCACAATCACCCTACCATTGCACATTAGCGTAAGTGCGTATAACCCGAACGGGTAGTAAGACGCGGTGCTAATAATAATAATAAAATAATAATACTTGAGTGTGGGAATTTTAATTTACACCGGGGAAATACCAGTTTTTAAATTATTTCAAGTATACATTAATTATTTTAAATACATAGCATCAAATAGCTATTATAGAGCTGCATTAGTGGCCACGCGGTATGGTATATAGCCTTCCACGATCAAATACTCATGTTTTGATAGGGTCACAATTTGCGGGATTGTTTTATACGGTTCTATTTAAGATATCATACATTTAAAAAACACTATATAATTAAAATTTAAACTATTTAACTGGTCAGAACCTTCACCCTCACTTTGGTGAAAACAATATTAAAAAATATCTAACCACTTCTTAAATAAATTGGTATTTCTAGACGTCTGCAATTCTCCTCAGTGCTCCTTTAACAAATAATTGCAGTTGACAGCCAGTCCCTTAGTTGAAAAAAATGAAAAAAAGGTTAATTGTATTTCAAGTTTTCTTTGTAATGTGCAGTCATAGTAAACTTATTTGTGTGGCAGGATTATGTTATTTAGGGGCGGGGGGGAGGGGGGTAAAGATGGGGGAGGGTGCTACCTGAAGCTTGTTCGGTGACCGCCAGCCGACAGGTTAGCTCGAGGAGCTCATATTTTGTATCTTCCTTCTCCGACATTCGAGTTTGAAGTGAGTCGTTTAAAAAATGCTCACTTGATTGCGCTGTAGTCATTGGGGATCGAACCTAGCGATCCCAATGTTGAAGGAGTAAAGCCTCGAAAAGGAGCGCAACACGTTTAACCTGGCGGCTGTGGATCTGTTCTTTCCTTCTCTGTGCCCTGGGCATAGAACGACTCATGGAATGCACAGGGGTTAGAGTATTGGCATATAAAGTCAAAGGTTCCAGGTTCGATTCCCGTGTTCAGGTGTCATTTTTTAATTTAAAGAATAGCACGTTAAACCTAAAACAGAAATGTGTGATTTTAAACAAACTTGAGAAAGGCGACATATTAATAAAACCTATAAGAATAAATTTTCCAATAATAATAATAATATGTATTAATACATTTTTAGATAATGTCGATGAATTTATTTTATATTTCCCCTTGATAATACTAACGTCCTTGATATTTTCAGGTTCGGACTAAAAAGAGTGTACTGTATTTCAGTAATTTTTTTTTAGTTTTTTTGTGAAATTCTCTGTGTTTTTAATAAAAATTTCCAGGCACAAAAATGTATCTTTTTACTTGGCTCCCTAGGTGGGTGCAACCCTGAAAAATTAGTGTGTCATCTAAATATAAACTCTAGGTCCAAAATAGAGCATTTGAATCAGAGTCAAATGGGACAATGTAGAATTTAAGAAACCCGCTTAAGTGCGTAAACATCCAATGATATAAAGATCAAGCTAGACGATCTATTTAAGTGAAAGGATTCTAAGCCACTAATGCAAATCTAGACTTACTCCCAAAGCACAAAGAAACTTCTCTTGATCAAAGCGATAGTGAGTACGGAGAAGATCGAAGAATTTGAACATGCAGTCAAGCTCGGACAGTGCGGCCACCTTCTTGAAGTGCTGCTGGATCAACTTCCGCAATGCCTTGGGCTTCATGCTGTCCAACACGACTCGGGGCAGGAACTTATGAAGACCAACCTTGGGCGCAAAATTAACAGCAATGTGGTTATGAGGTATTCATACACAAAGCTATCCAACTCTTTCTCACATGTTCGTTGCCTTCAAACACAACACAATTTAAATTTAAAAAGTGTTTTATAGATTATTTCTAATGGCGAGTATATTAGGCCTAGAAGAAATGGCAGTTGCATGAAGAGTAAATTCTGTTCACTCTCTCAGTAAGTTCTCGACGAGAGGATGTGAATGTTACCTCTCTCTCCAAATACTCCAGGTTTGACTTCTTGTCGAGGGCTATTTGTGGCATGTCCTTGAAGAAGTAGCGAATCTCCAAGCAACACAACTGCACCGCAATATCCTGGTCTAACGAGGTATGGTCCGCACACAGGTAGTCATTTCTCACCTTCACACAACATAGACAAACAACAATTACACATGATTTTTATTAAATGGATGTCTAAGGAGTTTGACCTAACAAATACAAATGTATACTTGTTTTTGGGGTTTAAGGGTAGTTTACTTAAAACTATTTTTCGAAAATGGGGTTCCAAGCAAAATATCACTGAATGAGAAGGTTTGTATGATGGTGTTGTGCCGATATATTGAATCTTCTCTAATAATGTAGGAACCTGTTCACAAGAAGTAAAACTACAAAGTAGGTTCCAAAGGTTTGCACCTGATTCTCTGATAGCACAGGATCTACTAACCAGTTCCAAGGTTTGCACCTGATTCTCTGATAGTGCAGGATCTACTAACCAGGTTCCAAAGGTTTGCACCTGATTCTCTGATAGTGCAGGAGCTACTAACCTGATCATAATAGTAATAGAAGGTAACTCTATCCTTGTCATAGAGGTCTGCGAGGTTTTGAGGTAGATACCTCACTCTCAACTCATACCTCCACTCTGAGTGAGGATGCTTACGTTCGTACTTCTCCTGAACCTACACACAAACACAACAAACACAATAAACACAAGACAATCATCAGTTTTTACTAGCAATGGTTGCATCTTACTAGTTGTCCAGGATCCAGACGAGAAAGATAGAACTTGGAATATATGTACCCACATTCACCAGTAAACTAGACTATGGCTGTGTGTACACCAGTCTAACTTGGGAACATAATTAGGATGACAAATGTTAAAAAAAAAAAAGTGCCAGCACTTGACTAGAGAAGGGAAGAAACTACCCCCAGTGGGGCAGATTGGGGAGAACCCCCTTTCCAGGGTCACTACCCCCAACCTGCTTCTCACTATAAGATAACAGGGGAAGGGGGGCAATGTACCCATAACACCCCTTCACCCTTCCTTTCTGCAGTGCCTATGATTAGTGGACACTGCAAGGGATCATCTAGTTTTCATATTATTTATTCACTAATTAATCATAACCTAATTGTGTTATATACACACCTAAAATGTTAACATGTGAGTACAACTTGTTCTACTCTCCTGTGTGAAAGTTCCCGCCTTACTCTCATAAACACCACATTATTAACTATTGAGCAGACTACTCCACTGATAAACACCACAACACTACTGGGATGTATTTGATGTGATTAACACCTCAGCCTTCAAACAGGAAATAACATACTTAGGATTGTTATCTAGCTTGTGTAAACATATACAAAATAATACATTGGTACTGGTACATAACAGTGAAGACTTTTTATAGGTGGTAAGTACCTGGTACAAGCTGGTCAGAACATGTCACAAGCTGTCAGTACCTGTCACAAGCTGGTAAGCATTTGTCACAAGCTGTCAGGAGCTGTCACAACCTGTCAGGAGCTGTCACAACTGTCACAAGCTGTCAGTACCTGGTACAAGCTGGTAGGAACATGTCACAACCTGTCAGTACCTGTCACAAGCTGGTAAGAACATGTCACAAGCTGTCCATACCTGGTACATGGTGTAAGACACGTCACAAGCTGTCAGTACCTGTCACAAGCTGGTAAGCACTTGTCACAACCTGTCACAACTTGTCACAAGCTGTCAGTACCTGTCACAAGCTGGTAAGCACTTGTCACAAGCTGTCAGGAGCTGTCACAACCTGTCAAACTGTCACAAGCGTCAGTACCTGGTACAAGCTGGTAAGAACATGTCACAACTGTCAGTACCTGGTACATGGTGGTATCCTGATGCAGCCAATACACCTCCCCAGCACCAGGATGGTGGAGCCTCATAGCGTACAAATGTTGATAGGCTCGCTGACCTGTGGACAGCCGACTGGTGATAAGGTTAATGATGCCCTGCAAACAAACAGCATTACAGAAACTACATTTCGGAAACTCAACAAAAGATCTCACTTTTAATATAAACAGTATGGCAATTTATTTACATTATTAATAGAAGTTAATGGAATATTAACTATGGATTTTAAAAACAATTTCGAGTACATCAAATAGCTAATATGGGATTAGTTTGACTGTAGCAATTACTCGGCGTTGAATGGGTAAGGTCCCCATGATACAGATCTCTTTAGATTGTGGTCTAATGATATAGTGAAATCATCATTTGTAATATTGTTAAGAGCCTAACTTGGGTAAGTAATAAAGCTATAAGCAGGTATAAAATTTAGTGGTGTTTTCTGTAGTATACTTAAACAGTGTAATTGAGATAAATATTGGAACTAGTAGTTCTGTGAACAGTAGACCTCCCTCCATGTTATTATTATTACTACAGTCTTACTAGTAGTTCTGTGAACAGTAAACCTCGCTCCATGTTATTATCGTTACTACAGTCTTACTAATAGTTCTGTGAACAGTAAACCTCCCTCCATGTTATTATAGTTACTACAGTCTTACTAGTAGTTCTGTGAACAGTAGACCTCCCTCCATGTTATTATCGTTACTACAGTCTTACTAGTAGTTCTGTGAACAGTAGACCTCCTCCATGTTACTATCGTTACTACAGTCTTACTAGTAGTTCTGTGAACAGTAGACCTCCCTCTATGTATTATCATTACTACAGTCTTACTAGTAGTTCTGTGAACAGTAGACCTCCCTCCATGTTATTATCGTTACTACAGTCTTACTAGTAGTTCTGTGAACAGTAGACCTCTATCTATGCTATTATTGTTACTACAGTCTTACTAGTAGTTGTGTGAACAGTAGACCTCCCTCCATGTTATTATCGTTACTACAGTCTTACCAGTAGTTCTGTGAACAGTAGACCTCCCTCCATGTTATTATCGTTACTACAGTCTTACTAGTAGTTCTGTGAACAGTAGACCTCCCTCCATGTTACTATCGTTACTACAGTCTTACTAGTAGTTCTGTGAACAGTAGACCTCCCTCCATGTTATTATCGTTACTATAGTCTTACTAGTAGTTCTGTGAACAGTAGACCTCCCTCCATGTTATTATCGTTACTACAGTCTTACCAGTAGTTCTGTGAACAGTAGACCTCCCTCCATGTTATTATCGTTACTACAGTCTTACTAGTAGTTCTGTGAACAGTAGACCTCCCTCCATGTTATTATCGTTACTACAGTCTTACTAGTAGTTCTGTGAACAGTAGACCTCCCTCCATGTTATTATCGTTACTATAGTCTTACTAGTAGTTCTGTGAATAGTAGACCTCCCTCCATGTTATTATCGTTACTACAGTCTTACCAGTAGTTCTGTGAACAGTAGACCTCCCTCCATGTTATTATCGTTACTACAGTCTTACTAGTAGTTCTGTGAACAATATACCTCCCTCCATGTTATTATCATTACTACAGTCTTACTAGTAGTTCTGTGAACAGTAGACCTCCCTCCATGTTATTATAGTTACTACAGTCTTACTAGTAGTTCTGTGAACAGTAGACCTCCCTCCATGTTATTATCATTACTACAGTCTTACTAGTAGTTCTGTGAACAGTAGACCTCCCTCCATGTTATTATCGTTACTATAGTCTTACTAGTAGTTCTGTGAACAGTAAACCTCCCTCCATGTTATTATCGTTACTACAGTCTTACTAGTAGTTCTGTGAACAGTAGACCTCCCTCCATGTTATTATCGTTACTATAGTCTTACTAGTAGTTCTGTGAATAGTAGACCTCCCTCCATGCTATTATCGTTACTACAGTCTTACTAGTAGTTCTGTGAACAGTAGACCTCCCTCCATGTTATTATCGTTACTATAGTCTTACTAGTAGTTCTGTGAATAGTAGACCTCCCTCCATGCTATTATCGTTACTACAGTCTTACTAGTAGTTCTGTGAACAGTAGACCTCGCTCCCCTTCATATACTCTGATTATCCCTGTCAAATGTCCATGCAATTTGATAATTGTCAGCTATCTCATAGCTACGATACAGACAGGCGAGATGCGAATGATCAAGTTAAAAATAGAAGCTCACTTTACTTGGTGAACCATCCAATATTAAATAAAACATCAAGAGATGTGTGGTAGGAAAACACTTACCTTGACATCGATAGCATCGCCAAACTTGACAATGTTAAACCCACCATTTGGCAGGTGGACCTTTAAGGTGGCCTTGTCCAGGCGGTCTGGGCTGCCGGAGATTGGGGGCGTGGCACAGCGCCCCTCGGGGGGGTTCATGGTGCCCTGGGGCAAACACTGCTGGTCCCCTTCATGGCTGAAACAATCACAACCAGTTATTAGAAGAACATCAACACTTGCACTGTATGCGGACCAATGTTTGATCACCGTTGGTCTAGATACATTGTTTACATTATGTAGGAACGGGAATTTACCCGCGGGCCACTGTTTGAACACCGCTGAACCACTCAAGGTCGACCGGTCCACTAATATACAACAAGATCAATCTATTAATTTCGTAGATAAACTATTTACATGAATATTGTCTAAAGTCAGTTTACAACACACAGTTTCGACTAAATGAGAACTGTTGGATAAATAAAGCTATGATCTAGACTGTTCCTTTAGTTTAACCAGTAAGGTTGCAGTCTTACCTTGCTTGTTTACACTATGGCGCAGGTTATAAGATAGAGACATAGTGTAGACTGCTACCTTGCTTGTTTACACTATGGCGCAGGTTATAAGATAGAGACATAGTGTAGACTGCTACCTTGCTTGTTTACACTATGGCGCAGGTTATAAGATAGAGACATAGGGCCAGTTTCATAGTCAGATTTAGTACGCCTAAAGTGCGAGTTGATACTAAATACAGGCCGACACCTACCTAGACCAAAATGGAATGGGCCAGTTTCGCATATGAAACTGGCCCATTCCATTCAATTTCAGGTAGGTGACGTCTTGTATTTAGTTTAGCGCCGCACTTGAGGCGTACTAAATCTGACTATGAAACTGGCCCATAGTGTAGACTGCTACCTTGCTTGTTTACACTATGGCGCAGGTTATAAGATAGAGACATAGTGTAGACTGCTACCTTGCTTGTTTACACTATGGCGCAGGTTATAAGATAGAGACATAGTGTAGACTGCTACCTTGCTTGTTTACACTATGGCGCAGGTTATAAGATAGGGACATAGTGTAGACTGCTACCTTGCTTGTTTACACTATGGCGCAGGTTATAAGATAGGGACATAGTGTAGACTGCTACCTTGCTTGTTTACACTATGGCGCAGGTTATAAGATAGGGACATAGTGTAGACTGATACCTTGCTTGTTTACACTATGGCGCAGGTTATAAGATAGGGACATAGTGTAGACTGCTACCTTGCAGTATAAACGAGGTGTACAGACAGTACAATAAAAGTGTTTGAAAACTGTCCTAGATTAACAATAGTTCTAGACGAAGATTACTTTCGAAACAAGCGAAGCTCTAAACACGCGTATAAACTAAATTGCATAGTTGTAAGTTCGTCCAGGTGGAGGGAATGGTTCCAGTAGTTGGTGGAGTGTAAGAAAGAGAGGCGAGTACTAAATAGGGAACCACAAGTTTAAACAACTCTCCTTGTACACGGGTTTGAACTCAGGACTAGCTACAAAGGTATCTTGTATCAATGTAAGAAGCAAATCAACCAAACTACTCTCATTTCTTCCCCAATGACATCTGTTGTCTCAAAGAAACGTGTGGAAAGGCCGCCTCTTACCAGAGAAGTTCCAACGTGGCTTATATTCATACAACTTGGCTATGTAACAATGTAAAAATATGTAGGTAACAATGAATAAACCTTCTATCCTCACCACAGCAATCCATCCATTTATCATTGAAACGATCATTAACTTTATGGCTGTACATTTTCTAAGAAGTGATAGAAAAACATTTATTATTACATTTCTCATTAATTAAAGACCTCAATCTGATTTTAGAAATCATACAAACTTTCAATGAAACATCCACTTTGCCGGATCTTTGAAAACAAATGAACTTCAGACCACTTTAGATTTTTAAAATTCAGTTTCCTAGAATTATTTGTTTCGGTCCGACATACTATACGCCTTAATATTAAACTTACACGTATGGACATGGCTGGCCTTGTTTGTTTTTCACAATATCGTTCTACGCAGCGTATTATTGCGACAGACTTCAAATTAAATTTTCTTGCTTGATTATGGATTCCGTTTTCGTCATTTGTTATTTGCCTTGCGGCTTTATATCCGTTTATTTTCGCGACCAAAGAACGGGAAAATGAGCTAATCAGATCCAATAATAATTATTGTTTTTACAACTCGTCAACTTGTGTTTACAAACCGACACGCCACGCATGAGACCACTATCTGGGAACGTCGAATTATATCCCCTTCCCTGCACGAGAAATGCCACGTGCCAGAATACCTGACGTGGATTTTGTTCGCTGCCATCCCTTCACTGGATACATTCCTTATATAAAAAAACAGAATGCTTGAAAATTAGTGATATAGGCCTATCATTTTCCTCGATAAATACATAAAAATAAAACGATAAAAAAAAGCATGCCAAATACGTTGTTTTACATAATATCTTCGATAATTGTAGAATTCAATAACATTTGTCAAATTTAAAAATGCTGTTTCCCAAGACGGTCATGACAAAAACCAAGCTCGTTACACTAGCGACTAATCAGCTTGGCAGGAGAGAGGAAAGTCGACCAATTCCCACGAAATGACACGCAGTGTTGCCACTATTTGTTTAATACAAAATTCCCTGCGTTTTGCAGGTTTCCAGAAGGGTCTATCATTTTTCCAGGCAGCTTGCATTGAAGAAAAGAGTAATTAAAAGGTCATTTTTAATCAAACTGACAAAGTGTGAAGTCATGTAACTTAAGTTTAAAACAGGATTATTTAAGATTGATGGGGAAATACATCTTCTGTCGCTTCACAGTCCTTGTTTAAGGGGGTAATAAGCCTTGTTTGAATCAGCGTGCTTAATATTAATAAATCTTCAGTTCACTTTATTGTCCATCCAAAGATCTCCCATTTTAAGCTTTCAGTTAACTGTCCAAAGTTAACAAATATTCAGTATTTTTACTAGATTTTTAATATTCCCTGTGTTTTAGAGGTGTGTGGTAACACTGCTATTGGAACTATTTTATACAAACTTTGTTGCTATAGAAACCGCAATAGATCGTGACGTTTGCTAACATCCCCTTAACGTCTCTGATTCCCAGATATTCCAGCTTTGTGAAACTCCGCTCCTCCAGCCCAAAAAGGTACGTACCCTGATTTCCCCTTGGAGCAGGCTTCCCGCTTGTCAAGACATTGCAAGGAGCAAAGCAGTTTGGTGGCCAAATGCTTGCACTGCCACTCCGCGGTCCTGCAGGGAAACCGCCGCTCTGGGGTCGTGGCGTTGTGTCGGGAGGGGTAACTCACTTTCACAAACTCCAACATGTCGAGGTGTCTGGTTACCGAGACGCTCTTTATTTCCGGGTTAGTCTTTTTGTGCGTAAATCCTCAATACATCCACACTCCATTTACCCTGAAAGATAGCAGTCTTACCGTGACTGGTTACACTATGCCCCTATGTTATAAGCTGTACCATAGCGAAACAATGAAAGGTACAAGCTACCTTAGATGGTGGGCTAAGGGTACAGTTCAATAGCTATAAGAAGAGCCTTTTACGAAATACTTTTTGCTTTCGACATTGATAACATTACACTATATTATTATTATTATTATTTAGCACCGCGTCTTACTACCCATTCGGGTTATACGCTCATGTACTAATTACGCTAATGGGTTAGGAATTGGGAAGTTTGAATTTAGAGGAAGTGAGCCCACATTTGCATGGAGGGAGAGTGGAAAACCATTTAGGAGAATCCCCCCCCCTTCCCCGTTCACCCGACCTAGACTCGAACCTCGATCTACACCGTCCTAGGCAGTCTAGCTCAACACGAAACTAGCGCGCTAGCCAACAACGCCATCGAGGCGGATTATTTTTATTATTATATGTATTACAACATACTAGTCAAAAGTGGCAGCCGCAAATCACATGACTTGACGTATGAACACGTGAGACTAGATCTAGTAACTTTTTCTAGTTGTCAGATAAGTCCATTCGTAAGAAAATGGTACTGTGTATTGTCTATTTGCCCCTGGCGTGTAGGTTAGCGACAGTAAGAGTTACTTTCATGTGTCCATACGCCAAACAGGTTTTTATTAGTTGTTTTCTTTTAAGCGTTGATTAGATTATTGAAACACGGACTTATTAAATAACGGTTTGGATGTTTCTTATTTTGTGGAAGTGAAGTTTGTGGTTCAATTTAAAATGCTTTACAAGGCTGCTTTCTTTTTAAAAATTAAGATGGTGAACCAGACGAAACGAAGGTCATTGATTACGTCATGCAAACTGTGTTCGGTTGTGTTTATGCGCATGTATTTACAAAATAAAAAAGTTTTATTTTGGAACTATTATAATATTATATGGCTATTTCTCTAAGTTATAAAAACACAGTAATTTATTTTGGTGTCCAGTTATCCAGTTATAATAAGATACAAATGTGAATATAGTACTTTCTAATTTATTACTCCATGAACTGAAATATCTGTTGTTGCTGTAATCACGAATAAAAAAACATAATAGTTTTATTAATATATTTTGTAGCGTTTATTTACACTTTTGAATGATAATATAGTACTAACAAGACAATAATAATATTTTCAACATGAGTGACTCAACCTAGTTGCAGTCCAGCTAGTGAATCAACCTATAGTCGCAGCTAGTGACAGTCACTAGGGACGAGGGAGGTAGAATTAAGAGGAAACGTACCCTCATTTGTGCGGAGCAAGACTCAGAAACCATTTAGAAAAAAATACCACCCTCAGTACACCCGGCTGGGATTCAAAAACCCGACCTCCTGATCACCGGGAAACCAGACTAGACGAGACAGACGCCTTGGTTCATGTTCTCACCAGTACTTCTGGTAAGAAATATTAAATTAAAAATAGAGAAATTTCACAGTGACGTTAAAAAGGAAGTAATATTATTTTCTGTATTAGTATAATCCAGTACGGTCCTTGAAGGGTACTAGTGCATTTCCTTGAAATTCTCCCTCGTGAATATGTTTACCTTGGCTCGAAAGCTTACATTAATATCCACAGATTAGACTTTGGTAAACAAATCACATAAAAAGTACCAAACTAGTCTAAAAAATGCAGGCAGACTTGAGGAAACAGCAAAATATAGATGTTTTAAACACGAAGCGATTCCTTTCTAATGTAATCACAGACTATTTTAATGTTTCCCCTTTTTCCAAAGTTGACATATTTTCAATAGCGAAGTCTCAATCTGCTCTAAATGTATTCTACGTCGTTCAGTAAATGGTTGGACGCCCATTTTTTTTTCAATCTCCGTTCAGGTTATACGTGTGTGTGATAACTGCTCTGCTGGGGTAGGGGTAAGGAAGAAGCATTTTAGAGGTAATGTACCCGCATTTGCGTGGAAGGAGAAAGGTCAATAAGGTAAAACCTCCCTAAGTAGACCCAACCGGAATTCGAGCCTCGATCTACCAGTCATCAGTAGGCCAGTCTAACACGAGAGTTGACGCCTTAGACCATTCTGCCACTGGACGCTGTCATGACAGAAAGTTCCCATCGTCATCAAAAGTGATTCGAGGTACCTGAAAAAATGTGCTCCGTCTGTTGATTTGCGCAAAAAAACACTAAAACGCTTAAACTGTCTCTAGGCTTCCTTCCCTTTTTACTTGTAAGAAAAATCAAGATAGTTGACATGAGGGCATCTCTATGGAGTGACGTCACCGCTCTGTTGACCAAGGTCGAGTTCAGGTCGGTTCATCTTCACAGATCCGTGTCAATAACGTCGCGTTGATTGGCGACACACCAATTAAAAGTTTCATTGTTTAGAGAGTGATTATAAAAAGCTTTTTCGTGTTGAATATATCAATTAAAAAAGCAAATAAAAAGAAGAACAATGAGTGCCTGCGGTTAAGGCTCTACAACTCAAGGTCTGTCTATGAGGAAGCGACTAGAGTCAGGGAACGTTCTTGTGGCAGGTCAGCCAATATTGATAATGGAACCAACCACGTGATCCTGCACACGCCTCAAAGTGTATGTGACAGTTGCCGTGAACCTGATAGAGGTCATTTTGGGGCTCTGTTCAAGGGCCCAGTGACTACCGGTTTGGCTATCAAACTTATGCTAGGATGGGTATTATTTTACCTTAAAAGCTACGCCATAGTGGAATATTGCAAGGTAAGCTTACAGGTTAGACGAAGAGTACTTATCTGACTAGGAGAAGTACTAGTTCTACTTTCACGTATTCATACGTCAAGTCATGTAATATGCAGGTGTCACTTTTGATATATGTACCTCTAGCTATACCTATAAAATAACAATAATGATACAGTAAAATGTTATCAATGTTAACAACAACAACAAAAATGTAACTTGTATTTTCTAAAAGGTGCTTCAAATATACCTTTGTATGAAAATCAAGGTAACGTAGGTTAATTATCATTAAATAGTTGGACGGTGTTTGATCGGGTGTGGATATTTTTTACCGATTATATAAAAACAAAACATAAATATATATATTTTTTCAATCGAACCAGATTAACTGACTTAGAAAGTAGCGCAGGAATATTATTAAACCAGACTAGAATTGATTTTCGCGCTGACTTATGGGCACTACGTATTCTACCATTCACGCAATCGTGGACAATTGTCCAGGGAAAAGGGCAGCTATTCAGGCAATAATCACGTGTCTACTAAGTATGGAGGAATGTCGTCACAAATCATTTGGCGGAATACAACTATTGCAAAGGTTCATTATTGCATTTATGTAAAAAAAAAATATTTATTTTTATAATTTTGGACAGAATTTATATTATTTAATTAATCTATCACGATTTTTAATTTTATCTTTTACCACATATAAGAATGAGTATTCCCACCAATGAACAAATTATGATTTTATTAACTTAAAAATAAGTTGAAACACGGATGAAGAAATGGACTTAGTTTGACAGTTGGGGCTTCCTTGGTATCCTGAGTTCCAATCGGAGGAACGTAAAACTAATTTATAAGAGCGAAGATCGCACCTCGAGGACGTGTTTAGACACATTAACACAAAGCGATTCCAACTGCCACACACGTGTCGCCCACGGGTACCAATCACCGACCTTTCCTCTCGTTCCCTTCTTACCCACCGTCATAGTTTTACATATCCAATACGACTTTCCGAAAGTTTCTCACAAAACACACATTTCAAGGAGGTAATTCCACCACGCCACTGAGCACAGCTGTGTCGGAGTCGGTGCCGCGCGTTCAACTGGCACTGTCAGCCTACTCATTCTCAACCTCTCAATGAGCAGAGTAAGACAGAGAGGGTGATAGGAAGAGATGAAACTATCTATCTCCATCTGTTTAGAGTTGCCAGAGCCTAGGTCATTGGAGGGATCTTTCAAAGAACAATAAACATACGCCAGCCTTGCTATAGTCGACGGAGGATCCTTTTAGAGAGGATTGTGGGGGGAAGACCCTCCCTACTTGGGGGTGGCGTTCTCTACCTCACCAGGGGACTGTAAGGAGGGAGAGGTGACGCTCTCTACCTCACCAGGGGACTGTAAAGAGGGAGAGGTGGCGCTCTCTACCTCACCAGGGGACTGTAAGGAGGGAGAGGTGACGCTCTCTACCTCACCAGGGGACTGTAAGGAGGGAGAGGTGGCGCTCTCTACTTCACTAGGGGACTGTAAGGAGGGAGAGGTGGCGCTCTCTACCTCACCAGGGGACTGTAAGGAGGGAGAAGTGGCGCTCTCTACCTCACCAGGGGACTGGAAGGAGGGAGAAGTGCCGCTCTCTACCTCACCAGGGGACTGTAAGGAGGAAGAGGTGGCGCTCTCTACCTCACCAGGGGACTGTAAGGAGGGAGGAGTGGCGCTCTCTACCTCACCAGGGGACTGTAAGGAGGGAGAAGTGCCGCTCTCTACCTCACCAGGGGACTGTAAGGAGGGAGAAGTGCCGCTCTCTACCTCACCAGGGGACTGTAAGGAGGGAGAGGTGGCGCTCTCTACCTCACCAGGGGACTGTAAGGAGGAAGAGGTGGCGCTCTCTACTTCACTAGGGGACTGTAAGGAGGGAGAGGTGGCGCTCTCTACCTCACCAGGGGACTGTAAGGAGGGAGAGTGGCGCTCTCTACTTCACTAGGGGACTGTAAGGAGGGAGAGGTGGCGCTCTCTACTTCACTAGGGGACTGTAAGGAGGGAGGAGTGGCGCTCTCTACCTCACTAGGGGACTGTAAGGAGGGAGAAGTGCCGCTCTACCTCACCAGGGACTGTAAGGAGGGAGAGGTGGCGCTCTCTACCTCACCAGGGGACTGTAAGGAGGGAGAAGTGCCGCTCTACCTCACCAGGGGACTGTAAGGAGGGAGAGGTGGCGCTCTCTACCTCACCAGGGGACTGTAAGGAGGGAGAAGTGCCGCTCTCTACCTCACTAGGGGACTGTAAGGAGGGAGAGGTGGCGCTCTCTACTTCACTAGGGGACTGTAAGGAGGGAGAGGTGGCGCTCTCTACCTCACCAGGGGACTGTAAGGAGGGAGAAGTGGCGCTCTCTACCTCACCAGGGGACTGGAAGGAGGGAGAAGTGCGCTCTCTACCTCACCAGGGGACTGTAAGGAGGAGAGGTGCGCTCTCTACCTCACCAGGGGACTGTAAGGAGGGAGAGAGTGGCGCTCTCTACCTCACCAGGGGACTGTAAGGAGGGAGAAGTGCCGCTCTTACCTCACCAGGGGACTGTAAGGAGGGAGGAGTGGCGCTCTCTACCTCACTAGGGGACTGTAAGGAGGGAGAGGTGCGCTCTCTACCTCACCAGGGGACTGTAAGGAGGGAGAAGTGCGCTCTCTACCTCACCAGGGGACTGTAAGGAGGGAGAAGTGCCGCTCTCTACCTCACCAGGGGACTGTAAGGAGGGAGAGGTGGCGCTCTCTACCTCACCAGGGACTGTAAGGAGGAGAGGTGGCGCTCTCTACTTCACTAGGGGACTGTAAGGAGGGAGAGGTGGCGCTCTCTACCTCACCAGGGGACTGTAAGGAGGGAGGAGTGGCGCTCTCTACTTCACTAGGGGACTGTAAGGAGGGAGAGGTGCGCTCTCTACTTCACTAGGGGACTGTAAGGAGGGAGGAGTGCGCTCTCTACCTCACCAGGGGACTGTAAGGAGGGAGAAGTGCCGCTCTCTATCCTCACAGGGGACTGTAAGGAGGGAGAGGTGCGCCTTCACCTCACAGGGGATGTAAGGAGGGAAAGTGGCCGCTCTACTCTTCACTCAGGGGACTGTAAGGAGGGAGAGAGGCGCTCTCTACCTCACCAGGGACTGTAAGGAGGGAGATGCGCTCTCTACTTCATAGGGACTTAAGGAGGAGAGGTGGCGCTCATCTACTTCACTAGGGGACTGTAAGGAGGGAGAGGTGGCGCTCTCTACCTCACCAGGGGACTGTAAGGAGGGAGAGTGGCGCTCTCTACCTCACCAGGGGACTGTAAGGAGGGAGAGGTGCGCTCTCTACCTCACCAGGGGACTGTAAGGAGGGAGAGGTGCGCTCTCTACCTCACCAGGGGACTGTAAGGAGGGAGAGTGGCGCTCTCTACTCACCAGGGGACTGTAAGGAGGGAGAAGTGCGCTCTCTACCTCACCAGGGGACTGTAAGGAGGGAGGAGTGGCGCTCTCTACCTCACCAGGGGACTGTAAGGAGGGAGAAGTGCGCTCTCTACCTCACCAGGGGACTGTAAGGAGGGAGAAGTGGCGCTCTCTACCTCACCAGGGGACTGTAAGGAGGGAGAGTGCCGCTCTCTACCTCACCAGGGGACTGTAAGGAGGGAGAGGTGGCGCTCTCTACCTCACCAGGGGACTGTAAGGAGGAGAGGTGGCGCTCTCTACCTCACCAGGGGACTGTAAGGAGGGAGAGGTGGCGCTCTCTACCTCACAGGGGACTGTAAGGAGGGAGAGGTGGCGCTCTCTACTTCACTAGGGGACTGTAAGGAGGGAGAGGTGGCGCTCTCTACTCACAGGGGACTGTAAGGAGGGAGGAGTGGCGCTCTCTACCTCACTAGGGGACTGTAAGGAGGGAGAGTGCCTCTCTACCTCACCAGGGGACTGTAAGGAGGGAGAGGTGGCGCTCTCTACCTCACCAGGGGACTGTAAGGAGGGAGAGGTGCGCCTCTACCTCACCAGGGGACTGTAAGGAGGGAGAGTGGCGCTCTCTACCTCACCAGGGGACTGTAAGGAGGGAGAGGTGGCGCTCTCTACCTCACCAGGGGACTGTAAGGAGGGAGAAGTGCCGCTCTCTACTCACCAGGGGACTGTAAGGAGGGAGAGGTGGCGCTCTCTACCTCACCAGGGGACTGTAAGGAGGGAGAAGTGCCGCTCTCTACCTCACTAGGGGACTGTAAGGAGGGAGAGGTGGCGCTCTCTACCTCACCAGGGGACTGTAAGGAGGGAGAGGTGGCGCTCTCTACCTCACCAGGGGACTGTAAGGAGGGAGAGGTGGCGCTCTCTACCTCACCAGGGGACTGTAAGGAGGGAGGAGTGGCGCTCTCTACCTCACCAGGGGACTGTAAGGAGGGAGAAGTGCCGCTCTCTACCTCACCAGGGACTGTAAGGAGGGAGAAGTGCCGCTCTCTACCTCACCAGGGGACTGTAAGGAGGGAGAAGTGCCGCTCTCTACCTCACCAGGGGACTGTAAGGAGGGAGGAGTGGCGCTCTCTACCTCACTAGGGGACTGTAAGGAGGGAGAGGTGACGCTCTCTACCTCACCAGGGGACTGTAAGGAGGGAGGAGTGCCGCTCTCTACCTCACCAGGGGACTGTAAGGAGGGAGGAGTGCCGCTCTCTACCTCACCAGGGGACTGTAAGGAGGGAGAAGTGCCGCTCTCTACCTCACCAGGGGATTGTTAGGCAAGACGGGAGAAAATATGTATCTTGGAGTTTGGCCAATAATGTTAAAATAATGAAGGTTATGATTGATATCAATATTAGAAGGCCTGGATGACGATCAAGTCGTTAAATAACTCGTGTGAGCACTTTTCACTTAAAAATAACAATAAATAGGTACTCTTAGGATAGGAACAACGATGATGATGGTGAAAATATTATAAAGTTGTTCGTAAATTTGACAAATTACACCACGACACAGGAATCGAACCCTTGGCCTGGCGCACCAATGTTCTACCAATGAACTAACAACGATTACTCCCGTGTCATTATTCACTCATATTATTAGGCCAAGTCTGTGATGGACGTGTGGCTACTCTGAGCCATCATTGATACCAAAGCCATAGGCGATTCAGGAATGGCTTCATGTTGCAGCTATTTCATAAATTAAATATCATTTCCATCTTTTAAATTTTGATATTCATGTACATTAAATTACTTAAAGATTAGGCCTACTTAAAAGTAAACGCAAAATTACAAAACTATTTCTAACATAATTATATTTCAGTTCCAATATTAATATGGTTCTCGGAATTGATAAATCTAAAACTGTAGGCATAAAATTTGGTAAATTCAAGAGACGAGAAACAAAACGTGTATTCGAACAAAATAATTTCCACAAATATCTTAGATTTGATCAAAATATTAATAAAAACCACAACTCTATCAGGAAAGCTCTACAGGATGCCTTATAAGGCCGAGTTTAATGTTAAACTGAACGCTAAGAACACAGAGAAATAAGTCGACAAATGGCATCACTAGACTGACATTCATTTGCAATGGTAAAATGGTGTGAAACTAGTCTAGAAACTCACAAGAACGTTCCGAGAAAGTTCAAGAGCCACCACTTGAAATCAGCAGTTGAACGTCTCACCTTATACAAGCAGACAATGGAGCAAAAGGACCACAGGAGAGTTAACAATGAGACAGTGTTTCTAGAAGAGCTGATGGTGATCAGAGAACTAGATAGGAGAATATACCCCAAGAACATGTTCTAGTTTGGCACTGACGCACTATCTTCAAATTAGATAGCCTACACGAAATGTCGATAGACTTATCAAGCTTTATCATATATATTTATTATTATGTGTTCTGTATTACGACAGGTATATTCCTATATTTTGTCAGTAAACTTAAACCGCTAATGCACCCTGTCCTCTGCCTCCTCCTTTAGCTCCCAGAATTTTCTTCTTTTCTTCAAGTCATCCAATATTTGAATCCTCCTCCTTCATAATCTCCTATTTTCCTCAACCTTTCCTCCTATGAAGTTGTGCAGAAGACAGTTCCTCCTAAGGATGTACCAAAGAATCACATCCAAAATGGTTCTCTTCTCACCCACTCTTCTTAGGACTTGTCCACTTGTCACCCTGTCTGTCTGTCCACCTAATCTTCTCAAGTCTTCTTCAGCACATTTCAAAGCTCTCCAAGTATTTATTTTCCATCTTCCTGAGAGTCCAAGTTTCTGCTCCAAATGTAGCATTTCATCAGTTTCTTCCTCAGTTCCAAACTCATCTTGCTGGTTAGCAGTAAACTCTTATTGTTGAACGCTTCCTTGGCCATGGCGATCCTCGACCTAATGTACTTAGTGCAGCAGGTAGACTTCCCAAGTACTTGAACTGCTCTACGTTTTCCAACTCCTGGTTTACAATTTGATTTTCATATAAATACACTTTTTAAATACGAAGTCGAAGCCGAGCTTGGAGCATGTAAAGCAAAGTCGAAGATAAGGTTCTTGTTGTGGTCACATAAGTTTCCTTATCATTTTTAAACTAGCCATAAAGCACATCCAGGTAAGAGAAATAAACAAAGCACGCTGTATTGTTCCATTGTGGATGTCGAGGCCGAACAGAAGGAAACTTGAACTCGTCAACCTTTCTTGTGCGTGGTCATCATGATCATCAGAATTACCGGTTCGTGGATTTACACCCATGCGTATCCACGGGGGTGCTCGCGCAACGCGTCTGAGAAGTTGTAAATTTGCAATAGGTAATACAAACGTATACTTATAACGAATGTGTCAACAATAGTATTTTTATTGTTGCGAGTTATATCTTGTATTACCATAGATATATCGATCAAAATGACTTGGTTCATACTAGTTGCAGGCTCTTCAAATTAGGCAATACTCTAATATGGGGCTAAATTAATGCCCAAGTAAAAACGCAAAAATGGAGAGTTTAGACCATTTTCCCGTGTAGAGTCAAAGAATCCGGACCATGCTAGCAGCCAACAGGATGGGACTAGTCCTTCCGAATGGACAACTTGTCAAGGCAGTTCTAGAAACTCTCCGGAGTGTGCACGCCTTCTACCACCAAGACGAAGGTCCGAAACCAATGCCCGGACGAAGAATCTCAACATTAATGTCGGTTTTCCGATCAACGTCCTGTGTACAAGCAAGTCTAGGAAGACAGCGATCGGCAACGCCTCGTCGTGCAACGTATATTCGACGCAGCGACTCAACTGCGCGCGTGACTACTACAACGCACAATATGACTCCATTTGTTGGGGAATATCCCAATGTTTGAGATACCAAACCAAATGTACTATAAAAATAATCTATTTTCAAATTCAGACGTCCATTAGGAATTTGTTTCATTTAATTTTACCAAGTTTTAACATTAAATCGGTATGTAGAGCTCTTAGAGCTGTGTCCAACAATTTCACACGCGGCTCTTAACTACGACTGTCAACATATCCGCAAGGAAAACAAGAAACTTTTGCAGAAGAATACAATTTTATTTTTTGATTAATGAACTTTCAATACAATGAACCAAAAACTCAATAAACCATCATATTAAAAGGTGCATCTTTCATCAGAACAACAATCATGTCAATGGAATACTTCGATAGGCATTCCTGAACAGGGACTTGAACCATGGATTTAGTGGCTGATTTCAAATGAGCCACCCAGGTTATTATTCATGACTTCATCAACCAATCATGCTAGTACAGTACCTTCCATGACTGTATACACGGATGTAATAATTCTCAGTTACTTTTACTCGGAGACGACATAATAAAATAATAATAATAATAATAATAATAATAATAATAATAATAATAATAATAATAATAATAAAGTACGAGTCATAGGAACTTAATAATTGTGAAACATGGTCTCTACCCTTACTTGACGAAAAGAAAGTTATAGCGCTCAAAAACAAAGTGCTTGGGAAAATATATATATATATATATAGTCCAAAAAGGGAAGAACACAATGGAGAGTGAAGGAGGTAACATAATGATGAGTTACATACCCTGTACTAATCACTAAACATTGTGAGGGTAATCTAATTTTGCAGGTTACAGTAGGCAAGACATGCAGTATGCTTGGCAGAAACTAGAACCTTGTTCAGGGTACTGACTGGTAAACCCAATGGGAAGAACTAGACGTAGCTGGGAGGATAACATTAGCATTTTTTTATTTTTTTATTTAACACCGCGTCTTACTACCCGTTCGGGTTATACGCTTAAGTACTAATTACTCTAATGGATTAGGAATTGGGAGGGTTGAATTTATAGGAAGTGAACCCGCATTTGCGTGGAGGGAGAGTGGAAAACCATTTAGGAAAAACCACCCCAGTTCACCCGACCGAGATTCGAACCTCGATCTCCCCGTCCTCGGCGGTCGAGCTCAACACGACTAGCGCGTTAGCCAACTACGCCACCAAGGCGGGTAACATTAGAATAGAACTGAAAGAGAGGGATAGGGTGTAATGAGGTGGACTGGATAGAACTAGCTAAAGATAGGGATAGGGTGTAATGAGGTGGACTGGATAGAACTAGCTCAAGCTAGCAAGCAAGTGTGAATGCTCTAACAATCAGGTGTTACGAATTATCTCTCCATCAGATGTTGTGAATCATCCCTCCATCAGATGTTGTGAATCATCCCTCCATCATATGTTGTGAATCATCCCTCCATCAGATGTTGTGAATTATTCTTGTAAATTATTCCTCCATCATATGTTGTTAGAGCAATATAAACTATGTTGGCAATAATGACCCGTCTATTGAAAGGTAAGCTAAGAGCATGTTCAGTCTCCAGATATCTGCTATGTCGCAATCTCTCAGCTGGTTGATAAGACACGAACACAGGATGATTAGCACTCATGATCAACATCCTGTCTCTTCAATGGAGGATGGTAGTACGCGGTGAGACAGGTAGTACGTGGTGAGAGACAGGTAGGGACCTGGTGAAAGACGGGTAGTACGTGGTGAGAGACGGGTAGACGTAACGTGGTGAGAGACGGGTAGGACGTGGTGAGAGACGGTGACGTTAGAACGTTGTGAGAGACGGGTAGAACGTGGTGAGAGACGGGTAGAACGTGGTGAGACGGACGGGTAGTAGAACGTGGTGAGAGACAGGTAGAACGTGGTGAGAGACGGCTAGTACGTGGTGAGAAACAGGTAGTACGTGGTGAGAGACGGGTAGAACGTGGTGAGAGACGGGTAGAACGTGGTGAGAGACGGGTAGAACGTGGTGAGGGACGGGTAGGACGTGGTGAGGGACAGGTAGGACTGGTGAGAGACGGGTAGTTTAGAACGTTGGGGAGAGACGGGTAGATGTGGTGAGAGACAGGTAGTACGTGGTGAGACGACGGGTAGACGTGGTGAGAGACGGGTAGAACGTGGTGAGAGACGGGTAGTAATGTGGTGAGAGACAGGTAGTACGTGGTGAGAGACGGGTAGTACGTGGTGAGAGACAGGTAGGACGTGGTGAGAGACAGGTAGGTACTGGTGAGAGTAGACGGGTTAGAACGTGGTGGAGAGACGTGGTGAGGTAACGTGGTGAGAGACGGGTAGTACGTGGTGAGAGACAGGTAATACGTGGTGAGAGACAGGTAGTACGTGGTGAGAGACGGGTATGACGTGGTGAGAGACAGGTAGTACTGGTGAGACACAGGTAGACGTGTAGACGGTAGTAGTGGACGAAGGTAGTACGTGGTGAGGGGAGACGGGTGTAGGGACGTGGTGAGAAGGTAGTCAGGTGAGAGAGGTAGCGTGGTGAGAGACGGGTAGTACGTGGTGATATACAGGTAAGTGAAGACGGTAGTACGTGGTGATGAGGGCGGGCTAGTACGTGGTGAGAGACGGGTAGGACGTGGTGAGAGACGGGTAGTACGTGGTGAGAGACTGGTAGGACGTGGTGATAGACAGGTAGGACGTGGTGAGACGGTAGACGTGTAGAGACGGACGTGGTGAGAACGGTAGTACGTGTGAGAGACGGGTAGGACGTGGTGAAACAGGTAGTACGTGGTGAGAGACAGGTAGTGACGTGTGATAGTACGGTAGTGACGTGGTGAGAGACAGGTAGTACGTGGTGATATACAGGTAGGACGTAGTGAGAGACGGTAGTACGTGGTGAGAGACGGTAGGGCGTGGTGAGAGCAGGTAGTACGTGGTGATATACAGGTAGGACGTAGTGAGAGACGGTAGTACGTGGTGAAATACAGGTAGGACGTGGTGAGGGACGGGTAGTACGTGGTGAAAGACAGGTAGGACGTGGTGAGGGACGGGTAGGACGTGGTGAGGGACGGGTAGGACGTGGTGAGGGACGGGTAGGACGTGGTGAGGGACAGGTGGTAGAGCAACACTTGCCGAATAAAAGAAGAGCGAAAGCCGAGGTTATGTGACAAGCTCTAAACCAATCACAAGATTTCAGCGCGATACGCTAGACCCACACTGCACAAGGTGAAATAATTTCAACTTTTTCCGTTATGTATAATACAATTTCCTCGTGAGGGTCAGTCAAAGTTCACAGCAAAGCCACTGTTTACTGTGCATGCGCACTAAATACAAACAAGTTTACAACGTTATTTATAATATATATACATATCCAACTTGGATAAAAACTTTAGAGCCATTTCCAATAAATCTAGAATTTTTGAAAATATACTCTATTCACGGTATGAATTACGCTCTGAAAGGTCTTTTTTCCTACCAGAATATAATAGCTTTCTGGTAGGGAAAAAGGCCTTTCAGAAAACAATTCCTACGCTGAACAGACTTTATATCTTCAGTAAGCTAATCTTAATTTTAGAGATAGAATCCAATCAGTATTTCTGTTCGCGGTATGATCAAACAACAACTAAATACCAAGTTTGAAAAAAATCGTTAAAAAACATCGAATGATGTGGATATGTGCATGTTCACCCGATGGTATCCGCAATATTACTGGAATGGTGGATAGAAATAAAAGTGCGGATTGAGTTTAAAATAGCACATTTTAATTTTTTTAATTTTAATAATTTAATACATTAACCATAAAGGAAAACAAATATAAAGGAGGATATAAATATTATTTATTTTATCAGGAGCTTGTCGAGTCCGAACTTGTGATGCATAAAATGCCAAGAAAAATAAATATATTATTAAACAAGCAACAGGTTTATGTTCTTCCAACAATAATATTTATAATATACGCTTGGGCCTTAGACCATCATTCATTGCTGGATTACATTCCCTACATTTATTGTTTTGTATATAACGTGCACTTTTTGAGCCGACCGATTATATCGACGTATATAAACTAACCTGGCTCTAGAACAGACAACAACAACCAGACCCCTGTCCGTTAATTCCACACATTAATTTGGAAACCCACATTTCAATAATGATAAATATTTCTATAAAGACTAGAATCGAACACGGAACCCTTGGTTCAGTAGAAAGATAAGCTATCGATTTAAATGAGGTACCTATATTATTTTGTCATTAGCTAGATGTGCAGGGTTATATGGAGAGTACCTCTAGCTGTACAAGGCTATAAGAAGAGTACCTCTAGCTGTACAAGGTTATAAGGAGAGTACCTCTAGCTATGCAAGGCTATAAGAAGAGTACCTCTAGCTGTGCAAGGATATAAGGAGAGTACCTCTAGCTATGCAAGGCTATAAGAAGAGTACCTCTAGCTATGCAAGGCTATAAGAAGAGTACCTTTAGCTATGCAAGGCTATAAGGAGAGTACCTCTAGCTATGCAAGGCTATAAGGAGAGTACCTCTAGCTGTGCAAGGATATAAGAAGAGTACCTCTAGCTGTGTAAGGCTATAAGGAGAGTACCTCTAGCTATGCAAGGCTATAAGGAGAGTACCTCTAGCTGTGCAAGGATATAAGAAGAGTACCTCTAGCTGTGCAAGGATATAAGGAGAGTACCTTTAGCTATGCAAGGCTATAAGGAGAGTACCTCTAGCTATGCAAGGATATAAGGAGAGTACCTCTAGCTGTGTAAGGATATAAGGAGAGTACCTCTAGCTGTGCAAGGCTATAAGAAGATTACCTCTAGCTATGCAAGGCTATAAGGAGAGTACCTCTAGCTGTGCAAGGATATAAGAAGAGTACCTCTGCTGTGCAAGGATATAAGGAGAGTACCTTTAGCTATGCAAGGCTATAAGGAGAGTACCTCTAGCTATGCAAGGCTATAAGGAGAGTACCTCTAGCTGTGCAAGGATATAAGAAGAGTACCTCTAGCTGTGCAAGGATATAAGGAGAGTACCTTTAGCTGTGCAAGGATATAAGGAGAGTACCTCTAGCTGTGCAAGGCTATAAGAAGATTACCTCTAGCTATGCAAGGCTATAAGGAGAGTACCTCTAGCTGTGCAAGGATATAAGAAGAGTACCTCTAGCTGTGCAAGGATATAAGGAGAGTACCTTTAGCTATGCAAGGCTATAAGGAGAGTACCTCTAGCTATGCAAGGATATAAGGAGAGTACCTCTAGCTGTGTAAGGCTATAAGGAGAGTACCTCTAGCTATGCAAGGCTATAAGGAGAGTACCTCTAGCTGTGCAAGGATATAAGAAGAGTACCTCTAGCTGTGCAAGGATATAAGGAGAGTACCTTTAGCTATGCAAGGCTATAAGGAGAGTACCTCTAGCTGTGTAAGGCTATAAGGAGAGTACCTCTAGCTGTTCAAGTTACTAACAGTAGCAAGAAAAACCCGCACCGGTGGTCACGCGAACAAAGACGTCAAGAGTTGTCTGGTTTGGTTTTTTTGCGACAAAGAAGTTGTAGTTCTATTCTCGGCCAGATGTAATGAGTTTGCTCCCCTAATAACTTGTTTTACGCCCTGCCACCATGCAGAAGCAGCCACAACCCCCACAGTATACCCCGGACAGGCGGTAAGTCGCGGTAGACGGGCTGATGAGCAGTTTTTATAAAGCGCTGATCAATACCAACACTAACTTTTGCATTGGGGGTTGGAGGAGTGAAAGGGGTTGTAGAAACCGTGGCCACGTGGGGCGGGCTGACGGGACTAACACACGTTGACACCCCCCAGGAGTGAGTACCACAGCGCTTAGCAACGGTTCTCCGGGTGCTTTATCGACCAAAATATTGACGTTTCTTTCTTTTTTTTGGAAATTTTACACGTCATATCTGGTAAGAATAAATACAAGTTATGAAATATGATAGCATTATACCACACCTTAGTTAAATCACAATAATGTAACCAACGTATGGTCTAGATGTGATCCTATCACCAAGCGATGCATCAGGAAGTCATTGTGGCGTTAGAACAGTCTAGAACAAACTCGTAGAGGCCAGAAACCTTGGGCGGAGCTGTCCGGCAGTAGGAGAACAAACAAGGGAGGAGGAAAATACAAGCTACCGCTGTTAGATGACATCATTCTATTCACAAAGTTCCAGTTTACCTTTCGTTTCCAGGACATTTAGCTGTTAGTGATCAACAGAAATATGGAGATTTTGGAGTTTTGAGAGTAAACAGATCGAGCCACATCTGTAGCTGTGGAGCTCTACTAGTCGGTCCATGTTGAGCGAGCACAGGATGTGCCAGGGTATCGATTGCTCGGCGGCTGGTCACAAGGGTGTGTCTCTCTCCACGCGCCGTCAAAACAAGCGACAGTGCTGCTCCACCGCGGGCTAGAGCTGTACTACCGTCACTACGCTTTGTTTCAGCACTGGCCGGGATATCAACATGTTTTGAACAAGACTTGATTACAGACATGTGTACCCGCTTCGGTGGCTCGTGTGGTTTTAGGCGTCACCCGGGACAATCTAGAGCTGGGGCTGTACAAATTCACATTACTATTTTTTTGTTTACAAAATTAACCGTTAAAAGCTCAATGTTAAATATTTATATTATTTAAATAAACAAATATTAGATTCATAGTTTTATATAATATTCACTAGATTCGCTAAGATCTAGTAGCAGGGATAGATAGATCAACTTTTCCGATCAATGCGCCTGACACCTCTTCTTTACGTTCCTATCGAGGATTTAAAAAAAAAAAATGAACATTACGAAATGTTAGGAGTTACTCAATGAAATTGTAAATATTTTAATAATGCCTCATTTTAAACAAGGAAGATTTAAAATTGTAAGTCTTAGAAAAGATTAATTTCAATGACTTAAAGAAAAGGCAATGAAAGTATCACCCTTAGTGAAAAAAAGACGATAAATTGATAAATAATAACTTGTGTTAAACACAAAAACATACGATGATCTCTTCCATATTAGTTTGAAACGTGTTGTATTTCGGTCCAGTTCATTGTCATTCAACAGAACACAAGATGATTTCTACCGTTGAGTTCACAAAGTCCATTGTGACGTGACGTGACCTCAAACATTTATACCACGTTGGGAAAAGTATTATTTCATGTTATTTGAATGCCAGCGTGCCACAGATTTACCACCCCTGATCCAGAGAAACACAGTCTACAATATTTGTTTTTTTACCGCACGTGGATTAATAAGTAATAATTTGTAGTTTTTTCAGCTTGAGATATTTAACGTGCACTTTCTGAACCGACTGATTATATCAGCACGCGACTTACAAACTAACTTAAATATAGAACAGACACAACACCCAGCCCCCGAAAGGATATATCCATATTTCACCAAATGATACATTTTTCGGCCATGCTGGGAATCGAGCCAGGGACCTTGAACTAGCGCGTCAATGTTCTAACACTGAGCTATCCAGGATTCGTCTCAATCTCAAGGTCATTCTTCACTCATAGTTTCCGCGTGTCCATCACATACTCTGCTTTAAAATATGAATGAAGAATAACCTAAACATAGGACGAATCATAAATAGCTCAGTGGTACGCTAAACCAAAGGTTCCGGATTCGATTCCCGTGTCCGGGTTTCATTTTACCAAATTAACGTATATAATACTTGAGGCGGCCATATCAGTAACTAAAATATAATTCCCATCTGACAAGTTTCGGTATTCTGAAACAATGAATACATCTTAATAACTTAACAAACCACGTGATATTGAAACTAAATAATACCTATAGTAGTTACCAATGCAACAAGGACATTGTGGAGGTCTTGGAGAGAGCTGTGACCAGGACAACAAAACATTGTGGAGGTCTTGGAGAGAGCTGTGACCAGAGAAAGGACATTGTGGAGGTCTTGGGAGAGCTATGACCAGGACAACAAGGACATTGTGGAGGTCTTGGAGAGAACTGTGACCAGGACAACAAAGATATTGTGGAGGTCTTGGAGAGACTGTGACCAGGACAAGGACATTGTGGAGGTCTTGGAGAGAGCTGTGACCAGGAACAAGGACATTGTGGAGGTCTTGGAGAGAGCTGTGACCAGGACAACAAGACATTTGGAGGTCTTGGAGAGAACTATGACCAGGACAACAAGATATTGTGGAGGTCTTGGAGAGAACTGTGACCAGACAACAAGGACATTGTGGAGGTCTTGGAGAGACTATGACCAGAAACAAGGACATTGTGGAGGTCTTGGAGAGAAGCTGTGACCAGGACAACAAGGACATTGTGGAGGTCTTGGAGAGAGCTATGACCAGGACAACAAGGACATTGTGGAGGTCTTGGAGAGAGCTATGACCAGGACAAGGACATTGTGGAGGTCTTGGAGAGAGCTGTGACCAGGACAACAAAGACATTGTGGAGGTCTTGGAGAGAACTGTGACCAGGACAACAAGGACATTGTGGAGGTCTTGGAGAGAGCTATGACCAGGACAACAAGGACATTGTGGAGGTCTTGGAGAAAACTGTGACCAGGACAACAAGGACATTGTGGAGGTCTTGGAGAGAGCTATGACCAGGACAAGGACATTGTGGAGGTCTTGGAGAGAGCTGTGACCAGGACAACAAGGACATTGTGGAGGTCTTGGAGAAAACTGTGACCAGGACAACAAGGACATTGTGGAGGTCTTGGAGAAAACTGTGACCAGGACAACAAGGACATTGTGGAGGTCTTGGAGAGAGATGTGACCAGGAAAAACAGGAGTAGGAGTGAGCTAGGTCAGTATGTGTTCACACATAACACATGACGGACTTAAGCACACAGTCATAAATACATCTGAAGATATGTCTAAATGATACCTCAAGTGAAGAATTATTTTGGTTATTAGTACATTTAATCCCGAGAAAATTTCAGATACACTATCGATAATTACGTCGTCATTCAGTTCACCTAGCTCATCAGATTCTACTTTCTAATGACACGAGAAAAACTTATAAATGTCTACCTATAAACATTTAAGTTAGTAAAATGTTCCTCCCCCTCCCCCTCACTATTTGTGTGGATTACAAAGATAGTAAGAGTCAATATTCAATAAACAAATGTTGAGATTGTTTATATAAACACCAAGACACAACAAACAAGATGGTTTTACAAGGTTATCTCCCAGTCCACCCCTGTTTACAAAGATACATCCCGCCCCAACCATTAACCATGTCTACAAGATTATTTCGCAATCTACCCATGTATATAAGAATATACCTTCAGTCTACCTCTGTATACAAAGATATCTCCCAGTCCATCCCTGTCTATAAGAATATACCTTCAGTCTACCTCTGTCTACAAAGATATCTCCCAGTCCGCCCCTGTTTATAAGATATCTCCCAGTCCATCCCTGTTTATAAGAATATATCTTCAGTCTACCTCTGTCTACAAAGATATCTCCCAGTCCATCACTGTCTATAAGAATATACCTTCAGTCTACCTCTGTCTACAAAGATATCTCCCAGTCCATCCCTGTTTATAAGAATATCTCTTCAGTCTACCTCTGTCTACAAAGATATCTCCCAGTCCATCCCTGTCTATAAGAATATACCTTCAGTCTACCTCTGTCTACAAAGATATCTCCCAGTCCGCCCCTGTTTATAAGATATCTGCCAATCCATCCCTGTTTATAAGAATATATCTTCAGTCTACCTCTGTATACAAAGATATCTCCCAGTCCATCCCTGTTTATAAGAATATATCTTCAGTCTACCTCTGTATACAAAGATATCTCCCAGTCCATCCCTGTTTATAAGAATATATCTTCAGTCTACCTCTGTATACAAAGATATCTCCCAGTCCATCCCTGTCTATAAGAATATACCTTCAGTCTACCTCTGTCTACAAAGATATCTCCCAGTCCATCCCTGTTTATAAGAATATCTCTTCAGTCTACCTCTGTCTACAAAGATATCTCCCAGTCCATCCCTGTTTATAAGAATATCTCTTCAGTCTACCTCTGTCTACAAAGATATCTCCCAGTCCATCCCTGTCTATAAGAATATACCTTCAGTCTACCTCTGTCTACAAAGATATCTCCCAGTCCATCCCTGTCTATAAGAATATACCTTCAGTCTACCTCTGTCTACAAAGATATCTCCCAGTCCATCCCTGTTTATAAGAATATATCTTCAGTCTACCTCTGTCTACAAAGATATCTCCCAGTCCATCCCTGTCTATAAGAATATACCTTCAGTCTACCTCTGTCTACAAAGATATCTCCCAGTCCATCCCTGTTTATAAGAATATCTCTTCAGTCTACCTCTGTCTACAAAGATATCTCCCAGTCCATCCCTGTTTATAAGAATATCTCTTCAGTCTACCTCTGTCTACAAAGATATCTCCCAGTCCATCCCTGTTTATAAGAATATACCTTCAGTCTACCTCTGTCTACAAAGATATCTCCCAGTCCATCCCTGTTTATAAGAATATCTCTTCAGTCTACCTCTGTCTACAAAGATATCTCCCAGTCCATCCCTGTCTATAAGAATATACCTTCAGTCTACCTATGTCTACAAAGATATCTCCCAGTCGACCCCTATTTATAGGATATCCCCACAGTCCACGCCCTTTGTAGAGACTCTAATAATGTTTATGCTGTTTAAGTCGTTAGGAGAAATTAAACTGGAGATTAACCTTCGGATATTTCGTAAAAATTTGTGACATTTAAATATCGAGATATTTTTACAGACCAGAATAATATAGGAACATTTTCTGTGTCAACCTCCAGTTCCGACCGTGGGTCTCCTGCAGACCAGTGCAAGGTCAGCAATGACTCCAGTTACAGGGATGAGAAGCATGGTGTCAGCAACCCGCCTCGCAATCATTGAGATAGAGCCACACTAGCATCAACACCGACCAATGATTACAAGAGGTCGCTCCGGGAGAGCACGGGGGATTAGAGAGAAGTGTGCCAGCATTCGCATGGAACAGTCCTCACTCACATGGCATTATTCCAAAATATGCAAGAATAAAAAGTTGGTATATTTCGACCTAAATATTAGAGGTCATCGTCCATAAACCACGTGCCACTTTTTGCTTATACCCTTTCTCACCCCCCACGTAGGACCATGTAAACATTAGTGCTCCCCTATGTAACACCATGTAGACATTAGAGCTCCCCTATGTAACACCATGTAGACATTAGTGCTCCCCTATGTAAACCATGTAGACATTAGTGCTCCCCTATGTAACACCATGTAGACATTAGTGCTCCCCTATGTAACACCATGTAGGCATTAGTGCTCCCCTATGTAACACCATGTAGACATTAGAGCTCCCCATGTAACACCATGTAGACATTAGTGCTCCCCTATGTAACACCATGTAGACATTAGTGCTCCCCTATGTAACACCATGTAGACATTAGTGCTCCCCTATGTAACACCATGTAAACATTAGTGCTCCCCTATGTAACACCATGTAGACATTAGAGCTCCCCTATGTAACACCATGTAGACATTAGTGCTCCCCTATGTAACACCATGTAAACATTAGTGCTCCCCTATGTAACACCATGTAATCATTAGAGCTCCCCTATGTAAACACTGTAGACATTAGTGCTCCCCTATGTAACACCATGTAGACATTAGAGCTAATAACAAGAATATGTCAAATATCATCAATGTTTGTACTTTCTAAAAGTCCTTTCATATGAAAAGTATACTGTAGTTTAAATACAGAAATATTAGGCCTACATACAAAGGTACATAGAACCGGGAGAATTATAGTAAAATAGTTTCACTGGTCCCGATTCCATAATTTTAAAATGAAGACTCCGGAAAACGTTGATAAACATATCACTGTTAAAATAACATTTAAATAGATTTTAAATGTCTAAAAAAAACAGACAAAACTAAAAACAATCACAATTTTAAAAATAGTTATAGGCAAAGGCCTTGATGAAATGATGCCTTAGTTTTTACGACCGAAATATGTTAGTCCAAGCCCCACGCGGGCCAAAGTATAGACCAAACATTTCTGCAGTGGCGGCTTGCGGCCTATTAAGTAGGTGAAGTCGTTGGGTGGACGGACGAGCAAATAAAACCTTAAATATTATTTTAACTATATAATTTTATAATATAATGAAAATAAACAAACCTTTCCATAGGGCCTGTATATTATATAAAGATGGTTACTTACGTCTCTAGGTATTGGAACACCCTGTAGATTGGACGCCGATACATGAATAACGAGCCGTCTTGAACCCGTTCAACCATCATAGTATTCAAATAACCGGTCCAGTAGTACGCGCTAGATCCGCTCGCATCCTACCAAGAAGGAAGAGCTCCTAGTTTGATCGAGTCATGGGGAGCTATCCTCCACACACACACTGGTCCGGTCCCCCCCATCCTCCGGCACCAGTCACACACTCCCGCACCACAGTCTTGTGACGAACACTGCACCACTCACCTTCCAAAACATGTCTACACGTCCCCTTGCTATCACAATAACAACATTCCAACCCTTAGATCTCTCCTAATGACTCCAACTGTTTGCTAACACAGCACGCCATCTGTGTTGTTATTTCAACATTTCTCTCACTTCACAGATCAATCTAATATATATCTTTATTAACTATAACCCGCCTCGGTGGCGTAGTTGGCTAACGCGCCAGTCGTGTTGAGCCAGACCACCAAGGACGGGGAGATCGAGGTTCGAATCTCGGTCGGGTGAACTGAGGGTGGTTTTTCCTAAATGGTTTTCCACTCTCCCTCCACGCAAATGCGGGTTCACTTCCTCAAATTCAACCTTCCCAAATCCTAATCCATTAGTGTAACTAGTACTTAAGCGTATAACCCGAACGGGTAGTAAGACGCGGTGCTAAATAATAATAATAATAATAATAATAATAATAATAATAATAATAATAATAATAATAATAATAATAATAATAATAATAATAAAATTGTTTAACTATATCACAGACCAATATTATTATTATTATTATTATTATTTAGCACCGCGTCTTACTACCCGTTTGGGCTATACGCTTAAGTACTAATTACGCTAATAGATAAGGAATTGGAAGGTTGAATAGAGGAAGTGAACCCGCATTTGCGTGGAGGGAGAGTGGAAAACTTTTTAGGAAAAACCCACCCTCAGTTCACCCGACCGAGATTCAAACCTCGATCTCCCCGTCCTTGGCTGTCGGGCTCAACACGACTAGCGCGTTAGCCAACTACGCCACCGAGGCGGGTCACAGACCAATAGTTTTTGTTTTTTTTGCGCCGCGTCTTACTACCCGTCCGTGTTATACGCATACTTACTAAATACACTAATGTGTAAGGTATGAGGAAGGGTGAATTTACATTTCAACCGGTAGTCCAGTGTGACGTGTTGGGACATTCAGCCACCGAGGCGGCTTACTTTTTAAGTTTCTTTGAAGGTGGATGTGTTTTTATTAGCCAATACAGATAATGAAAAGTGTTTTTTTTTTAATATTGTCTTAACCTATAACGCCTTCTCGATGGTCGCACAGCTTAGAATTTCAAAATTAGTGCATTTAAGTTTTGAAATTCAGCAACTTTCCCAAGTTTTTTTTAGACAAAATTAGATTCTTAGCGCGAGAGTATTAAAGATAAATTTGCCGGTGCTCTTCGCAAAATTGCATTAAATGAACACAACCCAGGGTTTGCCAATATTTTCTGAGCACAACATTACTTGTGTTTTCCCGGGGTTTTCCTAAGACACTTTACAGAGTATTATCCATTAGCGTTTAGAACTGGATCGGTGTGATGTAACCGATACTCAACCTAATGTTCCAAGGAAGAGTGAGGTGCTCAAATCAGCACATATGGTTCTTCTGTTTGTTTTCTACTTTATGAAATCTTGCTCTTAAATGATCCATTTCGCGAGTATTCAATTTTGTTGTTGTTTATTTCAGACGTAAAAATGTTCCTGTAATTTCCGTTTTTTTTTAGGTAAGCCTAAATGACAACCCGAACTTTATAGTTCCTCAACTTTGTATTTTGATAATTATTTCCAGTATCCCAAACTTTTCCAGCCCCCGCTTTCTCCAGTAGCAATGACAAGCATTGGATGTTATCTTTTCCTAAAGAACATCCTCTCAAGATTACAATGGCGTCTTCTATACAAAGGAGAACGTAGGCTGACATTCTGACCAGGCTTTTGTTGCCACGCAATGACAAGTGCGATAAAGATACACTAAAAGAGCTTCAAGATAAAACAGCAGACACAAAGAATGACTTGCTATTACGCAGTGGCACCCAGGGGGCATTCGCCCTAACTCCCCTTTCCCCTCAAATACCGCATATATACACACACACACACATTTAGCCTGGACGAGAGAATGCAAACACAGTAGGCGGGACCTTGTTTGTGTAAGGGGAGGGGGAGGGAAGAAATTAGTGAGGGGCTTGGCCCAGAAGCTAAAGGGTGGGCCGGGGGGGGGGAATTACGCCTGAAGATATTTTGAGTTTTATGCAAGGCCATCTTTCAGTTTCATATTAGGAAAGATATCGAAAAATAGGCTAAACTTTAACACCAGGCAGGGTTACCACTATTTTCTAAATACAAAAATTCCCCTTTTTCCAGGTTTTCAAGAAGAAATTCCCATTTTTCAGAGGACTAATAATTATTCCAGTGTTATTTATTATGTAAGTTCCCCAAATATCCGTTTACAGCAAAATTGTTTGAAGCCATTTTCGAAAAGTGTAAACGGACAACGTTGTCGGGAGCAGTTAAAACATAATCCAACATAATCCCAAGAGATTGCAATACTGTATCTATATGAGAAAATAAACGTACGAATAGGATACCTATTTGCTATGTATTATCTATTATTAGATAAGGCTTTAGGGTATGCGAGGCTGTAGGCGGGGTCATTTGCGCCCCCCCCCCCTAATAAATTAATCCAACCTAAAATTGTGTTAACGAGTCTAATTTTGGAATATATATTTGGCCATAAGAAATAAAAGGAAAATAGTAAGGTAGCCATGTAACCTAAAGAAACATAACGTTAATAAGTGATATGGGGAAAATAATATTATATAATTAACTAGGTTTTATTCTTGCTTGTTGAATTTATTTAATGAATATTTTATATGTTAATTTTTGTGCGATAGATTTAATTTATCGATTTATTAATTTATTTTTGCAGTGTTGGATTTTATATATCAAGGTTACTTGGATTTGGTAATTTATTTAGTATTGGTAAATATTGTGCCAGCTACTGCGGTTATACAATAAATACGATTGAATTATGTTAGTAAGATTGAGTGAAATGATTAATTAAAATTTAATATTATGTTTTTAGGGTGAAATATTTAAATATAAATAAGTTTTTATTTAGTTTTTGAATCTTTAAGATCTAATGTTGAGTTAGGATTAGATACCCTATTATTTTAGATGTCCATTTTTATTAAACTGGGGTAAGATTTGAGGATTTTTACAACAAAAAATTTGAAAAAAATTGAAATAAATAACTTTGAGAGTTATAGAAAAATTAGTTTTTCTTTTATATCACTTAAAAAATACTACTGTGAAAAAGAATGCTTAGACAAGTAAGTGATTTTACATAAATAATAAATATTTGGTATGTATGAATACAATAATAAATGCAGTATTTTAATTTTAGAATATGTTTGAAAATTTGGGATGGCTTATTATAAAGAAATGTTCTACTTTTGACTACACTGAGATCTATGACGGATGATAATTCAAGCTTTGATGAAAGTTCACTTAGGATTGATAAAATCTAAAGAGCTGATATTTTTTCTTCTGTCATTGTTGATCTTATGTAGGTTTTTATGAGCGTTAGTTTCGAAAAAAAACCTCTATGCTGATGCTACAACTACTGGTAGTGTTAATAAAATGCGAAGAGCAACAAAAATATTAGCATAAACACCTTTTAAGTCCTTTTGAAGTAATGTGTTTTAGCACCGCAGCTAACCTTATAGATTTAACTGGCAAACTTGTTGCGCACATCTTTAGTTCTTGGAACAACTCTTCTCTATCAATGTCATTGTAAGATTCTGATGCCTCTTTGCCGTCACCATCGACGGTAAGAAGTTATTTTAGTTCAATACACAGCAACCTTGAGTTCTTGAGCTTGTTTTTCCTTCAAAGGTCGAATATCATAGAGAAAACCAAAGTGCATTTTGTAGCGTTTCAGCTCCATGAATCGAGTTCCAAGGCTCATTTGAACCTGATCAATGATACGTAAAAATACTCAGTTTAATAAACCTTCTGACTAAAACTAAATCATCAAGCCTCATAATCGAAATGGCGTTCTTTTTTTCTTTATTCATTACAATCGTTCAATCAGCGCTGGAGCCTAAAATCCGTCTCTGTGACTATAAGATAATCTTTGTTCATTTCATTGTTGGTTAAAATTGCTCTCAGAAATGGTCAAATGGATGGGGTAAAAGATCCTTCCTAGTGTACTTTAACCAAGCATATTTTTGCAATTCACTCATTTGGGGTCATCATAAACCATGCTAATATTTTTTCTAACTTGTTGACACATCCCCCCCCCCCAGCACGATGCAGGCATTATGCAGCTCCTTCACAAGCGTCACGTGGTTTATAAGGATCCCTTTTGACAATAAATTGTATAAATGCCAGTCAACTAATTAACTTTGTTAAACTTTCAGACTTATACCATAATTTTAGTACGAATGGCGGTATCTTACAGCTAGAAAAAAGTTACTAGCTCTACGTATTCATACGTCAACCCATGTGATCTGCAACTGTCACTCTTGATATTTATAGAATAGTAATAATAGTCAAATGCTACCGATGTTGACCGTACATAAAAAAAAGGTGCTCCAAGTATCTATTTGTAATCAATGTATAGTTACAGTTTGTCAATTTGAAAGAAAACCTTTGTTTATGTTCCAATTCTCTCTTACTACCGAAGTTCCACTATATTTGCGAATAAATATGAGAAATGGCTGATATTTATTTTGTATCCACTTTTTTTTATGTTCGAGAAACTTTGGAGGATTGGAAAAAAGTAGACAAAAATAATGTGTGAAACAAAACTTCAAATGCGTGTATCAAATTTATTAATATTTCACCCGATTTGGGCGCATGTTCTTTAGTGGAACATTAGTTCCAACATATGGATGATCTGGTAAACACGGGAGGGACCTGATTGACATGTCCTTTCAACTGTACCGGTAGCTATCACAGTTGCATTATGGGTCCCGTTATTCAAAACTTCAACCCGTTTCGTGGCCGAACGGTTTAAGGCGTCCTCTCGCAAATTAATTGGAATGCCAATGACGGGGAAATCGATCGGGGTTCGAATCTCGATTGGGTGTGTTGAGAATAGACTTTTCCTAAATGGTTTTCCACTCCCTCCATGCAAGTATAGGTACACTTATTCTATATCCAACCCTTCCTCGTCCCTAACACAAGAGAGTAATTTGTTTATATAGTACATATAACTCAAACGGGAAGTGAGACGCTGGGATGAAAAATAAATATAATAAATAGCAAGGTAAGTTAGAAACAAAACACAAACTGCACACATAATTTTGATAATCTTCAGACTAACCAACATATCTGGAAAGGGAAGGGGGGGGGGGGTTACCTCTCATTTGAACAATGTTGAAACAACAACAGAACAATGGCTACATGGACCGATTCGCACTGAAATCTCACTTCAGAAATGTAAACTCTATTTTATTCCAGTCTAGAACACAACGCGCGGCACGCACAAGGACAGGGCCCCCTGAGGGGCATGAATGGTCCCCCACACACTACGAACACTCCCGGAGACAGACAATAACCAAACGCGGTTCGTCTCGGACAGACACACAGCAGCTACTGAATAACGCCGCGCAGACAGTCTCGCAGACTTTGTGTCTGTCTCTCTAGGGGGGAGGGGGAGGATACATCCTCCCATACGTCACTTCCCCTCCCGGCCGTGTACCAGGCGCTGCGGGTGGACACGATGGCAGTCGATACAACGGGGTTTTACGTTATCTTTTATAAAGCGTCGCGTTGAGCCAAAATAAACTCGGCCCTGACCAAGATCGTTCAACAAATACTTTCATAAATACAAGGGGGTCACTATTTTATTAGGGCGGGTGTGTGTACAGTAGGGCACATTTTATTAAAGATTAGTGTGATCCAAGTGCACCGTCGACTTCGGACCAAAGGAGCTGTAAACATGTGGAATTGGGCATTCGCTATAATATAATTAAACTATTGTAAATTATTACAATACACCGCCAGCAGACTCAGTTGACTGGGTCGATTCTACACTAGCGTTAAAATGCCGCGGTTGTTGCTTCTACGTGCAGAACAGTTTAAAAATGGACATTGTACAGGACGACTGTTTGCGGGACTTTTTTGTTGGAGAAAATTCACAAAAAAAAAAAACTCGTCACAAGAGACGGTGATGGACTCCCCCCCATTATCGAACCGTCTCTCAACAGGAGAGTTTCATATTATGTTTATGAACCACAGAATGCACCCAGAGAAGTTTTTCTTACTATAGAAAGTCTATGGTTTCATTTGATGAACTACTTGGTTTAGTGAATGAAAATATTGCAAAACGTGATACCATCTTGAGGAAGAGTATTTATTATCCTGCTGAAAGACTTGTGACATTGAGACAACTGCCTGTCAAGCCTGGTGTAGTTTGTTTCGCGTTTCTACCGCTAGGCGGTTTTAACGGCTTCAGAGGGTGCGGTCAAAGCGCTGGTCTAGACAAAACTTTTTTAACTTGATAACAAGGGTTTCAGTCGAAAAGGCGCGGTTGCTAGCGTTTTAACCGCTAGTGTAGAGTGGCATCTCAGCTGATCCGTACAGGTTGTCTGACGTAACAACTTATTATTGGTGAGAGGGGGAGCAAGACAAGGTTAGGTTGGTAGGCCCAATTGCAGAGGTTCTATATCTGCACAAACTCACAAAGGGCCAAGAAGCCCTGGTCCATATGTTTTATAGCTGTTGCATTTCTGATGTGTTTTCCCTGCTCGTGCGGCCCTGGTCCAAGCCATTCCTTATTTACAAAGTGGTATAAATCATAACTTTACAAGTAAAAGGGTGGGCAAACAGCAGTGTGGTCAGTGGTAGGGCAAGGAGAAAAGCTAGTGGCAGCAGTATGGTCAGTGTAGGGCAAGGAGACAGCTAGTGGCAGCAGTGTGGTCAGTGTAGGGCAAGGAGACAGCTAGTGCAGCAGTGTGGTCAGTGTAGGGCAAGAGAAAGCTAGTGCAGCAGTATGGTCAGTGTAGGGCAAGGAGACAGCTAGTGCAGCAGTGTGGTCAGTGTAGGGCAAGGAGAAAGCTAGTGGCAGCAGTATGGTCAGTGTAGGGCAAGGAGACAGCTAGTGGCAGCAGTGTGGTCAGTGGAGGGCAACGAGAAGCTAGTGGCAGCAGTGTGGTCAGTGTAGGGCAAGGAGACAGCTAGTGGCAGCAGTGTGGTCAGTGTAGGGCAAGGAGACAGCTAGTGGCAGCAGTGTGGTCAGTGGAGGGCAAGAAGACAGCTAGTGGCAAACAGCAGTGTGGTCAGTGGAGGGCAAGGAGACAGCTAGTGGCAGCAGTGTGGTCAGTGTAGGGCAAGGAGACAGCTAGTGGCAGCAGTGTGGTCAGTGTAGGGCAACGAGACAGCTAGTGGCAGCAGTGTGGTCAGTGTAGGGCAACGAGAAAGCTAGTGGCAGCAGTGTGGTCAGTGTAGGGCAACGAGAAAGCTAGTGGCAGCAGTGTGGTCAGTGTAGGGCAAGGAGACAGCTAGTGGCAGCAGTGTGGTCAGTGTAGGGCAACGAGAAAGCTAGTGGCAGCAGTATGGTCAGTGTAGGGCAAGGAGACAGCTAGTGGCAGCAGTGTGGTCAGTGGAGGCAACGAGAAAGCTAGTGGCAGCAGTGTGGTCAGTGTAGGGCAAGGAGACAGCTAGTGGCAGCAGTGTGGTCAGTGTAGGGCAAGGAGACAGCTAGTGGCAGCAGTGTGGTCAGTGTAGGGCAACGAGAAAGCTAGTGGCAGCAGTGTGGTCAGTGGAGGGCAAGGAGACAGCTAGTGGCAGCAGTGTGGTCAGTGGAGGGCAAGGAGATAGCTAGTGGCAAACAGCAGTGTGGTCAGTGGAGAGTTAGCGAGCTGTAAGGGCGTGGATAGTGCAGTGTACTTGTTCAATCAATACTGCAGTGGTGTGATACAGCTGACAGAGAGAACTGCTACACTTCTTACAGCGGCGTTCATCATACCTCCCTTCGTTAGTAACTCTAGTCTTGAGAACAACGTTACATACACTTGTTTGCGTGGGATGGTTACAAAAACATTATTTCTATGGGTTTTGTTTGTTGTCGGGATATCTGCACATAATGTTAGTGATAAACAGCAGGACCGTAGATTTCAGGATAAACTATCATCAGTATCATTCAGGGTTCGAACCCCGACCTCTCCCGTCACCAGAGTTCGAGCCATACATACTACTCGATAGGATCTTGCCGTTCAGATCGCTCGCCCACCGCTCCTAGCACGGCAGGAAGCACGTCCAATGTTCACACGTGCTGACGGATCAATAAAGTGCACGGGTTGGCAGAATTGTCGGTGCAGACAGGAAACGTCGGACGTGTCGCCAATCACGTGAGGCAACGACAGACACTGAAGAACCACCGGCAAGGCCAAGAGTGGGCACGAAGTAGGGAGGAAACAGGGCCTATAAGGAGCGGCGATGAACTGTACCCCAAAGCGGCGGGGGCGTTGCCCCGGGACACCGGTTAAAATTCCTGGGACACTCTTTCTTATCGCTCACAGCCCATCTGTGTTATACGCATGCGCAATAAATTACGATTGTAAGTTAGTTAGGGAAAGGAAGGTTAATTTTATAGGAAAATAAATGATAGAGAAGAATTAATTTTCTCCAAACACAGAACATAACACATACCTTACATAGTATTGAACACAGCGGCCACAAATAACGTGAGCATGTACAACATGTTAATGTTGAGTTAATTTGTAGCAAAAATCATAAATTAATCAAAGATATCATAGAATAAATAAATGTGTAATTCTTAATATTTCTTACAGGAAGTCTGGGAGAGTTGTCGGCTATAGGCCCATGGGACAGACAAATGATGGCACCGCCTTATGTTGGTGAAGATAGTGCCAACATATGTGAATAGAGGGTGTCATTTGGTCAGCACAGCGGCCCCTACAAAATTAAATCTAAGTTTTTTAGACTGAAGCTGCTACTTTTTTTTAGCACCGCGTCTTACTACCCGTTTGGGTTGTATGTCTATGTACTAGTTGCACTAATGACTTAAGGATTAGGAAGGTTCAATTGAGAGGAAGTGCACCCACATTTGCGTGGAAGGAGAGTGGAAAACCATTTAGGGAAAACCTCAGTGCACCAGACCGGAATCGAACACCAATCTCCCCGTATTCGGCAGTCTAGTCCAACATGAGAGTAGTGCTTTAGACCACGCAGCCACCAGAGCCGCTACTGCTTTATTCAAGAAACTCCTCATTTGTCCTCACGAGGCTGAGTTTACCTTGCTCCAGACAAATCTGGAAGTGCCGGGGATCGAACCAAGGACCTCTGGGTCTGTAGCCAGGAACTCTGACCTCCAGACCAAGTAGGAGGTATCTTTTGTCTTTACATCTTGTATTGATTCCTTAAATTAAAACTTTTCTCAAATACATGTGTCCCCACTTTTATAGAAAGAAATATAAGAATAAATATAACATATATTCTGATATCAAATTATTTACACTTCTTATAACATGACCAATAATGACCAATCAATGCTATTTTATTTCCACTCAAATATTATTGGAAAGTACTTGATATAATTGCAAGTTTACAAGACTCAAAGATCGACATTTAATGACAATAGTTTTACTATGTGATCAACTGAAAATGGTCGCAAGCTTGACTGATCGTGATAATTGTCAATCTGTGACCTAAAATAATGTATGATGATGTCATAGAACCTGCTACATGAACATGACGTGGGAAAGATGTGATGACAAATTAAGTGTTCAGCTGGAATTATTGAAAAATGGACCCTTCATATATATTATTTAACTTCTGGGTACAACTTTCTATCAAATATATATCACATGGCTCAATAAAATTCCCAAAGAACTATGATTATTATAGTCAGAAAGCAAGAACAGAAAAAAGAGTTCAACATTTACCCAGAAAAATATGCAATTTATGAAACTTTGTACTTGTAGAAAATTTATTTTTCTCCATCAATATTAATTTAGCGTCAAATTAATCCAATATTGTCGTATAAACTATTGTATTTTTAATCACCGCTATTTATTCAGGTAACACACATGTGCCTACATTAATTGTATGCTACTAACTTATCTGAATTATCTTTCTCTATTCATTCACACATATACCTCAGTTTTAGCTTATGTGGTGCTGACTGACAGCTCACAGCTGACTTCTGATAGCTTTAAAAAGCTACTAGACCAAATTATGTATCCCTACGCCGAACCATATGATCTGCAAAAAACATGTCTTTAGCAGTTGTCACTTCTGACAGTCAAAATTTAGGTATATACATAAATGTTGACTGTCAGAAGTCAGCTGTGAACTGTCAGTCAGCACCACATAAGCTAAAACTGAGGTATACCACAACAAATGTGTACAAAACAAATATAGAAACATTGAAGACATAATTTGGTCAAAATTGAGTCGGATCAAAAAATTAATGCATACAGACTGTACTCATCAATAGAGCAAAAGTTTAAGATTATTTTTACAAATAAATCGATACAATGAATCAATTCATTTGTAAGTTATAAAAAATACTATATAGGCTTGCATATATTTTTAATAATAATATATAGGCCTATATATGCTATATTGTATATATTTATTTTGTCAAAATAAATAAATAAGCTTATCGAGTCAAAGGATATCTCGGCCATACTGTCCAAATTACAACCAACATCTCTAACATTAAACATTAAGTTATTAATTTTTATATTTTTCAGGGGTATTAGACCTTTTTTGTTTACGTACCCAGAGATATAATCTATCCTAAACTTTGTAGGTACCTACTTCCAGAGTTGTCAGTGACTAATGCAAGATAATATATCCTAGCCTATATTCAATTCTACATCGGCCTATGTCTTCACATGCCTTCGGGGGTAAGCGATTACCACTGATCTTGATTACTGTCATTATTAAAACAAGTTTTTTTATTAATGGCTTATTTAACTTATTCTAACCTTTTGTATGCAGATCAAATGGCATAACATGACAAAACCTATATTGGAATGCGCAGAGACCCTATAGGACCCACAGATCGCAGTAGCATGTTCATAAATGTATGTACGTTCCTGTGTGATTTTAGTAAGTTTTGTCTGCATAGCTATACAAACTTTTGAAACTTTATATTATTTGATTAATTATCCATCTTATTAAGAGTGTAATAATAATAGGCCCTAATATAGTAGATATATTAATGTCATGTAACAAATAAAATAATTTTTATATGATCTATATGAAGCGTATTATAGCTAATAGAACTACATTCATTATTATGACACTTTCCCAACCCAGCTTAATGTAACCTTTCATGTACAAATACATACATTTATAACTATAGATAAAACAAACTATTCAATGTAATAATTAAACGTTTATGGTACAAATCATACAATGTCATACTGATTTCGTGCACGGGATCATAGGTGCAACCCAAAGCTGCACGGAAAAATTACACGCCATCATTAATATTTACATTTAGAAAGTGATTTAAATAATGTGATATCGAGTTTTGTTTGAATGTAGTGTTTATTAAAAGCATTAAAAATGTATAAATCTTGGTGTTTTCCGATTCTTCATACTCTTGTGTGTGTAATAAAGTGAGTAAAATATATTTGAAACATTGTATATCGTAACTATGAAAAAGAGCCTAAAACGGGGCAGATAAAGAGTACTATCGCCACTAACAGTCCAAAATTACATCACTATAGAAGCCTGAACATAAATTTTTAAAATATAATTTGAAGTATATTATAGACCTATTGTAGCCATTGCAAGATATAGAAACTATTACTGGTATAGGCATAGCTATGTATGCTTACAAAAAAGTTAGATTAAAATCTCTAGTAAAATATAAAACTTCCAGTTTGTTAATAAAATTCAATGATGGAAAAAACTTCAAGCATCTCAAAATATGTCACAGGTCAACATTAAAATAATCCGTGTCAAGGCCACAATGAGAACAATCCTCCAAAATATTCAGTAATATATCAAGAGAGTGACTTCTATTCATAATCTTATGTTACATTCCCACTCCAAGATATTGTGCATAACAATGTAGGCCTAAGTTAATAATAGCATATTAACATAATTTAGTGACATAAGATCGTTTGTAACATAATACTTCTCATATATTGCACAACTATACTAACACCTTTATGAAAGAAGCCTAGGCATTGGTACTTACATTTTTACGAATTGTATTCTTTTAATTATAATGATTCCAAAAAATGTTTATAACAGATAGGGCCAAGGATCCAAAGTTCAAAATAGATCGTTCCACTTATCAAACGTACAAAGTCCATTACCAACACAAATATATGATAATATCTCATTCAGTATTAACATAAAGTTTTCTGGTTGCAGACACAAACACTTAAAATAATACACATTATTACAATCAATTAAATGTTCAGGATTATATGTAAACAGTAGCCATTGTATATTTTTAAAGAACAGTTTAACCAACAATTTAGAGACAAATACATATATTTAGTTCAACTTACTGCCATACTTTTACAAAAATCACTAGCAATAAACAAATTGTTGTAATTAATACCAATTAAATAGATAGCTAGATAGATAAATTATGATGCAATGAATGATATTTCCCTTTGATTTTTGTTAATTTTGTTTTCATACCCATGGAATTAGTATTATATTGTAATTTTTTGTAAATTTGTCCCCACCCATTAAATTTTAATATTATATTATGATATTTTGTAAAAAGCCTTGGGTCATCTAACATAATGAATTGAAAAGTAAGAAAAGTGTGTGAGTAACTCATATAATCGCATATGTGGTATGGTCGAACTAAAATAGTCAAAATATTTTAGTGAAATTTTTTTTTAAAACATGTAAGAATTTTAGTTCTATCAATTTATATTTTATATAGTTTTATTTATTCTAAGGTGTTTATTTATTTTTATGCGACCAGCACGCCATGCGGCCAGATGCAATACTACATTTAATTAATTTATTGCGTCGAAGGAAACACCAGATAATTATAACAATACTTTTATTAGAACAAGAAATATACCTATCTACAGGGTTTTTGTCCAAATATTCCGTCCACATATTAATACAATAATGATCAGGTGTAATTTTATTTTTAACATCTTCTTTGAGATTCTACGATGATCATAAAGCTACTATCACATGACACTTGCTTGTACTAGAAATCAAGTGTGCTAGCTAGCGCCTAGATATCTGTATACTAGCTAGTACTATAGAAACGGGACTAGAGTATTCACACGCTGTTAGTTTGGTACTAGGTTCTAGTGCAAATATTTATGGAACATCAACTATTAATTTTGGGTGAAGCATCTGAATTAATTATTAATAATGATATTGAAAATTATGAGAGGGAGCGTAGGAAAAGAATATGGACACGGAACTGGCTTGAAAGACGAAATAATGATCGCGGGATACCGAAAATGATACATTCGGAGGTTAGGTAGGATACATTCGGGGTGACTCTAACGTTTAGTATCTCCCCAAATTTGTATTCATTTATTTACGATGTGGTCAGAGGCCCCTAAGCCTATGGGTGTCCAAGTACAGCATCCTTAACACACACATGTTCTTTTTTAGGCCTACGCACACTTTATATTCTAAAAAAGCAACCACCCAAGGTTGGCATGCTATCAAGTTTATTTAGATTAAATTTGGGTCTGGAACACAGTTTGTCGTTTATAGATGACATGTTTTTAATTAAATATATATTAAATATATTGTTATATTGTGGAAATTTGGTATTATATAAACAAGGATATTTAGAATAACTTTCTGCCAACAACAAAATAGCATCCGATGACCATGTCGGCGCCATTTCTATTATTTCTCCACACAAAGTACAAACTCACAAAGTCTCAGCGCGCTTTGATTGGTCGAATTACACAGACTAGTGTCAGAACTAGTACGAAAATAGCGCCTGTTCTATCCTCAAAACTAGTATGGTAGCCAGTACCAAGTGGCAGAACCAGTATACTTTTTCTGATTCACACGACACTAGATGATGACGTGCTAGCTAGCGCTAGCTAGCGCTAGCTAGCGCTAGCTAGCGCTAGCTAGCACACTGGATTTCAAGTACGAGCTAGTGTCGTGTGATACTGGCTTAATGGCCGATGCGATACGAGGAAGAAAGAAATGGATTGTGTCAGAGGGAGAAGGTGGGAGATGTGACGACTAAGATACGTCATCCAATCTCGTAAATTTCAATTTTAAAAGCCCCGCGAGGGGGAAAAAAAAAGAAGAAATTGGGTTTGTTTACAAACAATGATCATATTATGTCAAACTGTCAGATATCCGATTCTGCATTAATTCAGTTAAATATTCCAATTTTTATCCAGCTTCTTAATTAATATTTCTTTCCCCCCAGATATTCCTTGTTTCAACTTTAGTTTCACATATTTATAGCTATACATTTCAAATAAAGAACTTAAATCAGCGAGATTTTTGTGACCTCTACGAGAAATGCTGAGAGGCGGGAAGTGGAAGAAAGAAGCGGGACTAGCGTCTTGGAGATAAAGAGAAGATGACACACATTTTTTTCAGTGCAAAAAAAATTGAAATTTGAACAGTTATTTCTTAAAATAATCTTTCAAGTGTTCATCAAAATTACTACCAGAAACGCGACGACAACTTTAAATAAACGGCAAACCTCTGCAATGACGATTCTGGGACTTTTAGAGTTTTGTACCAACTCCCAGAACATCTTTTGAGGTGATATCAACATTTTTTTTTTTTTAGTTTTAATCTCTATACAGCTTCAACCTCTCTACGCAGAGCAATTTGAAGACTTCGTGTTATTTTCTTCTAAAGTAATAATTATATATTTTTTCCCTCACGCTAACTTTTTTAACAATGAATCTGGAAAGAGTTTTTTGACCAAAGTCATTCCTTCGACACGAATGCAATGTCTTATGTTATTTTATTCATTTATTTTAACTATTAATCTCATAAAGGACATCTATTAATTAGGGTGTCTCAAGAAATTATAATATTTTTATTATTATTTTAATAACTGTCCACAAAAATTGAACTTAAGATTTTTTATATTAATACATCAACTTACTTAAATGTTATTTGAACTATGAATTGTATTTTAAATTTACAATTTAGCAGACTTCTGTTAGGCAGGATAAAATTTTAGATTGACAGTAATTTATTGAAGTAAAAACTAGACTCGGTGTTATCCACCTTGTTAATAATGTTATAAAAAACATATTTACATATTAAGCGATGTCTCACCTGCAAGCAGTTCCCAGGGATGCTGACCTCGGAGGCCGGTAATGTTGTATGCTAGGTAAGTCAATTGTTGACTAGGTACAGTCATTGAAATCTATAATATAAATGGATGGACATTCACATACACATTACCAAGGACCAAAGCGTGACGCTCAAGTTTATCGTCTGCTACACCGTGGGGGGATATATTCATTCATTCAATGTTCTTATGCAAAAATATGTCTCTGATGAATAAAAGTATTATTGTTTGAAAATAGTGAAATATTAAACCACACTTTCCTGAAGAAACATTTATATTAAAGGATACCTATACAATTCAGTTTTACAGGTAATACTGAACAAATACGAATACAATCTTTGACATATTTAAATATGTAGTTATCATCAATGTTGTTTACAGTCTGCCAAGACTACACTTATATTTAAAGTTGGTTATTAGCTTGTGTAGTATATGTATAATACAAGTCTTGTTGTGCGCCAGAAAGTAGTGTAAACAACTGAGAAACAAGTGAAGTGCGCAGCCACCATGACAGACAAAAGAGAGTAGCGTCAGTGTTACGAGTGAAACAGGCGTGAACTGCCCCTATTATATATGCGGTTATAATGTGCTCTCAGTTTTCACTCACATACATAACAGATGGCGACGAGATAGTGGAAACGGACGCTTATAATATTCAGCTAAGCCGTGTGCGTGTATAATTTAATAATTAATTAGTTGGAATATTATTAATTATTGGCCATTATGTCTGAACGACAGGAATTCAACGTGGGTGAGACCTCAACATGGCCGTTATACTTGACGCAATTAAAGATTTTTTTAATTGAAGAACATCGTCGATGATACGCAGAAGAGAGCCCATTTTTTGTGTAGTTGTGGGTTAGGTACGTTGAAAATTCTCTGTGACGAATTTGGGGCACGCGATTTGAGTGAGATTTCATTTGTAGAACCGATTGATCGGCTGACTACGCGGTTCGCACCTCAACCAAACGAGACAGTGCAGTACCACCTGTTCACCCGCCGACGCCAGCAGATAGGGGAGAGTATAGATGTGTTTGCCACTGATCCTCGCCGAATCGCCGATGGGTTGTGGTTTTGGTGGTGAGGTGGTAATGGAAAAGATGCTCCGTAATCAATTTGTTTGCGGATTGGCTGACACTCAGCTACAGCAACAATTTTTTATCAAGCCCGACCTGACATTTAAAATAGCAATAGAAGCTACCAAAGCGGCTGAAGTTGCCAGGAAATATGTAGAGGATGTACGGGATGAAGCAAAAACACACGTAGCTGTAGATGGGATTGGTAGCCAGCCCCAATATAAATCTACTTTCCAGCGAATGCACCGACAGGACACAAACCGCGGGTCACAACAGCAAGTAGAAAATCCACCCTCAAGCAAAGTAGGGTCTGGCCAGGAAAACCGAGGGAGAAGAGCACGGCACTTCTTTCCAGGACAGGTTTGAGATGTGCAGGGCAACATCAAACACGCCGCTGTACGGTGGTTCAAAACAAACTTTACTGTACAGCTTGTGGTTGAAGAGGGCATGTGGTGTCTGTCTTTCGGAGACGAGGCATGGTAGGAATACAGCAAGGGCACATCAGATAACGGATATAACAGAGCCTCATAAACAGGATTCTGAGGAGCTACCAATAGAGGGGCTGGAGCTATATAATATTAAAGACTATCGAAACACAATGTGCCTGACACCAATAGGCAACCCACAATGCCAGTGATAAAACTGTCTCTGCGCATATACGGTATGTTTCACACCATGGAGGTAGATACAGGGGCAAACCTGACGCTCATCTCGGAGGAAACTTATAAAGTACTGTGGCCTCACCAACCCAAGTTAGAGTCCTTGGACTTGGATTTGCGTACTTGGGCAGCTGACACACCACTTCGACTACTAGGTTCAAAATCATTAGAGGTTCAATTTAAAGAAAGACGAGCAACCCTAACACTGGCAGTAGCCACAGGTCATGAACCCAGTCTACTTGCAAGACCATGGTTTGAGCCCCTTGGGCTCACAGTTTACGGGCTAAATGTTGTAGGCAACACTTTAGCGAACACAGAGAAAAACCCTACCAGCATTAATAGTCAACAAGAATTACCGGTACCTGGATACAGGACAAACAATAAGGTTACAGTGCAAAATACCCTACTTACTCCGAGTGAGGTCAAGGATTTAAACACCGTGGTACAAGGTTACCCTGCAGTGGCCGACCCACATTTGGAGAGTTTAAAGGACCCATGGTGAGACTGGAGCTGGATCCATCTATACCACCAAAATATTGTAAGGCCAGGCAAGTACTATTTGCGTTAAGAGACAGAGTGGATAAGGAAATTCAAAGGCTAGTTGATCTGGGGGTGTATGAGCCGGTGACATATTCTAGATGGGCCACACCATTAGTTATAATTGAAAAAGGAAATGGGGAGCTTCGTCTTTGTGGGAATTACAGGGCAACACTAAATAAAGCCTTAAAGCCTGATACATACCCCTTACCTAAAGCTTCAGAGGCTTTCACACAACTGGCAGGAGGAACCATCTTTTTAAAAATTGATCTAGACCAAGCATATATGCAGCTCAAAGTAGATGTCGAATCTGCAGATGTTTTAATAGTAAACACAATCAGAAGAATCCACCGGGTGCACCGCTTGCCATTCGGGATTAGCGTGGCACCAGGCATTTTCCAAAGAATGATGGCCAACTTATTCGCAAATATGGAGGGAGTGGCAATCCTACTGGACGATATAGTAGTGTCAAGTAGAACATTCTAAGAACACAAGTACAAACTGTGTCAGGTGCTTCAGCGACTTAGTGATGCGGGCCTTCGAGTCAAAATAGCAAAATGTCAGTTTGGAGTCCCAGCAACAACCTTTTTGGGATATCGAATTGATGTTTCAGGCCTACACCCAATGTGTGAAAAAGTGAGTGCTATTCAGAATGCCCCAGAACCTGTGAATAAAACACAGTTACAGTCATTTTTAGGGTTGCTGAATTTTTATGAGCGTTTTCTACCCAACAAAGCTACTATTCTGGACCACTCCACCTTTACTGGACCAACACAGTGGGTGGGACTGGACGCAGAAACATAGGAAAGCCATGGATGCAGCTAAAAGGCTCTTAACATCAGCACCGGTCTTGGTTCACTAATACCCAAACAAACCTGTTGTCCTTACCTGTGATGCCAGCCCTTATGGAATTGGAGCGGTACTAGCCCACATAATGGAAAATGGGACTGAGACGCCAATAGAAATTCGGGTCTAGGACACTCACCAAAGCAGAGTGCAACTATTCACAAATAGACAAAGCAGGCTTAGCTCTTATCTATGGGGTGACAAAGTTTCGACAAAACCTCCTTTGTCGCAAATTTACAGCAGCAACACATCACAAACCAACTTTTAGGACTTTTAGCTGCTGACAAACCCATTCCATCAGTGGTTTAGCCTCGCATGCTCAGATGGTCATTAATCTTGTCAGCCTACGACTACGACCTGCAGTATCGACCAGGCAAGAAAGTGGGGCATGCAGATGCCCTTAGCAGACTACCAGAACTCACTGAAAAGCAAGCTTACCCAGATCCATTGGGAGTTCACTTACTGGATATATTAGGTGAAGGACTATATCTTCACCCCAAGTGGCGTACGAAACGGAAAGTGACACTGTATTGAGCAAAGTTAAAAGATTGTTTGAAACTGGGTAGCCAGATTGTAATCCTGGGCTAGACCTAGCACCGTTTTGGACATTGCGCCAGGAACTGAACACTTCAAGGGGGTGTGTGATTAGAGGATCTCGAGTCGTCATGCCAACCCCCTTAAGACCAGCAGCTCTACAGCTGCTTCATAATACCCACCCGGGAATCATAAACACATAGTATGCAGCACGTAGTTCAATGTGGTGGCCAAACATAGACAAGGAAGTAGAAGCAACGGTACGAGGCTGCAATACCTGCCAAGAAGTTAAACATAACCCAATCAAGGCTACAACTCATCCTTGGTCAAACCCCAGCAAACCGTGGTCCATAATTCACATTGAATTTACCGGACCAGTAGAAGGACACACACTACTCCTGGTAGTGGATGCATATTCCAAATGGATAGAAGCCACCACAATAAGCTCAATGACAGCTGGATCACTTATCAAGAACATGCGAGAGATTTTCGCAAGACATGGCATCCCAGACACACTAGTTAGCGACAATGGTACACAGTTAGTGTCTGCCGAGTTTGCTGCATTCTTGAGAAAAATGGAGTCGTATATGTGAAAACACCACCATATCACCCTTCAAGTAATGGGCAGACTGAACGGGCAGTAGAAACGATAAAAAAAAGGCCTAAAAACATGTCAAGGAAGATTGGCATACACGACTTGCGCGTGTTCTTTTTAGCCACAGAATCACCCCACACGCAACCACCAGAGTGACTCCGGCAGAATTGCTTATGGGTCGTAAACTGCAAACGGCTCTAGAAATGCTCCATCCGGACCACACATCACACAGGGAAGGAAAGCAAGGACAAACAACACCCTAAGCGACAGTTCCGCCTAAGATATACAGTGTGGATTCGGGAATATTCAGCCAACCATCCCAAGTGGACCCAGGGCACAGTGGAAAAATATTTAGGGGAATGGATGTATGAAGTAACCAACAAGGATGGTCGTAGACAGAGAAGGCATGTTGACCAACTCAGACAGGCTTCAGAGTCACTCCAGACAGGCAAAGCAGCAATATTCTCCGAGAGAACAGCACATGCCGGTACAGCTATTCCAGTGGGAGAACATACCAGTGCAACAAGAACCAGACCGGACCAGCCCCCATTGTTGGAACAACACCGTGAGACGATACCACAGCGAGAGAAGTCCTGGGAACCTGGACAAACCAGCGGGCAAAACCAACAGGCAACACAAAAACGTGGAAGGCCGTGTAAGGAGCAGCAACAGCAAGCACCCTGTTTACAGCCAGTTAACACCAAGCACCCACATCAGCCACTCTCCTTGCAACTCAGAGGAGACCACAAAGGACAAGGCGGCCAAACCCTCGTTATGTTGACTAAAAAGTGAAATGAGTAAGTAGGGGAGGAACTGCATAGTTTTAGAAAAAAAAAAGTATAATTTAACTATGAGGGGAGGACTGTAGTATATGTATAATACAAGTCTTGTTGTGCGCCAGAAAGTAGTGTAAGCAACTGAGAAACAAGTGAAATGCGCAGCCGCCATGATAGACAAAAGAGAGAAGCGTCAGTGTTACGAGTGAAACAGCCGTGAACTACCCCTATTATATACGCGGCTATAATGTGCCCTCAGTTTGCACTCACATATATAAACAGCTTGTATATTGATTTCAGAAACCATATTATATTGAAAGTTCGATAAATATAATGAATAAGTTATAGTTAAAACTTGATTACATTTGTTTGAATGACAAAGTTTGTGTAGTTGCCATACATTCAAACTACCACTTAGTTTACAGGCTTGTAGAAAGTTTATTATATTACCGTACCATTTTTAAAAAAAATGTTGGCTCATATCTTGTATACTACTTTCAGAAACCATATTACGTTGAAATTTCGATAACTATAATGAAACAAGCTAGCTAAAAACTATATTACATTTGTTTGAATGACATACTTTGTGTAAAAGTCTTATGTTTAAATGATAATTTAGGTTATAGGCTTGTAGGACGTACGAAATCTACCAAACCCTGATTTTATTAATAATCCCAAACTACAAGGCTTTATTTTGTACCAGAATATTATCATATAAAAAATAACATTTCGATAGGATGAACGGCCATTTAGAACGAAAGTAGAAATTTCCTTCTAGAAGGTCTTTTATCCTAACTAAACACAACTATAGGGTAGGATTCTGGTACGAGATAAAGCCTTCCAAGCGAGCTTCATTCAAAAAATTTCGTATATATTAGGCTACATTAACTTATTTAAAGAAAAACTAACCAGTTTCGAACTTTGTTATGCTCTTCAAAGCTTTTACAAACATATTTATTTCATTTAACTAATCACACATTTATGTATCTCATATATTCAATCAAATTAATGAACGATGTCAAACTGCCACATTGCCTTGTATGGGTCTAAAAGAGAAAGGGATACCCGAAAGTTTTTCTCTTTCCTACACAATGGTATGTAGATGACAGCTCGAAAATTTTAGCCACAGATGTCCATCCAGTTATATTATATATATCAATGGGTACAGTAAAGGTATATTTTTTCCTAACATGACCCAGAGGTCCTGAGAGAGTCTCGTGCTTGATTTTATGCATATTTTTAAAAGTTTTACCCTAAGATAGTTTTTTTTGTTAAATGTAAATGTTGGTTTTGAAACCAAATTATTGTATTCATTTTAAATCTGAGATAGCCCACCATTCTTTAATCATCTATTTTATGTACTTTTTTAATGACATCATTGGACTTAAAGTTAATAAATAGATTTATGCCTTTTTTTATTTTCCCCCTCTTTTCTATTAAAGACATCACACTTCATTTTATATAAAATATATATATATATATATAGCGATTTTTATTTTATTTACAAACATTATAATTGTAGTAAGATTATTGTAGGAACTTCCTTTAAAAAAAGCGAATTTATATGGCTTAATAATGATAACATTTTACTAAATTATTAGTGTGTATTGATTAATAATACTATATATCAAAAGTTAAGTGGCATAGCACATGAATTACTGTAAGAATACCATGCGTCATTGTGGTCCAACTGGCTGACACGTTCACTGAAAATGTGACCCTCACAGTATCTTGGAGGAAAATTAAAGGGCAACCCTCGTTGGCATGTGTGAAATATAAATATTGTCATGATTACATATTATATATATATATACATTTATTTGATTAATAAAATATGTATAATACATATTTATGATGCTTAGTTGTTTTGTGTGCGTTCATATATTGTAATAATACATTTTTGAGAGATTAATAAACCTATTTTTTATAGTAAAATTTAAAAGATTTTACAAACAAGCAAAAACTGTAATTTAATATTAATATGAAAATAATTTTTTATTGAGTGTTGTTTGTAGCCTATATTAAATTATTGGGATTAGCCGATTACTAAATATATCTTCAGCCCACGGTCCAAACTGATGATCAGATTTTGCCCTTGGGATGAAAAACGTTGGACCACCCTGCCATACGTGAAAGAAATTTTAGTAACTCCGCAGGCTGTTAGGTAAAGATCTTCCTATAAAATTTGGGCTGTACACTTATGCCTGTTTATATCTATTATATTTCAAGTTAATTAAATAATTATACAATATATGAATAATGCCAACATAACATCCAAAACCAATTAAAATTCATGAAATATACCTTTTTTGGTTGAAATTTACGTGTAAGTAATATTTGATTTATAATTTATGGTCATATTCAATAAATATCTGTAATAATTATTGCTACAGCGCACATTACCAGTACTTGTGATGTTATTTATCATCACATGCAAGGTCCACATAAAGCTTACCTCATACAATAGCTTTATAATATGACATCCACATCTAATATTTATATTAATTACTCCACCTTGCCGCATGGTTCACCTAAAAATTACCTCATGCAATATTTTTGAACATGAAATCACATGCAGGGATGATGATTGTATCTTAGAGATTAGATTTGTCATTCTACATTTTAATAGTTAGCTCCTAATACCAACAATTAATATTGATTTTTCCTATAAATAATCTAATGTACAATGGTTACTACTTCTTCATTGTTTTTGTATTCCCTTTGAAAATAATTTTGGTTTTGTCTGAATAATTAATTTTGAAATAAAATGAGGCACGCATTTTTGAAATCTGTTTTTATTACAAAACTTTCTGCTAACAATAGTTTAAAGTAAATATGTATAGGCTCTATTTAAGTATGTATATTTTATAATAAGAACGTGGTAGGAAATATACCCCGGGAAATTAAAACTATTTTTGCGGTCAACACTACAATAATAGTTTTAAGATATCTATCTATCAAAAGTGTCTAATGCAGATAAATAAATTAAATATTAAATATAATGAAAGTAGTCATGGTAGTTTTAGTTATCGTCCTACCACGTTCTTGCTATAGTAATGGTTTTAATGAGATGGCTTTCATAACAATATTAACATAGTATAATGGGCTGAATAACATTTTATTAAAATTCTAGTCATCAGCTGAAACTTTATAATATTTTGATATAGGCGATAGGAAATGGAGTTCCGGGTATTTGGTTTAATCCACCATGTCTCAAATAATTAATACAAAGAAATTTAATTTATATTCTTCATCGTAGATATAAATTAATTAATTATAATATATTTTTCTTTGGAAAGGTTTATCCTTTTTTTATGAGGGATGTTCCTCGTACAGCCAGAATAATCTTAAAAAGGGTCATTTGCTTTCTATAAGGAAATAATGAATCTCGTTCGGTCTTTTATGGCCACCACCAGGGTTAGTTCAGGCGTGGTTTTAGCATCTACCCACAGCGCTTGAATAAAAAGTAGCTACAACCAAATCATCTATTTAGCCGATATAATGGAATTGTGGCTACCAAACAAAAGATATCTGTGTGACATCCATGAAAGTTTGTCAAATATTGAAAGGCTATTTTAACAAATATTGATATCATTAAAAAGTATTATTGAAAAAAATCACGGAACTACGAAAAGAAACGTAATGTAAGATTTACACAAAGAAAATGTGATAAAAGTTATGTAAAGAAGATCGTGTTCGTTTCAAAAAGGTGTTGAAAAATTGTGTGACGCCATAGAAAGGGGGAGTTCAAGTATTACGAAAGCACCTTTTGGACATTTGGGACTACCTTCCCCCTCTTTGTAAGCAAAAATAAGCAAGCGCCAGAACCCCCTTTCACCTCCAAGTCTTGCTTATGTTACATTTGTAGACTTTTTTTTTTGTACTTTTTCCACAGAAATAATCCTTTTTCTTTAACCTAAATTTTATACATTTCTGGTAATTATGAACGTAAAGGTGTAAATAAATGGCGCGAGATATCATAATAAACACGGTTGCAAAAGAATTTAATCTAAATGTACTAAACAGTTAAAGTTAAAAAAAGTTATAGAATTATATAAAAATTATTTAATTTACATAAATTTAAATTATAAATAAAGTATATTACAGATACATGAGTTTTTCTAGCTATAAATAATTCTAAGCCACTTTGAAACTGATGAGCAAGGTCCTTGAATCCCCGTCTCGACACTATTTGGGGTGGATGTGTCACTGCGCCATTTTACACACGTCCTCTCTCTCTCTATCTCTCTGTCTTACGTAAGTATTGTCGTATAACATTATGGAGTAGGCTATAAGATATGGACATAGTGTAGGGTAGTCCATCAAGGTAAGAGTACCACCTTCCAGGATAAACGATGTGTACAAATTGCCAATCTTTGTTATCAGGACATTATTGTAAACAAGAAATTGACTTGAGTGTAACATCTCACTGAAGAATTATTGCAAGATTAATTTTATCGTTATGGATGTAAATTAGAGAAAAACAGTTAAATATTTTACTAATTGAAACTTTATTAAAAGAAAGGAACCAAATACCTTTTGATCAAGGTGGTGTTGTTAATCTTGTTGTGAGATACATTGAAATGCTTTTGGGTTAGGTATATTTTTAACCTCCTACATCATTTCTTGTTTAAAACTGCATCCATACATATGAAAATATAAAATTGCATGAATTCATGAGAGTAAAAATGGTAGAATAATGCATAGCTATTAAAATGAAAACTGTCTAGTTATTATTATTATTATGGAATTTTAAAAACTTGAATATTAACACTGTTCATACTCAAAATTCCTTAAGCTCCTGTAGTACTAGAGCATATATATTAATTTTATCATAATACTCCTCTCTTTGAAATATAATTATGGCCAAAGAATTTGACATAATTATTGTTCCTCTTAGTACATCTTTCATTCTGTCAAAAATAATGTTTCATACCATTTTACCAATATTTATATTTGGTTAAAGATTTTACCCTCTAAACCTGATATAATAATAAAGTGTTTTGAATTTATTTGAGAAGCCAAAATCTTAAATATTTTATTTAAAGCTAAATAAAACCAACACAGCAAAATTTGATATAACTTTTTAATACATTTTACAAAAAAAACATAATAAATAAATAGCACAACAAGTCAAATATATTATAAAATAATTTGATTCACAAAATATATTATTTAAAATTTAAAATTGTATGTTCATGACACGAAAAAGATGAAATAATAAAATTATACAGACCTACAACTATTTTTACGTTCTGTTCTGATTATAATACAAACCAATATTTTAATAAATAAAAAATATCCAATATTGATTATAAAATGTGAAATACTTTTAAAATAATAAAAAATAGTAGTTTTGCTCATTTTATTTAAAGAAAATCTTTTTTAAACCCTAAAATATTGTATTGTAATGTTGCTTTATAGTTTATTCAAATCACAAAGAGATATTTTTATCAATTGGTTAAGTAAAAACATTGAGCCTTGAATTTTTTTTAAATTAGTTAATAGTTAGGGTTTATGTTTAAATTATATATTATTATGTTTAGTAAAACACGATACAGACGAGTATATTTTTATAGGTGTATATACGAAGTGTTTTATCTTTAAAAAGGAACACATTCTATTTTTAGTTTTTTCTATACACATTAGAAAATTAATTTTGTATGTGACTTTTTTTAAGCTTTCACAAAAATACATTTTCAATAATTTTATTCCTTGCGTTGTTTTCAGACTGTTTTGATTAATTTTAACAATTAAAATCACAAAGTCCATAGATAATACTAACAAATTGAATACACCATATTGTGTATAAAATTCAAATAATTAGATTGTCAATTTTACTATAAAATTTTACTCTCCAAACTAAAAAATAAAAATTTCCATTTATAGTATGGTAGTATTTTCACGACTCGTGTTGGCTGCATTTAATTAAGTCCACACCAGAATAATAAAGCCAAGCAATTAGCCACTCAGGATTGTTGCATGGAGGTTATGCAAACGAACACTAAACTAATGGAAGTCTTATATTACCGTGCCAGTGTGATAACAACAATAGGATGCTCATTTTAAAACAAATAGCAAAGAGCTTGGGCATACAGATAAAAGTATATGTCTATATGGTCGCCATAAAAAAGCACAAAAATGTTTAAAAAAATATTACCCATACTAATATAATATTTTATATGTTCTTAAGAAGAGAGTAAATTAAATTAAACTTCACGATTTAAATTATGTTAAGATTATGAAATGAAATTTACTTCATTACAATACATTTCGGAAGGAATAAATCAAAGTTTTACATTGTTTCAATGTTTAGATGAAGATGCAGGAAAATAAGATAGAAACAAAATGTAATCAATAAACATAATATTGTGGATTTTAAAGTAAAGTATGAAAAGCTCACACATTGCATTTATTCCACTAGACAAAGATGTAATGGCTGTCTCTTTAAAAAAAAACATTATTTGCCACACAACAAAGGACATTATGTTAACTTTGCTAACGATGAAAGTTTAGTATTACTTTGACGGGCTTCAACTATGGCTCTAAAATATAAGCTGTGCCATAGTGGAAACAAACAGAGCTAGCATGCTATCTTTCAGGGAAAACAAAATACACCTTAAATAGTTAAAATTTGTTAAGTATGTTTTTTAAATAATGGCAACTAAGGCAATCAAATTAAATTAATAACATTAAATATTTTCAATACAGTCTAAGCATAATGCTATTAGGTATTCTGTACTTAATATTTACAAATATTTAACACGGACGGTACGTAGTATGTTGCTTAGGGAATTAAGTAATTCTCACAAAATTTTAATGGAATTTATATATTATATCAAAACCATTTTATACTTATCAATTAGCTAATGATAACAACAATTAAATATTGTAATTTATTAATTGTAAACATATAAGCCATATTTGGAGCTTGCTTTACAAGAGTGAGTATATTTACACATACTCTTATGTTTATAGTGTGAGTGTATGCATGATAATATGTGTGCAGTAAAATACTTCAATATTAAATAGCCATTACAAGTCTAATTTTATCAACCATAATTTCAACAACTACAACATTGAAACATTTATATTACCAGACTAAATGCAGCATAAATATTTCTGACTCATATAAAGTAGGCACAGCCTGGTATAAAAATAGTTCATTTTCCCCATTTTCTATAAACAGATTTTACCACTGTGTGAGTTCAATGAAACGAGAATAAACTGCAATGCAATATGTTTTTATTAAAAATACAGCACATATTCCTGATCTAGAAGTTGTTTCAGTTTTTGTTGTAAGTTTGAGAGAGATGACGCTCCCCGAAGGTTTCCTTGTCTGTCTAAATAGATGTAGTTCTTCGCCTCGTTAACAGGCTGACCACATTTCCCATGATGTCGCTTGGATACGAGAGAGCGAGACCGACAGTTCTCCATTTCCAAGAAACAATCGTTAGAGTAAGTCTTCCTGTCTGTGCCACAGATAGGATCGTAGTAGGTCGGACATATCTTCTGGCAGCCTCTGAACATGAAGCCCGCCAAGCATCTCTTGATAGGGACCACATAGATGTGTTTACTGAAAAAACAACAAATAAAATTAATTAATGCTGGGGTCGGAACTCAACACATAAAATACCGTATAGGTACTTAAATCTCAACAGTCAAGGGTTTCCTAAAATTTGATGAGAACTTTTGATCTTTGTTTAGAAATATTTTATTTATTTTGCCTAAAAATATTGTTTGTTATGAAAACTGAAGGAAAAAACCCTCAAGTACCTTTTCTCGCGTCCCCTTCCATACTATCTTGAGGGTACATACATATTTAGTGGTCAAGAGGTTCCATATTTTATTTTAATGGTCTCTGCAAAAATACATTTAAAGAGTACAATAAATCACTAAAACATTTAACTTAATACCAAACCCTTATAAAGGTGTGCCTCTGAATTTTATCTTGAAAATACAACACAACATATTAGCATTCATTTCATTGAGAGATTATTCTAAACCACGGGTTCACTGATTTAGTTTTGTTTGGCTCATTATGTAGTCACATTTATAATTATTTAAAATAAATTACTATGGGTAACAAAAATAAAGGTTAAGTTGTGGCTGATTTTCAATTATTATATTAATAATTTTCTATGCTTTATAAGAATGTTACTCAGAGCTTTAACCAGATAGTTGTGAGGTACCGTATTATGTTTTTCCAGATGTGGTCAAAGCCTTCAACCACCTTAAGTACGATCAAACACATCACAAACATTCTCCTGAAAGCCTTACTCTAACTGGGAGTGTTCAATAAGTGAATATCCCAACGTGACTCAGCCACAAGATTCACTCTCGTCATATTTTGTTTCAGAAGCACAAGGGCAATATTCGCTAAAGTCCAAACACCTTGCTCTTATGATGCATAGTAATTATACTAGAAGTTCATAGGAAAAGACTCAAAATACCGTGAATATATTATGTATGTTTGGAAGTAATATTTAAATAAAGTTATATCTATAACACAGTGTAGTTTACTCATCTGCAATTATTATTACTTTTATTCTCACATGGTTAGTAGAACTGGTTGTTAGAGTGTTATATTACTCACCCACAGTATCTCTCTTCCTCTCCCACTGTTGGTGTGTTAGAGTGTTATATTACTCACCCACAGCTATCTCTCTTCCTCTCACCACTGGTTGTAGAACTTGTTGTTAGAGTGTTATATTACTCACCCACAGTCTATCTCTCTTCATCTCACACTGGTTGTAGAACTGGTTGTTAGAGTGTTATATTACTCACCCACAGTTATCTCTCTTCATCTCACACTGGTTGTAGAACTTGTCGTAGAGTGTTATATTACTCACCCACAGTTATCTTTCTTCATCTCACACTGGTTGTAGAACTGGTTGTTAGAGTGTTATATTACTCACCCACAGTTATCTTTCTTCATCTCACACTGGTTGTAGAACTGGTAGGTAGAGTGTTATATTACTCACCCACAGTTATCTCTCTTCATCTCACACTGGTTGTAGAACTTGTCGTTAGAGTGTTATATTACTCACCCACAGTTATCTTTCTTCATCTCACACTGGTTGTAGAATTGGTTGTTAGAGTGTTATATTACTCACCCACAATTATCTCTCTTCATCTCACAATGGTTGTAGAACTGGTTGCTAGAGTGTTATATTACTCACCCACAATTATCTCTCTTCATCTCACACTGGTTGTAGAACTTGTTGTTAGAGTGTTATATTACTCACCCACAGTTATCTCTCTTCATCTCACACTTGTTGTAGAACTGGTTGCTAGAGTGTTATATTACTCACCCACAGTTATCTTTCTTCATCTCACACTGGTTGTAGAACTGGTTGTTAGAGTGTTATATTACTCACCCACAGTTATCTCTCTTCATCTCACACTGGTTGTTAGAGTGTTATATTACTCACCCACAGCTATCTCTCTTCATCTCACACTGGTTGTTAGAGTGTTATATTACTCACCCACAGCTATCTCTCTTCATCTTACACTGGTTGTTAGAGTGTTATATTACTCACCCACAGCTATCTCTCTTCATCTCACACTGGTTGTAGAACTGGTTGTTAGAGTGTTATATTACTCACCCACAGTTATCTTTCTTCATCTCACACTGGTTGTAGAACTGGTTGTTAGAGTGTTATATTACTCACCCACAGTTATCTCTCTTCATCTCACACTGGTTGTTAGAGTGTTATATTACTCACCCACAGCTATCTCTCTTCATCTCACACTGGTTGTTAGAGTGTTATATTACTCACCCACAGTTATCTCTCTTCATCTCACACTGGTTGTAGAACTGGTTGTTAGAGTGTTATATTACTCACCCACAGTTATCTCTCTTCATCTCACACTGGTTGTTAGAATGTTATATTACTCACCCACAGTTATCTCTCTTCATCTCACACTGGTTGTAGAACTGGTTGTTAGAGTGTTATATTACTCACCCACAGTTATCTCTCTTCATCTCACACTGGTTCCGGTAGAACTTATTGTCGGAGCCACAAATGAACTCTCTTTCTTCCTCGCACACCTCGTTACATTTCTCAGTGGTCCTGCAATGCTGTAAGGGTACAGAGACTACCTTCTGACCACAAGTATCTTCTTCATTTGGCACTGGGATCTGAGAAATGGGGCAAATATAGTGTATTAGCTGAAACTTGCTTATATTTCCAGCGAGGGTGAGTGGAAAACCATTTCGAAAAAAACTTAATATACCTAGCTGGGATTAGAGCCCTGACCTCCTTCTCACAGGCAAATTAGACTGGAGAGCTTGGTGATATTGTTTACTTGACAACAAATAGGATTTTTTTTTATGTCAGTTCTACTCAAAATGGTTATATTATAAACATACTCATGCTAACTACGCCAACTAACTAACTCTCTGGTCTTAAGGAACTGGAGAGTTCAAGGCCACCAGAACGTAAGCTCTCCATTCAACCATATCCTGAAACACCTCCATCCATACAACCCCCTTCAGATCTATTTTGAATACTAAATAATGTAACATTTTTTATATAATTTTAGAAACAATCAAGACGTACATACATGAAGAGGCTATCTGCAGTATATATATATATATATATATATAATATATATATATATATATATATATATATGTGTGTGTGTGTGTGTGTGTGTTAATCATAATTGTCTATAACCAACCAATCAAGGGGTAAAACACTAATTCACTTTTACAGAAAGTGCCAGATTTCATCGGAAAGTTATGTTAAAAGAGAATAAGAAATATGTACTATAGATCCATTACTGTTTCTAGCCTGTGGCCTGACTCAGTATTTATCTAAGCCATGTACGAGTATTTTCCACTACCGGCTGGCTAGGCCTGCCATAGCTTCATACACCTCACAATATAACTTAATACTAGGACAAGCACGGCATCCTGTCCCCAGAAGTTAATTTATCAATGTGAAAGGGTAAAACCATATTTCACCATCGATAGACTTTTTGGCCATGCCAGGAATCGAACCCGGGACACTTAACTCAGGAGGCAGACACTGAGCCAAGTTGTCGGATTAGGATAGGAAATATGTAAACATTCTAAATGTGTGATAATGTGATAAAAATAAGATCGAATACCTTAATATCTCCGACACTTTTGAGGGATGCTCAATCAAATCAAAGTCAACTTGTCAGTAAGTCCATAGCTCTAAATGCAATAAACGCCTGAAAACAAAATCTAAATATTCTACATATAATAACAACGCCTACTTTCATATCTATTTTACCTGTAGACGTTCCCATCTGATCCACAAACGGGCTTGTCTTCTTCAGGACATTCAATTGGACAAACTTCATCTGCCATCGTAGAGCAATTACCTTGATGAGCAAGAGTTACTCCTTTCCTGAAAATACAGTTTTATTTTACTTAGGGGGCGATTGGCAACATTGGTTATAGTGACTGGGCACCCTATCTCTATCTTGAGCTAGTTCTACCCAGTCCACCTCATTACACCCTATCCCTATCTTGAGTTAGCTCTATCCAGTCTACCTTATTACACCCTATCCCTATGTTGAGATAGTTCTACCCAGTCCACCTTATTACACCTTATCCTTATCTTGAGATAGTTCTATCCAGTCCACCTCATTACAACCTATCCCTATCTTGAACTAGTTCTATCCAGTCTACCTTATTACACCCTATCCCTATCTTGAACTAGTTCTATCCAGTCTACCTCATTAGACGTGGTACTAGTTTCTGCCATGCCCACCGTAGCCTGCGAGATCTGATTACTCTAACAATGTATGTGATGACTACGGTACATAGTATGTAGCTCATCATTATATAGCCTCCTTCACTTTCCATTATCTTCATTTCTTTTTTTGACCAAATAGTGAATTCAGATAAAAAATGAAAACATCCCACGAGTTTTAAATGATTTTAACCTTTTAAAGAAACTATCTTATGAGTCATAATGTATAATCCTGGAATAGTGTTCATTTTCAAATAATTAAAAATTCCATTTGTGAGTTTGTCAAAATATAGTTTTGAGTGTTTATATGTCATGTAATGTTATAGTGTCACATGTACAGAGAAGATAAATACTCACATGCAGGTTGCTTGTTGTAGTTCACACATGTTGATATAGCTGTGGGAATCAGTCCCACACACAGGGTCAACTTCACTTGTACACTTGCTTTTACTGCACTTGCTGAGTCTAGCTCGGCACTTTTCGAAGTCGACTCTCGTCACTTTTCTCCTCGAGTTAGACCTTCAATAATAAACATACAATACACACATTTCTAATAACATATAGTTCATAACAACACAATTATTCTAACAGACCACTTTTAACTATAGCTTTGACAAACCCACGCCTACTCGCGTGTTTGGTGCGTAACTCATTAAGTGGGTTCAATCTAGATTACATACGCACAATGCAGGAAAGTGATGGCCATGGGAATGAAGTTTGTGAGGAGAATGCTAGCTGTCACTGGGAGGAACAAGGAGTGAAGTTACCCGGAAAATAGTGGGGTACAGGGAGTACATGAGATAGTAGAGGAATCAAGGGGGGTATAGTATTACTTAAACAATGTATCATGATAAGTACAGGGTATATAACTCATCCTTATGTTTCCTCCTCTACACTTTAATATATATTAATCCCGTTTTGGACCAAATATCTTTATAAACCCCTGGTTTTAGCACACCCTAGATTTATTCTCGTCACTTAAGGTAAGAGACCGTGTTTCACAACTATAAAGAACAACCGGTGAAACTATTTTCTTGTAATTATGTTTAAGATTCCTTCAAAGCAGGCCAGATGCTAGCAACTTACAAACTGAGTACCAGCAAACATTTCCCGACTCTCTAATTTCCACTCTATTATTGTTATTGCTAGCTATAATTGTTACAAAGCTGGTTTATTGGAGTGGAAATGTTCAACCCAATTCCTGTTTAACTCACCCACAGTTGAGCATCTTGAGTTCGCACTCGTGGCGGTATATGTTCCCATCGGAGCCGCACGTCGGCCTCTCGGGTTGTCCATCGCAAGACAAAGGGCAGCCGTTACCATTGGCGTTCCGTTCTTGCGTCACGCAGAAAGACATGGGCACCTCAAACACGTGCTTGCTGGAACACAGAGCAGAGCACGTGGATACACTCAGTGTGTGCGATGTACGTCACATCAGATAACTGACAATGATATCTAGCGCCAGTGAACTCAAGACAAGCCTCACCCGCAGTTCTTGGACTTCATCCTGCAGGAGTTACTGTAGATCTGTCCGTCCGAGCCACAGGTGGGCTTAGCGTTCCTCCAACACGACTCTTTGCAGTGTCTTGTCGTCTGACAATACTTCTTGGAGGTGCGAACCACGCCTTGCCTGGATCAACAGGGACAAGATGTTACTCTAGACAAGGAGGGTATGTCCTGAATCCTAATCAGGCTCACTAAGTCCCTTCATGATAGTTTATCTTCAGAGACCTGCTTTTATGGTGAATAAAAAAGCCCAATTTCGTTTTTAAGTTTCCCAAAAGCGGTGAATAAGCGGTGAATTACAAAAATCCTATTTTTGCGACGAAATTATCGAATTAAGAAAAAGTGTTAAAAAAGTGGTTTTTACCAAACTTTCGTAATTAAGGTGACTTTGTTGGGTTAAAACTAGACTTCCAGGACAATGTTTGAAACAGGTAAACTAAACATATTGAAGTAAAAACAAAAAATTACATTTTGTTTGGACAAAACTGTAAAAAAACACTAGTCCGCAAAAAAATGTGATGTCAACTTATTAAAAAAGTAAGATTTAGCGGCAGCTGGTCCGGGAAAAGTATGTACAAGTCACAAAGACAAAATATTACACAAAAATCATCTTGTTACTTCACAAAAATTGTGACTATATTTTTAAATCTCAATTTAGGCTAGAAAAATACAAAATAACTACTCAACTTCACCAAATTGCAACATGCAGCTGGTAACAATTTTTCAATATCCCAAAATATTATCGCGGACATCGTTTAAAATCGCGAATATCGCGCTAAAACGCTGATTTCGCGAATTATCGCGACAATTCTGAGCATATATTTGCAATCAGGGTAACCTGAAATGTGAACATATGAAAGAAAACATGCCATATCTAACATTCGCGAATTATCGCGATCTCCACAAACGCAGGGCTCTGTTTATATTCTTAGTAATGATTCCAGAGCCAACTCCATTACAGTTCTTGAAGGTGTTATGTTTGTGTTTTCCAAAAGATGTTCCAAATATCCATTCGTAAGTAAATCAAGGTATACAAGACCTGCGACTATTAACGAACAAGAAAGTCGTTTTGTACGATTTTTACCCTGGACACGACTCATGTGAGGTCCCAACCTTACCCGCAGGTGAGAAGTTTCATCAGACACGTGCTCTTGTAGACATTGCCGTCAGAGCCACAGATAGGGCCGTCGACAGGAGCTTGATCACAGGACACTGGGCAGTTCTCACGGTGGGCAGATATGTTGTTACAAGGACCGAGGTGAGATAGCTGGATGCCCAACCTAAAAATGGCCAAATTTGAGTTTATAGATCTACTTTCACATATTCATACGTCAAGTCATGTGATACGTAGCTGTCACTTTTGATAGATATAACCAATACAGTATTGACCGTAACCAAAATACGTTTGTATTTTCTAAAAGGCCCTTCATGTGAAAATTGGACTGACTACTGTTAACGTCGTGAACAAGATGTTTCTGCCTGACCGGTTTGCGATTTTATGTTCTGACCACAAGGAGAGTCTATTGCCTCTCCCCCAGTTGCGTCCCGCAATGAGTGAGTGTGTGGAAACTTACCTGCAGATCTCCACCTGCAGAATGCACCTGTTGAGGTAGGTACGTCCATTGGTCCCACATACGTAGTCTCTATCTTTGCCACAGCGGTGGTCGCAGTTAGAGCCGGCAGATTGCTGACAGAGGCCGGACTCAGGGGCCAGACGGACTCCTGGAACATCGCAATAGTAATAATATTAGTTGATAGCACTATTCGTTTATAATACTATTAGCAAATAATATTAGGTATACAACTGCTTTAGGTAATAGTATATACAACTGCTTTAGGTAATAGTATATACAACTGCTTTAGGTAATAGTATATATAACTGTTTTAGGTGATAGTATATATAACTGTTTAAGGTGATAGTATATATAACTGTTTTAGGTAATAGTATATAGCTGTTTTAGGTGATAGTATATATAACTGTTTTAGGTGATAGTATATATAACTGTTTTAGGTAATAGTATATATAACTGTTTTAGGTAATAGTATATATAACTGTTTTAGGTGATAGTATATATAACTGTTTTAGGTAATAGTATATATAACTGTTTATATGTTTTAATCATGGATCATTCCTCCTTCCTCAAGAAACCTGCGAGAGGTAAAATGAAGTTCCTCACCTTTCCCACAGGTCTTCTTCCTCATCTCACATTGGCTGGCGTAGATTACGCCATCAGAGCCGCACGCGGGCTCTACGCTGGCTTGCTGGGGGCAGATGCGAGGGCAGGAGGCGTCACGCGCCGCCTCCGTCACTGAAACAACAACCACACATGCTCACTTCAGGGCCCACAGCACATTTATAACTCAACCGAAGAATATATTGCTCCACGTGGATAAGATTGTCCTTTTATCATATTTTGTTTTAGGTAATCACCACTCCCCTTAAGAAGAGAAATTATTGGCTACTTTTGTGGTTAGTTGGCCGTGTACTGAAGACATGGGCGGGACCATTGCAATTAGCGTCGGTAATTATTACTTTATTGGTATAAAATAATGAGTGTTTTTTTTATGTTACTACTTATTTCATGAACCGCGTCCAACATAAATGAGGTAGGGGTGAGGAGGATTTAAACTATAGAAAATGTACCCACATTGGCTTGGAGGGGAGACTGATCCAATAAACCCGGCTGATACTCTAAACTCTCCCGTCATGGTGTGAAGCAGCCTAGACGAGACTGACGACTTGGTCTGCCAGTCCCCCAGTGGGGCCCAGGGCTCATCACACCAGACTGGAAGAAAGGAAGGCCGAGCGCTCCACTGAACACAATGCAAGGTCGTTGCCCGTTAAACGGCGTTAACTGCACATTAAAACCTCATGTCCATACTTCGTAATATCCGTATCTCTATAAACCTTAAGTCCGTACGAATTACAATAATGTGCTCTCTCTGTGTCCTTAAGGGCACTGTCTGGTTACCTGAAATAGTGGCAATCAAATGTTGCGTTTAGAGTAGCAAACCATTCTTACTACCCGCATTGGATGTACTGAATACTGTGCTAGGGATGAGGAAGGTTGAATTTAGAGTAAATATACCCGCATTTGTGTGAAGGAAGAGTGGAAACTACTTGCGGTACACCAACCGGGACATGAACCCCGATATCCCCTTCCTCAGCAGTCGTGAGTGGGTGATTAAATATTCACACACGAGTGTGTTGTTTACTGGAACGAACACAAAACTATGTTCTATGATTCTATACTTATATAGACATGTGAACATAGTTTAAAAGTTGACATCTTCCTACACACTGTTATTTGTCTTGACAGATATTCAACAACTGTTGATATCACCGCGTGAACAAAATTAAACTCTTTGTTTCTACTGGAGAAATATTTGATGATTTATTTTGGCCGAAATCTTTGTTGCTATAAAAACTTAAAAAATAATACCCTTCACTCCCACTTGATATCATGCCAACGTGAGGGAAAATATAACAGGAAATTTATTCAAACAAATTCGTCAAAATGAAACAATTTCAGCAAATTCTAAGAAACACATTCAACAATTTTATAATTATTATACTTTTTGTTAAATGTTTTAAAGAAGTGGTGGAAAAGGGTAGTGCAGGGGGGTAGAGAATCAGTTTGCCTCAGTAGCCCACTAAGCAGTCAGCAGTCCCCCCCCCCCCCTTCTTTCCTCCGTCGCTCAAAAATATATCTTCTAAAGCGGCAAGTTTTGCCTCAAACACAAAACACGTGAATTAGAGGCTATGTGATTATTATTGATTGTGTTAATTACTTCCTCGTAACCCCTCGGATAGAGAAGTATTGTGATCGTCAAAAAAATATAACTCGAGATTTTGATGGAGGTGGATATTTCATGGCCCCCCCGAATCCCAAAAAGTTGTTTTTCAATGCTGCCTGTGTGTGTGTGTGTGTGTATGTCTGTATGTGTGTATCTGTATGTCTGTATGTGTGTGTCTGTATTATGTGTGTTTATCTGTATGTCTGTGTGTGTGTCTGTATGTCTGTATGAATGTGTATCTGTGCATTTGTATCCTGGCCTAGCGCCACAACTATTCTACAGATCTGGCTAAAACTTGCTATCTGGGGTTTTCATCAGGATCCCCTGAGGAGTTTTTGGAATTATACGTCCAACCCTAAAATTAATTATAGTTTACTTCAGGGAAAAAAGAGATATTCGATTTTTTATCAAAATACGCTCTAACTATTTTGACTAAAATTCGTATCCAGGCAGTGTTTGACATTACAAACAAAATAGTTAAATGCAAGAAAGGGCGGAATTTTATTATTATTATTATTATTATTATTATTATTATTATTATTATTATTATTATTATTATTATTATTATTATTATTATTATTACTATCTTATTTTTCCATGAAGATTTCACTGGAGGGTACTTGGCATGCTTATCATATTCCCGCCACTCGTTGAGATACGAGAATTACCATTGAAAAGCTGTGGGATTATTATAGATATAAACATTTACATTTTCTGAGTTGAGGGTAAATGTATTTTATAAACAGAGCTTTGGGAAATGTGGAGTTGAAAATGCACACAACACTAATTGTATGTTTCTATAACAATGTAATGTCAATAGCTGTCAGTTTAATTTAGACGAAGTAGCGAGAAAGTGTGTGCGGTGCACCGAGCAGTTTATTTTAAAGGTTTGAGCTGTAAATATATTAATATTGTATCTTAGTAATATATGGTCGAACTCAGTCGTCTTGAGGTAAAGTGCTCTCCTCAAGACCCAATGTTTGTGGGTTCAAACCTGACTGGGGTTGACGGAGTTTTCTTGAGCGATAGATACCAGTAGCACAACTTCCTTCGGAGGGGAAGTAAAGCCGTCGGTCCCGCGTCGATTGTGGCTGTCCTATCCTGGCAAAATGTGTAGATACTTACACGCTCGCTCATAGAAATTCAATGTGGAAGGCAACGGGAACTACCACAATTCCTGAACTTCCCCGGAATATGGGATTTCTACCAGATGGTGCGGACAGCACTAACCAGACAAACGGCTAAGAGTACACACAGCTCTGGATTGATAGAAATTACACCAAAACAACCTTTGGGTTGTTTAATTAAAAATAACAAGTTTTTGATGAAAGCTCTGATTACATTCTTCTTGATCACAACCTAAATAAAAGATTGTAGGTATTTCTTGTATCCGTTGTGGCCCCATAATCCTCTGCGCGGCCTTGTATGCAAGTATTCAAATGAGTTGGCACAAACCTAGGTTTGGATGAAATCAACAGTTTGGTATGAGATCTCAACAGCGCGAGGTAAATTCCTCTAAAACACAGACACAAATATTGGCACGCTGTGTTCGAACAACCAACCTCATGACAAGGAATCACGCTACATGTCCACCAATCTCATGACAAGGAATCACGCTACATGTACACCAACCTCATGACAAGGAATCACGCTACATGTCCACCAATCTCATGACAAGGAATCACGCTACATGTACACCAACCTCAAGACTAGGAACCACGCTACACGTCCACCAACCTCAAGACTAGGAACCATACTACATGACCACCAACCTCAAGACTAGGAACCACGCTACAGGTCCACCAACATCAAGACTAGGAACCACGCTACATGACCACCAACCTCAAGACTAGGAACCACGCTACAGGTCCGCCAACCTCAAGACTAGGAACCACGCTACATGTCTACCAACCTCAAGACTAGGAACCACGCTACATGTCCACCAACCTCAAGACTAGGAACCACGCTACATGTCTACCAACCTCAAGATTAGGAACCACGCTACATGTCCACCAACCTCAAGACTAGGAACCACACTACAGGTCCGCCAACCTCAAGACTAGGAACCACGCTACATGTCTACCAACCTCAAGACTAGGAACCACGCTACATGTCCACCAACCTCAAGACTAGGAACCACGCTACATGTCTACCAACCTCAAGATTAGGAACCACGCTACATGTCCACCAACCTCAAGACTAGGAACCACACTACATGACCACCAACCTCAAGACTAGGAACCACACTACATGACCACCAACCTCTAGACTAGGAACCACACTACATGACCACCAACCTCAAGACTAGGAACCACGCTACATGTCCCCCAACTTCAAGATTAGGAACCACGCTACATATTTGCCAACGTTACACACAAAATGTCCTTCACTTGGTCGATGCTATGAACTGGAAACTATTTCATCAACTTTGCGTTAATTGATGTACAGATCAAGACAAAGGACCTTGTTCTTCTATCGTGGGTTGCATGGACTGCGTTGATGATGTTTTAGTTGGGCACGCGGTAACTCACATGTAATAATGGCAAGCCCTTTCTGTGATCTAGGACCATTAAGATGACCCTCAGAATGTATTTCCCATTTCTAGATGGACTGGTGTGCTGTTTACTATTAACTGTGGTGTGTTCTGCTGCCGTGCTCCAAGATATCAAGTGTGTAGTGCCTCAAGCCTAGCTACTATGCAACCTGCTGTACACGCTTACTTGAACAGCTTCGCTACCCCGGCGCGCGCCCAAAACTTTGGACACAATTTAATGGTATTAGCTTAGTTTTCCGGATGTAAGTGTGTGGGGATTTTGTATTACTTTGGTTCACACAAGCTATATGTGCAGTTGGAGCTATGAGTTTCTGAACACCCTATGTATAAGTGTATAGAGACCCAAGTAGGTCACCGACCCCCAATGAGGCAGACATCCCAGCAGCTGGATGGACATCAAACCAAGTGTTATCGTCTATCGACTGCACAGGCAACATTTCTTTCACACATGAGTGGGCAAGTCAATCAAGTTCTGACTGTCCTACAACCATCTGAAGCAACACGGGGAGGATATTAGTGGGTAACTGAGCAGAACACTTCTAATGAGCAGCAAATGCTGTGACTGAGAATACACACGGCTACACGTGAGGATGTACTGAGAGGAACAACTTGTACTGATAATACTGGGGTGTCTGGATTACATCAATCTGTAGCACTACATCCGGTACTAATTACCGTTGCACGGGGACGATTGAATGTACTAATCGTACATCCTTACGTGGAGGCTCTTTCCAGGTAGCCGGCGAGTTTACCAAATAGCAATTTTTGAAAATCAGTTTTTCGAACTCAATTTTCGAAATTCAAATTTGAAGTCTAATTTTTCGAAAGCAAATTTTCGACATAGCAATTTTTCTAACTAATAGTTTTTCGAAAACATATTTTTCGAAAATCAATTAGACGAAAATAATTTTTCGAAATTAATTTTCTCGGAAATAAATTTTCGGAATGCAGTTTTTTGAAAACCAATTTTTTCTATCTAGAAATCTTCGAACGAGAAGTTTTTCGAAAACTTCTTTTTCGAAAATGAATTTAACTCAAATCTGTTTTTCAAAATAAATGTTTCAAAAAGGAGGTTTTCGAAAATAAATTTTTCAAACGATAAGTTCGAAGTACAATAAAATTCTACTTAGGCTAGGTTAGGGGTAATCCTCCCTATAGGGGGGTGAGAATAGGGGTAGGTGATTCCCAGTCCTCGATAGCTTCCAGAAAACTCGCAGTTCGCTAAATTGATTTTCCGAAAAAAATAATTAATTTGCAATTTGCAAAATTGATTTTTCAAAAATTGATTTACAAATATTATTTGGCTGTCGAACAATTGATTTTTGGTAAATTCACTTCGGGAAATTGATTTTCGGGCAATTGATTCTCGAAATTGGGTTTTCGACAAATATATCGTTCGAAAAATTGATGGTTCGAAAAATTGTTTTCCGACAAAATTACTTTCGATGGTTTTGTATTCGGTGAATTGATTTCGATACATTGATTTTCAAATAACTTGTTTTCGAAAAATTTACCTAGACCCCTTTCCACATCCCAAAGTGATGAGGGGGTTATGAAAGTGAATATGAAGATCTCAACCATTTTCGAGGCTAAAATTGGGCCAAACTCTTGTTCTGAAAATATCTCGATCCTAATGGAAGTCACGATGAATCCTGGAACTTTATTACAATAACATGTCGGTAAGCAAGTGTGAAACCAGGCGATTCAAGGAGTGTGTAAATTTAACCTAAATTAGAGACTTTACTAAGGGTGAACTAATCCGATAAGTCCTATAGCACCATGGTGGATACAGTCAGGGAAAACAGGGAATATTTGATGTCAGGGAAAACAGAGAAATGTCAGGGAGTTTAACCAAAATTAAGGAACGGAATTTAAATATTTAGCTAGTTCTGCATCTAAAAATTCAAACAAAAGCGAAAGATTTGGTTTCTCGATGTTAGTAACATGCATTGCCTATAGCAGTGGTTCTCAAACTTGTTAGTCACGTGGACTCCCTAACTACTGAACAGATGATTCGTGGACCCCTTGATGTAGGATAAATGATAGAAAAAAATTGATAATAATAATAAGGGATAATTAGTAATATTGATTTATTTCTTATTCTCTCTCGTCGGGATTTAATATGGGAATGCATCTCCATTATGTTTAGTAAATACCAGTGATTTATCCTTTTATATATAATTTTATAAGATCTAAAATAATATAAAGGTATGTCAGGCATTCGCTGGATGATCTTTCGGACCCCCTGGACGAGCTTCGTGGACCCCTGGGGGTCCGCGGAACCCACTTTGTGAATCTCTGGCCTATAGCATTATGCTAACATGAGATGAGTTGTACAGGGTTTGTTTTATAACATATTTACACAGGGACACAAATAATACAGAAAACTTATATGTTTTTAAAATAACTTAGGAGATGTTTATCTTTATTAGCCTTAAGTATTATCTGGGAAACCTAAAAAAGACAGGGAATTTTATAAAACAAATTTTGTAGCTCCACGCCATGCTATACTACCAGGCATTTAGCATTTTTAATTTAAAGAGAAGGTAGGATTTAAAGGAAATATACCCACATCGGTGTGAAGGGAGCCTGCCAATCTATTTGTAAGAAACTATTCGCTACATCTGCCCGGGATTCGATCCTTGAACTCTTCGGTACTAGCCATCCAGATGACACTGACTCCTCTATCCATCTGTTCTATCTATAGTGATTTTTTTAATCTCTTTTCTCTTTCACGACCCCTCGGAGAGAGAAATATTGTGATATTTATAAAATCGAACTCAGGATTTTGATAAATGTCGACGTTATTGACCTCCTGAAATCGGTAAAGTATTCTTCGCGATGCCATGTGTCTATCTGTGTGCCTGTTTGTGTGTTTGTCTGTCCGTGTGTCTGTTTGTGTGTTTCTGTGTGTCTGTTTGTGTGTTGTGTCTGGCCGTCTGTTTGTTTGTGTGGCTGTCTGTGTGATTGTGTGTTTGTCTGTCCATGTGTCTGTATGTGCGTTTGTCTGTCCGTGTGTCTATCTGTGTGTCTGTGTGTTTGTCTGTCCGTGTGTCTATCTGTGTGTCTGTGTGTTTGTCTGTCCATGTGTCTGTATGAGTGTTTGTCTGTATGTGTGTCTGTTTGTTTGTGTGTTTGTCTGTGTGTCTGTATTTCAACCTAAAGCCGAAATCATTCTACTGATCGGGCTCAACTTGATACCCGGTATCTAATCTATTAATTTTCGCTAGGAGTTTTTGGAATTATATATTTAACCCTAAAAGTAAGGGTAGTTTACTTAAGGACCAAAAGAGAAAAAAATCTATTTCCACAAATTGGCTTTAACGGTTTTGATTAGAATTCTTATCTAGGCACTGTTTGAAACTAAAATAAAATAGCGAGTCTAATTTTCCGGGAAAATGTCTTGTAAGGTAATTTACATTGGTGGATATCTCCAATTTCGATAATATCTCCGCAACTCTCTGAGATATTAAATATCTTATCATTGAAAAGCTATATCACTCTTAAAAACTCGTATTTGAAATATATTTTGATAAAACCAATTGTTTTTGAGATGTTGGCCCATAAATCTTTCGTGTAAAGAAGTGTTACTTTAATAGATATGTTAATGTAACAGTGTAAATTATTTCGTTTCACATATCTCACGGATTTTTAGTAAAATACGTACCATCTATTTTTAACGTCCACAAAAGCCTCTTCGTTGCCCAAATAATATTTTTTGTTCATCTCACTAGTAAAATAGCACTTTTATGTTTTTTTAAAAACACTGGTTGATTATTTTTTTTATTTTTAAACGTTTTTAGTTATAGAGACAAATGTACCCGAAATTGCGCGCAGACAGAGTGGTAAACCACCATGAGTACACCCGGCCGTGATTCTAACCCTAACCTTCCCGATAGTGGCAGAATAGTGAGTAGCACGTTAGGGTTTACACTAGGGATGTACGCACTTTCTTACAGGAGGGACACACACACACACACATATATATATAATAAACACTTACTTTGGTGGCCGCATAGTCTGAGGTGTCACTCTCGTAATATACTAGACTGCTAATGGGAGGGAGATCAGGTTTCGAATCCCATTTGGGTGTCCGGGTGATTTTAATTAAACGGGGTTTTCCAATCTATCTTCATGCAAATGAGGGTACACTTAAGCTAAATTTCACCTTCCTAATCTCTGACACATGAGTACATACACGTATAACCTGAACAGATAGTAAGACGTGGAGCTTAAACACACATAATAGACCGACATTAATAAGTTATAATACATTGAAAGTACAAAACAATCTTAAATACCTCAGTGGCTTGGTATTAGTTTGTTAATAAGAGTGATATGATGGAGTGAGAAGAGTGAACTGCGAGGAGGAGAGTCTCAACAGAGAACACAGATTTTATCACTATTACTAAGTCTCAAGAGAGAACACAGATGTTATCACTATTACTAAGTCTCAACAGAGAACACAGATGTTATCACTATTACTAAGTCTCAACAGAGAACACAGATGTTATCACTATTACTAAGTCTCAACAGAGAACACAGATGTTATCACTATTACTAAGTCTCAACAGAGAACACAGATGTTATCACTATTACTAAGTCTCAACAGAGAACACAGATGTTATCACTATTACTAAGTCTCAACAGAGAACAAAGATGTTATCACTATTACTAAGTTTCATGGTCGAAAACAATTGTTACAATGAATATCAGGATGTAAATATAGCCTTTTATTTTTGGGTATGGCTTACCAAGTTTGGAAATGTTGATTTTTGCTTTATATATATATATATATATCCAGTTTTGTCATGTTTTACAAAAGCCAGCTCGATATGAGAGCTGTACTGCAGTTCAATCAATTCGAGCTGTGAGCCATTTCTCACCTTTTCATAATCCACTCTAAATGACATGCTAAAAATATCCAGATCGAGTTAAATATTCTTAAAATCTTGAAAACTTTGTTAAAATTTAGCAAGCAGTTTTTCTTACACAGTTTTCATAATGGATAACAACAGAACTGAACGCAACGCAAAATATAATTTCCATGGGACGGATTGATCACACCGGCGAGCCGTATTTGGCCCGCGGGCTGTAGTTTGCCCATCCCCGGCCTACACAGTTAGACCACTGAAGCGGGAAATTGTATTATTATGAAGCTCAATGTACGCCTTTTCTTTTTTCTGGTGTTAATAATAATAACCTCTTTGCAACTTGTGTTGCTGATCTGCCTCTACTGAGATCAGTTGGCACCTGGCAACTTGACTTGCTTTGTTCGGAATGACTTGCTGGCAAAAATAAATAAAAACAAAAGTGAATAATGCACTAACCATTTTTATCATGGAACGCCAATTGTTGTTCGTTAAAGTAACGGTATCGTTAAATAAAATTGATTCGTTATCTTTCAGTCCTGATTTTCATGGGAGGTGGGAAATATTTACCTTTTTTCATGGGACAAAAATAAATAAGGCAATTTTAATACCCGTATTTGCATATTACAACTAAGTTATTTTAATCACTTTTAGGTTTACAGTAAAACTTTTATAAGTTATTTTACTTCTATTTTGTAGTTTAAAAGAGTAAATTTATATTTCATTACATATTCTCAGTGACACATGTTCCAAGTTACTTGTTTGGATTGTGAAAGTAACAATATTAAACATGATACATTGTAGATCCTTCCTTACGACTTTGTCTCCGTATCCACCGGTACCGGTTCTAATTTCTATAAAATCAGCGATACCAATAATCTATATTTAAATTTCTTTCTAGCTTTTAAAAGTTGCGTATTCCAGTAAACCTTTAAAATCCACTCCGTTTACAACTATAAAGTTATTAAAAAAAACTAGTTACCGTGGAGCGAAGTATATATGTATGTATGTATGTATGTGTACATAATTTATTTTATATTTATTTTTAAGAAAAAATTAAGATCTCTCAATGCTGGACAAGTAAAAACGAAAGAAAAAGAAAAACCACATCAAAAGAAGTTACGGAAACTGAAATAGAAATAATGAGTGCGTAAAGAAGATGTTTTTAGATCTCGCGGTTAAACAATTATTATTATTATTATTATTATTATTATTATTATTATTATTATTATTATTATTATTTATTATTATTATTATTATTATTATTATTATTATTATTATATCTGTCCTGAAATGTTGTTCCGCTGGACTCGTGCCGTGTTCAGGACATGTCGGGTTGTTCAACTCTGAAACACCACCAGCGGAGTAGTGTTAGTTTCTGAAAACATGTTTAAACATTTAACTTAGCCCTAATGTTTCAAGGAAAGTACATATCACGAAATCACTAGGCCTACAATTTATATTTTATTCAAAATATAATTAATTATTAAGGTCACTGAATTTTTTTAAATCGTATTTTGTGTAAAAAAAACCCAATAACTTTTTAACATTTAAATTATAAGCAAAATTGAGTTTCTGGGTTCATACGCGTACCAATTTAATTAAAATTATCGTTGCTGTGTTTCGTTCAGTAAAAAAACCTATAAAATAAGTATTTTAACGATTGTTAAGATCTTAAATTGTTTTAAAATAATCTTCTTTTTAACAAATAAAAATACAACTTGTTCTTATTTTAGTCATATCTAAGAATAAAGTGTTTTAATTAATTTAAGGTAGTGACAATAATCTATTCTAAATAATTATTTGATAGGTTTTATCTCGCACGCAGCAGCTCAAATATTGGATTGGATGTTTACATTTAGCTGGATGCGCGTTTTAAAATTCAGTTCTCAAGTTTGTTACTTATTAGAAAGTTTAATTACATTCTATACATGATGATGATGGTGGTGCCGGATAACAATGACTCAAATTCAATAGTTTTAGTTTGAATAAAGATATATCCACGAGTGATCTAGAGAGAAGTTTCTGTCTGTCTCCAGGAGCCACAGAGTTATCACGTGATTTAAGGACCGGCATTGTCAAATATTATTAACAGGGACCGCCTCTGTGGACTAGTGGTCAGAGCTCCTGTCTAAAGACCCAGAGGAGTGGGTCTGTAGCGAGGTCAACTCAAGTCTCATCAGGACAAATGAGGAGATGCTTGAATAAACAAGTAGCGGCTCCGGTCTAGAAAACTGAGAGTAGCGGCCTGAGGTCTCGCTGCGCTGACCACGTGACACCCTTTACCCACTAATGTTGACACTATCTTCGTCAACTCGACTGCGGGATGACGTCATGGAGTTATTAGCAGAGTCTGATTGTGGAAACTTTTTTTAAGTCTTCTTTTAGTAAATTGTTTTAGTTTTTTTAAACTTCAGGTGACATTTTATTGGTTTGGGAAATTTTTATTAGTGTCTAGGCATTTATGTTGAATATGTCCCTTTTTAAATCTCATCGATAGACTATTTTATAAATGCAAGCTAGGGTTCGAATCCCAACAGGGCTAAATGAGGGGACACTTTATGACTTTACCACACATGTTAATGAAATGTTTTGATAAATAATAATGGTTTACCTAATATATTTCTTTAACCAATGATATCACTATATAGCTATTTAGGCAATATTTTCAATCGTAAATTTGAAAAATGACACCGTGACATGGAAATCGAACCGCGTACCCTTGACTTAGCTCAAGACTGTGATCCTTCATGAGGTTATATCCCTAACCAAAATACCATTTCCAACTTCTAATCTTCGCTAGTCATGTACAATAATTATTGTACAATTGTAGCTCTTGCGCAAGATTTTCAACAGAAATCAATGTAGGGTTTATCTTAAAGAGCCCAAATTATATTTTTAAAGTATAATTTATATTTTTAGGTCTTTTTTTTGACATTTTAAAGGTCATACTTTTCATGAATATTGCAGTTTTTCAAAGTCCCTTAACATTCAAGCCCTGACTATGAGGAAATAAGGGATTCCCGGGATTAAGAAAAGTGATTTAAATCCTTCACGTCACAAACTACTTTACCATTTAAAAAAAAATTCTGTGTTCCATATTTTTTTTAGCAAAGCGTATTACTACCCGCCCGGTTTATGCGCATATAAACTAATCATGCTAATGTGTCTGGGATGAGGAAGATTTAATTTAGAGAAAGTGCACTCGCATTTGCGTGGAGATAGGGAGTGGGAAACCACCCTCAATACAACCCGACCGGGATTCAAACCCCCGAGCAAGCCGTTGTCGGCAGACCAGTCTATCGTGAGAGTGACGCCCTGGCCCATGCGACCACCGAAGCTGTCCTGTGGAATGCTAGGAAGCTCCTGTAAGAAGCAAAGGAGCACATTGCACGAGTCGACTACAGCTCAAACTGAAAACATCGACCTTATATCTATAGCGCAAACACAGACTGTCAGTAAATGAGGGGAAGGCTTTCATTTGGTGACGGGAAGGTTTTCATTTGGTGACGGTAAGGCTTTCATTTGGTGACGGGAAGGTTTTCATTCGGTGACGTTAAGGTTTTCATTCGGTGACGGGAAGGTTTTCATTCGGTGACGTTAAGGCTTTCATTCGGTGACGGGAAGGTTTTCATTTGGTGACGGGAAGGTTTTCATTTGGTGACGGGAAGGTTTTCATTTGGCGACGGGAAGGTTTTCATTCAGTGACGGGAAGGTTTTCATTCGGTGATGTTAGGGCTTTCATTCGTTGACGGGAAGGTTTTCATTTGGTGACGGGAAGGTTTTCATTCGGTGACGGGAATGTTTTAATTTGGTGACGGTAATGTTTTCATTTGGCGACGGGAAGGTTTTCATTCGGTGACGGGAAGGTTTTCATTCGGTGACGGGAAGGTTTTAATTTGGTGACGGGAATGTTTTAATTTGGTGACGGTAATGTTTTCATTTGGTGACGGGAAGGTTTTCATTCAGTGACGGGAAGGTTTTCATTCGGTGATGTTAGGGCTTTCATTCGTTGACGGGAAGGTTTTCATTTGGTGACGGGAAGGTTTTCATTCGGTGACGGGAATGTTTTAATTTGGTGACGGTAATGTTTTCATTTGGCGACGGAAGGTTTTCATTCAGTGACGGGAAGGTTTCATTCGGTGATGTTAAGGCTTTCATTCGTTGACGGGAAGGTTTTCATTTGGTGACGGGAAGGTTTTCATTCGGTGACGGGAAGGTTTTCATTCGGTGACGTTAAGGCTTTCATTCGGTGACGGGAAGGTTTTCATTTGGTGACGGGAAGGTTTTCATTTGGCGACGGGAAGGTTTTCATTCGGTGACGGGAAGGTTTTTATTCGGTGACGTTAAGTCTTTCATTCGGTGACAGGAAGGTTTTCATTTGGTGACGGGAAGGTTTTCATTTGGTGACGTTAAGGCTTTCATTCGGTGATGGGAAGGTTTTCATTTGGTGACGGGAAGGTTTTCATTCGGTGACGGGAAGGTTTTCATTCGGTGACGGGAAGGTTTTCATTTGGTGACGGGAAGGTTTTCATTCGGTGACGGGAAGGTTTTCATTTGGTGACGGGAAGGTTTTCATTTGGTGACGTTAAGGCTTTCATTCGGTGACGGGAAGGTTTTCATTTGGTGACGGGAAGGTTTTCATTTGTTGGCGGGAAGGTTTTCATTCGGTGACGGGAAGGCTTTCATTCGGTGACAGGAAGGTTTTCATTTGGTGACGGTACATTCCCTCAAACAATGGCGGCCGAGGAAATATTTAGATCGTCTGTTCTTTCCAGAGGCCACAGTTTAAAAAACACGAGTGGACACCAAACATTCCAACAAAACAGTTTCTTGTCATGAGTCACACTTTCCGTACGGTATTCCCACAAAGCAATTATTGACACTAATTTAAGAAGATATCAGAGGAGGGGTAGTAAGGGGGTATATAAAAAACAGGCCCCCGGACCAGATTGAAGTATGTAAGCCACTATGACCAAGTTTTAAATCCCGGTTGGCTACATTATAATGATTGATTTCTTTATTAGGTTTATATACATCCTTCAGGTGAATACAGATACATTTTATTAAATTTTTCCCTCCTCATCTTGTGTAGTTAAATTAGTAGGCTGTGATTGTCCCGAAATACAGTAAAGAGTCATAGCATAAAAATACAAAGGGAATCCCAAATAATATTCAAACGATTCAATAGCTCAGTGAAGACTAAGTCCAACCCCTTAGCTAAGTAGGTAGAGTGTCTTCCTACTGAGCTCAAGGTCCCAGGTTCAATTCACGGTATGGGCGAAAAACGTATCATTGATGAGATGTGGGTTTTCCTTTCCACAGTGATGAATTAACGTCCGGAGGGCTGGGCGTTATGTCTGTTCTATATTTAAGCCATGTAGTTCAGTTCAGAAAGTGCACATACCTCAAATAATACTAATAATAATAGTTTTAAGGGGTGCCGCGAACAAGGTGGCTTTACTATTCCTGTTTTAGCAACGAAGCAGCTAGCTTTCAATGCCAAGGACGAGGTTAAACGGTTTTATCGCCGCTTCTGAAGCGAAGCCAATACTCACCGTCTAGAAAGTGTATGCAGGCGGGAACCTAGGACACGGTAGTGGTTTTGTTGCGGTCTGTAGAGCCCGTCAGTTGAGGGACCTGGGTCGAGCTATGGGGGAGTCTAAACCAGCATTCTTGTATTAATACGCCGAGTAAAACATCTGCTCTATCTACGAGATGTTACGCTCTTCAAGGCGTGCTTTCATTTTCGACAGACTTAACAGTAGTTTTAAAAATAAATGTTTCAAGCGGTAGTTTGGTAAAAAAAAAAACTCATTAATTTCCCCTTGTTGAGGAATTCCTACAATATTTCAAACAAAATACGATATAGTAATATTATTTTGTGTTTATTTTTCATTTTTAGCGTTTACCAACAGGGTTTGTCGGCAACACATCCTGGTAATCTACTGGTAATGGCGGACATGTAACCGTCTGATGAGGTTGGGTCACCATGCAGGTGCGGTTTGTTTGAACCGGTGAGATGATGTTGATGATGATGATGATGATGATGATGATTACATGGTGGCAGTAAAAGTCTTAAACCTAGCTGCTTTAATTAACTAGACCATGTCAACCATAGAAACAATTTCCCTTCGGCAAAAATACCAATAGCGCCACCGGGATTCGAACCCGAGATTAGTAGCGAGGAAAGTTGGTTTTTGTGCAAATATCACTTTTGTTGAAAATCCTTGTTTGTAAATGGAGAGAGGCATTTATTTTAACTGTGTGAAGTTTCAATATAATAAAACTAGGCATTCTAAACATCCAGCTGTCACGAAGTTCGTTTACCTCTGTACAGGAGAACCTCTTTGAACCTGTGGTTCCATCCAACCAGACGGACTGGTTCGTATCCTGCTACCAAACACCTATTCTTCCATAGAACATATCAATGACATGGCATTTCCTTGGAGGAACATCAACTAATCTTAGCTTTAATTAATCTATTACATCGTAAGGCCTTTAGATAAAACAAGCGAATCGTAGGAGCGTAACATTAAAACATGGAAATAAAATGCTATTCTCATTTTGATAGCCTTTTGGAAAATACACGCATATTTTTTTGTAATATCTTACTATATTATTAGCGTTATTTCATAGGTAATTGTAATGTTGGTTAAACTGACCACGCTAAGGATATTGAACATTGCAATGTTGGCGCGACTGGACAAGAGAAGCTGAGCTGATTGACAGCAACTCACGGTTACACTAACTGTCTTAACCTACTTGAAGGTTTATTGAGTAGAACTTAATAAAAAGGGAGATCACGTGTTACCTCATTTTATTATTTAGCGCAACACTAAGATATTGATAATAACTACTAAAAGTTAAAGTTGCACATCACATGGCTTGACGTATGAATATGTGAAAGTATATAGATCTAGTAAATCTTCTAGCTTTCAGAATAGACCCTTCATATATAAATCGGTATTTAGTAATATTATGCCATCCACTATTAGATCAATCTAATATGATTGCAGCCCACTTCGGTGGCCGCATGGTCTAAAACGTCAATCTCGCAATAATAGACTAGATTGCCGGTGACCGGGAGGTCAGAGTTCGACCCAAGTTGGGTGTGCTGAGATTTTTAAATGGTGTTCTACTCTTCTTCCACGTAAAAGAAAGTATACTTAATCTATCCAATCTCATCTATCCAATCTATCCAATATCATAGCTAGATGGTCAGATTCCAGACTAATTAGGAAGTTACCACCCTCTAAAAACTTTCCTAATTAGTCTGGAATCTGACCATCTAGTTATGATATTGGATAGTAGAGGAATACAAGCAGTGGAACGCTAATCCAAATGTTGAGGGTTTCTTAATGCACCCGTCTGTGATCGATCTAGGCTCTCCAGCTCGGACACAAGGTATGAACATATAAACATATGTTTTAAAACAATACTTATAAATAACATTTTAAAATTATCAATTAAATAGTTTGGTAAAAACCCTGAAACCAAGTCAAACAGAAGAACACCTCCCAAATTGTCTACGGCCTGAGAGATAGAAAAGTTACTAGATCTACTCTCATGTATTCAAACGCCAAGTCATAGAATATGCAGCTGTCACTTTAGATTAGGGATATACAAACGTACTAACAGGAAGGCCAAATAAAAAATTAAAAATATTGGCGGGCCAAATACTTTTATTTATTAATATTTAAGATTAACACGAATAGGTTTTAATACATTGAGAGTACAAAACAATCTTAAATACCTCAGTGGCTCGGTATTAGTTTGTTAATAAGAGTGATATGATGGAGTGAGAAGAATGAACTGTGAGGAGGAGAGTCTCAACAGAGAACACAGATGTTATCACTATTACTAAGTCTCAACAGAGAACACAGATGTTATCACTATTACTAGTCTCAACAGAGAACACAGATGTTATCACTATTACTAAGTCTCAACAGAGAACACAGATGTTATCACTATTACTAGTCTCAAAAGAGAACACAGATGTTATCACTATTACTAAGTCTCAAAAGAGAACACAGATGTTATCACTATTACTAGTCTCAACAGAGAACACAGATGGTATCAGTATTATTAAATCTCTAGAGAGAACACACATGTTATCACTATTACTAAGTCTCAAAAGAGAACACAGATGTTATCAGTATTATTAAATCTCTAGATAGAACACACATGTTATCACTATTACTAGTCTCAACAGAGAACACACATGTTATCACTATTACTAAGTCTCAAAAGAGAACACAGATGTTATCAGTATTATTAAATCTCTAGAGAGAACACACATGTTATCACTATTACTAGTCTCAACAGAGAACACAGATGGTATCAGTATTATTAAATCTCTAGAGAGAACACACATGTTATCACTATTACTAAGTCTCAAAAGAGAACACAGATGTTATCAGTATTATTAAATCTCTAGATAGAACACACATGTTATCACTATTACTAGTCTCAACAGAGAACACACATGTTATCACTATTACTAAGTCTCAAAAGAGAACACAGATGTTATCAGTATTATTAAATCTCTAGAGAGAACACACATGTTATCACTATTACTAGTCTCAACAGAGAACACAGATGTTATCAGTATTATTAAATCTCTAGATAGAACACACATGTTATCACTATTACTAGTCTCAACAGAGAACACACATGTTATCACTATTACTAAGTCTCAAAAGAGAACACAGATGTTATCAGTATTACTAGTCTCAACAGAGAACACACATGTTATCACTATTACTAAGTCTCAAAAGAGAACACAGATGTTATCAGTATTATTAAATCTCTAGATAGAACACACATGTTATCACTATTACTAGTCTCAACAGAGAACACACATGTTATCACTATTACTAAGTCTCAAAAGAGAACACAGATGTTATCAGTATTATTAAATCTCTAGAGAGAACACAGATGTTATCACTATTACTAGTCTCAACAGAGAACACACATGTTATCACTATTACTAGTCTCAACAGAGAACACACATGTTATCACTATTACTAGTCTCAACAGAGAACACACATGTTATCACTATTACTAGTCTCAACAGAGAACACACATGTTATCACTATTACTAGTCTCAACAGAGAACACACATGTTATCACTATTACTAGTCTCAACAGAGAACACACATGTTATCACTATTACTAGTCTCAACAGAGAACACACATGTTATCAGTATTATTAAATCTCTAGAGAGAGCACAGATGTTATCACTATTACTAAGTATCATGGTTGAAAACCATTGTTACAATAAATATCAGGATGCAAACATAGCCTTATATTTTTGGGTATGGCTTACCAAGTTTGGAAATGTTGGTTTTGAGATGTTTTATAAAAATTAAGCTCTGTTGTGTTTGAAAAATGCATGCTTCACAACACCACACATTTTAATTATTTGTCTATCGGACCAGATTGTACAGAATACGGGCTGTATTTGACCCGTGGGCCGTAGTTTACCTATACCTGGTTTAGATAGGTATTATCAATACATATAGAACCACAATGATAAAATAGTAAAATGTTATCATTATTGACTGCTATATAATTATTTATTTTTAAAAAAGTCTGTTCCTAAGAAAATTGAACAGCAGAAGTGGCGGGTTCTTCTTGAGAAATGGCCGAGGATGCGTGGTTCTATCTCCCACTAACGACCTGGACATTAGTCGCTGTACTGGTCCTAATTAGGTTAATTCTCTCCTTCATACAAACTGGTCCCACGATGTTTGTTTGTTTGTTGACATCTCAGTGAACTAGTTCCCGTGATGGCTTCCAGGCTGGTAACTTGTTGCTCCCGGCAAATCATCACCTGCAAGATTATGACTTGTCTCGCAGCCAATTGGGGACAAGTTCAACCCGGGGAATGCGCGTGTGCTACTCACGTCAACTCGAGGAGCAACACACATACACACATACACACTAACACACACGTAAAAACAACAGGCGGTTGTTGCGCCGCAGGGGTTAATCAAGTCTTCCCATGTGACGTTATGTGGGCCAACCGGCAGAATTCAGGAGCCAATGAAAGTGATCCGTAAGGCTCAGATATACATCATAGACCGACAGGTTTGGTGGAGCGGTGAGCACTCCTGACTCTTATCTGGGAGGTCGGGGATCAAGGCCGAACCTACAAACTCTTGAGTGACTTCATCCCAACTGTTCCCCACCCCCATCATCTTGCTGGACGAATACTGATGTGTTGATTAAAATCTACTCTTCTTACTCCGTGTCTTCAAACTAGAAAGTGTAAGTTGGGTGAGCATCTAAAAATTGATTTTGTTTGTACGTCTGGTCGTACGTCCGGCTGGGTGTGCTGGGGATAGTTTTTTCCTAAATGGTTATCCAATTTCTGTCCTTGCAAATTAGTTTATATTTACTTTAAATTCTAACTTCCTAATCCCAGTACCGTTTTTGTTGTTAAAAGTGCCTAGCCTGGACGATTAGTATAACGTGGTGGTAAAAAAAAATATTCACGGTGCATCTGGCCGGAATTCGACCCCCTGCCTCCCAAGATAGACTCCATGGACGCTGGGTAGATGCCACTTTGGTCAATCTTACTGCAGTTTCTGGCAAGACGTAATGTTGGTGAAGTAGGCTCCTACTGAGAGAATGACGTGGACTACTTGATCCCATTAGACACGCACGCATCATTCAAATAACCTCCTCAAGAGCACGCATCAATAATTCATGAAGAGAGAGTTTCTCTTAGTATCTTTCCTCTCATGCGTGGTCAGATCTCGGACATGGGAGGGGCCAACAAACTAGATTGGAGACAAAGAACAGGAGCTCATCTTTCAGTTGGAGCTTAACTGCTCTCAAGATGTCAAGAAGGAATACAGACTAGCAGTGTGTCTACCGTCAGGAGGACTACAAACTAGCAGTGTGTCTATTGTCAGGAGGAATACAGACTAGCAGTGTGTCTACTGTCAGGAGGAATACCGACTAGCAGTGTGTTCACTGTCAGGAGGAACACAGACTAGAAGTGTGTCTACTGTCAGGAGGAACACAGACTAGCAGTGTGTCCACTGTCAGGAGGAATACAGACTAGCAGTGTGTTCACTGTCAGGAGGAATACAGACTAACAGTGTGTTCACTGTCAGGAGGAATACAGACTAGCAGTGTGTCTACATAACTGTCAGGAGGAATACAGACTAGCAGTGTGTCTACTGTCAGGAGGAATACAGACTAGCAGTGTGTTCACTGTCAGGAGGAATACAGACTAGCAGTGTGTCCACTGTCAGGAGGAATACAGACTAGCATAGCAGTGTGTCCACTGTCAGGAGGAATACAGACTAGTATGTTCACTGTCTGGAGGAATACAGACTAGCAGTGTGTTCACTGTCAGGAGGAATACAAACTAGCAGTGTGTTCACTGTCAGGAGGAATACAGACTAGCAGTGTGTTCACATAACTGTCAGGAGGAATACAGACTAGCAGTGTGTTCACTGTCAGGATGAATACAGACTAACAGTGTGTTCACTGTCAGGAGGAATACAGACTAGCAGTGTGTTCACATAACTGTCAGGAGGAATACAGACTAGCAGTGTGTTCACTGTCAGGAGGAATACAGACTAACAGTGTGTTCACTGTCAGGAGGAATACAGACTAGCAGTGTGTCTACTGTCAGGAGGAATACAGACTAGCAGTGTGTCCACATGACTGTCAGGAGGAATACAGACTAGCAGTGTGTCCACTGTCAGGAGGAATACAGACTAGCAGTGTGTCTACATAACTGTCAGGAGGAATACAGACTAGCAGTGTGTCTACTGTCAGGAGGAATACAAACTAGCAGTGTGTCTACTGTCAGGAGGAATACAGACTAGCAGTGTGTTCACTGTCAGGAGGAATACAGACTAGCAGTGTGTCTACATAACTGTCAGGAGGAATACAGACTAGCAGTGTGTCCACATGACTGTCAGGAGGAATACAGACTAGCAGTGTGTTCACTGTCAGGAGGAATACAGACTAGCAGTGTGTTCACATAACTGTCAGGAGGAATACAGACTAGCAGTGTGTCTACTGTCAGGAGGAATACAGACTAGCAGTGTGTTCACTGTCAGGAGGAATACAGACTAGCAGTGTGTCTACTGTCAGGAGGTCTACAAACTAGCAGTGTGTCTACTGTCAGGAGGAATACAGACTAGCAGTGTGTTCACTGTCAGGAGGAATACAGACTAGCAGTGTGTCTACTGTCAGGAGGACTACAAACTAGCAATGTGTCTACTGTCAGGAGGAATACAGACTAGCAGTGTGTTCACTGTCAGGAGGAATACAGACTAGCAGTGTGTCCACATGACTGTCAGGAGGAATACAGACTAGCAGTGTGTTCACTGTCAGGAGGAATACAGACTAGCAGTGTGTCCACATGACTGTCAGGAGGAATACAGACTAGCAGTGTGTTCACTGTCAGGAGGAATACAGACTAGCAGTGTGTCCACATGACTGTCAGGAGGAATACAGACTAACAGTGTGTTCACTGTCAGGAGGAATACAGACTAGCATTGTGTCCACATGAATGTCAGGAGGAATACAGACTAGCAGTGTGTCCACATGACTGTCAGGAGATTGGAGTTTGAATCTCTTTCAGGTGTACTGAAGGTGTTTCTTGTTGATTTTACACTCTCTTTCCACACAAATACTGATATACTTCCTCAACCTAGCTCATCTCCGGCACAGTATTTGTTCAGTATACACACATACACACACACACACACATATATATATATATATATATATATATATAAACCGAACGAGTAATGGACCACGGTTGACCTCGGTGGTCTTGGAGTAAAGTGCTCGTCTCAGAATCCGATGTTCGTGGCTTCAAACCCAGCCAGGGTCGACGGATTTTTCTTCAGTGATAAACAATCCGTAGCACAACCTCCTTTGGTGGGGAAGTAAAGCCATCGGTCCCACGTCGATTGTGGCTTGTAAAAGAACATGGAAAGTATGGGAAACTACCTTTCCAGCAAAATTGGTAAGCCCTTTCACTCTCACTCATAGAAATTCTCGTGTGCTGATATAATAAGTCGGTTCAGAAAGTGAACGTTAAATAGTTAAATAAATGAGATAAAAAATAGTAAGCCATGGTGCTAAAAAACTAAAGTATAACTTTAAATACTATTCATATTTTGCAAATTTTGTTTATATAGCTCTCAATAGATAATTTTAAGGATTTGAACATTATTGCGATATAAAAAAAAAGTTAAGACGGTGGTAAGATTTAGGTGCAGATATTAGAGAAAATGTACCACGTTTGCGTGGAGGGGCAGTGAGAGACAATTTAGAGGAAACCACTTTCAGCACACCGACTAGAATACGAACCCAAACCTCCCCGTCATCGGCTAACCAGACTAGACGAGCCTGACGTCTTGTCCACTCACCCACTGCTGCGAGCTATGAGGGTGAAACAAATGTTTTGAAGCTCACCTTAAAAGACCGTCGGACACCCGATTAACCGGGAAACTAATTACCTACACGGTTATCCTCACACCAGAGAAATTATTGACATGTTGAGTTCCGCATTCTTCCCTTGACATCATCATCATCATCATTAATTGTTTCCAGCCTGTGGTCAGGTCACTTTAGTAAAATTCCTCCATCTTCCTCTGACCTTCTAACATTCTTCCTCCTTTAATTGCTTCCATTCCTCTCCTCTCACTCGCGCACTTGCTGTGCTGTGTTTACGATCTTACCGCAAGCTCTAAGATACAATCACAGGTGGATGGCTCGGGGTCAGGGTGATAATCTTGCCACAAGCTCTAAGATACAATCACTGGTGGATAACTGGGGGTCAGGGCGATAATCTTGCCACAAGCTCTAAGATACAATCACTGGTGGATAACTGGGGGTCAGGGTGATAATCTTGCCACAAGCTCTAAGATACAATCAACTGGTGGATAACTGGGGGTCAGGGCGATAATCTTACCGCAAGCTCTAAGATACAATCACTGGTGGATGGGTCGGTGTCAGGGATAAATCATGTACCACAATGCCACAAGCTCTAAGATACAATCACTGGTGGATAACTGGGGGTCAGGGTGATAATCTTGCCACAAGCTCTAAGATACAATCACTGGTGGATAACTGGTGGTCAGGGTGATGAACAGAGTTGAGTGGACGACGACTGTCTCAATCATGATGAGCCACCAATCAGAGAAAGTGAGAGGGAAGAGTGCTAAGTGAGAGGAGGATAGTTAGATTGCACATCCTTTGCAAGGCACCAAAGCTACCGCATGCTGTGTTTGGGGAAAACTTATCTCACAACTTCTCATATATTACGTGATCCAGCAAGCAGACAATTATTACATGGCTTACCCTTCAACTTGACGGGAACACTGATATTCATACAGTCCCATTTTCATAGGAAGAGCCTTATCTGACAGCTAGAACAGTTACTAGATCTACATTCACGAATACATATGCCAAGTCATGTGATCTGTAGCTGTCAATTTTGATAGATATCTGAAATACTTATGAAATAACAATAATAATGATTACTATTTCAATTTCCTTTACTATAGAGCTGACCATCAGCCACAAGATCTAGGCTATAACAAGCCAGCACTGATAGGCACATAAATAGACTTCACCATGCAGACATTAGACTTCCCCATGTAGCACCAAGTAGATATTATAGCTCCCCATGTAGCACCATGTAGACATTATAGCTCCCCATGTAGCACCAAGTAGACATTATAGCTCCCCATGTAGCACCATGTAGACATTATAGCTCCCCATGTAGCACCAAGTAGACATTATAACACCCCATGTAGCACCATGTAGACATTATAGCTCCCCATGTAGCACCAAGTAGACATTATAGCTCCCCATGTAGCACCAAGTAGACCTTATAGCTCCCCATGTAGCACCAAGTAGACATTATAGCTCCCCATGTAGCACCATGCAGACATTATAGCTCCCCATGTAGCACCAAGTAGACATTATAGCTCCCCATGTAGCACCAAGTAGACATTATAACTCCCCATGTAGCACCATGTAGACATTATAGCTCCCCATGTAGCACCAAGTAGACATTATAGCTCCCCATGTAGCACCAAGTAGACATTATAGCTCCCCATGTAGCACCATGCAGACATTATAGCTCCCCATGTAGCACCAAGTAGACATTATAACTCCCCATGTAGCACCAAGTAGACATTATAGCTCCCCATGTAGCACCAAGTAGACATTATAGCTCCCCATGTAGCACCATGTAGACATTATAGCTCCCCATGTAGCACCATGTAGGCATTATAGCTCCCCATGTAACACCAAGTAGACATTATAGCTCCCCATGTAGCACCAAGTAGACATTATAGCTCCCCATGTAGCGACATGTAGACATTATAGCTCCCCATGTAGCACCAAGTAGACATTATAGCTCCCCATGTAGCACCAAGTAGACATTATAGCTCCCCATGTAGCACCAAGTAGACATTATAGCTCCCCATGTAGCACCATGCAGACATTATAGCTCCCCATGTAGCACCAAGTAGACATTATAACTCCCCATGTAGCACCATTTAGACATTATAGCTCCCCATGTAGCACCAAGTAGACATTATAGCTCCCCATGTAGCACCAAGTAGACATTATAGCTCCCCATGTAGCACCAAGTAGACATTATAGCTCCCCATGTAGCACCAAGTAGACATTATAGCTCCCCATGTAGCACCATGCAGACATTATAGCTCCCCATGTAGCACCAAGTAGACATTATAACTCGCACCATGTTAGCATACCAAGTAGACATTATAGCTCCCCATGTAGCACCAAGTAGACATTATAGTTGCATATAGCTCCCCATGTAGCACCAAGTAGACATTATAGCTCCCCATGTAGCACCATGCAGACATTATTAGCTCCCCCATGTAGCACCAAGTAGACATTATAGCTCCCCATGTAGCACCAAGTAGACATTATATTCCCCATGTAGCACCAGTAGACATTATAGCTCCCCATGTAGCACCAAGTAGACATTATAGCTCCCCATGTAGCACCAAGTAGACATTATAGCTCCCCATGTAGCACCAAGTAGACATTATAGCTCCCCATGTAGCACCAAGTAGACATTATAGCTCCCCATGTAGCACCATGCAGACAATTTAGCTACCCCATGTAGCACCAAGTAGACATTTATAACTTCCCCATGTAGCACCAAGTAGACATTATAGCTCCCCATGTAGCACCAAGTAGACATTATAGCTTCCCCATGTAGCACCATGTAGACATTATAGCTCCCCATGTAGCACCATGTAGGCATTATAGCTCCCCATGTGAATAACCAGTATAGACATTATAGCTCCCCATGTAGCACCATGTAGACATTATAGCTCCCCATGTAGCACCATGTAGACATTATAGCTCCCCATGTAGCACCATGTAGACATTATAGCTCCCCATGTAGCACCAAGTAGACATTATAGCTCCCATGTAGCACCAGTAGACATTATAGCTCCCATGTAGCACCATGTAGACATTATAGCTCCCACATGTAGCACCCATGTAGTGAGCATTATAGCTCCCCATGTAGCACCAATGTAGACATTAATATGCTCCCCATGTAGCACCATGTAGACATTATAGCTCCCATGTAGCACCATGTAGACATTATAGCTCCCATGTAGCACCATGTAGACATTATAGCTCCCATGTAGCACCATGAGACATTATAGCTCCCATGTAGCACCAATGTAGACATTATAGCTCCCCATGTAGCACCAATGTAGACATTATAGCCTACACCATGACTTTAGCACCATGTAGAGACATTATAGCTCCCCATGTAGCACCAATTAGACATTATAGCTCCCCATGTAGCACCATGTAGACATTATAGCTCCCCATGTAGCACCAAGTAGACTTATAGCTCCCCATGTAGCACCATTGTAGACATTATAGCTCCCCATGTAGCACCATGTAGACATTATAGCTCCCCATGTAGCACCATGTAGACATTATAGCTCCCCATGTAGCACCAGTAGACATTATAGCTCCACCATGTAGCACAAGTAGACATTATAGCTCCCCATGTAGCACCAAGTAGACATTATAGCTCCCCATGTAGCACCATGCAGACATTATAGCTCCCCATGTAGCACCAAGTATTATTATTATTATTATTATTATTAGCACCGCGTCTTACTACCGTTCGGGTTATACGCACTTACGCTAATGTGCAATGGTAGGGTGATTGTGAGATGAAATGGAGGACCTACAGTTTAACGTGGAATCCGAACCACGGTGGAGGCCTGGCATTCCTCACATTCACAAGTTGTGATTAATACACATCTTGTCAGAGGTGAAGGAAGGGTTTGGGAATCAGATAGCACTAAGTAGACATTATAGCTCCCCATGTAGCACCAAGTAGACATTATAGCTCACCAAGTAGACATTATAGCTCCCCATGTAGCACCAAGTAGACATTATAGCTCACCAAGTAGACATTATAGCTCCCCATGTAGCACCAAGTAGACAGGCATATTTATGACTATAACTCAATAAATAATAATTTTATAAAAATATGCTGTCAAGTAAAAGTGATTTCTTTTTTAAAACTCCATAAACTTTGCAATGATAAATTATTTCGTGTCTCAAAGAGTTGCAGAGATATTATCAAATGGAAATCTCAGCTGATGTAAAGTAACCTCTAAGTCTTTTTCCGCAAAAATAAATATTCAATTTTGTTTGTAGGGTTTAACAGGACCCAGATACGAATTTTTCAAAGTCTTTGGAGCAGATTTTAAGAAAATATCTTTTTTCTCTTTTCATCCCTAAGAAAGCTACCCTTAGTTCTTGGGTTAGATATTTAAATCAAAAAATCCCTCGGCGGAATCTTATTAAAACCTTAGATAACAAATTTTACCCTGATCGGTAAAATGGTTTCGTCTCTAGTCCCAGTAACAGACGGACAGACATACAGATGTTATTGCAAAAAAAACAACACTTTTTTTGTTCAGGGGGATATGAAACGAACTTCAAGGAAAGATGATCAATATTGCAAAATCCTTGAATAAACTTAATCTTTGGGTAAAACTTATAAGTTGTAAAGTGTGGTAATCAAAGTGTAAGACAACTTGTATCAAATTATAAAATAATGTCTGGTTTGTCTGTAAAACAAACATCAAGAACTGATGTCTACAAATCATGGAACGTCAACAGATAAAGTTGATCATACTGGAATTAAAGTTCCAAGTAGACTCCTCGGTATGGTAAGTACCCATGTCGATTGTGGCAGGTATGAGATCCCTGAAGGTATGGTAAGTACCCATGTCGAGTGTGGCAGGTATAATATACCTGGAAGGTATGGTAAGTACCCATGTCGATTGTGACAGGTATAAGATTCCTGGAAGGTATGGTAAGTACCCATGTCGATTGTGGCAGGTATAAGATTCCTGGAGGTAGGTGAGAGATACCTTCCTGGAAACATTGGTAGGTTCTTACTAGATCGCTTTTAGAAATTTAGTGTGGAAAGAAACAGTTAGCCACCGCCCTTTCAGGTTGTACCTAATAGATATGGTTTCTCCCAGATGGTGCGGGTGGGTGTCACTAACCACCTGGAGGGATGACAAGAGGAACAGCCTTAGAACTGTGGACTCTATATTATTATATAATACATTTTATTTCTTCTTTCATTTTTTTAATATTTGATTTATAATTATTTATTAATTATATATATTGTTATTAATTTAAAATAAATTAAATAAACACAATAACAATAGATGTTGTTGCAAACAGAAAATGTAGCTGAGCCATGAAAGGGATATCAAAGCTGTTGCGTTCCTCGTGAAGGGGACATGCTTGATAGAATTTGCACATCTCTGGTAGTTCCTCGTGAAGGGGACAAGCTTGATAGAGTTCGCACATCCCTGGTAGTTCCTAGGGAAGGGGACAAGCTTGATAGAGTTCGCACATCCCTGGTAGTTCCTCGTGAAGGGGACACGCTTGATAGAGTTCGCACATCCCTGGTGGTTCCTCGTGAAGGGGACAAGCTTGATAGAGTTCGCACATCCCTGGTGGTTCCTCGTGAAGGGGACACGCCTGATAGAGTTCGCACATCCCTGGTAGTTCCTAGGGAAGGGGACACGCCTGATAGAGTTCGCACATCCCTGGTAGTTCCTAGGGAAGGGGACACGCCTGATAGAGTTCGCACATCCCTGGTGGTTCCTCGTGAAGGGGACAAGCTTGATAGAGTTCGCACATCCCTGGTAGTTCCTAGTGAAGGGGACACGCCTGATAGAGTTCGCACATCCCTGGTAGTTCCTAGGGAAGGGGACACGCCTGATAGAGTTCGCACATCCCTGGTGGTTCCTCGTGAAGGGGACAAGCTTGATAGAATTTGCACATCCCTGGTAGTTCCTCGTGAAGGGGATACGCTTGATAGAGTTTGCACGTCCCTGGTAGTTCCTCGTGAAGGGGACAAGCCTTGCACATCCCTGGTAGTTCCTCGTGAAGGGGACAAGCCTGATAGAATTTGCACATCCCTGGTAGTTCCTCGTGAAGGGAACACGCCTGATAGAGTTTGCACATCCTTGGTAGTTCCTCGTAAAGGGGACACGCCTGATAGAGTTCGCACATCCCTGGTAGTTCCTCGTGAAGAGGACAAGCCTGATAGAATTTGCACATCCCTGGTAGTTCCTCGTGAAGGGGACACGCCTGATAGAGTTCGCGCACATCCCTGGTAGTTCCTCGTGAAGGGGACACGATTGATAGAGTTTGCACGTCCCTGGTAGTTCCTCGTGAAGGGGACAAGCCTTGCACATCCCTGGTAGTTCCTCGTGAAGGGAACAAGCCTTGCACATCCCTGGTAGTTCCTCGTGAAGGGAACACGCCTGATAGAATTTGCACATCCCTGGTAAACCCTCGTTAAAGACTACTCTGCGAGATGTGGAATGGAAGAAAATATGTTCTCAATCATTAAACTTTTGCTAATTTTGGTTATGTTTGTGGGTACTTGACACACATACGAAGACGTTGAAATTCTGTCGGAACGTGTTCTAAGGCTTCCGGCAACGTCCATTCCCCCTCGAGACAAAGCATAATTCTTACAGTAGTTTGAGGCTGTGTAAACCGGTCCTCGCAGTTGGTAGTACTGCCCCCCCGACAGCCAGAGTAGTCTAGTAGGTAACACTATTCAAAGAGTCTAGTCTCAACAACTCCTCGTTTCCAGGTCGTTACCAAAATAGGACCGGACCATTGTTCCAGTAAATGGCTCACTCATTAAAACAAGTCACAGACAAACTGACTCGCAACAAGAGCGGAGCTGAAATATGGTCACGTGACGAGTTTTAAACCAATAACAACTGCGTGGGTCCCTCTGCAATAGTACAAGCAATTTCAGTTTTGTCCGCGCTTCTCCATAAAATATGCGTGGGAGAATAAATATAATTACAAAACCTACCGACTCAATCAGTGCGCATGCGCATACAAAGTTATATACAAGTAGACAGCTACATCTCCTGTTGTGAAATGATTGGAAATAACTGTTCTGTCCGGGCTACAGCCCTCGTAGCCCAGTTTGTACTAATATACCATTGCCCAGGGGACGCCCTAGTGTACTAATCGTACATCCTTTCCGTGGAGACTCTTTCCATGTCCGGATGAAATTATGGTGGTAGTGAGTATGAGGGTTATAGTGGATTGTAAGGGGCAAGAGAGTACATTGTAAGGGGCAAGAGAGTACATTGTGAGGGGCAAGAGAGTACATTGTGAGGGGGAGAAGAGTACATTGTGAGGGGGAGGAGAGTATATTGTTAGGGGGAGGAGAGTACATTGTGAGGGGGAGGAGAGTATATTGTGAGGGGGAGGAGAGTATATTGTTAGGGGGAGGAGAGTACATTGTGAGGGGGAGGAGAGTACATTGTGAGGGGGAGGAGGGTACATTGTTAGGGGAGGAGAGTACATTGTGAGGGGGAGGAGAGTACATTGTGAGGGGGAGGAGAGTATATTGTTAGGGGGATGAGAGTACATTGTGAGGGGGAGGAGAGTACATTGTGAGGGGGAGGAGAGTACATTGTGAGGGGGAGGAGAGTATATTGTTAGGGGGATGAGAGTACATTGTGAGGGGGGAGGAGAGTACATTGTGAGGGGGAGGAGGGTACATTGGGAGGGGGAGGAGAGTATATTGTTAGGGGGATGAGAGTACATTGTGAGGGGGAGGAGAGTACATTGTGAGGGGGAGGAGAGTATATTGTGAGGGGATGAGAGTACATTGTGAGGGGGAGGAGAGTATATTGTGAGGGGGATGAGAGTACATTGTTAGGGGGAGGAGAGTATATTGTGAGGGGGATGAGAGTACATTGTGAGGGGGATGAGAGTACATTGTTAGGGGGAGGAGAGTATATTGTGAGGGGGATGAGAGTACATTGTTAGGGGGAGGAGAGTATATTGTGAGGGGGATGAGAGTACATTGTGAGGGGGAGGAGAGTACATTGTGAGGGTATGTTGTGGGGTCAAAGAGGAGAAATAGCAAACTGACAGTGAAGCTGTCCCAGAGGGAAATTCTGTTTCCTGATTAAAGGTAAGTAGACTGTTCTTGTTTAAGTACGTTAGTAAGTCGTGTTACTGATACAGCATCAGTTGAACGAGAAGCATGCCTGTATCCAATCTCTGTTGACAAACCGGAGGGGAAGGGGCTACTTCCGGTGGGTGAGTAAGAGAGAGAGAGATAGGGTTGCATCTCGCGAGAAGGACATTGACTCCTGAGGACAAGCTGTGAACCAAGAGAATCAAACCCGGACCTCACACAACGGGAGCACGCTTCACGCCTGTGGCTCAGGTGGTCACACCCTTGCTGTCTCTCGAGTTCCGGGTTCAGGTAGTGAGGGTTGCATGCCTTGGGAGCGCAGGGGGAGGAACACTTGCGAGGGGAACTAGGGACATCGCATCAAGGAGGTGTCAGGGAAAACTTGAAGTACAATGTTTCCTTTAAATATTTACTGAACATTTTCCTCTTTTTTTTTCGAACAAATTTCAATTATTTAAACGGTACAACTGCACTCGAGCTGTCCCAAATTTAAGCTCCAGTTTAATTTCTCCCGAGGACGTCAACACAAGATTAAATTATTATTATTTATTATTATTATTATTATATTGTCTTTATTTACATGACGAAATTAAGGCATAAAGCCTCTATTACATTTAACCATGTCTTAAGTTAACATTTTACTGCATTTATCAATTATTATCATTAAACAAAACACAGGAGACAAGTATTTGAGGAAAACATACACATCAACATAAAATTGCAATGAGATAAACACGTAAAAAACCAGCAACCAAAACAGTAATCAACTTGGACACGGTATCTCTAGATAAGTAGTGGAAACAGAGATAAAATAAAATAAAATTAGAAACATTCCTACACCAAACACGCACATACACTCGCACACACATGGATTGTGTCGCAGCTCACACGCTAGACATATAGTGATTGGTGAGTTTGTTTCTAAAATCAGATGGCCCATTCACATCTGTGACGTCTACAGGTGACTTGTTCCAGGCTAAGGCAGATGAGACAGTAAAAGATTTTAAATAAAAATAAGTTGTGCATCTCGGAACACAGAGCAAGTTAGCTGACTGAGAGGAGTGCAGGGACCACCCTGTACTTGTCGAAATTGAATTCTAGAGGCCTGGGTAATAAACTTTGTACAGCAGTAAACGAGAATGTAGTTCACGTCTTTGTTCAAGTCTCATCCAACCAAGTTCCCGCAAGTATGAAGTAATATGATCCCGATTGTTTAGATTAAAGATATATCGAACACACACATTATGCAGCCTCTGAAGTCGAGTGGCCAGAGTTTCCGTTAAGTCGCTAAACACAATATCACAGTACGGTAATCAAAATGAAGGACAAGTGCTGAACCACCAACGCCTTAATATGCACTGGTAAGAATCGCTTGAGTATCTTTAAAGTATGCAGTGTAGCAACAGTTTTTTTTTTAATATAGCAGTCACATGTCAGTCCAAGTCAGGTTTTAGTTAATAGTAAGGCCTAAGTTACGTACGTAGTTGAGATGGATATGTGTTCAGGTTGAGCTCAATGTCAGGCAGAGTTGACCGATCAACTTTAGATAATATCATTTTGGAACCAATAAAAATACCATTTGATTTCTTTGGATTCAAAGAAAGGTTATTTTGCTCGGACCAGTAATGTATGGAATTATCAGATGAGTTACAATAACAGCAATAACAGTTCTCTTATCCATTTACATATCTACTACAGCGCTCGGTGGTTGAATGTGTCACTAACGGAGGGTCAGGTTACAATCAGTGGCTGTATTTTTCTTATTTAAACTATATTTTCCGCGATGTGTCCAAACCTAGCGAGTAAAATAACCGTTTCTTTGTGACCGCGTCTAACTACCCGTCTGGGTTATTCTAATATGTAGACTAATAATTACGTTAATGTGTTAGGAATGAGGAAAGTTGAATTCAGAGGAAGTGTAACCGCATATAGTGGAAGGAGAGTTGAAACTCATTTATTAAAATAAAACTATATTCGTTCACCCGACCGGAATTCTCACTACGATCTCCAGTAATCAGGTCCATTCTATTGCGGGATGACGTCTTAGACCATGTGGCCAATTGGTTCTCAAGTGTGTCTGGTAAACATTTCTCAGCCTCAGTTCATCCTCAAACAGAGGAATGTATAAAATCTGGACCTCTTTCTTTCTACTCTTAGAGACATTTTTGTTTGTATTAATTCTAATAAATATAAATGCTTGCATGCTGGCTTGGCCTAGCCCTGCACCTACTATTAATAAAGTAACGAGTTCTACAATGCGTTGGCTTTGAGAAATAACTCGTACTTTTTTAAAGTTGCTATATTTTATAAATATTATACAAACTCATGAAATAAATACGGTAATACCTTCTGAGTCATTCATCTTCTAAACTCTAAGGTAACGGTCCGAGTGTCAAATCCGGACCACGCACACACGAGTGACCCGGTCAGCACAACAAAACTGAACTAATTACTCAACTAATCCGCCATGTCATCTCGTTGTACTACCCGGTGTGAAGAATAACCGTCACCAACCAGAAGAGACAATGGCCTGATGACTCGTAAATAGTTCAGGGCTTTTATTACTAAATTCAATGTTTGGAATAAAATGCAGGTACACTCAAAGATTCAACGTCGAGGTTCAGACAGATTCAATGAAGATAAATTGACAAACTAACTGTGAGTACCCTGAGAGTTTCTAAACAACGTGGGGACACTAACATAAACAACGTGGGGACACTAACATAAACAACGTGGGACACTGGCATAAACAACGTGGGGACACTACATAAACAACGTAGGGATCATAGGCATAAACAACGCGGGACACTGGTATAAACAATGTGGGGATACTAACGTAAACAACGCGAGGATACAGGCATACACAACGTGGGGACACTGGCATAAACAACGTGAGACACTGGCTAAACAATGTGGGGACACTAACAAACAACACGGGGACACTAACATAAACAACGTGGGGACACTGGCATAAACAATGTGGGGACACTGGCGTAAACAAGTGGGATATAAAAACAACCGGACACTACATAACAACGTGTGGACACTGGCATAAACAACGTGGGGACACTAACATAAACAACGTGTGGACACTGGCATAAACAACGTGGGGACACTAACATAAACAACGTGAGGACATTGGTATAAACAACGTGGGGACACTGGCATAAACAACATGGGGACACTGGCGTAAACAATGTGGGGACACTAACAAACAACACGGGGACACTTAACATAAACAACGTGGGGACACTGGCATAAACAATGGGGGACACTAACATAAACAACGCGAGGATACAGGCATACCACAACGTGGGAACACTAACATAAACAACGTGGGAACACTGGCATAAACAATGTGGGGACACTAACATAAACAACGTGGGGATACTGGTATAAACAATGTGGGGATACTAACGTAAACAACGCGAGGATACAGGCATACCACAACGTGGGGACACTAACATAAACAACGTAGATACACTGGCATAAACAATGTGGGGACACTAACATAAACAACGTGGGGATACTGGCATAAACAATTTGGGGATACTAACGTAAACAACGTGGGGATACTGGCATAAATAATGTGGGGACACTAACATAAACAACGTGGGGATACTGGCATAAACAATGTGGGGATACTACATAAACAACGTGGGGATACTGGCATAAACAATGTGGGGGATACTAACATAAACAACGTGGGAATACTGGCATAAACAATCTGAGGATACTGACATAAACAACATGGGACACTAACATAAGCAACGTGGGGACACTAACATAAGCAACGTGGGGACAGTGACTGGGACAACGTAGGTAGGCCTACAATATTTCAACTCGGGGACAGTGACTGGGACAACGTAGGTAGGCCTACAATATTTCAACTCGGGGACAGTGACTGGGACAACGTAGGTAGGCCTACAAGATTTCAACTTGGGGACAGTGACTGGGACAACGTAGGTAGGCCTACAATATTTCAACTTGGAAACAGTAAGTGGAATGTCAAGGTTATATTTTGTTTGTTTATTGACTGTACAAATTGAACGAGAAACCAGAGTAGGCCGGAGTGCAAGGATTTTATTCCTCTCAGGTTAAACCAAGTATCCCGTTACACCTGCGTTGGGAGAACATGCAACCGGTTTGGATTTTTTGGAGCGAAAGAATATTATTAATTGTTATTTAATACTCAGTTGATAAGAGCATAGTACACAACATAATTTAAACTTACCAAAGGGCCACAAATTTGTCATTCAATGTCACGACAAAGCAACTTCCTGTAAATACACATGTATTTATAACTATTTGATATGTACCTGGGTGTGTTTTAGAGATATAGCTTCAACCTAAAAGACGAGACTTGAAGTAGTACTCTGCGTACTTTAGTAAACCTCGTGGTGGACACCTCATACATATTTGGTTGTTTTGTTTCGCGACTATTGTGAGTCTGACACCTCAGAACACGTGACCAACTGTCTGTTCTGGTACTGGTAGGAAGGTATCCAATAGTTTGTTAATATACCTTTAAGGTAGTGTAATTCTGTCCTTTTCTGACCTTCAAAAATATAATAAGAATCGTAACATATTTAACTTCCTCGTGAATACCTTTTGTGTCTTTAAAAAGCAACAAAGATCGACCTTTTTTTTATTGCACGGCTTATTATAGCCCGCTCGGACTGTGGTAGGGCAGGTAGGATTTAGAGGAAATGTATATACATCTGCGTGGAGGGAGAGTTTGAAACAATTTAAGGAAAACATCCTCAATACATCCAAATGGTGTTCTAACTTTGATCTCCCTATCAATGGCAGTTCAGCCTATTGTAAGAAGGATGAATACGGAACTGTTTTTGGGTCATTTCGGTACAAACATTTAAAGCTTCAGGTCAACTGTATCAGAGTGCATTTTACTATAATATTTTACAATATTATCGATCATATCAAATAGTGTGCAAATACAGTAACAATTTCAAAAAAATCGTTAAGCTATTTTGAATCATTTCAAATTTTTCAAAAATCAAGCATCAGTGGACTATTATATGATTTTATTTAGGAAAAATAAATAAAAAATGTATTTATGATGTAAAAATATTAATTAATTATTAATTTTGAAGCAAATTATTAAAAGCATTTTTTTTAAATTATCAAATTTAAAAATAATCAGTCATCATTAGGTTACCCTTAAACAAATTTCATCCTCCTTTACCCCTTAAAATAGTAATAAGCTTTATACGGCTTGTCAAACAAACCCCAGATTTCAATTTAAACAAAACCAGCAGAGGCATTTCCAAAAAATTTGCTATTAAAAAAAACCCTATTCGTAGGCTACCTTTAATTTGAGGAATATGATCAAAATTATCAATGTTGAGTTTGAACAGAATCCATAAAATTGTTTTGAATCCGTGGACAGGGACAGACAGAAAGACAGACCTAATTGTAAAACCTACTTTTTTTGGGTACGGGTTCACATAAAACTAAATCTATAAATATATATTTTTTACTATTACAATCTTTTATCCTGATGTGAGAAAGTGAAAACAAAGATTGAAAATAATCCTTTATTTATAATAATCTTTAGAGATGATTAGGTAAATATCCATGGTAAATAATATTTTAAAAAATCTACCCATTGAATATTTAGCCAATAGGGCAAAGAAGTCATTTTCTGGTTCAAATATTATTTGCTCAATTACGTGCCACGTAGCACCTGTATGCAATATCAGCCTGTTTCTTGTCCAGAAAGTCATGTGCTCAATTACGTGCCACGTAGCACCTGTATGCAATATCAGTCTGTTTCTTGTTCAGAAAGTCGTCTGCCCCTGGACTTTGAGAACAGTTCTCTCTCGACAGATGAATTGCTCTTTATTCACCTATTCATAGTTTTTTTACAGGTGCATATTTCGGAGTTCATTTGTTTCGCACACATCATGATTATGTACAGCAGCGAAAAGGAGCTTGTCTGATTGTATTTGTTCTGCTTCACAGCGGATTTACGACCAGACTTGTCGTATGAAACCCAACTGATGGAAGAATGTCGGCCGTCCCAGGAGCAGAAAAACGTCGTTCAATTTAATATAATCGCGAATAGGTTTTTGAACTCTGGGACATATCACGGGGAGCATTTGACAACTGCAGAGCAAAGTACAGCCTAATAGTCGCTAACACGTTTATAGCACGATTCGGGGGGGGGGGGGGGGGAAGGAAGATGACTTAGTGGCCGCATGGTCTAAGGCGTCAATCTTGCAGTAGACTAGACTGCCGATGACGGGAAAGGGGAGATCTAGGCTCAGTCCGTCAGCTGTACTGAGGGTATTTTTTCATGAATGTTTTTCAACTCTCCCTTCACGCAAATGCGGGTATACTTCCTATAAATATAACCTTCCTCATCCATAAAATCACCATCGTAATTTAATTATTACATAAGCGTTTACTCTGAACGAGTAAAAAGTGGTGATAAAAAGTAAAAAATTTAAAGTACTTCCCTTTTTTTTCAAGATCTATTAAAAATATATTTACTCGTAAGAAAATGACTTTACCATATTATTTTTCAACTAAAGGTTTTATGTAATTAAAGTTGTTTCAACATTATAATGGTAATTTGCCTCAAATAGTGACTGTGATATGATCAACATTGTAAATCTACGCTAGGGTTAAGTTGCCTCAAATAATTTTGATGGGAAAATAAGTGGTACATTTTATTTTTAGTGATAAATAATGCATGAATATACAAGTTTTGATCAAAATTGTCACATGAGGGATTAAATAGCCACGCTATTATATTAAGCTAATTACGGTTATAGCTGCATATAAATACCATATTCTTTGAATTGAAAAATTACACCTGGACACGGGAATTGAACCCGAGACCTTTGGCTTAGTATGCCAATGTTATAAGAACTCAGCTATCCAGGAGTCGTCGTGTTTTGATATACACATTCATACAGTTGTCATTGTACATTGACACAGTTGTCATTGTACATTCATACAGTTGTCATTGTATATTCACACAGTTGTCGTTGTACATTCATACAGTTGTCATTGTACATTCACACAGTTGTCGTTGTACATTTTTACAGTTGTCATTTTACATTCATACAGTTGTCATTGTACATTCACACAGTTGTCATTGTACATTCACAGAGTTGTCGTAGTACATTCACACAGTTGTCGTTGTACATTTTACAGTTGTCATTTTACATTCATACAGTTGTCGCTGTATATTCATACAGTTGTCATTGTACATTCACACAGTTGTCGTTACACATTCACACAATTGTCGTTGTACATTTTTAGAGTTGTCATTTTACATTCATACAGTTGTCGCTGTATATTCATACAGTTGTCATTGTACATTCACACAGTTGTCGTAGTACATTCACACAGCTGTCGTTGTACAATGACACAATCTAAAAGATCCGGGTTCGATTCCCGTGACCAGATGTCATTTTACAATCCAAAGAATATAAAAATTTTAAAGCCGGTTATGAGAAAGTCAATTTTTTTTCTTACTTATCCCTTAAATTCAGACTTTGACCAATGATTCCAAAATATCCTCTTAGGGAGACTTATTAAAACCCTAGACACCAAGTTTAAGTCTGATCGGTAAAATGTTTCCGAATAAAGGCTGGGGTACAATCAGACAGACAAAGAGCATCCTAAAAAAACTTTTTCCAGTTAAGGAGGTAATTAAATGTCCATCTCCATCAAAATATCGATTTTTTTTATTTTTTATTTTTTACGTTTACAATATTCCTCTCTCTCCAAGGGGTCGCTAGAAAGTAAACACCTGAAGTTAGCGGCACCCAAAGTTTTTTGGTGTTCACATGAAAATGATGGTCGCACAAGTGATGAGAATAGGATATTGTTGTGGCCCAAATTGAGCGCTAAGTATTGTCATAGTTCTCATAATTTGTGCCGTTATGGGCCGTTACGGCATCTAGACGGACCTTACAGAGGTGTGAATTGAACAGTAACAAACCCTCCTCCCGTCTCCTGGTGCAAGTCAAGCAGAGAGGAGGATATCTAAAACCATCATAATGGCCTCAACAAAATCATTAATTAAACACTTCTTTTATCTTACTAAGTTTACAGCTCGAACCAATTGTCAGAGGGTTTTCTCGCTGTTAAAATAAACAATATGATGTTCTATATTTAGTAGCCAGAGACAAAACACAATCTAGCGAGTCTTTTTTGTCAGTTTGTCAGATCATAATGACAGTAGCTTAGGGTGCGATAATGTAGGACAGTTTAGTTGGCTGTGAATTTGATCCATCGCATTACTATAGACACTTAGAAAAGTTGCTATTACATGTTTCTGGTAAGAAAGGCGCTCTAGTGTCTACATGGTGTTACATGGGGAGTTCTAATGTCTACATTGTGTTACTTAGGAGAGTTCTAATCTCCACACGGCGTTACATGGGAGAGCTCTAATGTCTACATTGTGTTACTTAGGGAGTTCTAATGTCTACATAGTGTTACTAAGGGAGTTCTAATGTCTACATGGTGTTACTTGGGGGAGTTCTAATCTCTACACGGCATTACATGGGGGAGCACTAATTCTACATTGTGTTACTTAGGGGATTCTAATGTCTACATGGTGTTACATGGGGAGCTCTAATGTCTAAATGGTGTTATATGGGGAGTTATAATGTCTACATGGTGTTACATGAGGGAGCTCTAATGTCTACATGGTGTTACTTAGGGGAATTCTAATGTCTACATGGTGTTACATGGGGAGCTCTAATGTCTACATGGTGTTACATGAGGGAGCTCTAATGTCTACATGGTGTTACTTGGGGAGTTCTAATGTCTACATGGTATTACTTAGGCGAGTTCTAATGTCTACATGGTGTTACATGGGGAGCTCTAATGTCTACATGGTGTTACTTGGGGAGTTCTAATGTCTACATGGTATTACTTAGGCGAGTTCTAATGTCTACATGGTGTTACTTGGGGGAGTTCTAATCTCTACACGGCATTACATGGGGGAGCACTAATATCTACATTGTGTTACTTAGGGGAATTCTAATGTCTACATGGTGTTACATGGGGAGCTCTAATGTCTACATGGTGTTACATGGGGGAGTTCTAATGTCTACATGGTGTTACTTAGGGAGCTCTAATGTCTACATAGTGTTACTTAGGGGAGTTTTAATGTCTACACGGTGTTACTTGGGGAGTTCTAATGTCTACATGGTGTTACATGGAGGAACACTAGAATTCATATTTAAAGTAAAAAACAATAACTGTTTACATTTATACAGATTTTTTAGAAGTTTCATTTAATTTTCATCGCATCTTTTATCCTTCAGGCAAATACACAATTAATTCCAATACTTAAAATATATTTCACTGCGTCTTAGTATCTGTCCTGGTCATATTCATACATTTATTACGCTAGTAGAATCGGGATAGGGAAGGTAGCATTTTAGAGGAAACGTACCCACATCTGAATGTAGGAAAACTTGGAAACAATTTAGAGGAAAAAAATTTCCTTAATAAACTCTACCGTGATTATAATCCTGAACTCCACATCACCAGAAACCGAGACGAGATGAGCCTGACACTTAGTCCACGTGTCCACAGATACAGATAATATTAGCTAATAGGTGATAATCGAGTTTAACTCTTGTAATGCCCACTTGGAGCGGTACTTTCTTCGTTGGTTTAGCTTAAAAATGAAAAACCCTATAATTTTACAGGTACATTTTATTATGTTCATATATTTATGTACTCACATCCGTGGACACGCGGACAAAGGTGTAAGAATCTTCTAGATTGGGTTTCCTATGTGTAACAGGATAGGGGTTGAATCTCGGTCGAGTTCGTTAAGGTTATTTTCACTAAATGTTATTCCACTCTCCACTCATACAAATGTGGGTACATTTATTTCAATTATTTCTTCCTCATACCCACTTCTGTGTAACTAGGCCACTATATGGACATTTGGGAACCCAAAATAAATGAAAGTCCTTGTATTCTTGTTTTATATGATCAGAAATAAATACAACTCTCTAAATATGCATGAGGAACATGATTGAGGGCACTTTCTAAGCCTTCTTTTTGTTCAAGATGTGCTATAAATAAACAAAGCTAACAATTAACCTGGTTAGTATTAATATTATTTTTAAAAAGACGCCAACACTTAAGAGTAATTGAAATAAACACTTTTCATGTGCTCGAAGGCATTCATTAAAAACCACCTGACCATAAATTATAATATTTTCCGAAGCCCTGCACATTCGTAGAATATATCTTTGTTGAAACATCCTCGGGCGTATCTAAGACTATAAAAGAAGAGCGTGCTAACCCATTGACCCACTTGGGAGGTATATAAATATATATAATTGGAGGTTCAGTGACCTACAGATAGCTCGACCCTTCAACTCCAGCTTTCAGGCCTCATCTCTGACGCGACATCCATTCAAATGTTTCAAATATAGCTTCGTCTCTCCCACATATGGACTGTATTCTTCTTGTCTCACACGGAGAGCTCAAGCATATTTATAATTATAGATTCAGTTTGATATTAACGTAGGAAGGTAAGAATTGCGAGTTACGGCCACCGGTTTTTTGGATTTAAATAACAAAAATTTGTTTTGTCCAAAATAAATCAAATTTTCTCCAGTAGAACCATTTAGTTAAATTTTCTTCACATGGTGTTGACCTCAACAATTGTTAAAATTTGTCATGAGAATAGCAGCGTTTGATGGGCAACTTTTTAAACGAAGAGAAAAATTTGTCATTAAATTCTAGGACATCTTCAACAGATATTCAACAACTGTTGATGTCACAATGTGAGGAGAATCCAACAAAATGTTTCTACTGAGAAATATTTGATTTATTTTGAACAAAACAAAGTGTTGTTATAAAATCTGGAAAAACACTAACAGTAACCCTCCATACCTACGATCCCACTTAAATAAATAAACACAGAGAAACTGAACTTCATTTATTACACCCATCGTTGGTCATGTGGATTAAGACGTCAACCTCTTATTCTAACCTCTAAGGCGTGGCATTGACATGGAGGTATGGCTACAAACCAAACTGGGGGCTTTGAGAATTATTTATTTATAAATTGCTTTTCACTTAAATGCTGGTACATTATCTTAAAATTTTGCCTTCTTGATCCTTAACCCACAAGTTCAAATATATGGCTTGCATGTTTCTGTGGTAGGATGTAGTGATAAAATATCAAAAGTATAGAGATAATTGTGCAAGATTAGCGTTTACCCAAACACTACAGGGGCTCGGATTATTAACATTTACCCCTAGTAAAGTTGGGTGATGCAAAGTTTTGTACAAGCTTTTGAGTGTGCACGTTCTTACTTATTATTTATGCATCAGGAAATTGAAAGTTCATTGCTGCAAGTATAAAAGTACGACCACTTATCTGCTATCCTTGACTAGTTATATACTCAGTTACCTTGGTAGCACTATGATCATATCATTGAGATATAAAGTTAGCTTCCACCACCCAGTCATTAACCCTTTACCCTATATTGGAGCAAGTTTATTGTACACACTTTTATTCACGTTCTACTTATTTTATGGCTAGTTGAAATTCATGCTCCAAGTATGTACACCATATTTCTATCTTGAGCTAGTTTATCCAGTCCACCTCATTATACCCTATCTCTATCTTGAGCTAGTTATATCCAGTCTACCTCATTACACCCTATCCCTATCTTGAGCTAGTTCTATCCAGTCCACCTCATTACACCCTATCTCTACCTTGAGCTAGTTCTATCCAGCCCACCTCACTACACCCTATCTCTATCTTGAGCTAGTTCTATTCAGTCCAACTTATTACACCCTATCCCTATCTTAAGATAGTTCTATCTCTTTCAGGTCCATTCTAATATTATCCTCCCATCTGCGTCTAGTTCTTCCCATGGTCTTCCATTTTCTGAGTTATTAAGAACATAATGTGCTCGTCTGTTATTTCACGGTCGTGCTGTTTGTTGGCCCACGATTCACGCGGACCGCGTTAATTGTCATTGGGGTCTTATTCTAGTTGGATGTATGTGGACTGTTACAAAGAATGAAGTAGTATCTAAAGAGACAAAGATGGCAATATATAAAAGTGTGGGTGATGGAGTCTTTTAAGGCGTTATTCCGCCAAGACTGGACTGCCACTGGCGGTGTTTGAGATATCCAGTCTCGAATACTGGTTGGGCACACCGATAGTGATTTATCCTAAATAGTTCCCCCATTTTTCCTCGTCACAAATGCAGGTATATCCCCCTAAACTCTACTTTACTCATCCTTAACACTTAACACTACTGGGTAGTATGACGTGGGGTACACCACACAAAACCACACACACACACACACACAACACACACACACACACATAACTACCCCACAATAAATTTTCCCGGAACAATTAAAGGCGCCAATTTGTTTGTAATGTAAAACAGTGTCTGGATACAATTATAATCAAAATCATTATAGTTGATTTTAGAGAAAATCGATATTTTTACTTTTTCCTGTTGTAAACTACCCTTAATTTTGAAGTTAGATATATAATTCAATAAATTCCTCTGGGGAGCTTTGTGAGAGCCGCCATAGATACAAAGTTTACCCCGATCAGTAAAATGGTTTCTGTTCTAGGCCGGGATACAGACAGACAAACAGACAGGCAATACGGGTCAAGAAACCCACTTTTTTCTGTTTCAGTGGGTTTTGAGACCTCGATATCCATCAAATTCTCGAATTCAATTTTTTTGACGATCACAATCTACCCAAGGGGTCACGAGAAACCACCACAAATAATATTTGTTGAGGACGCCGTTTAAAATAATGGAACGAGGACAGTTGGTTCACAGGACAATCCGCGACATATTTTGAGGGAGATGTGAAATCCAACACTGGTTCACAGATTAACGGTTAGCGGAAATGTTAACGGTGTAAAAGAGGAAAGACAGAATATCAAGAATCCTCCCGATTTCCTGTCTAGTACTTGTTCAGCCAAGAAACTAACAACTTGTTCCTCATTTGGCTGCGTCTTGTTACCTCAGGTCAAGGTCACTCTCCTAGCGGACACTTGGGCAAAAGGTCAGATCGACAATTAACATAGATTACAAGACATGTTTGAGAAGTAATGGAGTTTCTAAGATCACAAGACATGTTAGAGAAGTACTGGAGTTTCTAAGATTACAAGATTTGTTAGGGAAGTACTGGAGTTTCTAAGACTACTAGACTTGTTAGAGAAGTACTGGAGTTTCTAAGCTTACTATCCTTGTTAGAGAAGTACTGGAGTTTCTAAGTTTACAAGACTTGTAAGAGAAGTACTGGAGTTTCTAAGATTACTAGACTTGTTAGAGAAGAACGGGAGTTTCTAAGATTACAAGACTTGTTAGAAAAGTACTGGAGTTTCTAAGCTTACTATCCTTGTTAGAGAAGTACTGGAGTTTACTAAGATTACAAGACTTGTTAGAGAAGTACTGGAGTTTCTAATTACAAACTGTTAGAGAATCTGAGTTCAAGTACAAATTGTTAGAGAAGTACTGGAGTTTCTAAGTTTACAAGACTTGTTAGAGAAGTACTGGAGTTTCTAAGTTTACAAGACTTGTTAGAGAAGTACTGGAGTTTCTAAGTTTACTAGACTTGTTAGAGAAGTACTGGAGTTTCTAAGTTTACAAGACTTGTTAGAGAAGTACTGGAGTTTCTAAGATTACTAGACTTGTTAGAGAAGTACTGGAGTTTCTAAGACTACTAGACTTGTTAGAGAAGTACTGGAGTTTCTAAGTTTATAAGACATGTTAGAGAAGTACTGGAGTTTCTAAGATTACAAGACTTGTTAGAGAAGTACTGGAGTTTCTAAGTTTACAAGACTTGTTAGAGAAGCACTGGAGTTTCTAAGTTTACAAGACTTGTTAGAGAAGTACTGGAGTTTCTAAGTTTACTAGACTTGTTAGAGAAGTACTGGAGTTTCTAAGTTTACAAGACATGTTAGAGAAGTACTGGAGTTTCTAAGATTACAAGACATGTTAGAGAAGTACTGGAGTTTCTAAGATTACAAGACTTGTTAGAAAAGTACTGGAGTTTCTAAGATTACAAGACATGTTAGAGAAGAACGGGAGTTTCTAAGATTACAAGACTTGTTAGAGAAGTACTGGAGTTTCTAAGCTTACTATCCTTGTTAGAGAAGTATGGAATTTTAAGTTTACAAGACTTGTTAGAGAAGTACTGGAGTTTCTAAGTTTACAAGATATTTAGAGAGTACTGAGTTCTAAGTTTACAAGACATGTTAGAGAAGTACTGGAGTTTCTAAGATTACAAGACTTGTTAGAAGTACTGGAGTTCTAAGTTTACAGACTTGTTAGAGAAGTACTAGAGTTTCTAAGTTTACAAGACTTGTTAGAGAAGTACTGGTGTTTCTAAGATTACAAGACATGTTAGAGAAGTACTGGAGTTTCTAAGATTACTAGACCTGTTGAGGAATAGGGGAGACTTGTTACCATCACTAGGAATGTTGGAGAGAATATTTCCATCTACGATTTCTCTAATTTTTTTTAAATTTTATATATTCCCTATAGAATTAAATGCATTATTATACTTTTTGGCTTATTTCAGTGTTGATGGATGGTTATTTCACTCTATAATAATGTTTATAATTTATTTGAGGTATTTAACATTCACTTTCTGAACCGACTGATTATATAGCACAATATAGTTTCAATGAGTGAGAGCGAGAGGTCCTAATAATATTGCCGGGAAAGGTATTTTCACATACCTCAAAGGGGCCTTGTACAAGCCACAATAAACATGGTACTGATGGCTTTACTTCCTCTCCAAAGGAAGTTGTGATATGGTTTTTATATCTCCATAAAAATGGGTCGAACCGCGGTTGGGTTTGAACACATGAACATCGGGTCCTGAGGCGACTTATTAATGTAATTTGGTTAATGCATCGTCCGATGGTTATATTGGTGTTGACAAATGAATGTCTTTGCCCGCCTCGGACATCAATCAATGTAGTCAACATTGCTCATGCATTGAACTTAAGGGGATGTGAGAAAAAGTAAGTATTTTTAGCAGTTGTTGAATATCTGTCGAGGTGTCCTGGAATTAAATGACAACTTTTTCTCTTCATTTTAAAAAGTTCCTCACCTAATGCCGCGTTGCTCATGACAGATATTCAACAACTGTTGATATCATCATGTGAAGGAAATTAAACTCTTTGCTTTTACCGGAGTAATATTTGATTTATTTTGCCATCACAAATTAATTGCTATAAAAACTGCAGAAGTACTTACGTTTTCTCACATCCCCTTCCACCCCGCCTTAAGGGCGTTGCCTACCTGTGACGTCACGATAAGTCAAGATGGGATTTCTCATGTAAATGTATTACATTGTATTCCGTGAGTTTTTAAAATATAACAGTGAAACAAAAAATATAACTCCATAAATAATCCTAAAAATACACTTACATCATCAAAAATTTTTTATATTAAAGTAATTTTTTTAAACTTTTTTAAAAAATTGTCCACAGCTCAGGCTTTTTGGTTGGTTCCTAAACTGTCCTGTAGGAATATTCCTGAGTTGTGGACAGTTTAAGAATAATCCGTTCACCAAAAAAAACCATAAAGAAAACTAATAATTTTATGTAAATATATAACTATTTTTAAAACTATTTTACGAATATATGGCTTTTGTTTCGATGTTGTATCTTTTAAACTTTCCGAATAGAACGTAAATACATTCAACTTGGTAAATCCTGGCTTGACTTGCCGTGACATCAGAGGTAGGTCCACTTTCCTCGGATACTCTCCTCCCCTTCTCTTCCCCACCCAACATTTTATAATATTACCCAGCATTCCACGCGGCACTCTTAAGGCTTAATGGCCGTGATAACGTCTCAAGTGAAAAATATCGAGTTGATAGCTCGAGAAACAAAACACTACACAGCTATTAAAGACAGAAGGTGGGGGGGGAAGCCATTACTTTCATTTGAGTGTTTCTGAGGCCACTCAATTCATTCTGGGCTCTTATCACCAGGGATCTCCTGAACTTAGAGAGCTCCAGACTACTGGATAGCAGTTCCAAAGCCAAGACACGATCCAACAGAGTAAAAAAGTTTTGTTTAAATTATATTTTTAAACAGATGCAGTAGGCCTTAGAAACATAATCATTTTTAGACTCGAATCGGTGAACACATAGACAAAGGAGTCATGTTCACTCTGGTCAAATTTCTCGGTGACTGAGAGTTCGGGGGTTTAATCCCGGTTTTCCAGCCTCGCCTTTTTATTCAAATGCTGGTACATCTCTCTAAATTCTATATTTTCACCCCTAGCCTTAAATGTGGTGTCAAAATACGCGGCGCAACTAAACTGTGAAATATTGAACTAAGGAATTGTATTTATTAATCAGGCTACGTGAAATATTAAAATCTGGCGAATTAACACCGATGAGACCATTATTTATGATTTGTGTTGACAAAAGGTGTCCTTGATTGGTTTATAGGATGCAGAGTCCGCCTTGCCTGTTAGTATGTTGAACTGAACATTTGTTATGATTGCGTGAATCATCATCAGAGCTAGCAACAAGCTTACATTACGCCGTGCAGCAGACGGCCTAGGCAACCCGTAGGCCAGCAACGTCAAAAGTGTTGCCTGCACATTATTTTACGTTAATGTATCCTACATTCTCGAGCGACAATATTATTATAAAAAATAACAATCTTAGCGTATTTTAACAAATGAAGTGTAAAATATTCAAGATAAAACTTTCAGTTTTATGTCAGCACGTATTAAACAAACTACAAGCCAATTATTCACATGAAGATACTTATTTGGTACATATGTATCATTTAATAAATATTATCAATACCAATAACATTAAAATAATAATATATTAACCCACTTTGGTGGCCGCGTGGTCTAAGGTGTCACTCTCGTGTTAGACTAGACCACCGATGACGGTGTAACTGGGGTTCGATCCTGGTTGAGTGAACTGAGGTTGGTTTTTACTAAATGGTTTCTTTCTCTCCACGCAAATATGTGTACATTCCTCTAAATCCAACCTTTCTCATTCATAATCCTTTAGTGTAATTATTATATAGGCGTATAGCCCGGACGGGTAGTAAGACGCGGTGCTAACATAATATATCAATGTTTTGTAAGAAGGATTAACAAATTAATAGCACGAACAATTTTTTACGACCGCATTTTACTCCTCAACCAATCTTAACTACACTCAAGTTTTAATGAGGGAAAAGGTAGAATTTTGATTAAGTGTGTCAGTGTTTTCGTGGAGGGAGAGTGAGAAACCATCAATTGAAAATCAACTTTAATGTACCCAGCCGGGATCAAGCCTTGACCTTCCCGTTTCTATACAACTAGACTTGATATGAACTTGACGTTCAGTACGTGTTCCCACTGACAACAGGTCATAAGAGAAGACTCTTGAGCAGAGAAATAAGGTATAAATAAATATTCTGACGATTATTTACATATATTGGTTTAAATTCTTGTCACATTTTAAAATATTTACATAAGAATGAAAATTAGACTTTGAAAAAATTAGGAGGGAATCAAAGACAGTCCAAATTGTCCACTTCTTCTGTATCCTATATAACTAGTGAACTATAATACTAGTGAATTCTATGGCTACCCCCGTTTCTTAAATTTTGTTTCATTTGAAAAATACACGGATCTATATATTTTGGAAGAGAGAACAAGTGTATATATATCAGGATGCGCCAAAAAGAGGGGGGGGGGAATGGGCCTACCACAGTTCACCCCACTAAGACTACAATTTGTAATTATAATAGAATATTAAAGTATATTATGTACAACTAAATAAATATCGATCAGTGAGGAAGTGTCAAATGCATAGGCTGGATTTTAATAGCATAACATGATATTCAAAGAGACATACCATCACACAACATTTTAAGAGCAAGAGACATGATATTCAAAGAGACATACCATCACACAGCATTTTAAGAGCAAGAGACATGATATTCCCCCTGTGGACTTATTGGACCAGGCGAGTTTCAACTTCCCGCGAATAAAAGGATGACACCAAGGCTATCTGCATACGCTCCTACCAGTTCCTCCTCCATGTTGACAACTGACTGGAGCAACAGACGAGGATAGTGTATTTGAGGGAGAGGACAACAGACGAGGATAGTGTCTCTAGCGGACTGACGGAAACAGACGACCGCTACGTTGCTCACGCAGGGACTGAGCTCTGCTTGGAGAGGAGTCTCCCAGTTATACCGGCCAAAGAGAGACTTTCATTCACTCGTGTTCCGTGTCGTCACGGAGGTCGGACACAGCTCCAGGGTACCCGGGTCGAGACCAGGCACACAATATTAACTGATTACCTGTATTTTATGGCTTTGTCCTCGTATGCACAGAAATAATGATCGTCGCAAAGTTAATAGGGGCCGTTCACTGAACTATTGATGGGAGGGGATCTTACCTGAGGGGGGTATTGGAGGGGATAGTACCTAAGGTGTAGCTTGAGGGGGATCTTACCTTAGGGGAGTATTGAGGGGGGAACTTACCTGAAGTAAATCTTGAGGGGTATCTTGGGGCATCTTACCTGAAGTGGAGCTTGAGGGGGATCTTACCTGAAGTAGATCTTGTGGGGGATCTTACCTGAGGTGGATCTTGAGGGAGATCTTATCTGAGGGGGTTATTAAGAGGATCTTACCTGAAGGGGAGCTTGAAGGGGATCTTACCTGAAGTAGATCTTGAGGGATTTTACCTGAGGGGGATATTGGAGGGTCTTACCTAAGGTGTAGCTTGAGGGGGATCTTACCCTAGGAGTATTGAGGGGAAACTTACCTGAAGTAGATCTTGAGGGGTATCTTGAGGCATCTTACTGAACTGGAGCTTGAGGGGGATCTATCTGAAGTATCTTGTGGGGATCTTACTGAGTGGATCTTGAGGGGATATTATCTGAGGGGTTATTAGAGGATCTTACCTGAAAGGGAGCTGAAGGGGATCTTACCTGAGTAGATCTGAGGATTTACCCGAGGGGATATTGGAGGTCTTACTAAGGTGTAGCTTGAGGGGATCTTACCTTAGGGGAGTATTGAGGGAAACTTACCTGAGTAGATCTTGAGGGTATCTTGAGGCATCTTACCTGAATGAGCTTGAGGGGATCTTATCTGAGTAGATCTGAGGGATCTACCTAGGGATATTGGAGGGTCTTACCTAAGGTGTAGCTTGAGGGGGATCTTCACGAGGGGACATTGACGGGGATCTTGAGGTATCTTATCTTAGGGGGATCCACCTGAAGTAGATTTTGAGGATCTTACCTGATGGGATCTTGACGTAAGAGATCCATCTGGGTTGATTTGGAGGGGATCCCATCTGAGGTGGATCTTGGAGATTTACCCAATGTGTACGTAGGAATGTTTCTATCAAGGTCCTTTACTATCCTAAATTATCTACTTATATTTATATGCCAGAACTCTATCAAAATATTTAAAATTTACATGTTCACTTATTAAATTATATTTTAATAATAAGAATACTTTCTAGGAAAAAATACATAATAAATAAATTATACACTTTTATATTAAACTAATTCATTTTCTAATAACATTACCGATAGTGAGTGATCAATGTTATTTTGTTCCCACTCAAATATTAATTGAGCGTGGTAGACATATTTGAGTTTACAAGACTCAAGTATCGACATTTATTGACGATGCTTTTTTTCCCCTGTGAGATCGATTTAAAATGGCCCCGAGACCAACCGGTGGTCGACCCTTGGATTGTAATATTTCGCTTCCAGGCGGTACTGAATATTAACAGTCTTGGGGTCTTAGGCTCGGTTCGCGATAAAAGGTAAGTCAAGTTGGCCGTGGGTGCAGCGAATATATTTCACGTTAACTTGGTTTAGAATTTAATGAGTTCTGATTGAACCTTAACATAATAAGTTCATCCAATTATAAGTGCAGGTAGCAGAGTCCTCTGGCGGAGAATTACTAAACTATAAGAGTATCAAGTCATTTTAATATTCATACCAAAGCAATATAATTCAAATTATACATAATAGAAACTATCTCCTTGTCGTTAAAAATAATAGCTTCCTGGGTATTTTAATTATGTTCATATCCAACTAAGACGTATCCCCTTCATTAGTCGCATGGTCTAACGCGCTACTATCGTGATAGTCTAATGTCGATGACGGGGAGGTTGGGGTTCGTATCCTGGTTGGGTGTACTGAGAATGGTCTTGGATAAATAATTTTCCACTCTTCCTTCAGTGTGAGTACACTTAATCTAAATTCCATCTTAGACATCACAATTAGAGTAGCGTCTGAACTGAACGGGTAGTAAGACGTGATGGGGAAAAACCTCTAGAGGGCGTACCTAGATATATGGGCTTTATTTTCACGTTTGAATTTAATACAAATTCACTAGAAAACGGTTTTAAAATTAACTCGACGAAACATATTATATGATTAAACTGACTAAAATATGATTTCTAGTTTTGAACAATACTGGACATTTTTGCCATAAGTAAGAAATCAAAATGAAATAATAATAGGTTACTAACCTGTACTCATCAAGATATTGTTAGGTTGTCAAGTCGCAGTTACGGTGACAGAATGCAACTGATGGAGAATAACTGAGTTCAGATATTACTGGAAACAATGGGAAGAACCAGTGGAAACCTAGTCGCAATGGGAAATAACATTAGCATGGACATGAAAGATAAGGTATTACGGTTGAATGGATAGGACTAGCTCAAGATAGGTTAGGGTGTAATGAGGTGGACTGGATAGAACTATACTGAAGATAGGATTAGGGTGTAATGAGTGGACTGACTGAAACTATCAAGATAGAGAAGGGTGAAATGACGGTGGGAACTGGTAAACTAGTCCAGATGGGAAGAAAGATTAGAGTGGACTGATAGAACTAGCTCAGATAGGGATGGTTAAGGGTGAACTGGATAGACTAGCTCAAGATAGGGATAGGGTGTAATGAGGTGGACTGGATAGAACTAGTTGAAGATAGAGATAGGGTGTAATGAGGTGGACTTGATAGAACTATGCTAAAGATAGAGATAGGGTGTAATGAGGTGGACTTGATAAAACTAGCTCAAGATAGGGATTGGGTGTAATAGGTGAACTTGATAGAACTAGCTCAAGATAGGGATTGGGTGTAATGAGGTGGACTTGATAGAAACTAGCTCAATATAAGGATAGGGTGTAATGAGGTGACTGGATAGAACTAGTCAAGATAGGGATAGGGTGTAATGAGGTGACTGGATAGAACTAGCTCAAGATAGGGATTGGGTGTAATAGGTGGACTTGATAGAACTAGCTCAAGATAGGGATTGGGTGTAATGAGGTGGACTGGATAGAACTAGCTCAAGATAGGGATTGGGTGTATATGAGGTGGACTTGATAGAACTAGCTCAAATAGGGATAGGGTGTAATGAGGTGGACTGGATAGAACTAGCTCAAGATAGGGATAGGGTTGTAATGAGGTGAACTGGATAGAACTAGCTCAAGATAGGGATTGGGTGTAATGAGGTGGAACTGATAGAACTAGCTCAAGATAGGGATTAGGGTGTAATGAGGTGGACTGGATAGAACTAGCTCAAGATAGGATAGGTGTAATAGGGGGACTTGATAAACTATAGAACTATCTCAAGATAGGGATTGGGTGTAATGAGGTGGACTGGATAGAACTAGCTCAAGATAGGGATAGGGTGTAATGAGGTGGACTGATAGAACTAGCTCAAGATAGGGATAGGGTTAATGAGGTGGACTGGATAGATACTAGCTCAATATAAAGATAGGGCGTAATGAGGTGGACTGGATAGAACTATCTAATATAGATTGTCATGAAATGAGTGGACACTGGAATCACGGAACTTGCTCATAGAATAGTTATATGGGTATACATGATCGGTGTGACTGGTAGTAACTTCACTCATATTTAAGGCATAAATAGATAGGGTGTAATGAGGTGGACTGGATAGAACTAGCTCAAGATAGGGATAGGGTGTAATGAGGTGGACTGGATAGAACTAGCTCAAGATAGGGATTGGGTGTAATGAGGTGGACTGGATAGAACTAGCTCAAGATAGGGATAGGGTGTAATGAGGTGGACTGGATAGAACTAGCTCAAGATAGGGATAGGGTGTAATGAGGTGGACTGGATAGAACTAGCTCAAGATAGGGATAGGGTATAATGAGGTGGACTGGATAGATCTAGCTCAATATAAAGATAGGGCGTAATGAGGTGGACTGGATAGAACTAGCTCAATATAAAGATAGGGTGTAGTGAGGTGAACTGGATAGAACTAGCTCAAGATAGGGATAGGGTGTAATGAGGTGGACTGGATAGAACTAGCTCAATATAAAGATAGGGTGTAATGAGGTGGACTGGATAGAACTAGCTCAATATAAAGATAGGGTGTAATGAGGTGAACTGGATAGAACTAGCTCAAGATAGGGATATGGTGTAATGAGGTGGACTGGATAGAACTAGCTCAATATAAAGATAGGGTGTAATGAGGTGGACTGGATAGAACTAGCTCAAGATAGGGATAGGGTGTAATGAGGTGGACTGGATAGAACTAGCTCAATATAAAGATAGGGTGTAACGAGGTGGACTGGATAGAACTAGCTCAAGATAGGGATTGGGTTTAATGAGGTGGACTGAATATAACTAGCTCAAGATAGGGATAGGGTGTAATGAGGTGGACTGGATAGAACTAGCTCAATATAAAGATAGGGTGTAATGAGGTGAACTGGATAGAACTAGGTCAAGATAGGGATTGGGTGTAATGAGGTGGACTGGATAGAACTAGGTCAAGATAGGGATTGGGTGTAATGAGGTGGACTGGATAGAACTAGCTCAAGATAGGAATAGGGTGTAATGAGGTGGACTGGATAGAATTAGCTCTAGATAGAGTTAGGGTGTAATGAGGTGGACTGTATATAACTTTTTAAAGATAGGGATAGAATGTAATGAGATTTACTGGATATAGCTATCTCAGGGGAGTGTCCTTCCCCCTACCCCACTCCCAAAAAATATGTCCGTGGATCCAGCCTTACTCAAACAAATACAATTATATTCGTAAATTTGTAAAATGACAGCTGGACATGGGAATCTAACCCGGGACCCTTGGTTTAGCATGCTAAGTCTCTACCAGTGAGCTATCCAGGACTCGTCCTATGCTCGGGGTAGTTTTCAACCCATATTTTAAGGCAGAATCTGTTGTGGACGTGTGGAACTCCTCAGCTACCATGAGCTAACATTGATACCACAGCTACCGGCGACTCTTGAGCGGTTTTACGTGTCCGTTGGTGTTGGTGTCGACCCTGAATCTAGTCAGCTTAGTCAAGGGTTCGACTATCGTGCGCAGGGGTAATTTTTCAAATTGCAAATCCTGATACTCGATGTGTCTATACCCGTTGTTTCCATAATTTAATCTTTAGGTAAATGATCACAGCTGAACATTCTGAGATACTTGAGGATTGCTTTCAGTGGTTTTGGTGCTTTCTGCCATTCTCATAGTTATTATTATTATTATTATTATTATTATTATTATTATTATTAGCACCGCGTCTTACTACCCGTTCGGATTATACGCACTTACGCTAATGTGTAATGGTAGGGTGATTGTGAGATGAAATGGAGGACCTACAGTTTAACGTGGGATCCGAACCACGGTGGAGGCCTGGAATTCCTCACATTCACAAGTTGTGATTAATACACATCCTGTCAGAGGTGAAGGAAGGGTTTGGCAATCAGATAAATCCGTGCCGGAACCGAGGATTGAACCCCGGACCCTCAGCACAGAAGTCTGACACCTTACCACTAGACCACCAGGTCACCATTCTCATAGTAAATACCGCGGTGTAAGGATACATATTTTCGACCAAGTGGTGTCCTTAGACGCCTAAATATCCTTTCACTATAGTATGATGTGGTTGTAAAGCTCCGCAATAAAACCAAGTTGGGACCTCAAGAAATATCATCCAAAGCTTTTATAAAGAGAACCGGTAGCTCCTGCGTTCGTTGACCCGTTGCATTTCAGCGTATAATAGGGGGAGACTATGCACCGAAACGGGCCAGGGTTTAGGTTCGACGCTCGGACAGTGCACGTCATTCTATATTTTGGTAGTAGTCTGCCAACCGCTGACTTGTATGATAAGCACTCTACTCAGTGTTGACAAGTCTATAGTCTCTAGATAGTACATGGACCTGAAATGGATTGTATTTTGACCGAGCTAGTCGTGTTGAGCTCAACCGCCGAGGACGGGGAGATCGAGGTTCGAATCTCGGTCTGGTGAACTGGGGTGGTTTTTCCTAAGTGGTTTTCCACTCTTCTTCCACGCAAATGCGGGTTCACTTCCTCTAAATTCAACCCTCCCAATTCCTAATCCATTGTCGTAATACTTACGCGTATAACCCGAACGGGTAGTAAGACGCGGTGCTAAATATTATTATTATTATTATTTTGACCTATAGGATTCTACTTTCTGACATTATATTGACAGGCCCAGAGATTTTAATAAAAAATTAATAACATTTGTTACTTTATAGCAGGGCCACAGGATATGACTTTTAGAAAATATCCTTAAGTTGGATTGTACACGTGGTGAAACTATATCAAAAGTAGCATCCAGATCGTACAGTTGGCAACACTGACTCTTCTTAGTCACGTGCTGATGTAATAATCTCTGTCATTGGTTGAACAGCTCGGTTGGTACTATCTCCCATTGGCTGCTGATAAATGTGTGTGTATGTGTGGTGTGAGTGTGTGTGTGTGTGGGCTGATTGCCATAGGGAGGTTTTAACCTGGCTGCTAAACTTGGTGGTAAATATAGTTCCATGCATTTATCCGTGAGGTCACGCGTGTTTTCCGGTCAGTCTTGACATAAGGTGTTCGTTTCCCCTTTCGGAGGAATATTGTGATTTTTTTGGAAATTATAGCTAGTCTATATTTAAATTTAACAAAGTTATACTAACAGAAACACATAAATACACACATATAATGATTGTAAACATACACAAAACATATTTTAAACACACATACGTTGACTTTCTTACCTTCACATAAACATACTCTCACATTTATTTTTCCATGCAAACTTAGCCATGCATACACACATATACACAGGGTGTATTTAAGTAGCGAGGTGTGAATACTTTCACCAAACATCACCCAATCAATAGCTCACCCACTTTCCCTAAATTGTGTTTGTTGAGTATTTTCAAAAAAATGTGTTCTTTACCTTTGTAAATCTAAAAACACACAAGCATCCACTCACAATAATATATTGAAGAGTAGAAATTATTTATCAACCAAGGTATTGAAAATTTGACAAAGATATTTAAAAACAACAATAATAATTGAGGGTAAATAGTTTTGGAGCTACCTTTTACCGGGACTATGACGCTCCCTGTGATTCAGCCGCTCGCGCATCAATGGAAGAAATTGTTTCATAATTCCCGGTGGCTCAGTCGCACGCACATCAATGGAGGAAATGGATTCATGATTCCCTGTGGCTCAGTCGCATGCACATCAATGGAGGAAATTACTTTATGATTCCCTGTGGCTCAGTCGCATGCACATCAATGGAGGAAATTACTTTATGATTCCCTGTGGCTCAGTCGCATGCAAATCAATCGAGGAAATTACTTTATGATTCCCTGTGACTCAGTCGCATGCACATCAATCGAGGAAGTGGTTTCATAATTCCCGGTGGGTCATTCGCACGCCCATCAATGGAGAAAATGGCTTCATGATTCCCTGTGGCTCAGTTCAACGCGCATCAATGGAAAAAATGGCTTCATGATTCCCGGTGGGTCATTCGCACGCACATCAATGGAGGAAATAGATTAATAGTTACCAGTGGATCAGTCTCACGCACATTAGTGGAGGAAATGGTTTCATGATGCCCGGTGACTCAGTCACGTGCACATCAGTGGAGAAAATTGCCTCATGATTCCCGATGGCTCAGTCACACCTAAGCCTTCACAACGCATCTTAGTAGTAACAGACTGCCTTGTTCCCACGCGTGTTACAAACGCCACGCATGTGCACAAAATACTTCTCAATATGTTTTATATCCAGTCTAGTTTGTGGGAATGCACTTTATTTTTATACTGACAAAAGTGAGCACAGAGAACATTACCATTGTATGTATTGATTGTTTTATGTTTAATAAACTGGATTCCTCTTATTTTCAACTGTTTCTAGTGGTAGCACGGGGCACCACTAGCATGTCTCATCCCTGATGTTTGCAGATATACGGAATGCATCTTCCTCATTATAAAAAAATATGCTACAAAAATATGTTTCAAGCTTTTATTATTTCAATATTTAAGGCATTTAACATGAACTTTCGGACCGATTGATTATGTCAGCACACGACCATTAAATAAACTTAAATATAGAAGAGAAACAACAAAAAGCCCCCAGCCATTAATCCATCACTATGAAAGAGGAAACCCCAATTAACCCATTTATATATTTGTTTGCATACCGGGGATCGAACTCGGGACCTTTTGCTTACTAAACAGACACGCTACTATCTCATTTAAGGTGTCAGATAAGCCTCTATGGTTGCACCATTGTATTAAATAACACTAAAGAAAAGTAACCACATTGATTAAAATACGCTTTATTGAGCTCTAGAAATGTGTATGTTTGTTTACAAGGTAATAGCTTACTAGTATTTAACTCTGGAGATGTGTATGTTAGTTCTCAAGGTAATAGCTTACTAGTATTTAACTCTGGAGATGTGTATGTTAGTTCTCAAGGTAATAGCTTACTAGTATTTAACTCTGGAGATGTGTATGTTAGTTCTCAAGGTAATAGCTTACTAGTATTTAACTCTGGAGATGTGTATGTTTGTTATCAAGGTAATAGCTTACTAGTATTTAACTCTGGAGATGTGTATGTTTGTTCTCAAGGTAATAGCTTACTAGTATTTAACTCTGGAGATGTGTATGTTTGTTCACAAGGTAGTAGCTTACTAGTATTTAACTCTGGAGATGTGTATGTTTGTTCTCAAGGTAATAGCTTACTAGTATTTAACTCTGGAGATGTGTATGTTTGTTATCAAGGTAATAGCTTACTAGTATTTAACTCTGGAGATGTGTATGTTAGTTCTCAAGGTAATAGCTTACTAGTATTTAACTCTGGAGATGTGTATGTTAGTTCTCAAGGTAATAGCTTACTAGTATTTAACTCTGGAGATGTGTATGTTTGTTATCAAGGTAATAGCTTACTAGTATTTAACTCTGGAGATGTGTATGTTAGTTCTCAAGGTAATAGCTTACTAGTATTTAACTCTGGAGATGTGTATGTTAGTTCTCAAGGTAATAGCTTACTAGTATTGAGCTCTGGAGATGTATATGTTAGTTCTCAAGGTAATAGCTTACTAGTATTTAACTCTGGAGATGTGTATGTTTGTTATCAAGGTAATAGTTTGACTAGTATTGAGCTCTGGAGATGTGTATGTTAGTTCTCAAGGTAATAGCTTACTAGTATTTAACTCTGGAGATGTGTATGTTAGTTCTCAAGGTAATAGCTTACTAGTATTTAACTCTGGAGATGTGTATGTTTGTTATCAAGGTAATAGCTTATTAGTATTTAACTCTGGATATTGTGTATGTTAGTTCTCAAGGTAATAGCTTACTAGTATTTAACTCTGGAGATGTGTATGTTAGTTCTCAAGGTAATAGCTTACTAGTATTTAACTCTGGAGATGTGTATGTTAGTTCTCAAGGTAATAGCTTATTAGTATTTAACTCTGGAGATGTGTATGTTAGTTCTCAAGGTAATAGCTTACTAGTATTTAACTCTGGAGATGTGTATGTTAGTTCTCAAGGTAATAGCTTACTAGTATTGAGCTCTGGAGATGTATATGTTAGTTCTCAAGGTAATAGCTTACTAGTATTTAACTCTGGAGATGTATGTTTGTTATCAAGGTAATAGTTTGACTAGTATTGAGCTCTGGAGATGTGTATGTTAGTTCTCAAGGTAATAGCTTACTAGTATTTAACTCTGGAGATGTGTATGTTTGTTATCAAGGTAATAGTTTGACTAGTATTTAACTCTGGAGATGTGTATGTTAGTTCTCAAGGTAATAGCTTACTAGTATTTAACTCTGGAGATGTGTATGTTTGTTCACAAGGTAATAGCTTACTAGTATTTAACTCTGGAGATGTGTATGTTAGTTCTCAAGGTAATAGCTTACTAGTATTTAACTCTGGAGATGTGTATGTTAGTTCTCAAGGTAATAGCTTACTAGTATTTAACTCTAGAAATGTGTATGTTTGTTTACAAGGTAATAGCTTACTAGTATTTGACTCTGGAGATGTGTATGTTTGTTCACAAGGTAATAGCTTACTAGTATTTAACTCTGGAGATGTGTATGTTTTTCCACAAGGTAATAGTTTGGCTTACAGTGATTTCCTAATGAATCTTAGATCGATCACTCGTGTGTGTTCCCTGGTTAGCGTCAATCTGAGGCTAGACGGGGCAAAGTGTGTGAAGCAAAGGCGACCTCTTGAGGCCCATGTGAGGCAGTGGAGCGACTGCTGTGTCTAATGACCTGGTTACCATCGTCTCTTTGTCCACGGCGGCCGACCACAACTTTTTGATGTTTTGTTCGGCGGGACTGACTCACTCGTCCTGTATGAGACGATTAACCGACTGTCTCATTACCGGACCACATCGGCTGTTCTCATACAATGAGCCTATAGGCCGTTTCACTCTCAAATTGCAGTACAGGCTCTTATGGACTATTACCATCTCTTTCCAACCCATTGATCTCTCCGTTAGCGCTGTCCTTTTTCTACCAAGCGGAGTTGCCATTTTGTATCTTAAATTTTAACGTCGTTATTTCTATGAAATAAGCATAGCATATTAATGAACATACATTTATGCATCTTGTGAAATCAATTTAAACCACCATAGATGTTTTTAAAGCACTATTTTTTTCAAAATACGAAAATATGCATTGTGTCAAAGTTTTATGAGGTTCCAAATGTATCTCGTCATAAGTCTAGTTATAATTGTGTGGAAAAGCTAGTAATTTTATGGTGGCTGTTATAATAGTTATGAACAACGTCTGCAAAGTCTGAAAGGAATATCTTTAATACAATGCTAAAAAAAAAATTAAAACGTATTATACCTCCTGAAATATTAAAAGTAAAACATGAAAAAGTTGTCTTGTTGGAAACTTTTTTTCTTTTGATTTTGCTTGGGTACATTATGTTTAAGAAATTATAAGAAAAGATCATATTTATTTTTGAAAAAAACTATGGGCCAATAGCACCCCCCATTTATGCGTGGTAGCGTTTTGAAGTTGAAGAGGGTGTAGTTCACTTTAAGCTCTGTCCGGTCTTAAAGAGCAGCGTAATGTTATACAGTTGTAGCGTTGAAAACTGAAGCGTTAGTTCATCCCATCCACATCATAATTGATAATATTTGTTTCACAAAATACAAGGTTCCGCAACTTAAACATTCACTATACTCATCTTAGTTTGTAATTATAGTTTAATAAACAAGGTTATATAGTACTTGCCAAGGCAATGTTAAAAATTTGAGAATACATTATATATGTAGCTCCAAATTATACTAAACTATGCTTTTGAATTAAGAAACCAACTACCCACAGGGGTCTAAGATTTTACACTCGCATTTACATTTTGCCACAGTTTCTAATCAGGCCCGGGTTCGAATCCTGGTCGAGTTCACTGGCGTTAATTAAACACTTTAGCACAGTCGTTAGAGCATGAGCCAACTGAGATAGAGGTCTGATATTGGTATGGTCTGAGATTTATCTTTGGTAAATTGTCGGCTATGGGACTGGATGTTGTGTTTTATTAGTATTAGGGTAGTTTGTAAGTCGTGTGTTGATATAATAAACTTATTTGAAAAGTACATCCACCTAATACAAAATAATTATCTGAGGTTGATTTTAACCAGTTATTTTCCATAGTTTCAGGAAAATACTCGTGCACATAATCTCAACCACTTTTCTCTGTTATATTATTGATTTAAATCAGTGTAAAATGCTGAAAGTCAAAGCACAGTCTTCAGGCGTAGCACTCCTTGTAAACATAAATATAACCCTGCTGACTTCACACCAATGAATCCTACTGATAACAGTCCTCTTGGAAAAGCAAAGCACAGCTGTTTGAAATACATCCAAGAAGCCTCTCTCCAGTTGTGATCCATTAGTCTTGTGTTACGGGTTACGGTCATTATTTTGGCGTACAGAGTGCTAAGAGTGTTTGGTGGTTTAATTGTTATTTGGATCAAACGTTTGATCATATTATATTTTAATTATTCCTTATATTTTTAGTTATAATATATTTTACTTTATATGGGATTATCATTTTATATATTATTGACTATTGATTCATAGTGTTTAGTGTTAGTTTTTAAAATTATTTATCATGGAAACAGTGAAAAGAAAATTGCATAGCATAGGTATACAGAGAAGCAAAGAACGTCAAATAGTAATGAACGTTTTCAATTATTTTACTAAGACAATGAATGTCACCAAAGTGGTTAGGGAAACATGTAAAGCCACGAAATGTTCTGAAAGAACTATTTACACATTAAAAGAGGAACAAAAATGTGGTCCTTTGCGGACTCCTTCAAAAAGAAAACAAAAGAGAAAAGGGAAACAAAAAAATTCAAGAACGAGCACATACGATGCTATTGTACAAAGTGGTGTTCGTCGTCTTGTCCATTCCATGTTTTTCGACAACTTGCCCCTACTGTATTATTTTAGCGAGGGTAAACGCAGACGACACATTGCCCAATTTCTCACGAGTTACCTTATACAGATTTTTGCAGGAGATGGGTTTTAAGTATGAACGAAGGGGGTAACAAGAGTGCTTTCATTGAAAGGGATGACATTATTAGGTGGCGTCATAAGTATTTGAAGGATATTAAGAAGTTCAGAGCTGAAGGTAGACCTATTATTTATACAGATGAATCATGGGTAAATGTTGGACATAGCGTTTCCAAGGAGTGGAAAGATACAACCATCCAGAGTTCTCGGCAAGCATTTCTTGAGGGGTTAAGCACGGGACTGAAGCCACCACGGGCTCGCGGACCACGCTTTGCGATGGTTCATGCTGGAAATGACAATGGCTTTGTTGAAGGTGCTGAACTCTCGTTTTTGTGCAAGAAAAACCAGCAGATGCTCATGACGAAATGGATGGTGACGTTTATGAAAAGTGGTTTTCAGAACAATTACTTTCTAATACACCTGAAGGAGCTGTTATCGTAATCGATAATGCAGCCTATCACAGCAGAAGGTGTGAAGCGATCCCGACCACATCATGGCGTAAAGCTCAAATAGCTGAGTGGCTTATCCATAAGAACATTGATGTTGATGACGAAATGTTGAAACGGGAAATGCTGTATTTGGTTTCGCAACACAAACAAAATTTGAAAAATACAAGTGGATGAGATGGCGAAGGCGGTGGATCGACAAGTCATTCGTTTGCCTCCGTATCACTGTGAACTTAACCCTATAGAGATGGTGTGGGCTCAGGTAAAAACATTTATTAAAATGAACAATACTAGTTTTAAGGTTAAAGATATGAGGCCTTTAATAGCTGCAGCGTATGAAAAGGTTTCTATAGAAAACTGGTTCAATTATGTAAATCACGTCAAAAAAAATTGAAAATGACATGTGGAAAGCAGATGAGCTGCAGGATGACGAGGAGCAGTTTTTAATAAGATTAACTTCATCATCCTCATCCTCAACCCAAAAGTCCACCTACTCACTCTCAAAACTTTGAGCTACCTGGACCATCCACTAAATACTACTTCACAATTGATGGAGTCACGCCCTTGTGCGGGGACAGCGATGAAGCATAAAGGTATTTTTTAGGTTTAAACTAATATGTTATTTACGTTACATAGAAGGCTTGAATAAATTTTAGAATCCTCCCTCCTTTATAATGACCAGTATTTTAATTTATAAAACTATTGTATATTAATTTGTTATTATTTTGATTATTGAGTTTTAGCTTTTACTATAGTAAAGATGAATTAGGTAGGCCTAATTGTTTATAAAAGTGCACACACATTCACATGCAAACAGGGAATATTATTTTATAAGCCTATGTACTTTGGAAGACCATCTTTGAAAGGATTCGATCTCCAACCTATTCATTGTAGGTGACAGTGTACGGTGTATATCAAATTGACATTAATATGTTAATAAACAGAATAATACACAATTCTTGACAGCTCAAACTTCATAGCGTGTATAAAGTTTGAATGTAAAAGTTGTCCAATTATTTCGAGTGGGTGAGATCTGGCAACTGCGCGCTCCATAAGACCTGTACTGCAGAGTAAGAGTGAAACGGGCTATAGTTACCACGCTTCATCTCTGGTACAGTCCGACATACAATATAGTCCGTGTGAATATTGAGAGGACACGTCTCGGTGATCAAACGGTCCAAGGCAGGGTTCGCAACTCACGGCCCACGGGCCAACATATCTGACCGGCCCGCGTACCTGCAATAATTTTATATTACTATCCAACCTGCAGTCACAAAACATTAAAACTCCATTTTAGTGCGTAAATAATTTTAAATAACAAAAAAAACACACAAAGCAACTTTAAATTGTAATATATTTTATCACTTTACATTCTTGGTTGCGGGAATGTTTATTTAAATATTTTAATAAATATGACCTCAAGAAGAAAATGTTGGAAATGAAGTATGTGGGAAAAAGTCCGCAGGGGAGGCCAAGAAAGAGATGGGAGGCGCAGATAACAGAAAGTGTTCAAGTGAGAGGAAAAAATGGAAGAAATTAGGAGGAAGAGTGGTGGAAGGATAGAGGAAGATGGAGGCATTTTACTAAACTGACGCGGCCACAGGCTGGAAACATTTGGTGATGATGATGTATATAATTATATTACTAAGGATTTTAAATACATAGCATCAAATAGCATCGGTGAGCACGCGGATTAAACTTCAGAGTCTTGTGGTCTAGTTTGCCAATGTTCAGGAGGTCAGTGCTCGAATTACAACTGGGTGTGCAGAGGGTGTTTTTCACTTAAATATTTCCCTCTCTCTATCCACGCAAATGCGTGTACATTCCCTCTAAATTACCCCTTCCTCATCCCTAGCACAATAGTGTAACAAGTACATATGCGTATAAGCAAGACATGGTGCTAAAATAAATTCAAAAAGATAGATGGATGGAAACATAGTAGCCGCTAAGCTCTTCATTTTTGAAGGGGGACAGAGTGAACCATTTTCACTATAAATTATTTCGCACCAAATAAACATAATAAATTGTAACGTAATTAATATAAGTTACTGACTAGGGGTGGTTTTATTACTTGATAACAGAAGCAAGGTCGAAGAAAAACGAAGGGGGAGGGGGTCGTGGAGGTCTGGATCTCGCCCCCTTGAAATTTGAAGGGCCACTCTAGAGGGGTCTATTAATACGTATAAACAATTTTTTGGCTAAAGGTATAGTACCATTTTCTAGCAGACCCCTCCTCCCCTCTCCCTTGAAAAACTAGCTTTCTACGCTCTTGAACAGAAGCTTCTTTTGGAAACAAAACCAGAATATAATTTTTAATATATACGTACTTTTAATTAAAACAAAAAAGGTAAAATTTGTTGTTTTTTGGATAGCTTATACTTTTTTTATAACGAACTTGGGATTATTAGATACGTAGCTTATCACGCATTTATATTTCCCGTGTTTCCCTTTGAAGAGGCCGACTGGCTGTACGCACTCAATGAGAGCATCATCCAAAGTGGAGAGCTGTGTGACCGTGCGTTGACTAGACGTGACGCGACGCGCAGCAACGCAGTTCACAGCATCCCATCCAACCGGAAAGATCTTCCACAGCAGTATTTTCTCCCAATCTCCTCTTACTACCCATCTGAGCTATAAGTCAGTTTAATTATCCTAGTGGGGTAAGGAAGGAGGAAGGAGTAGCTAAGAGTAAATGTACCAACATTTGCGTAAGGATCCAGTGGAAAAATGTATACAAAAAAACACCTGGCTGCAATTCGAACCCCAACCTCCCCGTTATCAACAAGCCAACCTATGCGAGCCTGACATTTAGTCCACGTGTCCATCTATTCGGGTGTTAATGTAAAAACAATTTATTTGGACATGGGGTAGGGGGTAAAAAAATGCGAGATAGCACCATCTTGCTCTGATGTTAGCTCGGCGCAAGCTATCTTGAGGATAAGTAATAATTCTCTAAGAGCGGGTCTTCAACAAAAACTGAGTACTGTTACATTCTCGAGCGATTTGATGAGCGTTTCGAAGAACCGATCCGACAACTCGGACGGTGGGGAAAAAAAACTCCAAGGGGAAATTGAATAGACGCTAGATTACTAAGTCATCAAAGTTGGGATTAAGAACAGCTTCGAAGAATTTAACCTTTTAAAAAATATATATATAAAAAGATTCATTCAGCTATTAATGTGGTCTTAATAAATTGCGGTTTTCATAGCAAACTTTTTTTTTTTTGGCAAAATAAATAAAATATTTCTCCAGTAGAAGCAAAGAGTTTAATTTTCTTCCCACGGTGATATCAACAGTTGTTGAATATCTCTCATGATCATAACGGTATTAGATGAGAAACTTTTTTAATGAATATAAAAAATTGTCATTAAATCCCAGGACATCCTTCTCAGATATTCAACAACTGTTGATATCACCGCGTGAAGAAAATTAAACTAAATGTTTCTACTGGAGGATTGCTTGATATATTTTGGCGAAAAAAGTTGTTTACCACGAAAAGTGTAAAAAAGATGCCCTGAGATCCCAATCCCTGCCGTCTCATTATAATGTTCGGTCGGACTTCCGTGCTAGGGGTCCGGGGTTCAATCCTCGGTCCCAGCTCAGATTTATCTGATCGCCAAACCCTTCCTTCACCTCTGACAAGATGTGTATTAATCACAACTTGTGAATGTGAGGAATGCCAGGCCTCCACCGTGGTTCGGATTCCACGTTAAACTGTAGGTCCTCCATTTCATCTCACAATCACCCTACCATTGCACATTAGCGTAAGTGCGTTATACCCCGGAAGTAGTAAGACACGGTGCTAATAATAGTAATAATAATAATAATAATAATAATAATAATAATAATATAATGTTCGGTTCGTTTCGTGAGCTCTTGTGAATGTTACACGATCTGTTTGAAGAATGCTCTTTCAGAGTTCAGATCAGGGACAAGTCTGAATATTCTTAATTTGGAGAAGCTCCTTTCTAAGGTGCCAGGGGATATCTGACAGTTTGCCAAACAAACTTTACCAAAGAGTCAACAGAATATAGATGTTGGAAACAAATTAGCGATGACTCAACAATAGTTTCCTTAACTTCAGCAGCTCCAGTTAACCTTGATTCTATCATCTATACATATATAATTATATCATATGCACTTTTAAATCACATTAGTTTAGTAACGAATTCGTATCAGATCCCTAACTGAATAAAAAGCTCGCACACACAATGCTTCTAACTCCGAGAAGTCGAGAGAAGGTAAAAATACAAATTTATCACAAGTGTGTTAAAGTCCACCGTGCTAAAAGCTTTTGAAAGATCTAATTGTATACAGTCATATTTTAAAAGCTTTTAACATACCTATTATAAACTTGCGTGTATTTAAAACATCTCCAGGCAATGTACACTGAATGAAATCATATTGGAATGTCACCAGAAAAGTGTCAGGACAGGTAAAATATTTTAAAATGGTTACCAGTTGTGGTCGGTGTTCGATAGGGCTCCGTTCTGCGACCAGTGATATTTTATTTATATGTGAGTGATATCAATTTCTCAATATCACATATATGCTGATAAGTGATGTCCTTCAAATTAATATTAATACCAACTGTTCGTCAATAAATACATGACTTAGGCTTTATCATAGCTGCAATGCAAGGCTTGATAAGAAATCCATTATTTTAAATCAAGGCCGTAGTCAGGGGGGAGATTTTAGGGGTTCAAACCTCCCACCCCCCAAATTATATAAACAAAATATATATGGCTTTATTTATGGTTCAAACAATATCAAAATTAAGGTACAAGTACTAATTAGGGAGCTATGTAAACCAAAAGTACTTCATCGATCTTCTAGAGGTGTTTAATATTTAGAAATTTTTTCTAGCCTCCGGCAATTGGGGATGTGCCCACCAAGCCTCTCCTGAAATTATTGGCTGGCTACGGCCTTGTTTTAAATTAAACCATGAAAAACCTCAACTCATTCTTATAGGAACATGCAGACAAAATATTGAATGTTTCTGAGCGACAAAACTGGGAGAAATTACAATAATTTTCTATTTCTTTAACTTTATTAAAACATCATATTTTTAAATTTATTATTGATATGTGTTTGTATTTTCAACAGTGACTTGTAACGGAAACAGTACGGTGGAAGTTAAACCAAGGGGGAGGGGATTGGTGACAGTGGGACCAACCCCGAGTGAGCTAAGAAAGAGGTTTGCAAAGTGCTTCGTGTGGTGACGTATGGATCTGAGATGTGGACAATCAGAAAGAGGGAACAAAGTGCTTCGTGTGGTGACGTATGGATCTGAGATGTGGACAATCAGAAAGAGGGAACAAAGGTATTCGGAGGGTTGTGAGAAGGTGAAATGTATGGACAGGGTGAGGAGTGAGGAAGTGTTGAGGAGGAAAGGAGTCTGATAGAGATGATAACGAAGAGAAAAACATCTTGATTGGGCCACACACTACGTAGGGATTGTTAAATGAAGAGGATCATGGAGGGAAGATAGAGATGAAAAGAGGAAGAAGAAGGTTTGGAATGCTAACAAATATCAACAAAGGAAGACGCTCAGGACCGTAGATTATGGAAGATGTCCAGTTGATACCTGTCTCAGGACAGATTCACAGTAGAAGAAGAACTGAAATACCTATGTTTTGTTTTTTATCTCTAGTTTAGTGGATTAGATAAATCAAGGCCGTTTTTATTACCAATATCAATATATCATTCAATATTTCAGGCGTTAGGACATTACTTTCAACAAAATACTTATTAGTTATATTATTATACCAGCCAACAGTGAAAGCGTTGTGATTATATACTCTAGAGGTATCTATATTATAAAAGCGGAATGCTGCAGTCATGTCATATAACTTAGCTTATGATTATATTAAAGTGGTTTTAAATAACTTCCATTTAACAGTTACAGATCTGTTCGTTATTCCTACTGTGTTCTTACTCATATAACAAATATATCTACAGACTTTGGTATTGATGTGATCATACACTCCCCTCTATTGGAGGAAGTTTGTACTACACTCTTTAGTTGTATGGGTCTTATAAGAGATAGCACAACAATCTAAATTTACCACTTCTGATTTTTAATGTTTATTAAATGTAATTTTAAAAGGTTTAAGATATTATGACTATAAAATATTGTTTGATAGGGTATATTTATTATAATCATATTAGATGAAAATTATTTAAATATGAATATGATAGGACAACAAAAAAAGTTTCTATAATTCCCTGAGAAGCGTACTATTCCAAATTATAATATTATGTCAAATATGCCACCAAAATTTCCAATCAAAAACATTAATAGAAATTAAATATCAATAACAGAATATACAGAAGCTCAGATCAATTTAAAACAAAATATATCATGTTCAATATCAGCTAAAGTGGTGATAGGATGTTTTCTATCTGGGTGCTGCGATCTAGGGATTATAACATTAACTGCAAACCTCAATTTTACAGTCTCGGTGTCTCAGTTGTCATTTTATTTGAGGAACATTATTACTTATTAAATAATTTTTATTTAATTTGTATCATCATGGCTCACTACCCATTCGGGTGATTACGTAACATACATGTGCTCAACATTTAATGGTTTTCACCAAGCTGATACACAAAATGCTTGCTAAAGCTAACTACAGCTAAGAAATGCAAAAGATAGCCTACCTGGTTTAATTCTGCCATCATAACATTACTGTTAATTAATTACATGTACCCGCATTTACGGGGGGAAAGAGTGAGAAGACATTTGGGTAAAAAAAACAGCGCCCAGTAAACATGCCCAGGATTCGAGCCTCAACCTCATCAAGACTTGGTGAGCCTGCCATTTAGTCCACGTGACCACCGATACGGATATATTATGCAAATTAAATAGATAACTACAAGTGAGCCTCTGCGGTGATCACATGGTCTAAGGTGTAACACTTGCAATATACTGGTATGACAATGACGGGTAGATTGGGGTTCGAATTCCGGTTGGGTGTAGTGAGGGTGATTTCCCCCTAACAAAAAATTGTCAGTCTCTCTACACACAATTGTGAGTACACTTCCTCTAAATTAAACCTTACTCTTCCATAATATAGAAACGTAACTAGTACATAAGCGTAGAATCCAAGCGGGCAACGAGATGACGAGAAAAAACAAATGCTACGAAACCAACAACAAGTCAATAATCAATCAATCAGCACTATAGATCTACCTCAGTGGTCTTGGGGTATTGTACTCACCTCACAACACGATGTTCGTGGGTTCAGACCCAATCGAGGTCGGCGTATTCTGAGCGACAAAGATCCGTAGCACAACTTCCTTCGGGGAGGGGGTGGAGGAAAGCCGTTGGTCGCATGTCGATTGTGGGGTGTAAAAGAACCCTGGTAGGTAAGGGAAAATACATTTCCCGGCAAAATTGGTGGGTCCTTTCGCTCTAGCTTATAGAAATTCTCGTGCGCTGATATAATTAGTAGGTTCAGAAAGTGCACGTAAAATACCTTAAATACATTTTTTAAAGTACTATAGCCTCAAACAAAAATATAGAATATAGAATTCTACTAATTTACCCTCAAGTAGGTTTTCCTTAAAAAAATAACCATATCACCTTGTTAATTGCCATAAACAATCGTCACTTAGATTTATTTTAAATAAAATTGTTCGAACAATTCAAAATAAACTAATTTTCCCAAATCAGTTATTTGTAAGCTACCCTCAAATTATTTGTGTTTTTAAAAATAAAAATAGTTTCTTATTTGTGATAAAAAAAACCTTTTTGAACTAAATCTTTAAGACCCTTTTGGAAAATATTCATTTCAAATTTTCTATAACTCATCATAATTGAGCTACTCTTTAATTGTTAATTTTAGGAAAATAAGCACATTTTAATATTCATTAAGTAAAACTGGCCTTAGGTATAAATTTTAACCCAAATCGTTAGAATATTTCATATTTGTAAAAAATTAGATGTCAGGAAAACTACTTCTATACGAATTTCCTCCTCAAAAACCAGGTATACATTCTAAACAAAATCGTTGAAGCTATTTGAAAAAAAAAAAAAAAATGGAATTTCCAACAATGATTTATCAGTAGGCTAAACAACACTTAAATTAAGAGTTAGGATCAAAATAAAAATAAAAATCTGTAGATATAGCCATAAAACATCTAAATATATTAAAACAAAATCCATCAAATTCGAGAAATGGTTCAGGGTCCATGCATGAAATGTCAACATCCACCAAAATCTCGATTATTTTACCATCACAATACTTCCTCTCATCTAAGGTTCTCGAGAAAGTAAAAACAAACAGACTAAGGTATTAAAATAGTTAGTTTTCTCTGAACAATCAATCTTTTAAGGCACATTTAAACGACGCTTCCCTGTCATTCACAAAGCTATTTTCAACATACACAAGGGGAGAAAAATGGACCACCTTTCAGATCACCATTGATTTAGCCCTTTCTCGAGCCTAGCCCTCGGTGGAAGGGGAGAGGCAGATGCCCAAATGGCCCTAAAGCCACCCTTCCCAGGCGGTGTTGTTGAAACAACTGACGCGCGCTACCCGCCCTTCTAGTTTGGCACGATCGCTAATGGCTCTAGTCGCTATCATTGTCAGCGGACTCAGGCAGAGAGCGGCGTCTTGTTGGCTCTTTAACTCCGAGCTTGGAGGAACAGCTAACTGGCAGGGGTGTCGAGTAAACAGTAGCAGAGAGCGGCGTCTTGTTGGTTGTTTAACTCCAAGCTTGGAGGAACAGCGAACTGGCAGGGGTGTCGAGTAAACAGTAGCAGAGAGCGGCGTCTTTTTGGCTCTTTAACTCCGAGCTTGGAGGAACAGCGAACTGGCAGGGGTGTCGTGTAAACAGGAGCAGAGAGCGGCGTCTTGTTGGTTGTTTAACTCCGAGCTTGGAGGAACAGCGAACTGGCAGGGGTGTCGAGTAAACAGTAGCAGAGAGCGGCGTCTTGTTGGTTGTTTAACTCCAAGCTTGGAGAAACAGCGAACTGGCAGGGGTGTCGAGTAAACAGTAGCAGAGAGCGGCGTCTTGTTGGTTGTTTAACTCCGAGCTTGGAGGAACAGCGAACTGGCAGGGGTGTCGAGTAAACAGGAGCAGAGAGCGGCGTCTTGTTGGCTCTTTAACTCCAAGCTTGGAGGAGCAGTGAACTGGCAGGGGTGTCGAGTAAACAGTAGCAGAGAGCGGCGTCTTTTTGGCTCTTTAACTCCGAGCTTGGAGGAACAGCGAACTGGCAGGGGTGTCGAGTAAACAGGAGCAGAGAGCGGCGTCTTGTTGGTTGTTTAACTCCGAGCTTGGAGGAACAGCGAACTGGCAGGGGTGTCGAGTAAACAGTAGCAGAGAGCGGCGTCTTGTTGGCTCTTTAACTCCGAGCTTGGAGGAGCAGTGAACTGGCAGGGGTGTCGAGTAAACAGTAGCAGAGAGCGGCGTCTTGTTGGTTGTTTAACTCCGAGCTTGGAGGAACAGCGAACTGGCAGGGGTGTCGAGTAAACAGTAACAGAGAGCGGCGTCTTATTGGTTGTTTAACTCCGAGCTTGGAGGAACAGCGAACTGCAAGTAGAAGCCGATGCTTTAAATGAGCTGAATAGCGACGTAACCATCTATAATGTAGCTGTAATAGCCTCGGGATTTAATTTACTAATAATAAAAATAAAAATACTTCACTTCCCACTTCGGCTTACACTGACATCCGTATGTTCGGTGGTATTCATAAATGGATGTTAGGGGCAACCATATTTGTAGTCCCGGGAACCAGCCAGTCCACTCCTGCACCCAAATAACAAACAAAACGTTCAACTAGGATGAACTGCAGCCACATTTTCCTGGAGAGGGAATTGGAGAACTGTAGAGATGTAAAACTATGCCAGATGAATCTAAACCTTGGCCTGCCTGTCCCCAATACAAGAGTTTATTACACTTTATATTATTTCCCATCAAGTAGTTCCAAACCCCTGCGCCACGTCCTGAAATGAGATTGGGACTTTGTTCTCTTCCACCCTTCAGGGGACAGACTAGAAATGTCAGACGGAACCATTCTACTAAACATAACGCTAACACCTACATTTCAGGGAACATTTTAATGAATAGAACATTAACACCTACATTTCAGGGAACATTTTAATGAACAGAACATTAACACCTACATTTCCAGGAACATTTCACTAAACAAAACGCTAACACCTACAGTTCAGGGAACATTTTAATAAACAGAACATTAACACCTACATTTTAGGGAACATTTCACTAAACAAAACGTTAACACCTACATTTTAGCGAACGTTTTGATGAACATAACATTAACGCCTACATTTCAGGGAACATTTTAATGAATAGAACATTAACACCTACATTTCAGAGAACATTTTAATGAACAAAACATTAACACCTGAATTTTAAGGGAACATTTCACTATACAAAACGTTAACACCAACAATTTAGGGAACGTTTTAATAAATAGAACATTAATGCCTACATTTCAGGGAACATTTTAATTAACAGAACATTAACACCTACATTTCAGGGAACATTTTAACTAACAGAACATTAAAACCTACATTTTAGGGAACATTTCACTAAACAAAACGTTAACACCTACATTTTAGGGAACATTTGAACTAATTTAATGTGAAGAATATACTTGAAATCTCCCGAGGACGTCGTCTGCAGAAACATTTTTAAATGAACTCTATCTAATAAAGCAATAAAAGTCATTTCAGTTTCTATTCTTACGCTCGCGTACCGACTACAGCGCTTGGTGGTTGAATGTGACACTGACACAGGGTCTGCTGCAGACCACATATATTAATACTTTTAGGCTAAGATACATTCTCTTGCCCTGGGATTCAATCAACTGAAATATTTATCAACAAAGTTTAATATCTAATAATTGATATTATCTGTTTGGATTTAGTATTTGTCATCAACTCATCTCCCCCGCTTCGGTGGTCGCATGGTCTCAGGCGTCACTTTCGCAAAAGACTCGACTGGCGATAATGGGGAGATTGGGGTCAGGTTCCCGGTTGGATGTACTGAGGGTGGTATTTACTAAATGGTTTTTAATTCTCTTTCCATGTGAATGTAGGTACACTTCATCCAGATTCAACCTTCCTCATCCTTAACAGATTAGAGAAATTAGTACATGTGTGTAGCCCGAACAGGTGGCTAAAAGAAAACTCCCCTCCTTGATGGCTTTATGTAAGCCTATATATGTAATAGTCTCTAGGTACCCCCTCCCCCAGCCTCTCTCCCATATATGCAATACTACCGTCATGTATTTCGGTACTAAACCTAACACTCCTCCTAAAGTAGATTCAATGGCATCAAATGGCTGACAACAAATTTCTTGTCACGTTTGATTTGTATTTCATTTCAAAAACATTTTTGTTAAAATATATATTCTTAAAGAGCTGTTCTAGTTCCATTTCCTCCCCTGTTTCTTTATTTCTCTCCACCACCCTGCCTCCGGTGGTATCTCTCTGAACTATCATTCAAGATGTCAGCAATAATATTTGTCTCCATTAATCTACCTGCGTTATTTGCAGCGACTGAGAAGAGTGGGCAGAAACTTGGCATCCTCCTGTGACCGAGGGTCGAACTAATTCCTAATGAAGGCCAACAGTAATTGGACTCTCTTCGCTAACATTCTACCAGAAACCGATTAGGACCAGTGATGAGACCGTTTCAAAAAGGTTGGTCGTAAGATATATCACTTGAATGACATCATAAATGTCAACTTTATAGTTATCTGTTCCTTTTAGATAGAGGGAGCGTGCGTGGCCCTTTGATATACTGCCCGCCTCACATGGAGACAATGAGCTCAGAGAATGAACATCTCTCAACAGTTTACAGTTTACAGCCATTTTGACGGCACGATATTCAAAAGGTGGACCGCTACGCTTGTTATAAGTGTCCCTGAAACTATCACGCGAAATAAAAACCACAGAGGAAAATTAACTTCGATACGTTGCATTCTCCTCACCACTTCCCTTCCACCATTAGTATCTCTTTACCTCTTGCCTCCAGCCATCAGAATCTCTCTACCCTTACCTACAACCATCAGTATCTCTCTACCCTTACCTACAACCATCAGTATCTCTCTACCCTTACCTACAACCATCAGTATATCTCTACCCCTTCCCTCCATCCATCAGTATCTCTCTACCCTTACCTACAACCATCAGTATCTCTCTACCCTTACCTACAACCATCAGTATCTCTCTACCCTTACCTACAACCATCAGTATCTCTCTACCCTTACCTACAACCATCAGTATATCTCTACCCCTTCCCTCCAGCCATTAATATCTCTCTACCACTTCCCTCCAGCCATCAGTATCTCTCTACCCTTACCTACAACCATCAGTATCTCTCTACCCTTACCTACAACCATCAGTATCTCTCTTCCCTTACCTACAACCATCAGTATATCTCTACCCCTTCCCTCCAGCCATTAATATCTCTCTACCACTTCCCTCCAGCCATCAGTATCTCTCTACCCTTACCTACAACCATCAGTATATCTCTATCACTTCCCTCCAGCCATCAGTATATCTCTACCCCTTCCCTCCAGCCATCAGTATCTCTCTACCCTTACCTACAACCATCAGTATCTCTCTACCCTTACCTACAACCATCAGTATCTCTCTACCCTTACCTACAACCATCAGTATATCTCTACCCCTTCCCTCCATCCATCAGTATCTCTCTACCCTTACCTACAACCATCAGTATCTCTCTACCCTTACCTACAACCATCAGTATCTCTCTACCCTTACCTACAACCATCAGTATCTCTCTACCCTTACCTCCAGCCATTAGTATCTCTCTACCCTTACCTACAACCATCAGTATCTCTCTACCCTTACCTACAACCATCAGTATCTCTCTACCCCTTCCCTCCAGCCATTAGTATCTCTCTACCACTTGCCTCCAGCCATCAGTATATCTCTACCCTTACCTACAACCATTAGTATATCTTTACCCCTTCCCTCCAGCCATCAGTATCTCTCTACCACTTGCCTCCAGCCATTAGTATATCTCTGCCCCTTCCCTCCAGCCATCAGTATATCTCTACCACTTCCCTCCAGCCATCAATATATATCTACCCCTTCCCTCCAGCCATCAGTATATCTCTACCACTTCCCTCCAGCCATCAATATATATCTACCCCTTCCCTCCAGCCATTAGTATATCTCTACTACTTCACTCCAGCTATCAGTAGTATCTCTCTACCACTTCCCTCCAGCTATCAGTATCTGCTCTGGATGACCACCACAGCCCTACTATAGTCCATTCGCTACTGGAGTGGTAGTGACAGCTAGCAGATGTTCCAGAGCTACTCTCACTATATCTATTCGCCAAACCACATGATCTGCGAGGCAATATAATATTAATTTGTTGTTACTTTTGACAGTTAAAACTTTCTCAACAAACAAATTGTTTTTCATTAAGTTTATCTTTAAACAGTTTTTACGTGTTCTGCCAGCCGTCAGATACCACCACTCCTGTGGGGATTATACTCTATTTGGTAGGATTCTGATAGGAAATAAATAAATATATATTTCAAAAATGTACCTTATGATGATTAAATTGACTTCAGCAACATTGAAAGCCTCACCTCATTAGCTCCTCCTGAGGATCAAGTCGGGCTCCTGTAGGTCATTGTGTACTTTCTTTACGTTGCAGAGGTAGCTGATAGACCTGTAGATGACCGGCAATGGTGCACCACATTATAGATCTAGCTCAAATAGAGTGGATTGTCACGAGAGCTAGCAATATGTTCAAAGTCTCAGCCGTCGCTTTTATTAGTGACTGAAAAGTGCTCGGTAGATTTGATGACACAGGCGGTAAAATGATACGAGGTGTATCAAAATCTCTTCCGGTTGTTTATTTCTAAGAAAGTCGGGAACCAAGTGACCTTTCCTCAACGGGCGTTTTAAGTCTAGAGAGTGTTTTCCCACGAGCCATTTCTACCGACCCGCTTCGGTGGTTGAATGGTATAAGGCGTCATTCTCTCAATATACTGGATTGCTGGGGAGATCAATATTTGAATCTATTTTGGGTGTACTGAGGGTGGCTTTACCCTAAGTGCTTCTCCACTCTCCTTCCACGCAAATGTAGGTACACTTCCCTATAAATCCACCCCTTCTCATCCCCAACACGTTAGCGTTTATTATTTAATATGCGTATAACCAGAGTAAGTAGTAAGACTCATTTTACTATCAAAACATTATGTACTTGAGTACTCTACACTCAGTAGCTTTTTTATTGAGAGTATCTTAGTACTCTGAGCTCAGTAGCTTTGTTTACTGACAGTGTTTTAGTACTCTGAGCTCAGTAGCTTTGTTTACTGACAGTGTTTTAGTACTCAGAGACCCGCCTCGGTGGCGTAGTTGGCTAACACGCCAGTCGTGTTGAGCTCTACTGCCGAGGACGGGGAGATCGAGGTTCGAATCTCGGTCGGGTGAACTGGGGTGGTTTTTCCTAAATGGTTTTCCACTCTACCTCCACGCAAATGCGGGTTCACTTCCTCTAAATTCAACCCTCCCAATTCCTAATCCATTAGCGTAATTAGTACTTAGGCGTATAACCCGAACGGGTAGTAAGACGCGGTGCTAAATAAATATTAGTACTCTGAGCTCAGTAGCTTTGTTTACTGACAGTGTTTTAGTACTCTGAGCTCAGTAGCTTTGTTTACTGAGAGTGTCTTAGTACTCTGAGCTCAGTAGCTTTGTTTACTGACAGTGTCTTAGTACTCTGAGCTTAGTAGCTTTGTTTACTGACAGTGTTTTAGTACTCTGAATTCAGTAGCTTTGTTTACTGACAGTATCTTAGTACTCTGAGCTCAGTTGCTTTGTTTACTGACAGTGTCTTAGTACTCTGAGCTCAGTAGCTTTGTTTACTGACAGTATTTTAGTACTCTGAGCTCAGTAGCTTTGTTTACTGACAGTGTCTTAGTACTCTGAGCTCAGTAGCTTTGTTTACTGACAGTGTCTTAGTACTCTGAGTTCAGTTGCTTTGTTTACTGACAGTGTCTTAGTACTCTGAGTTCAGTTGCTTTGTTTACTGACAGTGTTTTAGTATCTGTTCGGGTAACACGCATACATTCATCACGGTAGTGTGATAGGAATGAGAAAGGTAAATTTTATAGGAAGTGTATCCGCATTTTAGTCAATGGCTATAACTTAATGGACAATATGGGCCAGTTTCATAGTTAGATTTAGTATGCCTCAAGTGCGGCGCTATACTAAATACAAGACGTCACCTACCTGAAATTGAATGGAATGGGCCAGTTTCATATGCGAAACTGGCCCATTCCATTTTGGTCTAAAAGGGTGACCTGGTGGTCTAGGGGTAAGGTGTTAGACTTCTGTGCTGAGGGTCCGGTGTTCAATCCTCGGTCCCGGCAGAGATTTATCTGATTGCCAAACCCTTCCTTCACCTCTGACAAGATGTGTATTAATCACAACTTGTGAATGTGAGGAATGCCAGGCCTCCACCGTGGTTCGGATTCCACGTTAAACTGTATGTCCTCAATTTCATCTCACAATCACCCTACCATTGCACATTAGCGTAAGTGCGTATAACCCGAACGGGTAGTAAGACGCGGTGCTAATATAATAATAATAATAATAAATAATAATAATAATAATTTTGGTCTAGGTAGGTGTCGTCCTGTATTTAGTATCGACTCGCACTTTAGGCTCACTAAATCTGACTATGAAACTGGCCCTAAGACGCAACTAACGAGTTATCTAATGCTCAATTGACATCCCAAAAGGTTTTATTCGAAGGCACTAATAATAGGTATTTGTAGGCAGTGTCAGGTCGTGTCGTGTCGTGGGGTGTTGCCAAGGTAAGCAAAGTTTGATTGAAATGTTCTCATACACTTGGTTTCCATTTGACTAATCAAACGTAACCTACACTCTAAGGGTGGTTTCACAGTCAGACTGAGTACCCTTCATGTGTGGCTAGACACTAAACACTAGGCGACACTTGCCTAGACCAGAATGGAATGGCCAGATTCATATGCGAGACTGGCCCATTCCATTTTGTCTGGTATCCAGCCGCACACTAAGTTTGACCATGAAACTGACCCGAAATTTAGCACATGTTAACTGTATTATTTCAATTTTGCCAATTAGGGTTGAGAGCAGTTCACAAGCACCGTTTAAACTAACTCTGCTTACACTGGCAACAATCATCGACAAGTCAATTCTTCATCAGTCCAGTTTTCATAGGAAGGCTTTTTAACAAAGTACAAACATAATTTGTTGTGGTCAATATTTATTATTGTTATTTTACAGGTATTGATAATATTTATCAAAATTGACAGTTTAGATCACATCCCTTGACTTATGACTACATGAAATTAGATCTATCAGCTCTTCTGGTTGTCGGATAAGACCCCTTATATGAACGTTGGATCGCAGCCTTCCAAGAGACGGCCGGTGCAGTTTTACTCCTGGTATACATCACGGAAATATTACGGCCCTAAGAGCTAGATAAATAACTTCGGTTAGTGATAGTAACTCGCCGCAGTAGCCTCATCAGACCATAGTCCGCCATCTTGTGGTTCTCACCCGTTTCTCTCGACAGGAGCCACTTTCTGTTTTTTTCCTCTCATAAATCTTGCTCGGCGATGAAATCATCACAGGTTTAACTCTTGCGCCGTTCCTAATGACGGAGGAGATTATTTGTTGTCTTTACCAACCAGGAGGAGTACATAGTACCCGTGTCTGCTTTTACGGAGTCATCTATTTTGTTTTGTTTTTTAAAAGTGGCAGCACTGTTTTCATCAATTAACTACAGTAGAAGTAATTAATAACATCTCGTTAGTCTTAGTTCTATGAAAGTGATTTTTTCCATGTTCGAGTCCTACTCCTCATATGTACACAACTAGAAGAGGAATATTGTCATATGTGCATTCATCTTACTGTGAAACATTGCAGTCTTACCTTGACTTATCATACTATGACTATTTTATAAGTTACACCATAGTGTAATAATGCAAGGTAAGCTTGCTACCATACAGAGTACCAGAAAGGAAGCTGCTATATATAGGAACCAAGTTTGTTAAAAATATTGTCACTCTCGCGTTTGACAGGACTTCCGGAGATCGAGGTTAGAATTACAGTCGAGTGTAGGCCTACTTATAGTGGTTTCCAATATATGGTTTACCACTCTCTCTCCACGCTAATATGGGTTTATTTCACCCTAAAGTTCTACCGTCCTCCTGTTTATCCCATCATCGTAAATAATGTATTTGTATTAAGCCTTCATGAACGGTTACTAAAACGCGGCTAATTTTTTCTATAAAAGCTATGAGTTGATAAAAGAATAAAAAATAGTCCAGCTCCGGTGTACATCATTGTTGCCAGTGGATAACACTCTAGTGTACATAATTTTTGCTAGTGAATACAAATCTAGTGTACATCATTGTTGCCAGTGAATACAACTCTAGTGTACATCATTGTTGCCAGTGAATACAACTCTAGTGTACATCATTATTGCCAGTGAATACAAATCTAGTGTACATCATTGTTGCTAGTGAATACAACTCTAGTGTACATCATTGTTGCCAGTGAATAACACTCTAGTGTACATCATTGTTGCCAGTGAATACAACTCTAGTGTGCATCATTGTTGCCAGTGAATACAGCTCTAGTGTACATCATTGTTGCCAGTGGATAACACTCTAGTGTACATCATTTTTGCTAGTGAATACAACTCCAGTGTACATCATTGTTGCCAGTGAATACAACTCTAGTGTACATCATTGTTGCTAGTGAATACAGCTCCAGTGTACATCTTTGTTGCCAGTAAATACAACTCTAGTGTATATCATTGTTGCTAGTGAATAAAATCTAGCGTACATCATTGTTGCCAGTGAATAACACTATAGTGTACATCATTGTTGCCAGTGAATAACACTCTAGTGTACATCATTGTTGCCAGTGAATACAACTCCAATGTGCATCATTGTTGTCAGTGAATACAATTCTAGTGTACATCATTGTTGCCAGTGAATACAACTCTAGTGTACATCATTGTTGCTAGTGAATACAGCTCCAGTGTACATCATTGTTGCCAGGGAATACAACTCTAGTGTACATCATTGTTGCCAGTGAATAACACTCTAGTGTACATCATTGTTGCTAGTGAATACAACTCTAGCGTACATAATTGTTGCCAGTGAATACAACTCTAGCGTACATCATTGTTGCCAGTGAATAGCACTCTAGTGTACATCATTGTTGCCAGTGAATACAACTCTGGTGTACATCATTGTTGCCAGTGGATAACACTCTAGTGTACATCATTGTTGCCAGTAAATAACACTCTAGTGTACATCATTGTTGCCAGTGAATAACACTCTAGTGTACATCATTGTTGCCAGTAAATACAACTCTAGTGTACATCATTGTTGCCAGTGAATAACACTCTAGTGTACATCATTGTTATCAGTGAATACAACTCCAAAGTACATCATTGTTGCCAGTGAATACAACTCTAGTGTACAACATTGTTGCTAGTGAATACAGCTTCAGTGTACACCATTGTTGCCAGTGAATAACACTCTAGTGTACATCATTGTTGTCAGTGAATACAACTCTAGTGTACATCATTGTTGCTAGTGAATAACACTCTAGCGTACATCATTGTTGCCAGTGAATAACACTCTAGTGTACATCATTGTTGCCAGTGAATACAACTCTGGTGTACATCATTGTTGCCAGTGAATACAACTCCAGTGTACATCATTTTTGCCAGTGAATACAACTCTAGTGTACATCATTGTTGCTAGTGAATACAACTCTAGTGTACATCATTGTTGCTAGTGAATAACACTCTAGCGTACATCTGGTCTGGTTCAACTTATATTACTGGAAGAGTAGTGGTAGCGACTGCTGAGTCAGACTCGTGGACTTGAGGTTCGATTCTAGTCCAATATACTGCGAATGTAGTGTTTATAAGAATTATTTTCCATTCTTTCTATTGTAGAATGCTGATTTTCTAAACTCATAATTTACCATCCTCATTCTTTTACATTAATTATTCTAAGACTAGATGTCAGTTCATCAAGTCTGGTTTTCCGGGGGTTCCGGGGATTCCAAACCCATTCGGATCGTATTTTCCTTGAAATGGTTTCAAATTATCCTATCGTGAAAATGTGAGTACATTTTCTTTAGATTTTACCTTCCCCATCATACCACGCGTATAATTGGGCGAGGGCAGTAAGTAGCTAGCACGCGATGAAAACATTGTTGTTGTAAGTTGAGGATAATCCTAACATACCATATTAAAACATCGGTAAATCTGTGAGATTGTCAATTGTTCTTACGTTAGGTTCCAAACGGTCTGTTTCAGATGAGGAGTACTTCAACATTATAATCAATCCCCTTCCCTCTGGATTAAAAGATATTAATTGCTTTGTATTTTTGTCTCTATTAATAATTAACTAACCAAAGCTATTATTTATGTTTTTAGTGGGAATTACTTCATCTAGATATCATATTCTGAAAATTGAAAAATGACACCTGGACACGGAATCTAACCCGAGACCCCTAAAAGCATAAATAATAGCTTTGGCTATTTAATTCTTAATATGCAATCCCGTACAGTTATAATAATTGTACAAATGGCAGCAATAAGCCAACTACCGAGTCAAAGATGGCTGCGCTATCTGATAGATCGTGATATTAATATAATCACATATTTGTAGCCGACGATTTCCGCTAAGTCAATTATAGACTCTGCCTTAAAATATGAGTGAAGAATGACCCTGAGCACGGAACGAATCCTGAATAGCTCAGTGGTTAGAGCATTGGTATACTAAGCCAAAGGCCTTGGGTGTAATTTTTCAATTTTCAGAATTTGTCTTTATTATTACAAAGTATCTGTTGAGCCCGTTGGTGTGACCATTCCTGCGGTCTCATCCTTTCCGACTAACCTAGTTATCCAAGACGTTCTCGTTGGGCATCTGCCACAGCAGGTAGCACTTCTCCGTCACCTCATTCTGACAGTTCGCAAAGTCTGTAGGGTAGAAGTCTTGCCTCCACTGGTTACACGATTACCTTGTATTATAAGCTGCACCATGGTGGAATCAACAAAGGTAGGTTCGCTACCTCACAGGGCAAGTGGAGTGGGCATCACAAATACAAATTATTAGAACCGTGAACATTTTAAACCTCGGGCAATGATGGGTCTTGAAGTTTTATGTGCATTCGGGCTAGAAAAATAAGTGAGTTATACCATGCTATCTGTCCTCTGTGCCTGGTAACAGATCTGGAAATGTTTGGTAGATTTTGTCCAAACTTGATATTTACATGGTCATACCTAGCTAGCGGTGAAAACGTGATTTTAATTTTATCTACAAAAATAAAGATTGGTTTTGTTTAAAGCCCACATCTTACTACCTTTTTGAGCTATATTCATATATAGACCTACTAATTACGTTAATGTGTTAGGGAGGAGAGAGGTTAAATGTAAAGGTAGTGTGCCCGCATTTGCATAGAGGGAAAGTGGGAACAACTTAGGGAAAAATACCCTAAATATGCTTGAACTTGATTCAAACCCTGACATTCCCATATTTGTAAAACCAGACCACATTAACCTGGCGATTAGTCTGCCTGCCCACCGATACGCGTGATAAGATTTTGGTTGGAACAAACCTTTAGAAAAGACAAAATTTTTTGTGGTCAATATTGGTAACATTTTATTATATTGTTATTGTTATTTTATGATTAAAAGTGATAGAGGAAGCTCACATAACTTGACGTATGAAGGTAGATATAGTAAGTTTTCTAGCTGTCAGATAAGGTCCTTCTTATGGAGATTAGACTATATTTTCCAATAAATTACCATTGAAACGTTAGGTTAAGACAGCAGACAGTTTACCCCCCAAGGCCTATACACTATTCCTACCTTCCCTAGACCAATTACAAGCTACTCTCATATTTATCTTTATTTCAACAGCCCACCCACCCCCAACCATAAAGGGATGTTAAGAACTACTCGATGACATCGGTAATATTAATTGCCGGGTTAGTCTAACGGTAGTTTTTAACAACCCCCCCCCCCCTTTCCTCCCTTGCTACATCTGCCCTGCCAAGATTTGAATTCACCGAGGAATTTCCATATCTTTACTCTCCGCAGGATAATAAAGATAGACTAGATGAGATAGCTATCTTGTACAAATAGAATAACTGAAGATACGTTATAGTTTATGATGCGTGTTTAGTTATGGTTCCAGTGAGCGCATGCGCGCACTACAACCCCTCCATGAATGCCCGTTTCAATAAACAATAGTTGTTCAATGTTTGGGACAGTTCAAAATGATTCAGTTCACTAAAAGGAGCGGGTGATTCATTTAGCTCAATAGTTCACTTGTTCGCAAACTACAGCCTGTAATTCAGTCATTCACAAACTACAGCCTGTAATTCAGTCATTCACAAACTACAGCCTGTAATTCAGTCATTCGCAAACTACAGCCTGTAATTCAATTATTCACAAACTACAGCCTGTAATTCAGTAATTGTAAACTACAGCCTGTAATTCAGTCATTCGCAAACTACAGCCTGTAATTCAATTATTCACAAACTACAGCCTGTAATTCAGTAATTTGTAAACTACAGCCGGTAATTCAGCATTTGAAAACTACAGTCTGTAATTCAGTCATTCACAAACTACAGCTGTAATTCAGTCATTCGCAAACTACAGCCTGTAATTCGGTCATACAAGTTTATGACCTTCCCCCATGACAGTGATACTACTATTATAATTACATATATTACATTGCTTGAGTTCAGGGTCAGTGGTGAAGGTAGCTATAGACCGGTTTCTTACGAAGATACAACTAAAGGCCTTTTTTTCTTTGGAAAAATTGGGGCACAGCTTTGCTGAACTTAATTATTAACTAACTATTGAGCACTACAGCTGACCTAGTCAACTATCGACTACTATTTGATCCCAGCTGACCTAGTCAACTATCGATTACTATTTGAGCCCAGCTGACCTAGTCAACTATTGACGACTATCTGAGCCCAGCTGACCTAGTCAACTATTGACGACTATTTGAGCCCAGCTGATCTAGTCAACTATTGACGACTATCTGAGCCCAGCTGACCTAGTCAACTCCCCTTGTTGGATACCACAGTCTCTCCAAGCTGCTGTGATGATTGTGCCAGTGAGTTATGGCTCACCAACTGCAGCTCCAACACAACACAACTCACTGAGCGTGAAATATTTGAGAGGGAAGGGATATCCAATTAGCAATAACAATACAAGTCAGTTCGTCTCGTTGAAAACTTACACCGGATATTAATAACTCGGGTCGCGTGCCCGCCTCATTAGTCGATATTAGCTCCACCACTTCCTCTGTCTGTCCCAACAGGTGGACCGCTCGTGTTCCCAAGGTGGGGGGGGGGGATTGCAAGTGCTGGCTGGGTTCGTAACCAGCCGGCGAAAAGACAACTTTAATATCTTTCCAAGTTACAGAGTTTGCATGAAAACCTTTTAAAGAAAATATAGATGAGCAATTGTCCCTTTTTTAATGCGAAGTTTGAAACACGCGAAGCTAAGTCTAAGCTGAATTCAAAGATAATGTTTTTGTTGTTGTTACATAACATCACCCACTTTTAGTTTTTAAACTACCCATAAAGTGCATCCAGCTAAGAGAAAGGTTTACAGAAATAAACAAAGCCCACTATATTATTATATGCGGACGTATCTGAATTTATCTATTCTTAAGACGTATTATATGCTGACACATATAAATTTATCTATGCTTACGATAAGCTTATTATATGTTATTAAGTGCTCTGAATATATCCATGTTTACGATGTATATGTCGTTAAATCCATAGTTGGTGTTAAAATACTGGTAGTAGCTGTTTCAAATTTAATGTATTTTGAAATATATCATATTTAGGATGATACTCCACATATTAATATGTTCATAATAGAACCAAGTTTTCTTCTTCCTTCGAAATGTTTAGAAGATAAGAAGGCTATCATGGTTGTCGAGTTTGCAGTGAAGGAGATTTGAGCTTGGACTTCAACATTTCGAAACTTCACACATCCCTAAAAAATACTAACTTTTTTAAGAGGTAAACGTTGATAACACTTTAATTTATTATTACCACCTCGGTGGCGTAGTTGGCTAACGCGCTAGTCGTGTTGAGCTCGACCGCCGAGGACGGGGAGATCGAGGTTCGAATCTCGGTCGGGTGAACTGGGGTGGTTTTTCCTAAATGGTTTTCCACTCTCCTCCACGCAAATGCGGGTTCACTTCCTCTAGATTAAACCTTCCCAATTCCTAATCCATTAGCGTAATTAGTACTTAGGCGTATAACCCGAACGGGTAGTAAGACGCGGTGCTAAATAATAATAATAATAATAAATACTTTATTATTTATTATTGTTATGTTATTGATATAGATAATATCTCTAAAGAGTGACAGCTGAAGATCACAATACTTGATGTATGTAGACATGAACATGTATATAGAAGAATTTTTAGCTGTCAGATAGGGCCCTTCCTATAAAAATGGGACTGTGTGTGGTGTCTAGCTGTTAGAGAGGGCCCTTCCTATGAAAATGGACTGTGTGTGGTGTCTAGCTGTTAGATAGGGCCCTTCCTATGAAAATGGGACTGTGTGTTGTGTCTAGCTGTTAGATAGGGCCCTTCCTATGAAAATGGGACTGTGTGTGGTGTCTAGCTGTCAGATAGGGCCCTTCCTATGAAAATGGGACTGTGTATGGTGTCTAGCTGTTAGCTAGGGCCCTTCCTATGAAAATGGGACTGTGTGTGTTGTCTAGCTGTAGGATAAATCGCGTGTTTTTCCCGCTCGCAGAATAAACGCTCGCACGATTCCAGCCTATGACGGCGCACAAAGGCAGAGTGAGCAGAGTTTCTCAGTCCATCAATGATTGACTATCAATCACTCATTAATGTCGGTATTGATTCCCCAGGGAGTGGTGTTTAAAGCCATCTAGCCTTGACGCGAGCGGTAAATCTCAGTCGTACCGGAAGCGGAAAGAAGGGTGAGGTCTGTGAGTCTAGTGGCAGTGTCGGCTGGTGAAGATAGCCAAGATATCACCCAGGAAGAACGATACTATCTATCTTGCACGAGCAACATATGTCAAGCGGGGACTCAGGTTTGGGGTCAGCTGTTCCTCCCCCCCAACCCCTGCTCCTAGTTAATTGGCGGCGTGTGCCTCCCCCCTCCCACCACCTGAATAACTGCAACCCCTCCCCCCCTCCAACAGACCACAGAGGGCACGTGACCGCTGTCTAATTGAACCAGCGCATGGCATTTTTTTTTTACAAAATAGCGTACTGAGACAAATATTTCAACAAAAGCTGACCCGCATCAGTGGTCTAATAGTCTAAGACGTCACTCTTAACAATAGACTGTACTCTGGATGACTGGAAGATCAGGGTTCAAATCCCGGTCGGGTGAACTCAGGGTAGTTTTCCCCACCACTCACTTTCTACACGCAAATGCGGTTACCCTTTCTCTAAATACAACCTTCCTCATCCTTGACACATTAGACTATTGTAATGAGTTTATATGCTGATAATCCGAGCGGGTAGTAAGACGGAGTTACACAAGAAAGAAGGCACAGTATCTATCTAATACATGTTGTGACAGAATGTGCTGTTGAGTAAATAAGCGATTCGTTTCCTGGGTTCAAACCCAGAAGAGTTCAATAGATTTTTACTGAGAGATGAAAATTTAAAATCTGTGCTTCCTTCAGAGGAGAAGTAAAGCAAACCCTCGGTCTCAAGTCGATTGTGGTGTGTAAAATAACCCTGCAAGGCGATTATGGATCTCAATGACGCGACAATACGGTGAAATGTCGTTCGTTGGGCGTCATATGGCAGAATTGCGATTATGGATTTATTTTTGTACGTCATACAACCGCTCGCGCCACCAAATTGGCGACAATATGAAGTCGTCCCTCAGAGCTCGTCTTTAGCCGCGTTGTAGACTACGAGTCTGGTTAAAAATTTACAATTTGTGTGCTTAACATCATAAAAAAGACAGACAAGCTTTTGATTTACGCTTTTGCAATCGGTAAGTAACAATAATATTGCTATATTAATATAATTAGAGTTTTTTTGTATATTTATTAGTGAATTAGATGAGGTGGAATTGTACGTCCATTTAACTGTATCATAAGTTTCTGATTTTATATTAATTTATTCTAGTGACTCTTATATTTATTTAAATTGGTAAATTCTTTTGATATACGTTTTTGCAGCCGTTTAATAACAATAATATTGCAATAATTATATAATTGCGTAAGAGTATTTGTGTTTATTTATCAGTGACTTAGATGAAGTGTAACTACTGTTTTGGTTGTGAAATTATGATTTTATAATATTTTTTTTTTGTTATTGTTAAGTTGATTAAACTAGTTAGTTATTTTTATTTACTTTAGTGCAGTCTTTAAGTAACAATAATAGTGTTGTGTTATTATAATTGCTTAAATTACCTATTTGTATTTATTAATCAGTCAACATGAAGTGTAGTCATAACCTCATATGCTGTATGATTACCATTTAGGTATTAGTTTTAACAGTTTTAGAAACTTAACCAAAATGTTTTAAATGTTTATGTTTAGAAATTGTTAATGTTTAAGCCTAATGCATTTTTTATGATTATTAAATATTGTGTTTTTATATAAGGTTATGGAAGACATTAAAATATTTGTAGCCAACAGCCTATAGTAGGTAGGCCTATTTATTTTGACAGTCTAAAAAACTTTTTAAAAGATCTAAAATTATTAATACTTATTGAATGAATTCTTATGGTCAACTTATTTAAACATAATAATTGTATTTTTAAGATATGGAAGAGTGGGTACTTCTGCATATTAGAATTGTATAAAATATGCTACAAAATTTTTTAAAGGTGTATGCATTAAATAAACTTATATTTTATTTTTTGCCAAAGATTATGAAATGAAGGCCTACAAATTTCACATAAAAGTCAAAGTCATGCAACTAATAAATAATGATTGTATGTTTTTTTTTTATTGAGATAGTTACTGCAGGGTAGATAGGTATATTAGTAGGCAGTAGGCCTTGTTGCATTATTTATATGAACCTATTAATCTCAGCTGCAATGCGAAAAAAAAATCCATACACCTAAGTCAAACATGTTCTTTTATTCTTAAAACTTTTAGTTGCTCTCTTTTTTCTCAATTCTTCTACAACATTTAACCACATGTTACATGGCCTACCCCTTCCTTTTGATCCAAACACGCTTCCATTATATATTTGCATCATCATTCAATCCATTCACATTCTCTCAACTTTATTATAAACGTAACTCAAGTTTATACACAAGATATATTTTAGCCTTAGCAGAAATATATTTAAGTAATATTATTATTTAAAACAAAAGTATATATTTAAAATAGAGGTTATTTACTCACATTGTCTCCATTGTAACGTGTTTACAAGCTTGGGCGGCAAAATAATATGGCTTTTTATTGGTGTTCAATCACGTCACGATGCTACCAACGCCGTAATTTACCTAGCTAAGCAAGCTACCACGGGTGCCAACACACACTATTCCCACACTAGCGCCCGTCAACGTTTAAACCCCGTCATTCACGCCATAGCTGCTATGACATGAACTCCCATAATCGCTGTTTTGTCGCAACGTCATAACATGGCCGTCATCCCACGGGCGTCAAAGTTTTTGACGCGTTAACAAAAGAGATCCATAATCGACCTGCTGGAATGTTTGTGAAACTACCTATCCCGGAAAAAGTTGTAGGCTCTTTCTCGCTCGCTCGTAGAAATCCATGGGACGTGTGGGCTGATCACCTGGTCCACATGAAACAAAGCTCTCACAGAAAGTGTAACAAGGAGTGGCCGGTGTAACGAAGTTTTATTGCAGCCCGGCCTGTACTCCACATTAACAAACTAATTATATATATATTCTACATGTATGGAGTATTCCTTTAGTCGATCTTTACCTAATTATAGGATTGAGTCACAACTCTCCTAGCCTTAGACTCCTTACCAATATAGGACTGAGTTCCAACTCTCCTAGCCTTGGACTCCTTACCAATATAGGATTGAGTTCCAACTCTCCTAGCCTTAGACTCCTTACCAATATAGGATTGAGTCCCGACTCTCCTAGCCTTAGACTCCTTACCAATATAGGATTGAGTTCCAACTCTCCTAGCCTTAGACTCCTTACCAATATAGGATTGAGTCCCAACTCTCCTAGCCTTAGACTCCTTACCAATATAGGATTGAGTCCCAACTCTCCTAGCCTTAGACTCCTTACCAATATAGGATTGAGTTCCAACTCTCCTAGCCTTAGATTCCTTACCAATATAGGATTGAGTCACAACTCTTCTAGCATTAGACTCCTTACCAATATAGGATTGAGTCCCAACTCTCCTAGCCTTAGACTCCTTACCAATATAGGATTGAGTTCCAACTCTCCTAGCCTTAGATTCCTTACCAATATAGGATTGAGTTCCAACTCTCCTAGCCTTAGACTCCTTACCAATATAGGATTGAGTTCCAACTCTCCTAGCCTTAGACTCCTTACCAATATAGGATTGAGTCACAACTCTCCTAGTCTTAGACTCCTTACCAATATAGGATTGAGTCACAACTCTCCTAGCCTTAGACTCCTTACCAATATAGGATTGAATCCCAACTCTCCTAGCCTTAGACTCCTTACCAATATAGGATTGAGTCACAACTCTCCTAGTCTTAGACTCCTTACCAATATAGGATTGAGTCACAACTCTCCTAGCCTTAGACTCCTTACCAATATAGGATTGAGTCACAACTCTCCTAGTCTTAGACTCCTTACCAATATAGGATTGAGTCACAACTCTCCTAGCCTTAGACTCCTTACCAATATAGGATTGAGTTTATATAATCTTATTACTCTAAACATGTTAGGGATAAGGAATGTTGAATTTAGAAGACGTGTACCTGAATTTGTGTGGAGAGGAGTGTGGGAAACCATTTAGGAAAAGCCACTATCAGTACAAACATAACCATGATTCGAACCCCGATCTACCCATCAACGACAGTAGTCTACTATCAAAGGGGTGCCTATATAACCATTCGACTACTCAGGCGGGTTTTGGTGAAATAGGCCTAGTTGCTTTTCAGAGAATTATTCATCCATATATTAGGGGTGTGTGAAGCTTTAAAATTTCGAAGCGGAAAGTCACATCTCTTTCGCTTCGATCTCGCTTCACATTTAAAAGTGACCTTTGTACACCTCAATAATATATATCATATATTCCAATAATTTGAAGCTAATAGCTAAATAAATACTCAGTTTAATTCACAGTTCAAACATTTTGATTGTGTGGCTCTTTCTTGACGACATGTCTCGCTAAATATTCTCGTGTTTAGTACTAATATAGTTTTCTTCCTCTGTAGAAAGAACGTACACGCTAAGCTTAATTTTCCCAATTGGCTCAAATGTACGGAATCTCTTATTCGCTCTTTGTCTTGTCTTGAAGCGGTGGTTTCGTGCGCTTGATTGGCTTAGAGAGCTCTTTATCGACTGAGGATTGGTTGAGACGGATATCGTGAGAAGTTTTCGAGCCAGCAGGCTTGTCTTGACTTGTCAGTAAATCTTGGGGTGTTTCCACATTCACTTCAGAAGGTGCGTTCACTGATTCTCCGAATCTTGAGGGTTTCTTAGTAAAAAAAGACTCTGTGTGACCTCTCATCTTAGACGACGTTCTACTTCTGTTCAAAGATTTTGTAATTCTAGATCGTGTACTAACTAAAAGAGATGATTTTAAACGAGAACCGTCCACTTCTGTATCGGATCTAACATTTTCTTGCAAGATTCTTTCTTCTACGAGTCTAGTGACTATTCCAACCAGTTTTTTGGAAACGTTTTCCTTTGTGTCGATTATAGATCGCACTTCCTCCACCAGCCATGGCAGGAAATGTTCATCCACGTCGGTCCTTAAGTCTTCGATTCGGTAGCCCTCCTTTTTTAATCCTGTCAGGACCTGAGGTAGGACGTGAACCAAAGCTCCCCTGACAATATTGGCAGACGCTATGTTGACGTCTTGACCCTCCTGTTTTGAAGTTCCTTCCTCGTGCTCCTTCTTCCGACGGTTGTCCTCCTCTTGAAGTCTTCTGTTCCTCTCATTCAACCTCTGCACCTCAGCCTTTTCACCTGCTTTAACCTTGTTGAAGATGTTTGCTCTTCTTTGACTCGCACCAACTTGTTTCTCCCAGACCACCTCGTCCATCGCCTGATAGACCGAGGCGCCCACCAGGACCTCGAGATAGGGCTCCACCTCGACGTCAAAGTCGAACAGGTCCCCAGTTTGTGTCTCAGTGGCCGCGTCTTCTATTAGCTTGTCAGGGACGAAGGAAGGGAATACAGGTCTATCCCTAAAGCAAAATAAAGATATACAATCCGTGCGGTATCTGTCTGCCTGTCCTTCCTCCCAGTGCTCTCTCTCCTACTTCCAGATAACCTGGAGAGTAGAACTCTGGTGTTTACATTATAGAGCATGCCTTATTGATGACGAAAATAATTCAATCCTAAACTTGAAAAATCCAATGCAACGTATCCAGACAACCTGGTGGAGCCATGGACACAAATCACGCTTAGCTACTCATAGTTAAAAAATATAAAAATAGATCAAAAACAGAGAAAAGACTTGGCGCGAAATACGAGATCGCATCTTGTAGGGGACAGGCCTAGCCCATGGTTTGATAATATTTACATTAAATTTACCAGGATTTAAACCTATCTTTTCTTAGTCCGGGTAACTTCAGTGACTTGCATTACCTATACAACCCACACATGTGGGCACACCGATAAAGTTGTCAGGCTTGTAAACGATGAAGAGGTTGGGTTTATAATCCCAACCGAGTGGAGTGAATAATGTTTTCCTTTATTGTTTACCATTATCTTTTCTCGCAGTTAAGAGTACATTTCCTCATCCTCACCGCTTCAGTGTAAATATGAGGATAGCTCTACAGGGCTGAGTAAACGAAACAGTACGAATGGAAATCTAAAAAGTTCACCTGTAATTTGCCTGGAGAAGAGACAGAAATTTTGTAATTTGCCTGGAGAAAAGACAGAACTCTTGTAATTTGCACGGAGATAAGACAGAAATCTTGTAATTTGCCTGGATAAAAGACAGAAATCTTGTAATTTGCCTGGAGAAAATACAGAAATCTTGTAATTTGCCTGGATAAAATACAGAAATCTTGTAATTTGCCTGGAGTAAAGACATAAATCTTGTAATTTGCCTGGAGAAAATACAGAAATCTTGTAATTTGCCTGGAGAAAAGACAGAAATCTTGTAATTTGCCTGGAGAAAAGACAGAAATCTTGTAATTTGCCTGGAGAAAAGACAGAAATCTTGTAATTTGCCTGGAGAAAATACAGAAATCTTGTAATTTGCCTGGAGTAAAGACATAAATCTTGTAATTTGCCTGGAGAAAAGACATAAATCTTGTAATTTGCCTGGAGAAAAGACAGAACTCTTGTAATTTGCACGGAGATAAGACAGAAATCTATATATTATAGATAAACTAATACATTGAAGCCAGTTGGGTTTGAAATCCACCCTCGGTGGTCAATATTAGTTGTACAAACAACACGAGTGACTTTGTACTGTAAATATTGCTTGTGTGGCTAGAGCTATGAAGGTTATACCAACGTCTTTATGGCTCGAAATAGTTCTTTAATTTGAACTGTCCATGCAGTACTTAAGTGAAAAACATCGACTGACAACCCTCCTTTTAAAGTTAGTGCCTTACCGATCACCTGAATATAATTTATCTTAAACCTTTTTAGTAACTAACATTTACCTTAAATATAATTGCTTATAGTCCTTGTTGGTAATTAGCGAATACCTGAAATAAACCGATTGATATCCCTCTTTGTCCAAGGCCCGGTTCGCAATCTCTTCCAAGTCCTCCCTCTTCTTAGGTCTCGTGTCGATATCTTTGATCTTCACCGCGTCTTTTGGGTAACTAAGGCTTGATTGCATCTTCCGGAGCCGAACCCGGCTCTCCTGCTCAATCCTGCCGAGGAAACGAGGAAACATGTCAATAGACATTCTTGGAATAACAAGAAAATAAGAAAGAAAGTAAATGAAGTAGCTTTGATAACAAATGACAGGAAAGACTCAATACTTTGTTCCCATACCTTTGTGCGGCTGTCCTTTAATTTGTTAATATTATGATTCGTTTTATGGAACACCAGGCTTATATTTTTTCTAAAAAAGTTATGTTTCAAAAGATAGAACAGATGTCAGATTTCTTCACATTGTTATACAAAACTATTTAGAATACATTCGACAAGTTTGATAAAATATTATTTCTCTACTTCATGTCACCATTTACTTTAAAAAGCAACCCAGCTTTAGTTCTAGGGGTGAGCTTTTGTTGAATTGAAATAATTTAGAAATTGGGTTGAAATATTAAACTTTCTTTATATTATTGAATATACTCTGAAACCTGAAACAATAATTTGTTGGAATATACATCCAAGAAGTCACATCTTTTAGCAATGATTGAACTAAGTAATGTATTCCAAATTATGGTCTAAATATTCCTAGAACTCTTATTCACAAATTCTCGTCAGTATCTGAAACAGACTTCCATTGTCTTTTCTCCTCCGGGTAAACTACAAAGCTATATTCTGTATTCTATTGGAGATATAATAGAACCTTCTTCTAATATATGTCTAACTGAGGATCTAATGTAGAAATTGAGTCTCAATTCTTTTGGGAATATAAGGCAGTATTCTAGCAGTTAAAATGGTTTCTAGAGGAATACAGTTTTCAAGTGTTCTCTAAGGAAGTAGGCCCTACATCTCCAAATAGGATGTAAGGAAATACAACTTTAAAAATCTTTCCGGGCCACCAAGCTGCACTTGATTTATAAATGTATTGACTGACAACCCGTACCCCACACAAAACACATTCCGCCACCAAAAGGTGGATAATATCACCTGAGCTACTCTCTGTGTCTCTCAGATTGTGAAGGTATGATGATATCACCTGAGTTACTCTCTGTGTCTCTCAGATTGTGAAGGTATGATAATATCACCTGAGCTGCTCTCTGTGTCTCTCAGCCTGTGAAGGTATGATAATATCACCTGAGCTACTCTCTGTGTCTCTCGATTGTGAAGGTATGATAATATCACCTGAGCTGCTCTCTGTGTCTCTCAGCCTGTGAAGGTATGATAATATCACCTGAGCTACTCTCTGTGTCTCTCAGCTTGTGAAGGTATGATAATATCACCTGAGCTACTCTCTGTGTCTCTTAGCTTGTGAAGGTATGATAATATCACCTGAGCTGCTCTCTGTGTCTCTCAGCCTGTGAAGGTATGATAATATCACCTGAGCTACTCTCTGTGTCTCTCAGCTTGTGAAGGTATGATAATATCACCTGAGCTACTCTCTGTGTCTCTTAGCTTGTGAAGGTATGCTAATATTACCTGAGCTGCTCTCTGTGTCTCTTAGCTTGTGAAGGTATGATAATATCACCTGAGCTACTCTCTGTGTCTCTCAGATTGTGAAGGTATGATAATATCACCTGAGATGTTCTCTGTGTCTCTCAGCCTGTGAAGGTATGATAATATCACCTGAGCTACTCTCTGTGTCTCTCAGCTTGTGAAGGTATGATAATATCACCTGAGCTACTCTCTGTGTCTCTCAGATTGTGAAGGTATGATAATATCACCTGAGCTACTCTCTGTGTCTCTCAGCCTGTGAAGGTATGATAATATCACCTGAGCTACTCTCTGTGTCTCTCAGCCTGTGAAGGTATGATAATATCACCTGAGCTACTCTCTGTGTCTCTCAGCTTGTGAAGGTATGATAATATCACCTGAGCTACTCTCTGTGTCTCTTAGCTTGTGAAGGTATGATAATATCACCTGAGCTACTCTCTGTGTCTCTCAGCCTGTGAAGGTATGATAATATCACCTGAGATGTTCTCTGTGTCTCTCAGCCTGTGAAGGTATGATAATATCACCTGAGATGTTCTCTGTGTCTCTCAGCCTGTGAAGGTATGATAATATCACCTGAGCTACTCTCTGTGTCTCTCAGCCTGTGAAGGTATGATAATATCACCTGAGCTACTCTCTGTGTCTCTCAGCCTGTGAAGGTATGATAATATCACCTGAGCTACTCTCTGTGTCTCTTAGCTTGTGAAGGTATGATAATATCACCTGAGCTACTCTCTGTGTCTCTCAGCTTGTGAAGGTATGATAATATCACCTGAGCTGCTCTCTGTGTCTCTCAGCCTGTGAAGGTATGATGATATCACCTGAGTTACTCTCTGTGTCTCTCAGCTTGTGAAGGTATGATAATATCACCTGAGCTACTATCTGTGTCTCTCAGCTTGTGAAGGTATGATAATATCACCTGAGCTACTATCTGTGTCTCTTAGCTTGTGAAGGTATGATAATATCACCTGAGCTACTCTCTGTGTCTCTTAGCTTGTGAAGGTATGATAATATCACCTGAGCTACTATCTGTGTCTCTCAGCTTGTGAAGGTATGATAATATCACCTGAGCTACTATCTGTGTCTCTTAGCTTGTGAAGGTATGATAATATCACCTGAGCTACTCTCTGTGTCTCTCAGCTTGTGAAGGTATGATAATATCACCTGAGCTACTATCTGTGTCTCTTAGCTTGTGAAGGTATGATAATATCACCTGAGCTACTCTCTGTGTCTCTCAGCTTGTGAAGGTATGATAATATCACCTGAGCTGCTCTCTGTGTCTCTCAGCTTGTGAAGGTATGATAATATCACCTGAGCTACTATCTGTGTCTCTTAGCTTGTGAAGGTATGATAATATCACCTGAGCTACTCTCTGTGTCTCTCAGCCTGTGAAGGTATGATGATATCACCTGAGTTACTCTCTGTGTCTCTCAGCTTGTGAAGGTATGATAATATCACCTGAGCTACTATCTGTGTCTCTTAGCTTGTGAAGGTATGATAATATCACCTGAGCTACTCTCTGTGTCTCTCAGCTTTTGAAGGTATGATAATATCACCTGAGCTGCTCTCTGTGTCTCTCAGCTTGTGAAGGTATGCTAATATTACCTGAGCTGCTCTCTGTGTCTCTCAGCCTGTGAAGGTATGATACTATCACCTGAGTTGTTTCCTGTGTCTCTCAGCTTGTGAAGGTATGATAATATCACCTGAGCTGCTCTCTCCTGCACCTCCTGTGTCTCTCAGCCTGTGATATCCTCTCAGCAGGGTGACTCATCTTGGCGAAGGGACTGCCTCGGGCTACTCTTCTGTCCGTCATCATATCACCGATAGGGGTATTCGTGGGGTTCCTGGAAGCTATCACTCGAGCTGGGAGATCAAGTGAGTCCGATGAGCTGTACTGTGGCTCTGTACTTCCCCACGACCTCGTGGCGACTGTGGCTCTGTGCCGCGGCCCATTGGGACACCAAGACTTCATCAGGACTGTTGGAGTGAAGCTACAAATGAAAAAAAAATAGCCACAACATATCAATTAGAGTCAACTATGACTGGGTAAGAGAGAAGGGAAGGATCATTTAGTGGAAATGTCCCCATACTTGTGTGGAGGGAGAGTGGATAATCACTGAGGGTTAAAACCCCACCCCCTCATTGCGACCATAGGAGTTTTGAGCCTAAACCTCCCGTCTCCGGTAGAAAAGACTGAGTAATCTTGTTATTTGGACCCCATGTCTGTGTGGCTCACAGCTTTTAGAAAGGTCCAATGATTGGTAAATAAACTCTACATTAACACATTCATTTAAAATTCTAATGAAACTTCTACATTTAAAGACCAAAGGTATTTCAGATTTAAGTGTATCTGAATCCTGAATCTTTGGCTCAAGACACCAATGCTATTCCACCTGAGATACTCAGGTTATTATTCAAGATTGAAACATATTTTGTCAAAACTCCAAAAGCTTCATAGACCAGAGCAAATGTAAATACTACGGTACACCTATTAGCACTATAGCATTATAGCATTGTCAAATTAAACCAAAGTTTCTCTTGAAATATCTGACTAGGATCCATTTTCTAAATAAATGAGCCCAACTGAATTTATTGTAGACACATACCTCAAGAATTACATTATTTAAAATACTGGAAACATTAACAGAAATGAGTACACGTTTATGTAAATACAATTATAAAATTACCACATAGTAAAGTACTTTAGTTTGCTTATTAAGGTTATAGTTATGTAACTAACACTTTGGCTTTAAGGAACTGAAAAGTTCAAGGTTACCAGAACGTAAGGTCTTCATTCAACCCTACCCTGAAACAACTAACTCTTTAGTCTTAAGGAACTGAACAGTTCAAGGCCACCAGAACGTAAGCTCTTCATTCAACCCTATCCTGAGACAACTAACTCTCTGGTCTTAAGGAACTAGAAAGTTCAAGGCCACCAGAACGTAAGCTCTTCATTCAACCCTATCCTGAGACAACTAACTCTCTGGTCTTAAGGAACTGAAGAGTTCAAGACCATCAGAACGTAAGCTCTCCATTCAACCTTATCCTGACACAACTAACTCTCTGGTCTTAAGGAACTAGAAAGTTCAAGGCCACCAGAACGTAAGCTCTCCATTCAGCCCTATCCTGACACAACTAACTCTCTGGTCTTAAGGAACTGGAGAGTTCAAGGTCACCAAGCTCTCCATTCAGCCCTATCCTGACACAACTAACTCTCTGGTCTTAAGGAACTAGAAAGTTCAAGGCCACCAGAACGTAAGCTCTCCATTCAGCCCTATCCTGACACAACTAACTCTCTGGTCTTAAGGAACTGGAGAGTTCAAGGTCACCAGAACGTAAGCTCTCCATTCAGCCCTATCCTGACACAACTAACTCTCTGGTCTTAAGGAACTAGAAAGTTCAAGGCCACCAGAACGTAAGCTCTCCATTCAGCCCTATCTTGACACAACTAAATCTCTAGTCTTAAGGAACTAGAGAGTTCAAGGCCACCAGAACGTAAGGTCTCCATTCAGCCCTATCCTGACACAACTAACTCTCTGGTCTTAAGGAACTAGAAAGTTCAAGGCCACCAGAACGTAAGCTCTCCATTCAGCCCTATCCTGACACAACTAACTCTCTGGTCTTAAGGAACTGGAGAGTTCAAGACCAACAGAACGTAAGCTCTCCATTCAACCCTATCCTGACACAACTAACACTCTGGCTTTAAGGAACTGGACAGTTCAAGGCCACCAGAACGTAAGCTCTCCATTCAACCCTAACCTGACACAACTAACTCTCTGGTCTTAAGGAACTGGACAGTTCAAGGCCACCAGAACGTAAGCTCTTCATTCAACCCTATCCTGAGACAACTAACTCTCTGGTCTTAAGGAACTAGAAAGTTCAAGGCCACCAGAACGTAAGCTCTCCATTCAGCCCTATCTTGACACAACTAACTCTCTGGTCTTAAGGAACTGAAGATTTCAAGACCACCAGAACGTAAGGTCTCCATTCAATCCTAACCTGACACAACCACCTTCAAATACATTCTCACATTATCCTCCTATTGACGTATTGGCCAACTAATGTTGTGTACACGCCTGTAATCACCCATAAACGCCACATGACCACATGACCAGCCCACATAATCCTTGATTATCCTCAATGTTTGAGGATGTGTACAACCCATGAATTTCTGCCATATGTAACTTTCTCCATTCTCCTGTTTGTCCTTCTCTCTTGGGCCCATCCTAATTTTGTATAAAATGAATTAAATTACCTACACCTATAACGTTTATAGAACTATCTTGAATATCACTCGTTGAAGCTGTCAGTTTGTAAGCTTGACACTTTAGAAGTGGCCATCAAACTCCCCTGAGACGAGACATTCAAACTCACCTCTCGCTGAAGAGGTTCTGTATCGTGAGTCATGTATGAAGTATCCTTTAGATACGTTAATACTGACAAAATTGTTGATCAAACGAGTAAAATGTGTAGACAGAATATCGTTACCATAGAAACAAGGCGTGCTTTGTTGATATAACTGCTTAGTTCGCTACAAATTTGCTTCCTGCGCTGTCTTGAAAAGTGTATTTCTGTACATAAAGCAGTCAATTATTATAGTTATAAAGAATAAACTTTGTCATATAATAATCACACTGTAGCATATAAATATGAACAAGGATCGTATAAATGCACTTGAAAAGTTTCGCCCGATAAATCTAATTTAAAGATCTTGAGTTTTAATTCCTGGCACGGTCTCAAAATGTATCATTGTTGAAGTTGGTTATTTCCCCCTTCACAAGGATGACTTAACGTCCAGTATAGAAAAATATAATCAAATAATTATGCTCGCTTCTTCTTTGCAATCGCATTCCAATTTCTTTGAAGAGGATCTTTTCTTATTTTTATAAACGTCGTATGAATATAAAATTTGTGACCGTGATATTTGTAATAATTGGGTAATTCTGACATGTGAGGTGGGTATACCAGACCTGTACTCTTTCTTCCAGGGATCAACTCTCCCAAATTTGTTGAACTTGCTCACCAATATGTCAATGTTTCAATGGTAGTTGTTATCTCACATTAAATGAAACCCAAAGGCCTAGGTATTAACGGAACACATGTTCAGTAAATAGGAAAGGGGCTTCAGCCCAAGATTTAAAGCTCGACAATCACACTAATGCTGCAAATAAAGGTTTCCATATTTCTGGCTATAAAAATACAGGGTGACTCAAATACGGGTCTACTCTTATCTTTTTGTAATAAAAAGTCGGAATCTGTAATAAAATGACAATACTGTTTTTTTAACGCGGCCTCCTCAGTATTTTCCATTTTTCAATTTGGCTTTTATGGTCACTCTTTCAATAGAATGGACTGTTTTATGACAAGAAGTGTAGGGTTCGAATTCCAGTCCAGGTGGGCTGAGGGTTATTTCCTAAATGGTTTTCCACAGTTCCTCGTCCCAAGCACACGGAAAGTACAGCTGGTGTATTTGAAAGGTTGTATTTCTCAAGAAGGTGAATGTCCCGAGTGCAATGGAAGTGTTGTAGGTAGCAAATAAAAGTGACATGAACAGTTAGTAGTAGTGCCAAGTTTTCAAGCTCAATTATTAAGAATGTATCTTCGTGAGGAAGTCAATGGAAACATTCAATTGACGTACTTAATGAACATGTATGTACTTCAAGTGAGCTGTCAATAAAGCCTTTGTTATCAAACTTCTATGTCCACCCACACATTTGAGAGGCTTGCAGCAGTAGTTTACGAATGAGCAATAATATTTCATGAAATATAACAAAGTAAATGGAATCTTTTTCCTTGGCCTGCAGTTTTTTTAGGTACATAAGTTGCAAAACTAAACAAAATCTTCTAACCAGTAGAATTTGGTCCCGCAAATACCGAGCCTGACCATAATATGTTGAACTGGTATGAATAATGGTCTGTTATAAATGTGGCTCTGTTATAAATGTGGCTCTGTTATAAATTAGTTCTGTTATAAATGTAGCTCTGTTATAAATGTTGGTCTGTTATAAATGTGGTTCTGTTATAATGTGGGTATGTTATGAATGTAGTTCTGTTATAAATGTAACTCTGTTATAAATGTGGGTCTGTTATATATGTAGCTCTGTTATAAATGTCGGTGTATTATAAGAGTAGTTCTGTTATAAATGTAGATCTGTTATAAATGTGGGTCTATTATAAGTGTAGTTCTGTTATAAATGTGGGTCTATTATAAGTGTAGCTCTGTTATAAATGTGGCTATCATATAAATTATGCGGGTCTGTTATAAATGTAGTCCTATTATAAGTGTAGTCTGTTATAATGTGGCTCTGTTATAATATGTGTATTTTATTAATGTAGTCCTGTTATAAGTGTGGGTCTGTCATAAATGTGGATATGTTATAAAATATGTGGGTTCGTTATAAATGTAGTTCTGTTATAAATGTGACTCTGTTATAAATGTAGTTCTGTTATAAATGTGGCTCTGTTATAAATGTGGCTCTGTTATAAATGTGGCTCTGTTATAAATGTAGTTCTGTTAAAAATGTAGTCCTGTTATAAATCTGAGTATGTTATAAATGGGGCTATCATATAAAATATGCGGGTCTGTGTTATAAATGTGGCTCTGTTATAAATGTGGCTCTGTTATAAGTGTAGTTCTGTTATAAATGTGGGTCTATTATAACTGTAGCTCTGTTATAAATGTGGGTCCGTTATAAATGTGGGTCTGTTATAAATGTGGGTCTGTTATAAATGTGGGTCTGTTATAAATGTGGCTCTGTTATAAATGTAGTTCTGTTATAAATGTAGTCCTGTTATAAATCTGAGTATGTTATAAATGGGGCTATCATATAAAATATGCGGGTCTGTTATAAATGTGGGTCCGTTATAAATGTGGGTCTGTTATAAATGTGGGTCTGTTATAAATGTGGCTCTGTTATAAAATATGTATGTCTGTTATAAATGGTGACCTTAACACTCCCTTCAGTCCATCCCACCTTAAGAACACTGAGTATGTTAAGGACTAAAAGGATAAGGAGCTAACGTCCTTGTAAAGTTGTGGATTAATCACCACTCAATGTATAACCTATGTATGACTGGACGAAACCTCTTATTGAAGTTATTCCCAGAATGATTTGCAGCATTCGAGTGAGATTGAATGTGTCTGTCTGTCTGAGAAGACGCGGACGGTGATATTTGGTTGAAGACTCTGTTCAAAGGAGTATTTCGTGACGACTTAAGCCAATAAATACATGCACATGCAGAAGAGAACAACCCAAAGGACGTAAAGTAGAGAATGATTGAATACTTAGCTAGGAATTCTCCCGTCTCATTGGAACTACAACAGCTCTCAAAAATTAAATGTATATTATTACGATTCTAAAATATTGTTAGCAAAAGTGGGAGGTTTACAAATCACCCCTTCTCCACTTCTCTTTAATTGTAAAAGTATTATAAATAAACCATTTATATATTATAATTCGTTTATACTTTATATATAGTACGTAAACAATAAATACATTATTAAATTATTTGTATTTAACCATGTAAATATGAAATATGTATACAATTATATATATGTGTCTGTACATATTTATTTGTTTAATTACGTGGCAAAAAAATTCATGTCTTAAAATAATAAACTTATTCACTTAGGCATTGGCATTGGAACATGAAAGTACAAAAGTACGACACCTATATACTATTTTGAGCTAGTTCTATCCAGTCACCCTCATTACACCCTATATCTCTCTTGAGCTAGTCTATCCAGTACACCTCATTACACCCTATCTCTCTAAGGTATATTCTAATGTTATCCTCTCATCTACGTCTAGGTCTTCCCTCTGGCCTCTTCCCACTAGTCTCTTCCCATTGGTCTCTTCCCTATGGTCTCTTCCCTCTGGTTTCTTTCCACTGGCCTCTTCCCACTGGTCTCTTCTTACTGGTCTCTTCCCACTGGTATCTTCCCTCTGGACTCTTCCCACTGGTCTCTTCCCTCTGGTCTCTTCCCACTTGTCTCTTACCACTAGTCTCTTCCCACTGGTCTCTTCCCACTGGTATCTTCCCTCTGGACTCTCCCCACTGGTCTCTTCCCTCTGGTTTCTTCCCATTTGTCTCTTACCACTAGTCTCTTCCCACTGGTCTCTTCCCTCTGGTTTCTTCCTACTGGCCTCTTCCCACTGGTCTCGTCCCTCTGGTCTATTACCACTAGTCTCTTCCCACTTGTCTCTTCCCACTGGTCTCTTCCCTCTGGTCTATTACCACTAGTCTCTTCCCACTTGTCTCTTCCCTATGGTCTCTTCCCACTGGTATCTTCCCTCTGGACTCTTCCCACTGGTCTCTTCCCTCTGGTCTCTTCCCACTTGTCTCTTACCACTAGTCTCTTCCCACTGGCCTCTTCCCACTGGCCTCTTCCCACTGGTCTCTTCTTACTGGTCTCTTCCCACTTGTCTCTTACCACTAGTCTCTTCCCACTGGTCTCTTCCCACTGGTATCTTCCCTCTGGACTCTTCCCACTGGTATCTTCCCTCTGGCCTCTTCCCACTGGTCTCTTCCCTCTGGTCTATTACCACTAGTCTCTTCCCACTTGTCTCTTCCCTCTGGTTTCTTCCCACTGTCCTCTTCCCACTGGTCTCTTCCCTCTGGTCTCTTCCCTCTGGTCTATTACCACTAGTCTCTTCCCACTGGTCTCTTCTTACTGGTCTCCTCCCACTGGTCTCTTCCCTCTGGTCTCTTCCCACTGTCCTCTTCCCACTGGTCTCTTCCCTCTGGTCTCTTCCCTCTGGTCTATTACCACTAGTCTCTTCCCACTGGTCTCTTCTTACTGGTCTCCTCCCACTGGTCTCTTCCCTCTGGTCTCTTCCCACTGGTCTCTTCCCTCTGGTCTCTTCCCACTGGTCTCTTCCCTCTGGTCTCTTCCCTCTGGTCTCTTCCCACTGGTCTCTTCCCTCTGGTATCTTCCTACTTGTCTCTTACCACTAGTCTCTTCCCACTGGTCTATTACCACTGGTCTCTTCCCACTTGTCTCTTACCACTAGTCTCTTCCCACTGGTATCTTCCCTCTGGACTCTTCCCACTGGTATCTTCCCTCTGGCCTCTTCCCACTGGTCTCTTCCCTCTGGTCTATTACCACTAGTCTCTTCCCACTTGTCTCTTCCCTCTGGTTTCTTCCCACTGTCCTCTTCCCTCTGGACTCTTCCCACTGGTCTCTTCCCTCTGGTCTCTTCCCACTTGTCTCTTACCACTAGTCTCTTCCCACTGGCCTCTTCCCACTGGCCTCTTCCCACTGGTCTCTTCTTACTGGTCTCTTCCCACTTGTCTCTTACCACTAGTCTCTTCCCACTTGTCTCTTCCCACTGGTCTCTTCCCACTGGTATCTTCCCTCTGGACTCTCCCCACTGGTCTCTTCCCTCTGGTTTCTTCCCATTTGTCTCTTACCACTAGTCTCTTCCCACTGGTCTCTTCCCTCTGGTTTCTTCCTACTGGCCTCTTCCCACTGGTCTCTTCCCTCTGGTCTATTACCACTAGTCTCTTCCCACTTGTCTCTTCCCACTGGTCTCTTCCCTCTGGTCTATTACCACTAGTCTCTTCCCACTTGTCTCTTCCCTATGGTCTCTTCCCACTGGTATCTTCCCACTGGTCTCTTCCCACTAGTCTCTTCCCACTGGTCTCTTCCCACTGGTCTCTTCCCTCTGGTCTCTTCCCTCTGGTATCTTCCCACTTGTCTCTTACCACTAGTCTCTTCCCACTGGTCTATTACCACTGGTCTCTTCCCACTGGTCTCTTCCCTCTGGTCTCTTCCCTCTGGTATCTTCCTACTTGTCTCTTACCACTAGTCTCTTCCCACTGGTCTATTACCACTATGTTTTCCAAACTAAACACTGTAGCGATCCCATTGGTAATACTTTCAGCCTCAAGGCTACCCTCTCAGGGGTCGTGTGGTCTAAATAAGACATCACTATAGTGATAAGTTGGACTTTCCATGACGGGGAGATCGGTGTTCGTACCTTGTTCGGGTGTACTCAGCATGGTATTACATCATATTTTATCACTTTCCTTTCACGCACATGCTGGTACATTTCCCAACTATACCTTCTTTATCCCCGTAATATTATCATAGTTAATATACATGCGTATTACCTGAAGTAGAGACGCGGTGATAGAGAACATAGACTTACAAACTGGCTTATTTGCACCACATCTTATTCACCCTTTAGTTACTCGTGGGGTAAGGAATAAGAAGGAAGAATTTGTAGGGAATTTACCTGCATTTGCGTGGAGAGAGGGTGGGAAAAGATTGAGGGGAAAAAACACCCTCAGTATAGCCGGCTAGTATTCGATCCACAACCTCCCTGTCAATGGCAAACCAGTCTAGACATCTTGACGCTTAGTCCATGTGCCCGCCAATACATGTAACGAAATATTATGAGGAATGGGAATGGAGAGGCTATCTTGGAGGAAATGCACCCGCATTAAAGAGGATATGGAATGGTAAAACCATACCCTAATGCTATCAGACTAGATTCTTACCTCGACCTTCTCAACTACTGCGAAACAATCTACTGCGAGTCTGACGCCTTAGCCCACAGCTCCGGGTCACTCTCCTATAGAAGCAGTGTTTTGCATGGTTGCTGTGACTGTTCATCTCCGCCTGGGAGACGTCGCTCACACCTTAACAGCCAAGACACCTGCATTGGTGGACACGCCGATTAAATGTCAGGCTAGTAATATGAGCCTGTGATGAAGAGAGGGTGGGTGGCCAGATGGATTTCCTACAACCATTCCCCACTCTACCTCTATTCAAATGAAGGTACATGCAATCTAAATAAAACCTTCCTCATCCTGTCTCCATAAGTATAGTTAAAAGGCCTAAAGTCCGGAGGATATTAAGGCGCGAGAGATTAAGAAATACCTCAAATCATTTTGTGATCTTTATTTCAAATTCCTGTGGTCTAGACTCATCTGTAATTTTCATAGTTTCGGTATTCGAACACGAATCTCTTAGATACACTTGAAGGTATTCAAACGCTAAATAATAATAATAATAATAATAATAATAATAATAATAATAATAATAATAATAATAATAATAATATAATAATAATAATAAGTTTATAAGCTATCCTGTACTAATATTTTCACGTGACACCAAAATTAATGAAACCCAGGACACCAACACCAGCACCAATAATTAAAAAAGGATGTATTTAAATATTTAAAATCCTTTATGTACCAATCCCTCACCACAGACCAGTCTACAAAAGTAGTTTTTTTTTCTATTTCCCCAGTGAACCATGGGAGGCTATTAGTGACTTGTGTCCTTGTTCCACGCAGCACCTGCTCGCAATAATCCTTCAAACCCTGGCTCGCGCCTCCTTCCTGGCACGTGTCTCAAGGTCCTACATGTTACAGTTGCTCAGTACAGGTGATGACAAAGAGGGGAGGGGGGTTATAAGGACAATTATTATTACCGCGGCTTTTCTTCACTTGCTTCAAATGTAGACCATTGTTTTTCTTAGTGGGCCTGCAACGTGTAACAGAAGTGCAACGATTAACCTATGAATAATTATGTTTAAATATTTTAAATTATGAACCTACTAACTTAGTTATATAATAATTACTAATTCCAGAACACTGTTATATTAGTGAGATAATTATATATTATTTCAAGTATCATAAATATGTAAAGTAATGTTTTAAAAATAATTAAAACACCTATACCAACATTATAAAACCGTATCTTTATCAGCAAATGGCTCTAGGTGTGGGCATTCCTCACTAAGAGCTTCACCTACTTTGATGGAAATAACCTCAAATTGCTGTATTTTTTCCGGTAATGTCAGTTCTGAAGCTTCAAAAACCACTAAAAAAAAATTCTCAACTATCTTAACATTCGTCTGTTGTGACCCTGTTAATGAAATTACTTCATTTGTTTGAGTACGTCTGGGACTTTGTTTCTTAACACTTACTTTGAACTCAGAGCTGCCACATTTGATCTGAAATGGAGTTTAAAAATGAGTTGATTGTACCTTTTTATGAATTGTTTTAAAATTATGATTGATATGTTTTACCTCCATTTTGGTGTAGTTATATAATATATAACATATGATTCATAGAAATAACAAAGGCTTTCTTTAATAACACGGAGTTTATGGACTTCTGTAACGCTCTGGTGGACGAACACCTTAAGCTGGGTTTTTGAGGAGAATTTAGTTAAGGTAAATATGTATGCAGATTTTTTTAAGCAAAACAATCTTTTGGCCGAAACAAAAAAAAAAGTTTGAGTATATACGATTAGTTTAATATCCTACATAATGAATGTAATAACAATTATTGAATATTGATAGCGAGAATAGAGGAATTTTAACGGGACTTTGGCCTCTCAATAAAAGTTTTTATTTAATTTTTATTTATATGATACCCGCCTTGATGGCGTAGTTGGCTAACGCGCTAGTCGTGTTGAGCTCGACCGCCGAGGACGGGGAGATCGAGGTTCGAATCTCGGTCGGGTGAACTGGGGGTGGTTTTTCCTAAATGGTTTTCCACTCTCCCTCCACGCAAATGCGGGTTCACTTCCTCTAAGTTCAACCTTCCCATTTCCTAATCCATTAGTGTAATTAGTACTTAAGCGTATAACCCGAACGGGTAGTAAGACGCGGTGCTAAATATTATTATTATATTATTTATATGATATATTTAAAGTACACTTTCTGAAAAAACTGGTTATATCAATACACGAGAATTTCTATGAGCAAGGTCAAAAGTGCCTGCTAATTTTTGCCGGAAAAGGTATTTTCACGGACCTACCAGGGATATTTTAACGCCACGATTGACATGAGACCGACATCTTTACTTCCCCTCCGAAGGAAGTTGTGCTACAGGTATCTATAGTTCAAGAAAAACCCGTCGACCCCAGCTGGGTTTGAACCCACGAGGATCGAGTCCTGAGGCGAGCACTTTAGCCCAAGACCACCGAGGTCGACAAAGCCTTTGTTCAAATGCTGCCATGCTCATAACAAATATTCAATGACAGTGTGGTTTCTATGTGTATTTTAAACTAATCGTTTCTTCTGAAGCAACATTTGATTTATTTCGTCCAAAACATATTTGGTTATAAAAACTCAAATTACGGCCCCCTTCCTGTTCTCTTCAATCCTACCTTAAGTGGATCATTCTACGTTTTATAAGTTGTGCGGTATTTCACCAGTTTTTGTCTTTAAAAATCGCATTTAGTGTCCTAAATTATAAAATAACGTTTTGTAGGTGAATGTAGGTGTATTTTCAGGTAGAATACTTGCCGGGAAATGTTGCCACGTGGTTGGGTGTGAGGCTAGGGCGTGGATGACGAACTTACCTTCTGGCGGACATCAACTTGCGCTATATTAGAAGAGCAGAGGCTTCTAAACACCAAAAACCAAGTGGGCTTATAACGTTCCTGGGTAGATCTGTCCAGCAGTAGGAGTGAAAACAGGGGGGGAGGAAAAAACAAATCACCCCCTAATAAATGACATTATTCTATTCACAAAGATCCATTATATGCTCCTATAACAGTTACCTTTCATTTCCCGGGCATTTAGCTCTTAAGGTGGGGTGCTAGTGAGCGTGAGTTTAGTGCAATAGTTTTGCAATTTTTACAACATAAACATTTTTTGGCCAAAATAAATCAAATATTTATTCCATAGAAACATGGAGTATAGTTTTCTTCACATGCTAATCTCAACAGTTCCTGAATATCTGTCATGAGCATAGCGGAATTTGGTGAAACATTTTTAAACAAAGATAAAAAGTTGTCATTAAATTACAGGACACCTTTGACAGATATTCAAGAACTGTTGAGATTAGCATGTGAATAAAACTAAACTCTATGTTTCTATAGAAAAATATTTGATTTATTTTGGCCAAAAGAATGTTTATGCTATAAAAACTTGAAAAATACTGCCCTAAGCTCGCCATCACTAGCACCCCACCTTAATTATCAACATAAATATGTGGACCTTAGCATTTTTCAGCGTGGAAAAAGTAAACTTTTAAACAATATTTACAAGTCTATATATGTATAGAGTTATAGAACATAGTTTTTTTTATTCCGGTTAACACTAAACTCGTGTACTGTTATAGGTTCTAACACAACATCTGATTGGCAATATCTCGGCTACCTAGACAGTCCCTTTAAGGACAGAGTCAATAAACTATTTTTTGGACTTTTAACTGTGAGCTATCACATATTGCTGTAGTATGTTTTAATGGGTGTTCGTCCCTCCCAGAACAGCTGATCCGCCGGCCCAGCAGGTTCGAGCAGGGAGGAAGTGCTTGCTCCACTTGTTCATACTATCTTTTTCTTCCAGCCTGTATTTAAATAAAGGTGCGCGGTGGACGGAAACAATACAATACAGGTTGTTTGGTGGGTCGTTATCAAGATGGCATTTGAGGGGGGAGGGGGGCTAGAAACACCTTGTCTCAGATTTTGGGCGCGAATATAGGACGGATCATTAGATCGATAACACTGCGCAAGGCGACACACTACATGAAATATATATTTATAAATAAACTATATTTTAACTTAAGTGTTTGTCCAGTTCGAACCTCCGTTTGGTTGATATTATTATTATTTAGCACCGCGTCTTACTACCCGTTCGGGTTATACGCTTACGTACTAATTACGCTAATGGATTAGGAATTGGGAAGGTTGAATAGAGGAAGTGAACCCGCATTTGCGTGGAGGGAGAGTGGAAAACTATTTTGGAAACCTCCCCCTCCCCCCCCCAGTTCACCCGACCGAGATTCGAACCTCGATCTCCCCGTCCTCGGCAGTCGGGCTCAACACGACTAACGCGTTAGCCAACTACGCTGTTTGGTTGATAATCTAACGACCAATTAACTTGATATTTTCAATATTTCTTGACATAGTCACTGATAGTAAAATTAGGAAGATTGGCTACGCAAAAAAGTGCGAAAGAATACAATCAACAAATAATCAAATAATTACGTAAAAAACTATTTAGTTTGAATAAAATACCCACGTTCGTCTTTCATAAAAGAAATGAGCCGAGACTGTGAAGCTCATTTGAATGAGCGCAGTGCTAAGATGCACAACATACCGGGACAGAACTGTTGCCTGTCTTCCAATGAGCGCAGTGCTAAGATGCACAACATACCGGGACAGAACTGTTGCCTGTCGTCCAATGAGCGCAGTGCTAAGATGCACAACATACCGGGACAGAACTGTTGCCTGTCTTCCAATGAGCGCAGTGCTAAGATGCACAACATACCGGGACAGAACTGTTGCCTGTCGTCCAATGAGCGCAGTGCTAAGATGCACAACATACCGGGACAGAACTGTTGCCTGTCTTCCAATGAGCGCAGTGCTAAGATGCACAACATACCGGGACAGAACTGTTGCCTGTCTTCCAATGAGCGCAGTGCTAAGATACACAACATACCGGGACAGAACTGTTGCCTGTCGTCCAATGAGCGCAGTGCTAAGATGCACAACATACCGGGACAGAACTGTTGCCTGTCGTCCAATGAGCGCAGTGCTAAGATGCACAACATACCGGGACAGAACTGTTGCCTGTCTTCCAATGAGCGCAGTGCTAAGATGCACAACATACCGGGACAGAACTGTTGCCTGTCTTCCAATGAGCGCAGTGCTAAGATGCACAACATACCGGGAGAGAACTGTTGCCTGTCTTCCAATGAGCGCAGTGCTAAGATGCACAACATACCGGACAGAACTGTTGCCTGTCTTCCAATGAGCACAGTGCTAAGATGCACAACATACCGGGACAGAACTGTTGCCTGTCGTCCAATGAGCGCAGTGCTAAGATGCACAACATACCGGGACAGAACTGTTGCCTGTCGTCCAATGAGCTTCGTGGTCCCGGCTCTAAATATATATAATATGTTAGTGTAATAAAACAAGACATGATATATTTGAAGGTTTTAATGTCCCTTTTAGCCACTTCGGTGGCCACATAGTCTAAGGCCTTACTCTCGCAGTGAGCTAGACTGCTAATGACGAGAAGATCGAAGTTCGAATCTCGGTCGGGTGTACTGAGGGTGGTTTTTACAGAATGGTCTCCCACACTCCTTTCACACAAATGTGGACACACTTCTTATACATATAACCTTCCTAATCCGTAAAACAATTAGCGTATAGCCCTAACAGGTAGTAAGACACGGTGCTAAAAGATTAGGCCCTTTCTTACTACCCGTTAGGTTTATACGCATGAGTTACAATAATATGTTATGGATGGGGAAGGTTGAATTTAGAGGAAGTTTACCCGCATTTGCGTGGAGTAAAAGTGAGATACCATTTTAGGGGGGAAAACCCTCAATACACCCAACAGGTATTCAAACCCCGATCTCCCCGTCATTAGTAGTCCAGTCTATTGCGAGAGTGACGTATTAGACCACGCGGCCACCAAAACCGGTTAAAATCGATTGTTAAATAATAATTATAACAATAATAATGCTATTTGTCTATTTTTAAAATCCCTCTCAAATTGATTTCTAATCAACTAAACGTGGAGATGAAGCCACGCCCCCCAAGTAACTGAGTTACTGTTTCAGATATTTCATTGATTGTATTAATTGAAGATGTTGATGTTTCTCGAAATGTTCTGAGCACGTGGTGCAGTTCCTTAAACTCTAATTTAGTTTCTCAGGTAGAAGAGGAGCATTTGAGGGGAGGGCGGGGAGGACAACAGCAGTGGCAGGGGGGGCACAAGAACCCCCACCCCCACCCATGTGTCTCCCCCCCTCTCTCAGACATGCAATAATGTAAAATATAACAATATTAAAAACACGTCCCTCATTGGCTGTTCTCATAGGCACGTGACCGGCGAAAAATAGCACCTTCCTCTCTTAATGGTAGAACCAAGAGTTTTCAAAATATTACGTTTGGAAAAAAAGGGGGAGGGGGATAATTCACCCCTTTTTCATCCCTCCTTAGTATTTATCATGAAATTACCTTCATACCAGGAGTGAATTTCCACGTATCTCCCTTCCCCACTCTCTACAAATATTTGTATACATCCAGGACATTTACCTGTAGAGGTGATTGCTCTTGGTTTGTGCTTGGTTCGAATCCAGTATCGCACTAATTATTAAAAGGAGGGTGTAGAGGAGGAATACGTCATCTTCACAGGACGCTGACTTGGAGACCGCTGGGAAGATTCAGTTCTGTCAGAATGCGACCGGTGGGTGGCTGAGGGGTTCGGGGACATGACAAGTCTGTTGTGTGTTTTGTGTTTTGTGTTTGAATTCGCGTCCTAAATGCGAGACCGAGTCACGAGTCGGTGGTTAAGTGAGAAATAATGGACGATACCGTACAAACGCTACTGGATTGTTGTTCATGGTCACCTTTGAAAGGATTAAATCTTCCTCGGCAATTTGCAGTTAAAGTGTTGTCTAATATTTGTTGTTTATCGGGTATAGTTTTAAACAACAATTCTACTCGGAGTACAGATCAACAAATGGGATCGTGACTCGTTTCACCCCTGAGATGTGAGAACGTTACGGTTTGGATATAATACAAAAATATTTTCTAAGGATGTTATATTTCATTGTTATAGTGAGATTATAATATTATATTTATATGAACTTTTTTTAAACAATTAAAATTAGTTACATTTATACGAAGCGCAATTCTAAAAAAAAAAGTTATTTAATAAGGGAAGTGAAAATTGTTGCCATTTAAAAATAACGTTTTATATAAACAATTATTATCAATCTTAGTTTTTGTTCTGCATTGCGACATTGAAATTTTATGGATCCTTCAGAAAAAACGAAAATAAACAAGATTAGTTAAAAAGTGTTTTGATTAAAAGTGAACGTTTATTTCCATGACTTTATTAATTGAATTCTAAGATGAATACATCGTAATGACTGGGAAACAATGATGTAAGCTCAGATTCATGTTTAGAGAAACAATTTACTAAATTAATTTTAAAATGTACCAGTGAAGTCTTAAAACTTACAACTCTCCGAATTGTAGACCTATTTTAAAACCCCAGAGAGAATGAATGTATTTAAAAATGGGACGAGGTTTCCCAGATTTGTCCAAGGGAGACTGAGGCGCCAACTGGCCCTCCCTTGACACCCAAAGGTCGAACACAATGGACGTGGTCAGTGTCCCAAACAGGGACCGCTACTACCATCACCCGGTAGAGCACCAAGGGACACTGCAAGGTTCTCCAATAACTGGAGCTGGGTTCAATACTCCTTCTAGCAACCCCTTCGCCCCCCGCGTCATACCGGCAGCACCCGCTACCGGAGAACACAGCTCTTTACAACCATCTGTCGTCCGCGGGGAACAAGAAGAGACCAAAAAACACACCGGAACCGCTCAGCTACTGTTGGTACAAGCCATGAAACGATTTAACAACGGTGACCAAGCAGAAAGGTTCGGTTCTAATCTGGGAGACGAGGAATATTATTATGACGATTCACGGATTTACGGTCAGAGAGAAGATCCTCCCGCGATGTCGGAGCGGAAAAAGTTGGTGGTCTACAAACCAGAGGTGCTTAGAGACGTCAGGTTCAGTTCGGTCCAAAGAGAGCCTCTGAAACTTGTCAGGGGTGACATCGGCTACGACGACTCTCGCGTGTTGAGACATCAAGAGACAATGTACCTCTTAGATAAGAGTCCTTTCGACGAGAAGAGGTACACGGGGGTTCAGTTTTTTGACGACACTTCAGAGGGCTATGTGGTGAAAGACTGTGTCTCGCGAACTCCTGAAGACAACTCCACATCAGATCGTTACAGGAATGTCTGTCAAGAAAGGAGCGGCGACGAGTTGTGTTACTACGATCTGTCCAACGGACGCTCCAGGAGCAAGTGTGAGAGACTAGTAGAGGAGAGACATGAAGGCACGGCGACTGTTTATCGCCGACAAGAACCTTACACCGGCTGGGACAACTCCTCTTCCTCGCCGCCGCCTCCTCCTCCCACGACGGAAAACCTCCATTCCACGATCAGCCATGACTCCTCCCAGTTCTTACTCAGTCCAGGATATCTCCAGCCGACGACCGGAAGTCCCCGTCATGCTGGTGGGGAGCAGCGGAAACATCGTAGAGGATCTTCATCGCGGAGATCCACCCGTGGCGGGGGTCGAAGAATTAACAACGGGGACTCAAGGCTTGAGAGGCCGCCCTCTCCCGCCGTCATGAAGAAGCGAAGGTTGGCGGCGAACGCTCGTGAACGCAGACGGATGAACGGGTTGAACGACGCGTTCGACCGACTGAGGGAAGTGATACCGTCGTTAGGGGAGGACCATAAGCTGTCCAAGTACGAGACCTTACAGATGGCTCAGACGTACATCTCGGCCCTGTGCGACTTGCTGGACCGAGGGAAGAGGTAGCCTGGAGATCTTACAGATGGCTCAGACGTACATCTCGGCCCTGTGTGACTTGCTGGACCGAGGGAAGAGGTAGCCTGGAGATCTTACAGATGGCTCCGACGTACATCTCGGCCCTGTGTGACTTGCTGTAAGAGGTATCCTGGAGACTTTACAGATGGCTCAGACGTACATCTCGGCCCTGTGTGACTTGTTGGACCGAGGGAAGAGGTAGCCTGGAGATCTTACAGATGGCTCAGACGTACATCTCGGCCTTGTGTGACTTGCTGGACCGAGGGAAGAGGTAGCCTGGAGATCTTACAGATGGCTCCGACGTACATCTCGGCCCTGTGTGACTTGCTGGACCGAGGGAAGAGGTAGCCTGGAGACCTTACAGATGGCTCAGACGTACATCTCGACCCTGTGTGACTTGCTGGACCGAGGGAAGAGGTAGCCTGGAGATCTTACAGATGGCTCCGACGTACATCTCGGCCCTGTGTGACTTGCTGGACCGAGGGAAGAGGTAGCCTGGAGACCTTACAGATGGCTCAGACGTACATCTCGGCCCTGTGCGACTTGCTGGACCGAGGGAAGAGGTAGCCTGGAGACCTTACAGATGGCTCAGACGTACATCTCGGCCCTGTGCGACTTACTGGACCGAGGGAAGAGGTAGCCTGGAGACCTTACAGATGGCTCAGACGTACATCTCGACCCTGTGCGACTTACTGGACCGAGGGAAGAGGTAGCCTGGAGACCTTACAGATGGCTCAGACGTACATCTCGACCCTGTGTGACTTTCTGGACCGAGGGAAGAGGTATCCTGGAGACCTTACAGATGGCTCAGACGTACATCTCGGCCCTGTGCGACTTACTGGACGAGGGAAGAGGTATCCTGGAGACCTTACAGATGGCTCAGACGTACATCTCGGCCCTGTGCGACTTACTGGACCGAGGAAGAGGTAGCCTGGAGACCTTACAGATGGCTCAGACGTACATCTCGGCCCTGTGCGACTTACTGGACCGAGGAAGAGGTAGCCTGGAGACCTTACAGATGGCTCAGACGTACATCTCGACCCTGTGCGACTTACTGGACCGAGGAAGAGGTATCCTGGAGACCTTACAGATGGCTCAGACGTACATCTCGACCCTGTGTGACTTGCTGGACCGAGGGAAGAGGTATCCTGGAGACAGACTCTGCCTGGACAACCTGGTAGTATATTAGTACATTTATTCCATAAAATATTAAGATTATAGACATAAAAATATATCTGTTGAAATAAATATATCACGTAACATATGAATCACCAAAATATTCCTGAGAAAATATATAAATTGAAAATATATATTTTAAAAACTTAGTGATATTAAGTTGGTACGTTGTTGATAGCTTGAATTTAAACTTGTGAGCTTGAGTGTAAGTTTTCTGGCTATTCGAACGATACTCATATGTTTTACTTGACAACCAAGAACGTTTCATTTCACACTTGGCCACACCTACTCTTTTTTTCAGTTCTCACTTAAAATAGAGAAAAATTGATTATTTCTTGTTATTAGTGGCACCTAGCAATATATGAAACCATTTACTTGATTAAAATCATTCAATTTTTAAAAATATATCTACTGTTTGTGTTGTATCTTACAACCATATTATGAACATGTAGAAAATTAAAGTTTTTTTTTAGTTTTCCATTTCCTGAACATCTAATATTTTCCCTGCAACGACTATCTTGACCATCTTTAAGACCCATAGTCCTGATATTAATACAATTAATTCAGAAATTAATAATAATATTAATATTACTCTTGAATCTCTACTATTTATTTTATCATCGCGTTCAGGTTATAAACATAATATATGATAATTACCCTAATGGGTTAGGGATGAGGAAGGAAGCATTTTAGAAGTAATATACCCACATTTGCGTGGAACGATAGTGGGAAACCATTTAGGATAAACCACCTTCAGTAGACCCAACCGGGATTCTAAACTCAATCTCCCCGTCATCAGAACTCTACTAATTAAAGCTGGGTTAGAACTAATTAATTATAATCTCAAGCCGTCACTAATGTAGAATGAACCAAAGCTATGGCGGCTGGAAGTCAACAATAAAATGGAATTCGAGCTCAGCCCATCTATTGGTCCGCAGGATCCCAGGATGTTTAGTAACAATAATGAACTAATGAATGTTGACATATATTTAAAATGAAAACTATTAAATATGAATTATCCATATTCCATGATATACTCTTTATATCTCCTTGGTAGACACAGGTCACTTAGAAAAGGAAGTCCGTATCAAACTTAAGTCAACAAATTCGAAAAATTATTTATTATAAAAAGCTATGAGGTTTAAAATGTTGAAACTAATCAAACAACTAATACCTACTAATTAAATGTAGTTATATATTTTCAACATTAAATGTAATAAATTAATATATGTCTTGTATTTATAGTCCTGAAAGCGAATTGTCCTAGAAATAATATTTTCCTGGATAACTCTCAGACCCCTCCCCGAAACCCCTCCTCTGCTTACAGGACCCCCGATGGTCCTCCATCACTAACACTTCCGAGAAACACTGCTTAGAGTCGTAGAGTCTGTAGACATACATCAGTACAGTATATAAGAGTCTGACGGTGAGAGTTACTCACGACATCTCAGTTGGTTCGGCTTGTTTTACATTACAGTGAATCATTAGTCATCCAGTGCACACTAATGTCGGACACACGTCAGTACTCACTTAATGTCAGTCACACGTACAGTGCACAATAATGTCAGACACGCGTCCAGTACACACTAATGTCAGACACACGTCCAGTGCACATAATGTCAGACACGCATCCAGTACACACTAATGTCAGACACACGTCCAGTGCACAATAATGTCAGACACGGTCCAGTGCACACTAATGTCAGACACACGCCAGTCACACTAATGCCAGAGACACGCGGCCGTTGCACACTAATGTCAGACACAGCGTCCATTGCACACTAATGCAGAACACGGCCATTGCACACAATGTACAGACACAATTCATCACTAATATCAGACACACATTCAGTGTACACTAATGTCAAACACACATCCAGTGCACACTAATGTGCTTACCTTGCACTGTTCCACTATGGTGCAGCTTGTAAGGCTAATGTAATACAGTAGTGAAGGTAGGACTGAGACCATCAGGGGTGAACGAAGGGTTAATGACACACATATTTAGATTAAGTAGAAATAAATTAAATAATTATCTCCCCAAGTCCACTTAAGATGTTACATTGTCTGAGTATTTAAGGGCAATGTAATTTATTTGGCTTTTATTTGCCAGCAAATCTAGGCAATTCTCATTTAACTGTGCCAGTTTGGATTCGAGGCCCCCCCCCCCCAAAAAAAAAACCACAGACTAGATGAATTAAACTCTTAATCCACACGTCTATTGATGTGGGCTTTTGACCGGCTATAATATATTATATTATTTACAAAATTAAATCATTCGGCCGACTAGTAATTTAAAACGCATACGTTATGTTGAGAGATAATACATGCATTCCGGCAGAGTATTTCTAGTTTGTAGTTCACTATAGTTGAGAGGTCATAGGTGCGTTTCAATATTTGGCATTTTGTTATAATTATATTAAAGTGAATTCTGCCCATTAGATTGTACTTATAATATGCGGTAACTACAAAGTTACAATTGTGTGTTTTTTTACTAAAAATAATAATGTAAAAAGATTGCATTCAGAACTATAAACATAGCTTTATAAAATTGGCCAACATCTAGTCACTCAAAATCTTGTATTTGGCAACAGAGCACGGTATCAATTATAGTTCTCATCGAATACAATGATTTGTAATTTGAGACGATAAGTTATTTTTGTACTAGACAAGTTTTATATTATATTAAATATAATTAGTATGTTTAGATTTATTATAAGCCTAGCTTTTTATTGCCTTTAAAACTTTCTGCAAAGAATTATTCTTTGTAACACACTTATTTACATCTATTATTTTTATACAAACAAAAAATGTACATATATATATATATTTATCATTAGTTCTGAATCTTTATCAAATGTGTATTTTTTTAATGCTTACATTTTATTAAGATAAAATAAAAAAACAAGCCTAGGCAAATTCCTAGACTGATCAATACACAAATTGTTCTTGGAGCCCTTACAATGTTAATGTTACTAGTGATTGCCTGGAGCTCAATTCTAAAATAAAAACAGCAGCCAGAATCCATAACATTGCGGTAAAGTATTAACACAAATTTCAAACATTTTATTTTACACCGGTTATCAAACCTTTGACTAGGGATGTGGTATCGAAAGAAAAGTATCGATACTATACTATACTCATTAAAGGTATCGGAAGAAAAATATGATAAGAATAAGTATCGGTATGAAATTTAAATCTGGAAAAATGTTTTTTAACTAGATTAGTTGTTTATACACCCTATCAAGATAGATTAACTATTTACAAACAAAAGAAGAATGGACGGCCAACCCTGCTTCACCTGCTTAAACAACGCACATAACATTTATGCTTTGTTTACTTGTGACACCCTTGGGTTGACTGAGCTCATCGAGCTCTACAAAATCTTATTTTGTTTATTTTGTGATGACCTGGCTCATTTATAAAGGAAGGGGTAGTAGACTGGTCGCCACTCTACCCTTCAGGCATCAGGGTGTATTGATAAACAAAGATGAAAGAACATCTCTGAATTATGAGTTAAAATGATTGAATGCTAAAGTTACTTCTTGCTTGTCATGCAGAAAATGAGTGAGAATTGAGAAATAGTGTCATTTGTTCTTTCTCCACAGTTCACCTTAGTAAACATTTAGTCCTAGCGTGAGTGAAGATGAGAACAAAAAGTTGCTTCTTTCGATACCGGAGTGTGAGTACTAATATCGGTAAAAGTATCGAATAACAAAATACTAGTATCTAAAGGAAAATATCGATATTAATAAAGTATCTATACTTTTTTCACATCCCTAGCTATGACCTTGAAGTCAGCATTCACACACATAATTAAATTACCACGTTGGTGAGGTGTGGATTACTTTTGACGGTAGAAATTAGAAGAAATGTGCCCACATTTACGCAGTGAAAGTGGAAACCCATTTAGGAAAAAAAGCCATCCCAACCTATTCAGCTGAGATCAAACCCCATTCTCCTCGTTGCCTCCAAAAGAGACTGGATAAGCCTGACATATAGTCCGCGTGCTCACCGATTCGTTACATTATATCGTTTTGTTTTTACGGTATTTTATGATTTAGTAAAAATGTTGCGGATAGCGCTTGGGACCTCAGTGAACTCCGAAACAATCATTCAATGTATAAGTTTAGTACCCTTATCGGACGAAGAGATCGTGAACATGACAAATATCCTCCCCCCTTTCCCCCTCCCCAGATCCTGAACAAGTAGTGTCGCTGATGGTTCACTACCTTCCAGGGGAAGCAAACATGCAGCTTGAAATAATTAGTGTTTGATAGCTCCGACAAGTTTCCGTTAGGTTTGTGAGGAGAATAGATAAAAGGTGTAAACACGTCTTATTTAAATATAAAACATTTATTTAGTACACTCAAATAAATACCTATTTCCAAATAAAGGCTTTTAGTTTGAATTTGTGAAAGTGTTGACTTGTGAAGATGTTTTTTAAAGTGTTTGCTTCTATTTTTAATACCGTGTACTTATTTTGGTGGGTCAGCTGCTTTGAGTTTACTTAATAAACAACAGTGTTTACAATAATTGGTAAAAGATGTACAACTGACTACTGTGTAAAGATCTCTTCAGTCTTATCGATTTCTTGTTGGATCTGTCTTGGTTTTAGATTGATGTAGTTTGAGTAGAAATATGTGTAGGAGTGTTTATGGATTATTTTAGATTGCGTTACTGTGGATTCACAAGTTGGCCTGAAAACAAGAGCAGAAACATAATCACGTGACAAGCTCTGAGCCAATTACAAGATTTTAGCCTCATTGGTATTGTCCGCTCAGACTTTCCTTCTTCTGCGCGACAACGTCAGCTTGAGAGACCCAATCAGATTTCAAAACCAACTGACTCAGTGCGCACGCAAGAGACTAGTAGACAGCGCGTCTACTGTTGTGAAATGATTTTAAATAACTCGTTAGATGGGAAGCGTGTGTAGGTTAGGTTCTGTGTTTCATTTGTTTGAATACTCATCACAATAATAGAAAACATCCACCTACAATCTGTAAGGTAATAATTTGTTTTAGTTTGTGTTGCAAAGCATTATGGGTCCACATACGTTTACAGCAGCGGTGGATTGTTACGACAATCGGGCAGGTTCTGCTCTGTTTTTCGGCTAACGTGTGAAACAAGCTGAACACAGAAAAGATGGGATCTGAAACTTTAAATTCTTTCATTTATTACAAGAATTTTAAACTCCATAACTTCCATTGCATTTTTTTATTGTATGTTAAAAAAATAATGCTTTTGAAACCTTTGCTTTTCAAGAATTGTTTTGGTGTAATGTTTTATTTTATTTCAAAGTAACATAATTTTATTGATTGTTCTATTAATATCAATATCTACATTGTTCACTAGGTTTGCCTTTGGACATAACCTCAACTGATATCCACTCATACACACGTGATACATAACAGTAGTTCCTGTTTAAGATACATATTATATTTTTTATAAACATAAGACTTATAAAATGTCATTGATGTTGACAATTAAATAATAAGTGGTAACATACAAATCCTTAAAACATATTTTTTATCAGCTTACAATTAATTACGGTGGCAATATAATTTGAATGTTAAAAAAAAGCAGATAAAACACCTAGATAGGAAAAGTACAGTTTAAACTCTGTTCTAATAATCTATAGAGCCTGAATTTTGAAAAAAAAAGAGGTGGTCATGATTCATATTCTGTAAAGAGTTGAAGAGCACGGCTCTTGTTAAGTGGTTCTGAAGATATTTAAGTTTGTACATCCAAGCTCATCAATAACGTGTGGAAGGGGCTTTGTTTATTTTAAACAGAATTTGCTTGCATCAGATTAAAATGTTGCCCTCAAATAATGTTTCAACATGAGGCTAATTTTTGTTTTTTATATTCTAGATTGTTCTGTAAAGTAAGAGCATGGTAGAAAGGACAGTCTGTGACAGATAAACTTGTGATCAGTGTTGATAACATTTTACTGTATTAGTAGTATATTCTAATGGGTATTTAACTAAAACACAAATGAGAGCTGAATATCACACGAATTGACGTATATGAAAGTATTTTAAATAAATTTGTAACTATCGGATACTACTGTCCTTTTAGCCATGTTCTCTCTACACGGTTAAATGAACATTCAATTTGTAGTTGAATGCACTGTGCTATTTGTACATCCACAAAACTTGAGGTAATCTAGATTTTTTGTATGAGCGTTACATAATATTACTATACCAAAGATTTTGTAATAATTGTCAAAGAATATTATTAAAGTGTATTTTGACTAACCCAGCAAAAATTATTTCAAATGTTAATAACTCCGAGTTTGCTAATTCCAGTGTTTTAATTCCCCAATTCCTTTGTTATTCAATACTACGGTTCCGCATATTCTTCAATCAGAACCGGAACCAGTTTAGGTTCCTAAATATAGGCTACGTTTCTATTCAACCTCACATTAACTGCTTCTCACTACCTGTTCAGGTTGTGCGCAGGTATGATTACTAGCTCTACCGGATAGGATGAGTAAAGGAAGCATTTTAGAGGTAATCTAGCATCATTTGCATGGAAGGAGAGTGGGAAACCATTTAGGAAAACCCACCCTCGATAGATCCTACCATAACTGTCATACCAGGCTAGATAAGCGAGCGCCTAGTCTGCGCGCCCACCAATACGGATATGATTATAATTGTATATATGACTAAGAAGGGACTAAGGACTAGCGATTTGTGGACACAGAAGGATGAACCTTCTTTCAATACGATGGGAGATAAGGTTATTATTACTAGTAGTGGTATTTGAGGTGTTTAACGCGCACTGTCTGAACCGACTGATTTTATCAGCACACGATAATTTCTATGAGCGAGAGCTAAAGGGCCTAGAAATTTGGCCGGGAAAGCTATTTTCACATAGGCCTACCTTCCAGGGCTCTTCTACACGCCACAATCGACATGGGACCAGCAGCTTTACTTCCCCTCCTAAGGAAGTTGTGTTCAAGAAAAATCCGTCGACCCCGGTTGGGTTTGAACCCGCGAACATCAGGTCTTGAGCCGAGCACTATATCCCAGGACCACCCCATTTTGTAGTGGTGTCTATAGTGTTCCAGTTTGTGTGTGTTAAAAGTAATTATTTAAATCTGGGGGAGGGGGGAAGAGAGGATTAGAGAGTGTAAGATGGAAAAAGAAAGGGGTGACCAGTCTCTACTTGCAAAGGGTGGCAAAACCTGGTTCTGCAACGCGTCTCGACGCTAAGGTAGGCAACCCCCTTAAGTGAGAGTTGTAATACAAAACCGTAGTTTCGTTTCTATTATTTCTAACGCACAGGTCATTAGGAACTTTATTTGTCTGTAGGTAAGGACAGTAAGTGTACCGTAAACAAAAACACAAGTAGTACAAATGGCTCACTAAAGTTGTTCTGTTTTTAAAACGATACAAGGAAATAACTAAGGAAGTTGTTTCAGGAGCGTATACAAAATTATAGTTTGAAAACAAGCTCCCAAAATCGCATTCTGGCCACTCATCATCCATAACGACTCAATCACATCCATACGAGATGTTCCAAGGAATCCTCAATCATTACTTCATTTTTATGTTTCTTTCTTCTTCTTCTTCTTCTTCTTCTTCTTAAAAAATACCCAAGCAGTATTTCTGCTCCGCACGACGAGCTACAAGTGGTCTTGATTACTTTCAGGAAATGGGACTGCGACGGAGTCGAATGGACATATCACACGGAATACTTGCACGAGCTATAATTATTCTTGTTTGATTTAGTACAGTGACCTCGGAAGGGGTACATGGGTACATTATACCCAAACTCATATTGATTGATGGTTATATGGCATTTGTACCCACGCTATTTATATATATATAACCCGCCTCGGTGGCGTAGTTGGCTAACGCGCCAGTCGTGTTGAGCCAGACCATCGAGGACGGGGAGATCGAGGTTCGAATCTCGGTCGGGTGAACTGAGGGTGGTTTTTCCTAAATGGTTTTCCACTCTCCCTCCACGCAGATGCGGGTTCACTTCCTCTAACTTCAACCTTCCCAATTCCTAATCCATTAGTGTAATTAGTACTTAAGCGTATAACCCGAACGGGTAGTAAGACGCGGTGCTAAATAATAAATAATATATATATATATATATTATTTATTATTTAGCACCGCGTCTTACTACCCGTATATATATATATATATATATATATATATATATATATATATCACCACGTCTTACGACCTGTTCAGGCTATAAGCAGATGATCGGGTGTACTGAGGGTGGTTTTCCGCTCTTCACTCCGCAAATGCGAGTACAACTTTCTAAATTCAACCTTACTCATTCCTAACACATAAGAATTCAACTATAAGAAAAGGTGCTGGCCTTATCTTTATACAAATAAAGACGATATTATTATTATTGTTATTATTACAAGCGTAATTAGTACATATGCGTACACCCCTGACGGGGTAGCGAGACGCACCACTGAGTCCATAACTCTATTTTACAAGGTTTATACACGCCAGTAATTTAGTTGATTATTCAAGTTTTCCAAGGATATCATTTAGGCCTAAGTCCAATGTTTGCCAATAGGTTTTCTGGTCTTTCCACTTTGAAATGTTTAGAGCCAGTCAAGGATATCAATAGGAGGTTTACGAGTTCTTGTGAGAGTTTGTTTACTCCTGAAAGATCTACTGTACCGCAAGATGAATTGATATTCTACCTCACCACTGCGCAGACAAAACAACATAACCATCAGGAGTGAATACTACAAAGATAGAGATACCTATTATATCTTTGTTCGGATGAGTGTCAGTAACAGTCGACACGAACAGACATATATATATGACTACTCGCAATGAATGTCTCATATCATCAACAAAACATAATATTCACAAGACCCAAAAAGAGGAATAAAACTCTCCCAAATCAATGTTTATTACTAAAAAATTAAAAATACGTTAAGTGACTTGGATTATATTTTAAAAGGTCAACTTCTTGACTTTTTTTTCCGTGATCCTGGTCTTACTAGCCGTCTGTGCTGTCTTAATTTTATACACCAGTGAAATAGGAAGTAGAAAAGTATAATTTAGAGCAAATGTACTCACATTTGCGAGAAAATAAAAAGTAGTATATCATTTAGTACAAACCTCATCAGTGAGCCTAGCTTAACCGGGATTCGAGACTCAGACTTTTGTCAAGAAGTCTCCATATATTTTCTACGATTAGACACAATAAGGAATATATTTAAATAAAACATATTTTATAAACACATAGTAAAATATTTGCGACATTATAGATGTTCAATAATTTAGTTTTTAAAGTTTTCATAACTAATTTATTTTATAAAGATAACGTTTTATAACCCAAAGCTCATAAAATAAAAAAGCTCCGGCAGTAAAAAAATCCATTGATTCTAATATATTTGTAAATATACTGATTTTTTTAATACAAACAAAATCAAGCCATTTTTTCAAATATTACTATATTAATTAAGATCGAATAGTAACAAATTATTAATATTTGAAAGTCTTTATATCCCATATATAATTTTGATAAATCAAAATATATACCAAATATTATTTTTTACGAATTTAACGTCATATAACTAACATTAATTTGTACCAAAACAATACAATTTGTACAATATTTATCCAATAACACATCAAACAGAGTTTCAGCGAGATCGACTATTGTTACAGTCTAAAGCCCGGCGGAGTGATATCAATTATTGATCATATTTTTTTCTTGTCTGTCAGCCTAATACACTTCTGTTTAAGAGGGCTGGTGACGATCAAGGAGGCTCAAAGGGTCCAACAACGCCGTGTCGGCGAGAAACACAGATTAAAGACGAGCTAAAAGTGCGGAAAATGCACTAATGATCCCGCAATCACACCTTGTCATTGTGGTTTTCGGTCCAGATCATTGATAGTTCCGACTGATTGCCATTTAATTATCGCTAACACGTGATGCCGGTTGCCTTCAAAGAGGGGGAGAAAAACCACAATAAAATGTCCTTGAAATTTCTTCGAGTAGGTAAAGGTTCATTCAATTTAACACATTTGACCTTGACATAATTAGATGTTTAATACTGAACTTCAAACTCACTCATGCCAGTTGATTTTATATATATATATATATATATATATATAAAGAGAGAGATATTATTAAAATATACATATACAAATATTTATATATAGGTCTACATTATAAATGTATATTTATATTTATATAAGTCTGAGTCCGGCACCTTAGCTCAGTCGGTAACGAGTCCGTCTAATGAACTAAGAGTCTCGGGTTCAATTCCTGGCATGGCCAAAATATGTATCATTGACAAAATGTGGGTTTCTTTTGCCACAGTGTTGAATTAATGGCCGGGGGCTGGGTGTTGTGTCTGTTCTAGATATAAATTAGTTTATAAGTCATGTGCTGATATAATCAGTCGGTTTAAAATGTGCACGTTAAATAGCCTACATCAAATAAAATGAAAAAAAAGAAGTAAAAACCCATGTATGTGTATATATATATATATGTGTGTATGTATGGTTTTTTCATCTCTCTATATATAGTGTTAGTTCATTTTCGCGCATATATATGCTCTAAAATGAATTAACACTAGATTTTGCACGTTTCCCGATTATGATCTTATCTCTGAAATCAAAGTAAATGATTATAAACATAGCTCTATCCACCAATAGAACAACAAGGCATTAACAAAATAAACCAGCAACAGAAAATCTTAGGATGGTTATTGATACATTTATTTGGATGTTATTTTTTAAGTCTCAGAACTGCCAGTCCCATGATAAATATTGACGTGTGAAGATGATATGTTTCTTCAAGTAGGCGGTGCCCTTAAGATGAGAAAAGTATCTGTGGTTCTAAATCCTGACAGTTTTTCTGTCCAATCAGCCTCGTTCAATGAAGAGAGATGTTACCTAGGATGTAACTATCCTCTCATTTGACAGATTGACAGTAGTAAGACATCGCCTGTCAAGCCCACCTTGTAATTTCCTTAAAAACCGTCAATGTTAAACATTAGAGGTGAGTGATATGGATAGGAGAGTGATTAGCACTCCTTCCTTTCAACCCCAAGGTAGGCGCTCGATCTAAAAGGGGCTGTTTTCCACCACTAAGCTAATTTCCGTTCCTCTCTTAAACTTCGGAAAGATTGAATGACCTCTTCAATACATGCACAATAGTGATGTTTTAGTTCTTAATTCAGTAGGGAAACTGAAAAGTTAATGATAGCTATCACGAAATAACGACAAAGTAGTTAATATTAAGAATACTATGTGCCTTCACAAGTTTATTATTTATATCTTTGTTTTGGGATGATTTTATTTTTTGTCGCCGCGTCTTACTACCCGTTATGGTTATACGTATGATATGTACTAATAACACTAATGCGTTAGGAACGGATAAGATTGAACTTAGAGGAAGTGTATCATCATTTGCATGGAAGGAGAGTGGAGAACCATATACGAAAAATCACCCTGAGTACACTCATTAAGGATTCGAACCCTGATCCCCCATCATCAGCAGTCTAGTATATTGCGAGAGTGAGTAAAAGCTAGGCGAACATAGCTTTCGGCGGAGAATACCTTGCTGGATTTGATTGCGTCACCAGATGAAGTTTATTGATGCACTGCGAGTGAAGACGTCTTGTTGCGCCCGCCTGTGAGATCCATCATTGCCAACTAAAGGGGGTAAAAAAAACACCTCTTAATTAATGTATTTATCCTAATGGAAGTGAAAATTTACACAACGGACACTAAAAAAATGTGGTCGAAAGTGAATGCGACTCTTTTCAGGTTTCACATCAACTTTAGTTTATATATTCTATTTGACAGTAGTTTTGTTTAAAAACGAATAATTCTTGTATCGTTTAGCACTAAAAAAATAGTTTTGATACGAAAAATGTACTATTTGTGTACATTATTTGCGTTTCAATCACGAATCCGGGTCACTGACTCCACAACCAATAGTAGCCGAGGTTTTAATCTGGTGTCTCGCGAAACAACTTGACAGTTTTAAGGTAGCTCATACCGAAACAACTTGACAGTTTGAAAGTAGCTCCAGCGAAACATCTTGACAGTTTGAAAGTATCTCCACGAGACAACTTGACAGTTTGAAAGTAGCTCTCAGTGAAACAACTTGACAGTTTGAAAGTAGCTCCCAGCTAAACAACTTGACAGTTTGAAAGTAGCTCCCAGCGAAACAACTTGACAGTTTGAAAGTAGCTCTCAGTGAAACAACTTGACAGTTTGAAAGTAGCTCCCAGCGAAACAACTTGACAGTTTAAAAGTAACTCCCAGCGAAACAACTTGACAGTTTGAAAGTAGCCCCCAGCGAAACAACTTAACAGTTTGAAAGTAGCTCCAGCGAAACAACTTGACAGTTTGAAAGTAGCTCCAGCGAAACAACTTGACAGTTTGAAAGTAACTCCCAGCGAAACAACTTGACAGTTTGAAAGTAGCCCCAGGGAAGCAACTTGACAGTTTGAAAGTAGCCCCCAACGAATGAGTTTGGAGGTCCCAGACTTAGAACATTCGACCACGGAAGAAGGTTTGGGGTTAGACAATGCTACTAACATTAATGAAAACACACGTGTGTACACATGTGATCCCCGCCAATGCTGTACAAACTAAACCTCTATATGGAGTGTGCTACCAGCATTGTAGGGACTGTGGTACCAGCATTGTAGGGGCTGTGCTACCAGCATTGTAGGGATTGTGCTACCAACATTGTAGGGAATGTGGTACCACCACTGTAGGGCTGTGCTACCAGCATTGTAGGGACTCCAGGAGATTAACACTGTTAGACCCCAGGTAGATCAATTATGTTAGACCCCAGGTAGATCAACCTCTATATTGGCACATGTGTGATGTTGTTGTAGGTTAAGATATTAGTTCACTATTATAAACGCACTCCAAGCCGAGCACATAAATGAACTGACACTCTCTCCCAGTGCCTGTACCTGCTCGCGGGAATTCTTGTATTTACCTCCTGGAAGTAGGAGAGGAAGACTCAGGTAAACTTGGGGAGAAATGTTGAGAGATGAATTGCTTGTGACAGCTGCTTGCAACAAGGGGCTATATCACAGATTACTGTCTTAGTGGTCAGGGAGGCAGAGTTCAGGTCATTGGGCTCGTCTGGTTATCTAGATACCGTATTGAACATTAGTATCGCGTCAAGATTTGGCTGTTCAATGTTAGGACCATTGTGGTCCTTAGTGGTCAGAGATTACACACCACACACTAGCGAGTGAATTTCTTCAAATTGTCTCATATAGATGAATGGTTAAAGTGCATGGATATCATTAATACTAATTTCAAATAAGTGAACAATTATTTCAAGCCAATCTGATAATTAAAGTTTAAATGTATTTAAATAGGAACACCCAGTCTTTTCTTCATAAACTTTAACTAATACAGTTCTAAAATATAATTTAAATTGTAATTTAATTTTGTTATTGTATAAAATGTGGGTTTTTCCAATAAAACAAATATAATTTATCTTAAATCAAACCATGTAAAATCTATTAATTTTTGAAATCCAGGTTTATATATTTTTTTTCAAACTATGTTGCATGAATTAAACCAATTATTATAATATATTATTATATATTATTTACAGAATTGGCGTTTATGTCATTTTAATAAGTGAAGCTTTTTTATTTCTGGAATAAAAAATACATTTTCGCATAAATAATAAAACCATAACAATATGCTTGTATTTTAAAAATTGAGTCAATTTATTAAAATTACACAACTAAAGCTACATTATTATAACTACTTCATGAAGTTTGCCTGTCACTGTAAAGCTACATTATTATAACTACTTCATGAAGTTTGCCTGTCACTGTAAAGCTACATTATTATAACTACTTCATGAAGCTTGCCTGTCACTGTAAAGCTACATTATTATAACTACTTCATGAAGCTTGCCTGTCACTGTAAAGCTACATTATTATAACTACTTCATGAAGCTTGCCTGTCACTGTAAAGCTACATTATTATAACTACTTCATGAAGCTTGCCTGTCACTGTAAAGCTACATTATTATAACTACTTCATGAAGCTTGCCTGTCAATGTAAAGCTACATTATTATAACTACTTCATGAAGCTTGCCTATCACTGTAAAGCTACATTATTATAACTACTTCATGAAGCTTGCCTGTCAATGTAAAGCTACATTATTATAACTACTTCATGAAGCTTGCCTGTCAATGTAAAGCTACATTATTATAACTACTTCATGAAGCTTGCCTGTCACTGTAAAGCTACATTATTATAACTACTTCATGAAGTTTGCCTGTCACTGTAAAGCTACATTATTATAACTACTTCATGAAGTTTGCCTGTCACTGTAAAGCTACATTATTATAACTACTTCATGAAGCTTGCCTGTCACTGGATCTAGGTTGTTGTTCGATCGATTCTGGCCGGAGGGAAATTAAACACCTATTTTTTGCTGTCAGCATTAAACATATTTTACTTTAATAATTATGTAAGCCTTCGCGAACCTTCGAAATCTCGAATCCGAATCAAAATATCACTAAGATTTGGGTTCGATTCAAAGTTTCAAATCTAAATATTGGAAAAATTCTGATTCAATTTGAAATTTCGAATCTCAGTCAATCTTAGAGTCGGAATCGATGGGTTTATCTCAAAATTTGAATCTATACCTCCTACTTAATTAACGAATTAACATAATCAGACAGGAAACCAGTTGTATGGTAGAGTGGATAGAACAATTAACTTTAGTTCCAGGTCGTAAATGAATGGCGAGGGGGACAGTTGTTTGTGATAGAGAATATTTAGTATTTAAATATGACTGTTATTTTACAGGTATTGATAATGGGGAATATAGACCAGGCAACGTCTCTCAAAGGCACATATCCCATTCTTGCTCGCAGACAAGCGCGCCCGAGCAGAAAGATGGATTACAATGGATTACCTTGTTGTTGCCGCAGTTTCGCGAACATTAGACCTGGGATTGTGGGATTGTGTGACCAATGTCAAGGAGATTGCACCGTGAGAAGTTACAGTTCTGGTCATCAAATAGGATCTGGCTGTCACTTATACCCCATCACGCTCCGAACACGCGAGCGATGTTTACCTACTGAATTCAGTACAAGTAAATTACCGTGTGAAACAATCAACATGCATGGCAGCTTGTGAGTATTTTGGGAGTAGTACATGTGAATATTTTCGGAGATATTTAGGTACAGACGCATGCGCAGAAGATGCACTAGTTAGCAAATTGGACGGTGATATCGAAAAAAAATTGTTTTAATAAAATATATCTTAATAAAATAGTTTGTTTGTCTGTGATGAAGGTTGCATGATAGCCACCACACACAGAGGACCAACATTTTAAAGTTAATAGCCCCTGTGGAAAAACATGTGCAGCTAGAAGCTGGAATTTTACAATTTGTGTTAGATTTTTTTTTATTTATTAAAAACTGGGTCAAAAAAAAATAGAAAGAAGAGATTATTTTTTGTGTCACTTTGAAACAAATACATGCAATTAATTCCGTGGCTACCCCGGGCAACGCCGGCTATGTCTACTAGTATCTTATAAAGCCGTGTATTTTATTACTCAACAAATTTTCAGATTGTTGCAAAATATATAATTTCAATCTCTATATAAAGTGATCATTAAAGGAACTATTACCGAAACTATGATCATGTTAACACTATGTCGTATGTTTGGTAATAGCTGACTATCCGCCCGTCGTGGGCGAGTGTTTCTCGACTGGAAATGAGCCACAGCCAGTAAACGGGGGAGGGCACATTACAGCTGCAGGGAACTGGGTCAGATCTTAGGGCTTTTCGTATATTTTAGGAAAAATAAACTGGACATTTCTCAGTAAATGGGACGCGATGGGATTTTTTCAATTGTAGTGCTCAGATTTATGCTTGTAACGACGTATGAAGAAAAAAATTGTTTTGATCCATTTTACCAAAACAGTATTAACATTATTTTGTGAACAATGATTTCTGTGTCTGGTATGGAACAAGATTCCCATGCCTGGTATGGAATCATGATTCCTGTGTCTGGTATGGAACAATGGTTCCTGTGTCTAGTTTGAAATAATGATTCCTGTATCTGGTATGGAATAGTAATTCCTGTGTCTGGTATGGAGTAGTGATTCCTGTGTCTGGTATGGAACAATAATTCCTGTGTCTGGTATGGAACAATGATTCCTGTGTCTGGTATGGAACAATGATTCCTGTGTCTGGTATGGAGTAGTGATTCCTGTGTCTGGTATGGAACAATAATTCCTGTGTCTGGTATGGAACAATGATTCCTGTGTCTGGTATGGAACAATGATTCCTGTGTCTGGTATGGAGTAGTGATTCCTGTGTCTGGTATGAAACAATAATTCCTGTGTCTGGTATGGAACAATGATTCCTGTGTCTGGTATGGAACAATGATTCCTGTGTCTGGTATGGAGTAGTGATTCCTGTGTCTGGTATGGAACAATGATTCCTGTGTCTGGTATGGAACAATGATTCCTGTGTCTGGTATGGAGTAGTGATTCCTGTGTCTGGTATGGAACAATAATTCCTGTGTCTGGTATGGAACAATGATTCCTGTGTCTGGTATGGAACAATGATTCCTGTGTCTGGTATGGAGTAGTGATTCCTGTGTCTGGTATGGAACAATAATTCCTGTGTCTGGTATGGAACAATGATTCCTGTGTCTGGTATGGAACAATGATTCCTGTGTCTGGTATGGAGTAGTGATTCCTGTGTCTGGTATGGAACAATAATTCCTGTGTCTGGTATGGAACAATGATTCCTGTGTCTGGTATGGAACAATGATTCCTGTGTCTGGTATGGAGTAGTGATTCCTGTGTCTGGTATGGAACAATAATTCCTGTGTCTGGTATGGAACAATGATTCCTGTGTCTGGTATGGAACAATGATTCCTGTGTCTGGTATGGAGTAGTGATTCCTGTGTCTGGTATGGAACAATAATTCCTGTGTCTGGTATGGAACAATGATTCTTGTGTCTTGTATAAAATAATGATTCATGTGCCTAGTATGGAGCAATTATTTATGAGCCTGGTATGGAATAATGCTGCCTTTTTTGTAAGAATGGTGAGACCTGGTTCTATCAACTAGTGGCTCTGAGTTTGACTCCGGGCATGGCTGAAGTATGTATAATTGTGTAAATTGGGTCTTCTCTTTCACAGTGATCAATTAGCGGCTGTTGTGCTTGTTCTATAATTAATTTAGTTTTTAAGTCGTGTGCTGATATAATCAGTCGGTTCAGAAAGTGCACGTAAAATACTTCAAATTATAATAACACATACAGACCGGATAGGTATAAGACACTGTATCTCGCTTCCGTAGCCGAATGGTTTAAGGCGTCACTCTTACAATATATTGGGCTGACGATTAACGGAGAGATCGGGGTTCGAATCCCAGTCGGGTGTAATGAAGGTGGTTTTTCCGAAATTTTATTTTTACACTCTCCCTCCACGAAAATGTGATTACACTTCCTCTAAATTCCACCTTTCTTATCCCTCACACATTAGCGTAATTAGTAAGCATGCGTATTCTCCGAACGGGTAGTAAGACGTGGTGCTAAAAACAACTCGCTGTAAACATAGGATAGTGTATGTTATGGTTTTTAAAGAGAAATTATTTGTTTCGACCCTCCAGGAATCGAATATGTATCTGCTAGAATGAGTGCAATCGGCCAGTGTGACCACTCAGCCAAGAGGAAGGTGTTTTGGGCTCCCTCGCCGCCGATGTTACACCCAGAACCATTACTCTGTGATGGTTACTTCACCGCCAAACCTATTCTCGACAGTAATGATGACACGCCTTGAGTGGCGCCGACCAGGTCCGTCTATCAACCTCTCAAGGGGGGATCGCGGTTTCAAACACCAAGGATCATTAGTGCATCATTCTCCACCCTTTACAAACGGTAGACACCTCTCCGACTTGGTGATAACGTCTTATCTACTGGCCGGATCTGAGAGCCTTTCGCAATTTGGAATATTACGTTATCGAGTTATGAAGTAGTGGTGCTTGTTCAACTTATGAGCTTGAACAACTTCCATAATTATATATAGCAGTTGGCAGTTCCGCCGCCTAAACCCTTTTTTTTTTAGCTCATCACACACACAAAAAAAAGAGTTTTTTTTCAGTGACACTAATCGAATTTCCCGTGCAGTTGTAGACCAAGAAATTTACTTACGAAAATGTATACAATTTTACTAAAGTATTATTATTATTATTATTTTAGAGATAGTGATAATATCTATCAAAAATTACCGCTGCAGATTACAAAACCTGACGTATGAAAACATGACGATAGTACTGTAGATAATACGACTCTCACCAGGAGTCGTTTTGTGCTGCGTTAACCTCGTTTTAACATATTTTAAAATAAAATATACAACAAAATTATAAATTGTAAATTTAGAAACTATTTAACTTGCCTTGATTTCGCTGTTATTGAAGAATGCATCAACGCACACTTGAATGCCATTCTTGTTTCGATCGAAGTCGTGCAGATAATATCTAGGCCATGAGTTGAACTCGTAGATACCAACTAATGTATCTTGGTTCGTTAGGTTCTCAGATTAATATTAAATACACTAAACATTATATCAAATTCGCTAGAGGATGATCTTAAAGTGTTTCATTCCCTGGTTTTTGTCAATATTATCAACTGGGATTCCTCAACGATTTATTTACAAATTTTATTTGACTTAATCGCATTTGCTCTAAACCTTAAGGGACGTAGAATACGTAGCTCACGAGGCAGATAGAATCGGTTATGTAATTACTAATTAGTGTAATAAAATATATTTTATAAATTGGTTGAAAAATGTGAGGAAATGATTCTTCACGTATTTAATTACTAAGTTTAATTTTTTTTGTTTATCAATTAATAACATTTAAGAAGTGTTAGATACAAAACAAAACCAACATTTTTCTAAATATTATCGATTTTTGATTTGTAAGTAAACAAATTGAAAGGTGGTTTGCACGACTAATACAAATAGCTGTATTTCTGTTTGAAAGGGGTGATGATGTAGTTCCACAGGAGGTTGACGGCTCAAGGTCGAACCTATGACAATCTTCCTCGCTTGTTACGCGTGAGTGCAACACGTCTTCATTGTGGGGACAGGGGGGTTAATTTGAAATGAACTAAAGAGAATCTGCACGAGTCTCGCTCAATCACGTTTAGGATTAAAGCAGAAGTTCTCACAATGCGGTCCGCGGGATCCATGCGAGCCTCAACGTTATTCACGATACTCCCGGAGATATTTATTTCTGTCTAAAATGTTGACAATGTTGTCAGTGATGGGAGGTTGAGGTTCGAATCTCTTCTGCGTACCCACGCTTCACTGGTCAAGTGGTCTTAACCAGCTGTTCCAAATAGCTTCTTTTCACGTCAGGATCACAAACGGCCAACGCTGTTCCCCTTAACGGCATTTTTTAATCAACTCGTCCTACTACCCGTCTGGGATGTACCTATATGTACTAATTACTCCAATGTGTAATAGATGAAGAAGGTGGAATTTAGAGGGAGTGTACTCACATTTGCGTGGAATGAGAATTGATTTTTAAAAAACTCGCCTCAGTCCAACCAGCTGCTATGAAAACCTGTATCTCCCGGTCATCGGCAGTCTAGTCCCAGGACTCCCTGACCTTGTAATAAGGAGAAGTAGGGCCAGCTCCAGTCCCAGGACTCCCTGACCTTGTAACGAGGAGAGCTAGGCCAGCTCCAGTCCTGGGACTCCCTCCTGACCTTGTAATGAGAAGTAGGGCCAGCTCCAGTCCCAGGACTCCCTGACCTTGTAACGATAAGTAGGGCCAGCTCCAGTCCTGGGACTCCCTCCTGACCTTGTAATGAGGAGAGCTAGGCCAGCTCCAGTCCTGGGACTCCCTCCTGACCTTGTAATGAGGAGAAGTAGGGCCAGCTCCAGTCCCAGGACTCCCTCCCTGACCTTGTAATGAGAAGTAGGGCCAGCTCCAGTCCCAGGACTCCCCACCTGACATTGTAATGAGGAGAGCTAGGCCAGCTCCAGTCCCAGGACTCCCCACCTGACCTTGTAATGAGGAGAAGTAGGGCCAGCTCCAGTCCCAGGACTCCCTGACCTTGTAACGAGAAGTAGGGCCAGCTCCAGTCCTGGAACTCCTTCCTGACCTTGTAATGAGGAGAAGTAGGGCCAGCTCCAGTCCCAGGACTCCCCACCTGACCTTGTAATGAGGAGAAGTAGGGCCAGCTCCAGTCCCAGGACTCCCTGACCTTGTAACGAGAAGTAGGGCCAGCTCCAGTCCCAGGACTCCCTGACCTTGTAACGAGAAGTAGGGCCAGCTCCAGTCCTGGAACTCCTTCCTGACCTTGTAATGAGGAGAAGTAGGGCCAGCTCCAGTCCCAGGACTCCCTGACCTTGTAACGAGAAGTAGGGCCAGCTCCAGTCCCAGGACTCCCTGACCTTGTAATGAGAAGTAGGGCCAGCTCCAGTCCCAGGACTCCCTGACCTTGTAACGAGGAGAGCTAGGCCAGCTCCAGTCCTGGGACTCCCTCCTGACCTTGTAATGAGGAGATATAAGCCAGCTCCAGTCCTGGGACTCCCTACTGACCTTGTAATGAGGAGATCTAGGCCAGCTCTAGTCCTGGAACTCCCTCCCTGACCTTGTAATGAAGAGATCTAGGCCAGCTCCAGTCCCGGGACTCCCTCCCTGACCTTGTAATGAGAAGTAGGGCCAGCTCCAGTCCTGGGACTCCCTCCTGACCTTGTAATGAGGAGAAGTAGGGCCAGCTCCAGTCCCAGGACTCCCTGACCTTGTAACGAGGAGAGCTAGGCCAGTTCCATTCCTGGGACTCCCTCCTGACCTTGTAATGAGGAGATATAAGCCAGCTCCAGTCTCAGGACTCCCCTGACCTTGTAACGAGGAGAGCTAGGCCAGCTCCAGTCCCGGACTCCCCACTGACCTTGTAACGAGGAGAGCTAGGCCAGCTCCACTCCCGGGACTCCCTGACCTTGTAACGAGGAGAGCTAGACCAGCTCCAGTCCCAGGACTCCCTCCTGACCTTGTAATGAGGAGAGATATAAGCCAGCTCCAGTCCTGGGACTCCCCACTGACCTTGTAACGAGGAGAGCTAGGCCAGCTCCAGTCCCAGGACTCCCCACCTGACCTTGTAACGAGGAGAGCTAGGCCAGCTCCACTCCCGGGACTCCCCTCCTGACCTTGTAACGAGGAGAGCTAGGCCAGCTCCAGTCCCAGGACTCCCTCCTGACCTTGTAACGAGGAGAGCTAGGCCAGCTCCAGTCCCAGGACTCCCCACCTGACCTTGTAATGAGGAGAGTTAGGCCAGCAACAGTCCTGGACTCCCCTCCTGACCTTGTAATGAGGAGAGCTAGGCCAGCAACAGTCCCAGGACTCCCTCCCTGACCTTGTAATGAGGAGAGCTAGGCCAGCAACAGTCCTGGACTCCCCACCTGACCTTGTAACGAGGAGAGCTAGGCCAGCTCCAGTCCCAGGACTCCCCACCTGACCTTGTAACGAGATCTCCCTGCCTCAAGCCGTGTAATGACCACGTCAGCCCGTGACATGATCGACACGCCATTAGGACCCATCGCGCCCTGATAAACGGGCTCATCCCAGCATGCACCGCTTTGTCATTAAGTTGTGTGAAGACCAACAACCGTTTCATGGCTGAGCGAGCTACAATTGGGACAAGTGTCCCACATAATCATTAGCTTGTTAAGGTACTTATCTTTGGCCTTAAAGGGTTCTCTTCAACAAGGGAGCTTCACTTTAACATTTAATTAAGTTAATTGGTAAAATGGATCTTCTTCGGTGGTCGAATGGTCTACGGAAGGGGTCGGCAACTACCGATCGCGATCGACCGGCCGATTTCGTGCTAATCTTCAATCTTTGCGTAAGAAAACTATAACCTTATTAAAAGTTGTTTTTTCTTTCTGATAAACTCTCAAATATTTCAAGTGATTTAAATAATATTAATGACCAATATAACCTTGATTGGTGATAACCAATAATGTTATAAAAAATGAAAATGTACATTTTATTTATTCTATATTTTTTATTGATTGGTGAGGACATAGTTATTGGAGGAAAGATTGAATTTTAGGAATAAATTTAAGTTTATAGGTAAAAAAAACAAAGAATCAAAATTAGAGCGGAGAAAGGGTGGGTGATTGCTGGACCTTTGATGATACTGTGAGTTATCTCACCCTCCCTCCATGCAGATACATGGGTACATTTCCTTCTTAAGGTGCCCGACCATGACATGAATATGTGCCTAAGCTCCACATGTTATTGTAGGTACTGTACATTTTCTCCAGGAACTGTGCAATATACCGTTCCAAAATGTTGATAATCTCTCTATTAATGTAAAAGTGAGATAAAACTGTCCATCAATGGTTTGTCTCTGAAAACATATTTTGAATGCAATCGGTCGGGTGTACTAAGGGTGTTTTTCCTTACGTATTCCATTAGCGTAATTAATGTGGGCGTACAGCCCTAACGGGAACTATGACCGGGGGAAGAGAAACGTTGTTAACTATATTCACTTCTTACTGTCTTAGTTCAACTTTTTATTTTCTCTTGACCCCTAGGTGAGAGAAGTATTGTGATCATCTAAAAAAAAGTAGAACTCGAGATTTTGATAAATGTCGACTGAAACAGAAACAGTTGTTTTCGCGATGCAGTTTGTCTGTCTGTCCGTCTGTCTGTCGACCTGGAGCCGATCCAACCGATTGGGATGAAACTGGCTATCTAAGGTTTTATAAGGTTCTTGAGAAGAGCTATTGGAATTAGATATTTAACCCTAAAACTAAGGGTAGTTCACTTGAGGGCTAAAGAATAAAAATAATTTTAAAAGAAATCTGCTCCAATAATTTGTATTATAGCTCATCTCCAGGCACTGTTTAATATTACAAAACCAAAATGGCGTGTCTCATTTTGTCCAGAACATGTATTTGAGGATATTTTACATTAGTAGAAAATTTCCAATTTGATCACATCCCGGCGAATAGAGACTTTAAAGTCGGTGCGGACCTTTCTTTGGAGGTATCTTGTGGCTAAACGGTAAGACCTATCAAAAAACGGATGGCACCAACAGCTACGGATTTGGTAAGATACACAAGTTTGGTCCTATTACTTTTTGTCGTATCTCCATCGGTATACCTTAGATTGAGCTTAGATTTTTTGACTTTAGGTCATTTTGCACATTTTCCACACATTTTTTAATTTTCTGACACACTTATGGGGAGCTAGAATCATAAAATTTGGTAGGCACATTAGCAGATTCCAATTGCAATAAGCGTGCCAAATTTTATGATTCTATCTGCCATATTAAGTATGGAGAAACTAAAATAATGTGTGAAAAATACAATACAATACCGGTAACTTTAAGTTGTTACGTTCAAAACAACGCTGGAATTACATTAGTTTACATCAAATTGCAAAGAAAACTCACTGGGGGTCTGGGGGGGAGCCCCCAACGAAAAAAGCGAGTATACTCTTTACAAAACCAATAGTTTCTGAGATATAAGAAAATATATATTTTTAAATGGCTGCCTGGGAAATATGAAAATGGTTGTTAAGCTTTTTGTTGGACAGAAACGTTCCTCTTTTTACAATATTTCTGTATGTATGTTTCTTATGCTCTTTAGTGGAATGTGATAGTTTTTTCCATTATGTTTCTGCAACAATGTATACTATTTCTTTCCACGCATCTTACAAATTTCAAGCACACATCTCTATTTTTAGGTAAGGTCGCGAGAAAGTACGTGCGGTGCTACGTAAAAGGCCTGCCTGCCTGTATCTTTGATTGAAGCTTGCCCACGTGACCGGTCGATGTGTGTAATAGACTCACATTATCCCCCAATGTGGTAGTTAGGATATCATTAGCGCACTGATAGGTCGGCTTACAAGGAAATAACAGCGGCATCTGGAGCTCACAATTAAATGATGAAGGGAAACAGAATAGACAGCACCAACACTTCAAATTAAAAGAGAAAAACAGTTTTTTAATAGGCCTACACTTAACTCTTTCTTTACTGTTCAGACAAAGTATCATCAAATTAAGGTTTGTGACTCAAATTATCTTACATAATAAAAGCCATTTGATGTATGTTTGTCTGTCGAGAGTTTTTTCAAACTTCCCGATAAAGTACAAACTTGAAACTTCGCACACAAATTACATGAGCGTTGTAGTTACTCACAAAATTATTAAAATTGACAGTAAAATAAGGGGGAGTGGGGATTCAAATTATCGAGATCACGTGGCTATAGCTATACAGTTTTTATCTGTGGAGTATGTCATCTCTATGAAAAAATTAGAAATTTGAAAAATATAGATCCAGAAAACCTGTTGAAGCCATGGACTGTTATGAAATATATAGAACAGACTTAGTGTAAAATCCGGAACAGCTTCTGTCGGAGAGAGGCCCAAATCCTGTATTTAATATTCTTGTTTCATTTTTTTTTTAATGCCCCATATTCATGAATTTCGATGACAAATATAAGGATGCAGGATGAGGAGGAAGCTATTTAAGGAAACAAAAGGTAAAACTCTTTAAAAAACTATCTTATCGCACTCTACCTGAAATAACTTTGGTCTCTCCAAAAGTATTTACTTATTTGAGGTATTTAACAAGCACTTTCTGAACCAACTGACTATTTCGACACACAACTTACAAACTAACTTTAATCTAGTACAGGCACAACTTCCAGCCTCCATTCATTAATTAAAAACTGTGAAAGGGGAAAACAATGATGCATTTTTTGTCTAGGTCAGGAACGGAACCCGGGGCCATTAGCTCAATGGGCAGACACGCCACTGACTAAGCCCTCCAGATGTAGATTATCATAATAGTGTCCGAGGTTTTATTCTCACCACCAATTAATATTAATTAACAGCACCTTTGTCAATTTAGCTCAGTTCCGTTCAGTCGATGAGCTGTGAACATTTCCCCAAATATTGTTCACTCTAACAGAATATTCTTGAATGTTCTTGAATGTTCTAGCAGTATTACTGATGTTCCGCTATGGCCACATAATGACTGTTGTAGCAATTAGCAGCACAGAGAACCCGCATCGGTGATCGAACGGTCCATTGCGTCACTCTCGTATTGGGCTGGATTACTAGTGCCGGGAGGATAGGGGTTCGAATGCTGGTAGGGGCTACTAAGGTTTTTTTTTTGTTCCTAAATGGTCCACAGGTCCCGTGGAAGAATATATGCGTGCAAAGCTCACAGGCAATAGTTTAATCTTATTTTCTCGCAACACCCCAGAGAGAGTAAATATTGTGATCTTAAAAAAATCAAGCTGGAGGTTTTTTATGGATGGCGTTAATGACCCCCCAAACCCAAAACAGTGATGTTCACGATGCCATCTATCTGTCAATGGGACCAGAGCTGAAACTATTCCGCCGATCGGGTTGAAACTTGTGTCTAGGGATTTTACCAGTTTACCTAGAGGGAATCTTTAAAACTAGATATCTAACCCTAAAATTAAGGGTAGTTTACTTAAAGGTGGGGAGAGAAACAATCAATTTTATAGAAATAAGTTCTAATGATTTTGATTAAAATTCGTATCTAGGCACGGTTTAAAATTACAAAAAATATTGATTATCTAATTTTTCCAGAAAAACTACTTAGAGGGTAGTTTAGTTAGTTACCAATAACATATTTCGCATTTTACTCAGATCTTTTCCCCCCATAATCCTGAAATTATGTTCGAGTTATCCGAAATTTCGGACTACCGAGATTCGGAATAAAGGGGCTTTACTGTATTAAAAGTCGATCAGGGCCTGTAAAGTGTTCCCGACTCCTGTTCTAGAGCTTTTCTGGAATCGAACCGGGCTCCCTAGACTCATGATCTCTCCCTGTATGGAACCAGCCATGGGTATGGGTGGAGTGTAGGCTACTACAAATCACCATTTACTACAGGGGTCTTCAATACGCGGCCCACCGTTACACTTTTTTGCGCCCACCGGCTCATGAAAATATAAAATTATTTCAATTAAAAAAACACAAATTTATGTTTTGCATGGTCAAATGATAGAATAAATACGTATTTTAAGTTAATTTAGAAACAATTTTTTTCTTTATACGTGAAGAAACTTTTACGTTTTTTGTGTAAGTTTACCTTTAACTGGCAAATGACTTCTCTAGTAGACAACGAAGAGAGTACTATTCCGGTTGTGTTCGAACATAGTCGGGAGTGTTCGGACATAGTCGGGAGTGTTCGGACATAGTCGGGAGTGTTCAGACATAGTCAGGAGTGTTCGAACATGGTTGGGAGTGTTCGGACATAGTCAGGAGTGTTCGGACATAGTCAGGAGTATTCTAACATAGTCGGGAGTGTTCGGACATAGTCAGGAGTGTTCGGACATAGTCGGGATTGTTCTGACATAGTCGGGAGTGTTCGGACATAGTCGGGAGTGTTCAGACATAGTCAGGAGTGTTCGAACATGGTTGGGAGTGTTCGGACATAGTCAGGAGTGTTCGGACATAGTCGGGATTGTTCTGACATAGTCGGGAGTGTTCGGACATAGTCGGGAGTGTTCAGACATAGTCAGGAGTGTTCGAACATGGTCGGGAGTGTTCGGACATAGTCAGGAGTATTCGGACATAGTCGGGATTGTTCTGACATAGTCGGGAGTGTTCGAACATGGTCGGGAGTGTTCGGACATAATCGGGAGTGTTCGAACATGGTCGGGAGTGTTCGGACATAGTCAGGAGTATTCGGACATAGTCGAGATTGTTCGGACATAGTCGGGAGTGTTCGGACATAGTCGAGATTGTTCTGACATAGTAAGGAGTGTTCGGACATAGTCGGGAGTGTTCAAACATGGTCGGGAGTGTTCGGACATAGTCGGGAGTGTTCGTGTTGTCTCATCACCGCTGAGATACTAGGGACGCCAAAAGAAAAATAATCAATGAAGTGTTTAATCCTAATATTGTGGGTAAAGTATTGCGAGCCAACAAGAGACATAAACTTTGGCCCTTGGACATAAAAAGGTTGAAGACCCCTGATTTAGTACATAATCTGACCCATGACAAAAGGTTCCTGCTATTTTCCTGCCTCGCTAGCAGCAACAAACTGGTCCATGGGTGAAGGATGACCGATAATTTAGAAGGAAGGCGATTACTCTCGACAACTTAACTGTCTTCCCAGAGCAAACAAGCCAGTAACGTACGTCATAACATAAATCTGTCGCTGGTTAACAGAGAAAGTCGGTAGCTACTCCTAGAAGCGAGGTTTTATGAGCATGGGTTGTCGCCAACTTAACTGCGGCTGGAAGCTATCAATTAACTAAACGGTGAACATGACGACCTTCGGCCAAGATCTGAACAAACTGTCATTAAGGTATTGTGTTTGTTAGTTGGATCTCTCTATTACCACCCATCCAGAAAACACAACTCAACATTTAACTTACAGAATAAGGATGAGGAAGGTATAATTTAGATTAAATAAACCCGCATCTGTGTGTGCAGGGAAAGTAGGAAACCATCTATGAGCACACTCTAAGACAGATTAGGTGAGCCTGACATTCAATCTACGTGCTCACCAATGCACCTCCCCCCCCACCTAGTTGTAGTATTCAGTTATTGTGGCCTGGAGTAAAATGTTTCCCTCTCTTTCCCTCTCATTATATACCATCAGAGCCCGTGGAAATGGATAACATGTTCATTGTCCGAGGGGTAGGGGCTGTGGGGAAGGCAGGAGGGAGGGGTAGAGGTTATGGGAGGCAGGAAGGAGGGGTAGAGGCTATGGGAGGCAGGAGGGAGGGGTAGAGGCTATGGGAGGCAGGAAGGAGGGGTAGAGGCTATGGGAGGCAGGAGGGAGGGGTAGAGGCTATGGGAGGCAGGAAGGAGGGGTAGAGGCTATGGGAGGCAGGAAGGAGGGGTAGATGCTATGGGAGGCAGGAGGGAGGGGTAGAGGCTATGGGAGGCAGGAAGGAGGGGTAGAGGCTATGGGAGGCAGGAGGGAGGGGTAGAGGCTATGGGAGGCAGGAGGCAATGGTAGAGGCTATGGGAGGCAGGAAGGAGGGGTAGAGGCTATGGGAGGCAGGAAGGAGGGGTAGAGGCTATGGGAGGCAGGAGGGAGGGGTAGAGGCTATGGGAGGCAGGAGGCAATGGTAGAGGCTATGGGAGGTAGGAGGGAGGGGTAGAGGGTAGAGGCTATGGGAGGCAGGAGGCAATGGTAGAGGCTATGGGAGGTAGGAGAGAGGGGTAGAGGGTAGAGGCTATGGGAGGCAGGAGGCAATGGTAGAGGCTATGGGAGGTAGGAGGGAGGGGTAGAGGGTAGAGGCTATGGGAGGCAGGAGGCAGTGGTAGAGGCTATGGGAGGCAGGAAGGAGGGGTAGAGGGTAGAGGCTATGGCAGGCAGGAGGCAGTGGTAGAGGCTACGGGGAGGGGGTAGTTGATACTTTTTTAGCACCACGTGATACTACCTGTTCAGGTTATATGCATACAGTCATACTAATTACGTTAATGAGCTAGGCACGAGAAAGGTTTACTTAAAAGGTAATGTACCCGCATCTGCGTGAAGGGAGAGTGTAAAACTACTTTGGAGAAAGCACCTTCAGTACACCCGACCGGGATTTGAATCCCGATCTCCTTGTCATGGACAGTCTAGTTTGTTGAAAGAGTGACGTCTTAGACCACGCGGCCACCGAAGCAGGTTCCTCACGACACTTTGACTTGAAACGTGTTGATTTCTGAGACTAGAGGAAGTAAATAGTTAAAAAAAACCTTCATCATCTCCAACAGATCATAAGACGCGGCTGTCGATCCGTCTCTTGGTCTTCCATTACAACCGTCTGGAGGGGTCAGAGGTTATTGGTCAACCATTGCTGTGGTTCTACACTTTCCAGACTTCTATTACAACCGTCTGGAGGGGTCAGAGGTTATTGGTCAACCATTGCTGTGGTTCTACACTTTCCAGACTTCCATTACAACCATCTGGAGGGGTCAGAGGTTATTGGTCAACCATTGCTGTGGTTCTACACTTTCCAGACTTCCATTACAACCATCTGGAGGGGTCAGAGGTTATTGGTCAACCATTGCTGTGGTTCTACACTTTCCAGACTACTATTACAACCATCTGGAGGTGTCAGAGGTTATGTTGGTCAAACATTGCTGTGGCTCTACACTTTCCAGACTACTATTACAACCATCTGGAGGTGTCAGAGGTTATTGGTCAACCATTGCTGTGGTTCTACACTTTCCAGACTACTATTACAACCATCTGGAGGTGTCAGAGGTTATGTTGGTCAAACATTGCTGTGGCTCTACACTTTCCAGACTACTATTACAACCGTCTGGAGGTGTCAGAGGTTATGTTGGTCAAACATTGCTGTGGTTCTACACTTTCCAGACTACTATTACAACCGTCTGGAGGTGTCAGAGGTTATGTTGGTCAAACATTGCTGTGGCTCTACACTTTCCAGACTACTATTACAACCGTCTGGAGGTGTCAGAGGTTATGTTGGTCAAACATTGCTGTGGCTCTACACTTTCCAGACTACTATTACAACCGTCTGGAGGTGTCAGAGGTTATGTTGGTCAAACATTGCTGTGGCTCTACACTTTCCAGACTACTATTACAACCGTCTGGAGGTGTCAGAGGTTATGTTGGTCAAACATTGCTGTGGCTCTACACTTTCCAGACTACTATTACAACCGTCTGGAGGTGTCAGAGGTTATGTTGGTCAAACATTGCTGTGGCTCTACACTTTCCAGACTACTATTACAACCGTCTGGAGGTGTCAGAGGTTATGTTGGTCAAACATTGCTGTGGCTCTACACTTTCCAGACTACTATTACAACCGTCTGGAGGGGTCAGAGATTATGTTGGTCAACCATTGCTGTGGTTCTACACTTTCCAGACTTCCTTCATTTATTTATTTTCACTGAATGAACTAAGAATATTGGTCTGATGATCTAATGGTCTAATGGTCTAAGGCAAATAGACTGGACTGCCGATGACGGGGTGATTGTGGTTTTTTTATAAATGGTTTTCCACGCAAATGCGGGTACACTTTCTCTGCACTCAACATTCAAACAGTGCCAACAACCATCAAAATAAAGAAAATAAAACAGATAAAATAACTAAACCTTCCTAATCCCTAAAACACTATCGTAGTTATTACAACACGTGTTGCCCGAACGGGGGGAGAGAGACGCGGGGATAAAACAACCAACACAAATCTTAGGTTTTCCAAAGTTCGCCATCAACACGAATAAGGTAATCAGAAAAACGAAAGCAAGAGAAGGAAATCAAGTTTTTCTTTTGTGTGGTCTATGAGCCGTTCACGGCCTGGTTTGCTGACTTATATTTCTATAAAGTTAAGATTTCCATAAAAAAAAGGTGAAGTTCAAAAAAGGAATTATAAGTAAGTTTTGTTTTTAAATTTATTTTCATGGTCAGGGACGAAAAATCACCGCAATCAAGAGAGGATAAAAGAACGAGTACAGGTCCAGACAAATGAAACACGAAGCCCTGCCAAAGAATGACACATGTCATTAATGTCCAATTAATATATTATAAAAAAAAAAGGGAATGTTCTAAAAAATATATAAATTATCTAAAATTAATTTCCGAATAAACTGTTTTACTCGAATCTGTACAAAGATCCCTATAAATGTCGTTGGTATTCGAAAGAAGAGCTCGTAATTGTACCATTTTCCTTGTTGATGTCCTTACGGGGATTTGGTAATTTTTCCCCTTTTGTTACTCAATATCAAAGTGGACAAAAATGTAGGTCACTGCCGAAAGCGGCGGAAAGTGGACAAAGAATATCTCATCGTTACAATTGTAAGGTTGCGTGGTAAAAAAGTGAATAGGCCCGAAGCTTCAAAAACTATTAACCTAAACAGATAAACCGGTGAATAGATATTTTATTCTAAAAAAAATAACATGTTGTTTGTATCGATATCACTTCAGTTAGTTGAGTGGCTCTGAATTAACCAGATCAAATATTTCCAGCCGAAAGCCCCTCAGCAATTGATTACCAATATTATAATAGAAGATGTTTCTTTGCATCATTTGTCGGTGTCTTAGGGCCTTGTATATAATCTAAGTTTGGAGCTCTACCCATTCAACCTGAAATGATTGTTATTTAGAAAATATGCCGTGTTTAGCCGTTGATTGGCGCTACGCTTTAGTGAGATCGAATGAAGAACCGATGTGACCAAAATATGATTCAATTTAAATTAGTATTTGTAGTCTCACCAGGAATGTGTATTTTACAACCAAACAAGCAAAGAGGATACAAAGTTCATGGCCTACATCATCTTCTCAGTCGACAATTGGGGGTTGAAAATCATATTTTTTAATATTTATGCATTCATTATATATCGATAGTATTTTAACATGAATACCTTAACATTACTTAAAAATGACTAAAAAGACTTAAAAATTAGGCAAACAAAGAAAATATTACTTTAGATTTCAAAGTGACAAAAAAAAATACAATCATGACCTATAAAATATACATTTCAACAACAGAGGATCATGAACAGAGTTTATATGTTCAAGGGCATTGTCTGTGATGCATGAAAAAAAGATGACTTGTCATCAAAATCCGTCCAGCCCTCCTCGCTTGCTCCCTGTATCCAGTCATGTTTCGACCTGCCTGTCATCTGTACCAATGTAACAAGGTATTGAAGATAAGAGAGCAGTATCCAGGGAGCAGTACAGGTCCAGCCCTCCTCGCTTGCTCCCTGTATCCTGTCTGTTGTCGACCCTGCTCTGTCACTGACCAATGTAACAAGGTATTGAAGATAAGAGAGCAGTATCCATGGAGCAGTACAGGTCAGTGCCCCTCGCTTGCTCCCTGTATCCTGTATGTTGTGTCGACCCTGCTCTGTCACTGACCAAGTAACAAGGTATTAAGATAGAGTGCAGTATTCCCAGGAGCAGTACAGGGTCTAGGCCCTCGCTTGCTCCTGTTCCTGTCATGTTGTCGACCCTGCCCCTGTCACTGGCCAATGTAACAAGTTATAAGATAATAGTAGCAGTATCCAGGAGCAGTACAGGTCCAGCCCATCCTCGCTTGCTCCCTGTTATCCTGTCTTGTTTCGACCCTGCTTGTCACTATCCAATGTAACAAGGTAATGAAATAAGAAGCAGTATCCAGGGAGCAGTACAGGTCCAGCCCTCCTCACTTGCTCCCTGTATCCTGTCATGTTGTCGACCCTGCTCTGTCACTACCGGAAGTAGATTCCTCTTCTAATGTGTAATTATTATTTATGTGCAGTTCTTATTCTCTCACCTGGAGGTGGTGTTAACCCTTCCACCTGCACCTTCCTGCCACGTGACCCCCCCCTCTTGCAGTCCTTCACTCACATGTCAGCCAAAACACGCCACCAGTTATCAATCTCATTGATAATTATTCAATCCCACTATCATCTATTAGACTAGAGATATAGCCATGGTCAACTTTAGCCACATCTCAGGCCAACCTCAACTGTTTTAGAAATACTTCAAGATTAACAAACTTTCTTTCACCCAACGAGATTTAAACACAAATATTTCTTTAATTTTTAACCCTATGTTCAAATAAATAATAACTTTGGTTTATAACCAAGAAAATAAGAATTTATATAAAACGATAACATTAGTATCGCTACATTTTAAATATTTTGATATATATTTAGGAATTATCGTTTTAAAAGAGTGGTAACATACTTAATATAAGATACTAACAGTTTATAGTACAAATTAATTAATTAATTACTTTATGGCATTAGCAACTTAAAGTTTCATTGCCACAGTATGCCATCTATCCCTATATTGAGCTGGTTTATTCAGTCCCCTCATTACACCCTATCCCTATTTTGAGCTGTTCTATCCATCCCACCTCATTACACACTATATAAATCTTGAGATAGTGATATCCAGTTCACCCCATTACACCCTATCCCTATCTTGAGCTGGTTACATCCAGTCCACCTTATTAACCCTATGCCTATCTTGAGTGGTTACATCCAGTCCATCCTTATTAAACCTATGCCTATATTGAGGTGGTTATATATCCACCATTCACCATCCCCTTACATTCACAAAGCCCTATGCCTATCTTGAGCTGTTCATCCTGTCGACCTCATTACACCTATTTCTTTCAGGTCCATTCTAATGTTATCCTTTGTCTGCGTCTAGGTCTTCACATTGGTATCTTCCCATTGGAATTTAACCAGTCAATAACCTGAACATCTCCCACTCATGCTGCACGTCCTGCCCACCGTAATTTGCGCAATTTGATTACCTTAAAAATGTCTGGTAATGAGTACAGGGGTATGTAGCTCATCTTTATGTAATCTCCCTCACTCTCCAATATATTATCCCCTATCGGACCAAATGTATTCCTAAGCACTACGTTTTCTCACAGCTTACCATGTGTTCTCGTCATGTAAGGTAAGATACCAAAAGTTTTAACATTTTAAAACATATTGACTTGTCTACCAGACAAGATAATGCATATTTCGCGCCATAGGATCTATGAAGATCTATTTATATGTGTGTTGATCGAACAAAAGAGCTTGATATCCTCAAAAATATAGCAACATAGTCCACAGTGTACTGCCTACTATATTTCCACGCATGCGCACAAGTCGTTCACTGCTATTAGGCTACCGTAGGCCGTAAGAGAGATCTAGAGTTATCATCAAGTAACAATTATTACGTCTGCACCTTTCTATCCCGGTAGTTGTAGTTTTTTAAATAACGCAGATAACGCTAAGGAACATTTGGATCTAGATAGAAACACAAGATAATGACAATGAGAAATACAGGATGTCTCATAAAAGTATGTAGGCCTACATAGTTCAACTTCCGGCTTTGTGGATCTTCTTGATACTGAATGTTCATATAAACACGGAAATGATTGACAACCGTTGCCCGGTTAAGAGGGTGTTTGAAGCTTGGTTGTCGATCCCTCTAAATCACTACAACCAATTCTTGGATTTAACACCATGATTGTGAGGACTCGACCCAAAGTTTGGTCCTGGTGAGCTTCCTCACCCATCCGTAGCAGCGCTCACGCTCAGCCCTTCAGTTGACTACTGCTGCCCACTCACTCCATCTGGGAGAAAGCACATGCACCCGGGAAGTCGTGCTGTGGTTTCCTGTTGCTCTCCGTACTGAATTTCTACGAGTGAGCGAGAAAGAGTCTACAAACTTTTCAGGAAAGGTATCTTCCATGGTTCTTTTACATGCCACACTCGACATAGGACCGACGGCTTTACTTCCCCTCCGAAGGAAGTTGTGCTACGGTTTCTTATTTCTCAGAAAAAACCCATAAAAACACTACACTTAGCCTGTTAGAAACGAGAACATGTGTTCTAATAAATCAATCAATCAATAAGTAGTGGATGTAATTGAATTAATTGCTCTCATTCCACAGTGATGATAGTTTCTGCTCTGAGTAGTGTTATTTGGGATGTATAGGCTCAGCCCTATTGTCTGGCCTGGCCGCAGACACCCTGACATGAGGTGACTCCATTGAAAAGATATCAAGGATCTGATGATCTCATTTCACAAGCAGACGAACCACCATCAGATAGTTGAGAGATGACGTCATCTGCTCGTAATGAGCTCAGAAACTATTGGTTTTATAAAAATATTTTTCAAATAAGAAATTTTTATTTGTTATACTTACTTATTCTATGCCATTAGGAACTCGAAAGTTCATTAGCGCACTCCCAAAAGTACACCACCTATCCCTATCCTGAGATAATTCTACCCAGTCTCTCTCATTAACAACTTATCGCTCTCAGGTCTATCCAAATGCTATCTTCCCGTCTGGGTCTTCCCAGTGGTTTCTTCCCATTGGGTTTGCCATTCGCGGTTCTATATACTCCCATTCGCGCTGCATGACCTGACCACCTTAACTGCGAGATTTTACTAACCCAACAATGTCTTGTGATGAGTACAGGGTATGCAGCTCATCGTTATGTAGCCTCCTCCGCTCCCTACTATCTTCATCTATTTTTTGACCAAGTTCTTCATAAGACCTTGTTTTCGAACACCCTAAATTTGTTTTTGTCATTTAAGGTAAGAGGCAATTTTCGCACCCATAGAGAAAACCGGTAAAAAAATGTACAGTAATGTGTTTATTTTGTTGCTCGAAATAAATTACGGAGATATGAGCGAAATAGTTACGGAGATATGATCGAAATTGGAAATTTCGCTGATGTAAAGCACCTTAAAAGAAATTTTCACGGGAAAACGAGAGTAACCATTTTGTTCATAGTGTTACATAATGCCTACAGACTAAATTTAATTAAAATTGTTGGAGCGGGTTTCTAACAAGATTTGATTTCTTTTTGCCCTTCAGTAAACTACCCTTAATTTTAGTGTTTGATATCAAATTCCAAAAATTCCTCGGGGGAGCCTTACGAAAACCCTAGATACCAAGTTATATCCCGATCAGTAAAATGGCTTCGGCCGTAAGCTAAGATACAGACAGACTACTTTATCAGTTTCAGGGGTTCATGAAACGTCGACATTTATAAAAATATAAAGTTCAATTTTTTTTTTGACGATCACAGTAGAAAATAAAAACATCAATATTTTCGTACATAAAAAATACACTAAAAACATAATATTTGGATAAATGTGTTGCCCTTTCTTTTGATATCGTTCCGTTTCTTACAACATCATCTACCTACCTGTAGTTGGACAACTGTTGTAAATAGGTGTAGGCCTGAGGTTTGTTAGATTATTTTGGCTCCGAGCACTCTCCAGACACATCATGTTGTGGAACAGCCTGTACACTAGGGCACTAATATCAGCTGCCACGTACAAAACTACCGCGCGTTCTACTCTATTTATTTATCTATTGTACTCTATTAATTGATCTCGCTGTGTGTTCCTTTCATTAATGTTATGCAAATGATTTACTTTCTTCACGGGTTTTTTCGAGCAACATTTTTCGACTATTCAATATTTCTTAATAAGGCCGATATTTCTACTCATTTGATTTTTATATCTCTCTTCCTTTCAACAAAATAAAGAAGTGAAATCGGGCATTTAAATTGAGTGAAGTAGCAACTCAAGAAGTAGGTAAGGAAGGCCTTATCACGCCTGATTGATTCTGTAGGCCGAAAGTCCAACCTGAACTTGTGTTATTAGGCTAGTTTTTCAAACTCTACTTTTCATCTTACCTCCAGAAGCTTGGTTAAATTATCTACCTAACTATACTAAGGCAGTTCTAGATTAGCTATCTTAAGCTCCAGTTCTTTTTTAAAAATATTTTTTAGGCTGTTTTTAGTGTTGATAATCTTGAGTGGTTGTAATCATTTATCTCTCCATGCCTTAAGATTTTATATGAAAAACATAATACAAAATTATTTTTAAACCAACGATATTTCTGATGAATTCTCATTTAATTGAATGTACTATATAAAAAGTTAAATGTGTACAAATACCCACAATCTAAATTGAACTGGAACTAGTTCATCTTTGATCGAATCTTAAACATTAGTTTATGTTTTGTAATTTTCTACTTGAGTAAATAGAGAAATCACTAAAGATAGTTTTTAAGCACATTTGAATTTTATAACGACATTTATTAAAATCGGGCGAATGTGGACTGGGCTCTGATTTTGACCCAACCCAACACCAACATTTCCTCCCCAAGGTGAGAATGATAGAAATTTCGCTACACCGGGAATAAAACCCGGGACTCTTAGCTCGGTAGGCAGACAATCTATGACTTAATTGAATTCACGAAAATTAAATGTGTGCATGACGTAAGTCTATTGTAAGTCTACTAGCGAACTATTGACGCGACTTAACTTGAGTAGACCGTACGTTAGTAAGCAACCAGCTAGCAGGTTTCACTTGGATCTATTATCCGGGTGTTTACGCCAATAAGAGAGGGTACAGGGTACACTAATATACCGAAGTTCTTTTGTAATTTTTACACCTGTAGGTGAAGATAGGATTGCTCCAACACGGACTGTGGCACGAGTCTGTTCTATATTCATGAAGGATCATTAAAGTACACCGGAACCAACTGTCTGTTAAAAAACAAGAGACCAAAAGTAATTAGAAAGATTGACATCGGGGAAATCATACTTGTTAAATTCGTAATTGGCGCGTGCTTTTTATCTGGATATTTTGATAAAGCTAGGATTTGGATGTACAGTACAAGCGCAACTACATATTTTTAAAATGTTGATTAGCAATATATGTTTGAAAGGCAGCTAAGACTTCAAAACATAATTATAAATTCTTAGATACCGTTTAATCACCTTCAAGGGATGAATTTTGACTTGTATTTTCGGAAGTGTTGATAAAATAATAAGAAATAAGATACGTCGAAAATGGATTCTGATAATATGTACATTTTTCCTAGGAATGTTGAGTTTAATGAGGTGGACTGGATATAACTAGCACAAGATAGAGATAGGGTGTAATGAGGTGTACTGGATATAACTAGCACAAGATAGATATAGGGTGTAATGAGGTGGATTGGATAGAACTAGCACAAGATAGGGATAGGGTGTAATGAGGTGGATTGGATAGAACTAGCTCAAGATAGGGATAGAGTGTAATAAGGTGTACTGGATATAACTAGCTCAAGATATAGATAGGGTGTAATGAGGTGTACTAGATATAACTATCACAAGATAGATATAGGATGTAGTGAGGTGGATTGGATAGAACTAACACAAGATAGGGATAGAGTGTAATGAGGTGGATTGGATAGAACTAGCACAAGATAGAGATAGGGTGTAATGAGGTGGATTGAATAGAACTAGCACAAGATATAGATAGGGTGTAATGAGGTATACTGGATATAACTAGCTCAAGATATAGATAGGGTGTAATGAGGTGGATTGGATAGAACTAGCTCAAGATAGGGATAGAGTGTAATAAGGTGTACTGGATATAACTAGCACAAGATAAATATAGGGTGTAATGAGGTGAATTGGATAGAACTAACACAATATAGGGATAGAGTGTAATGAGGTGTACTAGATATAACTATCACAAGATAGATATAGGATGTAATGAGGTGGATTGGATAGAACTAGCTCAAGATAGAGATAGGGTGTAATGAGGTGGATTAGATAGAACTAGCACAATATAGGAATAGGGAGTAATGAGGTGTATTGGATATAACTAGCACAAATAGGGATAGGGTGTAATGAGGTGTACTGGATATAACTAGCACATGATAGGGATAGGGTGTAGTGAGGTGTACTGGATATAACTAGCTCAAGATATAGATAGGGTGCAATGAGGTGGATTGGATAGAACTAGCTCAAGATAGGTATATGGTGTAATGAGGTGGACTGGATAGAACTAGCTCAAGATAAGGCTAAGTGACTTCCTTTTGTAAGTGCGGTAGTAAACTTTCTAATTCCTAATCCCATAGCGTCAGTAGGTAAGAAAGTAGTCTATTAGTTTTCATCATCATTAACTCATATAGCATTATACCTACTATATCACTACAATTCGTCGTAATATTCATATGCACAATATGGTCTAAAAACAATTAAACATAATTAGTGTTTAAGTAATTCTACTCTCGTAAAAATACTAAAAATATTTTTTTCTAAAATATTATTTTATGTTTATAAAAATCTTCCCCTATATCCTTCCCTTACTACACCATATAAAACATGATATGATAATGCCCCTAAATAGTTTTTATAGCTACACACAATATCACCTCTGAAGAAACTGCAGGTCCTATTGATAAAATATTTATCTTCAGTCTCTCTCTTTGTCAACTGTTGCTAAATATTCTCGCTTTCAGTTTTGTCGGAAGGTGGTGTGCTGTGACAAGAAGATGCTACTGACAAGTTTGACATACCAGTGTTGCTAACTTGTGGGAAGGAAGGGAAGATTTACCACGTGAGAACAAGAGAACGACAACGCTGTTTCCAATAGTAGCCATGCAGACCCCTCAGATATGATATTGTATCTAATTTAAAAAACAACTAAACTATATTTGGGGGCCCCATAGTTCACAAACTGCATACGCCACTGCCTAAAAATTAAATCCCTATGTGTTAGCCTAGAATTTATTTATTTGTTGTTTTGGAATTTAAATAAAAGTGAGTTGTCCTGGAATTTAGATTTTAAAAAACTTAAAATACCTGGTAAAAATGTAATTTGCTATCCATATATAAAAACTCACCAAATGTTGTAGGCCTACATGTGATCAATTCCTGGAATATATTCATGTGATCTATTCCTGGAGTATGTTCATGTTCATGTGATCTAGTCCTGGATATGTTCATGTTCATGTAATCTTGTCCTGGAGTATGTTCATATGATCTAGTCCTGGAGTATGTTCATGTGATCTAGTCCTGGAGTATGTTCATGTGATCTAGTCCTGGAGTATGTTCATGTGATCTAGTCCTGGAGTATATTCATGTTCATGTAATCTTGTCCTGGAGTATGTTCATATGATCTAGTCCTGGAGTATGTTCATGTGATCTAGTCCTGGAGTATGTTCATGTTCATGTAATCTTGTCCTAGAGTATGTTCATATGATCTAGTCCTGTAGTATGTTCATGTTCATATGATCTATTCCTGGAGTATGTTCATGTCCATATGATCTATTCCTGGAGTATGTTCGTGTTCATTTGATCTTGTCCTAGAGTAGGTTCATGTGATATTGTCCTGGAGTATGTTCATGTGGTCTTGCCCTGGAGTATGTTCATGTGGTCTTGCCCTGTAGTATGTTCATGTGGTCTTGTCCTGGAGTATGTTCATGTGGTCTTGCCTTGTAGTATGTTCATGTGGTCTTGTCCTGGAGAATGTTCATGTGGTCTTGCCCTGTAGTATGTTCATGTGGTCTTGTCCTGGAGTATGTTCATGTGGTCTTGTCCTGGAGTATGTTCATGTGGTCTTGTCCTGGAGTATGTTCATGTGGTCTTGTCCTGGAGTATGTTCATGTGGTCTTGTCCTGGAGTATGTTCATGAAGTCTTGTCCTGGAGTATGTTCATGTTCATGTAATCTTGTCCAGGATTATGTTCATGTGATCTTGTCCTAGAGTATGTTCATGTTGATGTGGGAAGTAGCACATCTGCTCCTGAACATCCCGTGGTTGTAAATACACTCCAACACCTTACCTTGGTCGATGGCGTGTCTGTCTTCTGAGCTGATAGTCCAGGGTTCGTTTCATGAAATGTAGTGTTCCCCGCTCTCAGGGATAAATTAACGAACAGGTGACTGGCTGTTGTGTTCGTTCTTGATTTAAGTCCGTTTCTAATTCGTGTGCTGATATAATCAGTCAGTTCAGAAAGTGCACGTTAAGTACCTCAAATAAAAAATATTTTAAAATAACACAACTTTGGTCCGATCAAACTTTTAGAAAACACAAACGTATTTTATTACGGTTAACATTGAAAGTATTTTACTTTATTATTATTATTATTATTATTATTGTTATTGTTATTTTATAGTTATTGATAATATCTATCTAAAGTGGCAGCTGTAGATCGCATGACTGGACGTATGAATACATGAAAGAAGATCTAATAACATTTTTAGCTACCAGTCAGGGGTCTTCTTATGGAAATTGGACTGTAGGTATAAATAGTTTCACTCCATTATGTGGTCGAATGGTTTAAGGCGTCACTCTCGCAATAGACTGAATTGGAGATTGGGGTTTAAATCCTGGTCAGGTATAGTGAGGTTGGACTTTTCTAGATGATTTTACACTCTCCTTCTACGCAAACTCGGGCACAAATTAATCTAAATTCGACCTCCTCCTCCTCCCTAAGCCATTATCGTAAATAATTAATATGCTTACTACCCAAACTTGTGGTAGGCGGGGTGTCAAAGCTATAATAAATAATGAGTATAGTTATAGTTTCGATGTAAATAATTTAACATCGGGTAGCGTGGACCAAGGTGTCAGTCTCACCGCCTCTGGTTTGCTGGTAACACGAGAGTGAGGTTCAAGCCCAGTCTGGTGTTCGGAGGTGAGTTTTCCTATATAGCTTCCCATTCACTACCGTGCAACTGCGGGTGCAGTTTATATAGATAAATCAAACCTTCTTTAATTTTGTCTTACTACATTTATCCTTATTTAATTTCAGTAATGAAGTAAGGATAGGTAAGGTACAGTTTATAGTAAATGTACCTGCATTTGCGTCAATATAAAAAGAGAGACAGTTTGGAACCTCTCTCCCCCTTGGTAGGCCTCCCATCTTTAGCTAACTTGGCTGAAGGAACTTGACGTTTAGTCTGCATGTCCATTCATCACACCCTCATTAGTATTAATATGTGGATATCTTGGGCGAGAAATAAGATGTGGACATCTTGGGCGAGCAATAAGATGTGGATATCTTGGACGAGCAATAAGATGTGGATATCCTGGACGAGCAATAAGATGTGGATATCCTGTATGAGCAATAAAATGTGGATATCCTGGACGAGCAATAAGATGTGGATATCTTGGGCGAGCAATATGATGTGGATATCTTGGACGAGCAATAAAATGTGGATATCTTGGACGAGCAATAAGATGTGGATATCTTGGGCGAGCAATAAGATGTGGATATCTTGGACAAGATATAAGATGTCGATATCTTGGACGAACAATAAGATGTGGATATCCTGGACGAGCAATAAAATGTAGATATCTTGGACGAGCAATAAGATGTGAATATCTTGGACGAGCAATAAGATGTGGATATCCTGGACGAGCAATAAAATGTAGATATCCTGGACGAGCAATAAGTTGTGGATATCTTGGACGAGCAATAAGATGTGGATATCCTGTATGAGCAATAAAATGTGGATATCCTGGACGAGCAATAAGATGTGGATATCTTGGGCGAGCAATATGATGTGGATATCTTGGACGAGCAATAAAATGTGGATATCTTGGACGAGCAATAAGATGTGGATATCTTGGGCGAGCAATAAGATGTGGATATCTTGGACAAGATATAAGATGTCGATATCTTGGACGAACAATAAGATGTGGATATCTTGGACGAGCAATAAGATGTGGATATCTTGGGCGAGCAATAAGATGTGGATATCTTGGGCGAGGAATAAGATGTGGATATCTTGGACGAGCAATAAAATGTGGACATCTTGGACGAGCAATAAGATGTGGATATGCTGGACGAGCAATAAAATGTGGATATTCTGGACGAGCAATAAGATGTGGATATCTTGGACGAGCAATAAGATGTGATATCTTGGACGAGCAATAAGATGTGGATATCTTGGACGAGCAATAAGATGTGGATATCTTGGGCGAGCAATAAGATGTGGATATCTTGGACGAGGAATAAGATGTTGATATCTTGGACGAGCAATAAAATGTGGACATCTTGGACGAGCAATAAGATGTGGATATCTTGGGCGAGCAATAAGATGTGGACATCTTGGGCGAGTAATAAGATGTGGATATCTTGGACGAGGAATAAGATGTTGATATCTTGGACGAGCAATAAAATGTGGACATCTTGGACGAGCAATAAGATGTGGATATCTTGGGCGAGCAATAAGATGTGGACATCTTGGGCGAGTAATAAGATGTGGATATCTTGGACGAGCAATAAGAAGTGAATATCTTGGACGAGCAATAAGATGTGGATATCCTGGACGAGCAATAAAATGTAGATATCCTGGACGAGCAATAAGATGTGGATATCTTGGACGAGCAATAAGATGTGGATATCCTGTATGAGCAATAAAATGTGGATATCCTGGACAAGCAATAAGATGTGGATATCTTGGGTGAGCAATAAAATGTGGATATCTTGGACGAGCAATAAGATGTGGATATCCTGTACGAGCAATAATATGTGGATAGCTTGGATGAGCAATAAGATGTGGATATCTTGGGCGAGCAATAAAATGTGGATATCTTGGACGAGCAACAAGATGTGGATATCTTGGACGAGCAATAAGATGTGGATATCTTGGACGAGCAATAAGATGTGGATATCTTGGACGAGCAATAAGATGTGGATATCTTGGGCGAGCAATAAGATGTGGATATCTTGGGCGAGGAATAAGATGTGGATATCTTGGACGAGCAATAAAATGTGGACATCTTGGACGAGCAATAAGATGTGGATATGCTGGACGAGCAATAAAATGTGGATATTCTGGACGAGCAATAAGATGTGGATATCTTGGACGAGCAATAAAATGTGATATCTTGGACGAGCAATAAGATGTGGATATCTTGGACGAGCAATAAGATGTGGATATCTTGGGCGAGCAATAAGATGTGGATATCTTGGACGAGGAATAAGATGTTGATATCTTGGACGAGCAATAAAATGTGGACATCTTGGACGAGCAATAAGATGTGGATATCTTGGGCGAGCAATAAGATGTGGACATCTTGGGCGAGTAATAAGATGTGGATATCTTGGACGAGCAATAAGAAGTGAATATCTTGGACGAGCAATAAGATGTGGATATCCTGGACGAGCAATAAAATGTAGATATCCTGGACGAGCAATACGATGTGGATATCTTGGACGAGCAATAAGATGTGGATATCCTGTATGAGCAATAAAATGTGGATATCCTGGACAAGCAATAAGATGTGGATATCTTGGGTGAGCAATAAAATGTGGATATCTTGGACGAGCAATAAGATGTGGATATCTTGTACGAGCAATAATATGTGGATAGCTTGGATGAGCAATAAGATGTGGATATCTTGGGCGAGCAATAAAATGTGGATATCTTGGACGAGCAACAAGATGTGGATATCTTGGACGAGCAATAAGATGTGGATATCTTGGACGAGCAATAAGATGTGGATATCTTGGACGAGCAATAAGATGTGGATATCTTGTGCGAGCAATAAAATGTGGATATCTTGGACGAATAATAAGATGTGGATATCTTGGACGAGCAATAAGATGTGGATATCTTGGACGAGCAATAAGATGTGGATAGCTTGGATGAGCAATAAGATGTGGATATCTTGGACGAGCAATAAAATGTGGATATCTTGGACGAGCAATAAGATGTGGATATCTTGGGTGAGCAATAAGATGTGGATATCTTGTACGAGCAATAAGAGGTGGATATCCTGTATGAGCAATAAGATGTGGATATCCTGGACGAGTAATAAGATGTGGATATCCTGGACGAGCAATAAGATGTGGATAGCTTATTTACGACGTTATTACTTGAGAAATTCAGAGCTATTTTGCAAAGCGGGTTGCATCTTAACTTGATGCACCTAAGCACTATCACACTTAGACGCTAACGTATGACATATAAAGAGAGGGAAGAAAATTAGCAGTTCTCCCTTTGACGCCTCTAGTTTATCTGATAACACTTCTCCTGTTCCTCTTACGAGTATAAACACTCACTATACTACTCGCACCTGGACATTGACTAGCATTTCAAACTAAAATCTTTTTCTGGTTCCCTTTTGTTGACAGACATCGGCTCACATATTTTACATTAACATCCTGGTAGGAAGAATCCTTCCAGACATTTCTGTGAATAAATAAGAGAGCCCGAGTTGTGGAGGATTTAAAAAATGTGTTTACAAAAAACTATTTTAAGATCAAAAGAATAATTTTGAGGTGTAATACTATTTTTTTAATTATTAAAGAGTAAATAGGTTTAATTTCAATGCTATATCTTTATAACTCGTCGAATAAAACGTAAATACATGAACATGGTAAATCCCATCTTGGCTTGTGACGTCACAGGTATAGGCAACGTCGTTAAGTATAATTACATTTAAATAATAAGAAAAATTAATCTATTCTTCAAAATATATTTACTATAAAGAAGGAAACGCGTGAAACGCCAACCTGACCAAATCGAGGGCTTAGTGTCAAAGAACCGTAACTACAAAATTTTGGTTTTTGAGTTACAGTCACTAGTGAAGTTCTAAAACTGAGTTCTATCATGTGTCAAAGAATTGTATCTCTAGTTAATATGGTTTTCAAAATAGGTACAGCCTTAACTACAAATCAAGCAAGTTGAGTTAGAGTGAAAGGGTTGTATTTCTTGTTAAGTCTCTTTGACTAGCTTTGTAGTACTCATACAGTGTTAGAGACAAAGAAACGTATCTTGATATAAGGTGGTTTGACACTAAAGGCCTTGCCTAGTTGTCTTGAGGTAAGGTTGGAAGTGCCTTATTGAATCAGCTGATCGCTTTAGTTGAATGAAGAAGATAGGAATAGAATCCACACTGACTATTGGAAATTAGCGGATGTAAGCAAACAGAGACATTACCTAAATTCATTGATTGTTGAAAAAGAAAAAGAAGTGATTCGTACAAAACCTTAATTTTCTAGAAGACAAAACACCAGAGTCTTTCACCTAGTCAAAAACAAGGAGTCAATACAAGTATACCAAAAGTTTTTTTTAGCCACGTTTGATATATCAGACACTGTTGTGAAAAATATACTAAAAAAAGGAATGTCTTTAACATGGTTGATATTGACAAACATGGACGACACACCCCAGGGGTAAAGATACCTGATAGTAGCCGAGAGTACATTATAAAGCACATAAATTCATTCCCAAAAGTTCCATCACACTACACACGCAAAGACACGAAAAAGGAATACCTGGCATCTGATCTGAATGTTTCAAAAATGTACGACATGTATCTTGAAAAGTGTGACTTGTTCCCGAGAAACTATGGTTTTATCGTAACATTTTTGATAGTAACTTCAATTTATCTTGTCACACACCCCGAAAGGACATGTGTGACCAATGTTACAAGTTTGAGCACATGACGGAAGAGCAAAAGCTTTTAAATCAAGAGAAACAAGACAGCCACTTGGAAAAAAAACAACAGCTCGTACTTTCAAAGCTGTATTTAAAATAAAAGCAATCATTGGTGAGTGCCAATTTTGGGAATTTGATTTTGAAGCTGTAAAAGCAAAGGCTATTTTTTATAAAAGAAGACTGGCTGTGTACAACCTAACAGTATACAATGTAGCAACATGAAAAGCGTTGAATTATATGTGGCATGAAGCCACTGCTGGCCGAGGCTCAAAGGAGGTGGCATCTTGCCTTTTTGATTTTTTTGAAGAAGTCCAACCAAGATTGTAAAGAATTTGCCTTCATGTCAGATACATGTGACGGGCAAAATCGAAATGTTATTGTAGCCACAATGTTTCTTTATGCAGTACAAACACTGGACATTACGGTTAAAGATCAACTATTTTTTTAACCGGGCCACTCCCAGATGGAGTGTGACTCGGTGCATGCCCACATTGAAACAGCCAGCAGAAATATTGAGATATATGACCCATCTGGATTACATACAGTGGCTAGACTTGCTTCAAAAGAAAGAAAATATGAAGTTCAAGAAGTAAATCAATCTGAAGTATATGATTTTAAAAAGTTGCAGGAAGAAGTTATTAAAAATAGAAAAGTTAATATCAATGGTAAAACTGTTCGCTGGCTGGATATCACATGGTTTCAATACAGAAAGAGCGATCCTGGTAGCATATATTTTAAGTATGACCAAAATGCATCTGCATTTGAATCATTTAAAGTATCTCGAAGAGAACATAGAGGTTTCTGTATCAGCAACTTGACCTTGAGCCAAGCTTACCATGAACCCTTGAAAATTAAAAAAAAAAAGCTCCCGGACTTATTGGAGTTGTGCTCCAGTGGTGATAAGAGAACAATACCACCATTTCTACAGACTTCTGCAAGGAACAGAAGAAATTGATGTATCATCAGATGAGGCTGAATAAAGTTTATTAGTAGACCATTACTAGGAGGAGGCTAAACCATGTTTACAATGAGTGTTTTTTCAAATCTAAATAAAAACTTTTTTGACACTTTGTTATAAGAGAAGTTTAATGTTCACTTTTCAATATTTTGTTTTTTCAAAACTTAAAAATTATTTAAAGATATGATTTATAGTAATGTCTATTAAAGTAAAACACGATAAATAATGAAAAATAGTCTTATATTGTTTCCCTTTCAATGAAAAAACTTGTTGGTGACAGCTAATAATTTTCATCTAATTGACCTTATATCAAGGTAAACTTATATCAAGTTCATGTCAAATAAACTTATCTCTGTAAAGATATGATAAAAAATTATTTTAAACACCTTAGAATCAAGTTTTTAGTGTAAAATGTGTTGAACTTGTTTGTGAGATGCTATTTTACCTAATAAAATTTATTATTTTAAAATTAAAGAATTTTAAAGCTATCTTATGAACAATAACAATTTTAAAAAATCTTGTTTTGCATTTCCTGAAAAACTTAGATTTTGTAGATAAGTCTTTTTGACACTAAGCCCTCGAAATGTAGCCGATGTCAAAGGACACGTTTCGACCTTGAGACTACTTTAATAAGCGCACAGTCTCCCAAATTTGAGAACCTTGGCCCTACCTACAAGAAGTAAACGGCCGACTGTTGAGGTGGAACATTACACCGAGTATCATGTCTGTAAGGAACACGGTAAATTGCATTCAAAGCTATACAATGCTCTAATTGCCGACTATTTTCACCTGTTATTGTACATTATAATTTCACAAGTCACGCACACGAGACCTGGCTGTACGCTAGCTTTATTGTGGGCTCTGAGTAATTTAGTGGGGGCTGGTTTTTCGTGGAAGGTTGGACTGGTTTCATTATGTACGGAGAGAAAACAGCCCACACTTGTATTTAATAGGGACAGTCACAAAAAAAAATAGCTATTATTATATTTGAATATGGAGTAGGTCAAAATAACTTTACTGGTATTTTACATCTAAGTTATTAATATTCTTCTTCCTATTGCGTCGTACTAACCGTCAAGGCCATCCACATTTAATATCGCTGATGGGGTAGGTATGAGGACGGTATTATTATATTTATTTAGCACCCCATATTACTACCCGTTCGGGTTATACGCTTATGAAGAAATTACGCTGATGCTTTTAGGGATTAAGGAGGTTATATCTAGAGGAAGTGTACCCACAAAATTGTGTGGAGGTAGAGTGGAAAACCATTTTGTAAGAACAACCCTCAGTACACCCAACAGAGATTCAAACCTCGATCTCCCCGTCATCGGCGGTCTAGTCTACTGCGAGAGTTAGACTACGCGGCCACCGAAGTGGGTAGGAGGGTATTTTTATTATAGCAGAAATATATCTGAATTTGCAAAAATATTGAGTAAAAAAACATCTTGTGTACCTCAATGCCGGTAGTCAAACCCCACTATCCCAATCACCAGCAAACCAGGCTAGATGAGCCTGACATTGCAGCCCGCGTGTTCACCGATTTGGGGCTGGTGTTAGTAAAACTATGCGTTAGTATTAAATAGGTTTTGTTGTTGAAAATACAAACATATGCGTTGTTATATTTAAAAGAATATAAACAATGACTTCACATAGATTGAATTAAGAGTGTTTTATTTTTTTAAGGAATTAAATTAAACTTATTTTATGAGGTCATTCCCGGAAAACCACAAATCACAACTAATTAATAAGTCAAAAAACCTCTTAATGTGTTTGATGCACAGAAATCAAATTCTACCAGCCTTGTTTGTTGTAGGGGACGTTATAAATATACAATATTTAACAAATAAGTGATCATGTTCTTATTTAGTTTAACACTGGGTCATCATTTGATAATTATTCATGTAATACATTGTAAATTGATGTTACATTGATTCATTATACTGTATCTACCTATCAAATGTAAGTTGACATTAAGATTCAATATTATTTTACTATTTTAAACGAAGGATTTTTTCTAACTGGATTAGTTTAAAGAGCAGTGCCAAACAGTGGGGTCATGGTAATTCAATATCAGGATATCTACAATTCAATTGTCTTATGAATGAACATTTCCCGTATTCATATGCTGTAAATATCATAGTACAAATAATACAAATACACATAAAAGCAATCATGGTAAATACCCTTTAGTGTAACAAACAAACGCATAGATAAGCAAACATTATTGTAACAAACGCCCTTGTAGTCCAGTGAAAATATCGTTAATTTTAGCTTAACCTAGAACTTATTGAAAAATAATTTCTATCAACGGATTCTATACGGAAAAATTATGATAAAACGATGGAATAAAGTCTATCAAAATCTACTCACCTGGTAAGCCGCCATATTTAACAAACAGGCGGAAATGATTGATCTCCGGAGTGAAAGTCATCAATATCTTTAAAACTATACATTTTACTCCAAAAATTTACTGATGATAAATGAAAGATAATAAAATTTCCTAAAATTAAATATTTTTGTATTCTTAGTATGATGTATAATAAGAGATCTATAGTTTTGAAAATATTTAACGATGTTCAAAGATGCAATGCTCATGTAAAGAAACCAGGTTTGTTTTGTACCACTGCCTGTTTGGATTGTCAAGGTACCACTTGTAAAAACTCCGAGCCATGCCCACTTGTAACAACTGAGAGCTATGCCAATTTGTAACAACTCATAGCTATGCCCACTTGTAACAACGCAGAGCCATGCCCACTTGTAACAGCTCAGATCCATGCCCACTTGTAACAACTCAGAGCCATGCCCACTTGTAACAAATCAGAGCCATGTCCCCTTGTAACAACTCAGAGCCATGCCCACTTGTAACAACTCAGAGCCATGCCCACTTGTAACAACTCAGAGCCATGCCCACTTGTAACAACTCAGAGCCATGCCCACTTGTAACAACTCAGAGCCATGCCCACTTGTAACAAATCAGAGCCATGTCCCCTTGTAACAATTCAGAGCCATGCCCACTTGTAACAACTGAGAGCCATGCCCACTTGTAACAACTCAGAGCCATGCCCACTTGTAACAACTCAGAGCCATGCCCACTTGTAACAAATCAGAGCCATGTCCCCTTGTAACAACTCAGAGCCATGCCCACTTGTAACAAATCAGAGCCATGCCCACTTGTAACAACTCAGAGCCATGCCCACTTGTAACAACTCAGGGCCATACCCACTTGTAAAAATTCAGAGCCATGCCCACTTGTAACAACTCAGAGCCATACCCACTTGTAACAACTCAGAGCCATGCCCCCTTGCAAAAACTCAGAGCCATTCCCACTTGTAACAAATCAGAGCCATGCCCACTTGTAACAACTCAGAGCCATACCCACTTGTAACAACTCAGAGCCATGCCCCTTGCAAAAACTCAGAGCCATTCCCACTTGTAACAAATCAGAGCATGCCCACTTGTAACAACTCAGAGCTATGCCCACTTGTAACAATTCAGAGCCATGCCCACTTGTAACAATCTCAGAGCCATGCCCACTGTAACAATATCAGAGCCATGCCCACTTGTAACAACTCAGAGCCATACCCACTTGTAACAACTCAGAGCCATGCCCCCTTGCAAAAACTCAGAGCCATTCCCACTTGTAACAAATCAGAGCCATGCCCACTTGTAACAACTCAGAGCCATACCCACTTGTAACAACTCAGAGCCATGCCCACTTGCAAAACTCAGAGCCATTCCCACTTGTAACAAATCAGAGCCATGCCCACTTGTAACAACTCAGAGCTATGCCCACTTGTAACAACTCAGAGCCATGCCCACTTGTAACAAATCAGAGCCATGCCCACTTGTAACAACTCAGAGCCATGCCCCTTGTAACAACTCAGAGCCATGCCCACTTGTAGACGAAGATGATACTGATGACTCGTCTGAACTTTGAGCTCTCGAACCAGATATTCATTTCATACAAGTTCTCCATTCTGATGCCTTGTTAGAAATATTTTATGTTTATGTCAAAAAATTGTGTACCAAGTTTATGATAAATATTTTTAAAACTATGTCTCTTACTATACATCATACTAAGAACACCAAAATATGTTATTTTAGAAAATTTTATTATCTTTCATTTATCATCAGTAAATTTTTGGAGTAAAATTGTATAGTTTCAAAGATATTGATGACTTTCACTCCGGAGACAAATAATTTCCTTAATTTTTTCAAGATGGCGGCTTATGCAGCGAGCAGACTTTGGTAGACTTTATCCCATCGTTTTTATGTGATTTTTTCCGTGTATAATCCGTTGATAGCAATTCTTTTGCAATTAATTCTAGGTACATCATTATTTATACTGGATTATTATATCGCTACCCATTAGGGGAGTTACTATTATAGCAGACTTCTGGTCTGAAGAAACATATTTTCATGCGAACAGCAAAGATAGCATTTTACTATCTTAGTAGTATTATTTTATAGATATTGATAATATATACCAAAAGCTACGGCTGCAGTTAACATGACCTGTATAAATTGTATTACTATTGGAATTACGTGAAAAAAAACCCACTTATTTAACGAACGAATTATATACATAAAAAATATACAATAAAGCATTTTGAGTTTGAATATTGTTTAAAATATTAAAATATTACAATATCTGAGACATATCAATATTTTCTCCAGTTAAACAAGTTTTTAAAATTAACTTTAGTAAATATACAAAAAAGTTTGTCAATAAATTCAATTCCATACAACATTTTATTTTTATGAAATTGCTAGACATGTGGAGTTAAAGCTGTGCCTTAAAATATTATTGTTGTTATTATATACGAATAAAAAATATAGATTTTATATATATCAACATCTACTGCGGTGTTATTCCTGTTAACACAATATTTATTATTCATTGTCTAACAAATCTAAAAAATTATTGGTTTATAAAAGTTTGTTTTTCTTTTCAAACGTCTTGTGGTTTTAAAAAACAATTAACAATTATTCTGTTTCATTATTCATGTTACTTAGCAAGAATTCAGTTTACACTGTTTAAAATATAAATAACATAGTTATCAAGCTTATTTAAATAATCACATATGTATTCAAAAGTTAGAATTAATATATTTTACCTGTTTTAATAAGTCCCATTTCCAACGAACATTTAATAAGCACGTCATACTTGACTCAACGATCTTAACGCTCAACCAGACGTAGTGGCCAAGCTAAGAACTAGCCAGTACTCCGAGCGCCAATTTAAAACCTCACGCAGAATGAGCTTGTTTACTAAATGAAAAGAGGTTGTTTTTATTCTTTATAAAATTATAGGGTTTGGATTAGTGTAGAGAGTAAAGCCTAAATTTATCTCAACCATCCATCCTCAAACTATTATAACCTCGCAGAAAATACTTCTACTAGATATATTATATTTCATTATTACTTTCCAGACCATCAATAATTTATTTGAAGAACTTAACTCCCTTCATAAATTATTTTACCCTACTCAAAACAATTTATCTTTTGACTATTATGGCATAAGAGTAGTGAATTGTAGTTTTATTTAAATATTACAAGACAAATAATATATTTTATTATCTTAATTAATCCCCTTGTTTTATATATGTATATATGACATATTATATGTACCGTTCAACTATATGTTCACTCTATTATATCTATCATATATATTTGTAATATTAGTGATGTACTTACCCGAACGTTCTCAAGAAAGATTGTGTGATGAAACTTAAATTTAATAATAATACAAAACAAGTAAATAAATAGTATGGATATTTTATTTATTTGTATTGTTTAGTACACTATATTGTTGATATATATATATATATATATGTGTGTGTGTGTGTGTGTGTATTGTCAAGGGTGTTTTTAGCAATGATATTTCGAGAGTTACTCAAGTGAAGTCCTTTTCTTTTTTTTATCGTCCAAAGTCCTATTTAAGTCCCTAAAATACACAACCAGAAGTGCCGAGAACCTGAAGAGATCTACCTGCCCTGGCCGACTGAACCTGCTAGCTATACAAGATATTAGGTACCTGAAGAGATCTACCTGCCCTTGCCGACTGAACCTGCTAGTTATACAAGATATTAGGCACCTGAAGAGATCTACCTGCCCTTGCCGACTGAACCTGCTAGTTATACAAGATATTAGGTACCTGAAGAGATCTACCTGCCCTTGCCGACTGAACCTGCTAGTTATACAAGATATTAGGTACCTGAAGAGATCTACCTGCCCTTGCCGACTGAACCTGCTAGTTATACAAGATATTAGGCACCTGAGTTTCTACATTGTGTCTCCAGGTAAATTAAAATGTTTACATCATTCGTCATTATATCATCTATTTCTATCATCGTCACTTTTTTTTATAAATAAAACTGTTCCACCCCACGTTTTATTAGAATTATTTATTCCTAGATAATAACAAAATGTTTCAATCAAGAAAATAATAAATACATTTTATCAGCACCTCTCACCACCTATTCAGTATTAAGGTTATATTCGTTCCATGAAAGGGTGTTGAAGTTTAACTAAATCATAGATGAGAGTCCTCTGTGGAAATACCTCTTAGCCAGTGAATATACACTTCACAGAATGTTGACATATTTACCAGAGAAGTTCCGAGTGACGTTAATTCAAAAATTGAACGTGTGGAGGAGTGTCCATACGTCAACACGAGGACTTTTCACCGGGGAAATCGATCACCAGTTTCTTTATTACCTTCCAAGTACTCTGTAATAAAACATTATTTCACCGTTAGTTTATATATGATGGAATAAGGTTGATGGCAGTTATTATAAACAAGTATTTTGTCGGTATTAATTGATTGTTTCAAAACTATACTTTCGATTGGTTGCAAGAAAATGGTAATATTTTAATTCTAAAAAAAAGCAGACTCAATTAAATATTTTTGTTACCTGTAATAGAAATCTCTTTAAAGTAAAATTAGCACTTAAAACACTCTATAGTGTATCTGATATATCACACTTTTGTAAAAATACTAATATAAAAAATGAAGTTAAAATAATAAAATTTAGCTTGTGTTGGTTTGTTATAATTTAATATATCTACTTGATATTTATCACATCAGAAGGAAAATTGTTTCTATATTATTATCTTTTAATTATCCCACTAAAATGTTAACTTTTAATTACATATTATGTGTGTCATGTTTTCATAATATATTATGCTATAACATGCTGTCACAAATTAAAGAATTCGATGTAGATATTTTGAAGACGTCAGTTTTACATTGGGGTAATTCTAAATTCATCCCCCTAAGCTCCTGGTACTTCAACCCAAACTGTCCCTTGCTGATACAAACCTTTCATTCAAATCGATATAGTATAATCCATGATGTTGTAGATGAGTTAAGTACTTTTGCAGTTAGAAATCTAATATTTGCAGTTAAACAAGAAAAAATTGATTTAAGGCAACCGATTGGACAACCATACAAGGGACTTAAGGGGACAACTGAGCAGAATATAATTATTTTTTTGGGTGAGATGACATTTTATGAAAAGATACTAACACATAACCTTACACTGGCATGGAATCCTAATTCAAGGTATATGATCGCCATCGTACGAGAAGAGCAGTTCAATGAGAGCTGCATGAATGAGGAACAAATCAAAAGTCAATATTCCTCTTTATTCGAAATATTATGGAGAAAGCACGATATTCTAAATGTTATAGTAGCAGATATATTTGTTAGGTCTTGCGTGAACAATTTGTATGCCTACAACCCATTCCTAGATAGAGGACATTTGCTTTGGGGGCAAGTCGAAATTTTTAACGTCAGCAATCCAAGCTCATTTTCGAGAAGTTTTGACCTCAAAAAGATAAATGACATGCATGGGTACCCATTGAATGTAAGTTTATTCGAAACACCTCCAAATTGTGTTCGTCTCCCTCCACTGAAAGGTGAACTGGGGGTTAGGTACTCAGGGGATGCGGGGATCATTTTGAATGTATTGACCAGATACATGAACGCTACTGTGATGGCAGTTTCCCCTCAAGATGGCCAATCTTTCGGCTACAAATTGGAGAACGGAACTTTAGTCGGTTCGTTCGGAGATATTGTGAACAATAAAGCAGTAATAGCCCTAAATGCCAGGTTTATGAAGGATTACGGAACTGATAGCGTAGAGTTTGTCCAACCCCCTCTATATGAGGATTCTCTGTGCGTGTTCACGCCGAGATCAATGCAGATACCACCTTGGATGTCGATATTAATCAGTTTACAATCCCAAGTGCAGGCTGTACTGTTGAGTATAGGCCTGTATATTTGTTCGGTAATCTTATGGTATGGCCTCAAGAAATGTCAGAAGTTTTTAAAGAAAGGCGATGAAATAGGTTTCTTGCAATGCCTTCGAGACATTATTCACATCTTTATTGGATTTCCCTGGAGAGAAATTAAAAACATAGTTTTTATGAGCGAACGAAGTTTTCTTCTTCCGATTTTAATAATCAGTGTAGTATTCACCAATGCTCTCCAAAGTTCTCTATCGACCAATACGAGCTCTCCATATTTCTACAAAGATATCACTACATTGGAAGAATTAGACCTATCTGATCTCTCTATTGGTACTACGTATCCAAATTTGGCCGACACCTTTGATGGGGATGCACCTCTCATGAAAAGACTTTCCAGAAAGTTCCACGTAGTCCCCGTAGAAGTTGACCAGTTGGTTGACCGCGTTGTACGTAAAAAGGACTTCACGTTCATTGACACTAAGAGCCGAGGTAAGGTCATCATTTACAAGTACGTCGAACAAGATGGTGCCTTGACGCTGAACATGATACCTGAGTGCCCTAAAACCTATTCACTGTCGTATATTGCCAAGAGAGGGTCTCCGTTCATACCCAGATTCAGTCAACTAGTAAGAAGAGTTATTGAATCTGGACTGATGCATAAAATACTACTTGAGTCGACGAGGGCTAGGGCCCCGACCAAACGGCAAGTGTTCAATGTCATATTAGGGAACGTAAGGGTCTTCACCCTGGAAGACGTCAAGTTTGCTTTCTTCGTGCTTATCTTTGGATTAATTTTGGGATTTTTAGTGTTTATTATGGAGTTCAAATGGTTATACGTACTGAAGATTGTTAATATCACTGAGTAGTAATATTAGTTAGTGATGTACTATTTTCAATGTACAAAGACGTTAGCATATTTCAAAACAGATTGAAAAATTAAATAATTGAACTAAACTAAATTATTTTTCACAAATGATATAAAATATGTATGTTTTTAAAAATAAAATGAAGTATGAATATACAACTTCAAACCAATTATGAAATAGTATTAAGAAATGTGTTTAAGATTTTCCTATGCAATTTGACCGATAAACTCTGTACTATCCAAACAAACTATATACTTTATAAATATACTATGTACTGTCCAAATAAACTATTATTCTATTAAATGTTGAATGTTAATTTACGTTCAAAATGGCCAATGTTTAATTAATTGACTGTACAAGTATTTAAATAAATATAGCCCTCTTAATATTTAACTAAAGGTATTTGGTAAAAATTATTAAAAGTTACTTCCAGATGTGGAAATTGGTAAGTTTTAACAGAATAATATAATAAATAGCAATTTTGTGTTTATTTTATATATTTATCATATAAAACAAATTATTTTCTCTTTTACGGTATTTTGTTAAAATTTGCCAATATTTTCCTTGTTATTTTATTTTATTAGAATTTACCATGCTTGGACTAACACACATATTATATTACGGTATTTATATATAAAAAATGGAATGGGTTTTTAAATTTAAACTATGGTTAAAATAGATCAAATTTAGTTATATTTGATTACATATTTCAATTACGTTGTGTATATTTATTATTATTTCACTTAAGATGTATATATCTTTAATTGATATTTAAAATCTAGTTCCAAATCTCACAACTAGACAGCTCTGCGAAATAAGTCAATGGAAAACTCTTTGATCGATTTATTGATAGCCCCTCTTTTGTTCCGTCAAGTGTAGTTGATGGCACTTAATAAAGTTTAATTTAGTAGAATGTTAACTATTATGGTTAAAATCACTAGATCAATATGACATCAGTGAAATAAGATGGAATATAAACAATTCTAAGCTAACTTGATTGCGCTTTTCTATTAAATGCAGGTTTCTAATTTGTCTTGCAACTTGTTCAGTAAATGAAATTAATTAAATAAAATAATTAAATTAAGAGGAAATAGAAATAATATCAAATTTAATAAGGATACATTATTTAAATTTAAAAAAGGGTAATGTGAAAATGAGTCTAATAGTTACTATCTTTTCATGATATTTGACTATTCATCAAGTATCTCAGACAGGGTGACCAATGAAGAAGTCTTAAGAATAGTTGGTGAGAAGAGAACCATTATGGATGTGATTCTTCGGTACAAAGCTAACTGAATCGTAACACATCCTTAGGAGAAACTGTCTTCTGCACGACTTCATAGAAGGAAAGGTTGAGGGAAAGAGGAGTTTAGGAAGGAGGAGGATTCAAATATGGGATGACTTGAAGTAGAGAAGACAATTCTGCGAGCTGAAAGAGGAGGCAGAGGACAGGGTGCATTGGAGGTCTACGTTCACTGACAAAAGGAATAGACTTGTCGTAAAACAGAACACCTAATAATAATATTAATAATCTCCCAAAAACTTAATTAGTTTTATTGTAAGACAGAGTCTAGTTTTTCATCCAATGTAGTGAGGGTAATGCGATGTTTAGTTGAACAACTTCTTCGCTGTTTTCTGTCGTGAATAGTTACCAATAGCAGTGAACTCTTCACTGTCACTGTCATAGTAAAGAAGACCTCGGCCTAAACCGTTGTTGGTTCGATTACCGTCAACCTTTTTATTTGTATTTGCTCTTCCCTGGAAGATTTGCTGTTCCTACTGGTCTGGTTTTGGATAAAGTCCTAAGGCTCCCATCTGTAGGAGAGACATAGCCATAAGGATGCGAGCTGCCACTGACAATGGATTTGTTTTTACTGGAATAGAGAGTAATGAGTTACGTAGAAAAGAGGGGAATCAGATGAAAATAAACATAAACGCATCGCTGGCCGTCTGGTCTTGCATTGCTCCGAGCACCTCACATAACATACTGAGAACAAGCAAATATTTACGAAAATCATCTGATCAATTTACTTAATTACCTAGTTTCTTTATTGCCACTCTTACAAAGTACGCCACCTACCCCTATCTTGAGTTACTTCTACTAAGTCCACCTCCTTACACCCTATCCCTATCTTGAGCTAGTTCTATCCAGTCCACCTCAGTACACCCTATCCCTATCTTGAGATAGTTCTATCCAGTCCACCTCATTACATCCTATTCCTATCTTGAGCTAGTTATATCCAGTCCATCTCATTACACCCTATCCCTATCTTGAGTTACTTCTACTAAGTCCACCTCATTACACCCTATCCCTATCTTGATCTAGTTATATCCGGTCCACCTCAGTACACCCTATCCATATCTTGAGATAGTTCTATCCAGTCCACCTCATTACATCCTATTCCTATCTTGAGATAGTTCTATCCAGTCCACCTCATTACATCCTATCTCTATCTTGAGCTAGTTATACCTAGTCCACCTCATTACATCCTATTCCTATCTTGAGCTAGTTATATCCAGTCCACCTCATTACACCCTATCCCTAATTTGAGTTAGTTCTATCCAGTACACCTCATTACACCCTATCTATATCTTGAGCTAGTTTTATCCAGTCCTCCTCATTACACCCTATCCCTATCTTGAGTTACTTCTACTAAGTCCACCTCATTACACCCTATCCCTATCTTGATCTAGTTATATCCAGTCCACCTCAGTACACCCTATCCATATCTTGAGCTAGTTATATCCAGTCCACCTCATTACACCCTATCCCTAATTTGAGTTAGTTCTATCCAGTACACCTCATTACACCCTATCTATATCTTGAGCTAGTTATATCCAGTCCATCTCATTACACCCTATCCCTATCTTGAGTTACTTCTACTAAGTCCACCTCATTACACCCTATCCCTATCTTGATCTAGTTATATCCAGTCCACCTCAGTACACCCTATCCCTATCTTGATCTAGTTATATCCAGTCCACCTCAGTACACCCTATCCATATCTTGAGCTAGTTCTATCCAGTCCACCTCATTACACCCTATCCCTAATTTGAGTTAGTTCTATCCAGTACACCTCATTACACCCTATCTATATCTTGAGCTAGTTCTAGCCAATCCACCCCATTACAACATAATCTATCTCTTTCAGGCTCATTCTAATGTAACCCTCCCATTTGCGTTTAGGTCTTCCCATTGGGCTGCTAGTCAATACCCTTAATACGGTTCTAAATTCTTCCATTCACGTTGCATGTCATTCCCACCGTAACCGTATATATTTTCCTAGTTACTTTGTTTAACAATTATATCAAACATTAAAATATTTTAAAATATTATACTGTGCCTCATTGGTTTACTTCTGAATAATTAAAGCGCCTATAATGGGGTCTAAATATAATCTCTATTACTATATTGTAAACAAGCAAATACTTAACAAAATATTGAAAATAATTTAAATTGTAAATAAAGTTATGATGTTTGTGTTATATTACATGAGTTTTCATACTATGGTATTTGTACAATTTAATATAGCGTTCACTACGTATTTAAACTTTACCTTTGGCTTATAATTTGCTTATTTTAAGGTACGATTCCCACAGTGCGTCTCGCGTCTGCGACCTGCGACTGGACTGGTTCCCATAGTTTGTGATGTGGCCAGTTCCTTCGAAGTGACTGCGAGCAGAGTGCGTTTCCAGCGTCCACACTGCTCCGATAGCAAGCGTGTGTAGCCGAGCTATTCGAGGAAAACTTAGATCCCAGTCGGCACAGTTTTATATTTGATTGGTCTGGTTTTGAAAATGGTCCAAGATTTCTCCCTAGAAGAGGATGACACTCTAATTGTAGAGGTGGGAAAGCATCCACCAATTTCTGAAATATCTTCGCCAGTGTACCGGGACCAACTCGTGAAGGGCAACATACGGAAAAAGATTTGATGAATAGTTGTCCAATCAAGTTGGTATCTCTTATCCACACTATCCAAAAAACAAAATAACACGGAATATTAAATAAAACACAATTTAAAAACCCTGATAAATGAGAAACCATCTGTGCTGCACATAAAATAACCCACGACTGGCAACCAAGAGACGCATCCAGGAAAACATTGTATCCTGCGTCTGCGACTCACCACCTCGCATCTGCGATCGTAGACGCGAGACGCAAGACTTGCCGAGGGAATCCTACCTTTAAAAAGCGTTCCCATACCATTTATTTTGAAATAATTTTCATAAAATATAAAATTATTCTATATAATTTTAACCTTTGTAGGCCTACAAGTTTATATTCATTCGTTATTTTTCAAAGAGAATAATTTGAATATACTATCGAGTAAACATTGTCTAGTTACACATAAAATATTAATATTAGTTTAGTATTTCAATCAATACTTTGGGGATAAGAAGTTGAATTAGTTATTATTATTATTATTATTATTATTATTATTATTATTATTATTTATTATTATTATTATTATTATTATTATTATTATTATTATTTTTATTTAGCACCGCGTCTTACTACCCGTTCGGGTTATACGCTAGTACTAATTACGCTAATGGATTAGGAATTGGGAAGGTTGAATTTAGAGGAAGTGAACCCGCATTTGCGTGGAGGGAGAGTGGAAAACCATTTAGGAAAAACCTCACTCAGTTCACCCGACCGAGATTCGAACCTCGATCTCTCCATCCTCGGCGGTTGAGCTCAACACGACTAGCGCATTAGCTAACTACGCCACCGAGGCGGGTTTGAATTAGTTAGATTAGTAATTGATTTGTTAGTGTTTTCCTAGCAAATTCACCTCCAACTACATGTGAAGGACGCGTCGTCGTGAAAGCTTTAGTTACAATGTAAATATAAAATTAATATTTATTGATCTATGAATTATTAGAGCGAAGCTGTGTTTGCCCATCACGCGTCTCTTCAAAACTGAAAGTTCTTTAAGAAGCCACCGTAATAAAACAACGTTGTATATTGTTTTGCATATTTTATACTCTTGTCTGAATGTCTGGTTACCTAAGTTACACTAACCGAAAAACATTTTAATATACACTTTAATATTAACAAGCCCTTTAACAAAATACTTTTATAAAGAGATTTAATTTAGAACGTGTTCATACAAATTGAATTAAAATACAATGTATATCCATAAAATAAAATAGATGAATATTTAAGGCTAATTATTTAAAATCATAATTCGAAAGAAGGATTTTTTTTTTCTAGCATTGCGTCATACCACTCGTTTGGGTTATACACATTTTATAATTATTTCTTAGTTCATTGCCAGTGGACGTATTCCAAGACTCAATATGGAACGAGTAAATCAAGTTTCACGAATATTAATTTTAGGACTAGTGTTAATGTACGGAATTGAGCTAAGGTCTACGACGATAAATACTCTACACGCTAATAATACGGTACTAGCAGGGAAACTAATTACTTGCCTCCCTGTCGGAGTTCATGAACTTCACCCCTAGTCATCCACCCCCACCCCCCACCCCCCATCATAGGAGCTTACAGGACCACGGTAAGGGAGGGGACCGTCACAGGGTCTATGGCGGACATTATCTATCACAGAGCAGATATTGCAAGAGCAGCATTGACCTGGTGGCCGATAAGGTGAGTGCCGAGAAAGGACACAGAGGGCTACTTCATATTGTGGAGGATCGCCCTAGGTGAGTCAGTTAGTGTAGTACCTTTAAAAGGCCGTCTTCAAGGAAAGAGAATATGCCTTTCCTGGAATATCTGTGAGAATTATTAAACCACAAATTGGAATGGCAATTCAAACTTTTTCAGCAGGTTTGTTCCCCTGTCCAAATTGAGTCTTCTAGCATGTCCTATCAGGAGCTTCCTCTTTTATTTCCTGAAATTCCATCTTCTTTCTTTGTTTGAGGTCATCCATCAGTTGCATTGCTCGTCTTCCTGGTCCCTTCCACCTTGCCTTATATGACGTCAATCAATAAGACCTTTTTAAAAATAATAATGATCCATCCAGTCGAACTTTCTTCATAGGTTCACATCCAGAAAGGTTCTCTTTTCATCGACTCTTCTTCATTAGTCACTCGATTCACTTTATCTTCTCTGTTCTCCTCCAGCACCACATCTCAAAGCTTTCCAAGTATTAATTCTCCTTTTCCCTAAGGGTCCATGTTTCAGCTCAATATACAGCATATAATAAGAAATGACAAATGAGAAAAGAGCTAGCCTAAATTAAAATTCATAGTTGTTTATTAAAACAAAATAAAAAAATGCTAATGCAACACTGTTTAGTTGTATAACTACATGCTCTGTTGCAGGCTGTTTTCTCTCTCGTGCGCTGTTCCTGAAGACTCACCTTACGGCCAACGTTTTGACATGTTGAGTTGTATAGCTACATGATCTGTTGCAAGCTGTTTTCTCTCTCGTACACTGTTCCTGAAGACTCACCTTACGGCCAACGTTTTGACATGTTGAGTTGTATAGCTACATGATCTGTTGCAAGCTGTTTTCTCTCTCGTACGCTGTTCCTGAAGACTCACCTTACGGCCAACGTTTTGACATGTTGAGTTGTATAGCTACATGATCTGTTGCAAGCTGTTTTCTCTCTCGTACGCTGTTCCTGAAGACTCACCTTACGGCCAATGTTTTGACATGTTGAGTTGTAGAACTACATTATCTGTTGCAAGCTGTTTTCTCTCTCGTGCGCTGTTCCTGAAGACTCACCTTACGGCCAACGTTTTGACATGTTGAGTTGTAGAACTACATTATCTGTTGCAAGCTGTTTTCTCTCTCGTACGCTGTTCCTGAAGACTCACCTTACGGCCAACGTTTTGACACGTTTGTGAGCAGAATAATAGAAGCGGGTCTCGCTAATAAATGGTTCAAATATGAGGTGAAGTATTCCCTTCCACGCCGCTACAAGCATAAGAGTAAGAATAAAAGAGAAAAAAACATGATCAAAGTGTGCTTTTTGCACGATTTGCAAATATAAAATTTAAGATTTTACTGGTAGGAATCTTTTCTGCTATAGTCACATTCATTTTAGAAAAAAAAATATACTCCTTAAGATATAAATAATTGTTAAAATGTTTCAGAATGCTGTGGACAAAAATAGAAGAAATTGTAATGAGACTTCAGATGTACTTGATTAATACAATGCAATAAACACTACGTGATATACCAATTATTATCTACTATCCTCCCAAATTACACGCAATTATTACAATCAAGGAATCAGGGTAAGGCTGGTAGAGTATATAATATAATACTATATACTATACACACATTTGCGTCAAGGGAGAGTGAAAATTCATTTAGGGGAAAAACACTTTCATTCACTCAGCTGGTATTCGAACACAGACTTCCCCACCACCGGCAAATTAGACTAGACAAGCTTGAAATATATTCCAAGTACTAACCGAAGCACCCACCTCGGTGGCGTAGTTGTCTAAAGGTGGGTTTAGACCAAACGAACAAGAACATAGAGCAAGAATAAGAGCATTCGTTCGTGCTCTTTTAGTGTAAACGGTGATTTAACAAACTGCTACTAAACTCGTTTACACCAAAAGAGCTATTCATAGAACAGCGAACGCGAACCGAACCAAAGAATCCTTTGATAAAAACCGCTCAGTCGAGCGAGCGCGTGTGAACCCGAAGGAATGCTCCAAGCAACTGTTCGTTCACTCTTTCGTTGTTTAGACTAACCGAGCGAGCATTCTTAGTGCATTCATTCCCATTTCGGGCGAATATATTAGAACATACTAGAGCACCGAAAGAATGCTCACAACACGTTTACACCAAGAGAATTTAAGCGTAGTGGGGGAAGAATGAGCATTCGCTCGCTTGGTCTAAATGCGCCTTAACGCGCTAGTCGTGTTGAGCTCGACCGCCGAGGACGGGGAGATCGAGGTTCGAATCTCGGTCGGGTGAACTGGGGGGGTTCCTAAATGGTTTTCCACTCTCCCTCCACGCAAATGCGGGTTCACTTCCTCTAAATTCAACCCTCCCAATTCATAATCCATTAGCGTAGTTAGTACTTATGCATATAACCCGAACGGGTAGTAAGACGCGGTGCTAAATATATATATATATACTAACCGAAGCGGGTAACAAACACAAATTGAATCAAATATAATGGAGACTCCGTGGTTCAAACTTGCCTGGGTCCCTTCCCTCTACCCTGAAAGACAGTAAGCTTACCTTGCTTTATTCAACTATAGTGGAACATCTAGAATAGGGCTGTAGTGTAATCCAGAGTTTGATTCCCATCCACAAATATTAAAAATGGTAGAATAGATGTGACTGTCCTCGACTCCTGCTCGTACGGTCGGCGCAATCTTCGAGCTTAGACTTGGGCGATATCTTTGTGAGTGGTTTGCCACCAGCGAAGTTTGATCTGGGAGTCTCATTTAGGATGCACAATAGGCTGCAACGAGTTCGGAGGTTTCTACTCCGGCTAGGAGGAGGATTCTAGTCTGGAGTTCACCTGAGAGGGTGTCAGTCTGATCCTGGTCAGGGAGGAAGTGATCCTTTTAGCTGTGGGTACGGAGAAGAGGTTTTCGTTCGGACTGTTACTTGTGTACCCGGACCGAACATGGGTTTCGACCCATCCATAACGCTTCCGTTGTGACGTGCCCCAAGTCTGGGATGACACTGTGAAAGAGGAGTGGGCTCATAAATACCTCCTAGGATCCTCCAGCTTTCCTGAGTACGGTAGTCGAACCCTGTACCAGTGACACGGAGCTAGGCCGGCCCGGCTTCATTACACTTCATTATCCTTGATGACGTCATCGCCCCCTCATTTAATTGATCCTTCTCCTTAACCTAGAAGGATCTTTTATCCTATATTTTTACCAATATTGATAGAAGCCTTGTTATTTTTGTTTTGTTAGCTTTTTTCAATTTACCAAATATAGGTCACTTTCTTTGTGTTCATAGTTTCACGTAAAAAAGTTATTTTGTTTGAGCTCAAAATGTTAAATTGATTTCTGATAGAGTATCACTATTTTTTAACAAGATTTTTTTTAAGTATAATATTTTTTACTCACGAAAGAAAATGGTGTTAACTAAACTCCTTTTTTTTATCCCCGCGTCTTACTACCTGTTCAGGTTGTACGCATAATATGATAACTACTCTAATGGGGTAGGGATGATGAAGGAAGCGTTTTATAAGAAGTGTAGCCACATTTGTGTAGAGGGAGAGTGGGAAACCATTCAGGATATACCACCTTCAGTAGACCCGACCGAGATTTGAACCTTGATTTCCCCGTCATCTGCCGGTGTAGTATAATATATTGGACGGGTAGTAAGACTCTAAGGGAAGAGGGGGGAAGCTTTAAGAACACTGTCCAAACCAAACAATCAGCTACCAGAGTAAGAAATGAGATCCATCTATTTCCTCTGAACTGTGGGATGCTCTCTCCTCGTCTCACTAGGCCTGATGAAGTCAATTAACTCTACTAATTGTTATTTAATAGTATCCTGTCAGAGTGATTAATCCCGGGAGCACTCATTTAAGGGGGAGGAGGAGTTGAGTTCAACCAACTAAAAGGACGTAAGTACACTTATATACATTAAATACACAGCAACTAAGCGGTCAAAGGCGTTAGACCCGAATTGATCTTGGTTGAGCTTAGAATCCCATGCGGCTGAACTTTAGGGTCGATAAGAATCTCCACATTGTAACGTCTAGTATGATTTTCCCGTCCTCTATTGATACAAACCCTGGATATAGTTTCCCTGAAATTAACCTTTTCGTCCTGTGCCCCTTAATATGTGTAAAACCTCTTCAGTGGTTGAATAGTCTAAGGCGCCATTCTCGCAGTTTGACGTCGAGATCGGGCCTTGAATACTTACCAAGTGTATTTAAGGTGTGTTTTCCTCAATCAATTATTTTCCAACCTCTCTCTACACAAATGTGGAAACACATCTTATAAGTTATACCTCTCTCAACCCGTATCAATCTATGAAATGAAATGCGTAAACAATTAGTAAAAAGTTCTTAAATAGAAAATGAAAAATCCACCGTCCTGACCGGAATTGGCAATCCCGACCTCCTGGTTACCGCAGCGAGTACTAGAGCCTGTTTTCCACAGACTGTCGGGTTCTGGTTCCACTCTGGGCACCCGGTACCTGGTTCCCGGCCAAATGACGGCTCAATCTAGAGCGGCATATGGGCCTGTCCACGGTCGAGAGCAGTCAGCAGTGAGAACTAGATGTTGACGCGGACATTGGGGTTTAATTAGTTCTTAGGGTAGTTCTGTGTGATTGGTTAACTAGACAGGCTAATGATGGATGTCTGGGTTCGTTCCAAGCACGGTTCATATGCATGTGTTGGTTCTGTATCTCTCATAAATATACGCAAATGTTGTTTGTCTATTTATATTATTTAAGCCAGTGCCGTTGAGCTCGGTGGTCTTGAGGTAAAGTGCTCGCTCCAAGACCCGAGGTTCGTGGGTTCAAACCCAGCCGGGGTCGGTTAAGTTTTCTAGAGTGATAACAATCCGTAGCACAACTTCCTTCGGAGAGGAAGTAAATCCGTCTGTCTCATGTCGATTGTGGCATGTAAAGGAAAACTGTAATCTAAGGTAAAATAGCTTTCCAGCAATATTGGTTGGCCCTTTCGCTCTCGCTCATAGAAATTATCGTGTGCTGATATAATCAGTCGGTTCATAAAGTGCACCTTAAATACCTCAAATAAATAAAATAACAATAATCAAAAGTCAAAAACTTTAGTTAATTAATACGTTTTAGAAAAGTGGGTATTTTTTCCGCTGTATCCCATCACCTGCGTGCGCTACCCGAACTAAACGATGTTAGGAAGAGGAAGTGTAAATGTGTCCACGTTTGTTTTTAGGAAAAGGGAAAACTATTTGGGAGGAAAAAACACCCTTGGAAATCATGATGTTCCGACACTTTAGCTCAGTCGGTAGCGTGTTTGTCTACTGAGTTAAGGTTTCCAGGTTCGACTCCCGACAGGACTGAAATGTATCATTGGTTAAATATGAGTTTTCCCTTTCACAGTGATCAATTAACGGTCGGGGTACTGGATGCTGTGTCTGTTCTAGATTTAAGTTAGTTTATAAGTCGTGTGCTGATTCAATCAGCCGGTGCAGAAGGTTCGCGTTAAGTACCAAACATAAATAAATGAAAGTACACCTACTCGGTAATCAAACCTCAATATTCTAATCACCATCAAACTAGACCAGATGAGCTTGACTTTTATTCCGCTAACTCCTGGTTAGATATAGAACAATATTTCAAGTCGGGATGTATAACTTCATCACTCAAACCATGAAGATGAATATGTACTTAACTGTACATATGCTATTAGGCGTGTACACAACATTTTAGTTGGGAAACCTTGAGATACAAGAGCCCTTGGTTGGCCGAGATGTTACTGGGAGGATGTGAGAAGGTATTTGAAGGAGGTTGTGTCTTACGATAGGGTTGAATGGAGAGCTTACGTTCTGGTGGCCTTGAACTGTCCAGTTCCTTAAGACTAGAGATTTAGTTAACTTTACCCCACAAGAGTTTTATGTCTAGAATAAGGTAACAGTGTTGATTTTTCAATTTTAAAATTGCTTCAACTGTCTCTTCCACCCATGGTCGGCCAGTGCTTTAACACAATAGAAGGATTATTCACACCTTGTTTGTGGCAGCTTCCGAACAGGGAAAGGTTATTCAATTAGACCTGAACCTAATTAGAACACGTGATACAAAAGAAAATTGAACTGTGCAATGCAAGTGGGAAGAAAGTTTTGTGCTGTGTCACGAGCAATTTAAAGAAAATGGCTGAGAAAGAACTCTACTGCATCCAGAGCAAGACGAACTCCTAGTATCTACTCAGAACCGACGATTCAAAGTTAAATCAATATTATACACACAAATATATTTCTAAGTGTTTACGAAGAGAGAATGATTTCAGATAGCAATTATTTACACACAAACTCAAGCCTACAAACACAAATACAAATCAGATTAAATTCTAAGCTATAATATTTAAGAACATAAAAACAAAACCAACTCAAAACAGAGTTTTTATTATCCACTTCAAAAAATGATTAGATAATATAGAACACCAATCCTATTAGCACACAAACACAACAGACTATATTCAGGCCTATTCACTCAGAGATTCTCGTTAGTTTAGTTTGTTTTTAGTCAGAAAAATATAATTCCTTCTCACACTTATCGAGAAAATGACCTATTTTGCATTACTATATTTACATAGCATTTTAAACGTAGAGTTATTATTCTACCTAGCTCAAAATTTAATACAAAATTTTCCAAGACCATCATTTTCTCATCTTAAACATAATACGCTGATTTCATTTTGAAGGAGGAACTGTAAAGTATGGTATTCCCTTTATGTAAGTTACTGTTAAAATGAATAAAATAAATAATTTGAGCTAAATGGCACCAAGCGTGTATTTAAAAGAAAGTGTTGTAAGATTCGCTTGGGAAAATAAAGGAAAATCCCATGACATATCTCACCCCCCATTACGCATGAACAGGACTAAAGACTTCCTCAGCTTAACTGTGGATTCACACGTTCCCCGAAAAACTAGCGCAGAACATAAACGTGGTCACGTGACTCACTCTAAGCCAATCACAAGATTTCCGCTTAATCGGCGCGAGCTGTTCTGCTGAAGTTCAACTATTTTCTACTTTGTCCGCTCTGCTCGAGATGTTAGGCACAGGAGAACCAATCAAATCTAAGAACCAACTATCTCAAATTAGTGCGCATGCGCATTTGTCAACGCATGCGCTCTAGAGCCAGAAGAAAGCAGACAGCTTCGTTGGTCCTTGTGAGGAGATTTGAAACAATCCGTGAATGTAAAGTCTGTGTATCGATGTATTGGATTGTTCCACGACACAGCACTATAATTTGGAAACATCCATCGGGAGAATGATCTAAAATATATGTTTAAACACTAGACAATAAAATTTGTTGACAATAAACTGTTTTAAAGCGTTGCAATGCATCATGGGTCAACTTAACGTGTGTGAATTACTGCGCAACTTCTGCTTTCTATTTTTCGGCGAACGTGTTACTGATAATGAGTGTGAAGGAGTTGAGGAATAAGTCAAGGAGTCCGTTGGATGAACGTGTGTATAATCTAATCACAAAGAAATATATTTATCAGTGACGTGTCTTGGAGTGTTGCCAGGTTAAGCAAGCGGATCTAGTTGAAACTGTGCCTGTGATAGGTCACGCACGAGCCACCATCTCCCCATTTGACCAAACAATAATTGGTTCTGCTCCACACAGCTCATATGGGAATGTACAGTATGATCTGTTCTCCCACAACGTCTCCCCATTTGACCAACCATTGGTTCTGCTCCACACAACTCATATGGGAATGTACAGTACGTTCATTGATACTTGTCCAACGACTGTTCTACCGAGGGAAGGGAACTACTCACAGATAAGATTTCAACTAACAATGCTTATCCTGGAAACAAGACACGCCATGCCACTATGTTTTACTAAACATAAAACAAAGATAAACAGAATATTTTCTCTCCAGAACCAACATAAATTTTATCAACGTCTGGTAGCAGTCTCCATCGTCGATGTGAGGGAACATGTGGGGATGCAGTAGGTGTGTGTGTGTGTGTGTGTGCGCGCGCACGCGCGCGTGAAGTATAAAGAACAAATATTATTAATAATTTTAATATAAAAAAGGATTTGCTCTACGTAAGTTATTTAGTAGCCATTATTATAAGTCGTTATTTCTTGTTAACTTATTTATTATCTTCCTCATGTTTTATATGCCTATTACATATATATGCACAGAATATTATGACATATGAAGGTGTATGATATGATCATGTGTTTTAATATAAAAACATCTCTCTCGCCTTTATTTAGTTCTATTTTCTTTATTTATAGTATGTTAATACAGTATATCCATTAGAGTATGTGAGTAGCTATGTGGTCAATTACTACCGGTATTTTTATAGGCATACTATAAATTGGTTCTTAAGTATTATATTAATATTATTATGTATTATTAATAAGTGACTAAGGCACTGGCCCTAACTTCTTTCAAATAAAGACAATATTAATATTAATATTATTACTAAGTCCCAAATATGTCTTCTTCTCAGGAGCTTATGTCGGTAAATGTCTCTCTGATGTGCAAGTGTAACAATGTACACCTCGTGTTTGCCTCGTGCTCGCCTCATGCTCGCCTCATGTTTACCTCGTACTTGCCTCATGATCGCCTCGTTCTTACCTCATGCTTGCCTCGTTCTCACCTCATGCTCGCCTCAAGTTTACCTTATGCTCACCTCATGGTCACCTCATGTTTGCCTCATGCTTACCTCATGCTTGCCTCATGCTCGCCTCATTCTTACCTCCTGCTCACCTCATACATGCCGCATGCTCACCTCATGTTTACCTCACGCTTGCCTCATGCTTGCCTCATGCTTACCTCATGCTTGCCTCATGCTTACCTCGTGCTTGCCTCATGCTTGCCTCATGCTTACTTCGTGCTTGCATCATGGTTGGCTCATGACACACTGGTGTGCGAGGCACCAGGAAAGTCCTCTTGTCCAGACAAAGTTTGAAGTAACATTGAAATGTTTCGTACGTCAGAAGCAGCGGAACTGCTCCATCCATCAAGCAGACCGCTTCCTCTCTGCTGATGGCTTCATTCAGACACCATCAGGAACAGAGAATAGCGTGTCCATTACAACATATGTTAAATTGAGCTATCAAGACCTGGATGTTAGTAGTAGGAGGACATGTGGGAATTAGCTAGCTACTTCATACCGTCACATTACCAACTGTTTTAGGAAGGACGATTACAGCTAGAGAGACAACCCGGTCCGCTTCCAACCGAATCCTTCAAAAAATGAAGTAGCCGAACTGGTCCGAAAGGACGAATTCATTCCTGAGCTTGGTGTGCAATATTTGCAAGTATAGATCACGTGTCCTTATTAAATAGAATGTGCCCTCTGCTTCACTCATACGGTCGGCAAGCACAAACTCATCTTACAAGATGGTAATATGTTTTGGCTGAGCGTTCAATCCCACCACACCCCTGGCTTCTGACCTGCAATCCCACCACACCCCTGGCTTCTGACCTGCAATCCCACCACACCCCTGGCTTCTGACCTGCAATCCCCTTCCACTCATGGCTTCTGGCCCGCAATCCCCTCCCACCCCTGACTACTGGCCCGCAATGCATCCAACCAGTCCCAGCGATGTTTTTTATCGAACGTTAAAACCATCATATGTAGGACCTTCATGTGCCTTCATGTGTATAAAACGTATGCATTAATTCCCAACAAAAAGCGCCTCTTCTCTCCCAGGCTAGCCTAATGACGGTCGGCCAGGGTAGCAAGATACGCTTATTATCTCGAGTCTTGAACACCACTAGCGTCATCTGTTCGGCCGGTTACACAACTAGGTGGAGGGGGATATAATGTGGGACGCGTGCACACTATTGTGAGGACTGAATTGACGTCCTTAGTGGGGAGGGGGGGGGGTGTTGTCACAACAAGAGGACATTCAATGGTGTCACCTGCTCAACACAGAACACGAGAACTGTTCCAATTGGTCAACCCCTGGAGGGGGTAGAGGAGACATTTCACCCCAAGACACAAATATTTCTCTTTTATAGAAGAACGTTTTGATGGAACTATTTTGTCTTCTATTTTCCTCATGTATGTGGTTTAAATATTTCGTTAATTAAAATAAATAAAGCATAAAGATTAAGTTTATTCTCTTGAGTGAAAGGGGAATCCCAAATTGTCACTGCCCCAAGTTATTTGAATCATCAGGGTGTCCTACATACAAAGGGATTATTTGGATACAAAGGGATATTTTTATTATAATTTTTCACCGCATCTCAGTGTGGGGGCCAACTAATTACGATACTGTGTTAGGAGTGAGGGAGTTTGAATTGAGCGAAAGAGCGCCCAAAGAAGATTGGGAACCCATTTATATAAACCCACCTTCTGTACACCCAACCGGGATTCGAACCTCGAGATTCTCGTCATCGTCAGTCCAGTCCACTGCGAGAGCTACGTCTTAGACCGTTTGACCACCAAATGACTTGTTATAGCTCATTCAATGGATTGATATTGTTTAGAGTTCATTCAATAGACTGATGTTGTTTATAGTTCATTCAATAGACTGATGTTGTTTATAGTTCATTCAATAGACTGATGTTGTTTAGAGTTCATTCAATAGACTGATGTTGTTTATAGTTCATTCAATAGACTGATGTTGTTTATAGTTCATTCAATAGACTGATGTTGTTTATAGTTCATTCAATAGACTGATGTTGTTTATAGTTCATTCAATAGACTGATGTTGTTTATAGTTCATTCAATAGACTGATGTTGTTTATAGTTCATTCAATAGACTGATGTTGTTTAGAGTTCATTCAATAGACTGATGTTGTTTATAGTTCATTCAATAGACTGATGTTGTTTATAGTTCATTCAATAGACTGATGTTGTTTATAGTTCATTCAATAGACTGATGTTGTTTATAGTTCATTCAATAGACTGATGTTGTTTATAGTTCATTCAATAGACTGATGTTGTTTATAGTTCATTCAATAGACTGATGTTGTTTATAGTTCATTCAATAGACTGATGTTGTTTATAGTTCATTCAATAGACTGATGTTGTTTATAGTTCATTCAATAGACTGATGTTGTTTATAGTTCATTCAATGGATTGATGTTGTTTATAGTTCATTCAATGGATTGATGTTGTTTATAGTTCATTCAATAGACTGATGTTGTTTATAGTTCATTCAATAGACTGATGTTGTGTATAGTTCATTCAATGGATTGATGTTGTTTAGAGTTCATTCAATAGATTGATGTTGTTTATAGTTCATTCAATGGATTGATGTTGTTTATAGTTCATTCAATAGACTGATGTTGTTTATAGTTCATTCAATGGATTGATGTTGTTTATAGTTCATTCAATGGATTGATGTTGTTTAGAGTTCATTCAATAGATTGATGTTGTTTATAGTTCATTCAATGGATTGATGTTGTTTATAGTTCATTCAATAGATTGATGTTGTTTATAGTTCATTCAATAGATTGATGTTGTTTATAGTTCATTCAATAGATTGATGTTGTTTATAGTTCATTCAATAGATTGATGTTGTTTATAGTTCATTCAATGGATTGATGTTGTTTTAAGCGAGGCTGTACCTTTACACTGAATGATAGGATAGCAAGGACCGGTGGACATGGAGTCAAAGGCGTTCGTCTCGTTTTGTCTGGTTTGCTGGTGATGGAGAGGTTGGGGTTCAGGTCCTAACCTGTTGTATTGGTTTACTACTCTCTCCAAAGTTTGAATGGAGCACTCGACCAAGATCATCAGTTTGTAAGTCGTTGTCTCTCGTCTTCTGTCTTGAAATACTAGACTGAGAATATCAAAACTATAATCCTACCAGAGGTGAAGCTTGTTCACTCACTCTCTACCGAGAGAAGACATTCAGAGAGATGAGAGGGAGGAACAAACAGGAGAATGGAGAACTTGATGGTTCGTATGCATCCACAAACATATTAAGGACGATCAAGGTGGGTGGTCGTGTGGTGTGTACACAACATTTTAGTTGGGAAACCTGAAGATACAAGGCAGCTTGTTAAACCGAGACGTCATTGGGAGAATGATGTGAGAAGGTATTTGAAGGAGGTTGTGTCTCCGGATAGGGATAGGGTGTAATGAGGTGGACTGGGTTTAACTAGCTTTAGATAGGGATATAATGTAGTGAGGTAGACTGTATAGAACTAGCTCGAGATGCCATGTAGTAGGTAAATAGTTAGTGCCATGCAGTCAGTAAGTAGTTAGTGCCACGCAGTCAGTAAGTAGTTAATGCCATGCAGTCAGTAAGTAGTTAATGTCACGCAGTCAGTAAGTAGTTAATGTCACGCAGTCAGTAAGTAGTTAATGTCACGCAGTCAGTAAGTAGTTAATGTCGCGCAGTCAGTAAGTAGTTAATGTCACGCAGTCAGTAAGTAGTTAGTGCCATGCAGTCAGTAAGTAGTTAATGTCACGCAGTCAGTAAGTAGTTAATGTCGCGCAGTCAGTAAGTAGTTAATGTCACGCAGTCAGTAAGTAGTTAATGCCATGCAGTCAGTAAGTAGTTAATGCCACGCAGTCAGTAAGTAGTTAATGCCACGCAGTAAGTCAGTAGTTAATGCCACGCAGTCAGTAAGTAGTTAGTGCCATGCAGTCAGTAAGTAGTTAGTGCCATGCAGTCAGTAAGTAGTTAGTGCCATGCAGTAAGTCAGTAGTTAATGTCACGCAGTCAGTAAGTAGTTAATGCCACGCAGTCAGTAAGTAGTTAATGCCACGCAGTAAGTCAGTAGTTAATGTCACGCAGTCAGTAAGTAGTTAGTGCCACGCAGTCAGTAAGTAGTTAATGTCACGCAGTCAGTAAGTAGTTAATGCCATGCAGTCAGTAAGTAGTTAATGTCACGCAGTCAGTAAGTAGTTAATGTCACGCAGTCAGTAAGTAGTTAATGCCACGCAGTCAGTAAGTAGTTAATGCCACGCAGTCAGTAAGTAGTTAATGCCACGCAGTCAGTAAGTAGTTAATGCCATGCAGTCAGTAAGTAGTTAATGCCATGCAGTCAGTAAGTAGTTAATGCCACGCAGTCAGTAAGTAGTTAATGCCACGCAGTCAGTAAGTAGTTAATGCCATGCAGTCAGTAAGTAGTTAATGCCATGCAGTCAGTAAGTAGTTAGTGCCATGCAGTCAGTAAGTAGTTAATGCCACGCAGTCAGTAAGTAGTTAATGCCATGCAGTCAGTAAGTAGTTAGTACCATGCAGTCAGTAAGTAGTTAATGCCACGCAGTCAGTAAGTAGTTAATGCCACGCAGTCAGTAAGTAGTTAATGCCACGCAGTCAGTAAGTAGTTAATGCCATGCAGTCAGTAAGTAGTTAATGCCACGCAGTCAGTAAGTAGTTAATGTCACGCAGTCAGTAAGTAGTTAATGTCACGCAGTCAGTAAGTAGTTAATGCCACGCAGTCAGTAAGTAGTTAATGCCACGCAGTCAGTAAGTAGTTAATGTCACGCAGTCAGTAAGTAGTTAATGCCACGCAGTCAGTAAGTAGTTAATGCCACTCAGTCAGTAAGTAGTTAATGTCACGCAGTCAGTAAGTAGTTAATGCCACGCAGTCAGTAAGTAGTTAATGTCACGCAGTCAGTAAGTAGTTAATGTCACGCAGTCAGTAAGTAGTTAATGCCACGCAGTCAGTAAGTAGTTAATGTCACGCAGTCAGTAAGTAGTTAATGCCATACTCCCCGCCCCCTCACGGCACGCGCCCTCTCTGATCCACAGCTCCTCATATCTAGGATCTACTCCGCCTGTTAACTCCTCGCTTGGCTAACCAACCTCGGACATGGTCATGGAACATTCTACCGGGACGTTATCATTCCTTACTACCCATCCTCATTGGTGGCCACGAGGACTAAACCTCAACCTCGTCTAATTTGATCGTCACAAATAGGGAGGTCGGTGTTTGAACTTCAGACATGTGTAGAGAGGAAATGTATTCCCACTATATTCCCAAGCAAATGCGGGTACATTCACTAAAAAGTTGTCTTCCTTCTTAAGCCATACCCCATGGCTGTAATAAAATGGTGATAGCCCAATTAAGGATAATATGCTGGTAAAACAATATTTTTATATTACCTGACTTACTCTTTATATTTGAATGCTTCTTGATGTCCCAAATAAAACACTAGTAAAAAACCATCCGATAATTTTGCTTTATAGTTTTAATCCAGACTCAGTTGTATCTTTTGAAACCTATCAATCATATCTTGATGTTTATAATCAAATTTTTTTTTATATAAAGAGCCTTTAATCAAATACAAACATGCTAATTTGCGTTCAACATTAATAATTTTCTAATAACTTATATTTTTAAATTATTATTACTATTAAATATTATCATTATTATTATAATTATATAGTTATTGATAATATTTATCAAAAGTGACAGCTGCAGATCACATAAATTGACGTATGCATACGTGGAAATAGACCTAGTAACTTTTTCTAGCTGTCAGATAAGGCTCTTCCTATGAACTTTGAACTGTAACTATGACCTAAGTGACATAGAATCAAATTCGAATCCCGTCAGGGTGTATTCTTAACAAATTCATGGCAGTTGAAGTGTTCTTATAAAGTCAAAATCAAACAAACAAGTGAGTGTGAGGGTGCGTGATGATCTTCCTCCACCTGCCCCCCCCCCCTGTAACCTCCTGCCCCCCTGACACGTGACTAATAGGCCGGTAGAGTGAATAACAATACTTCCTGCACACGATCAACAGATGGCGCTACAGTTGGGCTACTTACAATATTATCTCGGTAAGGTTGACTTGTGCTAGGATCTCGTTTCACTGGACGATTTAGTTGCATCAACATCAACATCAACATCAACATCACTGACTTTTCAACGTTTGACTGAGGGAGCCTAGCAGATGTTGGGGGGGGGGGGGGGGCAACATGGCTGCCAACTTGATATGCACCACGTCCCGCATAATTACAATAGTGGATCGGAGATGAGGGAACAAGAGTTCTGAGATGTTCCCGCATTCGCGTGGAGAAAACCATCATGGTAAAAGAAAACCATTGTATGTGGACCTGACTCGAACCCCTGATCTCCCCAGCGCCAGTTCATCAACCAGTGATGCGTCACAGCAGGCCTGGGCAAATGTTTTGGCCCAAAGGTTCGCATTGGGTATTTAGGAATAAGGATAGACCGCCAATAAAATACGATATTTCAGCAGAGAGATTATTATGTAAAAACATGTATGTGTAAACAAGATTTTAAAAAAAGACAGTAAAATTATTATTACTAGCACCGCGTCTTACTAGCCGTTCGGGTTATACGCACTTACGCTAATATGTAATGGTAGGGTGATTGTGAGATTAAATGGAGGATCTACAGTTTATCGTGGGATCCAAACCACGGTGGAGGCCTGGCATTCCACACATTCACAAGTTGTGATTAATACACGCTTTGTCAGAGGTGAATGAAAGGTTTGGCAATCAGATAAATCAAAGACAATAAAAAAGTGATTATCCAGTAAAACAGAACTTGATAATATTATTTAAATTTAAAAGTGACACCTTGACATGGTAATAGAACCAGGGACCTTTGACTTAGTAGGCCAATACTCTAACCAACTAAGCCACAAGTCCCGGGTTCGATTCCCATGTTCAGGTGTGATTTTACAATTTAAAGAAGTTGATATTTAGATGTGACAATAGCCGTAACCAACAAATATAATAGCTCGGCAATTTAATCCTCATATCTCTCCTCATTTCCTTACTTTCTGGTGTATGTTGAGTTGTTGAGATTCTTGAAACATCCTGAAAATTATTAGAAATAGTGAATACTTCCATAAGAATATGAAATAGCTATCTCTGCTAATTCTAGCACCGACATTTTCCTAAAAACAAAGTTAAAACTTACTGGACTTCCGGTGATGGGGAGATCGAATTTCGAGTCCCGGTCGGGTGTGCTGAGGATTTTTTTTCATAAATGGTTTCCCACTCCCTCTCCACTTAATTGTGGGTACAGAATATTTCCCCCAAATTATATCTCCCTCATCCTTACCTTGTACCCAAATGTTGCTACATTTCCTCTGAATTACCTCTACACCACTAGCGTAGTATCCAGGATGGATAGGGAAACAAGTAGGGCCTCCAGGTAGGCGCGGATTCAGGGGGGAGGGGGCGAGGGGTCAGTTGACCCTCCTGTGAAGGTTAGTAAATTAATACAAAAAACCAATTGAAAGTTCAAATATTAGAAATAAAGTACAACACAGATAAATTATACAATTTTTTTTATCTTTTTACGCGCAGACACCTTTTAAGCCAGGTCCACACGTACGTTATTCATCCACGTTTATTCTCTGTTCGATATGACTCACGCAAATGTGGAAAAAAATATTTGTTTTCATGTACTAATATTTGTTGTGCATAGCGAGTAACGAACATTGTTCCTCATAGAGACGGTGGACTACCACACATCAAAGAAGACTAATAACCGCCTGAGAACAGTTCATCCCCGATTACAGAATATATAATATGTGTGGACAGCAGGAGCAGTGGAATTGTGGGGAACTCTGCCCACTGGAAATAACTTATCTCTCCATTGAATAAATTCCCTTCTAGATATATTTCTAATCCTCTGATATTATCAGATATGAAGCTGAAAGATGGCCTTAAATCAAACTTCAAATGACTTCTAGATGCATTCTATTGTCAAAAATTCACCGGAGAAGACCGCTTCAAATAACTACTAGACTAGAGGTATCAAACTGGCAAAAAAATAGTCAGGGGAGGAAAGCTTTAAATAGCTTCCAAAGTCATCCAAATTTCAAAAATGTCTAGGGGAAGACAGCTCCAAATAGCTTCTAGATGCATGTCAGTTTGAAGAATTATCAGGCGAGGACCATCCCAAATAGCCTAGTTTCTTAAATAATTCAATTTTCAAAATTTTGTTGGTGGAAGACCACTTCAACGATTATCTTCTAGAAGTATTTATCTATCGTAAAATATTAAGGTGACGATCACTCTAAATAGCTTAGAAGGGCATCCAAATTTCAAATATTTCTAGGTGAGGAACACTTTAAATGACTTATAAAAGAATCTATTTTTTTTAAAACAAGGCGAAGACTATTCATAGCTTCTAGAGTGAACAATTTTTTTTTAAATGTTAGAGGACCACTCCAAATAATTTATAAAACTATCTGATTTTAAAAAATTGGAGAGGATGACCACGGTTTAAAATATACATTAGATCAAATATGAATGAATGAATAGAAATTATAAATGGCTTTAAGAATAATCTAACATTGTAAGTAACTATGTAATTTATAATTATGACACCCTTATGAAAATTATCTGGATCCACCCCTGACTCTAGGCCCCGTTAGCTGTGACTCCTCCACACAGTAGAAGCTGTGACTCCTCCACACAGTAGAAGCTGTGACTCCTCCATACAGCAGAAGCTGTGACTCCTCCACACGATGAAAGCTGTGACTCCTCCAGAAGGACCTAGTGTTTTTCTTCCCTGGTCTCAAAGCTCGGCTGAATCACTTATCACCAGTCACCGTGTATCACCAATTCTGGATTTACGCATATGTACTAATTAACCTGATGGTTTTAGGGATTATGAAGGTTATATTTATAGTAAGTGTACCCGCATTTTCATAGAATGAGCGTGGAAAACCACTTTGTAAAAACCATCTGACCTAGATTCGAGCCTTGAGCTACCCGATCATTGGCAGTTTAGTCTACGGTGAGAGTAGCGCCTTAGACCATGAGGACACCGAGGCGGGTGATGAGGAAAGTTATATTTATATAAAGCGCATCTGCTGCTACTTGGAGGGAGAGTGAAAACCATTTAGTAAAAAAAAATACCCCAGTACACCCGACGGGGATTCTGACCACGGTGTCCCCCGTCATTGGCAATTCAGTCTATTGCAAAAATGACGCCAGAGACCATTTGACCAAAGATGTGAGGTCATCTGTTGGCAGGGAGGAAAGAGAAAGAGAAACGTTGTATCTTAGTAATCGTCGGAGAAACATACACCAGGGTTGTATAACACTAGCGATCCTGGTGGAGATATCAGTTATTAATTAAAGCCCAGCAGCTAAACTCGCTAGGGTTGATACATCTTGGTGTTGATACTAGCGACTCTGGTGGAGATATCAGTTATTAATTAAAGCCCAGCAGCTAAACTCGCTAGGGTTGATACATCTTGGTGTTGATACTAGCGACTCTGGTGGAGATATCAGTTATTAATTAAAGCCCAGCAGCTAAACTCTCTAGGTTGACATCTTGGTGTTGACACTAACGATCCTGGTGGAGATATGTCAGTTATTAATTAAAACCCAGCAGCTACACTCGCTAGGTTGACATCTTGGTGTTGACACTAGCGATTCTGGTGGAAATATCAGTTATTAATTAAAACCCAGCAGCTAGACTCGCTAGGTTGACATCTTGGTGTTGACACTAACGATCCTGGTGGAGATATCAGTTATTAATTAAAGCCCAGCAGCTAAACTCTCTAGGTTGACATCTTGGTGTTGACACTAACGATCCTGGCGGAGATATATAAGTTATTAATTAAAACCCAGCAGCTAAACTCGCTAGGTTGACATCTTGGTGTTGACACTAACGATCCTGGCGGAGATATATAAGTTATTAATTAAAACCCAGCAGCTAAACTCGCTAGGTTGACATCTTGGTGTTGACACTAACGATCCTGGCGGAGATATATAAGTTATTAATTAAAACCCAGCAGCTACACTCGCTAGGTTGACATCTTGGTGTTGACACTAGCGATTCTGGTGGAAATATCAGTTATTAATTAAAACCCAGCAGCTAGACTCGCTAGGGTTGATACAGCTTGTATTTAAACACTCATTGATATGAACATCTCTAACTTTCCTCTCGGTTTTCCCAGTGTCTATTTGCTGTTGTATCGGACTATACCTCCCTGCTGAATAAGATCTGAGGGAGGGCCCTGGAGTCCCCGCCACAAGCTATGATTACCTCCCTCCTCCTTAGCGGTACAGTTGGAGTGATCGGCTCCTCTTGATCAACAAACATAACCACTCGCATGATCACACCCTCTCAACGTGGGGGGAGGGAGGGCCCATCTTACACCAAGTCCTACCACCCTATACACATGTTTACAATACTGTTCTAAGTATGAGGAAAGTTGGATTTAGAGGAAATGTACTCGCGTTTGCTTTGAAGTAGATTTTGAAACAGTTTCTAAAAAGCCACCCGCAGTATTCCCAATCAGAATACGAACCCCAATCTCCCCATCCTCTGCAGTCCTGTCTAGTGTTATAATGATGTCCTAGACCGTTGGACCACCGACGTGGGTTGTATTATATTTGTTAATGTTAGCGCTGATAGTTCCATGGACTATACGAGAATAATATATTCCTGACACGCATTGGGGGCGCGCAGACTAATTGTCCGGATCGCTTAGTCTCGGTTCGCTGGCGACAGTAGGGTCAAGGTTCAAATCCCGTCTTAATTTGCTAATGGTGTTTTTAAAAATTGTTTTACACTCTCTTTCTTCGCAAATAGAGGTGTATTTACAGTCGAATATTGTGACTTCCTCGTCCTTCCCCCCCTTATGTATCTGCTCTTTCTTTATTTTCAAATGTAGCTACATTCCATATAAATGTTGCCTTCTTGACTTCTATCCCGTCAGCGTGGTCAGATCCGGGTAGTCCAGACGGGTAGTAAAACGTGAGGGGGAAGAAGTGGCAAAGATATCCTTGCTCTATTGGTGTTTCCACCAGGACTCAACCTATTCGGGTTCCAACACCTTGGTGTTTGTCGCAACACCTTGGTGTCTGTAGTAACACCACCTTACCAAACATGTTATACATCCTGAGCCCCGAGTTCCAACCAACACCTTGGTGTCTGTTGCAACACCACCTTACCAACCATGTTGTACATCCTAAACCCCGAGTTCCAACACCTTGGTGTTTGTTGCAACACCATCTTACCAACCATCTTGTACATCCTAAGCTCCGAGTTCCAACACCTTGGTGTTTGTCACAACACCACCTTACCAACCATCTTGTACATCCTAAACCCCGAATTCCAACACCTTGGTGTCTGTCGCAACACCTCCTTACCAACCATGTTGTACATCCTAAACACCATATCACTATTATTTACTCTTAGCTGTGGTCATGCACCAAGTGTTAATTGCTTACACCATCATCAATTATAGTATTTTATTTAAGTGTTTTATGAAATAGAACCGTAATTTGAGGGCTACAAATTGCCCCGTCGTCTCCCCCGGACCAACAAGAAACGTGTCGATAGTTCACAGAGCAAACAAAATAAAATAAGAGTGGGCTATGGCTTGCACCTGAAACAAACAGCGGTGATAACCTATCTGGTGTTGAGGTACTCTCAGTTCGGTGGTTAATAACGTGGCTTGATTGGTGGCACCCACTTCCGGTTACTTTCCAGCTGAACTACATCGCTAGTAAGAAGAGGTTACAGCGAGGAGGGGAGAAATAAATAAGCTCAACAAAACCATATCCTGATTTATTATCAATGGACGTAATTTACAAAATACAAACATATTTATTTATTTGCACCGCGTCCTACTTCTCGTTCGGGTTGTACGCCTATGTAATAATTACACTAATGGTTTAAGTATTAGTAATATTGAATTAGATACCCGCATATGCCTGGAGAGAGAGTGGAAAATCACTTAGGAAAAGCCATCCCTTAGTACACCAGACACCGATTAAATCCCGATCTCACCGTATTTGGCAGTCTTGTCTATTGCGAGATTAGCGCTTCAAACCATGCGGCCAACTAAACGGGTATAGACTTATTTATTTTCTGTCAACACTGATGGTATTTTACTATATTATTTTTGTTATTTTATAGTTATTGATAATATCCATTTAAAGTGACAGTTACAGATCACATTACTTGATGTATGAACCCGTGAAAGTATATTTTGCTATCCTGTGAATGTATGGTCGCTATTAAGTCAAGGGTTTGCGATGTCATAAAAAAGTGGCCAAGGTCCCTAAAAAAAAGTATAAGGGTGTGAGATTTAGTATTTTCTGCAGTTTTTATAGCAAAACTTTTTTTTGCCAAAATAAATCAAATATCCATCCAGTAGAAACAGAATCTATCTTCTTCACATGTTGATATCAACAGGTTTTGATTATCTGTCACGAGCATGGCGGCATTAGATGACAAACTTTTTAATTGAAGAGACAAAGTTGTCATTAAATTCCAGAACACCCTCGACAGATATTCAACAACTGTAGGTAACAAGTGGAGAACATTAAACTTTAGGTTTCTACTGAAGAAATATTTGATTTATTTTGGAAAAAAAAAGTTTTTGTATAAAAACTGCAAAAACACTGCCCTTTTCTTGCGCCCCCTACACCCACCCCTTAAACTGTATCTTTGTGCTAAACAACCAAAATCGATTTTATCGAAATTATCTTTAATGAATTTGATTAAATTTTTATTTCAATCCCATGTTTTCTGTGAATCAATTTGTCTGGAACGAGGTCAACTCACCCTCGTGAGGACAAATGGGGAAATATTTGAATAAACAAGTAGCAGCTCCGGTTTAGAAAATTGAGATTAACAGTGGAGCTTGTTGTGTTGACCACATGACACCCTCTATCCTTAGAAGTTGGCACTATATTTGCCAACAGATGGCGGCTGTTTGATCAATATGGCTCAATTGCTAGCTAACGTCTTGAAGTTTTTTGTATTTTTTAAATAATAAATACACATGTGCATTTTTCACATTATTTATTTTTAATTTTGGTTTTATATTCAAACAGGGTTCTTATATTTTGTTGTATAGTGTTCATGTAGCTGCGATGTACCCTTGGTCTTACCTGTAAGGAAACTTACCTTGCATTGTTCCACTATGGTACAGCTTATAAGATAGGACCATAATGTAATATCGTCTCAAGTAATAATTAACACAACGTTATTGTGACCAATAGGGTTGTATTCTACTTTTAATGTTTTGATCCCTTATCAAAGAGTTAAATTTATATTTATATTCGGACATGATATTGTAATAAAGAGTTTGTCAGAGAGTTATTATGATGAAATATTATATTTGTATTAGTTCTTTGTCACTGTCTGACCTTGCTGCTATGAGTGAAATTGTATTTGGTAGAGTAATATATCAGTAACATATTCAAGAGAGGGGGAATGAACATGTGGTGTATTTACCCTCCTTTTCCCTCCAAGATATCAAATAATGTTTATAAACTCTTCAAACATATAAAATAGAACTTTAAAATAGGTCACTGAAGATGTCGAATGCATAGGTTACATTTTAAGAGCAGGATTTATATTCAAGAGTCGCTCTATACGCATTAAAATTGTCCCTAAAATTTCAAATCAGGAAACAATGTTTATAAAAACAATAGCTTCAATACATTGTTTGCCCCCTAAAAGTATATTTCTGGAAGTGCTGCTGGAATAGATGGCCAAGAGATGTAGGTTATTGATGGAGAATTGACTGACTTGGGTTAAAAATGATACCATGCAGTTTAGTGGACATTTAATTAGTTAAAAACAGTAGAACTTTTTTAATTATAGGTCCAAGGTATAACTAAAGAACTTTCTAAATTACAGGTCCAAGGTATAACTAAAAAAAATTCTAAATAACCATTTTCGTGAGTATCTAGGCAGCTGGTACACAATAAATTAATAAACTTAAATATTATACATGTAAACAAACAAATTTTATATATGCTGTACAAAACACACATACACAATATATAAACAGGTACAGTACATGAAAAAACAAGGAAAATTAAACACAAAATTTTAAAATTTGGAAAAATTAGCACATGAAAGTTGCAGACATAGATCAGAATTGATGAAAGCCGAGCCAACACATCCCCTATATTAGGCAACCCGCTCGCCACCAGTGCAGAATTTCCCACTTTCTCTTTTGCTATTGTGTCAATAGGCTAACTACAATCTTATTTGACATTATCAGCACAAGGGGGGTTTAATAAAGATCGTTAAGTTAGGTTTGAAATGAGTACAAACTTGAAAAAATTAACAATCTATAGGCCTCGAATCATCCAAATATTTACTTCTAAAATTCGAATCAAATATTATTTTTACCGTTGGTTTGGATAAAAATGTCATGAGGAATTATGGTGGACTCGAATTAACCAATTTTTCGAACTAGCCCATGTCTAATTAGCCAAATCCTACTGTATAAGCTTTACACGTACCCCTGTAGAGACAACATTCCCGTGAAAGTGTTTATGATCGATCGTACCAATTAAACTGAATCAGACGGTACTTTGTGAACTTAATTCACACGTTGCAAGCCCTAATTTAAGAAACCAATTCAAGTCCTGTTTGTTTTGAAGCCTTACCATATTTAGATAATCAGATTAACCCCTCCCCCCTTGTTCCTCTACATAGAGGGGTCACGATTATTTCTCATACTGTCCTGAAAGAGTTCGTCCTTCAGATATGTTATGAGAATCCTCGTTCCATCATCTTCCCTCCAAAACACAGCCACCGACTAAAACCATGAATGAAGGGAAGATGGAAGGAAGCTCTTTGGAGGGATTGCAGGGCGCACTGTCTTATTAACCTATTAACCTTGAGGTACACTCCGTTCAGATATAGACTGGGAAAAACTTCAGTTCCAACAAAACTGAGTGATGGCTGAGAACATGAAGGTGTTATGAGCAAACACTTGCATTTCTTTGTTCTACGTTATGGCTTATGATAACCTAACATTCTTGTTTTCATGTGCATTAAACAAACTAAACAACACAAGGAAAAATTAATGTTTCGAAAATAAATAACCATTCATAATCTACACCAAATTTAATCCAAGACTTAAATTGAAAAATAAAATTACAATGATTGATTGTTTCCTAATAATGTTACAAACATTTACTTTTTAAAAATATATACTGACCCGCTTCGGTGGTTGAATGGTTTAAGGTGTTCCTCTCACAATAGGCTGTAGTGTTGATGACGGGGAGATCAAGGTTTTAGTCCCTGTCAGATATACTGAGGGTGGTTTTGCCTAAATGATTTTCCAATTTCCCTCCCCGTAAATGCGGTAACACTTCCTCTAAATTCAATAGCACTCATCCCTAACACATTGGCGTAATTAATACATATACGTATAATCCAAACGGTTAGTAAGATGCGTTGTTAAAAAAATGTAAAAAAAAACTCAATCATAGGGTTTTCCTTATCACACAAATTAAATGTTCTAAAAACCAACGTATAAAAGTGAGATGCTTGTTTATTTTCCCTCTGATCACTCTATTCTCCCATATACCTGCCAAAATAGGTTACAAACCCACACCCACTTCCTGACCATCAACTTTCAACCCTCTAATCACTTAATTACAGACAAATTATAGCGCCCAGCGTGTTAGTTTTGACTCCATAAAACTTATTAAATCCTCGGCGCTAACTGGATGATGGAATATCAGTGAGTTTCAAGCCCCTCGTACAAATCTTCCCAAAGCAGTTAGCTTTGAGATAGCAGCGTTAGGGTTGACTTTAGGGTCCAGACACAGATGAATGCATCCGTTCATCTGCTTATATTCTGACCAAAAGGTGAGCCTATCAGTTGATACAAAGGGATCCCCGCCGGATATTGGCGTTTAGTTCGAGGCTCAAAGAAGGATATTAGTTTCATTATGAGATGGAGGTGAAACCTTGAATTAAAATAAGAGTATCGCATCCATTTGTTCGTTGGATGTGGTTCTTTATCAAAGGAGAGTGAATTCTCGGGGATCCACGTCCACCATCTGGGGGTGAAGCTCCCTGATAAATTGGGGTACAAGTTTTATGAATGAGAACAAGCTTGAATTATTATTCAACAAACATCGTTAGTAAAAAGTGTGTGTTTTAGGAACAACAGTTTTTGTGGGTTTTACTTTATTTAACAATACAACTTTCATAGGTAGGGTCTGTCTAACAGCTATAAGAGTTGATATATCTATATTAACGTGTTCATACGTCAAGTCGTGTGACATGCAGATGCCACTTCTTATAGGAATTATCAATTCATTTTAAAGAACAATAATAATATAGTAAAATGTTCTCATTGATGAGCGCAAATTTAAAAAAATATATTTTCTAAATGTCCCTTTATGTGAATATTGGACTCGAGTCAGCATGGGAAACGGATCCAGGCCAGGGACGGATCTATTTGCAGGACACGCTAAATGCAGGTTGTACTTCTAGGGCTAGGATGAAGGGGACGCGAGAAAGGGCATGTGTTTTTGCAATATTTATAGCAAAACTTTTTTTGGCCCAAGTAAGTCAAATATCTTTAATTTTCTTCACTAGTTGGCCTCAACAGTTGTTGAATATCTGTCGAGGGTGTCCTGGAATTTAATGACAACTTTTTCTCTACATTTATAAGTTTGTCATATAATGCCGCTGTGCTCATTACAGATATTCAACATCTGTTGATATCACCGTGTGGAAAGTTTTAAACCCACAGCAAGATTGAGGTTCGAATCTAGGGTGGTTTCCCTCCCTCTCTCTCTCCCAACGCAAATACAGGTACACTTCTTATAAATATAACCTTCCTCATCCCTAAAATTATTAGTGTAATTAATACATAAGCGTATAGCCCGAACGGGTAGTAAGACGCGGTGCTAAAAATATATCTATAAGATAAAGAAGACCCTTCCCATGAAAATTGAACTGTGCCATCTCTGAGAGGTAGGTTCGAATCCAGGTTGAGTAGAATATTATAGTCTCGAGGAAGAAGCGAGGTGCTAGCAGCCTCAGACGCTTCTGCTCGGATATTGATCAAATTAACGTTCACGTGACGTAAAGATACATAGTGTGTGATTAAGATTCATTTACGTCAGCCTTTGGTCCAGAGGTCTGAATTCCTTGCTACTAATCTTGAGGTTCCGGGCTTGATTCCCGGTGGACCCACGGGTATTTTTCCAGTTGGGGAAATATTTATATGATTTCCATGGCCTTGTTAACTAGGGTTATGACTTCTACTGGCAACACATTATCATCATCATCATCATCATCTCATCGGGTCAAAGTAACCGCACCTTCAGAATACCCCAACCTCATAAGTTCGCCACAGCCAGTAGACGACCAGGAATGTTTAGTCGACAAAATCTGGTGGGACATGATGAAAAAAAGATCAATTTAAATTTAACTTAACGTAAAAACTTGTTTAAAATAGAGCTGATTAATTAGAGTGGTTTGGAAACAAATTGTTCGCAAAGATAAAACTCTAACAATTTGTGTTGATTAGTGTCCACGAGCGCTAAGGACGCTAGGGTTTGGTTTTATCGAGGCACGTACTATAGCTTAGTAAGCGTCAGTACGACAAGAAACTGAGGTACTAACCGCTCACCTGGTAGGAACACGTGGTACACTTCACGTAACGTCGAGGGAGAATCATCCCCTGTACATTGCTTGCGTCACGTCAACATTACAATAAGTGCGTCGGGATGGCACCAGGAAAATGATTACGTTACATAACACTTACGTTAACTAACACTTAACTTACGTTGTATCATACTTACGTTACACTATCCTTACGTTACATCATCATTAATTTACGTTAAACTAGCCTTACGCTACGTTTTATCATCCTTAAGCTACGTTACGTCACCCTTAAGATGTATTACGTTAATTAATTATTGCGTAACTTTAAGTTTCATCACTATTACGATATATCATCCTTACATTTCGTAGTGTTACATAATATATGTAATCATAGCATGATAACGTTACGTTACATTATCCTCAAGTTATGCTACCTTATCCTTACGTTAGATAATCGTTACATTGAGGTAAGTTACGTCATCCATTCATTACAATATATTTATTTTACATCATATTTAAGTTTCATTACATTATTATGTTACGTTTCGTCACGTTAGGCCATAATGATCCTTACGTTACGTTGATCGTAATCTCAACAATACAGTCCCATTAGCGTGAAACTCCTGTAGTACTACAGTAATAGCTCATCTCCAGGATTCGTGGATCAGGAGCTCATAACAAGGTTTCAACTAACACACTTTATAGACTACAACCCAAGGTTTGAAACAGCAACTACCTGAATAAAGAGGACACAGCCATTTAATGCTCACCTCCCCTACATTTCATCTCCCAGGGAAAAATACCCTTCACCACATGAGGGGGGTAGAAGGACTCAATAAATCACTGCTTTTTTTATAAACCAATCAAAGTTCGACCCTCACTAATCATCATCGAGAGATTTGCTTGCAAGTATAATTACGTCTGTTCACACAAACATTTCTAAATGATGCTTTTCCTCTAACTAAGGGTTTTTATTTTGTTAGGGAATGAATGTAGGTATTTACTATTCATGTCTTCTGATCTTAAACAGTGATTACATTACATTAACCTATGACGTCATTATTATAATATTCATACCATGAAAAACCGTAAAATATACATTAAAAATATGGCCTTAAAATATGCCCTAAAATATACTCTAAATTTATTAATATGGCTTTTTACAGTTAACAAACATTTAATAAACTTGACTGAAAATATTGGATAGCTAATTTAAATATCATATTCTGAAAATTGAAAAATGACACCTGGACACGGGAAACGAACCCGGGACCAATGTCCAGGTGTCATTTTTCAATTTTTAGAATATGATATCTAGATGCGAGTAAATCCTCACCAAAACAAATATAATAGCTTTGGCTATTTGATTCTTAATTTAAATAGGATAAAATTTGTTTATAAAGACATATTAGGTATAAAAATATGATTTATTTAGACATTTCAAAAACTATAATCAAAAGTTATTAACTTAATATGTGGTGTTTTTTTTACCGCTTGTTACTTTTTATTCGGGCTGTTTACATTTGATTATACCAAGAGGTGAGGGATGTGGAAAAAATAATCAAAATGAGCCCATATTTGCGTGAGAGAGTGAGAAACCATTAATTTAAAAAAAATGCACAGTGCCTGGATTTTAACCCCAACTTTCCCGTCACTGACTCTAGATGAGCTTTGGTGCTTAGTTCTCGTTTATACCTAGGCGGGTAGTACGATGAATAGATGATTAGATAACATTTCGACTGTCATAAATAGATGGATTGATTAGAGCATCGTGCTAATAACGTGAAGGCGGTGGGTTTGAACCCCACACAGGCCACTACTTTATACTTTTGAGATTATTATCCAAAATTATTTTCAAAATTTTATTCCAGGTCTGATTAAAGTTATTCCGATGTATAAACATAGTTATACATAGCCATCTTCAGAATTATTAGATATAAGCTTTTACATGGTGATATCAACATTTTTTGAATATTTGTCGAGGGTGTTCTGGAATTTAATGACTACTTTTTCTCCTCATTTAAAAGTTTTTCATCTAATGCAGCCATGTTCATGACAGATATTCAACAACTGTTGATAACACCGAAAGAAGAAAATTAAACTTTTAGTTTCTACTGTAGCAATATTTGATTTATTTTGGCAAAAAAAAAAGTTTTCTTATAAAGCCACCAAAAATGATTATTTATTTCGCGTTTTTTTTGCATCACACCTCAAATGTTCTTACCTGTCTAAAAGTATTTGAAGATTTTTTAGGGTGATTGTGTTTATTTAAGTCAAATTTACGCTTTCTTTGCTAAACGGGAGTGGGAAAAATTGTTGAGATACTCTGATTAATTTAAACGCTCTTTTCATCAATTTTGGTGTACTTTGTGAAATTATTCACAAAGGAGTTTTTATAAATAATCTAAATGCAACAATGTTACCAACATTTTAGCTTTCTATCTCAGCAAGACATGTCATATAAGTTTATGAATCAATGGGTGAATCAGTTGAGAATTTCTCATCCATACAGATATATGTTCATCATATTATCTTTTTCAAAACTATTAGAAGCATCACAGTTTACAGTGATACTACTGTACATTAAACACGCCTCGTGACTCACACAATTATATGATGAACCAGTGCCATACATAAAATATATATTTTTAAATTAATAAAATGTATATATCTCACTTCATAGTCAACTGAGTTCCTGAGAGCTTTCAAATTACCACTTCAAATTAATTTTAATGTATCTACCGGATGTGTATAATTAAAATAAAACTAGTGGATCGTTAAAGTGATGGTGTACACTAAAGTGTTTTTAAAAGTTTTTATTCGGAAAAGTTGTATAGAATGAGGCTGCACTAGACTTTATAGCTAAGGGTTTGCTCGTCAAATGCTATCAATTATCGGGGTTTCATTCTGAGCAAAACGTACATTTTCCGCTTTCACACAAACGGCAAGAGCCATCTAATGAACCTTCTCTAGGGTTGCAAAATGGCAGATATTCTGGTATTTAACCTGCCCGGCCAGTGATAAGACCAGTTTTCTTCCCAGGGCCAGTCGGTAAAACATAAATTACAGCAGAAAGCCGGTATTTTTTTTTTTTTAGGATGGAGGGAAATTTCTTATGGAGAAGGGAAGTATTTTGATTGCTGTGGGAAATTTCCTTTGCAAACATGGCAAGCGTGATGTCCAAACAGTTGTGTATCTAGTGCGTGTTTAAAGAAGAAAAGTTGTTCTAACCTTGTTTATATCAAAATATCATTTGATAGGGTTAAAGAATTCAAATATTTAGGAACAAATTTAACTAGCAATAACAATATTAGATTGGTGATTAGGAAAATAATACAGTAGGGACATGCTTGTTATTACTCGGTCAATAAACTATTGGTGTCTCGTCTGCTGTCAATAAATGTAAGTCGGTGACCTGGCGGTCTAGGGGTAAGGTGTCAGACTTCTGTGCTGAGGGTCCGGGGTTCAATCCTTGGTCCCTGCATAGATTTATTTGATTGCCAAACCCTTTCTTCACCTCTGACAAGACGTGTATTAATCACAACTTGTGAATGTGTGGAATGCCAGGCCTCCACCGTGGTTCGGATTCCTATTAAACTGTAGGTCCTCCATTTCATCTCACAATCACCCTACCATTAAACACTAGCGTAAGTGCGTATAACCCGAACGGGTAGAAAGACGCGGTGCTGATGATGATGATAATAATAAATGTAAGCTCAGAATATACAAAGCCATAATGTTACCGGTTGTTCTTTATGGGTGAGAAACATGGCCTCTTATCTTAAATGACGAAAATAAATTAGGGTGCTTGAAAACAAGGTGCTTAGGAAGATACTAGGTCCAAAAATATATAAAGATAGTGGGGTGTGGAGGAGTTTATATAACAATGAGCTGCATACCCTGTACTCATCCCCAGATATTGTTAGGGTAATAAAATCTCGTAGATTAAGGTGGTCTGGTCATGTAGCGCGAATGGGAGTATCTAGAACCGCGTTCAATGTAGTGAATGGCAAACCCAATGAGAAGAGACCACTGGGAAGACCCAGACGGGAAGATAGCATTTGGATAGGCCTGACAGAGATAGGGTGTAGTGAGATAGACTGGATAGAATTAGCTCAGGATAGGGATAGGTGATGTACTTTTGGGAGTGCAGTAATGAACTTTGAGTTCCTAATGCCATACAGTAAGCAATTAAGTAACCTTGTTTGTATTTACTATATTTGACTTATCTTTGCGTTAGTTTGCTTTCAAAATGAGGGCAGATGAACCTACAAGGAATGTATTGAGGAGGATGCCTACAAGGAATGTATTGCTAAACACGAGGACTCGCAATGCTTTTGTTGAAACAGTTTTCAGGATTATGAAGAATCTCTGGACCTGAGAGAAACAGACTTGGTAGTGACCCTATCAAAGCAGAACTTTGTGTTCGTTCTAATTCAAAACTATCATATGTGGAGTTTTTTCAGTTCACTAACATATACACCCATATGCTTAAGGTGGGATGGAAGAGGCCGTGAGAAAAGAGTGTTTGTGCAGTTTTTATGGCAAAACTTTTTTTCGGCCAAAATAAATAAAATATTGCTCCAGTACAAACTTAGAATTTAATTTTCTTCACATAGTAACTTCAAAATTTCTTTAATATCTATCAAGGGTGTTCTGGAATTTAATAACAACCTTTTATCTTCATTTAAAAAGTTTGTTAGATGCCACAATGCTCATGGCAGATATTCAACAACTGTTGATATCAACATGTGGAGAAGATTAAACTGTATGTTTGTACTCGATCAATATTATATTTATTTTGGCAACAAAATTTTTTTTTTTCCATGGACACTGAAAAAACACAGGCCTTTTCTAGCACCCCCTACCATCCCTCTTTAAGCACGAACTAAAAAAAAAATCTTTTTGTGGACGATGACCGGTATTTTTTTAGCTGGGATTTGGGCCTTCTCCCAGCTCGCTGTCTATCTCAGCTCTAACAACGCGTACCAATATACAAATTATACAAATCATGGTTTCCATGGAGATGTAAACAAAGAATAGTTGTGCATATGAGCCATTGCACTCAGCGGAAAAGATGGAAACTCTGGAGGAAAATTGTGCAGCGGTAAACCGCAGATACGGGGGCCTTAATGTAGTTTTATTTAGTCACAATTGGTTCAGCTGTTATCTTGTAATTTCAATGACTGGAAACGAGCTTGTCAAATAATTACAAATGGCAATGAGCTGACGTTGAAAACATAAAAATATAAATATATTTCTTAAAATACTATCAACTCTAGGGCATGTTGATTTATACCACACAAATATGATTTAAAAATCTTTGTAATGTTTCTTTATTTTTATTTATCCCCCTCTGTTTTTGATGGGATTTTTTTTTAGTTTTCTTGTTCCAGCCCGTGAATTACGCACACTTATCCGAACAACGGAGGAAAACATAAAAAAGAATAGCTGGTTGCAGTAAACACTTTATATTCCACGGCCAAGACTCGTAAGGACGTGATAGCTATCTATGAACATGAAAACATGATAATTAGGGAACCCCTTGATAAAAAGCTATAATTTGTTCCTCAGGGGAGGTGTGTTTTTAAACCCACAGCGCTACTCGTGATGTTGCCCTCTAGACAACGCCACGAACTTCTCTGTTGCCCTGTTATTTGAGAGATTCTCTCACTATCTGAGAGCAGAAACATTCTCTCATCTACCATAGTGAGAGTACTACATGTTAGTCATACTTCTCTCTAACTGTCAGAGCAGCAACATTCTCTCATCTACCATAGTGAGAGTACTTATATAAAATATACGTAATTCTCTCCCTCTAAGACCTTACATAAGCACGAATTTCCAATTTTGGTCATATCTCCGTAACTATTTGCGATACAACTAACTTACCATTGTAAAGTTGTGGTACTCACTAATAAAGACCCGCCTCGATGGCGTAGTTAGTTAACGCGCCAGTCGTGTTGAGCCAGACCACCGAGGACGGGGAGATCGAGGTTCGAATCTCGGTCGGGGGAACTGGGGGTGGTTTTTACTAAATGGTTTTCCACTCTCCCTCCACGCGAATGTGGGTTCACTTCCTCTAAATCCAACCTTCCCAATTCCTATTCCATTAGAGTAATTAGTACTTAAGCGTATAACCCGAACGGGTAGTAAGACGCGGTGCTAAATAATAATAATAATAACACTAATAAAGTTGTACCTAGTCTTTTATTTGAAACATATTTTATGAAACCAATAGTTTCCAAGCTATAAGCAAATATACATAGTTTTGTATTCAGATACCTATTTGAAAATTAAAATAAAATTGATTTTTATGCTCTTTGGTGGACAAAGAGGGTCCCTCTTTTCTCAATGTTTCTGTAACAGTGTATATTATTTCATTCAGGGTGTTTTTAAAATAGAGTGTTTCTGCAACAATGTTTATTATTTAGTTTCACAAATCTCTATTTTAAGATGAAAGAGAGCGCGTCTGCTCGGTGCGCCGTACAATTTTTTGTTGTGTTTACATTTTATTGTATTTACACTGAATAGTAACTAATCAACTATTGTAGAAATATGACACCTCAATACCCAACTAGAACCCGAGACCTCTGTCTTGGCATACCCATATTCTGTCACTGAACTATCTAGCTTGGTTACGTACGCATACGAACGTGGATAGCCAAGTGGACGTGTACTTATGCGTCAAGACATTGGCTTAACTACCGTATCTAGATATTGCTCATTTTTTAACGTTTTTTAGAAACCAATTTTTTAATAGTAGGCTGCATATGCTTCTAGGTGTTCTGTCTTTCGACAGGTCTGTTGCCTTGTTCAAGCTAAGTCCTCCAGCCTGTCCTTTCAGCGGCTTACTGTCTTATCTCCTAAAAGTTCATTTTATCTCCTTGTTTGAGGTCATTCATCAGTTGCATTCCTCGTCATCCTGGTCATTTTGTACCTTCCAACCCACCACAACTATTAGTTTTGGTGGCCTCTGTTGGGAAATACCTCTATTGGGAAGGACCTATGTTGGGAAATACCTCTATTGGGAAAGGCCTCTACTAGGAAAGGCCTCTATTGGGAAAGGCTTCTATTGGGATAGGCATCTATTGGTAAATACCTCTATTAGAAAAGACCTCTATTGGGAAAGGCCTATATTGGGAAAGGCCTATATTGGGAAAGGCCTCTATTGGGAAAGGCTTCTATTGGGATAGGCATCTATTGGTAAATACCTCTATTAGAAAAGACCTCTATTGGGAAAGGCCTATATTGGGAAAGGCCTATATTGGGAAAGGCCTCTATTGGTAAATACCTCTATTAGGAAAGGCCTCTATTGGGAAAGGCCTATATTGGGAAAGGCCTATATTGGGAAAGGCCTCTATTGGTAAATACCTCTATTAGGAAAGGCCTCTATTGGGAAAAGATAGTATCTTTGTTAAGTCGGTACGGTCCAAATATGTGCGGTTATTAAATATTAGTCATGGTACATAATATGTTTAAGATGTGAGTATTTTGGCCGTGTTAGTATTAGACTGTTTAGTTTTATTTCGTGTCTCAAAGATGTATTCAAATCTCTTCTAACGTACTTATATCTCACCAGAGAACATAACAATCAACTACCCATTCCCCACACCTCCATTTAAAAAATATATTCGCTTATAGCTAGGAAAATATTGGTTTTTATAAAAAATAGGTTTCAAATAAATGTTATATTATTTCATACTTATAAATTTTTTGATCATTTATTTCGTATCTCAAAACATCTGGGAGATATTATCAAAATTAGAGATATCCATTATGTAAAGTACCATTTAAATGATGTTATCTGGAAAATGAAATGCGCCATTTTGTTTGTAATGTTACACATTCCCTGGATAAAAATTGTAATCAAAGTCGTTTCTCGTGGTTAGTGACGTCATACAAGCCATCAACAGTAGTGTTCATGCGCTGTTTACAATATGAAAGCGTTTTATTTCGAAACTCATATTTTGTATCACTCTTTCTGTAAATTATCATAACACCTTTATTTATTTTGGTGTCCAGCTATCCGGTTATAAAAAGATACAAGTGTGAAGATAATACTTTATAATTTATTATTCCATGAACTGTAATATCTCTTGTTGCTGCAATCACTAAACAAAAATCATAATATTTTTATTAATCCATGTTGTTGTTTCAAAGAACTACGAGTCAATTGTACAGTAATCCTAAGCGGAGTATTGTTAGAATTATTCATTAATACTTTTTATTGATAATATATTATTAGTAAGAACATAGTAACTATTTCCGAACAGGTTGACTTCAGTCACTTTCAACCAATGGTTGCAATGAAGAGCCTTCTGTTATCTGTCACCGACACTCTCACTGTAGATAGAGTATAGGTATAACTATTTTATTGTGAATTAACAAAGAACTAACAAAGTGTATGTCATTGCAATTTGTGTAGTTAACGGCGTTCATGCGATGTTCCGACATTTGCACATCTCGCAAATAATGTTAAGAAGTAATGAAGGTTATATTGCAAGTGTTCATCTCCAAAATTGCATCGTGCAGAATAAAGAACCCTGGTCATCGATCACAGTACCATACAATGGCAGCGACCTACCACAAAACAAATAAAGAAACACAATTACACACTCACTTGTTTGACTCATTGAAGACCGCCATTATTGTAAATGTAGCTTTTTACAGTTTGCTCTTTGACGATAATGGAGGAAACTTGAAAAAAAAAAGTTCAAGGAAAGTCCAGTCTCTTCTTTACGTGCGTTTGATTAGGGCCGCGTCTAAGGAGGGGGGAGGGGCAAAGGGGGCAATTGCCCCGAGCCTCACATTTCAGGGGCCCACATTTCCCCTCAAAATTATCAAATAAATTACAGTTATTATTCTAAACTTCACATCAAATATTGCACAAATTAACAGCAATAAGTATTAGCTTAGTGATAGGATTCCAATCCAGATTCCTGAAAACCCTAACTTTATGTAATGTAAGATTTACGTTATTCAAGAAGTGTGCTGCAGTACAGTAGAATACGCCACCATTCTGCTACCGCTGTCGGTCCATAGAAAACTAACAGTGCATTAGTCCAAAGAGGAATTTACTTTTGTTAACTCAATGTATTTCTATTTAATTAATTAGTCATTTAATGGGTTGATCAATTTTCCATAAAATATTATAAATCATTAAGTAACATAAGTACCGAGTACTTATCAATATATTATAACGACTTAATGCTAAAACTGAAAAACTGCCGTACAAAGGGGGTCTCAGATTTTTTTGTCCGGGCCTCAGATTTTCTTAAAACGGCCCTGCGTTAGATACAATATTATAAATAAATCAAAGGAATATCGAGTTAAAAAAACTATAGTTTTCGGTTGAAAGAATCTCAAATAAAAATAAATCTTGTCACAAAAATGGTTTCATAATATTTGAAAAAAACTACAAATATTCAAATTAAAAAGATTGACATTAAACGTATAAAATATTAACTCTAAACAGTTTGTTGTCTGAATGTATGCAATTCTAGGATATGTTGATAAGAATAACACCATAGTCTAATTTGTGATCCAACAGCGTCTGTATTAATTATTCAATAATGTACGTAAATAAATGGTAGGAGACAATTACACACACTTTCTCATATTGTGTAATATAGCTTCGAATAATATGTTTAGAAATGGGTTTTCAGTAAACTACCCTTAAATTATCCGTTATTTAAAAAAAATACAGATGTATTCTTATTTATCATGAAACCCTATTCTCAGACACCCATTTTGAATTCAATCTACAAGGTCAATTTCCAAAACATTCTCATTTTCTACCATTTGTTGTAGGTAAAAAGCCCTTATATTAATTTATTTTAGATAAATAAAGATATAATATTATTAATGATCTGTAAAATAGTTTCCCGGTATCAATTTTGAACCAGATCATTAAATCCATTTTTTTAAATATTCAAATTTAAAAAAAACTGTCAACAAATTACTCATAACCAAATTCTCCCCCCAAAACAAGTATACATCTTTATCTGTCATGTTCCTTTCAAACATTTCTTAGATATAGATTTTAATCAAAATCGTCATAGCCATTTTCAAAATAATTAGAATATTCAAAAATCACTGGTCAGTAAAAGAATCTTTATCAAATTTTTGCCCAAAACAAAGTATACAGTGTTATTTTCCATACCAAACAAATCCTGTATATGCATTTTAAATAAAATTGTTAGTCATTTTTGAAAAATTTGGATTTCATAAATATTACTCATCAGTAAACTACTCTTAATAATTGAAGGAATAGGAGTGCTGGTGGGGGGAAAGTGGTATAGCCCTATAATATCTAAATATCAAATTTAAACAAAATCCATTGAACCATTTAGGATCCATGGTCAGGGACAGATAGATAGACAGACAGGGGCACAGACAGAAATATAAAATACACTATTTTGGTTCCAGGCTCACATAAAACTTAAAGATGTATCATAATCTCGAGGTCGACAATTTTCACGATTAAAATACCTTTTCTTTATATGAGAAAGTAAAAACGATGGTAATGGTACAACTTTCTCCATTCTCCTGTTTCTCGATCCCTCTTAGGCCCAATTAAGATATATTATACAAATTCTATCTTTCTCAGCACTTTAACTTAGTCGCGCACATTATAATTGTGTCCGAAGTCTTAGCTCAGTTGGTCGCATGTCTGTAAGGGTCAGGGTTTGATTCCCGGAATGGCTAAAATATCTATCATTGGTAAAATGTTGGTTTCCCCTTTCATAGTGATGAATCAATGGCCGGGGGACTGGATGTCGTGTGGGTTCTTGATTTAAGTTAGTTTATAATTCATGTGCTTATATAATCAGTCGGTTCAGAAAGTGCAAGTTAACTACATCAAAATAATAAATGAAATAGTATATGAGATTATTTGTTACTACTAAGTACAAGACACGGCTTATTAATGTTTTAATCTAGGATTTAAGGATGAGTAAGGTGGTTTTTAAGGTGTGGGCCCACATTAGCCTGGATATAGGATGTTAAAAACGCAGTCATAAATCAAGTGGAAGCTAACTCCCGGAAAACTCGGCCGGTATTACAGCATAAAACTACTTCATTACAGCCTATCTCTATCATAAGATAGTTCTACCCAGTCCACCTCATTACACCCTATATCTATCATGAGATAGTTCTACCCAGTCCACCTCATTACACCCTATATCTATCATGAGATAGTTCTACCCAGTCCACCTCATTACACCCTATATCTATCTTGAGCTAGTTCTATACAGTCCACCTCATTACACCCTATCTCTATCTTGAGCTAGTTCTATCCAGTCCACCTCATTACATTCTATCTCATTCAATATATACTAATATTACCCTCATATGATTATGCAATATTAAAATAAATAATATATTTTAATCTAATATATCTTTTAATCACTTAGATTAGTTTTAAATATTGATTCAAGTTTTTCAGGCTACTTTAATCAAGGCAGGTCTTATTATTTGGGGGAGGGGGCAGAGTGGTAACATATCTATTTTTTTAACATATTTTAAACTTCTGAGGACATATTTGCATACTTTTTACCTGTTTTTATGTAACAATAACATCTGAGCCAGACTGACTAAACAAAATAACACTCTGCGCGAAGGAGAAATAAGGCATGTAATGTCCATGTTAACGCTACTTTACTTTGCCAATTTGTTTTTATTTGGAGGCGTAGCAAATAATAAAACCTACATGCCATAACTGATGCGGCGTACTTATCAGCGACAGAACATACAAATGAGTCCTAATTGGATGACTAACTCTCGCCAACATTGCGGCTCTAAAGTTCCCAAGTAGAGTGAGATGTTCAGCCGGTCAAGTAATCAGGCCGCTCCTACCAACATGACTTAACACTATTTCCCTCAAGGTCATTGCCACGGACTACCGTGTGAATTTCAGCGGCGGAGTATTAATAAACGCTCGACGGAATCTCCTATTCATAATTATAATATTCCAAATATAATTGAAGGACTTTTGTTGGGTTTTTTTACATCACGTCCTATTATTGGAAATTTAAAAAAATTCTGATACATTTTCAATAAGAAAAATTAGATAATTTAATCACAATGGAATTAATTTGTAAAGAACTTGATAATATTTTCAAGGAAAAAATTACACCACATAGCACTGCCCGTTCGGGATATTGCTAATATATTAATTACGTTAATGTCCGGCACCTTAGCTTAGTTGGTAGCACGCCTGTCTGCTCATATAAGGGTCCCGGGTTCGATTCCAGGCATATACGAAAAACGTATGGTTGGTAAAATGTGGGGTTTTCCCTTTCTTTCACAGTGATGAATTAACGGCCGGGGGCTTGGATGTTATGTCTGTTCTATATTTAAGTCAGTTAATTAGTCATGTTCTGATATTATCAATCGGTTCAGAAAGTGCACGTTAAATACATAAAATAAATATAATAAGTTTAAGTTAATGGAGTAGGGATGAAGAGGATAGGCTTTAGAATATAATGTCTTGCGTTTGCGTGAAGGTAAAGAAGGAAAACAATTTAGGAACATACACACCTTGGAATTCGAGCCTGACGTCTTCGTCATTGTCAACTCACAACGGATGAGCCTGACCTTTTAGTCAACGTGACCACCGATGTAGGCTAATGTAGTTCAAAGTATAATATAAGGCAGAGGTGACCAAACAGTCACTCGCGATCTACCGGTCGACCGCGGCTGATAGTTTGGTCGATCGATTAAAAACGATTGAGAGAAAGAAAGTGAGAGAGAGAGGGTCTTCAGATTTTTCTCGAATCAACATTATAAAATCGATATATCGACCCTACCTTCGTTTATAACGGAGTAATTATGAACTCTCATTCAACAAAATATCCTAAGATTAAGTGACGTCATGCATCAACTTCAAAGTCAAGTGTTTAGTTAGAAGATACCTTTTTCAGGGAAATTATATATAGATGTGTGGTTTGATGAAAAGCTCAGTTTCAGTTTGTGAAAGGACTATAAGTTCTTATATGTAATATAATTTTACTATTAAAACAACACAAAATTGGTTTAGTAATTTTTTACCCAATAAAACAAACAATATAAGCCTATGGTTTCGTAGTAGAGCGCATAGGATTTTCCTTCTCTGGAATAAATCCCTAGATCTAAAACTCTGGCCACTCCTGGTCTAAAAGCTATCATCCTTGTCTAGAATTTTTTTTTTTTAGAATTGGAAGCCTCTAATATTTATTTAGAATTTGTTTTTGATAGTATCATACTCGATAACATAAGAAGAGAGGGAGAAAATCCAGAGGGGGAAGAGGGGTAAATTTTTTCCTAGAGGGTAAAATTATTTCCAGGAAGGGGTAATTTTTCAGGGGGGCAATACCCACCACCCACCCCATCCCTTACTGCTCTTACTAACTCTTTTTTGAATATCGGTTGGGCTCATTGGGATTGGTTTTATAGACGTGATTTATCATTGTGCTCTTACTATACATTCTTACTGCGAATGCGGGTGCATTTTTGGGTTGCCCTTGCAGTTTCTATTCCTTACAATAAATCCTAAAATTTACTTTTTCAGGCAAAAACCTCTATTAAACATTGTGATGAGATTTCACATGGTCATAATTCGGCCGCCTGGTTAACATCCATATAGGTTTAGTAAAATTTGCAGTCACCATTTTTTAAAGATGGCGGCTATAAAATTACTTTATAGCCTTTTTTTCTCGGATTCTGCCAATCTAATTTTAACTTGGCCAACTTTGAAATCTTCCTAGAGTCAGATTAGACATAACGGCCATCTTGAAAGAAAATGGCGGCTACATAAGACTACCTTTTATCCCATCCAGAGCTGTAGCTACTGAACTATGGGAAGCCGGGTCGTAGCCACTAATAATAATAGTAGTAGTAATAATAATACTGTCATAAGTTCGTTTTCTAAAGATAATCGGGGGACTAAAGCATTGTCTTACTATAAAACACATCTCGAGCGAAGAATGGTTAGATAATATGGTTAATAAACTTAGTTTCTAACGTTCTGGTAGAAATTAACAGATCAAACTTTGTACAAAATGAGCCACTGTTAACACGTTTATCCAAAGAAGATAAAACCTTACATAAAATACTGTTCAGCCTCGACACAAATATCCCCCAACCCCCCATCTTTGGAAATCGTTTCCAAAAGTCTGTGAAACACACAGTGAAATGAGGTCAATTCTCCCCCAAGTTGTAAAACTAAAAGTGTAACTTTCACTGTGTTGGATGGTGGGGTCCCCCCCTAATTCTATTATTCCAATAAAGAATTGTCAGTCCCACATAAAAGCCAACAATGTTTCACAAATGATTTGTTGGACTGGAACAATAGAAGCCGCACAAAGAATCCCCAGGTCCACTAAATTGATTTCTGCCTCTTGCATGGAAAGGTTGTGTCGAGAGAAGCAATAGAAATCACAGCAGCGCCGCTGACGTCTTGCTTCGATCTTCACTCACTGGGTGGGACAAGTCTCGCGTGTTCGTGGGAAACATCACCTTCAAATGTACACAAACTATATTAAAATATGATAGGAAAATATTATATAGCTTTCTCAAATAAACTCTATAAGATTTATTTGGGCTTTAATATACATGTACAGTAGATATAATTTATTAAATATTTTCAAACTAATTATATATTATTATTATTATTATTATGTATATAGACAAGGCTATAGAAGCCTATATACAATTTATATATTATTATTATTATTATTATTATTATTATTATGTATATAGACAAGGCTATAGAAGCCTATATACAATTTATATATTATTATTATTATTATTATTATTATTATTATTATTATTATTATTATTATTATGTATATAGACAAGGCTATAGAAGCCTATATACAATTTATATATTATTATTATTATTATTATTATTATTATTATTATTATTATTATTATTATTATGTATATAGACAAGGCTATAGAAGCCTATATACAATTTATATATTATTATTATTATTATTATTATTATTATTATTATTATTATTATTATTATGTATATAGACAAGGCTATAGAAGCCTATATACAATTTATATATTATTATTATTATTATTATTATTATTATTATTATTATTATTATTATTATTATTATTATTATTATTATTATTATTATTATTATTATTATTATTATTATTAGCACCGCGTCTTACTACCCGTTCGGGTTATACGCACTTACGCTAATGTGCAATGGTAGGATGATTGTGAGATGAAATGGAGGACCTACAGTTTAACGTGGGATCCGAACCACGGTGGTGACCTGGCATTCCATACATTCACAAGTTGTGATTAATACACGTCTTGTCAGAGGTGAAGGAAGGTTTTGGCAATCAGATAAATCTGTACCGGGACCGAGGAATTTAAATATAATTATTGTAGTTTAGGAAACCTGAAGATACAAGACCTCTTGGTAAGACGAGATGTTAATGGGTGGATAATGTTAGGATGTATTTGAAGGAGGTTGTGTCTCAGGATAGGTTTGAATGGAGATCTTACGTTCTGGAAACCATGGAGTCAGTCTCTAGTGTCTTACGTTGGGATTGGAGGGGACGCCAGGAAAGGTCAGTGTTTTAAAGTTTTTATAGCAAAACATGTTTTTGGCCAAAATAAAAAAAATATTGTTCCGGTAGAAACACTAATAATAAATTTCTTCGCCTGGTGATATCAACAGTTGTTGAATATCTGTCAAGGGTGTCCTAGAATTTAATGACAACTTTTTCTCTTCATTTAAAAAGTTTGTCATCTAATGCCGCTATTCTCATGAGAGATATACAATAAATGTCAATATCACCGTGGGAATAAAATTAAATTTCTACTGGAGAAATATTTTTTTTTTGTCTAAAAGAAAGTTTTTCCATAAAAACTGTAAGCACACTGCCGATTATTCACGTCCCCTTCGCTCCCAAATCTTGAGAGTTCGTTACTGGTTTTTTGTGCACAACGTCTCAAAATTCGACCAAGCTATACACGGATTTACATTAGTGGAACAGGATGAAGAAAGTATTCTGCAGGGAAAATGTATATTTCGTCTCCCCTGTAATGTAGTCAACTTACCTTGCAATATTCGACCATAGGGTAGCTTCTAAAATAGGCTCATAGTGTAATCAGTCAAGGTAAGACTGCTACATTTCAAGGTAAACGAACAGTACCAGAAACTGTGTTCTTTATTTTTGATGAAATATTGAACTAGGTTTACAGATATTTTTATTAGTTTTTGCTAATAAATGGAAATAGTGAAGTAAGCGAATCAAACAAAAGTATTTATTAACTATAGCTCATCTTAAAAACTGTATAAAGTGATGAATAACATATTTTAATACAGGTCTACTATAATCAAGTTAAAATCCAGCGACTCGATTCATTAATCTTAACTTATAAAAAAACAGAGACAAGCGTTTGCATCCTAGTTATGTCAGTTTCACACCCAAATTTACGATCATTTACAGCAGGATCTTAAAAAAAAAAAATCCCCACAACTTAACAAAATCTTTATGAAATGAACTGTAAGCTCTAATAATGACTGGATTGTGATCACGTGTTGAAACTATTGTCCGAGGTTTGACGGAGCTGACGTTTCAATCGCAACACGCTGTCGGACCACCTGGAAACTTCCCCAGTGGCAGAGGGACGGGGCTTTGTATCGCGTGTCACTGGCCAGTGAGTGATGATGTTACTCTCTGTATCACCCACTTTCACCGCGTAAATTAAATCTGGCACGATCATATCGACCCTCGAGAGAGATACACGGATACAAAGCCGCTTGTTTTGTCGGGGTTTAATTCATGGCAAGTTTCAATGTCGCTATTAACACGGTGAGGATGTTCATTGAATTTCTTCAGTACGTCCTTACATCCTTTGGCTGTGTTCGTATCCTTCTCGCAAATGTCCTTGACTAAGCTTCTCAATACCTGGTAGGTGCGAGACGTGGGTTGCCTAGACTCCAGGCGTGTCAAACACGTCTGATCATATTGAACACTGAAGGGGGAACATTGAGAAACAATATGTGGATAAAATGTAATGAGGTGGAATGGATAGAACTGGCTCAATATAGAGATAGGGTGTGACTGGATAGAACTAGCTCAAGACAGGGATAGGGTGTAATGAGGTGGACTGGATAGAACTAGCTCAAGATAGAGATAGGGTGTAATAAGGTGGACTGGATAGAACTAGCTCAAGACAGGGATAGGGTGTAATGTGGTGGACTGGATAGAACTAGCTCAAGATAGAGATAGGGTGTAATAAGGTGGACTGGATAGAACTGGCTCAATATAGAGATAGGGTGTAACTGGATAGAACTAGCTCAAGATATAGATAGGGTGTAATGAGGTGGACTGGATAGAACTAGCTCAAGATAGAGATAGGGTGTAATAAGGTGGACTGGATAGAACTGGCTCAATATAGAGATAGGGTGTAATAAGGTGGACTGGATAGAACTGGCTCAATATAGAGATAGGGTGTAACTGGATAGAACTAGCTCAAGATATAGATTAGGGTGTAATGTGGTGGACTGGATAGAACTAGCTCAAGATAGGGATAGAGTGTAATGTGGTGGACTGGATAGAACTAGCTCAAGTAAGGGATAGAGTGTAATGAGTTGGACTGGATAGAACTAGCTCAAGATAGAGATAGGTGGAGCAGTTTAGTGAGTCCGACAATGACATTTAAGTTCCTAGTACCACAGATTAAGTAGACACAACTACTGTATATGGCGAGTTTTCCCTTGTTTTTACGTTTCAATATAACATATTATGTAACTTCAAGATAGGATATAAAAATAATAAATATTCTAAAATTAGAGAAATAACGAATTTACTATAGCGTGTGTGAATAATCCCATTAACAAATAAGTAAACCACAAGTTTCGACCCTGTTCTGACCACAAAAGTCGCGTGACCTGAGAAACCCACACAAAAGCCATGAGGACAAATCATTCATTAGTTAATTGTGACGTTAATATTACAGGCTCCGGCGAGGTAAAGCCACGCACACAAATCCTTGCTGCGACCACCACCTATCTCACTTAACAGCTACTTATATTCTTTATAGAAACACAAAAGGTTTTATGGACCAAAAAATAAACAACTTTGGTTTCTGAGCTGCCTTTTACCATCCATTCCGAGAGAATCTAGAAAAGAACAGTAAACCACAAGTGTTTGAAACCTGCAATTGTTATTTTATGAGATTTGAGAAGTGAAGCAAATAACATTAAATTATCCTCCGTGAAAACCTATATTTATTCTCTCGTGTATGTTCCAACTAGTTTTGGTCTTCAATTTCCATTTATCTTATTGTTGTGTAGACCAGTTTTGTATATTATTTCTTTATATCCCTTTCACATAAAAGTTTTTTTTTTGTGATTCTGTTTCGACTTATAAATTTTACCACCTGGTAGTACCTTCGATAGTCAAGGGGAAAATAGAATTGGGGAACAAAGATAAAGTGGATGTAAGGGACAAAAAAATAAGTTTTTTTTTCTGTTGAAATGTTGGTCCAAAGCCACACGCAACTTCTCACAACTGTAAGATAACAATGATAATGATAATGATAGTGGTCGATATCAATAACCAAATAAACAATAGAGCGTTTCCTTGAATCTGTGATTCCCGAATGGCGGCCTTGTTGAACAAGTTGGAATGCAAAGTGGAACATGTGCTCGAGCGAACAAAACCTCGTTTACTTGCCAATGGACTTATCTGACAGCGAGGAAAATATACTTTCATGTATCTATACGCCAAACCATATGATCTGACACCCTAGGTTGAATAACTGCCACTTTTAGGAAGTCAAAATTTTTTTTCCTTTAAGCGTTTTTCCTTATTTAAATGTGAAATTATAAAAATAAAACCGTTTGGATGTCTTGACTTTCTTTCGACCTCTCAAGAGATTTTGGTAAATGCCCAATTAAACCGAAAGAGTGGTTTTTGCGATGTCGTCCAGCTGTCTGTCTGTCTGTCTGTATCTAGGAATAAAGCCAAGACAATTTTTCCGATCGAAATAAAATTTGGTATTTAGTGTATTTATAAGGTTCCCCCTCAGAATTTTTTAAGAATTATATATCCAACCCTAAAATTAAGGGTAGTTTACTTATGGCAAAAAGAGAAAAAAGTCAATATTATCGAAATCCGCTTTAACGATTTTGATTAAATTTGGAATCCAAGTGCTGTTCAACATTACAAACAAAATGGCGATTCTTGTTTTCTAAACCGACTTTGAGGGTAGCTTATATAAGTGGAGATTTCCTATTTTGATCATATATCTGGAACTCTTTGAGATATGAAGTAACTTATCACTGTAAAGTTGTAGGACTATTAAAAAATAAATATTTTACTTGAAATATATTTTTATGAAACCAATAGTTTCTGAGTTATTGGCAAATATATATTATTCAGTTCTTTGAAATGTTAATTTGATTGTTATGATCTTTGATGGACAGAGATGTTCCTTTTTACTCAATGTTTCTGTAACCGTGTATACTCTTTTATCTTTTATCTTTGGTGCAGTGTTTCTGCAACAATGGATGTTATTTCCTTTCACAAATCTTACGAGCTTCTAGTAAATTTATATTTTAAAATTAAAGAGAGAGAAAATCTGTGTGGTGCATCGTACCGTTTTTATTTAGTCAGGATTAGGATAATTGAGGTTTTAGTTAATAAGAATAGATATACAATATCATAAATAGCACAAGGCTTTCAAAAAGTGTAATTCAATATATATTTAGAAGAAATAGTACAGCATCTAATCCCAAACTTTGTCATACAACTTTATAAAATTAAAATTTGACTATATAAATGTTTTAAATTTCACTAAGCTCGCGTCTTGTAATGATTTCCTTTCAAGGTCATAAGACAATGTTTGGACCATATTTATGTGGGGGGTACCAAAATGAAAGTTGGCCCAGGCACAAAGTGATGCTTGAGGCAGTCCTGCTTGTGTCCCACGCGAGACAACCAGTCAAGGTGTTCGGTTAGATAATCTGACAGTTTGTCGACCAATTAAACTACATAATTGCATATCTTCATACTCAGAGCTGTTGTCTAGATAGTGAGAATTTGTTTGTATTTCAGTAAACGTAATGATTACCAAACTGGTAACGTCCTTAGTAGCCCATAAATACCCCTTACTGTGGATTCACACGTTCGCCAGAAAACTAGCGCACAACAGAAATGGGGTCACGTGACGAGCGCTAAGCCTATCACAAGATTTCCGCCTAATCGGCGCGAGCTGTTCTGCTGAAGTTCAACTCATCTCTACTTTGTCCGCTCTGCTCGAGATGTTTGGCACAGGAGAACCAATCAAATCTCAGACCCAAACATCTCAAATCAGTGCGCATGCGCTCTACTGCCAGAAGCTAGCAGACAGCCTCGTTGATCTTTATGAGGAGATTTGAAATAACTCGTCAATGTAAAACGTGTGTATCGATGTATTGGATTGTGCCACGACACAGCGTTATAATTTGGAAACATACATCGGGAGAGTGATCTAAAATATGTTGATAATCAGCTGTTTTAAGTTATCGTTGCAATGCATCATGGGTGCGAATTGCTGCGACATTGAGGTAGATTCTACTCTTTATTTTTGGTGAACGTGTGAATCAAGCTTTAGTAATTATTTTTAATCTTTCAGGGCCGGTCAAAGTGAGATTTTCAAAAATAGGCCTATTTGGGGATTGTTTGGTGTTAGATAAATATAACATAAAAGCCTTAGCTAATCTAATCAAAGATTTTATATAATATTAATATGAATATTTAAATTGGGACCGGGGAGGTTAAAATTAAAATACACCTATGGTCACGGTAGAAAAATCTACTCTTCCTAAATAACTGATCGGTGGGTACGCAGGATAACCGTCAAGCTCATCTAGTCTGAGTTGCTAATGATGGGAAGATCTGGTTCTAATCCCATTGGGTGCTTCCATCCTAAATGGTTTCCCAATCTCCTTCCAGGCTAATCTACTATAAATCAACCCTTTTTTAAATCCACCCCATTAACGTAGTAAGCCTGGATGGGCAGTAAGATGTGATGTAAAAAAACAAATAAACATGTAAAACGGAACTAAAATAGTTTATTAAAATACAAGAAATCATAAATTAAAAAATGAAAGTATTTAAAGTCTTATTTTATTCAAACTGGGTCAATTCTCAGGGGGGGCTGTTCCCCTAGGAGATTATTTATTAACGAGGAGTTTGTCCCTCCGGGCAATATTAGCCGGTCTGAGTGAGTCCGTGACTTAATTGAGCGTGAATAAGGATGCTGTTCTGTCCCATTGCGACTGCCCACTTACCAATTTCTAAACAAAATCGTTAGAGCTAACTTTGAAATATCTACAATTTTCAAAAATTAGTCTTTAGTAAACTGCACTAAAGGCGGGACGAAAGGGGACACGAGAAAAAGCAAGTTTTTATGGCAAAACATTTTTTTGGCCAAAATAAATCAAATATTGCTCCAGTACAAACATAGAATTTAATTTTCTTTACATGGTGACCATAAAACTTTTTGAATATCTATCAATTATGTTCTGGAATTGAATGACAACATTTTCTCTTCATTTAAAAAGTTGCTCATATAATGCCGCTATGCTCTTTACGGATATTCAACAAATGTTGATATCACAGTCTGAAGAAAATTAAACTTTATGTTTGTGTTGGCCAAAAAAAAGTTTTGCCATAAAAACTGGAAAAAAAAAACGCTGGCCTTTACTGGCGTCCCCTTCCATCCCACCTTAATTTGAGAGCTATAACAAAAAAAAAAGAATATTCCTTTAGGAATGACCATGTAACTTCTATATTATATCAAGTTTGACAGAAATCCATCTAATAGTTTCTACTGTAGTCCCAGGAACAGACAACATTAGAAGATTCGAGGAAATGTTCACCATCTCAATATTGTATCTGTATGATAAAATTATATTGAAGTCTCAAGGATAAGGTTGCTAAATAAAAGGGAATGTTGATCTTATGCCGGTCTAGCACGAAGGCTTGCTAACATCTCCAGTCTCAACGAGTGTAACGGCAGCGCTCCTACAGGACATAACTAGAACCAGCCGATAAATTAAATACCTGTTAATTTTAATTAACTGCTCGATGACCCAGATATGTTATCTTTACATCGAGATGTTAGTGAAATACTAGGGTACGCCCTAAGAGGACAGTCTGGATCCATCACAACTGTGACAATCTCTAATGTTGGGTGACTCGCTGGTTTGGTTCTGATGAGAGAGGCAGGGGGTTCGATTCAGACCAACTAAGCTTGGAATTTTGTGGTTGTTTTTAACGCTCTTTTTCAAGGTGAAACTCCATCCTCTTCCATTCCTTCCATGAAGGTTGAGATTGTTAAGGCGGAAGTTTATAGGACGCGAGCAAAGGTCAGTGTTCTTACACTTTTTATATCAAAACATTACTTTGGTCCAAATAATTCAAATATTGCTTCTGCACAAACATTAATTTCCTTCACTTGGTGATATCAACATTAGTTGAATACCTGTCATGGACATAGGCGTTAGATGACAAACTTTTTAAATGAAGATAAAAAGCTGTCCGTAAATTCTAAGACACCCTCGACAGATATTCAACAACCTGTTGAGGTCACCATGTGAATAAAATTATACTCTTTTGTTTCTACTGGAGAAATATTTGATTTATTTTGACAAAAAAAAGTTTTTCTATAAAAACTGCAAAAATACTTATCTTTTCTCGCGTCCCCTACAATCCCGTCTTAAGATCCTGAGCAAAATGTTTGGTATTTACTATAACTTGTAAATATTGAGAAAGTGTTGTATCTGATTGTTACGAAGAGAGCTTGCTTGGTGACGGATACACTTTATGGTGGTAATGCGTCTGTTACTGATTCAGGTGGTGTGATACCGCCTTTAGATTGCTCTAAGCATTGTTATCAGATATTTCCAAGTATCCTGTAATCCAAGGCCGTAGTCAGGGTTTTTTTGAGGGTTCAAACCCCCCCTCCCCCGAAATTTTATAAACAAAATATATATATGGCTTTATTTATGGTTTAAACAATAACAAAATTAAAGTATAAGTACAAATTAGGGGGCTATGTTGCCATAAAAGCACTTCAGAGAGCTTCCAGAGGTGTTTAATATTAAGAATTTTTCCTTTTCTTTGGCAGTTAGGGGGTTATGTTGCCATAAAAAAACACTTCAGAGAGTTTCTAGAGGTGTTTAATACTTAGAATTTTTTCTAATCTTTGGCCGTTAGGGGGTTATGTTGCCAATAAAAAAAACATTTCAGATAGCTTCTAGAACGGTTTAGCATTTAGAATTTTTTCTAACCTCCGGCAATTGTGGATGTAGCCACCAAACCCCCCCCTAAAATTATTGGCTGGCTACGGCCTTGCTGTAATCTTATAATTTGGTGGGTAGAGTCATTGGGTCGTTTGAAGGATCTAAATCCAGTAGTATCGTTAGTCACCGTGGTAGCTTTGGGCTCTTATGGGAAGGCTTTCAATAAAAAATATTGTCTTCAAATGAATGTATTAGACTCATCACATAAAGTATATTATTATTGTAACAAACACCTTATTTATCAGCGGGACATTCTACAAATGCTGGTATGTTCTTAATTTAACATAATTACCTGTGTTATTCAGTGTTGGCAGCATTCACATTCACCTGACAGCATTCATTGTTCAAGATCGTTCGATTCTTAAAAGAAATATCGAAATATTAAGTGAATTTTATATTGACCAAAGTTTCTACAAAGTTGCTCGCTTCGTTTATGAAATCACACGTTTGGAAATATCTAAAAATAGTAGTAAGTGCCTAAAATAATCATGATTTGTGGGTACAGGGATTTGAATTAAATCTTTTGGTCTGAGGAAGGGAGCATTTTCCTAACTTAAAAATTTTTTTGTGAGCTTTATTGGGCTAGAATTACATTTATAGTCAACCGGGCGAGTTTTGCTGTCCTCATTTTGGCCTATGTGTTGACTGCTTCACATTCTATGGTTATTCAAGACACGGAGGATATTACAGGCCCCCCTTAGCAACAGCAACAACCAACCATAACAGCCAAAAAATTACAAAACTCTATTTTTATAAGCTTATTTAAAAATAAAATTTAGTGAAATGAATTTATCTTACAGTAGATGCATATCATCTTCACCAAGTGAAAACATTTGAAGTGCATTGAAGTTGTGCAAGAGGTAATAATATTAAACGTAACTGTTTGCAACATTCTCATCTCACGATGCCTTCTCGTATTACTCTGGTTTTAGCTGTCCTAGTTCTGTAATCAAATGGAATCTGATGAGAAAATACTCGTCCTTGCATCATTACATCAGGTAATGTATTAAAGTAGATTATATATCCGGTGATGGGTCTAGTCTATCCTTTCCAATATAATAAAATAGGGCAATTTTAAACTGTATTTAATGAACTCTTCCTGTACCAGGAAATTATCTCAACAACTCCACAAGAATATCAAAATAGAGTGAACTGACATTACTAAATAGTATAACACCATGCATTGATTAGTTTAGTATAACATCACGTGGTTCTCTTTCGTTCTTCAGCCACGCACGTTTGTCTGTTGGGACACCATCCACAGTCCAGTTCTCATAGGAAGATCCTTATATGACAGATAAATTACTAGAGCTACTTTTATGTTTATTTAGTCATGTAACCTTCAAATGTCACTTTCCTATTATAAATGATCAATACCTTCCTATAAATATCACTATTTCTATAGTAAAATGTTGTCAATATTTACGCAGAGAGATATTCTGTGAAGGTTGGACTGTGCTGCTGGATATTGCTAACTGGTCGCAACCAATCTCTACACCATGGGCTACCTAACTATTTAGACTAAAGGATATGTTGGAACCCTCGTAAAATATTTGCATTATTATTATTATAGTAAAAATTCAATAAAGACAGTTACATTTTGCAAGTATAAAAGTTTTTTTTTAAACGGCAAACATCACATGTTCTGGCTGCGCCTTTGGCAAACAACCACTATTCAGATTTGAAAGAATTGGCAATCCTAATTACGGATGTTATTTTATATTGTGAAAAATAAATCAAGAATATTATAAAACCGCCTCAAGGAGCTTTAGATAACTGGCAGAGTACAGTTTGATAAGCGCTGGTTCACGCCATGCAAGACCATGAAAACATGACCATCTGAAGATAAGGAAGTTATCGCTGCTAAAACCGCTCGTGGAAATGGGCGGGAAATGGGCTAAGCCCCAAGTCATCGCTTGACGGGAGGAGCACCAGCACATATCCGGACAGAAATGGGCTAAGCCCCAAGTCATCGCTTGACGGGAGGAGCACCAGCCACCAGCACATATCCTGACAGAAATGATTGACTTCCACATTTTGATTATGTTCTTTTTGACTTGCAGATAAAGATGGTTTTTCGTGATATAAAATTCCTGCTGCGGTAAGCTATGAGCTGGCCTTTGGCAAGGACCCTACCTCCCGTTAGGAGGGGGAGGGGGCTCCTTCAGTCTGAGAGCCTCTGGGTTAGATTATCTTGTTAATATATGCTAATTCCCACTGTTATCTGTCAATGCGGTATAATCCTTTCGTCAGCCCTACGATCTTGTGTTGCAAGTGGTTAGATCACTTTATGACTTTAATACAAGCACTGTAAACAGTATGAAGAGAGATAAATATACCGATAGGGACATTGTTCGATGAACCAGAGTGGAGTTAGGTCCTGTTTTAACTCCACCGTTTGGCATCTGATCTGTCTGTATGTTCCGATTACTGCCAAATGTGCGGGATAATTTTAATGTAATTTTACAAGGACACTCTCTGAAACAAGGCCAAACGACGTATATATATGTATATATATTCCTATTGCAAGACATGTCTTAAAACACGTGAGAGACGTTTATTCTATATTAATATAATGTACTATTGAATATTATATATTCCATTGTTTCCTGACTAACTTGATCAACCAGGAGAAATATCTTCTTCAAATTTAAGCAGAAATTATACGAGATATTTTCACTTGAACAAAGAGAAATTGTAGGAGATATTTCAATTTGAAATACAAAGAGAAATTGTAGGAGATATTTCAATTTGGAATCACAGGAGAAATGCTTAGACTGTAGCAACGATAATAACATGACTTAACTCTCAAGATGGATGATCTTTACACATTTTGAATGGAGGGAGCTAGGTCTAATGTTCACAGAACTACACAAAATATTAGTAATCAATGAATGATACATTAAATCTGTCCCAAATAAACATATATTTACACTAATTGAAATATTGTAAATTAATTAACCCAAGCCGTTCATTAACAATAGGCTGTAAACAAGTATAATAATGTAAATAAATATGTAATGTATATAAGTATATGTATATAAGATTATAGAAGAGAGTTGAGCTCTCACTCTGCCTTTCTTAAGCCTTCGACTGTACTTTAGTTGTTTAATCCAGTTTATTGGTTTTGATATTATTGTTATTTTAGAAGGCGGGTCTGGATGAAAATGATAAATCTTCACATTATAAATGGAAGCTTGTTACGAGCGAAGTACGCTAAGTGTAACTTACTGTTCAAACAAGCTGTGATTACTCGTATACCTGGAGGCCCAATGAAATGGCTTCATCCAAACGAGCGGAAAGAATGTTACACTGTCTCTAGCTGTTAAAAAACTAAATATGTTGGTTTTTATGAGAATATTACGTTTGGTAAAAATAAAACACAAATGTATCGTATTAGTGTATTCACTGTATTGTATTAGTGTTGTTGATAAATCCAAATGCCACTTTTTTTTGCTTGCTCCACGTCTTACTACCGGTCTAGAGATGACATTATCGCAGTTTTGATTAGTTTCCCTGAATTGTAGTTGTTTTGAATATTATTCTCAGAAAAGGAACTTTGGCAAGATAATGATAAGTGTTTTTCACAGATAAACTTCCACTGTAGAATTGTAAATGTGCATTTACAAAATTGAGCCTTGTCAACGAAAGATAGAAATTCGAGTTTATGGACTACTTTCGCAAAGAGCGAATGTACCCAATTTATAATATTTATAGAATATGATTTTGTTAAAAAATAAATGTGATGACTGGTTCACATTTAAATATACATTACACTTAATAAATCATTTAAGATCACCATTTTCTTTCAGTCCGCGTGCCTTGGTTACTCTTAATAACTTATGTTTTGGGATACAAACAAACAATGAAGTTCTTCACTATCTAACTTTCTCCATTCTCCTGTTTGCTCTTCTCTCTTATCTTCCTCAGCAGTTTGACTCTCAATGTATTATCTTGGAACAGACTGCAGTTATAGAGAGTAATGGGTAGGGTTATAAATAGTATGTTCTCAGATATTACAGTTTAACTATTGTGCCTGGCATGGTAATGAATGATTTACGTCACTTGAAGGATGTGCTGATATAAATATAGGTTGATAATTTAAATATCGTATTGACTTGTAGCTATGTTGTTTTAGGACTGTAAGTGAACACGTTATTACACTTAAATATTTAAATATATTGTGTGTACATTTATTTCCCCATAACAGTGGAAAGTTTGGTTTGGCTTCAACGTAATCAAAACATTCAAAGCTCACCACAGTTTTAAAAGTTTGCAATAAAAATTATATATATATCTCAACTTTATAGTTTTTAGGCTATATTTTTTGTAAAAGCGTAAATAACTTATTACAAAGAATATGGCCGACGGGAACCAAATTTATAACCTACCTATCTAGGCATATTTTCTTTGTCGTCAAGGAAAACTACTGTATATGTAAACTAATTTAAGATCTAATTGAATTAAACCATTTTATGTTATAATGACTATGCCTTTCGTAAGTTAAATATCTACTTCATTGAAATAAAACGGTGGTATTAGAATTTAACAAAATTAATATTATATATATATATAGTTTTATTAAAACCTATTGAAATAAGATCATTTTGATGTTTTTATTTTAAAAACCTTTGCAAAACTAATAGGATCCTTATGATATATCTAGGAAATAAATTGTTTTAGGGGATTAAGCTACTATGTTTATATTAAATTTTGTTTAACTAGGACATGATATATTTAAGAAATTTTGACAACTTTAGATGTTCCAATTTTCACATATTTTGGGCAAATTCTAGCAGTCAATCTGTGTGGTACTGTAATCCAAACAAAGGCATGAAGACGGTGCGTGACCACACATTTTGTTACTCTTATAACATTCCAATTTCAGAAAAGTTTTTATATTATTTTGGAACACTTTTAGATCGTGATCCAAGATAAGATCAATAAACCAAACCCAGAATTGTCCCTGCGGCGTTCCTGTGGGTCTTTAAAGTTCAGTCATGAACTTTGAATAGTCCCCAAGATATTTAAAAATATATTCCCATAATATTGAAAAAGGACTGTAACAATTTGAAATATATGGAAAGGTTGTTTAAATTTCGAAGAGTTAAAAATATTAATTTCAGTGAGTTAAAATTAAAATTGTTAGAAACACCCTTGACCCTCTGTTTTTAAACATATAATTATATTACATATCTACCTTTATTTAAAATATCATACACCTAAAACACCTCAAATAATTCTTGCTCAAAAAGTGATACAGGAAGATTCACTCGGGACTGAACACTTTTGTTTGTAATCAACTGATGATTGAAAAGTCGCATTTCAATAATCTAAAATGTACTCTGGCCCATGACACGTAAGGAAATATCATGAAATAAAGAACCGTTCCTTTCGTGTTTCACACTTAACTTATATTCCACATAATAAGTGTTCAGTCCCAAGTGAATTATCCTATATAGAGCTATGAGGCCCTATATTCAATGTGTCTAACTCTGCAATCGGCGCCACATTATGTAAAGCAAGCCATTTGAATTTAAATGTGGCGTTATGGTGAAGATTAATAAAATAGTTTGTATTTAGTGGAATGTTTTTAAATACGCGCAATATTTTGGAGGGTACCTAGTTGAACTAGGTAGCTATGCTTGTGTTTCAGTAGCTGTAATATTCTATTATTTTGGTAAACGATTAAACTTTTCTCTAAAATTGCTTCTATCAGTTTTTGAAAGGACCATTTTCTTTCAGAGTAAAAAGTGTTTGGTCATCCCAGTAATATATCATCCATTCTCTATATTATTATATAAGTACCTCTTTGTTTTGTCTTTCATCTATTCATACGATATCCATTGGTCGTGCGATGCAGGTTCAGATAGTTTTCAGCGCCTATGGTGTAAATAAGCTCGACACGGTCGCCCATTGGAAAGTTTGAGAGATATTATACCTCCTAAAGTTGGCGGAGACTATTTTAAATTACACGTTGCTTGTCCGGGCACTAACGTCTTTGTCTCGCGCCTGGGTGCAAGAACCAGGAGAGGGAGGCTGGATAGAATGTGTAGCCCTTTTTGATGGTATCACAGATTTATTCAGTTTTACTTTGTCCAGCACACCTGTTTTAACTTGCTTGAATATTGGCAACACATTAAAGGCTAAAGATGAGGTGTTTTCCACCCTTGTTCTAACTGGTTTATTAGCCGTGAATTAACTTAGAATAGTAATTTACTTTTAATAGGGTTTTAATTGTTAATGGCTATATTTATCTAACTAAGTAGTTATCTCTGACGCGTGAGAATGAATAAACAGACTATAGACGAATTCTCCAACAACAACATCAAGGGTGGTATGGTAGAACCTTATATGAAAACAACAATCTACATAGTAAATTAAAACTATTCGGTGTCTGTCTGTCGATCTAATGGTCTTTCTCCCACCTATAATAGTAATAGACACAAATCTATCAAGAAAAACTGTAATCCCCTACAGTTTATCAGGCAACACTGTATTATTATTATTAGAACCGCGTCTTACTACCCGTTCGGGTTATACGCACCTACGCTAATGTGCAATGGTAGGGTGATTGTGAGATGAAATGGAGGACCTACAGTTTAACGTAGAATCCGAACCACGGTGGAGGCCTGGCATTCCTCACATTCACAAGTTGTGATTAATACACATCTTGTCAGAGGTGAAGGAAGGGTTTGGCAATCAGATAAATCTGTGCCGTTACCGAGGATTGAAACTCGGACCCCCAGCACAGAAGTCCGACACCATACCCCTAGACCGCCAGGTCACCGGCAACACTGTAATCCCCTCTAGTTTATCTGGCAACACTGTAATGCTTGCTAGTTTATCAGGCAACACTGTAATCCTTGCTAGTTTATCTGGCAACACTGTCCTCGATAGTTTATCAGGCAGCACTATAATCCTCTATAGTTTATCAGGCAACACTATAATTCTCGATAGTTTATCAGACAACACTGTAATACTCGATAATTTATCAGACAACACTGTAATCCCCGCTAGTTTATTAAGCAACATTGTAGTCCCCGCTAGTTTATCAGGCAACACTGGATGTCTCTATTCTATCATTTAATCTAATAAGTTCAGTTTATTACAGATATAAGTTAGACTCTCATTTTTCCTGATACAGTTTTAAAATCTATATCTTTGCACCTTCGCAAAATCTAACAAGGTACAGAACTCGGCAAGGCTGTCCCGCAGAACATTCGTGTTGTAAGGCTGGTATTGCACGCCTTATTGACACGAGCCCACTCACTGAAAATACATAATTCTATCTCGGATTAAAGAATTACATCATCCTAGACCCTGATGACGTCACTTGATGCCGTAAAGGTAGATAACTCTAGTGGAGGACTACAGTGCAGTCATTATTATAAAGTAATACAGTCTTTATTGGAATAGGACGAACAGCAAATAATCAAATAAGATTATTATGATCATACAATGATTATGGTAGTGATAGTTACTAACCTATAGGTCAGACGCCCTGGACAGTATGTCCACCAGTGTAGGCTACCACATTCTTCATCAGGGTTAGAATAGTCGAGCGGAAATTACTAATAACTAGAAATAAAGTGGGTTTATAATAATCTTGGGTGGAACTGCTTGGCAGTATGAGATCAAACAGGGGAGGGGGAAAATACAAATGATTTAAAACTTCTAAAAGCTGTATAAACTCGTGAAGAAAGTTGAGTGGAAGCACTCAAAGAAGATCTTGGTGGAAATTTAAGGTCAGAGAGTTAAATATCGACGGAGCTTTGATTCAACATTTTTACCAGAGCAAGGACATTTTCGGGTGAGATCCAATCCATCTGTAAACATCCTGTTACGGATGTAAATAATTAAGCATAATCCTTAAAATTACTAAAGAAGGACAAATAATTTTCAGTTTCCAAACTAGAATTAATACTTTTTGTCCACCTCAGAACTATTTTTTTTTTGTTTATTATTGTTACATGTTATAAAGAATAAATTTGGTTATTAAAATCTTATTTGCTTAAAGAAATATGTATATTCAACTATACTCACAATTCAAGTGAGAATTTAACAATTTCAAGTATTGCTTAACAATACTTTTAATAACATTATAATATACGAGGCATGCTTCATAGGTAGGGTTCATTTAAGAATATCATTCACTTCAATAATTAAAATTACTCTTTAAATTTAATTGTTTTATTGTTATTTACATCAATGTACATTGTATTTTCTTTTGAACTTGCATCCCATGTATAGCGATGCTCAGTAGAGTGGATTGGTCAAATCAAGAATAATAACCTGCATCAGGAAGTCTTCGGTTGTAAGTGTCCAACTTAAGTCCAAACTTTAGGTAAAGTCCAGGGGTCTTGAGAAAAGGGGTTTTCGTATTACCGCTGAGCAGTTTATGGGGATAAATTTATTCTATAATTAAAAATCTACCTATCTCACCAAAATAAATGGGGTTGGTAGTTGGCGCCCAATAAAACACAAGATTATATATATTATAGATTATAGATTATCAAAAATTAAATTAATTCTTTCATTCAAAAAATATAGAAATAAATACACACATATATTTTTTTTATTTTTTTTTCATTACAATATATACAGGGACATAGAACTTAGTTTTGTGTTAATTCCAGTAAACAACAAACTCGTGTACTGGTATAGGTTTTGTCAATATTCAACCTAAGCGCAACAACTGGTTGGCAATATATATAGGCAGCCCTCTTAAATCAAATCAACGCATGTTGGGTCTTATTCACTTGTTCACAGTCTGTGATGTGTGGCTGCAACAACGGTCTAACACACACAAATATATGGTAAAATCTCGCGATGCACGAACAAGATGTACCCATAGTCCTCAAGAGGAGTGTTTTGAGATACGCCGAGAAACTTTGAGCACCTTATAGGATCATCAAATAAACAACTTCTATTGCATGTCAAAATAAAATGTCAGTTGGTCGTGCGCATTTTGAGAATATACAAAGTGCTCGGAAACTCACGGCCCAAACTGCACATATTCCTAGTTTATTTGAACCAAAAGTAATACAAAATCCCAATACACATACACCCGGAAAACTATGCTAATACCATTAAATTGTGTTCAAAGTTTCGGCGCACAGCGCCTAGAGAGCAAAGCTGTTCAAGCATGTGTGTACAACAAGTTGCATAGGAGTTAGGCGCGTGGCACTGCATATGTAATAATGGCATGCACTCTGTGATGTAGGACCGTTAATTATGACCCTCAGAACGTATTCCTATTTCTAGATGAACTGGTATGTTGTTTACTATTAATTGTGGTATGTTCTGCTGCCATGCTCCATGATGTCGAGGTGTGTAGTGCCGCTCTCCTAACTTCTATGCAACCAGTTGTGTATGCATGCCTGAACAGCTTTGCTCTCCTGGCACTGTACGCCGGGACTTTGAACATAACTAAATGGTATTAGCATAGCTTTCTGGATGTAAGTGTATAAGGATTTTGTATTACTTTTGGTTCATCCAAGATATATGTGCAGTTTGGGCGGTGAGTTTCCAGGTGAGTTTCCAAGAACCTGTATGTAACTTAACGCTATCTAAGAGTTTGTGTATAATGTATAGATTACGTTGATCAAAGAGCAATAGAAGAGAAAAAGAATTAGGGCCAGTATTTTAAAGGTTTTTATAAAAGCAACAAAGTTGATACAGTAAATAAAATATGTTTTCAGCAATACTTTTAGTTTGTTACTCTACGTATAGTAATGTCAACAGTTGTTGAATATCTGTCAAGTGTATAGTAATGTTAACAGCTGTTGTCGAGTAGCTGTCGAGCGTATCATGAAATTTGATGACGACTTCTTATATTCATTTGAACCACTTTGGTGGACGAATGGTCTAAGGCGTCGCTTTCGCAACAGACTAGACTCACGATAACGGGTATATTGGGGTTAAAATCTCGGTCGGGTGTACTGAAGTTGGTACACCTAATCAGGATTCGAACCCCGATCTCCTCATCATTGGATGGCCAGTCTAACACGACAGTGACGACTTAGGCCATTCGTCCACCGAAGCGGGTTGATATCCCATTGTTGATTCTAGGACTTAAAAAAACTTAAATACGCTTGAAGTATTTGTATGGAATACGGAGATTTAAAAATACCGCCATTTTAATAAGAGCGTGTTTATTGTCCAAACATAAAGAGCGCGTTACAGAGAAATTCAGCGCTGAGCTAACCTACCAGATTCTCACTAGAGACCACAGTTCGACCTCCGATCAAACATATTACTCTTTACCTTTCATTATTGTTTTTCACCCTCTCACGGAGAATACTAACAATCTCACAAATAGCCCATATTCACATACGTAGCAGTGGCCACGCAGACAAAGGCGTCAAACTCGTCCAGTCTACATTTCCGGCTGTAGATCGAAGCCCAGGTGTGTGTACTGGGGTAAATTTACCTGAATTATTCTCCACCTTACCTCAACGAAAATCCGGGTACATTTTCACTAAAATTCTACTTTTCTCATCGTTACTATATTACTTTGAATGTAAGAATATTCCAGTGAAGTTGTAGGACAAAGGCAACAAAAACATCTTCCTCCTGTTCTAGTAGCCTATATTAAATAGTTAAATACTCTGATTTCCACAGGAAGAACCTTATTTGATAGCTTGAAAAGTAACTAAATCTGCTTTCACATATTCATACGTCAAATCAGGTGATCTGCAGCTGTCACTTTTGATAGATATGATCACAACCTATAAATAAACACTAATAAAATCGTAAAATGTTATCAAATTTGGCCTCAAAATATGTTTGAATTTTCTAAAAGGCCCTTCCAATAAAAATTGTACTGTAGAAGAAAGAAAACCTAATTCGCTTGGAAAGAGCTTGTTTTTTAATAGAATATTTATAGTTTACCTCTTGGTTACGTCACCAATGATCACCACTAAACCAATCCCGGTAACAAATTAAGGAGGTTCTGAAACACAGTTTTCCATGATTTAATATCTTTTTAAGAATTAACTCTTTATTTTAGCACCGTGTCTTACTACCCGCTCGGGTTATACGCTTATGTACTAATTACACTAATAGTATTAGGTATTAGGAAGGTTATATTTAGAGGAAGTGTACCCGCATTTATGTGAAGGGAGAGAGGAAAACCATTTAAGAGGGGGAAAAAACCTCCCTCATCATACCCGACCGAGATTCGATCCTCGATCTCCCTGTAATCGGGAGTCTAGTCTACTGCTAGAGTAGCGCCTTAGACCATGTTTTTATTGTAAGTGAATCTAGAGAAAGCTGTCCCTCTCACTCACACATTTCCCTCCCTCTCACTCCCTCAATAAACTAGAAGACAGCACGAGGGAAACTCCCAGACCAGAAAGCAGTGTACGGTTCACTTCACCTGGTGACACATGGGCCCACTTTGGGTTCTTGAGGGGTACTATGACAAGTGGGCCCACTTTGGGTTCTTGAGGGGTACGGATGGAGTTTACTGACACATTTCCACGCCCTTCTCAGATAAAACAAAACAGGATCAATAGACCCAACCTCCCCGTCTCCGGAAGACCAGATCGTATAAGCCTTACGTCGAGTCCACGTGACCAACGATGCGAGTCCCTGAAGGTGCTTTTCTCTACTTCTCCCCTCATGCAAATGTGTGTACACATGCTCTTCCACCTTTCCTTGTCCCTACCCCAATAGTTTAAATATGCGGGTAGTTTGAAAAATAGTAAGCGCGGGAAAACAAGCCTAGTTCCTGTCGTCGTCACTTGGAAGCAGCACTGTAGCCTATTACCTAAACCACTTCACGATGGTATCATTCCCGCTAATAATAAGCATGTTGTGCTTTGTTGTGGGAAAAGTGGCAAATTACTGTAATCTTTGAAAACAAAATAGGGGGAAACTAGCAAGTTTATTAAAACTTAACACTAAGCCAATATTATGTCTTAGAAAATAAACTAGATTTATTTAAAGTTATTTTCGTTAAGGTTTTATTTATTAAGTGGAGTTTTAAGGCGCAATCCACCCAATGGATATTAGTTACTTTAATTATTTTTTCAATTACAAAATATGTAATGAATAAATATTTTTTCATTTGTGTGTATAATTTAAATATACAGGCAACCAATATTTAACAACATTTTTCTCTTGTTTCCAAATGGTAAGAAACAATACTGACTTTTCCGCAGTCCCCGTAGGAAATTTAAGGGACAAAACGAAAACTTTGATTTCAATTTTCATTACTTGTAGCTATAGTAAGATATTTATTTTATTTATAATATATTTGGAACGTAATGTTGTCTATAGGCTAACTTGTATAAATTTCATTGCATGCGCTTTCACTTGTAGGCTTACATAAAAACTTAACATTGCTACAAAAAAAATTCTTCTAATAATGAAATAGAAACCATGTATTCATAATTCACTCATTCTGGGAACTAGAACACGTAATATTGACTTACAAGCGGTCAAATACAGGTACTTATCTCAAGAAAAATCAAAAACTTTATATTTGCGTGTGTACATTTTTCAAAAACTGTTTTTATTCATTAAAGTATTTACCTATATTTTGTTGTATTAAATGTATTCACGATATTATATCTTTACTGTTGATCGCTACCATAACCAGATGTAATTTGAAAAGTATTTATTATGAATCTTCAAAAATATGTTTACTAAGTTCAGTAAATATATCTTTATTGGTATAGATAATGATTTTGAATATTTTTATTTGTCATATGAAATTTAAGACACATTTATTTTAGATATAATCCACTTACTTTAGTAAAATTAAAACATAGGCACATATTATAACCTCCTATTATAATGCTGGATGAATAAATAATTGTCACTCAACAAAAATTTAATTTAGGAGCTTTATTTTATGCATTTCACAAAACAAACTGGAGTCCTATTTGTCTCTAAACATTAGACAACCAGTTAAAACCCATTTTAAGTACTTCAAACTTACAACAATGTATAAACATTTCTGTTTGGTTGAACTCGACCGAAAACAAGTTCTCGATGATTAAGAAAGTGTGTCCACTTGTTTGAACTAATAAATTAAGTTGTACCTTCAAACAGCATTCCTATAAAAAGGGACAAAGTAAATTGTAACAAGACCTAGAAAGTTAATAAACAACGTCACAGTACGCTCCAATTTTCATTGGAAGAACCTTATCTTGCATCTAGAAAAACTACAAGATCTACTTTCACGAATCCATACGTCAAGTCATGTGATATACATCTGTCCCTTTTGATAGATACTACTCGTATTAATATTTAGAAAATAACATTAATAATGTAGTAAAATTGTAGCATTGTTGATCACAAAATATGTTTCTATTTTCTAAAAAGCCTTTCTTATTAAAATTGGATCCTAGATTAAATGTGTTGGCATGGTTCAAATCTTTTCAAAACCATGTAATTATCAATTAAGGGAAAATATTAATAATATTAAATTAGACTATGATTATATTCATAACTATCCTAAATTCAAACAGTAAAAATGGGACAAGCTCACCGTGAAATATTTGGTGTCATCATAAATAATATATTTTGTGATTGTCATCGTGAAAAAAATACTTAGAGAGAGAGAAATTAAGATTTTACTTGTGCGAATGTGGTTTTATTGTTGAACCATTTCAATAATAAACAAGTTTAGTTACAGATTTGTATTGTATTCAAAATATGATAGAGTAAAGAGAGAGATATACCAGAATTTTTATATGTCAAAATAAAAACATAGTTTTCTACAAATTACATCATTAATTGAGCTCATTTTACGACTGATAAGAGAGAGAAAAAAAATACTATTCGCAACATTTAATAAATAATCAGGCATTAGCAAATAAACCTTGATTTTCTTACAAATAGACATTTGGAGCACCTTTTAGTCAAATACGGGCAACATTGGTAACATTATATTTTATTATTTATTATTACTTTATGGGGAATGATAACTGCTATCAAAAGTGACAGCTAAAGATCACGTGAGTTGACGTAATCTTGTGACCGTAGCACACGAACATTTGTTGACCAAAGTCTATTGTGACCGTAACACACGAACATTTGTTGACCAAAGTCTCCTGTGACCATAACACACGAACATTTGTTGACCAAAGTCTATTGTGACCATAACACACGAACATTTGTTGACCAAAGTCTCCTGTGACCATAACACACAAACATTAGTTGACCAAAGTCTATTGTGACCGTAACACACGAACATTTGTTGACCAAAGTCTATTGTGACCCTAACACACGAACATTTGTTGACCAAAGTCTATTGTGACCATAACACACGAACATTTGTCGACCAAAGTCTCCTGTGACCATAGCACACAAACATTTGTTGACCAAAGTCTCCTGTGACCATAACACACAAACATTTGTTGACCAAAGTCTCTTGTGATGGCGATAAATAAGGAACAAACCGGACGTGACGTATCATTCTCTGTGTAAGAGCTCGTAGAGAGCCGCAATGTACGTCTGCGCCATCTGGAGCGTCTCGAACTTGGACAGTTTCCTGTCGTTCCCCAGAGACGGAACGACGTCCCGCAGCCGGTCGAAGGCGTCGTTCAAACTGTTCATCCTCCTTCTCTCTCTGGCGTTGGCGGCCAACCTCCTCTTCCGCAGGACCTCCACCCCCGGGAGCTGATGGCAGGTCCTCGACTTGGCGAAGGACATCGCCGCCCTGAAACTGCCCTGCGGTAAGCCCGCCAAAGACCGGACGTCAGTTCCTCCTGGCCTCTCGCAACCCGCAGCACTCGGACTGTCCTCGCTGTTCCCGTCACTAAAACCATCCTGCTGCGATAAAGGATCGTAACAGTAGGAAGGTCCTGTATCCATACATATTGCCGCACCTCCCCCCACTAAATCTTTCCTCGCACCACCACTGACGACGCTGATATCCTCAACACCACGGTCCTGGGTTCTATCCACAATGAAGGGGTAGTTCCCCTCATCCTGCCCCGAGTGGTGCCAGAAGCCTTGGTCCTCCGGGGTGTTCCTGTAGTAGGTGGTCGGTTCCAGGGTGTACTGGAGGGCCTGACGAGGTCGCACGTCCCCTGGAAGTGTCTCCCGGTCAAGATAGCTGGAAGGACTTGGGGCGGACTGGAAGGAGCAGGAGTACTGACTGTCTGGACTGGACACAGGACTGTCGTCAGACAACGCCCCACCAAGGACGGGCAGGAGTTGCTCCTGAGGGTGACGGCACAAGTACGCAGTCGACATCTTCACAACTCCGAGTTGAACTCTTCACAAATATCCACTATGTCAACTTTAGGGAAGATGACTTTACTAAATGCACGTTGTCATAAAACACAGTTGTAGGCCTGTCATTTAAATTCATTATTTTGTATTAATCCCAGCAACGGAAACTCCAGAGTGCCGGTATTTTATTGTCCTGGAAGATGCTGCAAGTAAAGGTGTGTCGAGACTGGTAATGGCTCCTCAATCACATTTGTATTCAAACTATGTTAAACCTGAACTTGAGATGTTACTGTAACACATCCGCTTAGTGCTCCACTAATACCTGTCAGGTCGGAAGAAAGTCTCGGTAAAACACGATTAAACAATATTCTGTTACTCCACTTGTGGGACGAGCCCAACACTTTCTAAATCCTCCTCTCGGTTAGATTAGACACAAAACATTGGAACGGCATTTGTTATTTGTATTAAACAAAATATTTGTATTCAAAATAAGGGTATAGTAATGTCTGAATGACATTACACATTTGTGTTTAGACAAGTCAATCCTCCCCCCTCCTGCCCCCCAAAATTTGGTCAGTCTAAATTGTTTATTGTTTAATTTTATTTACAATTTAAATAGTCTTATTCACTTTGCGGTGGCTGTTTAATTATGTCAACATGTTCCAGAAGCCGCTAGAATGACCGGCGCAATGGTCGATGGGAGTACGTGGACCACGTGGTTGTTTTACCGGGTGTGCGACCACGTGGTATTTCGAGCAACCGTAGTCCCGGAAGGAATGAATGATCTACCTGTTGTTCGTAGTCCTAACACCGGCCCAACACTGACTGAGATTTCCACATCTTCCAAGTCCACAGGTTTCTGTTAGACAGAGAGGAACGACTCTTCAGCCACCAGACTTTGGCTACCGATCACGTGACAAGCAAGGACGGAGAATCTTCTTCTTCGTCTTCTTCTGCTGCTCTTCGTGGTAATGTTAATGATGATGGAACCCATTTTTTTGCCTCAGCTTTTTTTCCGCTTTTTTTTTTAGAGTATCTCTTTCCCCACAAAATAGTTTATTTTTAAATTTGCTTTTCCCTCTTTTGGAAACTCATTGTCTTTATGTTTGACTGCTGCCCCGAATCTTCTGGCGGCGCCTTAAAGAAACTATGATATATACAGAGAGGTAGGGGAAGGGGTAGGACATGTTTATTGTAACAAGGGCTCAGTAATGAACTCTCCATAAGGGTGACTACAACCACCGCTGGGTGTTAACGACAATCGGAAAGTAAAGAATTTATTTTAGTTTTTACTTTCTCGTTTAGGGAAAGTGTTGAAATAGTAAAAATTCAATCTCGTGATTGTGAATTATCTTTCCCCACAGCTAAAAAAAAGTAGTTTTTTCTACCATTTTGTCTGCCTGGTTGTACGTACTGTCCCTGATAGCTACAAGTCGGAACGGTTCAATAGATTTCGTTCAAACTTAATATTTAAATGTTAGGACTCTATGCACGATCGTGAGTTTAATTTAGGGTATTTTACTGATGACTGATTTTGGAAAAATGAAATTGTTCGAAAATGGAGTTAACGAATTAGTTAAAAAATTAATACTGGAGATTATTTTAACGATAAATAACAGTACACTTGTGTATCGTTGAAAATATGATTTAAGGGTGGTTACTTAACCGATGACAGATTTTTTTTAAATTTAAATAGTTAGAAAATGATTTTAAAGATTTTGTTCAAAGTGGGTAAGGAGTGTTTTTGTTTTAATTAATCCAAGTACAATGTAGCCAATGTATACTGGTTTATAAGGGGCAAATCATTCAAGGGTTTACTGATACCCAATTTTGGAAATTTTGTTCCAAGCTTACAGTGAATATTTGGCATAATTTTGTAATTATTTATAGATATAGATTTTAATTACTAACCAAAAGAATATTTCATTTTTACAAAATAATAATAGTAGCTAATGAGATGTTTTTAAAATGTTTAAACATTTAAATAACACTTTTGCTCTCCTCTTTTTACTAAACTATATGACATCAAACTAACCATTCGTTTTTCCAGGCAGTATTATTCAATGTTGGCTCTATTTGAAAAATCCATATCTATATTTTTAAAGCATATTTTAATCGATATGTTTTTTTACCTTTAATGAATGTTTGCATGTAAATTTCACGTTATTTTAGAGAAAAAAACATCCAATCCCTAATAATGAGTTAAATAACTAAATTACTTCTTTAATGACTTGCCTATTTGGTTATTTATTTCTAAGCTATTTTACGAAGTGAGTTGGGCCGTAATTTTTCGCACTTAAGGTGGGATGGAAGAGGAGCCAACAAATTTTTGAAGTTTTTATGGCAAAACATTTTTTTGGTCAAAATAAATTAAATATATGCTCCAGTAGAAATATAGAGTTTAATTTTCTTCTCACGTGGTGACATCAACAGTTGTTGAATATCTGTCAATGATGTTCTGGAATTTAATGACAACTTTTTCTCTTCATTTAAAAAGTTTGTCAGATAATGCCGCCATGCTCATGACAGATATTCAACAACTGTTGATATCAACATGTGGAGAAAATTAAACTCTATGTTTCTACTGGACAATATTTTGTTCATTTTGGCCAAAAAAATAGTTTCGCATAAACAAAGGCCTTTTCTCACGTCTCCTTCCAACCCACCTTAAGCACTATCACACTTAGACACCAATGAGAGGCCTCTAATTTACCTGCCGATAGCACTTCCCCTCTTTCACTAACGAGAATAAACACTCACACTACTATTTAGGCTACAACTGGAACAAACATTGACTTGCATTTAAAAATATATTTTTTAGTTACCTATTCTAGGTAGGCATAAGCTTCCACGAACTTTCTTAATCTATTTCCTGGCAGAAGACTTCCTACCGGACATTCCCTTGAATAAATCAAATATCCCGAGCTGTGGACGATTTAAAACAAATACGTTTACAAAAAAAAAGTTCAAAGGAGTAATTTTATGATATGTAAGGCAATTTTTATATTTATTTAAGCATGTATGGTTTATGTTTCAACGTTATATCTTTAAAATTCACCGAATATAATGGTAAATATATGACCCATGTGATTTACTGGATTGACTTGCCGTTACGTCACAGGTAGGAAACGTCTTTAGCAAAACAAAAAAAAAAAAAATTAAGAGTCTAAACCAGCCATATCATTGGTAGAAACTATTCATTTTGTTCATAATGAAGCCTTCCGAAATATCTCTCTAAATGTTGACCGGAAAGGTCGTAAACACTAAAAGGTAATAAATAAATCTAATTGGACAGCGGTCCTTGGGCCTGTACTTATTTTGTCTTTGACCGGGTATAGGCGCCACTAGAAGAATTTGTTTCAACAAGGAAGGTGTTTGGGGTTGTGGTCAGCGAAAATTGGAAACTTTTTTTAGGAATAGAGGAAAAACTCGATATGTCACAGCAATAGACGATTATATGATTTATTTACAAGACATAAGGAAATATAAGGCAGGGTCTATAGTCATGCATAACGCATACCTAATAGTAAATAGTGCATAGCACATAGTGCACAATTCATAAGAAAAATATAATGGCCTATATCTATAATGAAACGTAAGGATTGAAGTTTTACTTCTAGAAAATTGCTTAACCTCTTTGCATTGATATAGAAGGTCTCTAAAAATACTTCAATTAAAGATTCACTCAAAAAAACGCTAATTAAAATGTATCTTTTGAATATTTAAATTAATCGAGGAAGTGTACTAGCATTTGCGAAGAGGGAGAGTGGAAAGCCATTTAGTAAAAACCCCACTCAGTAAACCTGAGATTTTAACCTAAATCTCCCCGTCATCGTCAGTCTAGTCTACAGCGAGAGTAGCGCCTTAGACCATGTGGTCACCGAAGCGGATCCCCTTTATTTTCAACCATATATACAATCGTAATCATTGGTTCTAAAACAAAGAAATCTCGTTAATAACAAACCAGTATGGCTACCACCAAGGGCGTAGAAATGGGGGGACAGGGGTCTTCGGACGCCCCCTTTGAATAGGATGGACCCTTCATAAGGGGGGGGGGATTATAAATACATATAAAAACTTTTATTGGCTACAAAGCATAGTCAAATTTTCTAGAGGACCCTCTTGAAAAATTAGCTTTCTACGCCCTTGGCTACCAAAAGGCGTGACAAATGGGAACACATAAGCTAAATTCCGTCTCGTGTGTATACTGGCGTTTAATTGGCTTTAAATTGTCTCCTCGCGTCCTCATTGGCTGATGCAAGTGCCGTCTATGCTCAGCTCATTGAATAACGCATACAGAGTTAAAGTTAAATCAACTTTGTGCTTACCCGCCTCGGTGGTGTAAATGGCTAACGCGCTAGTCGTGTTGAGCTCTACTGCCGAGGACGGGGATATCGAGGTTCGAATCTCGGTCGGGTGAACTGGGGGTGGTTTTCCTTAAATGGTTTCTCCACTCTCCCTCCACGCAAATGCGGGTTCACTTCCTCTAAATTCAACCTTTCCGATTCCTAATCCATTAGCGTAATTAGTACTTAAGTGTATAAACCGAACGGGTAGTAAGACGCGGTGCTAATATAATAATAATAATAATAATAATAATAATAATAATAATAACTTTGTGCTTTGTGTCGTATTCACTATTTACTATAATTATTCGAATATGAAGGCCAACATTGAAAATAATGTGTTTCAACTTTTTGTGCACTATGTGTTATGCACTATTCGCTATTATATATGCGTTATGCGTTAATATAGACCCAGCCTAGAGTGTTCCTTTTAAATACGAAGATCAACTAACTTAAGTTAGTTCTAAATTCAAACACATTTAAATTTATTTTATGAATTGTTCTGAATAACAGGAACAGAATTATTGAACCGGATATGATTTTGGAGATAGAAAGATATAACAGGAACAAAATTATTGACCTGGATATGGTCTTGGAGATAGAAAGATACAATATATTGCCCGCTACGATGCATTAGGGCTGAAGCATTTATGCTATAAACGTTCTTTGATTGAAGGAACATTATGTAACTTTGATGACCCATCAAAGATATTTTATCAAATAATCTATTTTATAAATGTTTTAAGAAAGATTCACCTTATAGAAGGTGCTCAAGGGCACGAGTATCAAACTGGTGGCCTGCGGAACTCATGCGCCCATATCACTGATTTGTGAGGTCCACGGAGCTTACGATAAACCATCATGCAATGCGAACATATTAATATTTTATAAACGTTTAGGAAGTAGAACATTTTGCAATGTGATATTTGGTGAAGAAATCTGGAATTTGAGGTTGGTACCAGGTCTGTAATCTTTCTTAGACACGGATCAATTCACAAGAATTGTTGAACTTGCGCAACAAATATGTGTGATGTGTGAATATGTTAAAAGTTGTTTTTCTAGTCCTATAGAAATGCACGAGGTATCTAGTCCTATAGAAATACACGAGGGATCTAGTCCTATAGAAACACACGAGAGATCTAGTCCTATAGAAACACGTGAAATCTTGTCCTATAGAAACACACGAGGGATCTAGTCCTATAGAAACACACGTGAAATCTTGTCCTATAGAAATACACGAGGGATCGAGTTCTATAGAAATACACGAGAGATCTAGTCCTATAGAAATACACGTGAAATCTTGTCCTATAGAAACACACGAGGGATCTAGTCCTATAGAAACACACGTGAAATCTTGTCCTATAGAAACACACGAGGGATCTAGTCCTATAGAAACACACGTGAAATCTTGTCCTATAGAAACACACGAGAGATCTAATTCTATAGAAATACACGTGAAATCTTGTCCTATAGAAACACACGAGGGATCTAGTCCTATAGAAACACACGTGAAATCTTGTCCTATAGAAACACACGAGAGATCTAATTCTATAGAAATACACGTGAAATCTTGTCCTATAGAAACACACGAGGGATCTAGTCCTATAGAAACACACGTGAAATCTTGTCCTATAGAAACACACGAGAGATCTAGTCCTATAGAAATACACGAGGGATCTAGTCCTATAGAAATACACGAGGGATCGAGTTCTATAGAAATACACGAGAGATCTAGTCCTATAGAAATACACGTGAAATCTTGTCCTATAGAAACACACGAGGGATCTAGTCCTATAGAAACACACGTGAAATCTTGTCCTATAGAAATACACGAGGGATCGAGTTCTATAGAAATACACGAGATATCTAGTCCTATAGAAATACACGTGAAATCTTGTCCTATAGAAACACACGAGGGATCTAGTCCTATAGAAACACACGTGAAATCTTGTCCTATAGAAACACACGAGGTATCTAGTCCTATAGAAATACACGAGGGATCTAGTCCTATAGAAATACACGAGGGATCTAGTCCTATAGAAACACACGAGGGATCTAGTCCAATAGAAATACACGAGGGATCTAGTCCTATAGAAATATATGAGGGATTTAGTCCTATAGAAATACACGAGGGATCTAGTCCTATAGAAACACACGAGAGATCTAGTCCTATAGAAACACACGAGGGATCTAGTCCAATAGAAATACACGAGGGATCTAGTCCTATAGAAATATATGAGGGATTTAGTCCTATAGAAATACACGAGGGATCTAGTCCTATAGAAACACACGAGAGATCTAGTCCTATAGAAATACATGAGGGATCTAGTCCTATAGAAACACACGAGGGATCTAGTCCTATAGAAATACACACGATCTAGTCCTATAGAAATACACGAGGGATCTAGTCCTATAAAAATACATTAGGGATCTAGTCCTATAGAAATACACGAGGGATCTAGTCCTATAGAAACACAAGAGGTATCTAGTCCTATAGAAACACACGAGGGATCGAGTTCTATAGAAATACACGAGAGATCTAGTCCTATAGAAATACACGAGGGATCTAGTCCTATAGAAATACACGAGGGATCTAGTCCTATAGAAATTCACGAGGGATCTAGTCCTATAGAAACACACGTGAAATCTTGTCCTATAGAAACACACGAGGGATCTAGTCCTATAGAAACACACGTGAAATCTTGTCCTATAGAAACACACGAGGGATCTAGTCCTATAGAAATACACGAGAGATATAGTCCTATAGAAATAGATGAGAGATCTCGTCCTATAGAAATACACGAGGGATCTAGTCCTATAGAAATACATGATGGATCTAGTCCTATAGAAATACATGATGGATCTAGTCCTATAAAAATACATGAGGGATCTAGTCCTATAGAAATACACGAGATATCTAGTCCTATAGAAATACATGAGGGATCTAGTCCTATAGAAATACATGAGAGATCTAATCCTATAAAAATACATGAGGGATCTAGTCCAATAGAAACACAAGAGGGATCTAGTCCTATAGAAACACACGAGAGATCTCGTCCAATAGAAACACACGAGGGATTTAGTCCTATAGAAATACATGAGGTATCTAGTCCTATAGAAACACACGAGGGATCTAGTCCTATAGAAACACACGTGAGATCTAGTCCTATAGAAACACACGTGAGATCTAGTCCTATAGAAACACACGAGGGATTTAGTCCTATAGAAATACACGAGGGATCTAGTCCTATAGAAATGCACGAAGAATCTAGTCCTATAGAAATACACTAAAGATCTAGTCCTATAGAAACACACTAGAGATCTAATCCTATATAAACACATTAGAGCTCTAGTAGTATATAAATACACGAGGGATACACCCCTATAGAAACAAACATAAAAATTACTTTGACATAAGGTTTAAAGGCCGACAATAAAATCATTGTTGACACCATTAATTCAAATAAAAGATTTTTGGTAAAAAATTGTTTGGTGTGTCTTATTGTTTAGCTTAGGGGGACTACTATTTTCTTTTTAAGATACCAAGTTAAAATTATTTTGTTTAACAACACATATTTATTTAAATGTGGCTCCCTTAGTGTTTTAATGTTCAAGGTGGCCCCCTTAGTGTTTTAATGTTCAAGGTGGCCCCCTTAGTGTGATAATGATCTATATGGCCTCTTATTGTTTTATTGTTCAATTTGGCCCCCTAAGGGTTTTAATGTCCAATGTGGCCACTTAGTGTTTTAATGTTCAATATGGCCACTTAGTGTTATAATGATCGATATGCCCCCTGGTGAACTACTCTCGGGTTTTAGCAAAGGTAATGTTGAATTTCTGAAAGTGTAACCTAAATATGGAAAACAGCTAAAAATGTAGGATGATCCGATATGAAGACAGTCACACACTACACAACAAAACTATCAAATAAGTGATTATTAATTTAAATTAAAAGAACATTTCTAAATACCCAAGTTGTTAAAGTTTCGTAATCCGTTCGTAAATAGTTTTCAAATGAATGGCGTCCACTTTTGTAATCACACATATTGTACAAACTTTGAGGACCACGTGATGTGATAGCACACATTTGATCAAAGGTGTTGTCAATTCTTTTATCGTATGTTTTATAGAATATATATTTTTCTTTTATAAAAGAAATATAGCAGTGTAATTCTACCCCTAGACCTACACCACTACCCCCTCACCAATTCAAGGGCGTATTTAAAGGTATTTTTTCTAGGGGGTGCGGGGCTACGCTAGAAAATTCGACTATAGCTTTAGCCAGTAATATTTAAAAAGTATATATGTGCCCCTTTGAGGGTGGGGGGTGTTTCAGCCCCATCGATCAGGCCCCTTTCCATGCCCTTATCCCCATCACTGTCACATCTTACTACCCAGCCGGGCTACACGCGTTTTAATTCCGCTAAAGCTTTAAGGAAGAGGAGGCTAGAGTTTTGCGCAAATACACCCCCATTCACACAAAAGAAGAATGAGAAACCATTTTAGAAAAAAATGTCCTCAATACGCTCGGCTGGGGTTTGAACCCCGACCTCTCTCTCCCAGCTTAGACAATCCTGAAATTGTGGATCCTAGTCTTAGAGAATTATTAGGTTTTAGAAGATTTTTTTAGTTCCATGACGTCAGCCTACAATCGAGCCGTACTGACCAAACGGCCATCGTCTGTAGGTGAAGATAGTGCCAACCTCTATGGATAGAAGGTATTATTGTGGTAATTTCGTGGAGAAAGATGTTCGATTCTAGCTGGGTGTTTTCCCCGTGGTAGATGAGTCGCTCTTGCTCCGCGGTGTCTGCGCGCATGCGCTGTGCCGTGACCTGTTATTAGAGGCCGCCTGAAGACCACGTGATACATGGACTGTCAATATGTTTTCACCAGACTCGCACCACTTCTGATTGACGTGCGGACTAGCGGCAGATGGGAGAACTAGCAGCGTCCGTCCTCCTAACCAGCATCAGAGGAGTCCAGGAACCAGATGACCCATGGCCGTACCACTCTCGCAATAGCCTGAGTTGTCGCTGACGATGAGAAAGAGGGGTTCGAATCCCAGTCTGGTGTATTTCCTCAATGGTTTCCCACTCTCCCTCCACGCTAATGCAATCGCATCCCATAATTCACCCTTCTTATCCCCACCCCCAAAAAGTCGTTACTAACCAACATTTTCTATTTATTTATCTCTTTTTTTTTGTCACCGCCCGCACCCGTTCGGGTTGTAATCATATGTATTAACTACGCAAATATGCTATGAATGAGTAAGGTTGAATTTATAGGAGGGGCACCCGCATTTGCACGGAGAAAGAGTGGAAAACCGTTTAGGAAAAACCATCTTCAGTACACCCAAACTGGATTCGAGCCCCGACATCCCCGTCATCGACAGTGCAGTATATTGTGAGACCAACGCCTTAAGCCCCTCGACCCCCGAAGTGGATACCAAGGTGTTAAACTCTAATTCTCCACAAAATGACTTGTCTAAATTCACTCGTTTCCGTCCTTTTGAGAGTCACACACATTAGACATTACTATTGCTCCCCCAACAGACCAATAGACAATAGTCCTTCGTCTAACCTGTAGAGTAGCAAGACTGCCACCTTGCTTGGTTCCACTATGGTGTATCTTATAAGATAGGGCCATAGTGGAACACATCAAGGAAAGACTGCTATATTAGAGGCAAACGGCAAATGTATTGAACATTAATTACAAATTAATTCAGCTTTAATTTGAATGGGTGCATTCAGTGGTGGAGGAAACCATTTTTGTTGTATAAAAGGGGAAAAGGAGTGTGGGTGGGGGTAAGTGTTTGAAGTCGATAATAAATTCAACCAAAAAAGTTGTTTATCAAACGGGTCCTGGGGTTTTTCTTCGGGAATGATTTTGGAAATATAAGTCATTTGGAGGATCTTTAAATTAATATACTAAGGCTCAATCTTAGCCTTCCAATACCATCATATAACCAGTTAATATTCTTAAATTGGATGCTTCTAGAAGTTATTTGTTTTTTTTTTTCACTTTCTTGTGTAAAGAAAGTATCGTAATTTATACCATTTTTGACCTCTTGATTATAATTGAACTTAGCGTTTTGATAACCCTCTAACTCAAAAGAGTGGATGTCTATCTGCACTGAGTCTACAGCCCAAGCAGTTTATTGTATTTCACTCAAATTTTATGTTTAGATGTTATATGGTCATATTTTCAGGACAATTAATGCTCTAAAGCTACATTACCGTAATGGAATCTAATTTTTTAAATTTCAAAAATGGCTTTAGCAATTTTGTTCAAAGCGGAAATATATTGAGTGTTTTACATAAAACTAATTAAGTTATTTTAGTTCCTGTCTACAGAGCCAGAAGTTCCGGGTTAGATCTCCAGCGCTTCCAAAATGAATGCGTGTAGCAGTTGGTCTGGGACGGCGTCAAACCCAGCCTCTTGAGGACAACTGAAGAGATACTTGAATAAACAAGAAGCAGCTCCGGTTTAGAAAACTGAGATTAACGGCTGGAGGGCCATGACACCCTGTACCCACAAATGTTGGCACTATCATTGCTCACAGCGGTGGCCACTCGGTTGGTATAGGAGTTTTTAAATTGCCAAGTACCTATTTTTGAAATGTTTGCTCCAAACTATGTAATGATTGTGTCAAACTATTTATTTTTATAGTTGGGTATTTGATGTCGTTATCTCCCGCACATGTCCTACAAGGCTAGATATCTCTACAATATTCTTAATTTTATAGCATTGTTCACTATCCGCAGCTCACACCGAGCTAAACATACAGATAGTTAATGTTATTAATAACGAAGATAAAGATATTTTGAAATGTAGTAGTCAATCGAAAATAAATGCGTAGCCTAGTAGGCTACACATAGTTTACTATAGTTCTTTTGAAAATCGACAGAGCATACCGGGGGGAGGGGTATGACTAATATATATTAGTATTCCTCGTCAATGTTTAGGTATCCAGTTAGAAACTAGTCTCTCATTTAATAAAACACCCACACAATCAACGTTGTTAATATAAATGGCACTTATTTTCAATTAGGTAGGCCTAGTGGTTGTATTACTATTTTAAAATGCATTACTAAATATATGTAATATTGTTTTCAAATTAAAGTCGGAATCATATTAAATATCCAGTTAATAGTATTATCTATCCACGAATAGACACCACAAAATTAATTATTTTTAAGCTTACATTACTAGAAATCCATACTTAACGTCCTTTAGATGTTGTATAGATTTTAAGTTTGGACATTTGTTAAACAAGATAACGTATGGCTATCTCATAGATGTCCTACAAATTTGTGTTGTAATTTTGTTTCGTCAGTAGAGTTTCTGATATTTTGGAAAAGCAGATACCGGTTTGATAAAATTACAAGTTTACAACTAGGCCTATAATTAAACAGTGACAAGTGTAATGTTTTAATTTTAAATAGATAGCGCTTCATAAAAATACCGTTTGACTTGTAAATTGGTATGGTTTTAAAAACTATACGATTAACACGTATTTTATTTACAACTGAGGACACAGTATAGATAATTTATCCTCCAATGATGAAAACAGCAAAAAGTAAGCAAACAATTGAAAATAAGTTCTCGATAGTTGCAATAAAATAACTAGATATACCTATGTTATTCAAAAAATTTAGGGACATACGATATTTTGTTTGGAAATTTTGTGAAAGAGAATATATTACAATAGCATTAAGTATAGGAACTGTATTTAGATATCTTTGGGGTCATAGTACCTTAAATGACTAATTGACGCCATCCTTTAGATATCCTATAGAGCAACGAAAAAATGCCATATTGTAGTGCACTTGGGTAACATCATGAACTAAGGCATATTCTGATATATTTTTAGAAAGATTATGACTTTTATCTTATAATAGCTCCTCAATTTTCAAACCCTAAACTTTTGAATAATGTTCCAAAACCGAGCACCCTCCTATCACCCCTCCAGTTTCCCAGGTGTGATTGGTGAGCGTCCCTCCATCTCATCCTGTTTTCGTACAGTTCACTAAGGCGATATTAATTAAAATATCCTGAAAATACGTTACTGTCTCTTAACTTTAATATTAAAAGTGCATATAACCAGGGAATTTTTAAATGTATACAATAGTAAATTATGGATTAAAGTGTCTTACTGTACTATTTTTGTTGAAAATATAATTTGCCTATGAAAATCTAAAAGAATGCTCCCTATATTCTGAGACGTGTAAAACCCTGGCATTAGCAAGGTGTGGCCGTTTCTTAAGTGTTTCCCAGCCATTCGGGCGCAAATCACACTATTTCTCAACATACTGAACCTGCATCGATTCCCGCGAACAGCAGATCATTTGGTAGAATTACTTAGTTGATTTTTAAGAACAATTTTAACTAGTAATAACGATATTAGAGTGGAAATTAGTGACAGAATACGGTCAGTAAATGCATGCAATTTCTCGGTCAGTAATTTGTAAACAGCTCGCCCGTTGTCAAGGAATGTAGGACTTCGTTTGTGGGGCCCCCAGTTATCTTCATCAGCCCCCTCCCTCTTTACAAAAATAATAATTTTTGTTTAATTTTATTACAGTAGTTTGCACCTATATTCCAATTTTCAAAACTTGTTGCGCTCACGACACATTACTACAGAAACAAAATACTACACATGACTAAAATTACAATACCACCTCACTCAAAGAACAATTTTGAGCCTAACACAAAAAAATAGATTATTTACGTGTGACATTTGTGGTACCAACACAAGCGCATTTTAAAGTTTACTTTAGGTAAATTACAGCGGAAAACCATGGAAACGAAACACTGAACGTTTTAGGTTAAGCAAAAAAAAAAAAAAAAAAAAAAAGTGAACATGACTACCTGGTGGTTTTAATCCTCTTTAACCTAAGCAAGCGTGGGGCCCCCCCCAAATAGTGGGGCCCTGTGTGGTTGCACCGTTTGTACACCTCTAAAGTAGGCCCTGAAGGTATAATATTTAAAAAAAATATAAGAGGGGAATGAACTAAACTTAGAAGGGGTCACATTTATTCCAGGGACAAATCTCCCTCCTCCCCCACCCTGAAAATTTCCTCAGCCTAGCCCCCACTGGGTACACCTTTATTTTAGAAGTGCTCAATGTAAATGTTTAGACTTGAAGAGCGGAGTCTATAACAAGTTTCAAATGTTAAAGCATTATATTTAATCCTTCTCCTTATATAACATAGATAATAAACTCCAGATAGCTTCTAGAGGCATTTAACATTAATATTTATTCATTGATTACTGCAGTTTGGGGGTCATGACCCTCTAACCTCCCTTGGAATACGGACCAGTCTACGGCCTTGCCTCTAGTCACTAGTGTATACCTAAATATACGCACCTTATATCATCAAAGATCTCGAGAGATAGTAGGCACCCAGAGGTACAAAGCAAATGTTGAAGCCGAAACCCCAGACGAATACTACCAATGGATTGTGTTCTATCCTTATTTAGACAAGGTATTAGCTCCATTGAAAGGGAGATTTTCAAACCATAGGGATCTATTAAGAGGACTTGACTGTTTAATCCCAGTAAACGCTGTTAACAAAAAGTTTAGCTACTTGTTACCGGCTTTGGAGTTTTACAAGGATGATATGCAGCACACTAGCAGATATATATTGGAAGCGGAATGGAGCCTTTAGGCATCACACTGGAAAGCTACAGACTCTCCAAAGTAAAAGAATGCTGTCGACACAATTTTTAGATCGAGAAATGTTTCCTAATCTGACAATTCTATTAACAATTTTGGCAATAATACCAGTGACCACATCTTCCGTTGAAAGGTCATTCTCGACTTTGAAGAGACGGAAGAATTACCTGCGCAACAGCACAGGTGAAGACCGGCTAACGTATTTAGCTTCAATGACTGTACATAGAGACATAAAAGTGAATATCTCCAAAATTATCAATCACTACAATCAAAGCAATAGAAGATTCTCTTTCACTTAAGGGTTTGTGACTTTGTGGCTTGTGCTAATAGTTTTTATTCACCTTATTTGGTTTATTTTTATTTTTTTGACACTATAGTTTCCAAGATTTTTTATGCCACTGTTGATAATATCATCAATATTTAAACACTGTTTCTTTCATTTGTATTAGTTTTATTTAAAATTACTACTATGCTAAATACTATTTATAATTATAAAGTTAAAGAATAGCTGTAAAAATCGTACATTGTTACCATGTGTTAAGAATTATTAAACATAATTCTAAATTGTGTAAGCTTCCATATTTTATTTTATCCTTATACTACCTAACTGACAAAACTAAATGCCTATAAAGTATTAAGTATTCCTCTTACAAGCTAAATCACTGGTTAGTGGTTAATAATTATTATAATAATCTAAAATTTGATTATTGCTGAGAATTGAGAAATACAGTTTCTTTACATATTTTCAAAAATAAGCTTTCAGATATTGAGCCTCCCAAACTTGAGTCCTACATACGCCACTGGTTTCAGAATCCGGGGCCCCTGAAGCAGCAAGGCCCCGGGGTTGTAGACTCCCCCCCCCCCCCTTAATCCGGCATTGCCTGGCCTATGTGGTGGCATGAATTCGTCAGGGATTAATTTCATCACTAGGAATACGTGTAATAATTTTTGCTCGCATAAGCCGTTGTGCCATCGTGTTATACACTAAAATCACCAAAATTACTAGATTACTCAGATAAGAAAATAATCACACAATTTGACCTTGGTTGATTTTAAGCGTGATTTGTCCAGTGGTTGGAGCCTTTACACTTTGCCAACCTATAAAAGTCAAAATAGATTTTATTTATTTTTTAACATCTTAAAACTTTCATATTTTGATTAATGTATTATATTATAAAATTGATACATCATAAATAAACATTACTGGCCAAACTAAACATGAAAATATAATTTGCAATTTCATCAAATTGCGTTAATTATTGACGGCTAGGTTGAATGAACTTAGCTTTGAGTTTTCTATGTTGGTACTCTTTTATTGGCGTGGGGTGTAAGTTTTGTTTGTATGGAATCACTGCTAGAAAAAGCTTGCCTTTTTAAATCTTGTTAGTCGCCTCACGCAGTCATTCTTTAATTGATCGCTGTTGTAGTGGTAAATTCCTTTGGCAGATTCCACAGCTTAGTTTCATGTTTAGATTGATACGATGACTCAAATTCGATATACACGCAACCTTTTTTTACGTGGTATTTGTGTGGTACTTGTTTGCGTTTGCTTCGTTTTATATTCAAATTCCAGGTAAGTGGCATTTTTATGAAAGGTTTAGTTAGGCCTATTAATTATTTTATCTTATAAAATAGTATTTGTTTTAATAGTGTGGAGGGATAAAATATAGAAACACAAGATTCCGGCCTATTTATTGTTATATTTGTGTGTTTGAACCTTGATGGTAATGCAATCCTGTGGTCCTTTGGTTAATTATTTGGCAGACCACCCACTGAGCTATAGAGTCTGGCACTTGTAGGCATATTATAATAAGGCTAGATATTACGAGTCGCATGTATTTGCATGGGCCAACAGCCGTTTTTAGTTTTTTAAATGAAGGAGAGACATACTTATTAGAATCTTAGTTAAAAGTAGCCTATACAAATAAATAAAGGCCTACATTTGCAAAAGGAGGAAATTAGTATTAATTAGTCTGATAATTAGAAGAAAAAGTCACACGAATGATTGTAATCGGTAGGCACTTACAGTGATGAATAGCTGGTATGGTCTACACTGGATAGGAAATCTATTATTATTGCTAATATTACGATCAACTTAAGCCTAACGAGTGTTCACTTAACATAACGGTTCAACGGTTCTCATGTTTTTCGATGAAATACCATCATGATGCAGTTAACATAAGAGTGGTCCAGGGGCAAATGTTAAGTAAAGGGTGCTACATGTTCTAGCTAGCGAATCATTTTGTGAGCCACGTCAATACAGCTATTTGATACTCCATGTGTCTATGGAACGCAGATGACTTCTTCGGCATAGTTTGTCTCATCTCGGGAACTAAAAAACATTGTAGCCTCTTGTCATACTTTTATTCTATAGCCCAAGTAAAGCTTCTGTTGGTAGTACTTGCAGCCTAATCAGCCCTAAATGTTTGTGTCCCTTTTATTTTATTATTATTATTATATTATTATATTATATTATTATTATTATTATATTATTATTATTATTATTATTATTACCACATCTTACTACTCATTTGGGTTATACACACTTACGTTAATGTGTGATGGTAGGGTGATTGTGAGATGAAATGGAGACCTACAGTTTAACGTGGAATCCGAACCACGGTGGAGGCCTGGCATTCCTCACATTCACAAGTTGTGATTAATACATGTCTTGTCAGAGGTGAAGGAAGGGTTTGCAATCAGATAAATCTGTGAGGGTTCCATTTTAATGAACATTTTGTTTTTAAATTGTCCAATGAAACCCATTGTTTGTGTTTTACTCGAGTATGTTACTTAATCCTGATCACACATTAGTTTATTTGCATTATTCCAAAATCATGTTAAAATTAAAATGACTGTAATTTAATGTTTGCATAACAAATAAAAGTCCAAAATTGTTGTAATAATTGTATGAATGAAGAAATTAATGGTACATAATCTAGCTTTGACAATTTTAGAAATCCAAGCCTAACCTTAAAATTAAGTGTAGCTTACTTATGGGTGAAAAAAGAAACGATTGATTTTCTCAAAATTCCCTCTCAATTTTGATCAAAATTTGTATTTAGGCACTGTTTGATATGACAAACAAAATGGCAATCCTAATTTTTACTTGAAAATGACTTTGAGGCACTTTACAAAGTGAAAATTTACACTTTTGATTATATATCCTTGCCACTCTGAGGTAGCCCACGAAATAACTACTCATTGCGATGTTGAAGCCTAGGCCTTGGATTTAAAAATAAAAAACTTATATTTGAAATATATTTTCTACAAAATCATTAATATCTGAGCTACAAGCAAATATTTTAACGGAGGTCCTTTAGATGGGAAATTGATTGTCATGCTCTTTGATGAATAGATAGATATTTTCCTCTTAAGTCTCTGCGATTGCTGCTGATATAGAGATCAAGGTTCAATTCCTGATTGATCTAATGAGGGTGGTTTTCCTCTCTCTCTCTCTCTCTATCTCTCCCCCCGCCCACACCATGCAAATATGGTTACTCTTCTTCTAAATTCAACCTTCCTTATCCCTAACATATCAATGATATGTGTATTAGCCCAAACGAGTAGTGAGATGCAATGCTCAAAACAATATGTGGATACGAGGGCCAAGTCTATCATAGTTTATTTTTATTTTGGTGACTATTTTATATCCATTTCCATCGTTTCATTAAATTGATGTCACTTTTTGTCATCCTGTTAATGTTACCCCCTAGGTATTTTTTTATCATTATTTCTCATCTTTGACGACAGTAGGTACCCACCCTGCTGAGTATTTTTCAAGGATTCCATCCCTTGCACGAGTTTAAAAGCCGTGTTACAAGTAATACGGTAAACAATTTGTTCTCTTATTAGAAACCTCAGTTAAAGTATCATTTTTATAGCTTTCCTAGAAGTCTCTTACACTCTTGCAATGGAATTAATATCACCTGCCGGGTGACCTGGTGGTCTAGGGGTAAGGTGTCATACTTCTGTGCTGGGGGTCCGGGGTTCAAACCTCGGTCCCGGCACAGATTTATCTGATTTCCAAACCCTTCCTTCACCTCTGACAAGATGTGTATTAATCTCAACTTGTGAATGTGAGGAATGCCAGGCCTCCACCGTGGTTCAGATTCCACGTTAAACTGTGGGTCCTCCATTTCATATCACAATCACCCTACTATTGCACATTAGCGTAAGTGCGTATAACCCGAACGGGTAGTAAGACGCGGTGCTAATAATAATAATAATAATAATAATAATATCACCTGCCTAATTGCCCCTAAGTTATACCTACACGTATATATTCCAAGTTTAATATAAAGAATATTGGGTCATTTTTATCCATCAATCGATTTGATATAACACATAAATATTAATCAAGATGATGCGAAGCTCTCGAAAACAAACTGAGCTCTCAATTAACCTAATTGAGAGTCAAAGAAAGAGTTGCATCAGGGTTGGTAGGGAAGGCCAGTGAACAAATTAATTGTTATAAACCTGGGCTACACGACGTATGTTGGCTTCTAGGAGTGAGAAGTATTGTGATTGCCTTGTCTGGACTCCATGCTTGCACAAGCATCTTGAGCGGCTACCAATCAAACTATATTCCGAGTACAAGGTAAGCTTGTTACCTTACAGGGCAACTGTCAGGCCTATTGTGCAAACACGTCTCTTGTATTTATTATTATTTGCAAGTCCCTGTTTTTGTGTGTGTACAAATGTTTATTTTATACCATAGGTATGTATGACTTTAAAATTAAAACTAGAGATTCAAACCAATCACTTGTTGTAAAAAATACTTATATATTGTGATTTAGAGTACATAGCTAAAACTGTGATCCCCAACAATTCCACGAGGAGGAGTAGAGGTGTTGTTGGTTGTGGCTTTTTGTGATCTTGTTTACATCGAGAGTAACTTGAGCTCCGGTCCTGAAGGTGAAGTTATCGTGTTTCCTGACGAGTTAACCTTGATACGAGGTGGGAATAACTCGCACTCCTCTGATCTTAACATCGTTGGATGGCGTGACGGCAAATTATCCAGAACACTTTCTGCAATATGCAGGGAAAAGTTGGGAAACTTTTTGATGGCAGGGAAATATCAAAGAGTTAGGCCTAAATTAAAAAAGGACAGAGTAGTGAATTTCACATCTTTTTCAAAACCTTGTGACACCAACTTTTTTGTATACGATGCTAGTTTGTAACATCACTATACACAGAAATATGAGACATCTTTCGATTGTTGCTGTGTATTAACTGTGGAAGAAATCTTAAAAAAATCAAATCTAGTTACTTTAATAATGCTACATTGTTTGTTTTTTAAACTGGGCAATCTGCCTTCTGAAAAAAATATTGGTTTGCTGTGGTGAGGCTGTGATAATAAACTAATAATATATATTTTAATCCAGGATAGAACGGAATAATCTTTGAATTAGGAACGTTCTAATGTCCTGCATCAGTTTGTTTCAAAATGTATCATCATTTCTCTGAGGAGCTATATCAGGCTAACTCGCTTCATTTAAACAATATTTAGACTGGACTGCGAATACAGACCAATCAGGGTTCAAATTTTGGTCAGGTATATCAAGGGTGGTTTTTCCTAAAGGGATATATTATCTCCTCGCAAATGTGGGTGTACTTTTTTATTAAATTTAGCTTTCTCATCCTAACACATGTGTGATTAATACACACGAGTGTAACTCGAACTAGTAGTGAGACACCACGATGAAACCAAGACCATCATGTTTGACAGGGCTGCCACACACCTTGAGAAATGGGCAGGGAATTTAACTGGTCTCTCGCTTGGCAGAAAATGTGGAATTGAAGAACTAAGGACACAAGTTGACAGTTCTTTTCCTTGCCGTCCTTGTCCCTCCGCCCTTCTCACCCTGAAACAACTACTTGTTTCCTTTTCAAGGTCAAACAATCTTGTTCTAAACACCAATGGCAGGACTACACACTGATCACTTTTAATGAAAAATGAAATTTCGTTCTTCTATATGTCAATTTAAGTTGTCTTGTAAAGTTGGGAACTCCTTCAGGAAAACCTGATAAATGAAGGGAATTTTATTTTAAGAAAATATTGGCAACCCTGTTTGATCTTTGGCATTAAAAAATAAACTAGGATGGGAGTTGCATGTTTAGAGAAGATCTGTTTATCTTTCAAAATAACATCTTTGTACGAATTCGCTCATTTTTTCTTTCTCGTCTATTTTAAAATAAATTTGGTGTGCAAGACAGATGGTAAATTGACTGCCCCATTAAAAGGTCACTACCTCTTTTTTTAAGAGCTGAGCATTTTGTTGAATCTCTTGAAGTCTAAATAAAACATTTTTATAGCAAAACTTATCTAGCCTATGTAGATTATTTATAAAATCATATTCAGTCCTTATTTATTTCCTTTGAAACATTTAAAAATAATGACAAGTTTACTTTTTCATTTGTTAGTGGCAAAAAAGTGAGTTTCTAAGTTTTGTTTAAATTTTAATTCACTGATAAATACACTTAAGTTCACCTTACATTTTTAGTCCAGAATTGTTATAGCCAGAACCTGATATTTTTTATTTGGCTATGGTTTACCCACATTGGTGGGCATGCAGACTAAGTCATCAAGATTGTTTATTCTAGTTTGTTGGTGACTGTTAGGTCAGGGCTCGAATCCTGGCGGGGCTTACTAAGGGTGGATTTTCTTAAATTATTTCTCACTCTTCCTACATGAAAATGCAAGTGCATTTCCTCTAAATTCTAATTTCATCATCCCTAGCCCATTATTGCTGGGCTCATTTTGGTCCTACTTTTCCTACTTTTTGACCTCCAGAAGAAGGAAATCGTTTGGTTTGTAGATGGTTTAAGTGTGGATCTTCCTTTTTACTGGCAAGTTAGCATCATAATGTGTCACACTGTTTGAATAAATGTGATGTATGCCCGAAAGCTTGTACAGTATCTTTGAAATTCAATGGTTATAAAATTGTGTTTGGAGGTAGTGTTACAATGAACTATTTCCAACTAGAATATGCTAAATTAAAAGGCTTGTTAAGCTATCCTTGTGCTACCCCATGGAAATACTGATGTTGAATAAGGATTCTCACAAACATCAAACTATCTTACTGACAACAGGACCTGTCTGTCTGAGGCATCCATCAGAGGCATGCAGTCCACCAAAGGGTCTTAAACATTACAACTATCAGTGCAACAGAGTATCATTCACAAAGAATTTCATCAAGAAAGGACATGGGGCCCATAAGTTGTACTTGGCAGGACTCGAAGAAGAGAAAGAATTGAGGCTGAACGGAAAAAACAAGAGCAAGAAGATAAAGAGAAAATAAAAAACTAAAGTGAAGAGTTTCAAGCAATAGGAAAGTTTTGAAAAAAATTGCAGGAAGCTAAAGAGGCAATACAAAAAGAGAACTTGTTAGAAAAGCAAGACTCAGAAGCTAAAGAAGTAGTTCAATCTTACAAGTAATTAGTGGTAGAAGCAAAAGCAAGATGATGATTATATTAATTAATGCAATGAAAATCGATGATCGGAAAGGTTTGCAAATAGCTCAAACTACGCTAGAAAGCTCCAGGAATAGAATTGGAAGAAAGTGACTCTGCTTTTGAGAAAATAAGAAACAAACAAAATCAAATTCAAAAGAGGAAGACAACAATGTTGGACTACTTTTGCACAGTCATTATGAATAAAAGACACCCAATAAAAAACTAAAATAGTGAACACAAAACTATGTTCTATGACCCTATACATATATAGACTTGTAAACATCGTTTAAAAGTTGACATTTTCATTCTAGAAAGTAATTTCTGTTATCATGAAGAGCTAAATGTCCAGGAAACGAAAGGTAACTGATCTAGGAGCATAGACTGGATCTTTGTGAATAGACTAACTTAATAGGAGGGTTATTAGTATTTTATTCCTCACCTGTTCATTCTCCTATTGCTGGACAGCTCCACCCAGTACGCTATAAACCCACTTGGTTTTTAGCGTTTAGGAATTTCTGCTTGACTCTTTTGCACCTTAAGACAGGGTTGCCACTGACCTGGAAAGTCAGTGAAAGTCAGTAAAATGAAAATTGGTCAGGGAAATGCAATTATGGTCAAGAAAGGCTTTTTAATTTATTCCATTAAATTGCAGATTATTTTCTTCAGTGTCTTCAGTAAGAAATCAATTATTTTGAGGTACGATGGTATACTATGTACTCTTAACTTATTATTTTTGAAACCTGATTTGGTTGTGGTAATGGTGGATTGAAAATGTCACATAGATCAAGCTTTAATAATTGTAGTTGATAACATAAACAAATTCGTACACACCTCTAGATTGCCTCATACCAAACCAACTGAAAGTGTCATTAGCGCATAGATGACAAATTTCTCAAATGTAAACTCTCTTTTTTTAAGACTTGGGCTGGAATGTGAACCATTCCAATGAAAATTTTAATCTGCAAGGCCCCTTATTCCTTACTTTTACACTGATCTCTTGACCTTTTAAGAAGTCTTATGAGCCATGTTGTTAAATCTGCTGACTTTGGTAGTAAACTTGTTGCTCTGGATCTCAATTGTTGTCGGAATCTACTTCAGTTTAAAACATATTAACCTTGGGTTCAGTACATTGAAACACCTAAAGAATGTAAAGGCATATGAGAAACACATTCTTGCATTCAGGATGGAATGTCAGAAAGTTGTTATGACAACCGTTAAAAAATTGGTATTATATTCATTGATTATTTTATAATACTAATCAATAAAAAATTAAGTCAAAAGGTGTGTGATAGTATGGCTATAGAACAGGAATAGTGTGCAGGTGTGCAATGGTATGTATATAACAGGAATGGTGTGCAGGTGTGCGATAGTATGTCTATATAACAGGAATGGTGTGCAGGTGGTATGTCTATGAATAGAATGGTGTGCAGGTGTGATGGTATGTCTATAGAATAGGAATGGTGTGCAGGTGTGCGACAGTGTGTCTATATAACAGGAATTGGTGTGCAGGTGTGGATGGTATGTCTATAGAATAGGAATGGTGTGCAGGTGTGCGACAGTGTGTCTATATAACAGGAATGGTGTGCAGGTGTGTGAGGTATGTCTATAGAATAGGAATACCTGGAGTACAGTTTTCCTACTCACACCGTATTGACAGCAATTGTGTAATATCAATAGCTACACATTCCTATCATGGGGAAGGAGGAGGCCATTTTCAGTATTGACCCAAGTGTTATTGATTTGTATTAATATTATGCTACCAGCGGCTTGTGGAAAAGTTAGGGATGTTTTATATTTTGGTCAGGGAAATGAAATCAAGGATATCAGTGGCAACCCTGTAAGATCTGTAAATTTTGTTTGGTGATTCTTGTCTTCACCTTGCCATGGTGGGGGCTTCCCTGGGTATTCACTGTAGGGATTAACACAAATTCTCTCTTTAATGTCCCATTATATTGATTTATAAAAAAGGAGTGATTTAGGTTTGGTAACTGGAAACAGAAAGTCCTGATGGAGTTTTTAGCTTTTGGGAGGGGGGGGGGGACCTTCAACATTTCTTGAATCTTTCCCCTTCTCGCAAATGAAAAAACATATAATTAGCTAATAAACTTATAGAAATGTCTGGGTACTCTAACTTGCATAAATTTGTTTTGGTAAGTTTTAGATTTCTAGGAAAAAGTTTTAAACCGCATGAGCTTTTTATAGTTTGTGACCACTAACATGATTTGTGTGGTAAATCAAACACTTTGACTGTGACAGCCTTGTCAATAAGTTGCTGTCACTATTATGAGAGCCAACTTGTGGGCGTGAAATAGTTTGGCACATCTCTTGTTTTCTGGCATATAGCATATAGGGCAAAAAATGGCTCTCCGGCCCTGCCATAGTAATAGGTATAAATGTGAAACGTAATCCACATTTTACTGTCTGAATTTTGTTGACAAGCAGCAATTATTTCTCTAAAGATAATTTCTAATTATTGGGAAATTTAAATACTCAGCTAATTCTGCACCTAAACATTAAAACAGAAGTGGTAGATATTGTTTCTCGATGTTAACACTTGACATATATTGTTTAGATATAGCATTATGCTAACATGAGATGGTTGTACAGTGTTTGTTTTATAACACATTTACTTAGGGGCATAAATAATATCTAAAACATTAATACTGGATAAAAGAGCTTATAATAATCTAGATACTTAATAGCCTTTAGAATTGTCTTAGGAAACATTTAATAAATGCAATAATCAAAAACCCTTCACCAAGAACTTTAAAAAGGTTAAGCAAGGAATTTTTTTAACGCCATCTGTAAAAATCAGGGAATTCTAGATGAAATCCACCCTGAGTCCATCCTCTCCACATGTTGTAGTTGTTGTGATTGTTCCGCAGGCCTGTACGGAGAGAATGGAGTCCTCCCTGCGAGGACTCAGCTGGAGAACAAGGGCAGGTCTCTGGCCAGCAACCTCCAGACTAAACCAACTCTGCTCTGGCTGGCTCCTTACATCGGACTGGACACGGAGTACATGATGGATGTGCTGGCCCTCATGGGGATGTTTCTAGCGTTCACTGGGCAAGTTCACAAAACACTTCTATTCAAATACTGGGAACTGTGCGAACAGGTCGATAACAACACTTACTCTCATTCACTCTGTAAGGTGTTATCTCGTCTTCTGCCTTGAAATAGTAGGCTGATTATATATATAATACACTTAGTATAGCATGGTGTCCAGCGACCTGGAAAACAGGGAAAAGTCAAGAAATTTGCTTGGTCATGGAAAAATCAGGGAATTTGATCACAGTTCTGGAATTTTCAAAATTCATATAAATAGGCAAATTTCACTTACAAGAGTAAAAATAAATATTTTTTTCCGGTTAATACATACCACAAATTGCTTTTAAAACAGTTGAGCATATTAATCTTAATTTTCAGTCAACAAGTAATTTTGGTACATTTCCACCCCCTCTACCGCACTTCTTAAGCCTAATCTGAGACATGTTTATGCACACGCGTGATCAATTACATAATAGGAAGAAGAAACTGATTGAGAATGTGTTTCACAACAATTTTAAACTGTACTAGTGTGAGGCGATCTTTTAAATGCTCAATATGACCTCACTGAAATCTTTCTAAGATCGTACTACCCCATAGCTCATTGCTTTAGGCTGATACCCTTTATAATGTTTGTAATTTATAGTGACTGGAAAAGTTGTAAGTTTGCTCTGGAAAACCTGTAAAAGTCGGGAATTTTAAAATATTGTTTGTCTGGACACCCTGTATAGTAAAGCCGTGAGAAGTAAATCACGGGCTGTATTTTCTCTTTACAGGTTCACCTCGCAGAAGTTCTGCACCGTTCCAATTCTCTTTGGTCTCTGGTCACTATACTACTCTCTATATCAAGTTGGACAGACCTTCATGTGGTATCAGTGGTATGTATGTTGGTAGAACTGACACTGATCTTAAACATAGTGATTTGGAATGTTCATTTTATGTCATAGTGAGTTTGTTTATATTTTGATGACTAATAATTTACACCTACCGTTAATATAATGTTTGCGATTATGTTTAATTCGGTGATACCAACATAATAAGCAAAGAAATAAGTTAAAAATTCTGACTTTCGTTGTTGGTGTCACTGCAAATATTAGTGATAGTATCAGAGGTTAATGATAATCAGAGTGAAAAATGTACATAAAATATTCGTAACGCTGTGAAAGGGAATTGTGCTTTAAATGTTCTTTTCTATCACATTAATATCTTAAAACCTATTCTGGTGGCCACATGATCTAAGGCGTCACTCTCACAGTAGACTAGACTGCCGGAGATCGGGGTTCGAATTCAGGTTGAGTTCATTAAGGGTGGCTTTTCCCTCTTACCTCTACACAACGGACCTTCTCTACAATTAATACCTCCTCATCCTAACATATTAGCTTTGTTGGTACTACATTAAAGGTGTATAACCTTAATGCATTGGAAGAAAAATTTAAACAATATAATTATTAGGTGTTCTGTCTTATGACTGGTTCATTCCTTTTGTCAGTGAACTTAGACTGCCAATGCACCCTGTCCTTTGCCTCCTTCTTCAGCTCCAAGAATTTTCTTCTCTCCTTCAAGTCATCCTATATTTGGATCCTCCTCCTTAAATTAGTTTGCCATTGTTTACATGTTAATATGGTCATACTAAAGAACTAAATTTATAATACATTATGGTTTTCCATTGTATAGGCCTACTTTAAGCTCTATGCTAGGATCAAATGTTTAGTTATAAGAAAGTGGGGTTTAATATTAATTATAAGTTGTCTAAATCTTAACCAAAGTTGTAAGTAATATTTGTTTTAAATTTCAATTATTAACTTCATTTTTCAGCCTTTAACTTTTAAATCTAGTAGTTTTTCATTTTCGTAAAGTCTTTGTGAGAATCTTAGCTTCATCTAAATTTATTACTTTTACTTTTCACTTTCTAGCATAGGTCTATTTAATCTTCTCTTTACCCGGAAGCTGTGAGGTGCACCTGTGGCTTGCACGTGTGGCCTCACAGTGGAAAGGGAAGGTTTGTCACAAACAGCTAGCCAATCAGCACGTCCGATTAAGCGTCTGTGTTTGACCCTATGTGGAAGGGAAGCGTCAAACGCAAGGCACTTCCCGGTCAGCACGCGAGCTGATAGAACGTATGTTGAAAAGTTTTTTTCGTGTGGATAAAAGCGTGCTTAGAGATGGGTGGGAGGAAATGGAGGCCATGTGGCTAAATGATCACTTCAATCATCACTTTAATCATCTTCATATACTGATTATTTTGGTTCTTCTTTACATTAAGTAACCCTGTGAAAAATGTCTAAAATGTTTATATAAAATAAAACTTAAACTTCTACTCTATATATTTCCACTTATTTGATCGGTGATGTCCTCTACCCCCACCATTAATTTATTAACCCTGTGATGCTCTACTAAACACACTGACTGCTGTTGACCTATAACAACAAGCTGAGAAGGAGAGGAAGAGATTCGACTAGCTACAATACAATATACATATTCCTAAAGTTTTATCTCTCTATATTTCTAGGGATATACTCTTGGAGGCGGGAGCACTCTGTATTCTAGTTGCCCCGCTGTATACATATTACTATATATTTCTAGGGATATACTCCTCCTGGAGGCGGGAGCAATTTGTATTCTAGTTGCCCCGCTTTATACATATTACTACTATATGTATAGGGATATACTAATCCTGGAGGCGGGAGCAATTTGTATTCTAGTTGCCCGCTTTATACATATTACTACTATATTATAGGGATATACTACTCCTGGAGGCGGGAGCAATTTGTATTCTAGTTGCCCCGCTTATACATATTACTACTATATGTATAGGGATATACTACTCCTGGAGGCGGGAGCAATTTGTATTCTAGTTGCCCGCTTTATACATATTACTACTATATGTTAGGGATATACTACTCCTGGAGGCGGGAGCACTCTGTATTCTAGTTGCCCTGCTGTATACATATTACTACTATATTTCTAGGAATATACTACTACTGGAGGCGGGAGCACTCTGTATTCTAGTTGCCCTGCTGTATACGTATTACTACTATATTTCTAGGGATATACTACTACTGGAGGCGGGAGCACTCTGTATTTTAGTTGCCCTGCTGTATACATATTACTACTATATGTCTAGGGATATACTACTCCTGGAGGCGGGAGCACTCTGTATTCTAGTTGCCCTGCTGTATACGTATTACTGCTATATTTCTAGGGATATACTACTACTGGAGGCGGGAGCACTCTGTATTCTGGTTGCCCCGCTGAGATACCAAGTGCAGTCCAGGCGTCGACCTCTCCCACCATCACCTAGTGACCCTGTGTCCTTCTGGTTGGTCCGCTGGCTGCTGTTCAGGCTCATGTTTGCCTCCGGGGTGGTCAAGTTGACATCAGGCTGTCCCACCTGGTGGGGACTTACAGGTCAGTAGGACTGTCTGTAGGAACTTGATGGAGACTTACAGGTCAGTAGGACTGTCTGTAGGAACTTACAGGTCAGTAGGACTGTCTGTCGGAACTTACAGGTCAGTAGGACTGTCTGTCGGAACTTGATGGGGACTTACAGGTCAGTAGGACTGTCTGTAGGAACTTGATGGGGACTTACAGGTCAGTAGGACTGTCTGGAGGAACTTACTGGTCAGTAGGACTGTCTGTAGGAACTTACAGGTCAGTAGGACTGTATGGAGGAACTTACAGGTCAGTAGGACTGTATGGAGGAACTTACAGGTCAGTAGGACTGTCTGTCGGAACTTACAGGTCAGTAGGACTGTCTGTAGGAACTTGATGGGGACTTATCAGGCTCAGTAGACTGGTCTGTCAGGAACCCTGATGGGGGACTTACAGGTCAGTAGGACTGTCTGAGGAACTTGATGGGGACTTACAGGTCAGTAGGACTGTATGTGGAACTTTACTAAGGTCAGTAGGACTGTCTGTAGGAACTGGTGGGGACTTACAGGTCAGTAGGACTGTCTGTCGGAACTTGATGGGGACTTACAGGTCAGTAGGACTGTCTGTGGAACTTGATGGGGACTTACATGTCAGTAGGACTGTATGTAGGAACTTGATGGGGACTTACAGTTCAGTAGGACTGTCTGTGAGGGAACTTACAGGTCAGTAGGACTGTCTGGTAGGAACCTGGTGGGACTTACCAGGTCAGTAGGACTGTTGGAGGAACTACAGTCGGGACTGTTGGAGGACTTACAGGTCAGTAGGACTGTCTGTAGGAACTTGATGGGGACTTATAGGTCAGTAGGACTGTCTGTAGGAACTGGTGGGAATTACAGGTCAGTAGGACTGTCTGTCGGAACCTTGGTGGGAACTTACAGGTCAGTAGGACTGTCTGTAGGAACTTACAGGTCAGTAGGACTGTCTGTAGGAACTTACAGGTCAGTAGGACTGTCTGTAGGAACTTGTGGGGACTTACAGGTCTGTATAATATACATTCTATTATTGTTGTTTGATCTTTCACCAAGGTCTGGACAATTGATGTTTCTAACCTGAGCTATCAGAATTCATCCAGGTCATTAGGTTCTTAATTTTGTGAATGTGGTTCCCACAGCCTTGTCGGTGCACTTTGAATCTCAGTGCCTGCCGACTCCGTTAGCTTGGTACGCGCACCACCTGCCAGAATGGTTCCTCAAGCTCTGTACCGCCCACGCCAGCATCATGGAAGTGGGGCTGCCCATTCTATTCTTCTTCCCCAATCGGTTTGTCAGATACACCGGGTTTTTCTTGCAGGTGAGTTTAGATAACTTTATAAAAGTAATAGTGGGGTACATTTTGTATGTTTGGAGGAAGGTACAAGAAACATTTCCTTCACAAGTGGTTTCTAAAAACTGTTTACTCCTTTCCAACAGCCAGACGCAACACGCCATTGTAATATATATCTTGTGTTTATTTCTTAAATCTGTCCCTTATAGAGATGTTTAGATTTAATTGTTTTACAGATCAAAATATTCATTTTATCTCTGAATCTTGACAGTTTGAAGATAAAATACAAACAGTACATTTTTTAACACTGCATCTTATTACTTGTTCGGGCTAGACACTAATGTGATGGGGAGAGGAGGGTTGAATTTAGAGGAAGTGTACCTGACCACGATTCTAACCATGGTTCTCTGTCATTGTCAGTCCAGTATATTGCGAGAATGACACCTTAAATCATTTGACCTACTAAAGGGGGTAAACTCCTCTTTACTGTACCATCATCTGATTTAAAATTTTTATTCTTTAGCCTTATTTTAAAATTGGCTTGTAAATAAATTTTATTTGAAAAATCAGTCTGTGTGAGTGAGTAAAAATTTTTGGAAATATTCTATAAATCTTTGCTCTCTTTGAAGAAGAATTTAATCTAGCGTTTCTAAACAGCTTTAAATCAAATTTCCACCAGCACACCAGTATGGTAACTGAGAATGGTTTGTTTTTAGCTCTTCTTGCAGGTGTGCATCATCTTGACCGGCAACTACAACTTCTTCAACCTTCTCACGATGTGTCTGTGTATCTCACTACTGGATGATGAATATTTTCGTGCTATTCCACACAAGAAGAATTCTTCTGCAGGTTCGCAACAGCATAATAAATATTATATTATAATCTGTGCATAACTTTGGCTTGGCTTCGGAAAATATCCTGTTTCGACAATTCTGACGCTTCACCAATACAAAAAAAATATTAACAGCTAAAGTACTCCATTTATGGTTTATTAGTATCATTCCCTAGCTGTTGTAAACACAGTCATATTACATTTTTTTTAAATTGAATTGCATGCTGTGATAATTTGATTTATCAGATTAGAATTAAATCTTATAAAAAAATTGTGCAAATAAACATTTTCTAAGTGATTTTATTTTAGTCCATAAAGTAAAAAATTATGCCCAATATATCTTTTCAAGCATTAAACCATTAAAAAAAAGTTTGAACTTGATTCAGCCTCACAAATATTTCATATATTTGATTCGAGTTTGCTTCTCACCCCCTTATGGTTTGTATTTGAGTGTCCCATCGCTAATTCCTATACTTTTGTATTGTTTTAGGTACCAGCAGACGGATGTATTATGCCAGCCAGTTAATAAACTTTCTAGTCCACTTCTTAGTGTTGTATGCCAGTGTGGTTCTCTTTAATATAAGATTGACTCCAAACAACACCCTGGATTTGAATATAGGTACGTTGTAGGTCTGCGCACTCAAGAGTCAAGTTGGCATTAAAACTCTGCGAAAATTTAGTTTTTATACGTAAATCTTGATTCATACTTCGCCGAAAATAAAGCTGAATGGTTTGAGTAGTACAGCAATTCACACACTGTATGTTGACCCATGATGCATTGAAAAACAAACTTACAACAGCTGATTATTAACATATTTTATTTTCTAGTAGATAGAATATATTTTAGATCATTATCACAATGTATGTTTTCAAATGAAAACGCTACCGTGGCACAATCGAATAAATTGATACCCGTGTTTCCATCATTGGGCTATTTCAAATCTCCTTAAAACAGCCAACAAGCTGTCTGCTTGCTTCTGGCTCTACAGCGCATGTGTTGTCATATGCACATGCACATTGATTTGAGATAGTTGGTTTTGAGAATGGATTGGCCCTCCCATGTCGAAAATCTCTCAGGCAGAGCAGACAAAGTAGGGATAAGTTGAACTTCAGCAGAACAGCTCATGACGATGAGGCGGAAATCTTGTGATTGGATTAGCGCTCATCTTAGTTCTTAGAATATCTCAAGTTAAATAAATATATATTTTAGAATAAAAGATTCTTTTAAAGTTACGATAACATAAATTTGGATTTTTTTTAACTAAATTTAATATAGGCCTAGTATTATAAGCTAAAAATAATTAAATCATACATACGAGAATATTGAGGGATTTCATTTGATAAGAAATAAAATCTCTAAATTTAATCAAATCATAATCATCAACTGCTTCCAGCTTGTGACCGGGTCAGTTTAGTAAAATGCCTCCAGTTTCCTCTATCCTTCCACCACTCGTCCTCCTTTAATTTCTTCCATTTCTTCCCCTCTCACTTGGACATTCTGTTATCTGCTCCTCCCATCTCTTTCTTGGCCTCCCTTGAATCAAATCAATTAAACTTAAAACACATTTGGCGGAATATAGACTAAACCAATTTCAGATTTTATGCAAATATTTTTTTTGTCCTTTCTAATTTGGAGGTTTTTTGATTTTCGTGTATGGCTGTGACAGGTTATCTGGATCTATATTTCTCAAGTTTCTGATCTTCCTCATAAAAATGGTATACGCCATAGACCAAAGCTATGTCTTTATCGCGATAAGTTGAATATCCCTCCCTAGCATCATTGCTTTCTTCCCCCCCCCCCCTTTTTACAAACAGTTTTAAGAATCTGGGGGGGGGGGGGGGGGGGGGTTACAACAACACTCTTGAGAAAAACTCTGGACAGACAGATGTCGCATGGCTTTTCTTGTATAGACATTCTCCTGAAGTCTCTTCCCACGGTGATGTGACTATAAATAAGTTTTGTTTTCTGAATCTGAAAACTACATTTTAATTTAGACTTTACATCTGTATCTACCCACCTCGGTGGCGTGGTTAGCTAACACGCTAGTTTTTGTGTTGAGCTAGACTGCCGAGGACTGAGAGATCGAGGTTTGAATCTTGGTCGGGTGAACTGGGGTGGTTAAATATTTATCTTTTATTTTAATGGGATCTTTGGCTGACTTTCATTTATATTATATACAACCTAATATAATTGTTATCACTAAAACTAGCCTTGATTTCTCTGTTTCCCAGCGTTCACTAAGCAAGAGTTTGACTGGGCGCTATCCAAGGCCTTGCCTGCAGTGATCTATGTGGGCCTCTCTTCTCTCACCATACACATACTCAAAGCTGTGATGTTGTCGGTGCTGGAACCTCAGACCACGTCCGCCAAAATAACAACACTCCTGTCAACAGTATTCTACTCTGCGGCCGCAATGTTCATCTTTGGTATCAGCATTGTAAGTCCTGCTATGGTGGGATAAATTTTATTTTTTATATATATTTACATTTATTAATACACCAATGGGTGAGTAAGAACTGGGTGTACTAAATCTCTTATGATCCAAGTCTTCACTCGCAATAGACTGGACCGCTGATGACAAGAAGGTCAGGGCTCGAATCCCAGATGGTGTACTGAGGGGTTTATTCCTAAATGGTTTTCCACTCTACCTCCCATGAAAATGTGAGCACACTTAATTTAAATTCGAGCTTACTTATAATTAGATACCAAAATGTTGCTGTGCTAATTGTAACTGGGGCAGCGCTACATGTGCTAGATTCATTGGCTTGCTAAAATAAAGTTACTTTAAATGTCTGGCAGAATTTATACTATTTACATTGATCCGAGTAGACCTGTTAAAATGACACTGGTAAGTTTTATTTCAACTAAAGTTATATAACTGTTGTTCTCATAACCTATTGTGATTCAACACAAACTTAAGTTATAAAAAACTATTTGAATACAGTTGTAGTTTGATATTATTATTTGCTGTTCGTCTATCAGCCGGCGTTTTATTCTTCGTTGAATCGTTCAGTTTTGAAGAACATATTACACGGGTCATTCCTTATTTAAGTCTTTTAAATCTAACTTTTTTCATAAGAATGCTTCCTGCACTCATTTAAAGAAATAGAATCTGATGTCTTTATATGTGAGTCTTCTATTGATGCATCTCAATTCTGATACTTAACCAAATACAGCTGCACTGGAAACTTTGCAACTCCCAAAAACTTTTGTGACAAATACCTTAGAGCTTTTGTCATACAATGAGGTGGCCCAACGGCTAAATAATTTTATAATAATGGACATTGATGAAAAAAATAAAATAATTAACTAATAAGCGTAAATTAAATGAGGAAAGAGGAAAAAGTGAGAAGAATCCATGCACAAAGGTGGCAGCACTGTAGAGTGTGAACTGTTCTTCTTTTCACTGTAACAACCATATTGTGTTTGTCCCTTTAATATGTTTCTATCCACCTTTCCTGTACCTTCTTCCTAATTTAAAACAATTTGAAATTGAGAATCTTTAATTTCCACAAGCTTATTCCTCAAGAAGTACAAAAGACCTTTCCCTTGGTATTTCCGCACGTCACATACTTTTTGATGGTTCCAGGTTCCCTTCTCGACCCTCCACCCGGTTGGCAACACTACGGTGATCCCTGCGATGAGAGAGTGGCACAGTAGACTAGACCATCTCCACCTCACCAACTCGTACGGGCTGTTCCGCCGCATGACTGGCGTGGGCGGGCGTCCGGAAGTCATCATTGTCGGCAGCAACAACATGGAGGGCCCTTGGAAAGAGTACAACTTCCTGTACAAGCCTGGCAACGTCAACAACACTCCGCCATTTGTTGGTAAGGACCCTTGAAATCCTTAGAGGGGTGCGAGGTACATTTTTTCAATTCATTTACAAAGTTTCAAAGAAAATATTGACAATTAAAATACATAATATACATTTAGTGCCGTTATGTAACTTTATTTGTCAGATTAGAATTAGATATTACAAACAATTGTGCAATAATACCTTTTTTAAATGATTTAAGTGTATAAAGTTATAAAAATAAGCACAATATACAAATTTTTTGAAGGATAAAACCAATGATGAAGAATATTTGAACTTTGATTCAGCTTTAAGAATATTTACTTTATTTGAAAATGTGTACCCGTACAGTGTGATAATACAATAAACTGGATGTGTATTTTCCATGATCTAACACATTCCAGCCCCGCACCAGCCTCGGCTGGACTGGCAGATGTGGTTTGCCGCACTGGGAACATACCACCAGAACCCTTGGCTCATGAGTCTCACATATAGACTCTTGACTGGCCAGAAGGAGGTGCTAAATCTACTGGACAAGGCTAGGAACCCATTCCCTGTGAAACCACCCAAGTACATCAAGGCCAACTTGTACCATTACCACTACACACCCTGGTCTCAGAGGTAAGCTGGTGTTTGTACCAGGCATGTAAGACCTGAGTCTTTGTTTTATAAACGTAGATTAAGTAAAACTTTGTAAAGTAAGAGTACAATATTCTAGATATTGGCATAATCTAGAGAATTCTGGCATGTGTGGTTGGTTTACAAAATCTGTACTCCTTTGGCATGGATCAATGTAGACATTCAAAATTATGACTCCTACAAGCGGGTGCGACTCGATGTAAATGAGCCATTGCCGTCATGAGTTTTGTCCATCTAGCATAACACAGTTTGTACACTCTCCCTATGTGCCCTTTACTTTGTCTATGAGCTTTCTCTATCTCGGAACTGGTTTAAACTCTTCCAAACACAGTTCTCAGGAACACCGCCTCATGTCAAATACCATCTGCACATCTTGTTCGTCTCAGGGTGAAAATAAGATCTGTTATTGATATTCCAGCTCGGAACTCATGTTGTTCTTCTCTCATTTTATTTTCAGTGTTTTTCCTAATTTTGGTGTCTGTTGTTCTTTCACGCAGCTTGAAACACTGGGCTAGCGGTGTAATTCCTCTGTATCTCCCACATAGCTTCTTATCTGCTTTTTATATTTATATATGTGTGTGTGGAACAAGGTGCAGGAAACTAGATGGGGGATAGAAACATATAAAACGAAAGAACACGATATGACTTTTATTTCTTTGTCAAACATCTTCATTACATGACCATACCATCTCAGTCTTGCTTCCTCTACTATCTCATGCACTCCAACATCCTCATTACATGCCCAAAACATATCAGTCTTGCTTCCTTTACTATCCCGTGTACTCCAACATCCTCATTACATGTCCATACCATCTCAGTCTTGCTTCCTCTACTATCTCATGTACTCCAACATCCTCATTACATGTCCATACCATCTCAGTCTTGCTTCCTCTACTATCTCATGTACTCCAACATCCTCATTACATGTTCATACTATCTCAGCCTTGCTTCCTCTACTATCTCATGTACTCCAACATCCTCATTACATGTCCATACCATCTCAGTCTTGCTTCCTCTACTATCTCATGTACTCCAACATCCTCATGACATGCCCATACCATCTCACCCTTGCTTCCTCTACTATATCATGTACTCCAACATCCTCATTATATGACCATACCATCTCAGTCTTGCTTCCTCTACTATCTCATGCACTCCAACATCCTCATGACATGCCCATACCATCTCACCCTTGCTTCCTCTACTATATCATGTACTCCAACATCCTCATTACATGTCCATACCATCTCAGCCTTGCTTCCTCTACTATCTCATGTACTCCAACATCCTCATTACATGTCCATACCATCTCAGTCTTGCTTCCTCTACTATCTCATGTACTCCAACATCCTCATTACATGTCCATACCATCTCAGTCTTGCTTCCTCTACTATCTCATGTACTCCAACATCCTCATTACATGTCCATACCATCTCAGTCTTGCTTCCTTTGTGTACCAGTTAGGGGTGTGCAAAGCTTTGAAACTTCCACTTGGCTTTGAAACAAACATCAACTTCGCTATGAAACAAATTCTGGCTTCGAAGCTTCGTCAATAAAAATATTGACAGTTAAAATACTCCATTTATGTTCACATTTAGCCATTCTGTGCTGTTTCATACATATTACAAATTAATATTCATATAGATTGAAATGAATGTTTTGATAATAACTTGATTTGTCAGATTAACACACAATATTACAAACCATTTTACAACACTAACATTTTTCATTTAATTTTAGTGCATAAGTAATATAAATAACCACAATATAACATGGTGGCTACAGACAGGGAAAACCTGGAAAAGTCAGGGAATTTTTTAATGACAGGGAAAACAGGGGAATGTCAGGGAATTTAACTAAAAATAAGGAAAAGTCAGGGAATTAAAAAATATGTCTAAAAATCCCATTAATTTCGCAACCAAACACTAAAACAAAAGTTAGTAATACCTAAATAAAATAACATTTTTATTTTTTAAGTAACAGATAAAACTGTTTATGTTTAGTAGATACAAACTTTTTTAATATGTGATCAATAATAAATAAAACAAGTCATCATCTACCATTAAAACTGGAAAAAAAGTCAGGGAAAATTGAAAAATGTTGCCTGGAAAACCTGGAAAAGTCAGGGAATTTTGTAAAATATGTTTTGTAGCCACCTTGTATAATATTTTTTCAAGCATAAAACAACTAAAAGAAACTATTCAAACTTCGATTCGGCTTCTAGAATATTTCTTATATTTGATTTAAGTTTGCTTTGAATTGAAAAAGTGGACTTTACACACCACTAGTACCAGTATTTAAAAAATGCTCAATGTGTTGTGAATTATCCTCTGTAATAAAGACTAATTATTTTGAAGGTGGGCCGGGGGCTCATGGTGGACAAGAGAAGAAGTTCGTGAATATTTCCCCATCTATTCTCGAGACCACGCCCCATTATTAGATTACCTGCGCAACCTGAAGATCCTGCCTGAAAAGGGTACGCCTGTCCCATCATCCAAGGTCAACTTTGTCGCCAAGTCTGTACTAGATAACCTCCGTTTCTTCGTCAGTCACGTGGAGGCAAGTGTCCTCCTCTGGTCCATCTTCATGGCAGGCTGCGTCATCATCGCGACCAAGAGCACATCCCAACCATCTCGCAAATAAGACCTACCTCTTTTCCTCGTCTTGTGTTTCACTGGGACTAAAATATCTCTATTGTTAAAAATGTTATGTTTGGTTCAGTGTGTACTGTAATGTACAATTCACAAATTTATTAATGGAATAAAGCATTAGGCTCGAACATGGTTTAAATTAGGAGGGCAGGCCAGCACACTTGACAGATTAATACTGGAGTAGACTGCTTAGATAAAACACACAAACATGTTTTACTAAGAGTTTTCACTGTCACGGACAGCTTCAAGTTAAGAGCAATTCTTGTTTTGACTGGTAACAGCTGATGTTTTTTAGTCAGGATTGCACTCTATGCAGTATATTTTCTATCTATTTAGTCAAAACTGTGCCATATGTACAGTTCAATCTTAACTGGAAAACAATCAACGTTGACAGTGAAAGATAGTGCTTTTTAGTGTTTTATCAACAACAAAATCCACTCCAGTATCATTCGGTAAGTGCCGACTATCTCTTTGTTGTGAGCTGTAATCCACTCTGAACCTCCATTTATAGGCTGCAGTTCGGTCTTAGTTGTTGTGTTAATGGAATTATTTGAAACACATTTCTTTGATTTATATTGATGATGAACTAAAATATTTACTAAAAATAAGAATCAAGATGTTAGTTTCTGTTTCATCTAATGGTTCTAGCTATTTCTAATGGGTGTTTGAAGTTTTCCTTATAACATTGTTGGCTTTTAACATATTTTGGGGGCTCCCAGGTTTTTTTATATATACGTCTTTAAATATAGTTGCTTCAATTTGATAATTTCTCTTAACTTGTCTTCTTTGTCTTTTGTCTGGGACTTTTTAGTGAATTTGTTTATAGCCTGCCATATTCTGGAGACCTTAGCTTGTTAACAAGGGCCGTAAATGTAATAAATAATAAGCACTTTTAATTTATAAAATATTTATCCTAAAGGAAAACTTATTTTCACTTTTTGAGGTACACGAAAGAGGGATGGAAAGAAACACATAAAGGGGAACAAACACGATTTATGGCTTTTACAATGAACACACTTTACACTGCTGTCACTGGATAGGGCGGTAATGGCTGAATCTCTGGACCTAGATTTCATTCTACCTGAACTCGTCAGGAGGGAGTGAAACTAGCAACGCAACTTACTAAAAGAGGAAATAAATAAACACAAAAAGGCGAGAAATGAAATTGGTAAAGAATGACCCTTAGTTTAAAACATGTCAAATACTCATTAATATTAATCTAATTATCTGCGAATCATCTTGAAATCTTTTATTTCTCTATACTAGCATTTATTTTCTTCTGTGCTTAAAGAATATAATCAACGTACCCTCACAAAAAGAAGAGGAAAGAGTGTATTTAGGACAATCAATCACTGTTCACTTCCATCTTAAACCAAATTTGAAATTTTTAAAACTACAAAAATCATCTTCCTTGTGTTGGAAAGATTCTGCTCAATTGATCATAGTTTGAACTCTGGTCGGTATTTGTTGCAGGATTGTGAAAAGTTTTGTCCAAAGTCTTAAGACTCAGGACTTTTCAGGGTACATTGAAACTCTCCAGCTCCTTAAATTGATGTGACATGCTGTGTTTTTTATTTTAACTTTCGAACACACACTTTCTTTAATATTCAAAATTGATAGCTTTGTGAATCATTGACATGTTTTTCCCTCCATTTCTTTTTCATGAAAGCTGTTTCATTGTTTTGACTCACTTTACCACCAATGTAACAGCCCTTTGCCCTCCCCCCTCTTGCTCATAAAGCTGTTTCATTGTTTGACTCACTTTACCACCAATGTAACAGCCCTTTGCCCTCCCCCCCTCTTGCTCAGCTACCACGATATTGATAGATTGATATTATTACTCGCAACCAACATTAAATAACAAGAACAAACAGAAATTCAATTTGCTAGAACTTTTTTTGTTGTTTGTTTACAGCGTTTAGATTTATAGAACTACGCTATTGCACTATTATTTGTAATATATTCTTAGTTTGGTAAATATTATAATATATTTTGTAAACTTGCTATTATTATATTTTTGTTGATAATTAAGTTAAAAAAAATTAGATTAATTGGTTATATTTTAAGATAAGACTAATATTATATATTATCTGTACTATTTACATTATTTCTGTACGAATTACATTATTTTTGTAAAGTTAGAGTAAAACAAATTTATAATAGGTTTCTCAATTTATGAATTAATTGCAGAGCCCCTGGGTTATGGAAAGCAAAATGATTGGATTTCGTTTAGTAAAATTTTGAATCTCAGCATTAAAAATCGGTAAAGAAAAGGAATTATTTGGCTTGGAATGGAAAAAAAAATTCCTAAACTTGAGTGGTGTGAAATTTAATTTCATTGAAGCAACCTTTTCTGACATAGAAGAGTGATCTAAAGATGTTCCGATTTGCTTACATTTCGTTTCTCAATCTTTTTGGTGAACTACTAATGCAATCGTTAAAAAAAATCTGTTTAGAGTACATTAAACCTAGTAATAATTTGTTCAAGTTTAAATTTTACAATTGCATAGCATCACATTGATATAACTTTATTTTTGTAGGAATGAACATTTATCTGTAAAGTCTTTTTTATTCTTGTAAAAATCTTCTACACAGTAGGATAGGTTTCTGATAAGGAAAAAGGTCTTGCATGCTTCCATTCCTACAAAAATTGGTGCATAGATGATCTTACTATACTATTATATAAAACTACTTTTTTCACCCTCTTAATTTAAGCAATTATAAATTGTCTTGTTGATCAATACAACGAAACAAAATACTAGAAACATTTGAAATTATGTGTGTTTACAACCTGTTGAGATAAATACATCACCAGGCAAGATTTTCACATATTGGGGGCGACAGACTAGAGAAGATGAAGTCATTCCTCATTCAGTTTTTTCACTTTTTCTTGTTAACTTACTCGAGGACAAAATCCACTATGGAAAGACTTAAGCTGTAGTCTGCTAAGGACTAACCTTCTGTGCACCTCACTTGGTTGTGTCATTTCTTGTAAATATGGCCACCACACACTCGTCTTAAACCATTAATCCTCCTGATTTACTCAGCTTCGTTTTTATATACAGGCCTAAGATTTGTGAGAAAAGGAGAAAACATAAAACAAGTGCATTGATTAAGATTAGATAAAAGGGGAAACGGGTGCATTGACTAAGATTAGGTAAAAGGGGAAAACTTACAACGGGTGCATTGACGAAGATTAGGTAAACAAACAATATGGCTTTCATAATTAAAAAATATCACTGAGCCAAGGTTTTTGCGCTTGACATAGATTAAAATAGGTTTTAACAAATAGTAAAATTCTTTGGGACTATTGTTTTTATGTTAAATTTAGATAAACATACTCATTAGAAGTTGCATGAGTAACTCGCATAACGAAATAGATTCATGTTTGGCCTATATTCTAGATTTTTGATACTTAGCTTATTTATATTTTGAACTAACATTTTGTTTTTTCATGTCCCTAATAATTAGGCCTACAAACCTGTTCACTTCTAGCATTTATATTTGACTATTTAAATGTTGATACAATTTATCCTTTTTTTCCCACACTAAGTCATATTTATGATTCAGATAACTACTTTAATTTTGTGTTATTGGCCATGAAGAGTTAAATATTTTTCTACTGTTACTATTTCTTGAGATATATAGCTCCATTGGTGTTGTGAGTAATATTTAATGGTTGAATATGGACTACAATTTTATAATAGTTTTCTGTATCATATGTGTGTTAATACCTATTTATAAATATGTAAATTTAGCATCTTTAATGTATTGTGTACCTCAAAAATAATTGTGTGTAATGTATTTCACACATGAATGTGCATCATGGAAATAGTATGGGAACACATTGGGTTAAATGTAAATTATAGTGTGGAGGTTGAAACGTGACTGTGTTGACCTTGTTTGGGTTTTAGAAGCTGTGTAAGAACTCGTCTTTCAAACATAATTACTTTTAGGCTACTTTGTCCCACAATAGTTTCATTTCCATGCAATATATTATCCAAGCTTGGGAGATGGAAATTATATTTAGCTTAAGAATAAATCTACATCAAGTTTCATATTCGTAAATTGGAAACCAGGACCTTGGCTTAGTTTGCTAATGCTTAATACCACCGTCCATCCAGTCACATCTGGTTGTACCACGGAAAGTGGCACTAAGTAGCTTGCTCAAAATATACTGACCCTTCCCTTCCTAATTTGAAGGAGGCCCATCCCTGGGTTTTTGGCTGTATCCAAATAGTCATGAGGATCCTTGAAGGGCTTCTGCTTTATCACCTCGACAAATTTACACACCCCTTTTGGTGCAAGACAGACTATTCAAATGTTTTAATAGAAATTATGTTCTTATCTTAAAGGGAATAACTACTATCAAATTATTTATTAATTAAATTTGTTTTTACTTCTTAATACAATAACATAAATTGTTAGCTGTGGTGATTTTTGTGTAATATAAAATGGGGGGAAAACTTGAATTTCTAAACTCGCTCAGAGAAAAAAATTATTAAAACCGTTGCCAGCCAAACACCACACCAAGGTCACATGAGTACTTCGTGTTGTCATATTCCTTACATCCAAGGACTATGAAAGATTAACACGCTATGCTACAATTTACTCACAAACCACATGTGTCAATCTGACACATTTTAATAAGCTCGACAGTTTTGTGCTTCGGGTGAATCACTTGATTGTACATTATCTCCCATTGTGAAACTTACATGTTTGCTTATTCATTTGTGTTTTGAAATAATTTTATCTGAAACTCATAATTCTTTATTATAGTTTTCAAATGGATGTATTATCCATCAAACCTAATTACTGAAAATATAATGTTGTAAGTTCAAACAATGGTGAGGAGTAATGGATTCTCTATTTGCTAGTATTTATAATAGAAGTGTGTGATGTATGTTGAATTAATAACTATCTATGCTCTAATTTACAATTTGAAGAAAGGATCTTTTTGATGTCTGTGCACATGTATTGTGTGGTTTTGCAATTTGTACTTCTTATTAATAAGGTAGATATAATTAACTATCAAATTCCAATCTCTAATATTTAAGTTTTGACTGCATTTGCAAATTAATGTATTGAGGGTTAGTTGAAAATATTAACAAAATATTTTTTAGGCATTACTTCTATTTATTTTAATATTTCATATATGTGAAATAATTGTGTTCATATAAACAAGAAATGTGTTGTCCTGTGTGTGGAAATGAATTTATAATAAATCTCCATGATTAGTAAAAAAAACCTGCTTATAATTTGTTAATTAGTTTTATGGTTTGAATTTTGATGGATAGAGTGCAGACTTAGCTTATTGATGCTCGAGAAGAAATTGTTTAAATAAAACACTAGACTAATTAAAGACAAGCTTCACTTCAAAAGACAGCTGCCTCATTGATACATCTGTTTAGCGACATTGCGCCGGCCTCCTACTGGACTCAAGTTTGTTAACAACTACGGTACATGCTGCATGTCTGAATTATAAATGGCTTATAACTGTTTATTTTACTTATAAATTATGTATTTATGCCATCTCATCAACTGTTTCTAGCCTGTGGCCAGGTCATTTTAGTAAAATGCCTCCAACTTGCTCTGTCCATGCACCATTAAGTCATGTACTCCCTGTATCCCAACTCTTTCCCAGATAACTTAATTCCTAATTTTGTTTCTCCTGATAACTCCACAACAACATGCTCCTCACAAACTTCATTCCCATGGCCTCCACTTTCCTAGTCTCTCTTACATTCAATGTCCATGTTTCTGCTGTACATGTGACAATGGGTGCAAAGTACGCCCTGTACAATACTTCTTTACACTTCCAAGGGCACTTCTTCTCCATATCAGGTCTCTTACACACCTGATAAGAACAACTCTCCATAGCAGGTCTCTTACACACCTGTAGAACAACTCTCCATAGCAGGTCTCTTACACACCTGTAGAACAACTCTCCATAGCAGGTCTATTACACACCTGTAGAACAACTCTCAATAGCAGTCTATTACACACCTGTAGAACAACTCTCCAATAGCAGGTCTATTACACACCTGTAGAACAACTCTCCATATCAGGTCTCTTACACACCTAAAGAACAACTCTCCATATCAGGTCTCTTACACATCTAAAGAACAACTCTCCATAGCAGGTCTCTTACACACCTAAAGAACAACTCTCCATATCAGGTCTCTTACACACCTAAAGAACAACTCTCCATATCAGGTCTCTTACACACCTAAAGAACAACTCTCCTTTAGCAGGTATCTTACACACCTGTAGAACAACTCTCCATAGCAGGTCTCTTACACACCTGTAGAACAACTCTCCATAGCAGGTCTCTTACACACCTATAGAACAACTCTCCATAGCAGTCTCTTACACACCTGTAGAACAACTCTCATAGCAGGTCTATTACACACCTGTAGAACAACTCTCAATAGCAGGTTATTACACACCTGTAGAACAACTCTCAATAGCAGGTCTATTACACACCTGTAGGACAACTCTCCATAGTAGGTCTCTTACACAACTATAGAACAACTCTCCCTGCTGTTCTCTTCTCATTAAATCCTCTCTACTTCCACCTTCTCTCCTCAATCACACTTCCAAGATATATCTGTTCTACTCCATTTATGACCATACAAAATGAATGCAGTACAGTACATGAATTAGCAAGTGTAAAAAATGCAGAGATTTCCTTTATAACAATGGTCTGAACCTGTTATGTAATAATGAAGTATGGGTGTACTAAGTATAAGCAAGAAAACCTTCATTATCTGATGAGATGTCAACTGAAACTCGCCTTGGCCATCAATAATACAATTTAAACTAAGGAATCACCAAAAGTTTTCCTTTATTTTGAACATATATTCGTGGTTATAAAGTTTGTTGTACTATCTTTTAACTATGATTAAATAATTAAATTCACAAATGACACGGTATTTTATAGCAGCACTAAGGATATTGGATACAAAGAAGCAGACAAAACTATAAACCTGTGTGAATACAATATTTTCAATTCAATACAAATCTTTGCTTACCAATTCACATCCAATCAAAATTGAATATTTAAAAAAAAGTTTTAAACCCAAAGAGAATTTTATAATGAAATATTTGGCTAAATCAAACTTTCTTTAATTTAGTCTAATAACTTAGTATATTGTGTCTTAATAATGACTAGATTTTATATATTACAAGATTCACAATTTTTTATAGTCAATTCTAAAAATGAATATATCGCTAACTTCTTTAAAAAGTTAAATTCCTTTGAACCTGGGATTTATTTGGATTGGAAATTTCAAATTTAATACAAATCCTAGCAAGATTAAGGTACGGATTTGAAAGTGCGATGTTTTGCACAAACTAACAAAAACCAAACCCTTTCTTTTGTTTATATTTTCAATTAATGACTGGAACCAACTTGTTCAATATACAGTCAAGACATGCACACTAGTCTAGTCCAGTTTTACTGATTCAACTCTATGCAAACACAGATTTAAAAAAAACTTATTTGTGACTAGGGTTGCTATGATTAATTTTAGAGATTTCTGCAACAACAAAAGTATTGGCATGCCTGGAAAAATATCATAAAAAAAAGTTTATCACAATTTAAAAGTATTATACACAAATATTAACTTTTTAAATCTTCCTAAGAGAGTAAGGGCTGGTTCACACGTTTGCCGAAAATATAGAGCAGAAGCTGCTTGAGTGTCGCAGTAATTCACACGCTAGCAGAAATATAGGTTGACCCATGATGCTTTGCAACACCAACTAGAAACACCTGATTATATATTTTATTTTCTTATGGATAAACAGATCTAAGATTTGTATCACGATGGATGTTCTCACATTTTTTAATTAATTCATTGAACAAATTACAGAAAAACAACTAAAGTTGGGGCGGATTCAATATTTTACGAGTCCGAATTTGAATCTTGAAAAAAATTCTGGACATAAATAATATATATAAAATAAAGTAAATTGAGCAAAAACAATTTGTAATAAATAAAATGATAGAATAGTAGGAAAATAATAGATCTCTACGCTTCTATCATTTTATTTATTACAATTAATTGAACATAAATATAATATAAACAAAAAATACAAATAGTAACTAAATATTAACATTCTTTCTTATAATCCATTCTTTATAACATTCATACAGTCAGTTAAGTGTTAAATTACTGGTCCGGGGTCTGGTTGTAGAGTTAATTCTATAATTATAATTGGTCATGAACAATGACCAATAAACAATATTAGAGCTCTAAAAAAATTTCAATTGAAAAATATAAAATAATAATTTTTTGAAGTGTTTTAATCTCAAATCCGAATTTTTTTCGGACCCTCGAAACTTGGATATCCTTAAGGATTCGAGGGACACATGCACTTTCTATTAAACATATTATAATTTCACAACAGTAGATGCAGTTGTCTGCTAGTATCTAGCTTTGTAAACGATAGCAAATTGAGTTATTTGGTTTTGAAATTTTATTGGTTCTACCAAGCCGACATTTCAAGTTAAGTTGAAACCTTGCAATTGGTTTAGAGCTCGTCACATGATTATGTTTCTACTCTGCTCCTGTTTTTGGTGAACGTGTGAATCCACAGTCAGAATGAAATATGTAAAATCTTTGGCTTCTTAACAACTCTTAGCTTATTGATAATCTCTTTTAATATCTTTGGTCGAATCCACCGCATCCTTACAGCCATTGGTTTCCTTAGTAATAGTCAGTGTCTGTTTCACTGTTCTAAAGATCACTTAGTCGGAGGTTTAGTCCTCATCCTCCATCTTGTTCCTCTCCGACACCCAGGTCTTCGTTGTCTAGAGGCTCAATGGCAACATACGCGGCCGAGAAACCTTTACTGACGATCGTGTCGTCAGAACGAAAACGGACCAGTAGAGCTTCGTTGATGGAGATTATGTCTGTCGGGTTCTGTAAACACTAAAACACTGTGACATATCTTGACTTAATATTCAAACTAAATTTAAATTTATAATATGTCACGCTCACAGACGAGACTTGACTGCCAATTTCTGGGAGATCGGGGTTTGAATCTCGGTCAGGTGTTATTTTTCAACTGATGAATATTATTGGCATGCTTGTATTGTGCTTTTGATAAACTCACTAATTCAGCTTGTTTTTCCAATAGGTATTGGGTATCCAACTCCCTATCGAACCCGGGATTTCTTTAATAGTTTTAACTAACGCACTAGTTTCATGATGATCTAGACTGCCAAGGCTGGGGAGTTTGAGGTTCAAATCTAGTTCGAGTGAGCTGGGGGTGGTTTTTCCTAAAATAAATTTCACTCTCCCTCCACAAAAATGTGGGTTCACTTCCTCTAAATTCAACCTTCCCAATTCCTAATCCATTAGCATAATTAGTACTTAAGCGTACAACCCAAATGGGTAGTTAGACACGGTGCTAAAAAATAAATAAAAATAAAATAGTTTTAACACTAATGAAGATATGTCCTGGCAGCACATAATTGGTCCCATCTTCTCAATACAACCATTTACAACAGCAGCATATATGGAAATATTCAACACTTTGTCAATCAAATGGACAACAAGATCTCCTCACTGGATATTTCCAGCAGGATGGAGTGACATCCCACATATCACAAGCCAGCATGGTCGAAATTCAGTCCTTTTCCAGTGACCATCATTTCAAAGGGACTTTGGCCACCACGCTCGGTTGATCTGACACCAACTTATTATTTTTTATGGGGATATCTGAAAGGGGAGTTTACAAAACAAACCACGAACCATTGACGTCTTGAAAGTAAACATCACCAAAGAAATTCACACAGTGAAAGCGGCAAGGACTTTCCAAAATAGGTGCACCGGGTTCAATCCCATTTGGAGGCAAATGGTGGCCACTTCCAGTACATTTTGTGTCATCACAGTTCTCACAAAATGAGGTAGTTCTGCTTCAAATTTTGTTGCAATATCTTCATTAGTGTTAAAATTATTAATGAAATGCGGTTTCGGTAGCGATTGAGACACATGTACATTTTACTGCTGTAAATAGGAAATGCACCAACATCCAGTTGATGAGGAATAAAAAATCAGACCGTGAAAGAAACAACTCCTAAAGAAATTATCCACGATTCAAATGCCTTTCTCCAAGCTCAATCTGCTGGTGGAATTAGACAACTACAGTTTGGTGGGAAAGACAATATTTTTATAGACATTCATTGTCTCAGAAGTCACCATCCCTTTTTTATTCTCTAAAAAAACCTTAAAAGTAATTTTCTTTGCTTTTATTTGGTCTTCTTCATATTTAATTGAGGGGTGTGTGAATTCCATTTTTTAAATTTGAAGCGAAGCTCAAATCGGAATATATAAACTATTCTAAAAGCTGAATTGAAGTTCAAATATTTTTTGTTAAGTGTTTTGTATGTGAATAAATACTATAGTGTGCTAATTTATATAGCTTTATGGAGTAAAATTCCTTAGAAAATGTTTCATCAAACTATTGTTGGTACAATTTCACTCTACTTTGATAGATTCAGCTACAATCACAACATACAATTCTATTACTTCAGGTTATTTAATTAGAATATTAATTTGTAATGTACAAAACAACTCAGAATGGCAGTAATTTGACAAAAATTAAATATTTTAACAGTCAATATTTTTATTTGCAAATCTTTGTACAATCCAAGCCAGATTATTTTTTCCAAGTAAAGTTGAAGCTTCGTAAACTCTTAGTAATAACAGAGAATGTTCTCTGTGCCTGACCTACCTTACCGCTGACCATCGTACTGCCGACCAGCTTACTGCCAACCATGTTACCTCTAACCACTCACCGAGTTCCCACAGAATCTCCCGTAGGAAGGCCCTGACGCGTCCAACCCAGCATACACCTCCACAAAGTCGTAGCCGCAATCTTGTTCGTCCTCCACCTCGAAAGTGAGGAACGTGAGATGGACCGAGCGGCCTGGCGGGGCCTCTATCGCCCAGTCACAGTCGGCACGGTTCCCGTAGTTATGGTCGCCATACTTGGAGTGCGAGTAGAGGTGCTTCACGTAGTTACCTGCTTGCAAGTGGCCGCCACAAGCTGTAACAATACTTTTATTATATTTGTAAGAAGGTACAGAAAGGTGTATAGAAACATATAGAATGGAACAAACACAATATGGCTTTTACAATGAGAAGAAGAACACAGTTCACACTTTACAGTGATGCCACTGGACAAAGAGGTAATGGCTGCATCTTGAAGAGAATCTATCGTTACTGACCAATCCCCTGTCTTAGGTCTCATTCTATCAGAACTTATCAGCAGAAAGTGTGAAAGGAACCCTGTAAATTAGATACAAGATTATGCTCGAACCATAAATAGCATCAAAGTGTGGTTTCCTATATTCTTTATATGAAAGGACCGAAATTGAAATCAGTTAAATAGTTTTTTTCATTTTAAAATAATAATTAAATTTTGTTGTATTTTTTAAATAAAGTCAAACGAATCCAACATTATTTAAAGGAGAATACAAAAAACTGCACCATGATGAGACATCTGACTCAAGCTGTATTACCTACCTAACCTCGACCACTGGTACATACCTGTATTGTGACTAGCGAAGAAACCTTTTCTCTGCACCTTGACCACTAGTTCATACCTGTATTGTGGCTAGCGAAGAAACCCTTTCTCTGCACCGAAGCATCCGACTTAAAGACCATGAACATTTGGTTCCCGGACGCAAGTATTGGGTGAGGTATCTTAGAACCGCAGAACCGGCCAAGTGTGTGAGAGTCAGGTGAGTCTCCATCGTAGATAACAATGTGGTCATATGCACACTCCTGGTGGGGTTCCATCTCAAACTCATTGAACACCTAACACAATCAGAAGACAGTGTTCATTTCAGGCCAAGTCAGGGGTTTATTTCAGGGCCAAGTCCTGGGTTTATTTCAGGGCTAAGGAATGGCTTTCATTTCATGGCCAAGGCAGGGGTTATAGAAGCTATTATTAACAATTAGGCGTGTGCAATTGTCACTTTTTAAATGCAAAGCAAACTCAAACCGAATATATCAAACATTCTCAAAGCCGAAATGAAGTTCTAATATTGGTTGTTGATTGTTTTGTTTGGGAATATTCATACTAAATCATGCTTAGTGAGACATCTCATTCTAACCTGATAACACCAAATTATCATCAAATCATGCAATTCAATTACAATTTTCATTGATGTGATGTCTTGGGAGGGGGGGGATGAGTGAAAGTAAGTGACTGCCGCTACAGAAGATGTCACAACTCACCAGTTTGATGTGATGTCCCGAGAGGGGGGAGGGGGGGAATGAAAGTAAGTGACTGCCGCTACAGAAGATGTCACAACTCACTAGTTTGATGTGATGTCTCGAGAGGGGGGAGGGGGGAATGAAAGTAAGTGACTGCCGCTACAGAAGATGTCGCAACTCGCCAGTTTGATGTGATGTCCCAAGAGGGGGGAGGGGGGGAATGAAAGTAAGTGACTGCCGCTACAGAAGATGTCACAACTCACTAGTTTGATGTGATGTCTCGAGAGGGGGGTGGGCGGGGGGATGAAATTAAGTGACTGCAGCTACAAAAATGTCACAACTCACCAGTTTGATGCGATGTCCCGGGGTGGTGGTGAAATGCCACACACAGTCTTTACGACTAGGGTAGTAGTCGGGGTAGTTTGGGCTGGATATTGTCCCTGACGGGGCTGTGATCTCGTATTTGCACCCCCCCTCTTTACAGTCATGTTTGTTGTCGTGAAGCGTGAAACCGTTGTGACATGAGCAGGCGTAAGAGCCAATAGTGTTGCGACATTCGTGTTGGCAGCCGCCATTGTTTGTGGCGCACTCATCCATATCTGCAAGGAAATGGTTAGTCCAAATTAGAAAACTGTACTTATTAATAAAATACAATTAATTCATAACCCGCTTCTGTGATGGAATGATCTAAGGCATCCCTCTTGTAATGGATTGGATTGTTGATGATGTGAGATTGGGGTTCGAATCCCAGTCAGGTGTACTAATAGTGGTTTTCCACTCCCCCTCCATGCAAATATGGGAATACTTCCTTTAAATTAGATCATGTTATTTTTCCAAGTTTTACGTTTCACACGTTATTGCCTGTGAGAAACTAATATGAAGCTATTGAAGAAAATAGAGTCGCTCCACACACACATATCGATGTAAACAGCTACATGGGTGAAACACCCCCCCCCCTTCGTCCCCATTCGCCATTACTTCCCATCCCCTCTCCCATCCAAATTTGCTAGTTTAAGAACCATACATGTCAAAGTGCGCAGGGCTATCTGGTAGTGCTTAGGATTATTTCTAGCTGTCAAGAGATGGCAATTCGTAATAAAAGATATTGGCGCATAGCTGGCGGTCCACTTTGGTTCTTTGAGCAAACTTTCAGGATTAAGACTTATTTGAGCTTATCTGGTCCATTCCAAGATTTACTAGGGAATAGTGCGCTGGGGTTAAATCATAGTCAATACCATCGGGTAGCTATCTCTTAATTATTAGAGGGGACAGAATTAACCCATTCTAGCATCAAATTAAAAAAATAATATTAAATTCATACTAAACGAATAATATGAGAACTGAATTATATATGTGTCATAAAAAAGTTACCTTAATAATTCATGCATTACTCCAATCGTGGATTTTCTATTTTTTTCTTTGACAGTGCTAAGAGTGCAGATTATTGGAGTAGGGCGGGTTCCCCCTCTAACAATGCCGTTGGTAAGTACCGTTATCAAGCTCATTCCATCTTGGGGTTAACACCAAAGCTCGTCCAACTGTCAGGTAATACTCCCAACCAAATAAAGCCCATGAAACAGAAAACTGACCTATGAAGAAGACGGCGGCAAAGCCAGACTTCTGCACAGAGCTGTCGGACGTAAACTCGACCCTGAGAGCGTTCCCCTCGACGTGATGAGGGAGGCTGACGGGTGCCGCAGAAGATCCCGTGTTTCCTCAGGATGTCAGCGCTCATCTTGCTGTGGACCTCTACGCTGTCGTACTCACATTCTTGCTGGTGAGATCACAACAAAACAACTAAATGACTTTGGTGGTCGCATGAGGCCCTGTCACTGATTTGGGCGGCCTCAGACCTCATGACAAACCAACATATAATGCAAACCTATTCTTAAATTTATAAATGTTGAGGGAAAACAACATTTGGGAATTTGGCATTATTTGAGGAAATCGGTCATGTGAGGTTGGTACCAAATTTGTAATATTATTTTCAACATGGATCAGTTCCGAAAAGTTGTTGAACCTGATCACCAAATATGTGCAATGTTTGAAAGCATACATGCAGGTAAACAGTTTTTTCTCATATGAAAATGAACCAAATATCCGAGCGATTGTGGCTTATGGACACACGTTTGTCAACAGTAATTTTGGCATGAGATTTAAAGATCAACAATGAGCCCTACTCTATTCTTTTTGTAAGGTACCTAGTTGAAATGATTTTTACCCATGAATATGAATATAATTCTTTTTTGTAATGCGGCCCTCACACTATTTTCAGTTTTAAATGTGGTTCATTTGATGAAACAAGTTTAACAAGCCTGGTCTAGCGGGTAACTCCCGCAATAGACTGGACTGACAATGCCTAGGAGATTGAGGTTTGAATCCCAGTCATGTTACTTAGACTGGTTTTTACTAAACGGTTTTCCATTCTCCCTCCATACAAATGAGGGTATGCTTCCTCTAAATTTAACCTTTTTTTAATTCATCACACATTAGTGTAATTAGTACATATGCATATGACCCTTACAGGGTAGTAAGACATGGTGCTAAGAAAAAACTAAATGGTTTCTGTAAGTATTAATAGTTATTTAGTAGGGATGTGTAAAGAACACTTTTCAATTCAAAGCGAGCTCGAATCGAATGTATGAAATATTGTCGAAGTTGAATCAAAGTTCAAATGTTTTTTTGTTTTTTGTTTTATGCTAGAAAAATATTATATTGTGGTTATTTATATAACTTCATCCACTATAATTACTTAGAAAATATTCTGTTGTATAATTGTTTGTAATATTTAGTTTTATTCTAATCTAAATCAAACAATTCAATTACTTCAGAGTTTTTCCCATATGAATTTTGTCTTGTACCGTACTGTATATAACGACTCAAAATGGCAACAATTGAATATAAATTGAGTATTTTAACCGTAAATATTTTTGTTGGCAAATACCAAAGAAAATGATGAAGATGAAGTATGTAGGTAAAAGACCGCAAGGAAGACCAAGAAAGATATGGGAGGAGCAGATAACAGAAAGTGTACAACTGAGAGGATAAAAATAGAAGAAGAAAATGGAGGAATGGAAGATGGAGGCATTTTACTAAATAGACCCATTCACAGACTATAAACAGTTTATGAAGATGATGATTTTTTACTGGCAAAGTTTTGTAATTGTTGATGCCTGAATTTGTTTTAAGCGAAGTCGAAGTTTGGAACACCCCTAGTTCAGGGTATTGTGAATTGTGTATGTTATATGCGAGTTCCCATAAAACATCCTAAACTCCTACCTGTGATAACCACTCAACAGTAATGTTAAGCCATCATTGAGCTGAGTTGACTTTAGTATTATCTTGACCAAAAGACATACATACCAATCTCTCCTTTTGGTTTTAGAAGAAACACGGACATTAATTTTGTAATGGAATGTCTATCTAACACGATGAGTTACCTGAAAAACCTGAAACAAAAGAAAATACATTTTTATACATATGTTTATGATAAAAACATAAAACAGGAGTTGTTAGATTTTTTTTTTAAATACAGAATCCTATAATGTTTGACTTTTGTCGGTAGCACCACCAGCTCTTGTTCCCTCTCTGACATGACTCGCGATGTATCGTGTTCTTGTGTTGGTAACACTGCCAGCTCTTGTTCCCTCTCTGACCTAGCTCGCGAGTGTATCGTTCTTGTGTTGGTAGCACCACCAGCTCTTGTTCCCTCTCTGACATGACTCGCGAGTGTATCGTGTTCTTGTGTTGGTAACACCGCCAGCTCTTGTTCCCTCTCTGACCTAGCTCGCGAGTGTATCGTGTTCTTGTGTTGGTAGCACCACCAGCTCTTGTTCCCTCTCTGACCTAGCTCGCGAGTGTATCGTGTTCTTGTGTTGGTAGCACCACCAGCTCTTGTTCCCTCTCTGACATGACTCGCGAGTGTATCGTGTTCTTGTGTTGGTAACACCGCCAGCTCTTGTTCCCTCTCTGACCTAACTCGCGAGTGTATCATGTTCTTGTGTTGGTAACACCGCCAGCTCTTGTTCCCTCTCTGACCTAACTCGCGAGTGTATCATGTTCTTGTGTTGGTAACACCGCCAGCTCTTGTTCCCTCTCTGACCTAACTCGCGAGTGTATCATGTTCTTGTGTTGATAACACCGCCAGCTCTTGTTCCCTCTCTGACCTAACTCGCGAGTGTATCATGTTCTTGTGTTGGTAACACCACCAGCTCTTGTTCCCTCTCTGACCTAACTCGCGAGTGTATCATGTTCTTGTGTTGGTAACACCGCCAGCTCTTGTTCCCTCTCTGACATGACTCGCGAGTGTATCGTGTTCTTGTGCTGCTCTCTAGAGGTTGATAAAGGCTAAAAATAAATAGTACGGTGCACACCACAGATTTTCCTGCTCCTTTACCTAAAGTATTGAAATATTTACTTAAAACTCATAATAATGTTAGACAAAATAATAAACATTGTTGCAGAAACACAATGGAAAAAAGAGCATCACATCCTGCCAGAGTGTGTAAATGAAATAATATACACTGTTACAGAAACTTATTGAGAAAAGAGGAACATCTCTGTCCATCAGAGAACTACCAATTTCCCAAATTTTCATTTAAAAAATACATTTGCTTAAAGAATGAAAACCATTGGTTTAAAAAAAATATAATTCAATCTTTTTTTCTTTTTTTTTTTAATGCTCCTACAGCTGTACTCTGATAAGTGATTTCGTATCTCAAAAAGTTGTAAATATATGATCAAAAGTGGAGATACCCGCTTTGGTAAAGAATCCCCAAAGCCATTTTCCTGGAAAAATGAGACTTGCCTTTTGGTAAAGTTTACTTTTTTCTCTTTTCGCCTTCAAGCAAACTACCCTTAATTTTAGGATTAGATGTAAACTGTAATTTCAAAAGGCCTGGTTTTGGCTCTATCCCACTGACAGTCAAACGACATTGCAAAAACCATTTTTTGGGTTTCAGGAGGTCATGAAACATTGACATCCATCAAAATCTCAGATTCAATTTTTGTTTACGATTCAATACTTTTTCTCTCCAAGGGGTTGTGAGAAAGTAAAACAGGCTAAAATATAACAAACTACAATATCAGCTGGTATAAAAGAACTCAATAACTTCAAAATATGCTACATATAATCACAAACATTTTATATATGCTATATAAAACACACACACAATATATACATACATGAAAAAAACAAGAAAAATTCAAATACAAAATATAAAAACTTGGAAAAAATAGTATACGAAAGTTGCAGACTTAAATCAGAATTGATAACTGCCGAGCCAACACATTCCCTTTATTAGGCAACCCGCTCACCGACAGTGCTTAATTTCCCATTCTCAGCATATGGGGTGGTTTAGTAAAAATCATTAAGTTAGGTTTAAAATGAGTACAAACTCAAAAAAATTAACCATGTGTAGTAGCCACACGGCCTAAATTGGGAGGCGTGTTTGTATAATATTGTAGTGTTCTGGATTGTGAATGACAAAACGAGTGTTGCGCAGTGTCATGATTAGTTTGTAAACAAAGAGAATAGAGGCGCTGACCACATAAACAGTGTCAGCATTCCAGAGGGGGAAACCAGGCCAGAATAAAGATTAGTGTGTACAGCTAACAGGGCTGACTAATCAACATTGAGTATAGGTGGCCACTCTGCCCATTTTGGGGGCTACGCGGGCTAGGATGCCGGTATATCAGTACTTGTATTTGAGAGCTACCACTCAAAACAAGGGTACCGGGTTCGGAAACCATGTAGGATCACCTAGAGGTCAGAGAGGTCATTGGTTATTCCTTGAAATACTTCGTTATGTCAAAAGCTTCCAAATATACACACTAGATAGAGCTGAGCTTACGTTATTTCCCTCCAGGTCGAAGTGGGTGAAGTTGAGCGTGATGCGGTATTGAGGGGAGCAATGATCTCCCAGACACAGTTCTTACTGCCAGGATAAAACTCTGGGAAACTGGGGCTGGTGATCGTCCCATTGGGGACATCAAACACTCCGCCACAAGCATCTGGAACACAAAGAGTCACTTCTTGGAGAGGCAGGAACCAACTCATATAAACATGTCCAACTCGATATCTGGACTACTAGCGCTCAAATACCAACACTCCGCCACAAGCATCTGGAACACAAAGAGTCACTTCTTGGAGAGCCAGGAACCAACTCATATAAACATGTCCAACTCGATATCTGGACTACTAGCGCTCAAATACCAACACTCCGCCACAAGCATCTGGAACACAAAGAGTCACTTCTTGGAGAGGCAGGAACCAACTCATATAAACATTTCCAACTCGATATCTGGACTACTAGCGCTCAAATACCAACACTCCGTCACAAGCATCTGGAACACAAAGAGTCACTTCTTGGAGAGGCAGGAACCAACTCATATAAACATGTCCAACTCGATATCTGGACTACTAGCGCTCAAATACCAACACTCCGCCACAAGCATCTGGAACACAAAGAGTCACTTCTTGGAGAGGCAGGAACCAACTCATATAAACATGTCCAACTCGATATCTGGACTACTAGCGCTCAAATACCAACACTCCGTCACAAGCATCTGGAACACAAAGAGTCACTTCTTAGAGAGGCAGGAACCAACTCATATAAACATGTCCAACTCGATATCTGGATTACTAGCGCTCAAATACCAACACACCTCTTTGAGGAAAACATCTCTCCACTATTGAGGTATTTTTTTATGTTGGGAAGAAGGTAGAGGGAAGGTGGATAGATACATACACATGGGAACACATAAAATATGGCTTTTACAATGATCACCTTACACTGCTGCCACCGGACATGCAGTTAATCGCTACCTCTTGAAAAAAAAATCACTCCCCAACAAATGAAAGTTCTGACACTCAAACAAAATGTCAACATTCATAAATGGACCATTTTTCACTGTGAGCATAATAATTCTATTTCTGTTTCAATTTAACATAGTAAAACTTTGAATGTACACTAACATAGCTTTTGCGTTCCGGTTATCTTACACAAATCAAGCATGGTCGGTTTGATTAAGCATTTTTTTCTTCCTATTATATAAACTTTTTTATATTTTATTTAAACCATATTATTGTACAGTATACAAATAAATTAATGTCTCTGTGGTCATAGTTCCTGGCGATAGATCCAGAGGACCCTGTTTCAATTCCTGGCGCTTCTAAAATGTATCTGTAATGCAGTGGGTCTGGAAAGAGGTCAACGCAACCGCTTGAGAACAAATGAGGAGCTACTTGAATAAAGAAGTTCTGACCCCAGTCTAGAAAACTGAGATTAATGTCTGTAGGGCTCACTGTGCTGACCACATGACACCCTCTATCCACAAAAGTTGGTACTCTCTTATCCAACAGACGGCACCTGTTTGGCCTGTATAGTTTGATTGTGGTCTAATGCCGTGGAGTTTTCATATAAATAAATCACTAACATTTTGTAATATGCTGCATGCATGGAAAAGGAATGAAATTGTAAATGTTTAGGATTTGTAATTGATATTAAAATTTAAGAATTGTAACTGTGACATCTCTAATAAAAGGTTTGTTTACAATGAATACTTGCCAACATCTGCTCAGCAAATAAAAGAACGATGGATGTTAAGTTTTCAGTCCAACTCACTCTAACGTTGTCTGTGATGTATATAATAACACAAGCATCCAAAATTAGAGAAACAGGGAGTCACAATACGAGCACTAAGGGCTGCTTGATAATATTCAGAGATGGCAGGGAGTGACTTCAAAACTGGGGTGGTGAAGGGGGCATTGCTCTCTCTGGAAATATCCCCTCCCCCCCCCCCATATAATTGGCCCCTACCCTCTATTATGAGAGATGACCTTGAATCAATCTCCAAAAACCTTCTACAGAAGTATAATTTTGAATACATTTCCAGACAAATATCTTCCACTCCAAATGTCTTCTAGTGGCATCCAATTTTCAAATATTTGCCGAGGGAGGTTTATGGATAAGGTTCCCCCGCCTTGGTGTTGATATGTTCTAACTTTCCCAATGATCCCAGTCGTTATACCTTCACAGTGTTTGCCGTCAGAGTGTAGCTCGTAGCCTATCTCACAGGCACACTCATATCCTCCCAGAGTGTTGATACACTTCTGCTCACAGCCGTGGCTCTCCAGAGCGCATTCGTCAAACTCTGGAACATTTCACGTCCAAATGGAGACAGTATTCAACACACCGGATGGAGAAAAAATAGTTCCACTTACTTGGCTAGGGAATAAGTTGAATATTCTAAAACTCAGATTGAAGTTTAGATATTTAAAAAAAAAAGTTTTATTCTTGAAAAAATATTATATTGTGCTTATTTATCCAACATTATAGACTTAAATAACTTAGAAAATGTTTTATTGCACAGTTGTCATTTGTAATATTTCACTCTAATCTGATATGTCAAATTATCATCAAAACATGCAGTTAAACTACTTCAGGTTTTCATGTAAATACTATTTTGTAATGTACTCTTCATTCACCCTATAAGGTATCTGTTATACCTTGTCTATTAGACAATTTTCCTACCTTATAGGCAATACCATATGGAATAATGCAAGGTAAGACTGCCACTTTACAGGGTGAACCAAGGGTACATAGGTAACCCCTAAAAAAACCCTATAATTTAACAATAACAATGAATAATTATAATTTTAGATTTCAATTATATGTATTTTAAAGCTTCAAGTTCATCTTTTAGCCACATATTCAAAGAAATTTCAGAAAAATAAATTATCATTTTTAATTATATCCAAATAAAGATATATTTCTTGGTAGTTTTTAAGCTTTGGAAATAGATGAGCATTTCTAAATTTTCCTGAGGGGGCTTTAAATGTTATAAACTCCTTCGGCCCAACGAATTTAATTAGTATATGTATCAAGGCGTGTACAAAGTAGACTGTACACACCTCGTCTAAACGACATTGCTATTTATTTCTCTTGTCCAGTAAGATAAGATGTAACTATTGATTATAAATAATTATTTGACTTTTAGTATTTTATCTCAAGTTTAATTTTATTCATCCAGCAACTTAGTAGGATGGTATGAACACATAATGTGGATGGAAAAGGAAAGAATACCAAGGAAAATGATGGAGATGAAGTATGTAGGGAAACTACCACAAGGGAGACCAAGAAAGAAATGGATGGAGCAGATAACAGCAAGGATGCAAGTGAGAAGAGAAGAATAGAAGCTATTGAAGGAGGAAGAGTGGTGAAGGATAGAGGAAGAAAGTAGCTCGGCCACAGGCTGGAAACAGTTGATGATGATGATGAATTATTTGACATAATGATTATATAATGAAATAGATCCAAATCAATGAACTCAAATATTTAAAGGTATTTACAATGACAATAATGTACTCAACCTTTCATGAATATTGCGGAGAAACCAGCCTTCTGCACTGACCCGTCTGACACAAACTTTACAAAGAGCTTGTTTTTGGTAGAACGGATGTCGGAAGGAACCTTGTAGCCACAGAAGGTTCCTATCAATGGACTGTCCGGGCTATGCCCGTCACGGATCTCCACATTGTCGTAGACACAGTTGTCGTGGTTCTCAACCTGCACATATAATATAACATTTTAATTAAAATACATATATTATATGTGTGTATATATTTGGGGGGGCAAGTGGTACAAATTTTCAAAAAAATAATATCAAACCTTGACTTCACTTTAAAAAAATCCAGCTTCAACAATTACTCAGTGTCACCAATAAAATATTGAAAGCTAAAATACTCAAATATTGCTGTCCTGAGCTGTTGCGTTTGTTACAAATTAATATTTATAACAATAATAAAACATTTTCTAGTGGATTTTAGTGCCTGAAGTTATTAAATAAGTGTCGTATTTTTTTTCCTTCATAAAATAGTTTTTTAGAAATATTCAAACCTCGATTTGGCTTAGAGAATATATTTGATTCGAGTTTGATGTAAATGGAGCACAGAGAGCGTTAATTTTATTTAGCACAGCATTTGAATACATATTTTTAAAATATACCTATTAATACAATTCAGCACCTAGCTAATAAATATATGCATTGAAAGTGTGAAAACCATTTGTAAAAATGTTAAACAGGAAAACAACTCTCGTAAATGAATTTGAACCCTGGCCTAGTTTTACACATCGACCACTTGTCCAATCAAGGTTCTTGGTTCTCTATGTTGAAGAGTTGATAGAACCTGTATAAGGTTGGTATTTCTTTGCCACATGACATCTTCCTCAGATGCTATTAGTGGACCTATTACTACAGAGTCATTTTCATAGGAAGGGCCTTTTAGAAACATGTTGTTTTGTGCTCAATATTGTTAACATTTCACTATATTAATATTGTTATTTATAGTTATTAATGATATCTATCGAAAATGAAAGCTACAGATCACAGACCTAGTTACTCTTCCATTTGTTGGAGATCATTCTTACGATTGTAATCTAGTACCTCCTGAAGAACGTGTCTTGTAGCATCAAAATATTCAAGTGTTTGTAATAAATGTTGTATTTTTAATTTATCCTTAATTTTTACAATTATATCATATTTGTTTAGTTATATATTATAAAATGCTTAATGGACTTTATTCCATACTACAATAAAAAAGTCTATTATTAGTTTCTAGTAACATTGGAACATGGTATGTTACATAGGAGACAAAATTCCCTCATAATAATGAAAGTCTGATCAGGGTCTAGTAACATTGGAACATGGTATGTTATATAGGAGACACAATTCCCTCATAATAATGAAAGTCTGATCAGGGTCTAGTAATAGTGGAACATGGTATGTTACATAGGAGACACAATTCCCTCATAATAATGAAAGTCTGATCAGGGTCTAGTAACATTGGAACATGGTATGTTACATAGGAGACACAATTCCCTCGCAATAGTGAAAGCCTGATCAGGGTCTAGTAACAGTTGAACATAGGTATGTTACATAGGAGACACAATTCCCTCGTAACAATGAAAGTCTGATCAGGGTCTAGTAACAGTGGAACATAGGTATGTTACATAGGATACACAGTTCCCTTGTAATAATGAAAGCCTGATCAGGATCTAGTAACAGTGGAACATAGGTATGTTACATAGGAGACACAGTTCCCTCATAATAATGAAAGTCTGACATGGCCAAGCTATTCAGAACTGTTCAAAGTCTACACATATGTTTTGAAAGTCAGCTTTGCTTGTGAATAGTTACATACCAGTAAATTACATTTAGCAAAACATCAGTAAGCATGACAAGTAGGTGCAAAACAAGGACAAGGGGTTCTTGTTTTCGGAGAGTTTTTGGAGAGTGTTAAGAGTGTTTTGATAGTTGACGGCAAGGACCACCTAGGTAGGACTTAAGTCGTTCTTGACCAGGACGAGGTGGAGTAATTCAAATTCTATGATCGACGTATTCAAGGACTGTTTGCTAGAATGACTGACTTGGGCTATAACTTTCATAGTATTTTACCAATTAACTATCTACATCACATTCTGTACTTTAGTCTACAAAATATCCATCAACACAACGAGTTTGACTATTTTAAACGCTCCTACCTGACAACCCCCATCATTTAACAAGCTACCCTGACAGATTGACATATAGATAAATGGCAGGGGAGAGCAGGCATTGGCCGTATACAGTTTAAGCACTCAAATATAATGTTGAGCCCATTGGTTAAGTATTACGCTAATTAAGTAGGAAAGGAGGTTAATATTTTGATAATCTCAGATGTATAAAATCACATATTAGTAAAAATGAGCTTGCCTCGAATGATTGGAACTTGAGTGCGACCTGGTAGTCGTCTGGAGCAGTCAGTTTCCAAACACACTCTTTGTTTGGTTGGTAGTCGTCTGGATAGTTGGGAGATTCAAGATTTCCGTTCTCCTCCGCACTCAACTCACCACCACACACCGCTTAAAAATTGATAGTCAATTTTAAATAAAAATGTCTTGAATTACAATAATGTGTTTCCCAGTGTGAAATTTTAATATCTTGCCCACCATTGGATGTAAGAAAGACAAGGAGAGCATGTTAGCTGTCATGAGGAGAAACAATAGAACATGAGATAGTAGAGGAAGCAAGACTGAGATGGTATGGACATGTCACGAGGATGTTGGAGAACATGGGATAGTAACAGTGGCGGTCGGTCCATGTAAGCTTTGAAAGCACTGATTGCCTACTTTCAGCAAAATAATTATTATTCTATTAAATACATTAAAATAACTTATATATTTTTAAAATCCCAAACATAATATATTTTGGCAACCTCTTTATTTAAGCTTTTTTATTATTCAAGTGTGTTTGTGGAGTTGTCCTCTCCACGAAGCCCACGATGGCGAGATAGCTTACTAAACACATTCTTAACAGTGCCTCTATGGCCTTCAAATGGCAGGAGGGTTGAAAGAGAGAGAAAGAGGCAAAGGTGCATGCGCGTCCTATTGCTCCCCTATACAATCAGTAGAGGTAGAATAAAAACAAAGTTTAAACTGCCTCTTGCTATTGTGGAATGAAAGAATTACTGTAAATATCCACATGGTGCCCATTACCAATGTTGGAGCATGCACAGTGTCAGTTATACGTTAGTTTTGTTTACTGGCGGGTCTCGTATGGGTCCTCATCAGGTGTTAGTCTTAATATTTTATTTTAATTTAATATAGATCTATATTTTCAATATGCGTGTGGGTAACAAGGAATGTGTAGTTAGTAAATTATTAGTGAAATCTTTTTCAACTTTTCAAGACTTTGCTTTTAAAAGTGAGATTGTTAAAACTGATGGACCGACACCTGATCTTCCGCAACTTACTTTCAATCATTTTTATAGTAAGTATTAATCCATACATTTAAATTAATGTATTCAATGAAATGATTTTTTTTTGCTCTACTCCCAAAAGGGTCATCTTAAAATTAGTTAATGATTTATAATTTATTTTGACTTAAATTAATTATGCTCCCAAGAATTTAATGTAAAAAAATAATTCGAGGCTGCTTGCCCAGCCCACCAACTCAGCTCAGGCCCACCAACTGCCACTGAATAGTAAAGTAAGTAAGGACGAGATGGCCTGGACATGTAATAGTGATGTTGGAGTACATGAGATAGTAGAGTGAGTAAGAATGAGACAGTATGGACATGTAATAGTGATGTTGGAGTACATGAGATAGTAGAGTAAGTAAGAATGAGACAGTATGGACATGTAATAGTGATGTTGGAGTACATGAGATAGTAGAGTGAGTAAGAATGAGACAGTATGGACATGTAATAGTGATGTTGGAGTACATGAGATAGTAGAGTAAGTAAGAATGAGACAGTATGGACATGTAATAGTGATGATGGAGTACATGAGATAGTAGAGTGAGTAAGAATGAGACAGTATGGACGTGTAATGAGGATGGGAAAAGAAATGAACTCAAGGAAAATGATGGTGTTGAAGAGTGGAGGGAAAGTACCATGAGTTATACCAAGGAGAAAATGAAAGGAGCAGATAACATTTTATGATTGAAAGGAGAAGAATGGTGGAAGGATAGAGGAAGATGAAGGCATTTTATTAAACTGACCCAGTCCCAGGTTGGAAACAGTTGGTGATGATGATGATGATGATGATGATGATGATGATGATGATGATGATGATGATGATGATGATGATGATGATGATGATGATGATGATGATGATGATGATGATGTTGTACAATGCTCCCTTTGATAATATATAGTCAAAGTACATTTTAAAATGACACAAAAGCAGTGTTAGTGTACACTACCTTCATAATATCCACTGAACCCTCTGTGACCACCTTGTTCCCCCGTTGTAAGGAAGGAGACCAACATTCGACTTCCTGTAGACACGATGGGTTTGCGCGGAGCTTGGCTGTTGCAGTAGCGACCTTTTCAAACAAACATAAAACATCAACCAATTCAAGAAATACCATATTACAATCATTTGTTGAGCTCATCAGCACACAATTATTCTATCTATAGCCATCTTGTGAGTTTATACCTTTTAGCTCATAGGTAAAAAACAAAAACCCCAGACCTTGAAATAGAAGCTTAGTAAACATGAGAAGTGTAAGAGGCCTATTTTTTTCAAGTTAAAATAGAAATAGTAGCCAAAAAATAATATTTTTTGCTAACATCCATTCATTATAACATTAACATATCCAATTAAGTGTTATATTAATGGTCCAAGGTCAAGATTTTTAAGTTTGTCCTGTAATTATGTTGTGCTATGATAAGACCTTTAAAACAAATACAAAGTTTTAAAGTAAAAATAAATTTAAATCTTGAAATTAGTATTTTCTCCATTCCAAGAACCTCGAATAATCCCTAAGGATTAAGGGATTAGCTGATTCCATTCCTAAATGCATTCATATCAACATTTATAGAAGAAAGTAATAAAAATGACTCAATCAGAAAATTTGGATTGGCTTTTATAAATACAATAAATATTGTGTGGCTGTTTTTTGCTTTGATTTCTCCCCCCTTTATATAAAAAAACATAAACATAATTGTTCGGCACGCCACATTACCCATTCGGGTTGTATGCACGTATTAATATGATAGGGATGAGTAAAGTTGAATTTAGAGGAAGTGTGCCAGCATTTTCGTGAAGAGTGGTAAGCCACTTAGGAAAAACCACCCTCAATACACCCGACCAGGATTTGAATCTGGTCATTGGCAGCCCAGTCTAGTGCGAAAGAGAGAGCTTGAAGCAGGTGTGTCATTGAACATTGAAAATAATGAGGGGGGCACATTTATAAACGTATATATATATTCTCATTATCTCAAGTAAAAATAATTCCAAATTAGATTTCTACAGTTACATAAAAAAGGAGTAGGTCCTCTATAAATCAATAAAATTAAAATTAATATTTCCCCAACATTTTTTAACATCTTTACTTGAAACAACGATGTGAATGTCGACCTTTAAATATTGTGCCTAAGTCAATTTCATATTTGTTCACAAATGAGTGTCTGTAGGCCGTGATCTATCGTGGGTGGTTCACTTTCATGTGATATAAAAGCGGTTAACATAATAATAATAATAATAATTCAACAACTTTGGGGGGAAATTTGTTCACTAGGGTAGAAAGATTAGATATAAATTTGGTACAACATTAGATACCAGATTTCCGCAAATAATGCCAAACTGTCATATGTTATATTTCCTTGATTTTTATAAAAATAATAATATAATCACAAAGTATGTTGGTTCATTATAAGGTCCACAGGTCATATAAAATCATGGAGGACGACTCTGGCAAGCCTGCCTCAGACCAGTCGGGCTTTTTAAAGACACGGTACTCTCTCGAGTATCCGGGGCGGCAAAGAAAAAATTGACTTGGATTTAAAAACAAAATAGTGATGCACTTATCTTCAAAAGTAAATACTAAAAGCAAAAATAAAAAAACCATTGATGCGCTTTTCTCCAAAAGTAAACACTAGATAAGCACACCCGATAACAATTAAGTCACTATTATTTGTTATAAGCATTCCATTTAATGATATATTTGCAATTACAAAAGTTTTACTATCTGGTATTAGGTACAGTTAAATGCAAAATTATGTTTACATTCATGTTAAAGTTTTTCATCCCCACATTGAGTTTTACTGGCCTGAACATCACTGAACAGTTACAACGTAGCATGTAGGGTGGACCTTTATTTGAAATGTTATCTTATTAAAAATTATCGCCTCGGTGAGACCGCAACTCGATTTATGTGACCCCGGATAATCGAGAATCTAGTGTATTGGGTAACACAATATATCTCTATATGAACTCTCACCTATCAGCCTTGATTTTCTCCAGTATCCGTCCCGCACCTCCAGGTAGTTCAAATGACATCTCTCTGAGCTCACAATATCCATGTCGGTGATGTTGAGCACAATCCTCTCCCCATGGGTAGCAGTGATGTGCCACTCGCACCTGTCTCCCCCAACACTGGAGCTGGTCAAGGGGTAACCGGGGGAGGAAATGACTGCAGAGTGCTCCTGGTGGGTCCGTCCACAACCTCAACACAAACAGATGGATCGATTTCAAAATTAATACATTCAAGAAAAATTGAAATGATTGAATATGGCGCATTTAATAACTTCATGATATATCACGGTTCAAAACCCATTAAACGAGCCTGGGTAGTCCAACATAATGGATAATCTGAACACAATTTTCGGAAAACGAGGGGAGAAGGACCAACTAAGTCTAATGGCCCGGCCACACAGAACGCTACGCTAGCTATGTACTTTATGTTCGCTATCTAAGCTTTGTCTCAGTGTGTTTGACTCTCGGCTATATTTTTAAGCGTCGCTGACAATGGACCTATGTAATAAACCCGCCTTGGTATCCAGCCATGTGTAGTGAGTATTAGTAGTGTGTTTTAAGTAAGAATATGACGTTTCTGGAGCAGTTAATTGAAGAGGTAAGGAAGTATCCATGACTGTTAAACAAAACCAATGAAGAATACTGGAACCTGTACTCACGAGATAATGATGAACTTCACCAAACTCTGTTATTTTCATGTTCACTTTGTGTAACCACTTTCTTTTACGTTTATTACACAATGAAAGTAACAACAAAACTTCATCGTCACTGTCATCCCTCATACAGGGCAAACTACCCGCCAACATCTTGGACGAGATTGAAGAGTCTCTCATATAAATCATAGCTTCCACTTGGTGTAGCGAACATAGCAAACATAGCATACATATTTTATTATTATATAGTATGTTTCACAAAGGTTTTCATTAAAGAGGTTGAATTTTAAGTGATTCCACCAAAACCAGTTAAAAGTTATAATCAAACCCCATCCTTCTGAGTCAGAGTTCAACTCAGGAAGGATCATTGAGAACTTTATTAAATAATTAATTAGTTCATATTTCCTTGTTTCTATCAATTTATCAATGTATAATAAAAGTATTCATTTCTTACGGGGACACTTGTAGAGGAGATTTGTTTGAGATACATCCCCTTCACTCAGACGAATCCTCTGTCCAATCTCAGGTCGTTTCTTGCCAGTCGTGTCTCGGGGCAGGATTGTATCAAGGTAAGTTCCCTAGAACAGATCAATGCTAGCATTTAGAAGTATGATTGGAATTCTATAATCCTTAAGACGAGTCAAGTAAGTGTCAGATTCGAGATTTATAAAAAGTGTTTATTTTTAAAAATCTTGAATTGTAATTTGTTTCATTGTTCTAATACTGCTTATTGATGGCTGAGCCCTAAAGTAACTATAGTACAAACTGACAACCAGAGCCCAGACCAGTAATCTAATATTTAACTGAATGCATGAATGTTATAATGAATCCATTTTAGGTAAGAAAAAAAGTTAACATTTAGTGACAGTTTCTATTTCCCTTACAGATAAATAATTAATATGAAATTAATAAAAAGTGAAGAGAAAGAAAAGTCAGAAAGCTCAGCATGTTTTATATAAGATTTAGAATTCATAAGTAAAATGGAAATTCGGATCTGAGTAAAACTTGATTCGAGCCATCTCTAATTTGAGTGTCTTTTAAATTATTTAAAACTATCAGAAGTACCCAGCATCGTTCAAGGTGAAAACACAATACATTGCGTGGTTACCTTTGCTTCAAACAGAAAAAATAACTCATTTTATTTCCTACGACTTAGTTTTTAATAAATTAAAAATAATCTAATCCAAATAATGAAATTCCAACTTCTATGTGCACATGTTTGGGCACAGGGGCTAGGTATTTGTTTTAAAATGTCAGACTTCAGCGTGCGATAGATATCATGCAATGATCATGACAGACAAACTCTCCATTTTATTAATATAGATATGTTTTAATGTGAATTTCAGTATCAAGATTAATATTATATTGGTATTAGAAAACTAATTTATCAAGTGACATTGGTGGGAATTTATTTTGTACTGTTAATTCAGGAAACTGATTTACTTCCTGCATAAACATTTCAAACAATTGAGTTATAAAACATTTTCCAAATGATTTTAGTGCAGATGGTTATAAAAATAAGCAAAATATCATATATAATTTAACCACTAGTTGGTGAAAATATGTTGAAATGTGTCGTATTTAATGAGATATTTCAAATTTGTCAATATTATATTAAATTATTCTTCTTCCTTTGAAATGTTTCAAAAGTGCACAGTCGGTGTTGTAAAGTCAGAGCAAAGTAGATTTGATCTTCGACTTTGAAACCAACTATTATTACATCCAGTGTTGATGACATTACAGTTGTGTCTTCAGATCCTATGTCTGGTCGAACGTACCTTAGAGAATGTGTTCCTTGCGTAGTGCATTATGGAGTCATAGTCGTAATCCAGACCAAGGGAATGAACTTCTTCTTCCGTGAGTTTGTTGAAGTTGTACTCCTGACCTTTGACACAGCAACACTTGTTTTAAAAATAGCATCGCCCACACCCATAAATACACACGTAGTTGACAAATAAGCTATGTACTTCAAAATGTACATTTTATTAAAAATACAAATGTACAGTTATTTTATTCAGCTTCAATCCTGTTATTTCGGATCTAAAAGTCTAGATCCACAGCTATTCGGACACAATATACAATTACATCATTTTTATTTCGGGGATAGAATGTCACCTTTTTAAAACAAAAAAAAAAGATTTATTAACCTTTTGATTAGTTTTTGGATGACCAATAACGTTTATATCAATTACACTTAACCATCAAATAGCTTTATTGTGAATAGTATTTTGGAAGTTTATTTAACTTATTTAAATTATGATTAGAAGAAATTTAGATATTCAGTGATTGAAAACCACACTTCGGTGGTCTGACAGTCTAAGGTGTCACCCTAGCAATAGAATGGACTGCCTATGACAGGGAGATCAGGGTTTGAATCCTGGTTGGGTGTATTGAGGGTATTTTTTTTCTCTAAATGTTGTCCACTCTCTCCATGCAAATGTATATGTTACTGTAAAAGTCCGAAGATCTGTAAATCTTAGAATTTACCAGTATATTCTAGCATTAACCAATATCTGTTAGAAAAAGTCTGAAATATCTTAGAAAATGTTTACATTTTGACTTTTAACCCTCTCTAGAGTGAGGTGAGGGAAGGATCCCCAGTCCTAGCTTTGACAAGCACTCAAAAGTAAACCAATAACCTAGCCTAACCTAACATAACCAAGCTTAATTCAACCGTTAGGTTAGGCTAGGTTATTGGTTTACTTTTGAGTGCTTGTCAAAGCTAGAACTGGGGATCCTGCCCTCACCTCATTCTAGAGATGGTTAAAACTCAAAATGTAAACATTTTCTAAGCAGGGGCGCCCGCAAGGGTGGGCCAGAGGAGGGGGGGCAATAGTCCCCCCTAAGATTCTGTGGTTGTATAAATATTAGAAGTAGGCTAATCCCACCCAACAATATTCTTAACTAGCGTTTAAACAGTGTCCCCAGCCAACAGAGAGTTATAGAATATAACTAATAAACTAATTACCAGGCCATATGCTGACGTTAGGGTTGATAGTTCGCAGCATGCGCGAGAAATTCTGACAGCATTCGCCATTTAAATTGTTAAGGTCAAGTGTCCACCCACGAATTTGAAACATTTTTCCTACATCTTATATTCAGGAGACAAGGATTGCCTTAGAAAGCATCTTTTGAGGCTTCAATTTAATAAACCCCCCCCCCCCCCCGGAAGAAAAATCCTGCGGGCGCCCTTGTTTCTAAGATATTTCTGGTGTTTACAAACAGATATTGGTAAATGCTAGGATATACTGGTAAACTCTAAGATTTGCCGGTCTTCAGACTTTTACAGTAACATATAATATATACATCCTCTTAATTCAATCTTCCTCATCTCTAGGATACAGTAATTTAGTACTTGATCCGAACGGACAGTAACAAAAAACAAAATTATCAACATTTATTTATTTAGAGGTTTTCCCACAGTTTTGATGCAGATAATATTTCCCCGAGGAATGAAAGAGAGGAAGAAAGGAGCGGACAGGAGAGAAGGGTGGAGAGCAAGAGGGATGGAGAGGGAGAACTCTGTACTACAGAACTATATTAAAAACCAGACCTCAGATGGGTAATTAATCTCTAATTGAATGTGTTTGATGCCTCTCTAACCAACAAAAAAGTGGAATCTCAGATTCATAACAAAAAATTTAAACATTATGTTAGGCACTATTTCTATTTTAAAGCAGCTTAAGAATATTTGTGACTTAAGTTCAATCAGTAAAGTTAACCTCATATTACTTAACAGTTTCTAGCATTCACATGATTCATGTTTCAAATTTGTTGATAAAATGAACATTCATATTCCAGACCGAGATTAAAATAAAATGGTATAGCACACCTATGGATACTTTCTCATACAGTCAATGACAGTCTGTGACACCATTTTCAAAAATCAGTCTTCAGTAATTTAATTTAATTTGAGGGCTAGAATTAAAGTTAAAAAAAAACCAATGAGTTATGAACATGTAGCATCTAAATATAAATTTTGAACAAAATCCATCCAACTGCTATACTCGTAGCCCCAGGTAAAGATATACAGAATTGTAGGAACCATTTTTTTAGGTTCGTGGGCAAATGCAACGTAAGGCTTCATCAGAATCCCAAAGCAGAAAATATTTTACAATACTTTCTCTATTCAAGAAAGTAAAAAAGTAAGTCTGGTACAATCACTCCTTTAAAAAAATATTACTTCAAAATAATGACGAAAAAATTGACTTTAAAACATATAGAGTAATGGGGTGTTTGTGCTACCCCATTCGACTCACCAGTCATGATATTATCGCGAACAATCTGAACGTGGTCGTCCCGGTCAGGGCGAGTGTGTTCATGCCAGAAGCCCACCACATGTCCCAGCTCATGAACCACGATACCAAACTTGTCACAGTTTTTACCAATGGAAATAGCTTGGGGGCCATTTCCTCGTTTCCCAACAAAGGAGCAGCAACTACAAACAAAAACAGCAATTAGAGTCCAACTTTCATATGAAGGGACTTTTAATAATACACACTTTTTTTTAATCGACAGTGAAAACATTTTATCATATTGTTTTTGTTATCTTCTAGGTGTTAATAATATCTATTAAAAGTAAAAGCTGCAGATCACATGACTTTATGTATGAATACATGAAAGTAGATCTCCTCTTTAAGGAAAAGCTCTTTGCACTTTTTGAGCTATGTTTGTTATATTTGTTAGAAGGTACAGGAAAGAGGAATGGAAATATTGAAAGGAACGAACACAAAATGGCTTGGACAATGAAAAGAAGAACACAGTTCACACTTTACACTGCTGCCACTGGACAGAGAGATAATGGCTGCCTCCTGAAGAAAATCGGTCATTACCTCCAAAATCCCTAGACCCATATTTCATTCTATCAAAACTCATCAGGGAGGAGTGTGAAACGCGCAAAATAACTTCCTAAAAGAGGAAACTATAAAACACAAAAGGTAGAAAAACTAAATTGGCAAATAATGATAGGACACTTAGATGGGAACAAGTAAAAGGTATAACATAAAGGACAAACACAAGAAAAGGACATTAAATGTGAACATATAATATATCTCAATAAGGAAAACCTCTTTCTAATTGATGAGGTGTATCATGCTATTCATGGAAGACGGTACAAGTACAGTGTTCTATCAATCTTTACCAATCTCCCTTCTCTCCCTTTAGTTTTTTGTTTCCTCTTTTAAGAAGTTGTATTGCTCATTACACACTCCCTCCTGATGATTTCCGATAGAATGAAACTTAGGTCGAAGGATTGGGTAGTAACGATCAATTTTCTTCAAGAGGCAGCCATTACCTCTCTGTTCAGTGGCAGCAGTGTAAAGTGTGATAATTGTAAAAATCATATTGTGTTTGTTCCCTTTTATGTGTTCCCATCCGTTTGTCCTGTACCTTCTTCCGTTGTAGTAGATCTAACTTTCCTAGCTCTAAGATAACGAACGCCTTTCTGTGAAAATCAGACTGTAACATTCAATGCAGATCGACCAAGAAGTTATAGCTAAGGATATCAAACTTAATTCTCACTGGTATTGAAAGAATAAACAAATCTTACTATCAAGATTTTTGATTCCTTGATTCTTAGCCCTCAAATTCCAGTAAATAAGTCCTGACATTCAAAGGACATGACAAGAGTTAGTATTGGGGGGTTTTTCATTGAGAGTATTATTAATTATTTTGCTGTTTCATTTTAGTACCAGCAGTGTAAATGTTCTTTGGGTCCTAGTTTTTTACCCAAATCAAACATTTCCCGTTTTCTTTGTTTTTTTTACCAGTTACATTTAATAGAGCGTTTATCAAACCTTTTATGGCATAGTATATAAATAATTTTATATTTATAGTATAAGGTATAAGGGATTGAAAGTGTAAATGTTGAAGACTCAATAAGTACTATAAAATGTTGCCATCCCAAGTCCCAAGAGCGAGCTAAACTAACCCACATGGCCTCTCCGTGAACAAGATATAGTTGGGATGTTCGTGCACGACTCTTTCCACAAACTTGACGCAAGTGAAGTTCTCCCAATGCCTCATGGCCTGCTTGAACAAAGCTTTGTGGGCACCACTGAAGTTACCATCGATCTCGTAGGGGATCACGCCAAAATCCCAAACTCTTTCTTTCCTGCAATAAAGTGTTATTTAAAAATAAATAAATCTCTGCAATTGATAATAGTATGCAATATGTTTGATCGGTGAAAGTGAATACCATGATCAACATTGGTTGGTTGAACTTTGTCTCAACATTGGAGATTGTTGTGTTTGTTTATTATCACTCGACAAAGATAGCACCACTATAGGCTCGTTATTCTGTGCTCATGACAGTGATGTACAGATTTAGACAAAGTTCCCAACTAGCATTTTTTTTATAGCATGTGTGTCTGGTTTTTGGCGTGGCTAAGACATCCTAATCTGAACTGGTTTATCACGGTTCAAATCTAGGCCAGGTGCAATGAGGTTTATTTTCCCCCTAAATTGTTTTCCACTCTTCAAACAAACAAATGTGGGTATATTTCTTTTAAATTATACCTACAATATTTATGTAAATATGCAGATAGCCTGGATGGGTAGTAAGGCGGAGAAGATGGAACTTAAAATGTGTGTTGAAACCGGATGGTTCAACACCTTGGCTCAATCAGTAGTGTGTTTGCCTGGCGAGCCAAAGGTCCTGGGTTCGATTCTCAGAATGACTGAAAAAATATATCAATGGGGAAATGTGGGTTTTTCTTTTACAGTGATGGGGGCTGGTTGTTGTGTTTGTTCTATATTTAAATTAGTTTATAAGTCATGTTCTGATACAATCAGTCGTTTCAGAAAGTGTACATTAGAAAACTCATATAACAATTTTTTAAATATTAAAAAATAAATTGTACTCTACCTTGCGGTAGCAGCCCGCGTAGCCCGTCGTAAAGTACCAGTCTCGAGCTCATGAGAAGTTGGATGCTGACCTAAAAATATGGTTTTACTTCTATCTGGTGGAATGTCATTGGTCGATCCTCGAGAATTTGTCCTGCTCTTACGACTCTCTCCATCTTGCTCATGCAGAGTCAACCTCAGCTCCTCAGCCTCCGCTAAAAACCTGTTCAACCGCTTCTGGAACTGAACCCTGGGCTTCGAGTTGTACTTCTTAGGGTAGCGACTCTTCTTAGGTCTGTCCTCAGCATTCTTTTGACGTTTATTGCCACGGGTCTTTTGTTTCGTTTTCTCACTACGTTGTTTGTTGTGTCGAGAATTGTTTACTGGGTCTTCTTTGTCAGTTGTTTTAGTTGAGCTGGTGAGCAGTGGTAGGCTTTGTTTCTGAGTTGATTCAGCAAATCCATCTACAGCTAAGTCATTGATACTTTCTTCAGATTCAAACTTGTGGCTGGATCTAAAAATAAATAAAAAAAATAGTGAGGTGAAAATTGTTGTTCATGAACAACCAATCAGAAAGAGACCACCAAATAAGTATTTTGAATTAAGTGTAAAACTCACTAAAAGTAAAGTTATGGATGTATACATGCAAGAAGGGAAATACAATAATATTGGAACAGAGTTATGGGAAAATCACCGATTCAGAAACAATGTGAAGGATGTGACAATAAAGACATCAGCAGACAGTCTCTCATAGCAGCTCTTTTCAGCCTTTCAGCACACTTTAATATATTTTAGCTTCAAGCTTAAAAAGGGTCTAAGTTATGGTAATTATTAATTGATTGTCGCCATTTTCAAACTTAAAAAATTACACTAGAGTCATTATTATCCAGCCTAAAATGGCGGCATTCGGGGACGGATAGCAGAAAAATAGAATAATACCGAATTCGAGTGTGAATAACTTTCAGTATGGGTTTGCCTCATGCACACCTCCTTTGACACAGTTTCTGTTTCCAGCCATATCAAAACAGTGCTGCTATCTACACCGACTAATAGTACTGTATTATTCGCCAGCCGCATGTAGAGCAGTTGTGAATTGCTTTCTCCAATGTAACAGTTGTAAGCAAGGCCGTAGCCAGGGAGGGGTTTTGGGGGTTCAAACCCCCCGCGAAATTTTATGAACAGAATATATATGACTTTATTTATGGTTCAAACAATATTAAAATTAAGATACAAATACAAATTAGGGGGCTGTGTTACCATAAAAAGCACTTCAGAGAGCTTCTAGAGGTGTTAATGACTTCGGCATTTTGGGGGTTATTTTACCATAAAAAAAACTTCACAGAGTTTCAAAACGTTTTTAATATTTAGAAATTTTCCAAGCCTTCGGAAGTTAGTGAGTTATTTCACCACGAAAAAAACCACTTCAGAGAGCTTCTAGAACTGTTTATCATTTAGAATTTTTTCTAGCTTCCAGCAATTGGGGGATGTGCCCACCAAACCCCCCCTGAAATTATTGGCTGGCTACAGCCTTGGTTGTAAGGCATTTACTATCTCTTTTTTTTATTAATTACTAGGTGGTATGCACTTGTTAATACCGAGAACCAGCCCAGATAATATGGAGGGCCGGATAATCATGACTATAGTGTATAATTGATTGAATTCCAGCAATAGCATCAGATGGTCAAGGCCACAACTGAAGGAATAGAAAGAACAACACTCTTCTAAGGCACCTGGCAATGATACCACCCTAACAATATGAAACTGAGGTAGTTTACACCCCAGTGCCTGCCTGAGGGTTGAACCAACAAAGACTGTACAAACCTCGGTTTCATTCCCCAGTTATTATGTGGAGTATAGTTTGTGTGAACATCGGGAAGAATCGGCTGAGTAGATGTCACAGCCAAGTTAATATTGTCATTTGTATAATGTGATCAAAAGTTCCTGGTGCAGTTCTTGTGCGCAGTCATCATTTTTCAAATAGAATGATACTGAACAGACTATTGTGTAGCTCACTTCAGTGTTCTAAGGCATCCCTCTGGCAATAGACCGGACTTCCGAGGACCGGAAGACCGTTGTTCGAATCCTGGTCGAGTACATTGGAGGAGGGTTTTCCTGAATGGTTCCTCTAAATTCAACCTTCCACATCCTTAACACATCAGCACAATTAGTGCATTTGTGCATAACCAAAACGGGTAATGAGACGCAGTGACAAAAAATAACTGTACCATAATGTAGTGGTAATATTAATAATACCAGTGATCAATAATATTTGAAGGCCCCGGTGTAAACCTGGTGTTTAACATTTAGCACTTTCCGGTCACATCAACTTTAAAAAAATATAGTAAACTTTTATTCATCATTTTAAGAGTCAACTTCTGCTGCATTTTCAATCAAAAACCAACCGGTATCTAGCTGCTGACCTTGAGGTCCCAGGTTCAATTCCCAGCTAATACCAGAGGATTTCTCTTGAAAGGAGAGTACCTTCCATGATTCACTAGGGTTATGGTTAATTAAGCTCAAGTTGGCTTAAGATCTTCAGTGGTTCCACCCTGTCATATTTACTTTCACCATCCCCTCATCCCATCAAGACATAAAAAGAGCCTCCATGGAAAGGATGTAGGATCAGTACGTTCGGACGTCCCCCAGACAACGGTGCATTAGTACCGGATGATCTTTCCTCTATTGGGCTACAAGTGATGTAGCTCAGACATGCCATTACTATTAATTAAAAACTATTCTGACATAAAAACTTTCAGAAGTTGACTCCTAGAAAGATAATTAATATTTGATTATATTTTCTGAGTTGATACAATATGAAAGTGTGAAATGTTAGATACAATGGTCTACACCCGAACCCTTCATTTTCAAAACTAGCTCATATTTCTAATTAACTACTCAATAAAACAAACAACCAGAAATTCTAATTGGTCTCGTCTTTGCCGAGTTAGGAATGTGAAAAAAAGACTTGCAACTAGTTAGCCTATGAAATGTACCGTCTGCTCCTGTACGAACTCCTCCGTCTCATTTGCTTGCCGTCCATCTTGTCTATCCCTGTCGTTTTGGACACTTTGTTGTCCATCTTCTGTCTCTGAACCAACTCTCTCTGTCGCGCTACCTGGATCTCCAACAGTCCTTCTTCCTCCACCTGATTGGAACATAGAGGGAACATTTCCTTAGTGCCACGAACATTGAGAATATCTTCCTGCAGTGGTGAGACGAGTCTTATCACTGAGACATAGACAGGTAATTAATTATAATCATAATCCCGGTGATCATTCACTTTGCCACATGTTTGTTGATTCTTAGCTTTCAGGCAACAGAATAAAACCATTTTTCTCTATAAAGTTAAAAAATAAAAATCATTTTGTACCAAATGATAACTCATATATAAAGTAATTATAAAATGATAATAAAATAATAATATTTATCCGGTTACACCAGTAGCATAACCTCTCAAATAATTGATAACAGAACTAATTATCTGAGTCATATAAGCAGATTAGCAATTAGGGAGTTGGGGGGGAGGTCCCACTAGTACCCTTACCCCTGCTATAGTGTTCGGTGGGCATCTTAAAGTACCTAGTGTTTTTTTTTTTAATCATACTTGAGCTTATTGAAGAAATGGGTTTGATAAAGAGTTATGAGAATACATTTACTAAAAGAAATCAACAACATTGTTATCATTGAAATTAATAAGGTTGAAATATAAAGCTACACCCCACCCATGCTAGGTTTATAGTTATGCCACTGTTAGGTGAGGGCATGTAAATTATACTTGTGTTTATTAACTGATCCAATAATTATAGTAAATATCTTGTGTGTCTATGAATCTGGCATCATCTTTATCAGCTGCAGCTGCAGACGTACTTTAACTCTCCAGTTCTGATTTGTTTGGTTATTCAATGTCATATAAAATAGTGTGTTTTAGTTATATCGTATTTTTAACATGATTTTTAATTTTTAACAAATTGAAAGTACTGTACAAGCAAGTTTAGGTGTGGCAACATCAGTAATTATTTTGAAAAAATAATGGGTCTAAAATGTTTATAATTTCAGATAAATTTTAGTAATAAACTATTTCATTTGTCTAAAAATGTTTCATAATTATTTAAAAATCCACATTAATGCATAAAAAAATAGCTTTTGGTAAAGAGGAGTCGTTTAGGAACATAAACTTTCTCTGTTTCAGTTTCCATAAAAATGAAGAACTTAAAAAGAGAGATATCTGCCTTTAATGTTTATGACAAAGAAAGAAAAGGTATTTGTTTATATGTGTATGAAGCGTACTATCCCCGAGTCATATTTTAGAGTATTCATGTGGTTCAAACCAGTATCATACTTTACTTGTTCCCTTCCCAGCATTAAATAATTCCCCTCTTCCTTAAAAAATACAATCACCTAATATACAGAAAGGTGTTTAATATTAAAAAGGTCCCAATATTGCACTATACCGTACTTTAGCGTAGTAGTCAATCTATTTGTTGTTTTAAGCTATCCTCACCCAACAAAAACTAGCCTTCTACGCGTCGACAAAAAGTTTTCCTAAAATATCTCTCACTTAATTACCGCATTCACGAAGACGCCATTTTGTTAGCTTTAGTACGATGGTTACACAAACCTGCAAGCCTTCCATGAGTATTTCTTTCTTGTACTTCTCCACGGCCTCCTGGAAGGTTTTGTTACTTCTCTGTTGCTCCCACTCCAGCTCCAGGGACAAGTTGGGAAGGGCAATGTCTCCATAGAAGTCTTCTGGAATCAAGGAATGGGCCGATAGTAGGTACTTCAGGGGCAGATTACAAATTGTGTATGCTGGATTACCGCGGGTCTGGTGAACACTACAGTGACAGAATAGTGACCAAATTAACGTTCATGTAAAGGTTTTCCTGGTGTATTTTTAAATGGAAGCCATCACGATGCATTTAACTTACACTGACGTAACGTTAACATAACGTAAGAATGGTCCAATAGGAGAAATGCAACGTTATGTATATGTCCCTGCACATGCACCTGCCAACCAATCATATTGCAAGCAACTTCAACACAGCTATTTAGTATTTCATTTGTTTGCAGAGTTGTGTGCAGACCAATTTAGATATCTTCAAGTCCACCCTGTCTACAATGATATCTCCCAGTCCACCCTTGTCTACAAGGATATCTCCCAGTCCACCCTTGTCTACAAGGATATCTCCCAGTCCGCCCTGTCTACAAGGATATCTCCCAGTTCACCCCTGCCTACAAGAATATCTCCCAGTCCACCCTGTCCACGAGGATATCTACCAGTCCACCTTGTCTACAAGGATATATCCCAGTCCACCTATGTCTACAAGGATATATCCCAGTCCACCCTGTCTACAAGGATATCTCCCAGTCTACCCCTGTCTACAAGGATATCTCCCAGTCCACCCGTCTACAATGAGATCTCCCACCCCTGTCTACAAAAATATCTCCCAGTCCACCTATGTCTACAAGGATATATCCCAGTGCACCCTGTCTACAAGGATATCTCCCAGTCCACCCTATCTACAAGGATATCTCTCAGTTCACCCCTGCCTACAAGAATATCTCCCAGTCCACCCTGTCCACGAGGATATCTACCAGTCCACCTTGTCTACAAGGATATCCGCCAGTCTACCCTGTCTTAAAGGATATCTACCAGTCCACCCTGTCTATAAGGTTATCTCCCAGTCCACCTTGTCTACAAAGTTATCTCCCAGTCCACCCTGCCTACAAGAATATCTCCCAGTCCACCCTGTCAACGAGGATATATTCTACCAGTCTAGCCTGTCTACAAGGATATCTCCCAGTCCATTCTGTCTACAAGGATATCTCCCAGTCCAGGTTGTCTACAAAGATATCTCCCAATCCACCGTGTCTACAAGGATATCTCCCAGTCCACACCTGTCTATAAGGATATCTCCCAGTCCAACCCTGTTTATAAAGATATCTCCCAGTCCACCATATCTACAAAGATATTTCAATATGTCGACCTCGGTGGTCTTGGAGTAAAGTGCTTGTCTCAGGACCCAATGTTTATGGGTTCAAACCCAGTCGGGTCGACGGATATTTCTTGAGCTATGAATATCCGTAGCACAACAGAGGAGAAGTTAAGCCGTTGGTCTCATGTCGATTGTGTCTTGTAGGAGAGCCCTGGGAGGTTTATCAAAATACCTTGCCCGTTAAAATTGGTAGTCCCTTTCACTCTTGCTCATAGAAATTCAGTGTGGTGGGCAACGGGGATTCACCACACATTCTGAACTCCTCTAGTACATGATATTTCTACCAGATGGTGAGGACAGCACTAACCAGTCAGACTCCAGAGGGCTGAGAACATGCCCAGCTCTGTACGGATAGAAATAACATCAAACCAACCTTCGGGTTGTGGACTTACGAAGAATGTGAAGATGCGGATAGCAACGAATTGATAGTAGGACTTAATAGTCTACATATATGTGTGCTTATAATTTGGGCCATTGCATGGTAATTATCCTACTATAAAGCAACATGGCTGACTCACTCACTCACTGGCATTAATGTTTACCCACTTTCAGATGAGCTAGAAACTTGAAATTTGGCCAACTTATAGCTTCTAGCCTGTAACCGACGGGAAAATTCCAAAAAGCTAAAAATATTAATTTTAACCCCCGAAAAAAATTCAAAATGGTGGAGCGACTTTTAAGTCGGTGCGGACCTTTCTTTGGAGGTCTCTTGTGGCTAAACGGTAAGACCTATAAAAAATGGATTGCACCAACAGCTTCGGATTTGGCGAGATCCACAAGTTTGATCCTATTACTTTTTGTCGTATCTCCATTGGTTATACCTTAGATTGAGTTAGATTTTTTTGATTTTAGGTAAATTTTGCACATTTTCCACATATTTTTTAATTTTTTGGCACACTTATAGGACAGCTAGAATCATAAAATTTGGCAGTCATATTGGCACATCCAGTTGCCATAAGCTTGCTAAATTTGATGATTCTAGCTGCCCTATAAGTATGGAGAAACTAAAATAATGTGTGAAAAATACAATACAATACCGGTAACTTCAAGTTGTTAACGTTCAAAACAACGCTGGAATTATATTAGTTTTCATCCACTTGCAAAGAAAACTCACTGGGGGTTTGGGACAAAGCGAGTTGTTCGTATTAAAATTAGGACTGCCTGTTTGTCTATGGCTACTATCTCCTTAAATCTGAAAAGCAAATATTCGAAAAATCCATACAAATGGTTTAAAATATAAAGAGCTTAGTTTCATTTGAAGCTAAAAATAAAACATACACAGTTTCCCCAATAATGGACGTGATGTTCGGCGCGTGTTGATAAAAAAAAAAAAGTAGCGTGCTACGTCAGTGCGTCCTGCCCCCCCCCCCCCCCCCCCCCCCCAGCGCACTTTTCGCCACCCGCAACATTCATCATCGCAGCCCCACGCACGTACGCACGCACGCCGGAACTTTTAGTCGGTAGCGAACACAAAAGGGAAGTTGATAACAGCCAAACATTTTAATTAATTCAGCCCGAGGAGACGGAAATTTGTCTAATGAACGACCGCTGGAATAAAAAAAAAACACGCCCATATAGGCTCTGTCAGTGTGGGTGTGTTGATTGAAGGGTTTAAATCCCGGTGCAGTTAGCGAGGACGGTAGAGAAGGTAAATATGGCTCTTAGCTTGTTTATTCATTACATTTAGAAAGTGTACTATTTTTTTTTTAATATTAAAATATTGTAAAACAAGAACAAAATATGATTTATTTTGTGACACTACCGAGTCTTACCACCCGCCCTGACATGCCTCAAGTAACTACTCAAATAACCGCTTCGGTGGTCTAACGGTCTAACGCGTCACTCGCAATAGACCGGACTGCTGGCGGCGGGGACACATGGGTTCGAGTACCAGTCGGGTGCTCTGAGGTTCTTTAAATACTAAATGAGTCTACACTCTATCATTCTCCACGTAAATGCGGATACACATCCTCTAAATTCAACCCTCCTCATCTCTAACACACGGTCAAAATTAGTACATATGAATGCGTACAACCCGAACGGTTAGTAAGACGCGGTGATACAAAAATTACGCTTTTGGAGTATATATAGGCTTAGTAAGGTAGAATTTTAGATAAAATATACCCGCATTCGCATGTAAGGAGAGTTGGAAACCATTTAGTAAAAACTAAACTCAGTACACACGGGAGGAATTTGAACCCTAACCTCACCCCCGTCAACCGTGTGTTTGTGCCCGGATAATACGATTCCTCGTCGAGAAGTTTGATGTGTAGAGAAAGTCCACCTCTTTTTAGGACCAAGTTAGTTTGTAAGTCGTGCCTTGCTTGGTTCCACTAAGGTACAGAGGATGCTGCTGATCCTGGAGACGAAACGTGGACCCTAGAGTTATGGTGTTGGAGGAGGATAGTGAGGTTAAAGGGGACAGTAGAAGATGCTCTCAGGAATGTAAATGAAAAGATAATCACTGTGCAGGTGATTCTATGAAGAAAGGTCAACTGGGTGGGTCAAATTATGAGAAGAAATGGCTTAATGAGTGACGTCATATAAGGCAAGGCAAGGAAGAAGGGACCAGGAAGACGAAGAATGAGCTCAAACAAAAAAAATGAGATGATGCTTCAGAATAAAATCAAGGAAGCTGCTGATAGGACAGGCTAGAGGACTAGACACCGGAGCTGCCGAAAGACAGAACACCTAATAATAACAGCTTATAAGATAGGGCCAAAGTGTTATCAGTTAAGGTAGGACTTGATCCTTTCACGGTAAACGTGGTGTACTTGTGTTCAGAAAGCGCACTCTAAATCTAAAATATTATCATAATTAATTACAGGTATCCAGTAAAGGTGTGTCCAGGCACTATATGCCCCCCCCCCTCCCTCATACTAGCCTACCCTATAAGCGATTAGTAGAAGCCTCTACTAGAATATAACGCGCGGCCATAACGGCTATTGAGGCTCACCTGCGACACGTGATAACGACTAGCCGTTACCAAGCGAGCCTGAACATCATCCGTTGTTACCTCCAACCAAACGGTCGTTATGTGCTTTCCCGTCCCTCATTCCAGTCTCGTATCGTGGGACGGGAACCTCCATAGTTACTACATCTCCCTTCCCAATATCACTTCTACAAAAAGGTTTAGATTAGTCGCTAACCACTATGTTTAAAATAGTTGACACTCTCTAGTTCATCCATTGAAGGGAATAAACTAGAACAAGTAAGGTCGCTCAAATATTTGGTAAATCTGGTGACTTGGAACGGAAACAGTACAGGAGGAGGGGATTGGTGACAGTGGAACCAACCCCGAGTGAGCTAAGAAAGAGGTTTGCAAAGTGCTTCGTGTGGTGACGTATGGATCTGAGATGTGGACAATCAGAAAGAAGGAACAAAGTGCTTCGTGTGGTGACGTATGGATCTGAGATGTGGACAATCAGAAAGAGGGAACAAAGTGCTTCGTGTGGTGACGTATGGATCTGAGACTTGAACAATCAGAAAGAGGGAACAAAGTGCTTCGTGTGGTGACGTATGGATCTGAGACGTGAACAATCAGAAAGAAGAAACAAAGTGCTTCGTGTGGTGACGTATGGATCTGAGATGTGGACAATCAGAAAGAAGGAACAAAGTGCTTCGTGTGGTGACGTATGGATTTGAGACGTGAACAATCAGAAAGAAGGAACAAAGTGCTTCGTGTGGTGACGTATGGATCTGAGACGTGAACAATCAGAAAGAGGGAACAAAGTGCTTCGTGTGGGGACGTATGGATCTGAGACATGACAACAAAGATGAACAAGGCTTCGTGTGTGAGATGAGAGACTGAAATCGAAAGAAGACAAAGTGCTTCGTGTGGTGACGTATGGATCTGAGACTGAACAATCAGAAAGAGGGAACAAAGTGCTTCGTGTGGTGACGTATGGATCTGAGACGTGACAATCAGAAAGAAGGAACAAAGTGCTTCGTGTGGTGTGACGTATGTATCTGAGACGTGAACAATCAGAAAGAAGGAACAAAGGTATTCGGAGGGTTTTGAAATGTGGTTGTGGAGAAGGTGAAATGGATGGACAGGGTGAGGAGTGAGGAAGTGTTGAGGAAGAAAGAGTCTGATAAAGATGACAACGAAGAGAAAAACATCTTGATTGGGACTGTTAGACAATCCTGATCATACCATCATACAGACTGCTAGACACTCGCGATCACACCATTATACAGACTGTTAGACAATCCTGGTCATACCATCATACAGACTGTTATACACTCGTTATCATACCATCATACAGACTGTTAGACAATCCTGGTCATACCATCATACAGACTGTTATACACTCGTTATCATACCATCATACAGATTATTAGACACTCGTGATCATACCATCATACAGACTGTTAGACAATCCTGGTCATACCATCATACAGACTATTATATACTTGTGATCATACCATCATACAGACTGTTAGACCCCGTGATCATACCATCATAGAGGCTGGACGCGTGTTAGACGGATACGACCGCGTGGTGATAGAAACAGTTCCTTAACTCTCCTACTGGGTTATTAGGTTTTGTTCCTTCAACAAGAGACACAAATTGACTTCACTTTGAGAAAGTTGAGTTCTAGCCTTCATAACCATAGTAATTATCTTATATGACGTGGTCTCAAACGCTGTGGATTTATATTTAGAAATAAAGTTTCCTTTCCATTGGTTACAGCCTGAGAGATCAATGTTTTGGTTTTGTACAAAATGGCTATACACCAATTTTCTTATGAATGGAAATATTTGACAGCTAGAAGAAAGTAACTATCTTTATTTTCACGTATTCATACGTCAAGCTATGTTATCTATAGCCAGTTTTGATATATATATATATATATATTATCAATACATATAAAATAACAATAATAATGGTAAAATGTTATCAATGTTGACAACAAGGATTTTTTTAAATGTAATGTTCTCCAAATGTCCTTTCGTAAGAAAACCCAGGTATATTTCTGTCCTTTGCCGCCTTTAGGGCCGTTTAAAACATCTTCTTTAATAGGCCATGAGATAAAGACGGAAAACCTGTACAGAAACAGTACAGTTAACCAGGATTCGAACTCCGACCTCTCGTCATGGACAATTCAATCCATGGCGGCTCTGATACCTTAGAGCGGCATGCGTGATGTACTACCCATCCGGTGTTAGGGGTGAGGAGGGTTGAATTTATATAAAGTGTAAACACATTTGTTTGGGGGTAGGGAGAGAGAGTGACATTCATTTGCGAAAAATCACTCTTAGTGCATTCGACCAGGATTTGAACCCCAAATTACTCCTCATCGTCAGTTCAGTGTATTGCGAAACTGACGCCATGGACCGTTCTAGCACCGAAGCAGGTATGATCTTATTTTTTTAAATGTATAATAATAATTTATTCTAATCCCGCTGGTTTTATAATCAAATGAACGCTTCAAGTTTATATGATACAAATTTAATATTAATTAATAAACTAATTTTATCACTCAATTATTATTTGTGTATCGATCAGTCCCCCATGGATGTAATCATTTCCACAAAATAATATATCTTTTGACTCATTAGTCTTCAAAAAGATTTAATTAGCATTCCTAAAAAAAAATGAAAATAATAATTTATTGTGACTCAATCAAATAACTTCCCAAACGTAGCACGAACTAAAACCTGTCAATGAAAGTTACGAGAATGACATTGTTGTATACATTTATAGCCCTGTTGGTACTTTGTGTTCAGCGCTGTACCGGCACGAATGTTGCTAAATTAATTAGCGAGGAGGGAGTGATCGCAGGGACATTGGGGGTGTAAGTGTAGTCACTAAGTACATCATTAATTCGTGTGTAGTGACATGTGTATGCATGAAGCACCTCCCCCGCCATTACAAGACAGTGGAACAACGACATAAGTCGCAGATATGAAACTTGCTGATCTAAGCTTGTGGTTGGTTGGTATGTTAGAACAGTCGAGAAGACACTCATAGCGGCCAGAAACCAAGACGGTGTATAACGTAGCTGGCGGGAAATGTCCGGCTGTAAGAGAACAAACAGGGGAAGAGGAAAATACAACCACCTTATTAAATGACAACAATCTATTCACAAAGATCTATTCTACGCTCTTATAGCAGTCATCTCTCAGTGATCAACGAGTGAGTTTTTGTACTTTTCAGAGGGAAAATGTCAATTGTTAAACTATTTTTACAAGTATATATACATATGTATATGGTTATATAAAATAGTTTTGTGCTCATTCCAGTAAATAACAAACTCTTATACCGTTGAAGGTTTGGTCAATATTTAGCCTAACCTCAACGCAACATCTGTTTGGCACTAGCTCAGTTACACAGGCAGCCAAGAACGGGTATAACTAGTCCATGATTAGCTCTGCTAGATAAATATTTCTCCATAACTATCTCCAACTAGTTATATCCAGTTCCCCTCATTACACCCTATCTCTATCTTGAGTTAGTTATATCCAGTTCACCTCATTACACCATATCTCTATCTTGAGCTAGTTATATCCAGTTCCCCTCATTACACCATATCTCTATCTTGAGCTAGTTTATCCAGTTCCCCTCATTACACCCTATCCTCTATCTTGAGTTAGTTTATTCAGTCCACCTCATTACACCCTATCTCTATCTTGAAGTTAGTTATATCCAGTTCACCTCATTACACCATATCTCTATTTGAGCTAGTTATATCCAGTTCCCCTCATTACACCCTATCTCTATCTTGAGCTAGTTATATCCAGTTCCGCTCATTACACCCTATCCCTATCTTGAGTTAGTTATATCCAGTCTCCCTTATCACACCCTATCCCTATCTCGAGTTAGTTCTATCCAGTTCCCCTCATTACACCCTATCCCTATCTTGAGATAGTTCTATCCAGTTCCCCTCATTACATCCCATAACTATCTCGAACTAGTTATATCCAGTCCCCTCATTACACCCCATCTCTATATTGAGCTAGTTCTGTCCAGTCCACCTCATTACACCCTATCTCTATCTCGAGCTAGTTCTATTCAGTTCCCCTCATTACACCCCATCCCTATCTTGAGCTATGTTTTATCCAGTCCACCTCATTACACCCTATCCCTATTTCGAGTTAGTTCTATCCAGTTCCCCTCATTACACCCTATCCCTATCTCGAGTTAGTTATATCCAGTTCCCCTCATTACACCCTATCCCTATCTCGAGTTAGTTCTATCCAGTTCCCCTCATTACACCCTATCCCTATCTCGAGTTAGTTCTATCCAGTTCCCCTCATTACACCCTATCCCTATCTCGAGTTAGTTCTATCCAGTTCCCCTCATTACACCCTATCCCTATCTCGAGTTAGTTTTATCCAGTCCACCTCATTACACCCTATCCCTATTTCGAGTTAGTTCTATCCAGTTCCCCTCATTACACCCTATCCCTATCTCGAGTTAGTTCTATCCAGTTCCCCTCATTACACCATATCCCTATCTCGAGTTAGTTCTATCCAGTTCCCCTCATTACACCCTATCCCTATCTCGAGTTAGTTCTATCCAGTTCCCCTCATTACACCCTATCCCTATCTCGAGTTAGTTCTATCCAGTTCCCCTCATTACACCCTATCTCTATCTCGAGCTAGTTCTATTCAGTTCCCCTCATTACACCCCATCCCTATCTTGAGCTAGTTTTATCCAGTCCACCTCATTACACCCTATCCCTATTTCGAGTTAGTTCTATCCAGTTCCCCTCATTACACCCTATCCCTATCTCGAGTTAGTTCTATCCAGTTCCCCTCATTACACCCTATCCCTATCTCGAGTTAGTTCTATCCAGTTCCCCTCACTACACCCTATCCCTATCTCGAGTTAGTTCTATCCAGTCCCCCTCATTACACCCTATCCCTATCTTGAGCTAGTTCTGTCCAGTCCACCTCATTACATCCTGTTTCTCTCAGATCCATTCTAATGCTATCCTCCCATCTGCGTCTCGGTCTTCTTCCCATTCCGTTCACCCACAGTTCTTGTTTCTTCCATTCACCCTAATTATGTATCTTGATGGCCATGTCACTTTAAATATGGCCTCGCTGCGTATTTAAATAAAGTTGTAACTAACTCCAAACTGCTCTCCGTGCTTATGATCAATAGTTGATATCTTTCCCAATTCAACTGGATGCTAACAATCGATTACAAACGATAAATTTGAATGGTTTGCTTCTTGTGGCCGTTTTCTATGGGCGAAGGTCGAACAGTGGGGAATGGCTGCTTCTAATTAGTCGTGTAAATGAGGGTTATTGTGATGTTATTACCGACAGACGGTCATTACGCCAAGCTATTCGTGCACTATCATGAGGCAGTATTGCGCTTAGCGACCATCTTGTTGAGAGCTTATCAGAGGAACAAGTGGACAAGATCTTTGCAGATCAAACCGACGATTGAATTGGTTCGTAAACATCATGTTCCGGTGATGTCCCGGGCAAATGGAGGTTGTTTCCGTACTTAATTAAGCGTGGAATGAAGTTTATGGAAATAACCAACAACCATGGAAAGCGCAATCACTAAAACTTACGCGTATTTTGGGTAAAACGCGGGTTATTATCAGCGACGAAATGCTGACGCATGCGCAGAAAAGAGATACTGGTATTCCTATGAAAATAATGACCGCGTCCCACTAGCCGTTCGGAAAATACGCTTATATACGAACTACGCCAGTGATTTTAGAAATTACTAAGGTTATATTTAGAGGAAGTGTGCCCGCATTTGTGTGGCGACAGAGTTGTAAACCATTTAGTGTAAAAATCAACTCGGCACACTCAACCATGATTCGAACCCCGATATCTCCCCGTCACTGGCAGTCCAGTCCAAAGCGAGAGTGACGCCTTAAACCATGCTACCACCGAATGGACTCGCTATATCATTCTCGTTCTTACAAATGTTGTCAGTGACCTGAGGTCAGGAGGTCACTGATCAAACCACATCTCTGGTGACTGATGCAAGAGTTGCTCGTGTAAACTTGAGAATCTTCGCCCCATTTGACTCCAAAAACAACCCTCCACACCCGACTTTTGTCTGGAGGCAGTTCCACTCACTTCTGGGGGCTACATGCATGTAAGATAATGTGTGGTTGATTTGATTCACATGCATGTAAAATAATGGTGGTTGATTTGATTCACATGCAATGTAAAATAATGTGTGGTTGATTTGATTCACATGCATGTAAGATAATCCTGATAATGGTTATCCTAAAACAAAAACTTGCTATTCAAGGGAGCTCAAATAGTTACCGATCATAAGTATAATTAGTAATAGTTTAAAAAACTCAAAGCTTCCATGGACGCGCTCCAAACTTCATCTGACCACTCGGACACATTCTATGATTGACTGATCAAAGCCATGCAAAATTTCCCACCTCCTTTCCCCGTAAAAAGCCAGTGCCTCAGCGTGAAAACAAACAAATCACTGAGAAACCTTTCAAAAAGAGCAACATTGATAGAAGGTGATCAGGAGATTAGGAGTGTCTATCTATCCTAGAGGTGACCTAGGTCAGGTCATTGATAGAAGGTGACCAGGGGATTAGGAGTGTCTATCTACCCTAGAGGTGACCTAGGTCAGGTCATTGATAGAAGGTGACCAGGGGATTAGGAGTGTCTATCTACCCTAGAGGTGACCTAGGTCAGGTCATTGATAGAAGGTGACCAGGGGATTAGGAGTGTCTATCTACCCTAGAGGTGACCTAGGTCAGGTCATTGATCGAAGGTGACCAGGGATTAGGAGTGTCTATCTACCCTAGAGGTGACCTAGGTCAGGTCATTGATAGAAGGTGACCAGGGGATTAGGAGTCTCTATCTACCCTAGAGGTGACCTAGGTCAGGTCATTGATAGAAGGTGATCAGGAGATTAGGAGTGTCTATCTATCCTAGAGGTGACCTAGGTCAGGTCATTGATAGAAGGTGATCAGGAGATTAGGAGTGTCTATCTATCCTAGAGGTGACCTAGGTCAGGTCATTGATAGTTGGTGACCAGGGGATTAGGAGTGAGTGTCTATCTACCCTAGAGGTGACCTAGGTCAGGTCATTGATAGAAGGTGATCAGGAGATTAGGAGTGTCTATCTATCCTAGAGGTGACCTAGGTCAGGTCATTGATAGAAGGTGATCAGGAGATTAGGAGTCTCTATCTACCCTAGAGGTGACCTAGGTCAGGTCATTGATAGAAGGTGATCAGGAGATTAGGAGTGTCTATCTATCCTAGAGGTGACCTAGGTCAGGTCATTGATAGACGGTGACCAGAGGATTAGGAGTGTCTATCTACCCTAGAGGTGACCTAGGTCAGGTCATTGATAGAAGGTGATCAGGAGATTAGGAGTGTCTATCTACCCTAGAGGTGACCTAGGTCAGGTCATTGATCGAAGGTGACCAGGGGATTAGGAGTGTCTATCTACCCTAGAGGTGACCTAGGTCAGGTCATTGATAGAAGGTGATCAGGAGATTAGGAGTGTCTATCTATCCTAGAGGTGACCTAGGTCAGGTCATTGATAGAAGGTGATCAGGAGATTAGGAGTGTCTATCTATCCTAGAGGTGACCTAGGTCAGGTCATTGATCGAAGGTGACCAGGGGATTAGGAGTGTCTATCTACCCTAGAGGTGACCTAGGTCAGGTCATTGATAGAAGGTGACCAGGGGATTAGGAGTCTCTATCTACCCTAGAGGTGACCTAGGTCAGGTCATTGATAGAAGGTGATCAGGAGATTAGGAGTGTCTATCTATCCTAGAGGTGACCTAGGTCAGGTCATTGATAGAAGGTGATCAGGAGATTAGGAGTGTCTATCTATCCTAGAGGTGACCTAGGTCAGGTCATTGATAGAAGGTGACCAGGGGATTAGGAGTGTCTATCTATCCTAGAGGTGACCTAGGTCAGGTCATTGATAGATGGTGACCAGGGGATTAGGAGTGTCTATCTATCCTAGAGGTGACCTAGGTCAGGTCATTGATAGTTGGTGACCAGGGGATTAGGAGTGTCTATCTACCCTAGAGGTGACCTAGGTCAGGTCATTGATAGACGCTGAACAAGGGATTAGGAGTGAGTGTCTATCTACCCTAGATGTGACCTAGGTCAGGTCATTGATAGTTGGTTACCAGGGGATTAGGAGTGTCTATCTACCCTAGAGGTGACCTAGGTCAGGTCATTGATAGACGGTGATCAGGGGATTAGGAGTGTCTATCTATCCTAGAGGTGACCTAGGTCAGGTCATTGATAGTTGGTGACCAGGGGATTAGGAGTGAGTGTCTATCTACCCTAGAGGTGACCTAGGTCAGGTCATTGATAGAAGGTGACCAGGGGATTAGGAGTGTCTATCTACCCTAGAGGTGACCTAGGTCAGGTCATTGATAGACGGTGAACAAGGGATTAGGAGTGTCTATCTACCCTAGAGGTGACCTAGGTCAGGTCATTGATAGAAGGTGACCAGGAGATTAGGAGTGTCTATCTATCCTAGAGGTGACCTAGGTCAGGTCATTGATAGAAGGTGACCAGGGGATTAGGAGTGTCTATCTATCCTAGAGGTGACCTAGGTCAGGTCATTGATAGATGGTGACCAGGGGATTAGGAGTGTCTATCTACCCTAGAGGTGACCTAGGTCAGGTCATTGATAGAAGGTGACCAGGAGACTACCAATATGATTTTGTATCAATTGATAAATACAAATGTGATAACGTAATTCATTATTTAAGTCATAAATAAGTATCCTTGGTAATTAAAATTTTGCTCTCAGAGTAAATTGTTCATTTTTTTCTGCATAGAGCAATTTGGAGTTTCTTTGACGATACTAAGATACTAAGACACTAAGAGTGTTCGATTCGAGCAAATTATCAGGGGGAAAGGGGAGGTTCCCATTAGCATGTCTCGACTAAAAACGCCAGTGGATAGCTGGCAGCGGAGAGTCTGCCAGCTATTTTCTAAACCAGGACACGACTCACAAACTGACTTAACATAATAAAAAGCACGCAACTCTCCATGATAAGCGCCGGAAGTAGTTGAGGGGGTGAGATCTCTTACAGGGGAGGAGGCATTATACAACTATTTACTTGTGATTCTCGCTACCGCGCGAACATCGAACAGACTTGATTAGACTCGTCCTTTATTTACATGACCTAAATAATTGTCAATCACTCTCACATGAGTACAGAGGACTTCCTGATAGCTTTTGTATCTATAGCCAAACCTTCACATCAAACAAGTCCTGATTAATCAAACTAATATTCTCTACCGGAACAATCGGTTGAAAAACGAGGGATGAATACCGACAACAGCGTTGGAATGGTCACGACTTGAGTCCGGACTTTGATCACCTAAAAATTCTAAGAAAACTAATTCAAATGTATTATAAATTACCTAAAGGTTCTAAAAAATTAACTCAAATTTACCAAAGATTACCTAAAGATAATTATTATTGAAAAAAAGTGCATAACAATTCTAAAAAGATTACTTCAAATTAAAAACAATATTAACAAAAACTCGTAATGAATACGCACGACTAAATCCAACCTGCAATTTACAAAAGAAAACTATAGATTTGTATGTGAGGCCTTTAACAACTAAACTATCACATTCTACTAAATATAAAATCGGTTTACAAACACCTGCTTGAGAAGTAATAACTACACCCTCCAGTCTACTCGTAGTTACAGTCACCAGGAATGTGTAATACCTGCTTGAGAAGTAATAGCTACCCTCTCCAGTCTAGTTACAGTCACCAGGAATGTGTAATACCTGCTTGAGAAGTAATAGCTACCCTCTCCAGTCTAGTTACAGTCACCAGGAATGTGTAATACCTGCTTGAGAAGTAATAGCTACCCTCTCAGTCTAGTTACAGTCACTAGGAATGTGTAATACCTGCTTGAAAAGTAATAGCTACCCTCTTCAGTCTAGTAGTTACAGTCACCAGGAATGTGTAATACCTGCTTGAGAAGTAATAGCTACCCTCTCCAGTCTAGTTATAGTCACACCAGAAATGTGTAATACCTGCTTGAGAAGTAATAGCTACCCTCTCCAGTCTACTCGTAGTTACAGTCACCAGGAATGTGTAATACCTGCTTGAAAAGTAATAGCTACCCTCTCCAGTCAAGTAGTTACAGTCACCAGGAATGTGTAATACCTGCTTGAGAAGTAATAGCTACCCTCTCCAGTCTAGTTACAGTCACCAGGAATGTGTAATACCTGCTTGAGAAGTAATAGCTACCCTCTCCAGTCTAGTTACAGTCTCACCAGGAGTGTGTAATACTTGCATTTATCGATGGTATTCAAAAATATATATATTTATTCAATATCAATGCATAAAAAGACGCGAAAATTTATTGAAAAAATAATACTCTAAAAGTTTTAAAAGCTCAAAAATGAGGCAAACCAAGAGAATAATAGGTACCTAAAATTCCAAATTGACAAATAATGGCCAGAGATTGACTTGTAAAAGACCAGGGAAAATGCACATTGTCTGTGATGAACCAATAAAAAGATGACAAGTCAGCAATATATGAGCCCTAAATACCGCTTTTCTCCGCTAGAGCAATTCACAGCCGATAATAAATAGCGTCTATTTACCTTTTATACTCAACCGAAGACAACTTGGACATAACGTCCAATGGAACCGACAGGATTGGAGGAGTCGGGGTTCGTGTCTCTGTCAGGTGTGTTAGGGGGGGGGGGGTCAACCCCTACCCTCACCAAGATAATACGGCTACATTTATTCTAAAAAACGCTAATAGTAGTAAAAAACTTTATCCGCTTCGGTTGCCGAATGGTCTAAAACGTCACTCTCACAATTGACTGGACCACCAATGACGGGGAGATCAGCGTTCAGATCCCGGTCAGGTGTATTGAGGTTAGTATTTTCTAAAATGGTTTTACATTCTCCCTCCAAGCGAATTCAGTTTCACTTCCTCTAAATTCCACCTTCCTAAACCCAAATACATTAGCGTGATTAATACGAACGGGTAGTTCGACGCGGTGCTAACAAAAAGAAAATCAACCTGCGCCGGTGAACACATGGACAAAGATGTTAATTTCATGTTTTATAGTTTTACTGGGAGGGAACGGTCGGAAATCTAATCCCAGCTAGGTGCAATATTACAGTTGGTCCTGAATGGTTATTTCACTCTATATCCATACGGATGCAAGTACATTTTCTCTCATTTAAACTTATTTCCTTCCTAACCCATCAGTGCGGATGTGCAAAATGCAAGATGGGTGCCAAGACCTGAAAAACGGAGAAATATTAATACAATAGTCTTCAATTTATATGTAACAGATAGCTGTGAATTAACTCCTGATTGTAGTCATGGTGTTCTTGTTGTATCCGTCCTTGTTGTTGAGGCTGCTCGTGTCTGCTAGAGACGATGTACTACAGTGTACAAACCAGCGCACTAGATTACTTGCCGTACAAGTTGTTGACAAACTGCACTGTGTGTATTGCATTCAAGCAGTGGGGGAAACCAGCACTGCCTTAATGTTATATCAGACAGTACTACCTCCATGTTGTATCAGACAGTACTACTTCCATGTTGTATCAGACAGTACTACTTCCATGTTATATCAGACAGTACTACCTCCATGTTATATCAGACAGTACTACCTCCATGTTGTATCAGACAGTACTACTTCCATGTTGTATCAGACAGTACTACCTCCTTGTTGTATCAGACAGTACTACTTCCATGTTATATCAGACAGTACTACCTCCATGTTATATCAGACAGTACTACCTCCATGTTGTATCAGACAGTACTACTTCCATGTTGTATCAGACAGTACTACCTCCATGTTGTATCAGACAGTACTACTTCCATGTTGTATCAGACAGTACTACTTCCATGTTATATCAGACAGTACTACCTCCATGTTATATCAGACAGTACTACCTTCATGTTGTATCAGACAGTACTACATCCATGTTGTATCAGACAGTACTACCTCCTTGTTGTATCAGACAGTACTACTTCCATGTTGTATCAGACAGTACTACTTCCATGTTGTATCATATAGTACTACCTCAATGTTATATCAGACAGTACTACCTTCATGTTGTATCAGACAGTACTACATCCATGTTGTATCAGACAGTACTACTTCCATGTTGTATCAGACAGTACTACCTCCTTGTTGTATCAGACAGTACTACTTCCATGTTGTATCAGACAGTACTACTTCCATGTTGTATCATATAGTACTACCTCAATGTTATATCAGACAGTACTACCTCTATGTTGTATCAGACAGTACTACATCCATGTTGTATCAGACAGTACTACTTCCATGTTAAATCAGGCAGTACTACCTCCATGTTATATCAGGCAGTACTACCTCTATGTTGTATCAGACAGTACTACATCCATGTTGTATCAGACAGTACTACATCCATGTTGTATCAGAGAGTACTACCTCCATGTTATATCAGATAGTACTACCTCTATGTTGTATCAGACAGTACTACCTCCATGTTATATCAGACAGTAAGTAGTCCTACCAAGTCCGTAGTCGGAAGGGGGGGGGTTTCGGGGTTCAAATCCCCCCCCCCCGAAATTTTATTAACAAAATATATATAGCTTTATTTATGTTCAAACAATATCAAAATTAAGGCACAAGTACAAATTAGGGGGCTGTGTTACTATAAAAAGTACTTCAGATAGCTTCTAGAGGTGTTTAATATTTAACCCGTCTTTGTGGCGTAGTTGGCTAACGCGCCAGTCGTGTTAAGTCAGACCACCGAGGACGGGGAGATCGAGGTTCGAATCTCGGTCGGGTGAACTGGGGGTGGTTTTTCCTAAAATGGTTTTCCACTCTCCCTCCACGCAAATGCGGGTTCACTTCCTTTAAATTCAACCTTTCCATTTCCTAATCCATTAGTGTAATTAGTATTTAAACGTATAACCCGAACGGGTAGTAAGACGCGGTGCTAAAAAAAAATTAAATTAAAAATTTAATATTTAGAATTGTTCCTATTTTTCGGCGGTTAGGGGGCTATGTTGCCCTAAAGAAACACTTTAGAGAATTTCAAGAGCTGTTTAATATCTGGAATTTGTCCTAGCCTTCGGCAGTAAATGGGTTATGTTACCATAAAAAACACTTTAGAGAGCTTCTAGAGCCGTTTAATAATTAGAATTTGTCCTAGCCTCCGATAGTTAGGGGGTAGTGTTGCCATAAAAAACACTTCAGATAGCTTCTAGAACAGTTTTTTATTTAGAATTTTTTCTAGCCTCCGTCAATTGGGGGATGGGCCCACCAAACCCCCCCTGAAATTATTGGCTGGCTACGGCCTTGAGTCCTACCTCCAATGTGATGCTCAGAAAGCAACAAAGATACTGATCACTTTATTTCGCAGCGGCTGAAGATTTTGTGACCTTGACCAACATGTCTGGTAGCCAGAGAGCGAGGTGGAGGAATATTGGCAACACAAATTATAAACAAACTAGTCTATAAATTCAAGTTTTAAATACAAGGCGTAGTGAATACCAGATTGTGGGCCAATGGTCCATCACAAGTCTCGGGGGTTCGATGGTTCGACTCCTGCTGGTGGCGTTGACATAAATATTAACAGGTTTGTATTTATATTCATTTAACTATCTCGGCGCTAGGGCTGTTTACGTATACTGTTATAGTTATGTGTGCTTTTGTTCCTTTACATTCCATTATGTTCCAATTATCAAAATGTTTATTTAAAAAATAGTGTATTTTAATAATTGGCAACCCTAATGAAGAGTTAAGGTTATTATTTTGAAGTCCTTTCAAATGAACCTCCACAATCACTTGCTAAAATAAATAGTGAGTGAAGATATTTAGTTTTTCAGTGGAGTTGCTGTACCTTGCTTTACTTACAAATGGACATTTGGGACACCTTTACAAAAAAATTCAAAATTATTTATGGAGGTTAACAATGGTAACATTTTACTATTTTCCTAGTACTACTTTATACAGAGGCAATGATAATATATTTTAAAAGTAGCAGCTGAATACCCCATGACTTGACGTATGGATACGTGAATGTGTATCCAGTATCTTGTTTCTAGCATTCAGATAAGGCTCTTCCTATGAAAAGTGTGAATCAGGCAAGTCAACGCCAACACAAACTCTCAGAGCTCTTTGTACGTCCTCCAAGTGAATCATTACTTTCAATTTAAATATCTCATTATTTGGTGAAAATTGAAATAGGCCTAGTACGAAACTTTCAACATTTTAGGTGAAAGGGCGCTTCAGTTACTTCAGTTAGTTCAGTTAAGAAGACACCCGCCCTGGTTGTTAAAGAATTCATAGATCGTAATAATTTGTCAATAAATATGAAATTTCTCCGAATTCTTGAGGAAATGTAAAATGTTTTTGTTTATTGTGTATTTTGCTGTCATACTTTAGGACTGTCGTAAAAAGTGCAGTGTCATTTAGATTGCAACCTTTTTTTTTTATGGAAAGTACGAATGTAGGAGGTTTTTATGTTACTAGTGAACTCACTATTATCAATTTTCAGGAAAAGTTCTCGTTTCTTACTGTTTTATGTCATTTCTTGTCAAGTTACGACTTGTGTTGAGCCAAACTCTTCCACGCCCTTTTATTTCAACAAATAACGGAAGTGTGTCCGGGTGATAAAATAGAAGAGGTGGGGGGCGGATTTTTTTTGGCACAATTCCACTTCTAGGAGGCTAAGGGATCGATTCTCCCAGCCCCAAGAACACACTCAAAGCTTTTTTCTTTCATAAAGCTGCTCACATGATAGCTAAACTGTATCCTTATATTAATAATTACTATAAGAACTTTCATTAGTGAAGTTATTATATTTGATACTGGAACAAACGTCAACAACAGAAAAAAAATCTAAGATTGTAAATACGTTGATACTCTTCAGTATGATAAATAAATATTTGAAATTTAGCATTTAAAAACATTTAATTTCGGTTTGAAAATCAACTTATATTTCAAATAAAAAATGTATATTAAGATTTTCCTACTTTTATCAAATGTATAAAAAAATTATAAGTAAAATACTCCTCTTTGTTAAAAAATGTTCAGGTACTATTTTAAGCTTTTTTTAGATGAGCAGTATTTCAAATAAAATTATACATTCCACCATTCAAACTAAAGATCAACAATTTCACAAAATATTAAAGTAGGAAGGCCCGGACTCTTAAAGCTTCCAAAATATATATAACAATTATATTTAGATTTTTCGTCTGAAGAGAAATATGTACATAATTTTATTTCTATCATCTGTTTAGTAAAAGATCTACACCTAATCTTTCAATTTCCGAATAGATATTTTTTTAAATCTTCATTAAAAGTGGTAAATAATAAAACAGACAGTTATTAGATATTTACCTAAGTATAGGTTAAGTTGATGTAGTGAAGATTATAATAACACTTTGCGAGTATTTGTACTTTGTATTATATATATTTTATACAGGGTGTTAAAAGAAATAGGGTTCATAACTTTAGTATCTTGCAGTACTCAATAAAATGAGCAAAATATTCGACGTAAAGCAAGGTCCGCAAACCAAATCATAGAGAAACAATCCTAGCACAAGGAGGTCCAGTCGAATCCCACTCCCTCTGACCTCAATCCTCGGGATTATTTTGTAAAGAGATACATAAGTGTATATTGTCTTTGTCTCCAACAAATGATTATATCAGACTTACTACAGAGGGTTTTAAGAGATTATTATTATTATTATTATTATTATTATATATTATTATTATTATTATTATTATTATTATTATTATTAGGTGTTCTGTCTTAAGATAGGTCCATTCCTTTTTTTTTCCAGTGAACTTAGACCTCAAATACGCCCTGTCCTTTTCCTTCTCCTTTAGCTCCCAGAATTTTCTTATTTCCTTCAAGTCATCCATTATTTTAATCCTCCTTCTTCCTAAGCTCCTATTTCCATCAACCTTTCCTCCTATGACGTCATGCAGAAGACAGTTCCTCCTAAGGATGTACCAAAGAATCATATCCAAAATTGTTCTCTTATCACCCACTCTTCTTAGGACTTGTTCATTTATCACCCTGTCTGTCTGTCCACCTGATCTTCTCAAGTCTTCTCCCACACCACATTTCAAAGCTCTCCCAGTATTTCTTTTCCATCTTCCTGAGAGTCCAAGTTTCTGCTCCAAATGTAGCCTTTCATCAGTTTCTTCCTCAGTTCCAAACTCAACTCTCTGGTCAGTAGTAACCTCTTCTTGTGGAACGCTTCCTTGTCCACGGTGATCCTCGACCTTGGTGCAGCAGGTAGACTTCCCAAGTACTTGAACTGCTCTATGTTTTTCAACTCCTGGTTTACAATTTTGATTTTCAGCGGCTCTTCATTTTTATAAATCACCATCACTTTTGACTTCTCAATGTTGATCTCCATGCCATATCTTCTTCCTGTCTCCATCAGCCAGCCCATCATTTCCTGCAACTCTTCTTTATTTCTGGCCAGCAATGTTAGATAATCTGCATATTTTATTGTGATGAAGACATGTCCTCCTATCCTGCAATTACCACGTCCATCTAGGGCTCCCCTGACCAGCCACTCTCCATACAAGTTGACCAGACTGGGTGACAAACAACATCCCTGCCTCACTCCTTTTCCTACCTCTAAGTCGTTGATCTCTCCATCATTCAGCCTCACCTTCACTCGCTGTCCCAGGTACAGGTTTGCAATTCTCCATCATTCAGCCTCACCTTCACTCGCTGTCCAGGTACAGGTTTGCAATCTGTCTCTCCAGTTGATGCCGATCTTCTTGAGTATGTCCATCAGTTTCTTCCATTTCACTCTCTCTAACGCCTTCTACAGTCAATGAAACCAATGTAGACTTCTTCCTTGACTTCCAGCACTCTTTCCGAAAGTATTCTCAGAGTCCCGATGGGATCTTTGGTCCCTTTTCTAAATCCAAATTGGTATTTATTCTTCACAATTTCTATTTTCTGTTCCAGTCGCCGGTTGAGTATTCTCGCCATGATCTTCCCCACATGAGAATTGAGGCTGATGGTCCTGTGGTCGCTGCATTTCTTGGCTTGTTTCTTCTTCCTTAGACCCACCATGGCCACATTTATAAATAAAGTCCTTGGGCCATTCTCCTGTTTGGTAGATCATATTTATAAGTTTTGTCAGCTGTTGTAACGGTTGTCGGACGATTATAATGAAGCCTGGGGATTTTTAAAAGAGCACCCAACTAAGTTGTGAGATTTGTGCTGAAATTGAAGAACAACCTGTATAACACCTTTTGGTGTGATAAGGTAATAAATTTGTGCCATGCAAGCACAAATTACATTCCATTTTTTATCCTAGTTTTTGTTGATACCGGAAGACAAAATTTCCTGTATATCTGTGTGAGTTGCTTTGAAGGACTTAAGTTAACTATGATTATTTTAAAATCTTTTTAATGAGTACGACATGATTCTATAGTTTTGAATACCTTTTTAACACCCTGTATATGTAGATTAGGCGAAGTATGTTAATATCTATGGTAGGACTAATAGTTGTAGCGATATTTCCGTTGCTACAATCCAAGAAAGAAGTTAACTATTTTAAAAATTAGAACAGATGCTTACCGCAAACGTTATTTTCGTAAACTATTGCAAAGTAAACACTAATTTGGTGTAAAAATTAAGATTTTTGTTTGAAAAATATGAAATTTTGACGTCATTAACAGCTTTCATTTAGTCCAGTTTGGTATATTTAAAACCAACTCTGTAGAAGCCTTCGCGTGTGAATAGAAAACGTCCTTACCATGAAAATAAATGGTACACTCCACCGCATACTTTCTCTCCTTCATCTAAGTATGGAGATATTTATTTAAAATTAGTAATATTTGTTAAACGAGATAGTATACACTGTCACAGAAACATATTTAGGAAAAAGGGTCGTCTCGGCTCACCAAAGAACATAACAATTATATCTCCATTTCAGAGACCACAATTTAAAAATAGGTATGTTTGTCAATAAATGGGAAACTATTGGTTTTATACAAATATATTTCAAATATTTAAAAAAAATTGTACTATGACTTTACAATGGCAATTTATTTCGCATCTCAAAGAGTTGCGGAAATATCAAAATTGAAGAATTCCACTATGTAATGTAATGTAGTTTTCATGGGAATGTTAACAGTGCTGTCAAATAAGGCTCTTTGTAAGGCAATCATGACAATGGAACGGAAATAATATCTGGGAGTATTTACGGTGGTTGTATCCCAACAGTCAAGTACAGAACAATACATACCTAGCAAGAAAGCAAAGAAAAGGATTTCGAAATTTGGGATTCAAAATCATTTAAAAATGTCGTTAATTTATATCAAATTCGAGTTGACCTCGGAGGTCTTAGGGCAAAGTACTCGCCTCAGGACTCACTGGTTGAATGGGTCAAAGGACTTTTCTTTGAGCGATAAAAATCAGTACCACAACTTCCTTCGGAGGCGAAGTAAAGCCGTCGGTCCCATGTTGATTGTGGCATGTGAAAGAATCCTGGAAGGGTATGTGAAAATAACCTTTCAGGCAAAATCGGTAGGCCCTTTAGCTCTCGCTCATAGATATTCTCGTGTGCTGATATAATCATTCGGTTCAGAAAGTTCACGTCAAATATATCAAATAAAATAAAATATAATTTTAAAATTAAGAAATTTGAAGAAGTAATAGTCAAGTTATTCAAAATATGAAGATATTTTTCCAAACAAGGTCAGGACTAGCTCGTAATAAATATGCCACTATTATCATCATAAACTGTTTCCAGCTTGTGTCTGGGTCAGTTTGGTAAAATGCCTCCATCTTCCTCTTTTACTTGTTTCTATTCTTCTCCTCCCACTCGCACACTTGTTGCTATAAAGATGTACAAAGTGATATTTTATTTGAGTTTCTATTAAAAATAAGGACATATTTGTTTAGTGAATATTTGGTAATGACGTAGAATGAAACCATAATTTATTAAAAATGCATAAAGTAGTAAAGTAATGATTGTATTTCTGAAACATAAACTTGAGAGAGGACGTTCAGTCAGAATATCTCTTATCTCTTCTTTGCCTATTCCAGAGTAGGCCGTGGCATTGTTGAACAAAGCAAACAGTGATAGCGCCTGAAGGCTGCTGCACCGCTGAACACAACTGCTAGAAGGGCTGCAGCCCCCTCACGGCGACCACCAATACAGCGAACAGCAGGCAATAGGTTGGTTTGGTTCATGAATCTGTTCTGCGCGCACCAAGATAACAACGGTCTTTAAATTATCATATGAGACACGTGACTCAAGTTGTCCCGCTTCGGTGGCCGAATACTCTAAGTCCTAAAGCGTTACTCTCTTAATAGATTGGACTGACGATAACGGGGAAATCGGGGTTTGAACCCCGGCTGTGTGTAATAAGGCCGGTTTCTACTGAATGGTTTTACATTCTCTTGCCATGAATATGCTGGTACACTTCCTCTAAAATTCAACCTTCCTCATCCCCAACACTTGATAGTATTAGTATGTAGCCCGAACAGAAGGGGAGACGCGTTAATAAAATTAAGTCCTTTGGGGACATTCTATTAAAACATTTGATTGAAAGTCTCTAATGTAAGCCCTTGTAGAGATAATTTATATTTGCTTAGTAGAACTATGTAATTAATCAAAAGAGTTCTCAAAAGTTTATAATAATACTTCAATTTTAATGACTAATCTAAGTAACAAACAATATTAATAAAACTAACTTATGTTTTTTGTTTCGTTGTTGTGGCAACAATAGATATTAACGTACATTAATTAATAAATTGGTTGACCTGGTGGTCTATGGTTAAGGTGTTGAACTTCTGTGCTGGGGGTCCGGGGTTCAATCCTCGGTCCCGGCTCAGATTTATCTGATTGCCCAAACCCTTCCTTCATCTCTGACAAGACGTGTATTAATAACAACTTGTGAATGTGTGGAATGCCAAGCCTCCACCGTGGTTCGGATTCCACGTTAAACTGTAGGTCCTCCAATTCATCTCACAATCATCCTACCATTGCACATTAGCGTAAGTACGTTTTCGGGTAAGACGCGGTGATAATAATAATAATAATAATAATAATAATAATAATAATAATCCAAATTAAAAATATTATATTCACGCTTTTATCTTTTTACAAAAATTCACCATAATTTATTAAAATAGACTTTTTTTATAATTTAGATAAAAAGCCATATAAAATATTAGTTTGTATTTAGTAAACACACGCGTATGAATACGGGTTGTACTGACGTTTTCATATTGTCCGGTTCACGATCTTTATTTATGAAGCGAGGGCAAATTTTAGAAGCTCTCGTTTGTAAATAATTTTTAGGTGAACTAAAGATGCCCCTACAAATAACAAAAACAAAACATCCATATTGTTATTTTTATAACTTTATGTTTCAGTAAAGTAAAAACTCGTTTGGCAAACAAGTTTGTTCTGAAAGTTTCGAATGCCAAAAGTGACAAATTCTCAACAAACGGGCCTGCAGATTATATGTTTCGACGTATGTATACATGAAAATAGATGTGGTAACTTCTCCTAGTTGTCAGCTAAGGCAATTCGTAAGAAGCCTAAATCAAGTTATAGTTGTGTTGGTTGTGAGTAAAATCTAGGTTAGGCAGGTGCGTCCCTTCCATTCCTGCCAATAATCCGAACACTTGAAAAGACAGCTCTGGATTGAAAGTTACAAATGACGTCTCCGCTGCAGCCATATCTCCAAATGGTCTCATTATCTCCTCGAACCTCGACCTTTGACCTTCCCTTCCCTTTATCACACCATTGGATGAGATCGTGCAACACATAAAGAGCCAATTTAATAGATAAATTATAATTGTAGTATCTAGGTTTCAAACACTAGAATATTCGAACAGAAATTGATAAACGCCAGAAACCAACTGAGTCTATAACGTTCCTGGGTGGAGCTGTCTGGCAATAGGAGAACAAACAGGGGAGGAATAAAATGCAAATAACCCCCACCCCCTAATAAATGAAATCCATTTTACGCTCCTATACCAGTTACCTTTCGTGTTTTTGTTTTTTTAACACCGCTGCTTTCTGTCCGTTCGGGTAGTACGCTTATGTACTAATAAAGCTGATGGTTTTAGTGATTAGGAAGGTTATATTTCGAGGAAGTGTATTTGCGTGGAAGGAGAGTAGAAAACAATTTTTTAAATACCACCCTCAGTGATCCGACTGAGACTCGAACCTCAATCTCGCTGTCATCGGCAGTTTGGTTTAGTGCGAGAGTAGCGCGTTAGACCATGTGGTCACCGAAGTGGGCTACCTTTGGTTTCCCGGACATTTATCTCTTCATGATCAACCGAGATTCGTGGGTTTTGTACTTTTCAGAGTGGAGATGTCAACTGTTTAACTATGTTCCCAAGTCTATAAATGCATAGGCTCATAGAACATAGTTTAGTGTTCATTCCAGTAAACACCAATTTCATGTACTGTTTAAGGTTTGACGGTGACCTGGTGGTCTAGGGGTAAGGTGTCAGACTTCTGTGCTGAGGGTCCGGGGTTCAATCCTCGGTCCCGGCACAGATTTATCTGATTGCCAAACCCTTCCTTCACCTCTGACAAGATGTGTATTAATCACAACTTGTGAATGTGAGGAATGCCAGGCCTCCACCGTGGTTCGGATTCCACGTTAAACTGTAGGTCCTCCATTTCGTCTCACAATCACCCTACCATTACACATTAGCGTAAGTGCGTATAACCCGAACGGGTAGTAAGACGCGGTGCTAATAATAATGTTTAAGGTTTGGTCAATATATGACCTAAGTGACATCAGATTGGTAATATCTCAGCTCTCCAGACAGCACCCTTAATGTACGTGGTTTATGTAAAAACATCATTTATTTCAAGATATAATTATAATCCGATCAAAGCACGGTATGTCGGCCGAGTGGTAAGAATCTTTTAGTTCTCATTTCTCCGAGTCAGACTGAGGAACAAGTTTGTCTAGACCCCGGTTCTAAAAATATACAAAAGCGTCTGAGATTCGTCTCGGCAGATATTGGACCAAGGTTCAGGAGATAAAACCGTCAATTGTGTGTGGTTTACTGCATTACCCTCAGATTCTGCTCAGCGTGGGTCAATTAAATATAGGTTACTATCTTAAGGTGGGGTGGTAGGCATGGCGAGTTAAGGGCACCAGACACCCTTGTTCGGTAAAATAAATCAAATATTGCTCCATTAGAAACAAAGTGTTTCATTTTCTTCACACGGTGACCTCAACATTTGTTGAATATCTGTCGAGGGTTTCTTGAATTTAATGACAACTTTTTATCTTCATTAAAAAAGTTTGTCATCTAGTGCCGCTATGCTCGTGACAAATATTCAACAACTGTTGATCTCACCATGTGGAGAAAATTAAGCTCCATGTTTGTACAGGAGAAATATTTGATTTAATTTGGCGGAAAAAAAATCTTTCTATAGAAACTTTTCTCGCGTCCCCTACATCCCCGCCTTAAACTATAAACTATACCTCGATTTTCTTATGAATGAACATTAAGAGCACCTCTTAGTAAATACAAACATATTTGGTTATGGTTAACACTGATAACATTTTACTATTTTATTAATATGTTATATGTATTGATAATATCGATCAAAAGTGACAGCTGCAGATAATATGACTTGACGTATGAACACGTGAAAGTAGATCTACGCTTATCCTGAGTATCAGATATGGCTATTCGTAAGTAAATTGGAGTACAGGCCAAAATATACGCATCTCTATTAAGTTAATGGATTAGAGGCGAGGAAAATGTAATTTTATATAAAATGTACCCGGATTTGCGCGATGGGAAATCGATAGCCTGTTAGTTTTTTGTTACACTAAAAATGTGTGTGTACCTAACAGTCAATTCGCTAAATAAATCGACTAATGATAGATAATAACGCTAATCTATCTCTTAAAAAAAGTTGGACGAGTTGAATATGAGAAAATGAAAGTTCGACTGCTATAAATAGCTTCGTTGACGTCACAAAGCGTAGTTCCATTTCCTACCGACAGTCTTTGTGTGCATGCGATAGATTAAAGCCTGATATGAACTTTCATTTGACGCATAATTAGCGCCGTACGGTTCATTCCCTCTGATAATAGATTAATTATTAACCTAGTGCGTTACCTAGATACGTAAACATTGGATCACGCAAGTCATACAGTGGCCTAGCAATATTATAACTCTAGAACTACCCAGGGGCAATGTTGATACGTTAGGAACTGCCCGACTGGACAAATATCGGAACTGTCAAGTCCGTTATAAATATACTAGTAATGTTATTACTTTAGGAACTGCCCGACTGGACCAATATTGGAACTGTCAAGTCCGTTATAAATATACTAGTAATGTTATTACTTTAGGAACTGCCCGACTGGACCAATATTGGAACTGTCAAGTCCGTTATAAATATACTAGTAATGTTATTACTCTAGGAACTGCCCGACTGGACCAATATTGGAACTGTCAAGTCCGTTATAAATATACTAGTAATGTTATTACTTTAGGAACTGCCTGACTGGATAAACTTTGGAACTGTAGTGTCCGTTATAAATATACTAGTAATGTTATTACTTTAGGAACTGCCCGACTGGATAAACTTTGGAACTGTAGTGTCCGTTATAAATATACTAGTAATGTTATTACTTTAGGAACTGCCTGACTGGATAAACTTTGGAACTGTAGTGTCCGTTATAAATATACTAGTAATGTTATTACTTTAGGAACTGCCCGACTGGATAAACTTTGGAACTGTAGTGTCCGTTATAAATATACTAGTAATGTTATTACTTTAGGAACTGCCTGACTGGATAAACTTTGGAACTGTAGTGTCCGTTATAAATATACCAGTAATGTTATTACGGGAAAACGAAGAGACTCAAAATGGAATCCCAATTATTCATCTTGATTCATTTTGTTTCATAATAATCATCACCCGCTTCTGTGGCCACATGGTCTGAGGCGTCACTCTTGAGTTAGACTAGACTGCCGATGACAGGGAGATAAAGGTTAAAAACCCGATAGGGTGCACTGAGGGTGTTTCCTAAATGGTTTTCAACCCTCCCTCCACGCAAACGCGGGTATACTTCCTCTAAATTCGACCTTCCTCATGCCTAGCACATTCGCGCGGTTATAATATAAGCGTGTATTATTATTATTATTATTATTAGCACCGCGTCTTACTACCCGTTCGGGTTATACGCACTTACGCTAATGTGTAATGGTAGGGTGATTGTGAGATGAAATGGAGGACCTACAGTTTAACGTGGAATCCGAACCACGGTGGAGGCCTGGCATTCCTCACATTCACAAGTTGTGATTAATACACGTCTTGTCAGAGGTGAAGGAAGGGTTTGGTAATCAGATAAATCTGTGCCGGGACCGAGGATTGAACCCCGGTCGCCAGCTCAGAAGTCCGACACCTTACCCCTAGACCACCAGGTCACCCATAAGCGTGTAATCCAAACAAGTAGTGAGTGACACGTGGTGCTAAAATAAACATCGTCTGGGAACTTTTTTACCATTTGCATTGCTATAAACACAACAACTTTAATGTATTTATTGAAGTTTTGCTGACTAATAATTTTTTTTTTTAAACTCCGATAAATATGGTAGGTAGTATTTATAATACAGTGAAGAACATATTAGAGAAATTTCCCAGCACTCTTTGTTTTAGAACAAAAGTTTGTTTATTAAGATGGGGTGCTAGTGAGCGTGAGTTTAGGGAAGTATTTTTGCAGTTTTTATAGCATAAACATTTTTGGCCAAAATAAATCAAATTTTTCTACTATAGAAACATATAGTTTAGTTTTCTGCACATGCTAATCTCAACAGTTCTTTAATATCTGTCAAGGGTGTCCTGGAATTTAGTGACAACTTTTTCTCTTCATTTAAAAAGTTTGTCACCAAATGCCACCATGCTCATGCCAGATATTCAAAAATGGTTGAGATTAGCACGTGCAGAAAGCTAAACTCTATGTTTCTATAGAAGAAAAATTTGATTTATTTTGGCCAAAAAATGTTTATGTTATAAAAACTGCAAAATAAGCTCATTAAATTCGCGCTCACTAGCACCCCATCTTAAAAGAACGCCAATGATTTCCTAACAACAACAAAATTTATAGAATGTTTAGTAGCTATTTTAAACGCTGTTAAATGAGATTTGATTACAGAATACAAAAATACAATTCAAGGTAAAATTTAATATATTTTCAGGGGTATGAGACAATATATGTTTTCGTTTGCACGTATACAACAGCAGGTAAAGACCGTGAAAAAAACAACAATATTTTAACTGAGCTGCATCCGAGTGGATATTTGCCACGTAAGGCTGCAACCAAGTGGATATTCGCCACCTAAGGCTGAAATCAAGTGGATATTTGCTACCTAAGGCTGCAATCAAGTGGATATTCGCCACCTAAGGCTGCAACCAAGTGGATATTTGCTACCTAATGCTGCAACCAAGTTGATATTTGCTACTTAAGGCTGCAACCAAGTTGATATTTGCTACTTAAGGCTGCAACCAAGTGGATATTCGCCACCTAAGGCTGCAACCAAGTGGATATTTGCTACCTAAGGCTCCAACCAAGTGGATATTTGCCACCTAAGGCTCCAACCAAGTGGATATTTGCCACCTAAGGCTGCAACCAAGTTGATATTTGCCATCTAAGGCTCCAACCAAGTGGATATTCGCCATCTAAGGCTGCAACCAAGTGGATATTTGCTACCTAATGCTGTAACCAAGTTGATATTTGCACCTAATGCTGCAACCAAGTTGATATTTGCACCTAATGCTGTAACCAAGTGGATATTTTCTACCTAAGGCTGCAATCAAGGGATATTTGCTACCTAAGGCTGCAACCAAGTGGATATTTGCCACCTAAGGCTCCAACCAAGTGGATATTTGCTACCTAAGGCTGCAACCAAGTTGATATTTGCCATCTAAGGCTCCAACCAAGTGGATATTTGCCACCTAAGGCTGCAACCAAGTGGATATTCGCTACCTAAGGCTTCAACCAAGTGGATATTCGCCACCTAATGCTGCAACCAAGTTGATATTTGCCACCTCAGGCTGCTTCTAAAATGATATTTGCCACAAATTTAGAGGAAATGTACTCACATACGCATATAAGGCGTGTGAGAAACCATTCAGGAAAAACCTCAACTTACACCGGATAAGATTCGAACCTTGACCTCCTTGTCAACGGCACTCAGGGGATGACATTGAAATCTCGAGGTCAACAAATAACCTGCTTAGAAGCAGTCAAAGTTGGCACAGCTCTACATGAATACAGTCTTAACTGGCATGTATCCATCTGAATGCTGCCTTAGGAGGTAAAGGTCCATCTGAATGCTGCCTTAGGAGGTAAAGGTCCACCTGAATGCTGCCTTAGGATGTAAAGGTCCATCTGAATGCTGCCCTTAGGAGGTAAAGGTCCATCTGAATGCTGCCTTAGGAGGTAAAGGTCCACCATGGAATCCTCGCCTTAGGAGGTAAGTTCCATCTGAATGCTGCCTTAGGAGGTAAAAGGTCCACCTGAATGCTGCCTTAGAGGTAAAGGTCCATCTGAATGCTGCCTTAGGATGGTAAAGGTCCACCTGAATGCTGCCTTAGGAGGTAAAGGTCCACTGAATGCTGCCTTAGGAGGTAAAGTTCCATCTGAATGCTGCCTTAGGAGGTAAAGGTCCACCTGAATCCTGCCTTAGGAGGTAAAGGTCCATCTGAATGCTGCCTTAGGAGGTAAAGGTCCATCTGAATGCTGCCTTAGGAGGTAAAGGTCCATTGAATGCTGCCTTAGGAGGTAAAGGTCCACCTGAATGCTGCCTTAGGAGGTAAAGGTCCATCTGAATGCTGCCTTAGGAGGTAAAGGTCCACTGAATCCTGCCTTAGGAGGTAAAGGTCCACCTGAATGCTGCCTTAGGAGGTAAAGGTTCCATCTGAATGCTGCCTTAGGAGGTAAAGGTCCATCTGAATGCTGCCTTAGGAGGTAAAGGTCCACTGAATGCTGCCTTAGGAGGTAAAGGTCCATCTGAATGCTGCCTTAGGAGGTAAAGGTCCACCTGAATGCTGCCTTAGGAGGTAAAGGTCCACTGAATGCTGCCTTAGGAGGTAAAGGTCCACCTGAATCCTGCCTTAGGAGGTAAAGGTCCACCTGAATGCTGCCTTAGGAGGTAAAGGTCCACTGAATGCTGCCTTAGGAGGTAAAGGTCCACATGAATCTGCCTTAGGAGGTAAAGGTCCAACTGAATGCTGCCTTAGGAGGTAAAGGTCCACCTGAATGCTGCCTTAGGAGGTAAAGGTCCACCTGAATGCTGCCTTAGGAGGTAAAGGTCCACCTGTAATCCTGCCTTAGGAGGTAAAGGTCCATCTGAATGCTGCCTTAGGAGGTAAAGGTCCACCTTAATTCAGTCCTAAGGGCGTATTTGTGTGTGTTTTAAGCACAAGAAGATAATAGACTACGTCAGAAACGTCAGTTAATATACTATGTCAAGAATATAATATACCACGTCAGCTCCTACTGGTAGAACTTGTTAGTACTTTGCAAGTCAGCTCAATTTGATTAAGATCTAGACTTCTGAATAGCCTTTTTTTTTATCAATAAAATTACACTATTCTGACTGTTAACTTGTCCAGTGTGATTAACCGGTGGTATGGATAACAGGGTTGAGATCACGCCAACCCACGTGGCTTGCAACTGCAGTTTAAACAAGTGTCGTCATTGCATGAAACTGTGGGATATTATCTGCCTTCTGATCCGTTTGTTGACCAACACTTTCAGTCAGATGTCAACGGTTGATCTAAGGTCATCTTTATCTTCACTGTATCAGTAAAACACAGCTAATAAAATGTATTAATGAATTCTGGATTCGACAGCTACGAAGCTTTGCCAATTAAAACATTGACAGCTAAAATACTACATTTTTATGTTCAATTATTGCCATTCTGAGCTGTTCTGTACACTCCGTTATTCCTGAAGGGTAGCAGTCTTACCTTGACGTGACACACAATATCTTATGGCCTATACCAGACCAATTAATATTGATATGAAAAATCTGAATTAATTGATTTGATGAACAAATGGGCGAGTAAAAACGAAAAATATATATAATGTTTTCACTATCAAACCAAAAATGGTGAATCCAGAACGGAATTTCTGCTTCATTTGTTTGATGAAAGCAAGATATGTTTTAAACCATCTACTCTAAGCTTAAAACTGCAATATTTCACGTTAATCATCGTTGGAATTGAGCTAATTTACACCTTTTCATAAGAAAGATATTTATTAACTGTAAATGTATGGTTTTAGTGGATTTAAGTTGTCGCATAACCTTTGAGTAAAGTCATATAAACTAAAAACTAATAATTAAAAGCCACTGGTAAAGACATGTCTCACCAATAAATATTGCCGCCAGCCGCCACTGAGAAGCGAGGAAATATGATAGAATTATCAAGATTCAAAACATAGGTAAGACAAGCTTTGGAGTGAATGAAGAATGAATGTTCAACTTGTTCGCGCAAGTCATGAATTATTTTCATTGTGTCAACTGTTGGAAAGTTTCTCCCGAAGTGACTGCTCTTGTCTGGTTCATTCCCGGAGGAGTGTCATCATTAATTTGACGTCAGAAGACTCGTGGAAGTGTAGTTCCGAAAGATACGCTACGACTGACATGTCACGTCAGACAAGCTAACATAATTCAGGAAACTATGAACCTTTGTCGAATATGACAGAAGAATGGCCAAGCGAGTTGTTTTATTTACTCACCTCCTCTTACTACCCGTCCGAGCTATACGTAGATTAATAAAACTAACGGAGAAAGCAGGAGGAAGGTAGAGTTTTAGAGGAGACATACCCACATTTGCGTGGAGGGAGAGTGGGAACCCAATTAAGCTAAACAGCCCTCAGTTCATCCGACCGGGATTTGAACCTCAACCTTCCTATCACTGGCAAACCAGATAGTGTGAGCCTGACATTTAGACCACATGCCCACCAATGTGGGCTAGTGTGTATTTAATATATATTTTTAAATAAACACCAAACAGCATATTATTGTATAAATATTAGATTAAAATAAAATTATATTTAAGAAATTTGAGCTTCAAATAATTTGTAAAAAGAGTTGTGTAACTATGGGCTGTGTTAAATAAGATTTAGGATTGAGAATTTGAAGTTTATTTGTTATTGTTGTATAAACAATAGAAAATTAAAGTTTAAAAAAAAAAACAGCCTCAGCTATAACCAACAATTTCATACAGTATTTCTCAACATCCCCAAATTTAATCTCAACAGAAAGAATGAAGAAACACTTAATTATTGTTCTAATATTCTAATTCCTTCATTTCTGGTTTATGAGGGGAAGCCCTGGAGGAAAGTGGCAACTTCAGGACAAGGCAGGAAATAATGGCGGCTAGTGGAGATAGGGAGAAGATATGGCATGGAGATCAACAATGAGAAGTCAAAAGGGATGGGGATTTAAAAAAATAAAGAGCAGCTGAAAATCAAAATTGTAAACCAGGAATTGGAAAACGTAGAGCAGTTCAAGTACTTGGGAAGTCTGTCTAGTGCACTAAGGACATTAGGTCAAGGATCGCCATGGCCCAAGGAAGCGTTCAACAATAAGAGGTTACTGCTGACCAGCAAGTTGAGTTTGAACTGAGGAAGAAACTGATGAAATGCTACATTTGGAGCATCGCGCTGTATGGAGCAGAAACTTGGACTCTGAGGAAGATGGAAAAGAAATACTTGGAGAGCTTTGAAATGTGGTGCTGGAGAAGATCAGGTGGACAGACAGACAGACAGGATTACAAATGAACAAGTCCTAAAAAGAGTGGGTGAGAAGAGACTCTTTGGATGTGGTTCTTCGGTACAAAGGAACTGGATCTTAGGAGGAACTGTCTTCTGCACGACGTCATAGAAGGAAAGGTTGAAGAAAAGAGGAGCTTAGAAAGGAGGAGGATTCAAATATTTGATGACTTGAAGGAAAGAAGAACAATCTGGGAGCTGAAGGAGGAGGTGGAGGACAGGCGGTCTAAGTTCAATGACAAAATAAATGGACCTGCCGTAAGACAAAACACCTGATAGTAATAAAATAGTGTAACATTAAAAAATTCACAATCTTTTAGATTAAAATTATTTTTCATTTAAAAAAATTCAATTTTCTATTGTTTATACAATATTATAACCAATAAACTTCAAATCTTTGAAGTAAATATAACTTTATTTTCAAAGAAAATTAACATCTGTTTGGTAAACTCAATAACTGCTGAAAAAAAATTGTCGTTTTCTGGAATAGTTCTGAATGATGAGGAAAATATTTGGTGTGTAAGCTTTCGGGGTTTTTTTTTAGTGAAAATTGTTTTGGTAGAACTTCCAAGAATAATCGTCAAAATGAATCGGTTTCTCAATCTGTATTTTCATTTACCCGCAAATTCTCATTGTATTCAGTTTGGGGTACACGAAGGCATCTTGGGAGGAATGGGGGGGGGGGGGTACATTAGATATAATACATACATGTATATTTATCATTTAAAACTTATTATTTAATACAATGTTTTGGAGTTAACTTGTTTGATTTATTTTAGATGTAGATTAAATAATATGGATAGTTTGTATTATGCCCCAACAACTTTGGGAGTACAGAATTGAAGAAAAATAATTATGTTTGGGGGGGGGGGGGGGTAAGTGGACAAAAAGGTTGAGTACCACTGGTTTATCTACCCATGTACTCAAACCATCGAAACGGAAAAATACAAATTTACAAAATCGTAATGAACTGAAGCTGATAAATGTTTGTTTGACCATAGGATCGATGAACCAAAGATACATCGACTCATCTAAGGTGTCAGGTTTGTAGTATGAATCATTAGAATACTTAATATATGATCATTAGTGAGGACAGGATCATCTAAGGTGCCAGTTTTGTAGTATGAATCATTAGAAAGCTTGGGAAGGTTGGACTCACCGGACTTGCAAGGATCCAAGTTGATGTCGTTGGACACCAGGTGGGGGAACCGTGTGTTCATCAGTTCCTCAACTGTGAACTTGGCAGCATTGCGAGGTCTGGTCGTGGAGACATTGGCGTCAATAGCGAGCGTCGCTGCGGCGTCCATCGCAGGTAACAGGAGCAGCAATAAAACACCCGTGTGTTTCAACCAGGAGGTAAGGCGTCGTCCTTTGTTGGAGACTGAATCCAGCATCCCGGATGGACGGGAAATCAGCCGTACTTTCCCCGAACGAACGGTACAAGCCTCCCTCTCCACGTCAGTTCCTTCATCTCGCGACAAATCATCCAACTTTCTCGAACCTATCTGAGGTTTATTCTCTGAGCTCCTCGACTTGATGATCTCATCCTGCTTGAAGAAACCGCGTGTGACCATGTTTATCACAATTTCACTATAATAACTATAATATTGTAAGTACAAACATATTCACAAATAAGCTTACAACTGGAGCGACGTCGCCAATGTCTTTAATCTTGAGAGGATTTCGTCCTTTGACATGAAGTAGGTACTCTCCGAAGTTGGCTGTCTCCAAGATGTACCCCAAAGCGGCTGTCGCTGAGACACTCAGTAGGCCCACTAGTATTGTGCAAGTAGTTTGATTGTTGCAGTTGTGACAGTCCGCACGAGGCCAGCGCCAATATTCTAGAGACTAGAGGCTAATCTGGGCTCAGGTTTTCTCGTAAGTACTGACGTCCGTATGAGAGCAGGTTTTCTGGTTTCAGGAGGTTCGCTTGCCATTATGTTATTATCTTTAAGTTCGTAAACAAAGTATGTTGAGATACGTCACTCAATTTTACATTTTCTTCTTCAACGTCTTTGAGAATTGCTCGCTTTAGTATCGCCGAGATATTAATGTAAATCAAAACTGCTACAAGGTATCTGAAACACAACAGAATGATCAAAGTTGATAAGTGCCTTCGTCTAGATATGTTATTTCTTACTTGCCACGAAGGGATTCAATAAAATATCACAATACAAATAATTATATTCAAAATAGTATTTATTAAAAACCATTTTACTACTAGTTCCGTGGTCAGCAGCCCTCACTCCCTTCATTTTTTATCTTACTACAGTCTTAACATTTCTCTTCGAATTTAAAGTTGATATTTTTTTTTTACTATCAAGTTAGACATAAAACAGTAATGTATACTATAGTGTTAATATACATTACATTCAGTCAATAACAATGGCTAACGTGGTATAGTATGTCAGTCTATAATATACTGTAGTCCAAAAAAAATCAGCACATAATTACGTATTTTGGCCTAAGCGCAAAATATGTCCCAACGAATTTCGTTAAAATGGGCCCACGTATTTGGCAGTAATCGCGGAGCAGACAGACAGACGAATGTCAAACAGTCAGTAAAACGAGGAAAGCATAATTCCCACTAGATTAGTATATCTGGGAGAAGGCCTTCCAAAAGGTTCTTCGAAGAAAAATCTGGCTATAGCACGTTTATGTAGGGAAATTGAACTTACGACGTTCTTGCTTGCAAACAAAATGAGGCGTTCAGGAGAACTTAGGCGGACTTAAAAGAACTTAGGGACGGTTTTGCGGGACTTAAGTGGGTTGTTCAGGGATAGGAATGCTAACATTGTTATTAAACTTCAACTTTAGGAAGTTGCCTACCAGTGAAGTCACAATAAGTCAAGATAGGATATCTTATGTCATTGTATTTACGTTGGACTCTGTGAGTTTTAATTATACAACATTTAAATAAAAAGCACATATAATTAAATAATTTTAAAAATAGGCCTACATTGTTCAGGCATTATTTTTTAAACCTTGAAGTAGTTTTTTGTAAAAAAAATTTTTTTCTTAAAACGTCTACAGCTCAGGCTATTTGGTTTATTCCCGGAAATGACCAGTAAAAATGTCCCTGCCAGGAAATGTCCATAGAAACAAATGTCTATCTAAAATAGAAAGTCAGAAAGACGTTAATTTTGAAATGTAAGCCAATGCTGTCAAGACGCAAATGATAGAGTGAGTGTTTATATTCGTCAGAGTAAGAGGTAAAGATATGAGCATAAAGATAAGATATCTCGCAGGGTGAATTAATCATTATCTTTCCTCTATTTCTATGCCGTACATTATCTAAGTGTGAAATGCTTAAGGTGCTTAAGGCAGGTGTGTAAAAAACATCGGAAAAGGTCAGTGTTTTTGCAGTTTTTACAGCAAAAAATTACTTTGGGCACAATAAAAATATATTTCTTCAGCAGAAACCTAAGTTAATTTTCTTCACGTGATAATATCAACAGTTGTTGAATATCTATGAAGGGTGTCCTGGAATTTAATGAAGTTTTCTCGTCAATTAAAAAGTTTCTCATCTAATGCTGCTATGCTCATGACAGATATTCAACAATTGTTGATATCACCAGGTGTCTGTATTGGACCAATTTTTTTTTTGCCAAAAATGTTTTGGTAAAAAAACTGCAAGAACACTGCCCTTTTCTCGCGTCCCCTACACTCCCGTCAAGTATGCAACCCATCTCGCTCACCAAGTAGGCCACGTAGTTAACAGTATTTGTTTAAAGTTTTGGGAAAAAAGGTAGTAAAATGGTTGGGCCAGTTGTAGATCTCGTCTTGTACGTTCTACGTTTCTCCAATCCAGATTTTCTCCAAGATGAAAGGACACAATGTCAGGCTCATCTAGTTGAATGTGCCGGTGACGGTGAGGTCGGGGTTCGAATCCCGGTCGGGTGTACTAAGGGTGGGCTTCCATTCCACCTTCCTCAGCCTAGCTCCATTAGCGTAGTTACCAAATATACGTATAATCCAAACGGGTAGGTGGGACGCGGTGATAAAAAAAAAAGTACTTTACGCCCTTTGTTTTAAACCTTTACTGACGTTATTTGTGCTGGGCTAAGAATGTCATGATTCATGAATAATGACGATGGTTCAAGATTGCAGAATTGTATTTATTTATTATTTAATTTGTACTAAATAAATAATGTATTTTTAAACAAGTTATATGATATTTCAACTGTGTCCCCAGGATAGTTTACTCGATGTAGGGTATTTGTATTTTTAGAACTTAATTTAGCTTTTTTTAATACTGGTTTGATATGTTCATGGCCAAATGTAGGCCTATTTATATACGTCACGGTTATTATGTCATGAAACACCCCATGTATTTATTCTAAAGCAATGCTTCCCAAATCCTTTAGATCTACAACTTTCGTGACCTTCCTAGCTTTAATGACATAAAAGGATTGGGGGGGGGGGAGGTTTGTAAGTATAATTATTTACTTTTTTTTTTCAAACCATTCTAATTCGTAAAGGCTGTACTTTTTTATCCCTATTTTTCATTTTTTCTTTCGTTTTTTCACTTCCCATTTGTCATGATTTTTATTATAATATATATATATATATAATATATATTTTAAAATTCACATTTCAAAAACTTTTCGTGGCCCACCAAAAAGTGGCTCTCGACCCACAGTTTGGTAACCAGTGTTCTAAATTATTTTAAAAACAATTCTACTCGTTTGTCCCATCATCGAATGATGATTCCTTTATAGCGGCGATCTTCAACCTTTCTCAAGTCACTTCCCACCGACCAAGGCGCTACCATTGTTAAGACACACCATCAGGTTTTTAAGGAGAGGTTTTGTCATTTCAATTACCAGTATTAAGATTGTGTTTAAAAGTTCAATAGCTAAAATTGTAATAATTGTGTGTTTTGAAAAAAATGTTAATCATGGATTTTTTTTTAATCTATTTGTACTCTCCTCAATATTTTTTTTCTCGTTTATTTTTAATCTCCCCCCCAAACTCCCGCGTCACACAGGTTGAAGAACGCCGCTTTTGAGCAACTAAAGTGAACTAAAGTAGTTTTATATGAGGTGTTGATGGGTAGTTGCCCCCTGAATGAAACCTCAGCCACTCACCCTGTTTGTCCCCAGCGTCCTCAGATCAACATGTCGGACAAACCACCCTCAAACATCGGCACAGTCACAGATCCACGTGATATTATCTTGACTGGGTGAGATGGAACTGTGTGTACTTCCTTTCTTCACAATTCCCGACACGAACTGCCCGTGGAGCTCTCACCATCCCTCTTTTGTTTCCGAGTCGTTCTCGCGCATGCGCACAGCCCAGGGGGTTCCGTTCAACCCCTCCCCCCTCACATGACTAGGGGATATACAGATCGGATGACTCAAAGCCTCCTCTTCAGTCTTCAGTTGGTAACTCCATATCCTTGCAGTTAGGGCTGACATCCTGATCCTGGAAAAACAGGACCGTCTAAAAACGACGGCCGTGGGAGGCCGGCTCTCAATATAATGGAACATACAAACATATATACATAGGCTACAAACATATATACATAGGCTACAAACATATATACATAGGCTACATACATAGGCTACAAACATATATACATAGAATACATACATAGGCTACAAACATATATACATAGGCTACAAACATATATACATAGAATACATACATAGGCTACAAACATATATACATAGGCTACAAACATATACATAGGTTACATACATACATAGGCTACAAACATATATACATAGGCTACATACATACATACATAGGCTACAAACATATATACATAGGCTACAAACATATATACATATAATACATACATAGGCTACAAACATATATACATAGGTTACATACATACATACATAGGCTACAAACATATATACATAGGTTACATACATACATACATAGGCTACAAACATATATACATAGGTTACATACATACATACATAGGCTACAAACTTATATACATAGAATACATACATAGGCTACAAACATATATACATAGAATACATACATAGGATACAAACATATATACATATAATACATACATAGGCTACAAACATATATACATAGGCTACATACATACATACATACATACATAGGCTACAAACATATATACATAGGTTACATACATACATTACAAACATATATACATAGAATACATACATAGGCTACAAACATATATACATAGAATACATACATAGGCTACAAACATATATACATAAAATACATACATAGGCTACAAACATATATAAATAGAATACATACATAGGCTACAAACATATATACATAGAATACATACATAGGCTATATACATACATACATACATACATAGGCTACAAACATATATACATAGGTTACATACATACATACATACATACATACATACATACATACATACATAGGCTACAAACATATATACATAGAATACATACATAGGCTACAAACATATATACATATAATGCATGCATAGCTACAAACATATATACATAGAATACATACATAGGCTACAAACATATACATAGAATACATAGGCTACATATATATATATACATAGGCTACATACATATATACATAGAATACATACATAGGCTACATATATATACATAGAATACATACATAGGCTACATATATATACATAGAATACATAGAATACATACATAGGTTACATATATATACATAGAATACATACATAGACTACATACATATATACATAGAATACATACATAGGCTACATACATACATACATACATACATACATACATACATAGGATAAATAAATACATACATAGGCTACAAACATATATACATAGAATACATACATAGGCTACAAATATATATATAAATACATAGGCTACAAACATATATACATAGGATACATACATAGGCTACATATATATATACATAGAATACATACATAGGCTACATACATATATACATAGAATACATACATAGGCTACATACATACATAGGATAAATACATACATACATACATACATCCATACATACTTACCTACATACATACATGCATGCATAGGGTAAATACATACATACATACATACATACATACATACATACATACACACATATACACACATACATACACACACACACACATACATACATACATACATATATACATATATACATATATACATACATACATACATACATACATACATACATACATTACATACATACATACATACATACATATATATACATATATACATACATACATACATACATACATACATACATACATACATACATACATACATACATACATACATACATACATACATACATACATACATACATACATACATACATAGTGAACGAATATTTTTCAAACAATACAAATTTATTGTTTCTGTTTTTGTCGAGTTTCTACGCTAAGTTACGCGAATCCTGATGACACAATTTATTTACGTCACGTGAACGTTAAGTTTAACGTGATCTTGGGATAGAGGCAAAGTGTCTCGGCGATTCAAAGATATACTTCCGCAAATAAAATATTTTCTTAAATAAATTTATATGATATAATAACCAGGAATGGATAATCCCGGATAGCTATTTTGAATTCCTTTTTATAATACCGGATTGTTGAATGAATTATATTCGAAACGGCAAGGTAAAGACCAAAACATATTTAACATTGTTTCTACGCCTCAACCCTATTCTGGAATAAGAAGTTTTTGGTGAACCAATTTTCAGAAAACCAATTTTTCATTTTTCATTTATTTAACGTGCACTTACTGACTCAACTGATTATATCAGTACACGAGAATTTCTGCGAGTGAGAGCGAAAGGGCCTATCAATTTTGCCTCTAAAGGTATTTTTCCATTCCTTCCAGGGTTCTTCTACAATCCACAATCGACATGATACCGATGGCTTTACTTCCCCTCCGAAGGCAGTTGTGCTACAGAATTTTATCGCTCAAGTAAAGTCCGTCGACCCTGGCTGGGATTGAACCACACCACACATCGGGTCCTGAGGTAAGCACTTTACCCCAAGACTTCAGAGGTCAATTAATATATTATTAAGAACGTTTCCTTCTTCAAACTGATGTTTAATGATTTAAAAGACAAAAACTTCAGCCGAAAAAACTCATAATCATCAATGATTTAAGAGTCGAGTCTGCCCGAAGATTCACGAAGTTGGAAAACTAGAACCAACTGCTAGATTTATTTCAAATCAGTTTTTATTGTGATGTTGAAGATACATTTAAGGAAGTTCGTTCCGTTTCTAAATACCACAAGCTGCTACTTAGTAATGGAAACCACCCCAAACCAAGCTGATGCTGAAATGAACGCGATCTACGTTGTGAGAAGCCAGTAATCACAAGTATGAAGAAGTGTGAACTATTTTTTCTGTTCAACATAATAGCAGGAACTTCCTGAAGAACAAATATCAACCTCGTATCAAGGACGAACACTTGGAGGCTACTTTAAGGACTGCAATTTCATCGTACAAACCAAGTTATAGACAATTAGAAAAACAAAAGTAGTGCCAGATTTCACATTAATAATCGTTGTAATTTCCCCAGTTATAATGTGTCATAGTAGTTTTATAATAATTATACAGTATATAGTATTAATAATAAATGGTACGGTGCACCGCACAGACTTTCTTCCGCTTTTATATTAAAATATACATTTACTAAAAACTCGTGAGATTTGTGAAAGGAAATAATACATTTTTGTAGTAACATTACACCAACGATAATAAATGAAAGAATATACACTGTTACTTACTCTATGGCGTTAAGAACTAGGAACACTGTTACAGAAAAATTGAGAAAAGAGAAACATCTTTGTCCACCAAAGAGCATAAGAATCAAATTCATTTTCAAAGACTTGAATTAAAAAATGTATATATATTTGCTTATAGCTCAGAAATTAATGGTTTTATAAAAATGTATTTCAAATAAAAGATTTTTATCCTTAATAGTACTAGCTTACAACTTTACCTACAGAGAAAAGTTATTTCGAATCTCAAAAAGTGCGGAGAAATGATCAAAATTGGAAAATTAATCTTATGTAAAGTACCCTCAAAGTTATTTCTATGAGAAAATGAGAATATCCATCGTGTTTATAATTATAATGATGAACGAATCTAATCAGAATCGATCGTTAAGTGCCCACACACGATCATTGCCGGCATGATGCCGGTAGTTTCAGTCCAACGGTTCATTCAAAAAGTGACCGTGTGGGGAGATTCACGCCAAATATGTCGGCTTGACGCGTCACGTCACGCCAGAAATGAACAATCTGACATGTTTGATTTTTCGGAATGACGACACGCCAAAACTGACTGAAGCTGCAATCCCGGACTGACGTGCGCATGAGCAGTGAGCCCCTCAACTCCATCTAAAATTTTGATTATTTGTATTATGGATAATAACTCATGAAAATAAACTCCATAAAAATGATCTTTGAAAGCGATTGTAATCCTACTCCAGTTTATTATTTAGATTTAGCCTTCGAAAATGTCAGGTCTCCCAAGGTTCTCCCAATAGCGAGACACCTGAACGCGACTATCAGTCTTTCCTCTACTGGGACATCATCTCTCATCACTGTGTACTGTTTATATATTAAAGGACCAACTACAGAAAATACTCACAGATCATACTCAAATAATTTGTATACTCGTCCTTGGAGTTTAGTTTGAGTTCACGCAAAAGATTAACGTCGGAAAATGTGTCTATCTTTGTTGTGACCAACGTTTTGACCATAAAGTCCACCGTTTATTCTGCTTATCTTTATCATATTTATTATCTGCCGATAACAAAACCACAGCCAATGCAACAATTTTCTTTGACATTTTTACGACCTCTCATGACAATCACATCAGTAAAGTGCGGCATCGGCGTGGCAGGTGTGTGGACAATTCCTGGCACGCCCGAAATGACACGCCTTGAATGACATCATGCCAGGAATGATCGTGTAGAGCGAGTTTCGAGAAAAAAAATTTTTTTTGTCCTTCAATAAATTACCCTTGAGTTTAGGGTTAGATATCTAATTCAAAAAATCCATCATGGGGACCTTATGAAAACCCCAGATACCAAGTTTTAGCCGAATCGGTAAAAAGGTATCGGCTCAAGCTCGAGGTAGACAGACTGACGGGTGAAGGCATTGCGAAAACAACTTTTTTGGATCATTTGGGGGCCACGAAACGTCGACATTTATAAAAATCTTTAGTTTGATTTTTTTTTACGATCACAATATTTTCTCTCCTAGATGTCGAGGGAAATTAAAAAGTAAAAAGTTTAATTTAAAATATACATTTTATTTACTCTATTTTTACTTTCTCTTAACACCTTGGAGAGAAAGTATTGTGATCATCAACGTAAATAGACAAGTGTGATAGCTGGGTGTGCGACGTCAATAGACAAGTGTGATAGCTGGGTGTACGACGTCAATAGACAAGTGTGATATCTGGATGTGCGACGTCAATAGACAAGTGTGATAGCCGAGTGTGTGATGTCAATAGACAAGTGGGTTAGCCGGGTGTGCAACGTCTCTAGACAAGTGTGATAGCTGGGTGTTCGATGTCAATAGACAAGTGTGATAGCCGAGTGTGTGATGTCAATAGACAAGTGGGATAGCTGGGTGTGCAACGTCTCTAGACAAGTGTGATATCTGGATGTGCGACGTCAATAGACAAGAGTGAAAGCTGGATGTGCAAGGTCTCTAGACAAGTGTGATAGCTGGGTGTGCAACATATTTAGACAAATGTAATATACGGGTGTGCAACGTCTCCAGATAAGTGTGATATCTGGATGTGCAATTTAACTAACCGTAAACTGGATCATAAATACAGTCCGATTTTCATAGAAAGAAAGCTAGAAAAGTTACTAAATCTTCTTTCACGTATTCATACGTCAAATCATGTGATATGCAGCTGTCACTGTTGATAATAGAGGGTACAAGGGAGAAAAGGTAAGGTCCAATAATTAAAGCTCAAATTGAGAAAGTGCTACTATCTGTTAGATAATCATTATACCTTTCTGTCGTTATGTAGTGATTGTGATGTCACAGATAAACTAATAATTGTAGTAGAAGAGTTTTCCCGGGGTCCTTCCTTTTGGGTTTGAAATATAAACGTTGCTGTTCTGGAAAATATATATAGTGGGACTTCCGCTTTTCCTCTGTATCGTTCAGATACTATCAATAACTATAAAATAATAACAACAATAATAATATAGTAAAATGTTATTAATGTTGACCGCAAATAATGTTTGTATTTTCTAAAAGGCTCTTCTTATGGACATTGGACAGAAGAACTCGATGTTTTTGACGACGAGTGGTGGGGAGGGAGGGAGGGAGGGAGAAGTGTTGTTTTATTGGTTAGTGGGGGGAGAGGGCGCCTGAAGATCTCATTCCCATATTTAGAATTTTCCCGAAAATCATCGCCATATTGGAAACGCGCTCTCAATAAAATTCGTCTATCTTAGCCTAAGCGAGGCCAACAAATCATTTAAATTTAAATAACACATAGAAAGTCAAGTTTTATATAGAAAATATTTCGTCTCGGTTTGTTTTAAAGACTGAAATTTCAAATTAATTTTATAAACTGTGATATTATTTTGTATTTAAGTTATGTGTGTTGCTAGATTTTAGAATCCATCTTATATTAAATTTTAATAGAATCAAATATGAAAATTAAGCTCAACTGTTCCGTCGCAACCTTAATATTTGTATTATAAATTATAATTATTATAGTATTTATATTTGAGATATTATCATTGCATACTTCAATTAGAGAGATAAATAAAAGAATAGTTGAAAGAGTTTTTATAAAGTATATTTAAGCGAGGCTTGTGAATTGTTATATCGTATCTTAAAATAGATTTTATAATTAAGTAATTACGTACTAGGTATTTGAAACAAGTACTTCACAAGAGACAAAACTAAAACCTTATAACCAAAACTTACGAGTAAAAACGAATAAACGAGTTATAATAAATATATATAAACGAGTAATAATAATATATATAATTACTCGTTTAATATACTTAAACTAATAAAACGAGTGGTTACAAAGTCTGTGGTTTTGTCTCTTGTGAAGTACTTGTTTTATAAATACCCAGCATGTTTCCAACTCGGGAGCTTAAACTTAGGGTTTTTATTTATTAAAAATGAACTATGATATATTATAACATATTTTTTTTAAACTTAGATTCCATCTAATTTCCTACTGACGTTATAAGAACAATAACTTAATATTTTAGTATTCACTATTATTTTCGTTTGAATTGTATTAAAATCAAAATATCAAATTAAAAATATATAGGATATTATTATACGTATGTATCGAGCTATCGATCCTGGTAAATCTCATAGACATCCTTTCTTTAACTTCCCTCTACCGGGTAAAGATGCAACTCAAATGAATCTGCTATAGTATTTGATCAATAGAGCGCAGCACCAAAAGAAACTATAGAAAATTTGAATCGGGAGAGATTGGGAACATTTAAAGCTAGAGACTAAATGTTTTATTTGGTTATTTATAAAGATTGTATTTTTTGGTCAAATATTAAAAAAATTAATTAAATCGTTATTGGTATTTTTGGTATAGTAAAAACACATGACATTAATCATTTATTAGTTTTCAATAGCAATTGATATTTAAGAAATTATTTAAGAACAAAAGTACCACGGATCTCTGTGTTAAGTGCCTGTTATTTATAACGGGTGATTCGGAGTTCAATCTTTTTGTAGAAGGTGAAAAAGTCATCCTTCTTTAACACGTTAAGAGGTAAATATTAATATAATAAATTATATAGTGTTGATATTGTACTCACATATATTAAATACCCAATCTAAATTGAAGTTAGCCCACAGTACAATCGACATTAGGGATGGGGTGTGCTCCTTTGTCACTGCTCCTCTGACGTCACATTCACAGCCTGTTCCTGAACTACGAAAGGAGCTGTTCCTTTTTCGTTACTGGTCAGGCTGAAACGTTAAACTTATTACTGTACGCCCATTTGTTTTCTCCGAGCTTCTACTATTTTATCTGTCAAGACTGCGTCGTTACAATATAGTACGGTAGATAGCAGAACAAAGCAGCTACATATTAGAAGTATTCATCAACGCTTGGCATCCTCCTCGTCTTTCTACACTCTGTCACAGGCAGCACTGGAACAGGCCCAGAGTAACCTTGCTCTTTGTCTATGTTACAGGCTGCGCTGTAACAGCTCTGGCATAACCTGGCTCCTCGTTTCTCTGTCACAGGCATTGATCTCTATAATATAACTAGATGGACATCTGTGGATGAAATTTTCGAGCTGTCGTCTGCATACCATTGTATAAGAGAGAGAAATATTTCGGGTATCTCTTTCTCTCTTACACCCATACAAGGCAATGTGGCATTTTGACATCGTTCATTAATTTGACTTATTATATGAGATACAACAATGTGTGATTAGTTAAATGAAATAATTATGCTAGTAATAGCTTTGAAGAGCATATCAAAGTTCAAAACAGGTTAGTTTTTTTCTTTGAATAAGTTGATGTAGCCTAATATATACGATGATTTTTTAAGGAAGCTTGCTTGTAAGGCTTTATTTTGTACCAGAATCCTACCCTATAGTTGTGTTTTTCTAGGATAAAAGACCTTCCAGAAGGAAATGTTTACTTTCGTTCTAAATGGACGTCCATGCAACCAAAATATATATGAAAGTATTCTGGTACGAAATAAAGCCTTACAGATTGGGATTGTTACTAAATTCTGGGTTTAGTAGATACCGTACTTCCTACAAGCCTATAGCCTAAATTATCGTTTGAAAGTAAGACTTCTACACAAAGTATGTCATTCAAACAAATGTAATACAGTTTTTAGCTAGCTTGTTTCTTTATAGTTATCGAACTTTCAACATAATATGGTTTCTGAAAGCTATATACAAGATATGAGCCAACTTAAAAAAAAATATACTTTCTTCAAGCCTAGCCTAGGTGATAGGTTGCATGTAGGGCAACTATACAAAGTTTGTCATTCAAACAAATGTAATTAAGTTTTAAGATGTCTTATTCATTATATTTATAGAACTTTTAATATAATAGCCTATGGTTTCTGAATATAAGTGTAGTATTAGCAGACTGTAAATAACATTGATGATAACTACATATTTAAATATGTTAAAGATTGTATTCGTATTTGTACAGTATTACCTGTGAAACTGAATTGTACATCCTTTAATGGAAATGTTTCTTCAGGAAAGTGTGATATAATACTTCACTATTTTCAAACAATAACACTTTTATTCATCAGATACATATTTTCGCATAAGAACATTGAATGAAACCGTTAAATCTGTCCTCCCACAGTGTAGCAGACGATACACTTGAGCGTCACGCTTTTGTCCTTGGCAATGTGTATGTGTATGTCCATCCAGTTATATTATAGAGATCAATGGTCACAGGCAGCGCTGGAACAGGTCCAGAGGAACCTTGCTCTTTGTCTCTGTCACAGGCTGCGCTGTAACAGGTCCGGCATAACCTTACTTATCTATTATAGGCCTAATTTATAGATGGTTAGAGGTATCACAAATACGTTTTGAATAGGGATGCTTTTGTGGTAAAATCACTATTTCCACAATACAAGCACGGTATGTATGTATTCTCACAATAAATGGTTACGTTGACGATGAACATTGAAGGGGCCCACTTGGTGATCAAATGATTTAAGGCAAGGTTAAACAATCTATGGCCCACCGATTGGCTTTATCCAGCCCAAAAAATATTTAGAAAACAATTGTGTTCAATAAATAGAATTAATAACTAATTGCTTTATGAAAAATATAAAATTGAACTTTTTTTTGTTTTATTCAAATAGGTCCAACAATTTATTTAAAAAACCCATATGACCCACGATATCAAAAAGATTGCAGACCCATAGTCTCTGGTGTTACTTTTGCAATAGACTGAACTGCCGATGACAGGGAGATTGGGGTTCGATTTCGGTTGGTTGCAATGAACGTGGTTTTCTTAAATTTTTCCACTTTAATTTAACAAAAATGTGAGTGCACTTCCTTTAAAATTAACCATCCCCATCCCTAGCACATTAGCGTAATTAGTGCATATGCATATAAACCGAACGGGCAGTAGACGCGATGCTAAAAAAAATAGACTGGAAGTAGTTTTGTATATAGGGACTGTGACAAAAAGGAGCAGGTAAAAGGAACAGGTCCAGTGGTGGAGCATTTTTTTCCATCCCTAGTTGACATACAGAGGTGGGAAAAACAATACAATCCCAAATGATGCAATTTACTTAAATGAGCTAGTTCAATTATTCACGACCAAACCAATCAGTGACCATACAACTTGCAGTCGTAGACTAGTTTGCGAATTATATTATCTTTCCCTTCACATCACAAGTTACAAAGTTAGGTTTACCGACAGGAGGAAATATATAAGTTTATTTAAATGAAACTAGGGCTGGATGTATTATGTTGTAATTGTACAATGAACATATTAGGCTTATATCATTTGAATTTGTTTTCAATTAGTACTATTTTTGTGGATATATAAACTTATTATTCTCAAAATAGCTTTGATTAGTTTAAAATCAAAACACATATTTTGAAATCAAACTACAAAGACTTTTGTTGCCTGTACAGAATTTATTCGCACTAAAAAATTATAAATATTGTTTCAAAAATAATAATTCTTGTTTTTCTAAAATGTTCAAGACACTAAAATATTGAATTAAAATTTTCTTCCTTCTCTTTCTATTTCGAATTTTGTTTTCTAAGTATGAGAGTGTTTAGAGTGCAAAAGTGTGTAAAGTTAAGATGCAACCCAATTCTCAAAATAGTTTTAAATTCATTAAATATTCGTTATTAAGTTTGTAAATATAACAATTTTAACATAATTGTATATTTATCTTAATAATGTAAACAAAAAATTGATAAAATAATTTAATATGTAGTTGTGCACTTTATCACACGCAAATGTCAAAATAACAATTAAATAAACCACCACTAGGTTTGTCCCCTCGCTATCTAGCAGACTCCAAAATCGATCACCATGTTTTTGTCATTCGCAAGCGAGTATACTTACTCACCAGTTTTATTTATATAGTCTATGTGATCGGGAAAATCTAGTTAGGTTCTAAGAATTAAAATACCTACATTTTAATTTAATACTTTAGTGACTTAACATTTAATATACAAAATAATAATTATTTTTGAAACCATAAAAATATTCCTGTGTTTTTATTACATAGTATCATTCACCTTGATAGAGAAAAAGTAACACGTCACAATATATTATTAAAATGTAAATATTTTTCGTCTGCTTATCCAGTTGTCACTATCACACAAAAACTTACGTGTGTAAATTTGTGATTTGACGAATAATGGTGTGTCTAGTGTTGTGGTTTATGTGCAGATAAAACATTAAAGTACAATTATGATGCTGATTTTATGACGTGGTGGCTTACTAAAACGCATAAATGGCGTATCAAACATTCAGACAGGAGTACTTGCAAATGCCTGTAGTGACTAGAGCATATACTACAGCCTGTGTCATCACTACCCTTGCTGTTGTGAGTACAACTACATCATTGTTTGGGACATGATTTTGGTTGCTAATCATGTACTAATATTCTTCATAATAAATACACAAATTCAAATCATTATACATTGATTTTATCTCTCACTTAATTATTAATATAGGTATGTTAGTAGGCCGATAGATAGGTGTGCATACTAAGTCTGAATTTTATAGTATAGTGTTAAAATATACTTACCAATTAAAGTTACTGAAGAGGGGAGGAGGGGATAGGACAAAAGAGCGCAGGATTTTTTACACTTTTTCTTTTCCATATCATCATCATCGTCATCATCATCATGATCCGTTTCCGACACCCTGTCAGGTCAGCTGTGAACAAAAGCTCTCCATCTCTCCCAGTCCCTCTATACCGGTACCTCCTGTCTGCATCTCGTTCAGTCGCCTCTTCTTGACACATCCTCCTCTACTTGGTCTATTCATCGTGTTCATGGTCTATCACTCATTTTCAGTTTGAGTGCTTTCCTAGGCATTCTTACTGTTTTCAACTTTTTTACCCAGTCAACCCATTTTAGCCTGGCCATCTTGATTGTATCTCGGGCTGCCCTGTCACCAACATGTTCTCTTATCTCTTCATTTCTAATCCTGTCTCTCCTTGTCTTCCTTAATGCCAGGATCACAATCAACTTAACGTTAACTTAAGTTAACTTAACTTAAAGAATCTCCTAGTGTGTTTAAATGGAAGCGATCATATGCAGTTAACTTAACGTAAGAGAAGTCCTGGGAGGTCTTTTACTTTAAGTGAACGTTACTTGAAGGGTATCACGTGATCTAGCCAGCCAATCATTATGCAAGTGACGTCGACAGGGCTATTTAGTAATCATTTGTTGGATTTAAGACCAGGTCTACTCTTTAGCTTAAGTTCTAGTGATCAGATATTGAAACAAAGTAATTAAACTAAAATAGGAAAGCTAAATTTATCAAAAAAGTTTAATAATAGATATTTATTGTATTGATTGAAAACTGTAAACATTCACAGATTTTCACTTTACAAATAGTACAAAAGTACAAATCACAGATCATACTCTAGAATGCAGATGTTTGGCTCGAGTTGTTACGTTAAGTTACGTGAATCATGATCACACATCTGTTTTCTTAAGAAGTTAAGTTAACTTTAAGATAACGTTTCGTTATGTACTTTAAGATAACGTTCGTTGTTAACTTTAAGATAACGTTACGTACATTGGCATAAAAACACTATCTCTTGTGTCTGCACCTTAACCTCATATTTTGACAACACCATCCAAGTTTCTGCTCACCGCCGTATTAAAGTATTATGTAAATAAATTATTTTTATCATTAATCAAATCTCGGTTGGGTAACTGAGGGGGGTTTATCCTAAATTGTTTCTCACTTTCCCTCCACACAAATGTGGGTACATTTTCTACAAATTCTCTCTCTCTCATTCATACACCCTTAGTATAGGCCTTGTACCTAATTAATGTGTGCATACCACCCTAATGAGCACCAAGACAAGATGGAAAACAAACAATAAAGTAAAGTACATGAACATTCAACGTGATCCACTCGGCATAATATTTCATGACGAAGCTAAAAGCACAAAGTGAACCCCAGAGACCAAGTAATGCGAACATTTAATAGGTATATTCCATGCGTAGATAGATTCTCTATTCTAACAGGTAATTTGGCCACATGTATTTTTAAACTGCATCTTATTTCCTGTCCTGGCCAGAAACCATTTGAAAACGGTATGTATTGATAGTTTTCCAATATTGATATTTTCACTTCAATACCAATACTACCTAAGTACATTACTGGATACTTTTGTTTCAATACCATTTACTCATATGAGTAACTTACCTACTTACACCTTGGTATCAGTTCAGTATCGGAGAAACAATTGTGTTTTGATAGATTTTTAAGAGAGGAGCTGTAAGGTATGCTTTTCTTGTTTTTTCTCTCCGACTTAGAACGCTTTGATACTTTGATGAGAAAAGCTAGCTGTCTTCGAAATTTAAAATTGCATTCTCACATCTTGAGCCTGTAAAAAGCGATAGTATTTTGGGTTGTAATATATTCATTAGCTTTATTTATAATTAAATTTGTAAAATTTCATTTGTTTTGGAATTGAATTAATTTTAATAAGGATACTTTAGGCTTCAGTTGTCTTTTTAGTATTCCTATGTAAGCTTGACATTTTTAAATAGGCACAAAAGGGAAACAATTGAAATCAGTCTTTTGAAATGTAAGCATAAGTACAGTAAGTAGCCTGTGATTTTTAAAACAATATTTTGAGGATTTTAATTGTTATTTAAAACTTTTATTAGTAAAGTTATACTAATACACTTTAAAATATTTTTATTATAGTTATTTTAAGGATGGATCATTGACTTAAAAAAGGGAAATTGGAAGACTCTCTTTCTCAACCCACAGCTTTGGTATGTAGTAGTACACATTCTCTGGAAATATCAAGTAGTTCCTCCTTAACATGTGAGAATATTCCTTTGTTTTACTTCATTGTAAATTTGCGTGCTTGCGTTGTGGTTTGTGTTGAGCAGTAACTTACTAATGATTTGTTTTGTTTTCAGCAACTGGAACTGGTGTCTCCATTTCAACTGTACTTCAACCCAATCTTAATAATCAAACAATATCAGGTATGTGTTGTCAGACCACAACAATACCAGGGATGTTGTGATATCATCATTAAAATACAACCTCATCCTGTTCCCTTGGGGTTATCTCTCAGGTAGCATACTGGTATAAAACAATCATATTGATGACTACACAAGTACCTGTATCAGTGGTGACGTGGTCTAAGGTGTCACTCTTTCACTAGACTGCCGATGATTGGGAGATCATGGCTTGATCCTGGTTGAGTGTACTAAGGTGGTTTTCCATAAATGGTTTCCCTCTATCTTCATGCAAATGCAAGTGCACTTCTTCTAAATTAACCGTACTCATTCTTAACCGATTGGAATGATTAGTACATAAGCATATAACCTGAACGGGTAGTAAAACACAGTGCTAAAAAAGATAAAAAGAACACATTTTGACTCCAGCTTCGACTTTGCTTCACATGTTTCAAGCTTTGTTTCAAACAAAATATGACCTTCGCGCCCCCTAATATCGTGATAAGTTTTCTAGATAATTTTTACTAAAACTTAATAGTCATTATTTTATATGCGTTCAATTAGCTACGAGCCAATCTCGTTGGTTTTGGAGGTAAAGTGCTCAACTCAAGTCTCGATGTTCGTGGGTTCAAACCCAGTCAGGGTCGAAGGGTTCTTCTTCACTTCTTAAGAGATAATAATCCATAGCACAACTTCATTCAGAGGGGAAGTAAAGCCGTCAGTCCCTTGTCAATTGTGGCGTGAAAAGGAACCCTGTAAGGTATGAGAAAATACCTTTCCCAGCAAAATTGGTGGCCCTTTTGCTCTCGCTCATGGAAATTCTCGTGTACTGATATAATTAGTCAGTTCAGAAAGTGCACGTTAAATAACTAAACTAAATAAAATAAATAAAAATTAGTCATTAAAATAAGTAAATAATATTTTAAAACTAATTTAATTTTATGTTCTTTTACTAATTCCACTACATCAGCCCAAAAGCGAGCTATACCGATTGAGCGGTTGCTATTTGCTAACCAAGATAGTGCTAACTTCTGCAGATAGAGTGTGTCATGTGGTCATCACAACAAACCCTTTGGCCATTAATCTGGTCTCGGTTTTCTAGATTGGAGCTGCTACTTCTTTACACAAGTAGCTCCTCATTTCTCCTCATGAAGCTGAGTTGACCTCATTCCAAACTCACCACTTCACAGAAACTCTATAAGTGTCGGGAATCGAACCTGTGACCTCTGTATATTAGTCAGGATATCTGATCACAGGGACAGTCATTTTTAATTTACTAAGGGTTGATTTATTAATGTAACAAGTCACCACCAAAATGTTAACAAAGACATCTGTTTGAGTAACTCATGCTAATAAAATACTTGTTATCTGCCCAGTTATGGAGATTGGTGACAACGTTCCTGTTTTTTGGCACCGTAGGATTCAACTTCCTTTTCAACATGATCTTCACATATCGCTATTGCCGCATGTTGGAGGAGGGATCATTCAGAGGTCGAACTGCAGACTTTGTGATGATGTTCCTCTTCGGAGGAATATGTATGATTGTATCCTTTACATACAACTTTATGTATTGTACTAGTTTTCTAGCGCTTTAGAGATTTATTTATGAACTTTCCTGTTCCACACATCTTTTCCTCGGTATTCTCTCCTTTTCCATCCCATACCATCTCACCCTTGCTTCCTCTGTACCATGTACCCCTAGTCTCTCTTACATTCACTGTCCATGTTTATGCTACATATGTGACAATGGGTACAAAGTACATATATAACACTTCTTTGCACTTCAAGGGCACTTATTTTTTCATATCAGGTCTCTTACGTGACTGTATAAGGTTTATCCAGGACAATTGAATTTTATTCATCTATCCAACTAACCCTAAATAGTTTCAGTCATTCTTTTACCTAAAAAGGACCGATGCACCGAATCGTCAATAAGGATACACAAACAGCTCTCTGTGATCTTGCTTTCAAACATCATACATTACACCTAAATGCCCTTTCATCAAATAAATTGCATGAAAGCAGATTAAATTATTGACAACACATTTATTCACCATTTTAAAAGTAAAACTTGAGCCACTCATAGTCAGGATGGATCCATAATAATTTCAATAATCTGATTTGATAAGACCAAGAGAGAGATGGTAAGACCAGATAACAGCAAGTGTACGCGTGAGAGGAGACGAATGGAAGCAAATAAAAGAGGAATATGGAGACATTTCACTAAACTGGCTCCTCCACAGGCTGGAAACGTTTAATGATGGTTTTGACTAAGATCAATGAATGAACACAAATGAATTATGCAATCAAGAATTAATATTGCTTCAAATTAATGGTTCATTACTCTGTGCCCTTCAAATGCAATAATGATTGTATTTTTATGGAAAGTAGTGTGCGCTAAGTTTGACGCACACAATATATTGGTAGTTGCTCACACATCACACTCTACTGGCGACTATTCACATATCACACTACTGGTGACTGTTCACATATCACAAGTGGTAAATTGCCTGAGATATAAACAAGGTTATAAGTGTGGATAGTGAAGCTTTATTCACACATTTGAAAAAAATTGAGAGCAGAATCTGGCTGAGTGTCGCAGCAATTCACACACTAGCAGAAATGTATATTGATCCATTATGCTTTGCAACACAAAGTATAAACAGCTAATTTTACCGACATATTCTATTTCCTATTGGATAAACAGCTGGCTCATATAATTATCACGATGGATATTTTATAATTATTGTGTTGTGCAGGGAACCAGACCAACACGCGCTTCCCATTTAACAAGTTTATTTCATATAATTTCAAAACTGTAGACGTAGTCTGCTAGTATCTCAGTTGACTGAAGTATTCCATGTGCTTCTGTGAAAACACCTCTACTGTTGTCAAGTCCGCATCTTCCTGAAATCACCAACCATTGCTAGCGACCTTGCGATTCTTTCTGCGAGGGATCAACGGAGGAACTTTTGGCCTCACAAGTTTTGCCCAAGTTTCTTCACAAAGAGGGAAACGCAAACAATATCTTCTCTTCATGAATATCAGGCGATTTAAAAAATAATAATTCAATGGCGACACTAGTTTCATATAGCTGTTCACAAGACCACGCATAATAGAAAACAATTGAAGCGCTCCTGGTATTGTAACATGTCGATAGCTTTGCTAAAAAGATTGTCTTTCCAATTTTGTTTGATTTTACTTTCTCTCGGCTCTGTAGAGAGAGAAAGTATTGTGATTGTAAAAAAACAAAAATCAAATTCAATATTTTTTATGGTTGTTGACATTTCATTGCCCCATGAACTGAAAAAGTGATTTTTGCAATGCTGTCTGTATCTCAGACTAGAGCCAAAATGATTTTACGAGATCAGATTGAAACTTGGTATTTAAGGTTTTCATAAGGTTCCTTCGAGGGGTTTTTGGTATTAAATATCGAACCCCAAAATTAAGGGTAGTTTACTCAAGGTCACAAAGAGAAAATAGCTATTTTCTTGAAATTTGCTCTAACCATTTTGATAAAAAAAATTATCTAGCCACTCTTTACATTACAAAACAAAATGGCGCATCTAATTTTCACGGTAAAATGACTTGGAGGGTATGTTACATAAGGGTAAATTTCCAATTTGTACCGTATCTCCACAACTCTTTGAAATACGAAATAACTTATAACTTCAAAACTGTGGGACTAATATAAATACATATATTTTATTTGAAACATATTTTTATAAAATCAATATTTTCCGAGCTCTAAGCGAATATTTATTTAAACAGACGTCTGGAAAATGGGGAGTTGATTGTTATGAACTTTGGGGAAATATGATGTTACTTCTAATTATGTTTCTACAACAATGTCTATAATTTCGTTTCACATATCTTAAAAGTTTCAAGTTAATATCTCCATTCTATGGTAAAGGAACGATAAAGCCTGTGTGGTGCGACAAACCATTTATTTGATTTTAATATGTCTGCCTTAACAAACTCTCAGATTTTTGCATTTTTTGTTAATCTTTTATTTTTAGGTCAAGCCTTCACCATTATGTTGGTGTATGTGTGGTCTCGCAGAAACCCCTTTGTTAGAATGAATTTTTTCGGACTTCTAAATTTTCATGTGAGTAATTAATACAAGGTATGTTAGTTAAGAATGTCACTGCAACCATATGTGATACACACCTTTTATGTAAATGTCACCACACATTTATTTACACATGGTGAACATCTCAGAAAATTGAAGGAACAAAAGAAAATTATATTAGTATCAATATAAAAATAAAAAACAATTATTTGTACCAAATTAAATCAAAATCCATTTAAATTAATATTTTAAAATTTGTGTGTGAATTGTATATAATTATATTGTATATTAACAGTAAGTTTACTCCATTAGAATAAAATATAATATTTAATTAGTGGTATTGATTACATTTAGGCTATTTCTTTCTAGAAAATGTTGAGTAGTTTTTATTGGCAACAACTGTAACATATTAACTTACATAAATTATTATTATTATCAGCACCATGTCTTACCACCCGTTCGGGTTATACGCACTGTTAATAATAGGTTTTTACCTGGATGACAGTTCGAAAATAAAATGTTTAGGTTTTGGGTTGCCAACACTTGTAAAAGATCATTGTTTTGTTATAAATGTAAAGTTTTTTTATTACCTGTTATGTTTTACATTTAAAATAACATAAACTTAAGTTTTCTCTTACTATTTCATTACTTTTAATGATTTCTTTTTATCCAACTCGAAACAATATTTTAAACATAATTAAAAGTACTTATTCTTCGTTTCGGAACGTTATTGATTATGTGTATTATAGTGCAGACATTAATACCTTTTAATACAGGCATCATATTTACTTGGAAAAGAGAAAATACTTGTCATTTTTTTATCCATAATAAATTATTTTATGATTATTTTATCATATTTCAAAGTATTTAATTGTATAAAATATTTTCATCAACTGTCTGGGTGCACCATTGTAAAAAACTTGTTTACCATCATGTTTAACCACATGGTTTAAATTCGTCGGTCACCATTTTTAAGCTATGTTTGTAAGAAGTTTTTGTGAAAATGGTGTGAATATTAATTTTTTTAAGTGGAATAAAACAATAAATAAGCTTTGTGTCTGACCTCAAATAAATATATAAATAATATTGTCCAAAATTACTGTGGTTAACTATCACATTCATACATTACCATATGTTTTCATTACAGCTATCCAAAGTGAAATATGTCAGCTGTTGGCGTAGGGATGTATTAGGAACTATTTCTAGTAGCTTTTTGAGCTATCATCCAAGTAAACTAAGGTCGTGAATGAATTATACTTTGTTCACCCTGAAAGGTAACTTTCTTACCTTGACTCAAAACACCATGACCTCATTTTGTAACATATACCATAGTGGAACCAAGTGAGGTAATGTTGCTACCGTTCAGGGTAAATTCTGAGTACATGAGTATCGGTATTAATTTATCTAGTTCATTTACAGATCTTACAGAAAAAGTAAGTCTAATTAGGTTTTACAAAAAAGAGTTAGAAATACACAATAAAAAAAAATTGTTTGATTGGTTTTAGTGCATAATTTAGCTCAATCCTTGTTTAGCTCAGAACATGGGAAATTTTTCTATTTGAGTGTTAGTTTGGCACCATCTTATTGTTTTCAAACTTCAAACTCTAACCTGTTGAATAGTTAGTTTTGAATAGTGGTTCATGATGTATGTCTAGACATTCTTTATTAATCACAACTTGTGAATGTAACGAATGCCAGGCCTCCGCCGTGATTCGGATCCCAAGTTAAACTGTGGTTCCTCCCTTTCATCTCACAATCACCCTACCATTGCAAATTACAATTGTTGTGTAAGTGCGTACAACCCAAACAGGTAGTAAGATGCTGTGATACTACTACTACTAATGATGATGATGATAATAATAACAACCAAACAACAATTTAATAATAATTATCTAGACATTCTTAGAAACACTTAGTTTGCTTTGGAGCTGAGCTCTTTTCAGTAAATTGTCTCTTGAGGAGCCAATTAAAACTTACAGCTCTTTGTTAATTTCCTTTATTGTGTACACCATTGGGGTACGAAAGGTGGGTGTATTTAGACTCTCACTAAGTGAGTTTGTCAGACATCGAAGAACTGGTGTCACCTCACCAAGCCCACCCATCACGTTAGGAATGTATTGAACCGTGAAGTAGTTACTGAATGTCATATTATAAATAACTACCAGACTTTGAAAAGATGGCATCACTGGAAAGGTTAATAAATTTTGTCTAATTAATTAAAATATCATTAAATAATACTGTTTTGAATTGTATCATTTGTGTCGTTTTCCTCCCAAGTGGGTGGTGCAAACGCTGTTCTTATTATTTATTTTTATAGGGTTGTGGGTATTGAGAATTAGTCTATGGAACCAAGGCGGCGCCGGGCAGCCTGAAAAATTTGTGAACCACTGGTATTGGTCCTGATAACGTAGCTACGCTGTGACAGCCGATAGTTGAGATTATCTATCGCTGTGTCTTTTTTCTCTTCAGGCGCCATACTTGCCCTGGGTGCTTCTGGGATTCTCCGTGTTGCTCGGTAACGCCATATGGGTGGACCTCATGGGGATGGCTGTGGGGCACATCTATTACTTCATTGAGGACGTGTTCCCTAACCAAAGAGGAGGCTTCAAGCTGCTTCACACGCCACAAATACTGTGAGCTTCTTTCATTGATACCCACTCTCTGCTTCAACCTGTGAGGATGGTATGGAAGGGGTAGGAGAGGAAGAGGGGTGCCCATAGGCAGGAGGGGGAAATACAAAATTAAAACAAACGATAGCAACTAGAAATGAACATATTTTGGTAGAACTTTAAGATCATTGATTATAATATCAAAGTGTTAAATATCTGATCTACAGCAGATCTGACGTTGGTGTCACCTTCAACCACCAAGCGCTGTAGCCGATATGTGAGTCTGAGAAGAGAAATGTAATCCCTGTTATTGCTGTTATTGTAACACATTTGATAATGTTTCTTGTGTTGCTGTCCTCGGGAGAAATTAATCATGTGATATCTCGGTTGCATTTGTTCCATTAAAATATCTGGGAAAATGTCAAGCTCGCATCTCTCTTCATATTACAGTTTTAATGTTGGTAATATGTTGTCACCTGTAATTTGTTGTTCTAGCAAAACATTGTTTGACGGCCAGCCGCATGACCCTGACTACACTCCCCTTCCCGAGGACCGGCCGGGTGGGTTCGACTGGGGGAGCGACCCCCGGACCAACAATGATAATGTCCGCTGCCCCCTAGTTATGTTTGCCATGATAATCTACATGTGGAGAAAAGCTGACATCTATGACTGTTAATTGTTTACCACCATTATAAACATTTATTTGTATACGTGGCCATTACTAGTAAAAACTTTGTACCGTTATGATTTTGTCATTGTATTTCACTTTAATTAATGATTCAATACAATGGCCAAGTTTTAATAAGCTAATTTCTTAACCATGCAAATAAAATACGAAATTAAGTAAAATAAAATGCTTGTTAAAACTAGAATTAATTTCCGTAAATTTGAAAATGACACTTGGACATGGATGGGAATTGATCCTGGATTCCTTGATTTAGTGTATGAATGCTCTGCTGCCAGTGGTGAGAGTCAACATTTTAACAATGGACTCGCTGTGTTCATCAATTTTGTAATTTATTCTTAAGTTAAGAAAATATTAATAAAATGATAAAGGAAACTATTTTAACATTGTTTATTATAAACACATTATAAATAATGTACCTATACACAAGTGTTCAAAAAATGCAGATCTGTGGAAATGAAATATTGTTTCAAACATATTCTGTCTCGGTAGTTATGGTGTAATGCCAGGCGCAAGTACGAACAAAAAAAATCACTAACTTATTACTCTTCGTCGCTTGCGCGGTTGTGTTTGGTGTCTTCGATTCATATTGTGTGAGTTTCATTATAATTATTAAATAACAATATTATGAAAAATATAATCTATTTATAAATATTGTTTTTGGTGAAAATAAGTAAAAATGTCAGCAGTGGGCTCGCGTGAGACCACTTCAGCTCACCACTGAGCGTTAATGCTCAGGCTCATTATACTAACGACAACATAAAACGAATCCCAAGTGGCCGGTAGCTGTGGTTTCAACGATAGTTCATAGTTGCTGATGATTTCCACATGTCCATCACAGACTCGGCCTTAAACTATGAGTGATGAATGATCTCGGACATTGTTCATCAATTTAGTATAAGTTGATAGAGTGCAATGGGAACAACTGGTTCTCATTCTAAAGAGGAGAAAAGAATGGCTGCGACAGTATACCTCGAGCAGGTCAGAGTACAGTTTGTGAGTGATATGACGGGGGAAAGCAGGATGGCAGAGAAGTTAGACAAGGATGTTGTCTCTCCCTCCTTGTTCAACATCTACCTAGATGTACATACCAGATATATATCAGTGGAAGAGGGATAGAGTGGTATTCGATTAGCGGGCGACATGGTGCTATTAGCCGGAGCAAGAACAGGAACTGATGGAAATACCTGAATGAAGCTTATGAGGAAAGGTGAATATGCGGACACCAAGGAAGGAGGAGTGGAGATTGTAAGTGCTGGAGAGGGGGGGAAAAGGTCAAAAACAGGAAGAGAAACTGGAATGGACACTGGCTGAGAACAGAAAGTCTGGTGGAGGGGAAGAGGATGTAGAAGATACAAATTAATAACATCATGATGGGAAGCAGTTAAATAAAGATGAAGAGGATTGATGAGAACAGAATAGAGTGCAGAGCCATAGACAGAAAACTAATTAATAATAATGTTAGAACCAAATAAGATGAATTTACTACCTTTCAGGGTAAATGGAAGGTAAAACACCCCTTCAGGTTATACACTTAAGTACTAATTACACTAATGGATTAGGAATAGAGAAGGTTGAATTTAGAGGAAGTGAACTCGCATTTGTGTGGAAGGAGAGTGGAAAACCACCCTCAGTTCACCCGACCGAGATTCAAACCTCGATCTCCCCATTCTCGGCAGTTTAGCTCAACACGAAACTAGAGCATTAGCCAACTACGCCACCGAGGCGGGTATCCCTTTTATTACTTAAAATTAATCTTTTTAAAGTAAATTATATTCAGATCTCATATTTTATTTATCTTTTTAAGGTAATTCCAGAGTTTGTTGTCAATAGTTAGCTTGTATTTCTGCGTTGAACACCTGTTCATGTAGCAAGTGTAGGCTCCATGCCTTTTGTTTCCCTCGTCTCAGTGAGTACTGGTTGGTCAAAGAAGAGAAGTGGAGTTAAGTTTTGGGGAATCTACAAATGTAAAAAAAGGCACGCCATTTCACGGCTTGGCTCGTCCAGTTGTGCCAGATTCGTTAAACAGTTTAAAAGTGTTTTCTGGTGCTTGTAAAGATTAATAATTATATCAATCAATATGGGTCACCATAGTAAAAAATAAGTCTTACACGTATTGAAATCAATTACAAAATTTAAACACTTTAAATACAGAATAAAACAATATTATCGCAAATCTTTTCAAGAGTGATAATATAAGTACAAATTGTTCCTTTTGTTTAACAACGAGGTGGCCCAGTGGCTAAATGGAAATTAATAAAAATAAAGAAAAATGAGAAAATAAACTAATAATGTAAATTTAATGAAGAAAGCCCACCTAGGGAAAGAGGAAAAATGTGGGAAGAATCCAATTCACAAAGGTGACATCTTCTTTATTTCCTATATCAATAACGCCTTTTGAAATAGTTAATAACAGTTCCAGCATAATTGTGCATTTATGAGAACAAATTTTTTATTTTAAAAAAATCTTCCATTATAAAAATAAAAAATAATATCCAGACGTGTGGCAGGATGTTAAACCATACCCAGAAGTAAAACGGTTTAGATTTCGACCAACTGTTAGGGCTAGGGTAGTAACCGTTAGAATAATAAACCATTTTAATCTAATGTCAGACTCTATGTGTAGTTACTTGACAGAGAAACATTCAGAAATATAATAAATGGTAATTTCCACAAAACCAAACTTATGACTGGTTGCCTTGCATGACAACAATGACGACAATCTTCCACCTACCCTACATGTAGTACAAGAGTGTGTGTTCAACTAGGCTTTCAAGGGCAGTGTACCCCTTTACCCCAAGAGATGAACGAACACTTTAGCTGACAGGCAGATTTAAATTAGTCTTATTTTCAACGTTACAAAGTTAAGAATCAACAACACATAACTTTTTAAATCAAAGTATTTTTTGTTCTCTCAACTCGTAACAAATTTTAATAAGTATGATATTTTAAAACAAAACAATGAAATATGCTGTTGAAACGCTTTGAAAAGAGGTGGGGATATGTAAGTTGAAGCTAGTATAATTCTGGGACATTAGAAACTCAATATGTGCCTCCGTTTACAATGAATGATATTCTTTGACCGATTATACTTTGGAGTAGCCTATCAAGGGCCATAGTGTAATCTGTCAAGGATACTAACGGATGTGCGAGACTCGAAAATACCTCATTTGATATGAGAAAATATTTCAATCTCATCTCAAAAGTTAAAAAATTAATCTTGATAATATTATATAAATTTGAAGAAAATTAAAAAGTAAATATTTGCCCCAACAAATTTACAAACAAAAAAGAGAATTTATTGTTTCAAATAATACCGCAATGACTCAAAAAGAGGCTGCACTTTTCCCCCTAAAAGAACTTTCATTAAGAAATACTTTGGTTATAAATCTTGTTTTTCAATATCAAACTTTGACATTATGAGCTGTGTAATGATACTGATTTGTACCGCTCTCATACATTTAAAGTCATGGATGAAGGTATTTTTCTTCAATAAACTGTATGTAAATTATTTTAAGACTTCATCCGTGGAGAATCACGCGCTTTTCAGAAATAATGTAAAAGGATTGCATCCATTAAAACTTATTTTTTTATTTCAAAATTTAACTCCATAGTATTTACCAAACAAGCAAGAGACGTTAGCTCCCTATACCCAATAGGAAGCTAGCCTTCAAGACACCTGTCGCAAGGACGCTTTCGATTTGTTGGTTTTGACACTGGTCACGAGAGGTCCAAGGGGCAAGGGGTATGTCATATATAAGTTGTATGTGCGTATGAATACACAGAGTGCCTGCAACATAAACAGAGAGTAGTCACATAAATCTACAGAGTGCCGGCGACATAAACCTAGAGTATGTGTAATATCACGACAGTACTGCTAACTTATATACAAAGAATACACAGAAAATAACCTGTATTTAAAGTAAAATTGTATAAGAAGATAAAATCACTCCAATAAATCATGTGCAACATTAACAGTTGTATTTATAAGTAAAAAATTATAATTGGCGCTCGATCACGGGGCTATAATTACCAATTATATCACAATAATACCATAACGTTTCAAATGACGCCCAATCGCGGGGTCAAACAAACAGTAAAGTAATAATTGGCGCTCGATCACGGGGCTATAATTACCAATTATCACAAATTAAACCGCAACACTTCCATTGGCGCCTAACGCGCAAACATATCCTAATAATTGGCGCTCGTTCTGGGGCTATAAATACCAATTATACATCAAAATAAACATTAGCATCATAGCCGTTAGAGCCTATTTAGCATTTTTGGCCATTTTGGACCCTCCCTCTAACAAGAATCAAGATGATTTTTATGCATTATATAAATTGCTGGTAGTTATTAACGAGACTTGTATATTAATGGTGCAAAATAATTCACATTAAGCATTTTTGTACATTAAATCTTAATTTATTGTATTAAACTGGTAAAATTTAGAAATTTATAACATTGTAATTTATTTTTTTTATTTACTCGCGATTCACCCTCCCCCATTCTTTCCTGTCGCTCTTTGTGTCATGTAAGCTTTGTTCAGACCCCTAAGGTGTTTACGTAATACCTGAATTTGGAATAAACTTTGTGCACAATGATTCCCATGATCTTATTTTTTCTTGCTTATTGCTGTGTTCAGATGACCTTGAATCCCAAACGGCTGGTAGAATCTCTATCTCACTAATAAACATTTCCACATCTAAGCTCTCAAAGGATTGTTGGGATAAAATTTTATAATAATAATTAATACTGTAATTGTTAGCCTATCACAACAACACATGGTTATGTTTTGAAAGAGTCCCGTGTATTTCTGCCGCCTGTAGAAACAGGACCATTTAATTTAATGTATATACACTGGCAGCGCTGCTAGGAAACACTGCGACTAGTCGCGAGGACAGGTGATCGTGCGCGTCAGCAGCGGTGCTAATTCAACCTCACGCGCTCGTGGAAACACAACCATTTAAAACAAGGTATCGTCAAGCAGCGCTCGTGGAAATGGGCTCTTACACTACAAAATTAAATTATAAATAGTATAAATTGTAACTAATAGCTGTTTATTAATTGCATTTAAAATTTCAATGTTTTTTTATGAATTTGTATGAAGACTAATAAGAGACAGATGGCTAAAGAGAGTGTGGAGGAGGAAAGGTGGCAGAGAGAGAGGATGTTACATACAGACCAGGCCAGTGGCTGGAAGCTGTTCATCATGATGGTGATTATGGGTTTTATCGAAGTATTTAAATGAACCATGAAATAATACCGAGCACGCGCCAGCCCAAATGTCAAAAGAGACTTTATAAACTATATATTTATTTTAATAAGCAATTTACATTTTTGTACTTTCAAAGGAAGCTGTCTCCTGTTCACGTCTCGATATTTTTTCGTCTTGTTATAAAAAAGCGGGTATATAAAAAAATTTAAACAGTATTAGGCCATTGATTTAGACACAAAAACCATGCTATATATAGCATTATAAAAGCTACAATATTGTCATTCAGAGCAAACACTAAATTTTAAGGCCAGATTTAGTCATACTTACTACGCCTCAAGTGTGGCGCTATATACTAAATACAGGACACCTACCTGGACCAGAGTGGAATTGATCAGTTTTATATTTGAAATTGGCCCATTCAATTTGAGTTTAGGTAGATGTGGTCCTGTATTTTATATCAAGCCTTACTTGAGGCGTACTAAGTATGACTATGAAACTGGCCCTTGTACTGGTTAGCACATGTTATACTGAACTGCCGTTAGTGCTCGCATCTGGCTAGATCTTATCTTTTATTGAGAAACATCATCACACAATAAACCCCTAGAGCCTTGCAAATGTGGATATAAAAAAAGGTGCTTGGCTGTTGTTTTTAAAAAAAATCTATCTGGCTTGTTTTTTTTAATGTAGCATACAAAAAAAGGTCAAACATGTTAAATTACAGGCATTTAGTCACTTTTGAAGAACTTCAACTTGATTGTGTATACTATGACTGGATATAATGAGATTACAGTTTTACATTTATAAATAGTGAACTGCAAGAAGCAACTCAGTTCGACTCTCTCCATTGGCTAATTAATATACTATTAAATAAATATGATGGAATTATATTAAATGAAGCATAAATAAGAGCAAGCGCATTAACACATTTTCTACACACACTTCAATATTTCAATGACACATGGTGTATTCTTCAGGAAGTAGTAATAAGACTAAACAGGAAGTTAGCTTCACAACTTAATGTTTAGTCTTGTCACTACTTCTTGAAGAAGATGCTGTGTGTCATTGAAATATTGACGTGTGTGTAAATATATGTTAGTGATTTTACTTTTATTTGTGTTTCATTTTTCTACAATTCTATCATATTTATTTAATTACATACATAATATTTTGCTTGATGCACTTTATTTCATACATAATATCTTCATAACCTAAGTACACCACAAATACACAAATTACAATGTTTTTATACAGACTAGCGAGGCCTTCAGCACTTTATATCAACTCCACAATCGAGAAAAATACATTATCTATAGGAGCGTGCGATGCAACAAAATGATGAGCTCAAGGCCTAAATCTCCTTTGCTTCGACTTCAACAAAAACTTAGCAACTTCAAAATATTTTGGAGGATAGAGCAAATTTCGACATATCCTGAACATATTTGAAATATCTCATTGAATAGCATATATTTCAACATATAATTATTTTTATATTTGCTACTAATGCGTATTTTAACACCGACTAGTGATTATTAAATGATATCTATAAGGTAAGCAGATATATATTCACACATGTCAGCATAGCTAATACAATGTGCTTTAATTTTTACTCTAAACCTTTCTCTTCACCAAGCTGCACTTAATTGGATAATTTGAAAATTAAAAGAAGTGTTATGTGACAACAAAAACCTAACTTCAACTTTGACCGTGCTCCGCATTTGTAACCTTCGCACTCTCCTAATTATTTAAATTATCAAATAACTAAGTGTTAGATGATGAACTATGATACAAAAGAATGTTTTTTCACTAGAACAGTCCTCATAACACCACGGTTGCCAGCAACACGGTAATGTCATCAGGTTTACCACCTGCAAAGAAAGAAGAGACATAAATATGCGCCACTCAAGTTTTTATTTTGAATCCAATGTCGGGAACTAACCTACATTAAGGTAATCAACCCGCACGATCTCAGGCATCACTCTCACAAGAGACTGTGTTGTCTGTGATGGGAAGGTTGGGGTTCGAACGCCAGCTGAATGTATTGAGAGTGGTTTTTCCTTAATGATATTCTGCTTTCCCTTCATGCGAATGTGGGTACATTTCCTCTTAGTGGTGGTGTGTGAAGTGGCTTCGAAACTTCCACTTGGCTTTGAAAAGAAGTCTGGCTTCAACAATTATGAAGCTTCCCCAATAGATTTATTGACAGCTAGAATATTCCATTTATGTTCAATTATTGCTGCTTTTAGGTGTTGCATACATTACATATTTATGTTCATATGAAATAATCTGAAGTATTAAATTTCATGTTGAGATAGTTACAGGATTTATCAGATTAAAATATATTAGAAACAATTGTGCAGCTAAAAAAAAATCCAAGTGATTTTAGTGCAAATATTTCCATAAATAAACACAATCATAAAACAACCAACCTAAAATATTCAAACTGAGATTTGGCTTCAAGCATATTTCATATATTCTATTCAAGTTCGCATCTCCTGGCTCTACACCTCTTACCCTATTCATCCTTACCCTATCAGTGTTAATATGTGAATAGAGTGGGGGTGGTGAACATAATTAAGACCCAGTTGATTGAATGCTACGTCACAACTATCCCTTGATGTTCTTACAAGTAGACAACTGCAGGTCTCATGACTTGATGTATGAACACATGCAAGTTTTCAGTTATATTTCAAATTCTTCAAGAGGCTAGTTCCATATCATATCTTTCTTTGTGTTTTGTATGTTTTTAATGTGTCTCTTCATATGAAAAGGGAATATTTCCGAAAATTCAAAACAACGTGTAACTGAAAGTGTGAAGAAGTTGAAAGTGTAATAACCAACCTTTCAGGTTTACCTCCTTCACTGTCACTTACTTTACATTACAGTACAGTGTTTCTACACTTTTATACTGTACATGAAAGTAGATAAAGTACCTTTTCTAGCTGTCTGTTTGGGGTGTGTATGAATGTAAGAGAGACTAGGAAAGTGGAGGCCATGGGAATGAAGTTTGTGAGGAGTATGTTAGCTCTCACGAAGAGAAACAAGATTAGGAATGAAGTTATCCGGGAAAGAGTTGGGTATAGGGATAGTAGAGAAGGGAGGAGCAAATAACAGAAAGTGTGCGAGTGAGAGAAGAAGAATGAAAGAAATTAAAGGAGGAAGAATGGTGAAAAGATAGAGGAAGATGGAGGCGTTATACTAAACTGAGCCGGCCACATGATGGAAACAGTTGATGATGATGATATTTGTATCTTGTTTTCACTCTGTATCATTTGAACTATATTGTGTACTGTTATGTGTTTGGGTTACATTTCGCGAGCAGTTATACAGTGTCGTTTCGTTGTGTCGTATTCGAGTCCACCAGTAACTGGCTACAGTTTTAACATACCAGTATATTTAAACATTTCAAACAGTGCTGGATGACATGTTCACTGCGTATATTTCACGAATATTAAATCAACAAATCCATGTGCACAAGGGTTCATTGTGAGCAGCAAAACATTATACACTTCACTACTGAAGACTGTCAGAAAGATGGGGGGCATAGTTGGTGTTTACTGAGAATCAGCAGATGTACAGCTTTGAGAGCTGACGTTTCATCTATGACAAAGTGCACCATCCTTTCTTTAGAAGAATACTGGTGCATTTTCTTTAAATTAATCTTAGATTAGAGAGTTTAAAAATAAGATTGACAAGTCGTACTGGGTAATGTTTGAGCCAGTTTTTCTTCAGGTAAATGCTGATGCATTTTTAAAAGCCAAATAGAGAGGATAAAGTGTACAGATTGTGTGACTAAGGAAGAAGTTCTTCAAGTAATTCTACAAATAATGAGTCATATTATGAGAAGAAATGTCTTACGAAGTGACATAATAGAAGGCAAGGTTGAAGGGAAAGGGAACCAGAAAGACTGCAAATAAAACTGATGAATGACCTTTTAAACAAAGAAAGAAGATCAAGTTTTAGGATATAAAAGAGGAAAATGCTGTAAGCACAAGCTGGAGGACTTGTTTGGATAAAGCAACGGACCTGTTGAAAGACAGAACAACTAGTAATAGTATCAATTTTAGCTCGCCCTGCTCTTCCTAGATTAAAGAGTTAAAGATAACACACAGAGATGTGACGTACCCAAAGTGTCGATGCCATTGTCTCGAGCGTTTTTGGCAAAAGGTGACATGAAGGTGCTATCGAAGGCGAGACTGCGAGCCATCAGAGCAATGGCGTTAGCGACACCTTGCAGTTTGACGGGATCTCTTTCTCCCTCCACCTTGCACAACTCGGACAACAGCAAGTGGTCCGGGACGTTGTCAAAGACTCCGTCAGTCGCTAGTAGGATGACATCACCATCTTCTACCGTGAAGTTGGAAGTGTCAGCGCTCTCAGGTCTAGCAACAAACAGTAGTTATCCAGTCACATCTCTTATAATATCACACTCATATTAGACTGGATCCCTGGCCCTGATCACCCACATGATCTAACACATCACACTCACATTAGACTGGATCCCTGGCCCTGATCACCCACATGATCTAACACATCACACTCATATTAGACTGGATCCCTGGCCCTGATCACCCACATGATCTAACACATCACACTCACAGCGGACTGGATCCCTGGCCCTGATCACCCACATGATCTAACACATCACACTCACAGCGGACTGGATCCCTGGCCCTGATCACCCACATAGTCTAACACATCACACTCACAGCGGACTGGATCCCTGGCCCTGATCACCCACATGATCTAACACATCACACTCACAGCGGACTGGATCCCTGGCCCTGATCACCCACATGGTCTAACACATCACACTCACATTGGACTGGATCCCTGGCCCTGATCACCCACATAGTCTAACACATCACACTCACAGCGGACTGGATCCCTGGCCCTGATCACCCACATGATCTAACACATCACACTCACAGCGGACTGGATCCCTGGCCCTGATCACCCACATAGTCTAACACATCACACTCACATCGGACTGGATCCCTGGCCCTGATAGCCCACATGGTCTAACACATCACACTCACAGCGGACTCGAATGATGGTGACGGGCAAATCAGAAGTTTGAATTTGGGTCGGATGTGATGGGCGTGTTTGTGTCAGTGCATGGTTATGTGTTTTATCTAAACAATTTCTACCCTGTATTCCTCAGGTAAGTGCTGGTAATCCCTGGTAATTTAAACCATGATCCATCCCAATGCTCTATTCCAAATAATTATTCAATAATCAGTTTTTACCATGAAGTTTTAATATTTATAAACTATTCCTTGACCACCTTTGTAGTCTACTGGTCAGAGGTCCTGGCTACAGAGTCAGAGGTCCCTGGTTCAATCCAGATTTATCTGTGAAGTAATGAGTCTGGAACGAGGTCAAACTCAAGCCTCGCAAGGACAATTGAGGACAATCTTGAATAAAGAAGAAGCGGCTCTGGCCTGGAAATCTGAGATTAACGGCTGGAGGGACATGGCACCCTCTGTCAACAAATGTTGGCACTATCTACACCAACAAATGGTGGCCACTCGATCGGTATGGCTTGATTGAGAGCTTATGCAATAAAGTTTTTTGTTTTAAAAAATTATATTTGGAAGAAGGTAAGTTGCATGAAAGGTGGATAGGAAAATGTACATTTAAAAAAAATTCTTTACTATTAAATTCTATTCAAATCATGACCGAATCACATTCTTCCTTTCTAATGTAAGAACCGGTAAGTATTAATAAGTTCATGGTTTGTTACCTGTCACTGAGGACTAGTCCTGAGTGCCCCGGAGGGGGCAGTGACAGCTGGAAGGGGGTGTTGAAGTAATGCTGTTGTTCCTCAGACCGATGTACCACTTCACCCTTGCGCACCAGCACAAACCCACTGTCTCCTATATTTGCAGCATAAGCAGTGCGCGTTTCTGCATTTAGCACCATGACACAAGCAGTACTGCTGCCTGAAAAGTACACAATTGTGTTAGAAAGGCTGATATTGTGTGTGCTCAAACATACCAACATGATGATTGCCTCAGCAAAATGAACAGTATCTCACACTGGTCGAGTCTAAGCCCACGAATCACTCGCTCCACCAGAAACATTGATGGTCTGTAATGTTGTGGGAATTCACTTCTGACCCAAGGTTACATTACCTACAAATAATGTATGTTTTGACATCCGGGCTATGTCCCCAAGAAGTCAGGTCAAAGTTTTTGTATCAACCCTAAGCTATTTTTCTCACCCAAAATAGGTTGCTTGCTCTCTAGAAGTTCATAATAACTCCGAGCTAGGAGCCCTGCCGGTTCTGTGGGCACAAACCTGCCGCATGATACCAAGCGCTCGCAGGTACGCATTAGAAAGTTGGAGAACTCTCCTGGGTCAATGCCGTAGTTTCGCCACCCTCCGACGCCATCAGCCACACCTGCAGGCACAAGTTCAAAATACCAGACAATGCTTAGAAGAAGTTCACAGTCGATAGCGTGTCTGGATAATAAGTTGAGGGTCTTGGGTTTGATTCCGGGCATGGCTGAAAACTGTATGTTTGGTGAAATGTGGGTTTTTTCTTTCACAGTGATCGATTTAAACTGCCGGGGGCTGGATTTTTTTTTTTCTAGATTTAAGTTAGTTTACAAAATAAAATAAACAATAATACTAAATAATGGTAGGCCTCTATACTGATGAATAATTACAATAAATATGCATAATAATAATAATTAATAATAATAATAATAATTTGATAATAATAAATTAGTTGGGACAGTAAACTGGTCTTTAGTTTTCTACCGTAGCACTATATTTCCAAGAACTGAATGACATATTTCCACAAGAAAATGAACAGGCAATTAAGTCAATAACTATTTAAAATGGATGTAGAGCCTAGGCCTAACTTTTAGGGGCATGAGTTATGGGCATGAGGAGTAATTTAAATCTTTGGAGGAAATGTTAAAAACATTGAAACATATGTTTTAGTCATAATAGGCCTAATTCATGTTAGCAATTACAATCTAGGCCAATATCAACCTAAAAAGGAACCTAACCCTACATGTCTACTAATGGAGGATTTGGTTAAGGTTGGGTAATACTAATAACCTATTCATGGGTGTCATACAGACATCTTTTATGAAAATTAAAACAGCCACCTCCTCCTTCAGGTTTAATCCAGACTTGCAACTGTCCGGCTTTCAACTATGGTAAAAAATAAAGTTTGTCTTAATCAAGTCTGATCTTTACTGCGCTTTATGATGAGTGTCGGTTTAATTTTTTAACTCTTACTTCAAAATTTTTATTAAATATTAAGATAACATATTACAACTTTTCTTAACATTATTATTATTTTGTATTAAACCCCAAAAATCAAAAATTCATTCTAAAATTCCAACTAAACAGGGTGACACTAGACGAGTTTTTCTGATTGAATTGGTTACATGTTGGTATCAACCTAGCAGTTCTGACCAAGCTTGTGATAAGTCAAGAATCATTATTTTCTCCCTTTCTTAATCACTACACGAAGACTAATAAACTTCGAGCCTAACAGGTTACAATATAACGAGATCTGAGATAAATAGGTATGCTTTATGGCAAAACGAACTAGGCCAGAGCACAAGGACCTATCGCCTCTAGAATGAATGTAGGTACCAAAAGTATCCCTACAAATTTATGCCTGATGGTCTTTGTACCTTACCAATAACTTCAGCAGACTTGTATCTTGCTGTGAACCACGCATCATCACCAAATTGTCCTCTTTTCAATTTGGCATTAGCCAATTCTTTAGGGAATCCACACACTGCAGATACGATACGAGATTCATTTCTCCTGTTTAGATTAGGATCAACACAATTTGAGTAGTTAGACAATCCATTCCATAAGGCACGAGACAATAGTCTACCAGTCCAAACAATGGACTGCATCATATTATTAACTTAACTTTAACACATAACACTTAAGTCATTTTGATAATACTAAACACTCGTCTTAAACAACCTTTAGTTAAGAGGACTTCTAGAACCAAGTTTTCTTAATAACGTACATTTACACTTTGTAAGCTCTGTGACCAACAGTAGAAAATGTAAAGTTACTAAACAAACGAATTGATTTTTATAATTCTTCTTATTCTTTTGCTTCATTTTATAATAATTAAGCTTGCATCTGTCAAAGGAACCACCTGCATCCTCCTCCAGTTCAGTCTGTCATATTGCTCCCACCTCTCTCAACTGCCAAATGTGTTGCATCCCTTCTTCCCTCTTGAGAACTTCCTCCACGCCATCTCTCTACTTATTCCTCGGTCTTCCTCTTGGTCTCTTCCCTTCAAACTCCCATCCCCAACACTGCACAGCAACTCTTTCTCCTTCCATCCTCTCAATATATCCTAGCCATCTAAAATGGACAGCCTCTATCTTCTTCAATACCAGTATCACTTCTACTTTCTGTTGGATATTTTCATTTCCATGCTTTCTCTCTTCGTCTTTCCCACCATGCCTCGTAGAGGTCTTATCTCCGCCACCTGACATGGTAGTTAGATTTTATGCTTGGTCCAAATTGACTTGTAATATTATTAAATATATAAGAAATTTGTTTAAAAGAATCTTCCTTACAATGGCGCACCCAGAAATTTATTTGGAGGTGGAGGAAAGGGTGTAGAAAACTAATTTTTCTAGAGGGAATCTACTAGAAAATCTTTCTATACCTTTAGCCAATAATAAAATTTACTATACGTATGGTCCCCCTAATGGGGGTGATATCAAATTCCAGGGAGTGAGTCCAACCCCCCCGAACCTCCCGTTCCACGCCCTTAGGTGGGGTATGCAATCAAGAGTATTGTCACCAACGGCCTCAATTGGAAGGCGTGTTGTATAAACATGGGATGTTGTGAGTAGCGAATGGCGTAACAGGTGTTGCGAGGATAGTTATGATGAATCAATAAACAAATAAACTAGAAGCGTTGACACGAAAAGGAGGTGTCAGCAGTCCATAGCTAGAAACCTGTCCGGTCGCTCGGTTTAAATAGGAGGGGTTTTAAGCCCTCAGTTCGGGGCTGACTTTGAAGATTGTAAGGTGGGAGGTCACGCTGCTTATCACAGGGCCACACGGGCTAAGTCATCGGGTTCACCAAGTACCAGTTGGGGCTGCCACTTGAGCCCAGGGAACCAGGTTCAACGACCGTGCAGGAACCACCTAGCTGTCAGTTAGGCCATAGGTAAACCTCATAACACCTCGTTCAGTCACGCGCTTCTCTATATTCACTAAGTTCTTCATTTTAACTTCACTTTTAACATCACATTTGTATTAGAATAGTAGTATTAATAAACCTTTAAGAACTAAGTCTAACGTCAATCACGAACCCACACAAGCAATCATATCACCCCCCCCCCCCCTTTATCCTCGGCCAAAGACATCCTGACAGATCTCCAGGCCCACACACTTTGAGCATACAGTAGAGGGGGAGGTGACAGTATATAATTTATACCCTTTTCTCCAAAATTAAGTTCTGGCTATAGCCCCATAAACCCCTAGAGTAAAAAAAAAAAAAAAAAATGAAATGCCTCCATAAGTAGTTTGGAGTTATCTTTATTATTTAAATAATTATTAAGTGCTGTAAATTACTTTCTTTTTCAGGTTATGGTAGGATGATATAATAAAAACCAATTAAACGTGATACATTAATTTTGTTCATGAAAAGGATGATAAAAATGTATAAGATTAAAAAAAACTGTTTAATTTCGACTTCTATAACTAAATTGATAATATTTGCTCTTTACAAATGAGCTAATTATCTGTTCAAACAGTAAATAAGGCAGCATTAAATAAAATTTTATTTGAATATGGCCTTGCATACAAAATATTATTTGGTACTTTTTCCAATTGGGAAGTTTAGGGGTTCTCTTAATGTGCATGGTACACTTGCTGAATACAAAGTCATGAGCCAGCCTATACATTTCGAATTATTTAAATGATATTTATTATAATTCTATTAAATTTGATTTCTTATTAAAATCTTTTGGGGTCTAGTGGGACGCAAATGCCCCATTTGCTCCCCAATGCATGTTCCCCACTTCCCCTATAGCCTCATATATATCATAACCATAAACAAGGGCGTAAAAAGCTAATTTTTCAAGGGGGAGTCCACCAGAAAAGTACTATACCTTTAGCCTATGATGGTAAATCAAATTTCAGAGTGTGTCCGTCTTTTCTACGCCCTTGCCTTGCGAATATAATATTGTTAATATGTGTAGGATTTACATTAATATAACCCGTTCCAGTGAGCACTCAGTCATGATCATTAAATTTGGCTTACAAGTGACAGGGACGTCAGTGTCTGAATACCGGTTGAGTGTACTGGGTGTAGTTTTCCCTAAATGGTTTCCCTCTATTCCTCTCACGCAAATGTGGGTACATTTCCTCTATATTCTACCTCTAACATTATTACAACAATAGCGTAATTAGTAGCCTACGTACACGTATTACCGAATAGATAGTGAAACGTGGGGAAATAAAAAAAATAAAAACATATATCACCTCTTTTGGTGTATTGTAGGGAATAAAGTCTGCTGGCGGTTCCTTTAATAACAATGTCTTCAAGCGTATATCCAAGTTTTTTAATGTTTGACTTATTTTTATGTAACTAACACTAATATTAGGGATATTATTAACAGCCAATTAATATTTTACCAATTATGCATTTTTAACACAACCTTTCACGTAATAGCTAGCAATGCCGTTAAAATTGTGTATATAATTTCAAACTTTTCATAGTTACAAAATAATGTTTTAGTGTGTAGGGGTGTTTAAAGAATGGGTGGGGGAAGGGGAGTAAGCCTGCCTACATATGCTACAACCTCAATATCAGATAATTGTTCTTTTATTTAACCTTCTCTTTCCTATTGTTAATTCACCAAGTAAGATCTTATAGGTAATAGCAAAAATATTTACCTTCTTTTCTTTTACCTCACTTACTCGGCTCATTCCAAGAAACGTTCTTTGTTTTCCAATACCATTTCATTGTAAGGAAATAAAGACATTTGAAATGTTGACAGAGCTAGTTTTACAACAGGAAGTTTTACAAGGGGCATCTTAAAGGTAAATATTGAAATACTGACAAGTATTGATGACGTACCCGCAGGGAAGTCCAACCAATTCTAGGAGGTCTGGACACCCCCAGATCTCCCCTTTATATGCCCTTGACCACAAAATAAGGAGTAGATTTTGAGAATCGACCATCAACGTGGATAACCAAGAGAATATGTAAGTTATAGAAAAAAAAATACGCAATCAAAAATATTTTCAATAAATTGTGCTAATGTAAAGTATGATTATTTCACAGTGCCCCCTAACCTGCCAATGAGGAAATTGATCAACCTCTCAACAATGCTGTGACCACTTGGTGTTTCCCCCAGTGGAAGAAATTGGAACTGCTTTACCCTTTCCTTCCCGTTGTAAGCCAAACTGAACCCAATACCCTGCCAGATACTCTCTTTTGATTAGTAGTCAATAAAAGATCTGATTAACATAATTAAATTCCAAACTTTTGGACTTTAACTAAAAAAATAATTAATGGTCCATTTATTTGACACACACAAAATAATGTTAATTGTTTGGTATGTCAAGCAAGGAGGGTTGGGTAGTGTTTGTTATAGAATTGTTAGCTTTTTATAATTAATCAGTTAGTTAATAAAGTGTAAATTAAATGCCTCGAATAAAAAAATCCGAACATAATATAATATTAAGAAAATAATTACTTTAACATTACGCTCGACACATGTCTAGGGTGACCATAATTGATTACGCCAAAAGTGGGACACCTGTCACTATGCATTACATCCTCCCTCCCCTCCACCACCAAAAAAAGGCAAAAAATTGTTTCACGAATTATAGTTTAGAGCACATGAAAAGTATGATTGTAATGAAAATTATTTTATAATCATACAATAAAAGCGTAATATATAATTAATAATTGTGGCAAAACAAAACATAGCCTAGTCACTAGAGTGCTATAGTTATATTTTAAGAAAAAAATAGTTTTTTACATTTTGCTATTAAAAATCGAGACAAATTAAGTCAATTTTCTAGAAAAAAATCAGGATGAATTTCTGTACCCCCAAACGGGACAATTCCGTTTAATCGGGACGTATGGTCACCCTACTGACATGTCACGTCATTGTAAAACAGATCGTTTGAAGAAAATGAGCTTGTATTAACATAGATAGAGGATTTAATATCCTTACTTCATTTGGATTAGATTTTAACACTTATCTTACTATCAAAAATGTCATAATATTTTGTAGCCTCAGCAGAATGTAGGCAATATGGTTAGCAGTTACATAATTTTAATATAAAGATTTTATTATTCTTATTTATATAATATTACTTGAGAAGCTGAATTGTAGTTCATTTATTGTAAATATGATAAAATACCTCACTATTTTCAAATACTATTAGTTTTATGCAATCGATACACGTTTGCGCACCAAATTAATAAAACAAAATGTTAGGCTTGTCCTATCACTAACTGTTAGACTAATTTTGAGCGTCACGTTTATCGAAACGACGTGTAGTGTACCTGTTACTTCAGTTTTAATAGAGTGTTTAATGTAATCTGTGAGAGCGCTTAGCTTAGGCTTCACCATTGCTGCCAACAATTAGTTTAAACTGGTTTTTTAAGAATTAGCATAATATTTAACTTATTTGTTCAGGTAGAGTGTTATATAACTTTAATACAAAATAAGCTTGTATTTTAGTGCTCGTTACATTATTTTATAAAGCAGTATTGTGTAAATCGAAAACCTGTAGGCAAATAAATAATGTAATAATTCTAAGAACGAAATTCGAACCTTTGCATGTGTAGAGTATTGAAATCTATGGTAAAGGAGGGAAAATGAATTAGTTGGAAATTGAATAGCGATTCTCCTTAACCATTTTTTCTCCCCCGGCCTAGTATTATTTTACTGATGTGTATTTATTTAGTTTTCCAGATATGGCTGATCCATCAATTCAAACATTTTGCTGCCACCAACCAAATAATCCAGACACCGTTGTCAATATTATGAAAGAATTCAATTCAGAAGCCTACAACACTGTCTGCTTAGTATCATCTTCTATTGGAATTGTTGGGGCAGTATATCAGGTTGGGTGTATCTTATAGGCGATAATTTCCACTCGCAACATGCGGTGTATTTTTTTTTTTTACATAAAAGTTACCATATATCTGTAAACATGTACATAAATTAGAAGTAGAGTTGAAGGAAATCAACTACCAAACAAAGAACTTTCTTATGATAGTCGTGAATAAACTACTTGAGATTATGTTGCATATCTCATTTATGATATTCAGGGAGTTCTAACAATAAAGGACTCAAAGCATAAATTTATTTCTGGTAAGAACCCACTTGCAAATGCTTTACATATGATTGACACAAAATTTAAAAAAAACATGGGAATAGTAAACAAAGAGGGTGGGATTCTCTAATGTATGAAAAAGCTAAAAGTTTTTATTATCTAGACACTCAAAAATGAAAGCAAATTATGAACGAGGACAAAAATAAAATTGTAAAAAAATTTAGGTAGGATATAAGTTAAGCTAATTTAAAAAATCAAAAAACTCGCCTTTATCACAGAAGAACATAATTTATTTAGGCCTAAAAGAAATTCTTACCATTGCACCAAAACTAATTTAATACACAGTTGTTAACATTTTTATTATGAATTATCCTTACCGAACAATACCTAAACTTCTAGGAGCTGACAACATATTTTTCATGAAATTCTGCAACCCTAAAATATCTTGTAATGAAATATCATATTTTAATTTTTAAACTATCTAACTTAGGCCTACATTTATTTTAACTTACAATATTAATTTTGCTTATTGGAAATTTGATTTTGTTGTTGTGTATATGAATGGTAAACATATTTTATGTCTCATGATACAAAATAGCAATAATCACTCCCTCTTTGTGAACGATTCCCGAACACACAACAGGTGGCATTGAGCGACATTTGCATGGTGGTAAAACTCCGCAGAAACTGGGAAAGTATGGGGAATTTTTTGTATAAGAAAAAAAAAATTCACAATAAACTAGGCCTCTATAAAAAAAACTGAAATATTTATAAATTAGTGACATTAAACTGAACACACTAAATAGTACTGGAGACTAGTCCCTTGCATGGAAAAAGAAGCGAATTGGAGAAATAAACATGCTGATTTGAACACATGGCTTATCTCCCCCTCTACCCCCTCCTAACTGAAACATTGGGTTGTTTCACAACTGCTTGTACTTTTCAAGGTCAAACTATACCTTTATAAACACTAATTGCAACACTACACATCTCACTACATAATGAATTTTATGAAAAACTAAATTTCCTTCTTATGTATGTCATCTGACAAGGAAAAAAAAATTAACTAGGGTTTTTCTGTAATAGATTGATTTTTCATTATTTTGAAAATATGTTTTTGTAAATACTGACTTGTAAACTCAATGGGAAGAGACCATTGGGAAGACCTAGACGTACATGAGAGGATAACATTAGAATATACCTTAGAGAGATAGAGTGTAATGAGGTGGACTGGATAGAACAAGCTCAAGCTAGGGATATGGTCTAATGAGATGGACTGGATAGAACTAGCTCAAGATAGAGTTAGGATGTAATGAGGTGGACTGGATATAACTAGCTTAAGATAGAGATAGAGCGTAATGAGGTGGACTGGATCGAACTAACTCAAGATAGGGAAAGGTGGCGTAGCTTTGTACTTCCTAATGTCATAGAGAAATTAAGTTTCTGTAAAAATATCTTATACTTTTTTCCTTAGATTTTGCCTCGCACGGAAATGTCCCAGCCCCACAGATGGTTCAGCTTCTCGGCCAGCCGAGGGCGGCAGATTATTGTCTGGTTAGCTATAGCAGATTTACTCGCTTCTCTTGGTATGTTTTTAGTTGTTTTCCAATATTATTATATAAAGTACTCCTGAGCTTTTGTGTTGAATACTAAATCATCACTAACCTTCATTACAATATCTCAGTACCAACTGTCAAATAAGGAACTAGTTTTGAATTTTTTGAATTCTTACTGGGAAAATACTCTTGAAAATACAATCCTATAGCACTTATATTTCTTCTTTAAAGATGTTTCCTTTTCTTTATTTATATATGACATTTGATTTATTTAAAGATTTCACACTAAATAAAAACTTTTATAGGAGGTGGTGTGTGTGTGTGTGTGTGTGTGTGTGTTTATCTGTAAAGACAAACATAGATTCATCAAGAATATTTCCATCTTATTTTTAAAATACAGGCTATGTTGAAAAATGGTACCTAGTTAGATGAATTGGACCCACGACCTTTGATATAGCATTCCAATATTTTGCCACTGAGCTATTAGGTCCTTTATGTGTCCATACTCAAACATGACTCATTTTTTGTTTTTGGTTTCAGGTGTTTTTATTCGCTCTGCACTTTGGCTTAACAATTCTGAAAACTCAATGCCTGCTATTAATGGTTCTGGAGATGCACTCTTTTGTGTGATCACTTCAGTAAGTAGACCAGGAGGGATATAGTATCTAGTTTGGTCACCTGTATATTGAGACTTTTAGCCGCTCTGGTGGCACGTAACTTGGACCAGGGTACACCTTAGTAGGTTGGTAGCCAGATACAATGACCACAATACCACGGGGCCAGTTAATCAGAAACTAATACTAGCAAACACTCTGGCCGTGTTTGTTTATTTTTTTTATGATCTCCCTCATGCCGGTATCATGACCAACTTAATGTTCACCTAATGTAATGTTCATTTAACCTAAATAAACTAGTGTGTGATCAGGATTCATGTAATTTAACTTAATAACGAGAAAAACACAGACAATGAATTTGTAGTGTCAAAAGAAAAGTTAATCAAACTAAAACTCATTCATTTAGGACTGATTTAGCTGCGAGTCCTATCAATAGATGTTTTACTGGAGCTTTAAAATAAATTAGAGTGTGAGAGATGCAGACAAACTATACTGAAGAAGTTATCTGCATACTATAAACATACAAATGAAGTACTAAATAGCTGTGTTGATGTTGCTTGCAATATTATTGGCTGGCTAGAACACGTGGTACCCTTCACTTATTGGGAAAGTTCTCTGGACAAGCCTTAAGTTAACGTTAAGTGTACTTTAGTTAAATGCACAGTGATGGCTTTCAGTTAAAAACACGAGAACCATTTTGTTACGTGAAAGTTAAGGTGGTTTGTGATCTGGAATCACCAGACTTCATCATCATCATCATCATCATTAACTGTTTCTAGCCTGTGGCTGGATCAGTTTAGTAAAATGCCTCCATCTTCCTTTATCCTTCCTCCACTCTTCAGCCTTTAATTGTTTCTAGTCTTCTCCTCTCACTTGAACACATTGTTATCTGCTCATCCCCTGGGGTCTTTTTCCCACAATCATTTCCAACATCTTCTTTGGCATCCTATTTTTTCCCATCCTCATTACATGACCATACCATCTCAGTCTTGCTTCCTCTACTATCTCATGTACTCCAACATCCTCATTACATGCCCATACCATCTCAGTCTTGCTTCCTCTACTATCTCATGTACTCCAACATCCTCATTACATGCCCATACCATCTAAGTCTTGCTTCCTCTACTATCTCATGTACTCCAACATCCTCATTACATGTCCATACCATCTCAGCCTTGCTTCCTCTACTATCTCATGTACTCCAACATCCTCATTACATGCCCATACCATCTCAGTCTTGCTTCCTCTACTATCTCATGTACTCCAACATCCTCATTACATGTCCATACCATCTCAGTGTTGCTTCCTCTACTATCTCATATACTCCAACATCCTCATTACATGTCCATACCATTTCAGCCTTGCTCCCTCTACTATCTCATGTACTCCAACATCCTCATTACATGCCCATACCATCTCAGTCTTGCTCCCTCTACTATCTCATGTACTCCAACATCTTCATTACATGCTCATACCATCTCAGTCTTGCTTCCTCTACTATCTCATATACTCCAACATCCTCATTACATGTCCATACCATTTCAGCCTTGCTCCCTCTACTATCTCATGTACTCCAACATCCTCATTACATGCCCATACCATCTCAGTCTTACTTCCTCTACTATCTCATATACTCCAACATCTTCATTACATGCTCATACCATCTCAGTCTTGCTTCCACTACTATCTCATGTACTCCAACATCCTCATTACATGCCCATACCATCTCAGCCTTACTTCCTCTACTATCTCATGTACTCCAACATCCTCATTACATGCTCATACCATCTCAGTCTTGCTTCCTCTACTATCTCATGTACTCCAACATCCTCATTACATGCTCATACCATCTCAGTCTTGCTTCCTCTACTATCTCATGTACTCCAACATCTTCATTACATGCTCATACCATCTCAGTCTTGCTTCCTCTACTATCTCATATACTCCAACATCTTCATTACATGCTCATACCATCTCAGTGTTGCTTCCTCTACTATCTCATGTACTCCCTGTACTCCTACCCTTTCCCGGATAACTTCATTCCTAATCTTGTTTCTCCTCGTGACAGCTAACATATTCCTCACAAACTTCATTCCCATGGCCTTCACTTTCCTAGTCTCTCTTACATTCATTGTCCATGTTTCTGCTGTACTCTTGACAATGGGTACAAAGTACGCCCTGTACAACACTTCTTTATAGTTCAAGGGCACTTCTCTTCTCCATAGCAGGTCTTTTACACACCTGTAGAACAACTCTCCCTGCTGTCCTCTTCACCCGACTTGAAATGATTTAAAATGTTGGACCAAACATAGAACACACTACAAGCCCCCCAGGATAACATTTAGTCTAGTCTTGTATTTTAATACCGACTAGTAATTTAATTACATCAATAACATAAACATAGATACATTTAAATATGCCATCAAAAGATTTTACAGTGGGCTTTATTTTTTATCCAAACCTTTCTCTTTACCAAGATGCACTTGCTGGATAATTTAAATATCATAAATAGTGTTGTGTGACAACAACAAAAACCTTATCTTCAACTTAAGCTTCAACTTTACTTCACATGTTTCAAGCTTCACTTTAGTTACACTTTGCATTTAAAAAGCTACCTTTGTGCACATTTATTGAATACTTAAACCATGCTATGGACCTTTTATTTATTTGATTTAACAATTTATTCTTTTTTCCCTTTAAAGCTTGATTCACACGTTCATCGACAATAGAGAGCAGAATATAACTGAGTGGCGCATCAATTCACATGCTAGCAGGGATTTATATTGATCCATAATGCTTTGCAACACAAACTAGAAACAGCTGATTACAGACGTGCTATATTTCCTACTGGATAAACACCTCTCTTACATTATCCCGATGGATGTTTTATAATCTTTGTGTTGTAGTTAAACTAATAAACTCAGAACAAGACCTACGCGCTTCCCATTTAATGAGTTGTTTCAAATAATCTTATAATAACAGACGCAGCTGTCTTGTATTTAGCTTTGTAGGTAGATGCGTACTGTTTGAGTCAGTTGTTTTTTAAATGTTATGAAGAAATGCTGCCACAGCTGAGATTGTTTCTACTAATGCACAGCGACTCATGCAGTTCTCACTGATTTCTAGTGATTGGCTTAGAGCTGATCACATGACCATGTATCAGTACTGCTCTTGTTTTTCTCTGAACGTGTGAATCCAGAGTAAGTTGGTCTTCACGTTTCTAAATACATTCATGTGTTGTTATTCTACTGTAAGAGTTGTTGAAATGTAATGTAGGCCTGGATCCAGTATTTCTACACGGTCACCTGGTTCTGGACTTTCTGCTATGCTCTGGACATGAGGCTGTTGTTGAAGGACAAACCAGGGTACCCCCATTGGTACCACATGACCTCTTGGCTGGTCCCTGCTCTCCTCACCTCTCTGGGACTCACCATTCTCTACTTGCCCGATGCCAAGTGAGTTTTTACTCACAGACTGCACTCAACCTGCGTAGTTGGTCGAACAGTCTAAGGCGTCACTATCGTAATAGACTGTACAAGGAGATCAGGGTTTGAATCTCGGTCAGGTTTACCGAGGAGAGGGATTTCCACTCGCCTACCACTCAAATGAGGGTACACTTCCTCTTAACTCAACCTTTATCATCTCTAGCACATTATTGTAGATAGTTCATATGTGAAGTCGACCTCGGTGGTCTTGAGGTAAAATGCTCACCTCAGGACTCGATGTTCATGAGTTCAAACCAAACTGGGATCAGCAGATTTTTCTTGAGAGATAAAAATCCGTAGAACAACTTTTTTTGGAGGAGAAAGTAAACCTGTTGGTCCTGTGTTGATTGTGACGTGTAAAAGAACCCCGAAAGGTATGAGAAAATACCTTTCTCGGTAAAATTAGTAGGCCCTTTCGCTCTTGCTCATAGAAATTCTCTTGGGCTAATATAATCAGTCGGTTCAGAAAGTGCACGTTAAATAACTAAAAAACCAAACATATGTACATAACCGTGTGCTGTTTGCTTACGGCGCCAAGTTATATTTAGTTTGAGCTGTCATGACGTCGCCTCCAGATGGCGCTTGCATAGGATTGCGCAACGTGGCTTGGAAGATCGGCAGTCCGAGCTTGGCCACTTTTCCTAGGAGAGTTGAGCGGACTATTCTGAATAGCGAAGCGCCTACCTCGGCCCACTAATTCACGGAGACGACGTGTTGGTGGCCGTGCGGGAGGGATAGCAAAGGAATGTTTTGTACAACACGATGATAGTAAATCATGAAATACTGAAGCAGTAATTGTGTCTTTCTTGTATAATCCCGGCATCTGGTTAGCGTGAAAATACATCGCCGGGCAGAGGCGGTTCGTTAAGCCAGGTGTTGCACCTAAGACCTTGTGGTCCAGATGTTGGGCACAACCGGAACGGTTAGTAAGGCGCGATGACAAACAAACCACTGCACTCAATTAAGTGTAGTTCTCAAAGCTTAGATGCTTGAGCTGTTCTTGTGTTGTGTTCACTTGTAAACAGGGTTGGACTGGGTCCTCCAAAAGGGCGCAGACCTTGGATTTTCAGAGAGCGTAAAATGTTATTACGAACTTAAAAATGTTTACTTTTTTACTGTAAAATAACTATGGGAGTGCTGGTAGAACCCAATAATATTGATTAATAATAAAAATAATAGTGGTAATTTCAAGGACTTGCAAAATAAAATTATTTTTCTTTTCCTATTGTGACTCAAGGCATTGTTGAATATTCCGAATTTCACAGGCTATTTTTAATAAATATATTATAAAGAAACATTAATGGGGAAAAGTGAATTTATTTCTCAAAACATCTAGCATTTAAGGTACAAGTTGTAAAAAATAGTATACTATGTCCTTGGCAAGGATCCTCGGACTATTCGGATACAGCCTGTCTCAACAACTTCCGTCCTAAGCAAACTGGGTCCGTCTCTGAGAAAAGGAAGGGTAGATATCACACCCCCAATCACCTCAAATAAACCTGACTTGTATCAGCGCCGAGTAAAAGTCTCTTCAAAGCAACATACCTTCACATTTCAAAATAGATTTTTATTTTCACGCCAAACTTCCAAAAATTTAAATTTCTAAACTATTAAATGAATTTAACTTTACATATCCAAATTATAATAAGGGAAAGGCGTTGTTATAAATCCCATCTAAAATATAATAGTACGTTTTATGTTATTACTAGTCAAAATAGGTTGCTTATAGAAAATGAAAATGGAAAAGTGTGAGTGAGAGAGATAGAGAACATTTTGATCAAAACTTATCCCAGGGAGGGGAATATGTTATGATCTCAGTAAGGTTTTGTGGGTATGAACTTGAAGGCCCAAGAAAGGCTCTCCTTGCCAACAAAACTTGGTAACTAAACAATAGTTTTTGTTGTCTGGCAATTTACATTTTCTTAATTCCTACCTCAGTAACGAAAAATAACGCAGGAGCCAAAAAATTACACATACATAAATTCAAAACCAAACGCTATCACTCAAGGCGCGAAACCAACTAAACAGCTGATTTCCACCACTCCAATTGCAGCCACGCGACACGGCCAGACGGATCATTGAAGAGGTGTGCCTTCTCTCCCGCTGTCGCCGGGCGCCAATCACCCCTTGTTGCTGAATATCCCCCACCCCATAAATCTGTACTCACTTAAATTTAATTTCGTCTTCACAGTTCCACTTTGTCTTGATTATTTGAATCTTATTTTAAATTTAAATTTCTTATTTTAATCATTGCAATATTTATATTTTTTTTCGCCAAGAGGGAGGGGGATTCTGGGCCGAGGGCGCACCGGCCCGAGGGCCGATGGGCCGGCAGGCCAGTCCGAGCCTGCTTGTAAATGTAGATGATCGGCTTCATAGGAGCTTTCCACAGTCTTGGTGTCCTTTAAAATGGGTTCTTGTCCATCAGGACCATTAATTTACACCACTCAACTGAATGTTAAATCACATTTTACCAAAAATAAATATCATTTAGTTACATTTTTAAATTATTTACTACGACTAGCAAACCCATACACAAATTGCACAGTACTTAAGGTATAAATAGAAAAAAATATTATTTTCTTTAATAAAGACTTTGTCTAAACTTTTAGCAAAGGTTAATGTCAGCTACACAAAATTAAATTTGGAGACGAACACACGATTTAAAAACACACTAAGTGTTAGCGTGAGCACAAAATGATGCAGTCGGTTAAGAAAAACAACTGAACCATGAAAGTGGATGATTGGCTAACCTTGATACTTGCGCTACTGCAGCACCTCTCGTGGTTGGTACAGTGGTTGGATCATGCACCTTAGTCAGTGACCCCCCAACATAAACTAAAGAAAATAAATATTTTTCTCAAATGAATAAAACAGAGACATACATTTTAGTTCTAATGAAACTTTATTTAAAAATGGGAAATTTATCAGTTACACATGAGGCATTCATATTTACCAAATGTTTGGGAAAACTTCAGTATGGACAGCATTATTTAAGTCTGGGAGGTTTGGGAGGGACTGACCTTTTCTACTTCTGGTAAAAATTATTGTAATTTTTAACAGCAGTTGCACATCTTAAGGTCAACACATTTCTATTAAAGTCCTCATTTGTCCATTTAGACCAATAAACTAGGTAGATATTGGGCTTGATAACAATATACACTTTCGTATTAAAGAGCTAATAATGTAAAAAAAATATTCTTTTACCAGCTAAAAATGGTAAAAATTTTTTTAACTCAAATTCAAATCTTTTTAGCCCCGCGTCTTACTACTTGTTCGGGTTATAGACATATGTACTAATTACGCTAATGTGTTAGGGACGAGGAAGGTTATATTTATAGGAAGTGTACCTGCTTTTGTGCTTAGGGAGAGTGGAAAACCCTTTAGGAAGAACCATCCTCAGTAGACACAAATGAGATTTGAATCTCGACCTCCCTGTCCTCGGCAGTCCAGTCTACTGTGAGTGTGACATCTTAGACCATGCAGCCACTTAGGTGGGTAAACTTAAGTTAAATGTATAGAAAAATAACAGCTAAATTTCTCATTCTCTAATTTAAAATATTTGCCATTGGTCACAGAATGACTATAAAAGCAAGATCAAACATATTTTATTTTTTAGCAGTGGTCTTTTTATGAGGTAAATACATTTTCTAAGATGGGAACTTCGATTGGCTATAGGAGTGTTAGGTAAAAAGTTGTAATAGTGCAGTTTTTACTATTTTTTTCGGGCAAAAAAAGGCAAAGAACGATGATGTCTACTACTTCATAAAAATATGTATAAAGTGTTTATGTTAATTCTGTTAAAATCAGTATAATTGACCATTAATTGCATTTTAGAGGCCAAGAAGTCAATTTACTTTTATTTTCTTGTGTAAAATGCTACATTGAACTTTAAAAATGTTTTAAAATTTCTTTTAATGTGCTAGTAAAAATTACTAAAACATGCCTTGCGATATTTCTGCGTCTCTACTCATCAGTTCATCACCGACTGTCCTCTAGTGTTATTTTTTCCAGCTGTCATGATATGATGTCACTGTTTGTTGTTCAATTGACATATGATTCACTGTCTTGTTTGTTTCCAAGCTGTCCCGATATGATGTCACTGTCTTGTTTGTTTCCAAGCTGTCAGATATGATGTCACTGTCTTGTTTGTTTCCAAGCTGTCCCGATATGATGTCACTGTCTTGTTTGTTTCCAAGCTGTCACGATATGATGTCACTGTCTTGTTTGTTTCCAAGCTGTCCGAAGTCATTCTTTGTTTAAGTTGTCACAATGTCTCCTTGTTTGTTTCCAAGCTGTCACGATATCATGTCTATGGAGGGTGTCCTGCTCGCATACTGCCCAACTACTGCGCCACTTACCTGCCCATGCTCGCTGTGATGCTCATCAACCCGTGCTCTACGTGTTGTCTTCCCGAGATGTTGAACTGATCATCGTGCGCTACCTCAGCCAGTTCACGGACAAGGAGCGGAGCATGGTGGACTCGTGAGGATCAAGTTTTCTCTCATCAACGTCGTGTTCTACATCTGCTGGCTGCCCAACCTCATCAACGGCATCTTGCTGTGGACTCTGTGGTTCAATCTGCCTATCAACATTATCATCGGACTCTGGTACATCATGGTATGTAGGCCCCACTCAGGTTTATTTTAACACTTGATCAGGGGAAAGAATATCAGAACATCTTTCATTTACCTTGTCCTTCCTAGCGCCACAGCTATTTCATCATTTTTATAAGGATGTACAAGAAAAATCATCAAACTGTTATTTACAAAGTGATTTGTCAGATTGTTTTATCATTTTTATCTTTGTAAGCTGTTCTATAACAGAGCGGAATGTTCTAGTTCTAGTGACATAATATACTCCTACCCTATCTATTGGGTAACATCAGAACTAGCGCAAATCCGGAAAGACAATCTCATCGGCTCGAGGCACTAAAGGCTTAAACAAAATTCCAAAAGTTTTATTTCATAAAACTCGGGTATGATTATTGCCACAGTAACAGCAGCTGCTATTCACATATAGCAATTACAGAACTCGGGGAGAACTCGACAAAGAAGTTTTCATTAGGGCTGTGTGAGTACTCCAAAATTTGAGTTTGAGTCGGTTGTGTAATAGTAGTAGTTTGAACTCTACTAAAATTTTTTTGAAAATTGAAAAATTTGGTAACTTTTAATTTTTTATTTTATCTTAGAAGTGTTGAGTTTAGTTAATTTAATTACATATTAAGATATTATTTACAGAAAATCGAGTATGTCAATAATTCCTTTTTTTTTTATTAAGAAAAAAAAAATCACTTTTTCATAAGGTTAAAATACATTAAATTTATTTAAAAATTCAAATCTTAATGATAGAAAACCAATTAATTGCTAAACATTTATATTCATGTTTATAGTTGATGCAAAGGATCAATATTCACAAAGATTCAACTAGAAATATTTGCTGTACATATATTGCTCTGTATTATTTTGTTATTATTATTATTATATTTAAATTTTTAGCACTGCGTTTTACTACCCATTCAGGTTATACTCCTATATACTAATGACACTAATGAGCTAGGAATGAGGAGGGTTTAATTTACGGTAAATGTACTCCATATTTGTGTGGCGGGAGTGTGGTAAACAATTTTGAAAAAACACCCTCAGTACACCTGTTCGGGATTCGAATCCAATCTCCCTGACATTGTCAGTCTAGTCCAACACGAGCGTGACACCTTAGACCATGCAGTCACCGAAGCAGGTCTATATATTACTCAAAACTTACTGTTTTCATTCAATATTGATTTGAAACAGCTCGAAGGAATGACTACCTGCAAGCCCCTAGTTTTCTTCCTTCAACAACTAAGTTGGCACCACTGGAACCAACTTCTTGTTTAGTTACTACTTCCTGAGGAAGATGCGCATGTCATTGACATATTGACAAGTTTGTAAATAAGTATTATATGTTTCAAATAAAGTTCACTAAACAAAATATGATTATGTTATAAATAAATATGATGGATAGACTTTTAAATAAACAAACCACAAATAAGAGTAAAAACACTAACACCTGTTTACAAACACTTCAATATTTTGATGCTTGATTACATCTTCCTCAGGAAGTAGTTACAAGACAAAACAAGAAGTTAGCTTCAGTGATGCCAACTTATTTGTTAAGGATGAAAACTTCTCTGGAGGTTCATCTTTGTTCTGTGAATGGCAGGTAGTGTGCAACAGGTTTCATATCGGCCTAGTTGATTAATATTTCATTTACATGAATAAGTATCAGCGTTTTTAATTATATTTATACTTCATTTGCTTTAATTTTATGATATTACTTTACATAATGATGTATGATAACATGCTTGAGGCACTTTATTTCAAATGTTACCCTTATATCTCCCCCCACTTTATTTTCAGTGATTGCTCTCATTCTCATGTTTTTAATTTTTTTTAATGGCTGTAACATTCTCTCTCTCTCTCTCTCTCGGTGCGCAGGCAGTTCTGAATCCCTTACAAGCGCTGTTCAATAGCTTGGTATACCGACGGTGGTCTGGCGCCACAGAGCGTGTGTACATCCCGTTCAGGAAGCTACAAGCGGATGACCCCTCTGTGGACAGCTCTACTCCCCCTTTGGAACTGGCCAGCGAGACCACAGGCGAGGACACTCCGTTGCTACAGAGCCGAGAGTTCAGCCATCGCAGATTGCCCAGAGCTCCGATAAATGGGTCGTCGGGGTCGTTTTAACTCTTCCCCCCTTACCCACTTGTCTCCAGCACTGATACACTGAGACATGAGACATATGTCGAGACACTCTCACGGTACAAACAATATTTGTATTGGTTCAAACGTTTAATAGTTTGAGTTGAACAGAACCAGGTACACCTCAAAACATCGAAAACTCGGATAACATCAAATTACTGAAAAAATTAAGACTTGTATGAGTTTAAGTAAAACCTATTTTTAACTATAATATATTTAGTCGCAAATAAGGACCCATCGCATATAAGACCTTCACTAATATTTTAAGAGCAAAAAATTCAATAGAAATACATATAATCACTCACATATTGGACTTCCTTTAAAACAAAATATTACTGTTATATTTTACAATGTCAGATGGTAGATTTATATCACAGAAAATGTGTAGGCCTATTTACAGTAGTAGTCTAGTTTATAATAATTGTATTGTTTTAAAACTGCGATAGTAAAATAGCTGTCTTGTAAGGGTGTGTGAAGCTTCGAAACTTCAACTTGACTTTGCCAGTTACGAAGGAAGGTTGACCAATGAAAATATTGATAGTTAAAATACTCATTTTATGTTCACTTGTTTCTATTCTGAGCTCTTATATACTTTACAGACTAATATTCATATGAAAAACTGAAAGCCTTTATAAATAAACACATTATAAGATTTTTTTTCAAACATAAAAACACTAACAAAAAAATCATATATTTTATTTGACTTTGATAATATTACATATATTTGATTCACTTTAAATTGAAAACGTTTGCTTTGCACACCCCTACAGTTTTGTAATATATTTTAAATCTTTGGTGTGTTTATGTTGTGTGTGTTGATGCTTCGATTACCTACTCATTTTTTAGATATGCACATATAACACACTCCTTAATTTTTTAACAGTAGAAATTGGCCAAAATAAGGATTCTTATATGATAGTAAATATGGAACATATTTTTGGACAGTTTTAAAAAAAATTCAAAATGGAGTAATACATTGTTTGTGTTATTTGTACTCTTTTCTTTGTGTTTGATAAAGGCAACAATGCCGAAATATCATTCTATTTGTGTGAAATATTATTCTTTGTGTGTGTGACTACTTCTACTATAGAAGACAGAAGAAATAAAGATGTCACCTTTGTGCATTGGATTCTTCACACATTTTTTCTCTTTCCCTTGGTGGACTTTCTTCATCAAATTTACTCATAGTAGTTTATTTTTCCTTTTTCTTTAGTTTTATCAATTTCCTTTACTATAAAATTATTTATATATGAAAAAAGTGCATTGAGCAAAAACATTTAGTGATAAATAAAATGATAGAATATTAGGAAAATGGTAGAGCACAAATAAAGTAACCACACTGACACATATTTACACACACTTCAATATTTCGATGCTATTGTAGCATCTTCCTCAGGAAGTAGTAATTAGACTAATTACTACTTCCTGAGGAAGATGCTACAATAGCATCGAAATATTGAAGTGTGTGTAAATATGTGTCAGTGTGGTTACTTTATTTGTGCTCTACCATTTTCCTAATATTCTATCATTTTATTTATCACTAAATATAAAATTATTTAGCCATTGGGCCCCCTCATTTTTAAACATAACCCCACAATGTTCATACCTCCTGATCGATTCTCGAATTTCTGTATCATCAGAATCTTCATATTCATGAAGTTGTGTAGCAAGGATTGTCAAGTCTTCCTTGACATACCCTTTCATTCATCATCATCATCATCATCATCATCATCATCATCATCACCACCACCACCACCACCACCACCACCCAGTTCAATGCTGGGTGAAACCTTACCTCGAATTTTATGGAACCTCAAACTATTGAGAATATTATTTCTTAGCACCATGTCTTACTACCCATTTGGCTTATACGCCCATGTACTAATTACCCTAATAGTTTTTAAGGATTAGGAAGGTTATATTTATAGGAAGTGTACCCACATTTACATGAAGGTAGAGTGGAAAACCATTTTGGAAAAACAACCTTCAGTACACCTGACCGAGGTTCTAACCTCAATCTCCCCGTTATTGGCAGTCTAGAATACTGCGTGAGACTCTGCGGCCACTGATGTGGGTCAATTGAGACTATCGTATTCAATTAAAAAGTGACTCTAAATAGTCGATGCCAATTCTTTATATAGATATAAAATTTTCTTCATACTTTTGATTAATTCGTGAAATTACTTGAAAGCTATAGACTATTAATAATATTGTAAATGTAATAATAATAATATCATAAATATAATATTAAAGTACCACAGTTATATACACATTAATATTCATATGAAAGTGTCCGAGGTAATTGAATTGTAAGTTGTGGTAGTAATTTGATTTATCAGATTAGAATGAAATATTACAAACAAATGTGCAGTAAAATATTTTAAAAACTATTTTAGTGTAAAAAGTTATATATACATATGTACAATATAATATGTTTTGAGAATAGAACATTTAGCAAAATATATTCAAACTTTGGTTTGAATTAATTTCCATGAAAAATAACTCTATCTCGATATGTATGTAGAGGCCAGATTTTGTTAAATATAAGGTTGGGGTGTGCGTGCAGGAATTTTTAACAGTTTGAATGTAAACACAAAGCTTTTTCTGAATTTGAGTAAAACAGAGAGTAAGTTTACTATAATATTTAAAGTTGAATTTTTTTAATAACTTCATGCATAAACCATAAATACAAACATAATTTTTAAGAATGATATTTTTTTTTTTTAAATAAATTTAATACATTTGAACGAGATATATTTTAAAATCAAACAAAATAAAATATTGTGGGACTCTGTTGAATTGATTAAAATTAATTAAACTTGAAATTTTCATGAAAAATCAAAAATGTTGAATTGTCACTTCCCCCCTTGTACGAGTTAATGACTGGCAATGAGGGCCGAGGATATGGGGATGTGATTGTGTACACTTGTGTGGGTTCATGTTCGATGATGGTAGAACTTAGAGAACACTCGGAAGATTGTGACAAAACGAGGTGTTGCTGGGAACTCCCCATGGCCTGTCTGACTACTAGGTTATCCCTACACGGTCTCTGAACCCCGGTACCCTGGCTTGAGTGGTAGCCCTTTTCTATCAAATACTGAGGAACTGGCGTCCTAGCCCGTGTAGTCCCAAACTGGGCAGAGTGCTCCCTAGACGGCGATGTTGTTTAGTCAGCCCGATGGTTGGATGTAAGGGTTACCTCTCCCTCCCAGCTCCACACCATTTAAAAAGGTTCAAACCCCTTTCCTACACAATATTTATAAGCCTGCCCAGTTTGCGCCAGTGAAGAAACATCTGGGTTTACTCTCGGACTTCTGGGTACCTGAACTCACCACGGTTAAAGGGATGTTTGTCTGTCAATTCTGAGGCATCTACCTCGATTATAACATTTTCAAAACTATGAATAACACTACACATTCAACTGTTAAATAGACCAAGAAATGTATATTGCCATCTTTAGTAGAGGTGGCTATAAACTAGAATACACAAATATACCTCTTAGAACTAACATAGTCATAAATAGTGAACATTTAAATAACACATAAAAAACAATAATATTAAAAAACGTTAAATTTTGTCCTTTTGATCGGGGTTACAGTATTTACTTTGTATAGGCTCATAGTCCGTAGATAAGCAGTGTCTGTTATTCAAACGACTCTAGCCAACAATGTAATAGAAAGTTAATTTTCAGACACATTGCCTGCCTTCCTGGTGTGACAAACAGAGAGCTTCCTCAAAAACCAAAGAGTCCTGTGGCCTGCTTGAAGGAAAAAAACTGTGTGGAGATTACCTTCTATCTCGTTAGTTTCATGAAGTGAGAAGTGTCAGGCCACCATTTGTTGTTTGTCTACCACGTGGCACTTTTCCTTGTCCCTTGGTGTTTTCTAGGGACTAAGAAAATGAGGTTTCCCTCATCCTCACTCACTGGAGCACTAACACCAGCGAACTTGTGTATCGATGGCTGCGCAAGTTTACAACTTTAGATACATTATCTCTCACTTTAGTTCACACTTTCCAGAAGTCCACTTCCCTGCTGCCTAGTTCCCAAAACAGTCCTCGTACACCCACAAAAAAAACCTTTCTGGGTTAGCTTACTTCCTGACACCATCAACACAAAAAAAAAAAAATCCCTAACACCCTCTGATTCTTATCCTCAAATATTTAACAAAATAAAGAGAGTACATTTTAATAGATCGGGCATTTAAGACAAACCAAATCTTAACCTAGATAATATATTATAACAATTACCTTTAAACATGTACTGATAAAAAAAAATTAAAACAGGAAAATACTGCGACGATTTGGCAAGCCTGAAAGCTTATGGAGTGAAACGGCAGTGCGCGAGTCAGAAAAGGGGGAAGCCAAAGCCTACCAAAGAAGCCAGCTCATGCCAACTATGAACTAAGTATGATATTAACAGCACAGTCCCAGAACCAATCATGGTGGCTATGTGCTAGGCCACACCCAGACGTAGATATCACTGGTCCTTTCATGGATACATTACTTTTTATTCTACCTTCTGGCCTGGTTTCTGATTAAGGAATGCTGACAATGTTTATGTGGTCAGCTCCTCTATTTTATTTGGTGATTGGCTAATCACAACAACTTGCAACACTCGTTTTGTCATTTGCAATCCATAACACACAACATTATACAAAAAGTCTTCCAAATTAGGCCGTGCGGTCACAAATACACACATTTTTCAAGTTTTATAAAAATATTCAAGTCTAGTTTGAACACCTACTAAAAGTTGACTAAAACTTGAATTTTCTTTGCTCGCACACCCCATGTAAAAATTTGAATTCTGATATAAAAGTCTGTAAATAAAATATGGTTTCAGTTAAAAATACTAACAGATTAACTCAAACTTAGTACTATAAATAGGAAAATTACTGCTAAAATTATTTTTAGTTGCCCTTTCAAAAATGTCTCCTCAGTAAAGTTAAATGACCAGAAACATTGAAATTTTGCATTTTTTTATGAACTCTTACTTAGAAAATTAAAATGTTTGTATAAACAAATTTAAAGTTAATTATAACAATTTAAAAATTAATAACAGATGTAAGAAATGAAATATTTTTGTAAAATTGACTATTTGACCTTTTAAATTAAATGATAATTTTGGTAAATCATGTTAATTTAATTGTGAAATGGTGATAACATTCCAATAACAAAAAAACTGCACTCTCAGTCTGGGAAATATATTTCCTTGAACACACCCTTTAATATCAAACTACAATTTTTTATTAAACAAAACCCACTCAATTTACATCACAAACTATGTTCCTTAATGATTAGATTAAACATATTCAAATGTCTATGCTTTAAGAATAAAATGATATTCCATGACAATTTTATAGAGTGTTTAGGGTAAGTTTAAATTAGTTTTAATGAAAATTATTAATTCATGTTATGTGGATTTCATGCTTATCAATATGTATTGTCTTTATGAATTATTGCATTGATATTGAATAACAGATGGTGTAGTGGTTATTTTTATTGAATATGTTATTTACATAGTGTACATGTACATACATATTTGTGAAGTGATGGTAATGACAAGGAGGAGGGTAAGGTCTAATGAAGCTATAAGTTTGGATGGAGTAGAGGGAACAGCAGGGAGAGTTGTTCTATAGGTGTGTAAAAGACCTGATATGGAGAAGAGGAGTGCTCTTGAAGTGTAAGGAAGTATTCTACAGGGCGTACTTTGTACCCATTGTCACATATGCAGCAGAGAAACGTACATGTTGGAGAGTTGTTACTTAGAGGAAAAGGATTGAAGAAGTTTTGGTAAAAGTTGTACGAGGTAAAGATGTAAGAGACCTGATGAGGTGTTATGTGGAGATGTAGAAAGTAGTGTAGGAGACATTGGAGGGATACATGAGATAGTAGAGAGAGAACTGGATGGTACATTATGATGTGAGACAGAATAGTAGAATGGCATGTAGCATGTAATGAGGATGGATTAGATGAAGTCATGAGATAGTAGAGGAAGCAAGACAGATGATATGGATGAATGTGATGTGGAGTACATGAGATAGTAGAGATATAGAGAAATCAAGGCTGAGGTGGTATGGTCATGTAATGAGGATGGAGAAGGAGAGGTTGCCAAAGAAAATGTTGTAAATGAATTATGTAGGAAAAAGGGATTCCAAAGAAAGAAATGGGGGGGGGGGGGGGGAACAGCAGATAATAGAAAGTGGGTGAGTGAGAGAAGAGTGGTGGAAGGAAAGAGGAAGCATTTTATTATACTGACCCAGGTGGAAAGGGCTGATGGTGATGTTTACATAGTAACAACACTTATTTGATACTAGTCATTTTAGAAAATAATCTTGTATTATTTGTGTCAATAGTGTATATGTCAATTGTGAATTATTGTCAAGTTATCTTGTTAGTTTAGACCAGACATGACAATCAACATGAAATAGTTAATTGAATCAAAACAAATACATCTTACTCACTATTAATACTTTACAATGTAAACTAGAGGTGGGTCAAGACCCATCTCTCTTGAATCCCATATTTCTTGAATTTTATATTTCTCAAATCCTATATTTCTTGAATCCAAATCTTGTTTTATTTTGAATCTTGACTCCAAATTAAAACATTCGAATTTTTAAAAAAATTAGTAAAGTAAATAAAAAAATATCTCTATGACTTGATCTCGCAAGCGAGCTATACCGACCAAGTGGCCACCGCCAGCGATGATAGCACTATTATCTGTGGATAGAGGGTGCCATGTTCCTCCTGCCATTACTCTCAGTTTTCTAACTGTAGCTGCTACTTGTTTATTCAAGTAGCTCTGAATTTGACCTCATTCCAGGCACCCTGCTTCACAGATACATTCTGGAAGCACCGGGGATTGGACCCAGGACCTCTGAACTCGAGATATTTAGCCAGGAACTCTGACCACATGACCACAGAATTAAAGTAAAATATTTGAAATGTTTTTATAGGCTTGGCACAACTGTGAAATACTATCTTTTTTATCATGTCTGTTTTGTCATAAAAAAAACAAAAGAACATATCTAGAGTATGTTATTCATAGTAATACAATGTTGTCCTTTGTTGTAATTTTGCTATTTTAATTCAAGGCCATATTAATTGTATTTGAATTTTTTTTTAAGATTTTACGAATCCTGGCTACCAGGGTATTCGAGAGTTGCATCTTCAACTCTAACATATCACCGTTGATTGGGAGGGGGAGACAAAATGTTAAACAAATGTCAACACCCCCAAGGGAACCACTGGTTACGAAAGGGTGTTCCTCAAAATTCTCAATGTCTTGTAATTTTCTATAGAAAATTTCAATTCGTGGTCTAATAGGAGAACATACACATTCGCACTTCCTGTTCAACTGCACATGTGCATGTCCCAGTCTTTCTTAGCGTCATCGACTTGTATGTTCAGTGTGCTACGAGGACTCATAGCTAAGAATAGTGTGCTATGAACCCCCAAAAAAAGTCGACCTCGGTGGTCTTGGCGTAATGTGCTCGCGCCTCAGGACTTGATGTTCGAGGGTTCAAACCCAGCCGGGGTCGACGGATTTTTCTTGAGCGTAGAACAACTTCCTTCGGAGGGGAAGTAAAGATGTTGGTCCTCTCTCAATTGTGCCGTGTAAAAGAACCCTGGAAGGTATGTGAAAATACCTTTTCTAGGCAAAATTGTTAGGCCCTTTTGCTCTTGCTCATAGAAATTTCCATGTGCTGATTTAATCAGTTAGTTCAGAAAGAGCTCGTTAAATACATCAAATAAATAAAAAGATTGAGAACCATAGCTCTAGAAAAATGTTGTAGCTTCTAAGTACTGAACAAACATTCCACTTTGTGAGATATAGTGAACACTATACACATGATTGTGTATATACCTCAGTTTTATCTTCTGTGGTGCTGACTGACAGCTCACAGCTGACTTCTGACAGTCAACAGTTAGGTATATACCTAAATTTTGACTGTCAGAAGTGACAACTGATAAAGACATGGTTTTTGCAGATCATATGGTTCGGCGTAGGGATACATAATTTGGTCTGGTAGCTTTTCAAAGCCGTCAGAAGTCAGCTGTGAGCTGTCAGTCAGCACCACAGAAGATAAAACTGAGGTATACACATGATTGTGTATACACATGATTGTGTCATTTTTATTGACAAACGTATTCTTTGTTTTAGCAAATTTAAACTTTACTTTGTTCAAGTATTTAAGAAACTAATACATTCTTATTTAGTTTATTATTAAAATGAGGTTTCTAAATGTAAAATATGTACTTTTATATGTTGATTATATTTTGTGTGTATTCAAAGTAATAAAACAATTAAAAATGGGTCACTAAAATTTTGTGAGTGCTAGGATGTGTTCATTATTAAGGTTTAATATTGTATTTAAAGACATACAACAGCTGGACCATCAACATAGTTGACTTTTATCTAGATGTCAACATTAAAGTATTATATTTTTTTAAACTTAGGACATTTTGTGCATAGAATCAAAAATATTTGTGTGGTGTGATATTCCTTTGCCCAGCAACTAAGCTAATTTTTGTGATTAATAAATTTAACAACAAAAATTTCAACCAAATAGTAGGGGTGGGTCCGCATATCCTTAAGATTTATTTTGTTGTTCGATTTTTATATTGGGATTTGTTTTAGAGCTCTAATACTGCTTATTAGTGGTTTAGAACCAATTATAACTATAGAGTGAACTTAACAACCAGACCCCAGACCAGTAATTTAACACTTTACTGAATGTATGAATGTTATAACTTATAATTAATGGATATAAGAAAGAATGTTAACATCTAGTTATTATTTATATTTTATATTATATTTGGAAGAAGGTACAGGAAAGGTGGTTAGAAACATATAAAAGGGATGAACACAATATGGCTTTTACAGTGAAAAGAAGAACACAGTTCACACTTTACACGGCTGATACTTGACAAGGTAATGGCTGCCTCTTAAAGAAAATTGATCGTCACCGCCCTATCCCCCGACCTAGGTTTCATTCTATCGGAACTCATCAGGGAGGAGTGTGAAACGCATAACGCAACTTCCTAAAAGAGGAAACAAAAAAAAACACAAAAGGGAGAAAATGGAAAATAGTAAAGAATAATAGAACACACGGATAGGAACATGTAAGGTTTTTCTTATACATAGATATATTATACATTCACATCCAATGTCCTTTTCCTGTGTTTGTCCTTTATGTTTTACCTTTTACATGTTCCTATCTATGTGCTATATCATTCTCTACCATTTTCTATTTTCTCCCTTTGGGTTTTTTTGTTTCCTCTTTTAGGAAGTTGTGTTGCGCGTTTCACACTCCTCCCTGATGAGTTACAATAGAATGAAACCTAGGTCGAGGTCTTGGGCAGTGACGATCAATTTTCTTTAAGAGGCAACCATTACCTCTTTGTCCACTGGCATCATTGTAAAGTGTGAACTGTGTTCTTCTTTTCATTGTAAAAGCCATATAGTGTTCATCCCTTTTATATGTTTCTAACCACCTTTCCTGTACCTTCTTCCAAATATAATACAATTACCTCATAAAGCGAAAAGAGATTTTCCTAATAGAGATATATTGTATTTTATATTATTAGATTATATTTATATTTCCTCTTATGTCAATTATTTTCCTAAGTTTTGAATTTGTAAAAGAATTTATCTGACCCAACTCTAGTAAATAACATCTACTTTATAACTCAACCATAAGAAAATAGTACTAATTATAATAATTCAAATTCTTTTTCAAGTTCTAAATTAACCCCCACCCCTTTACTAATCTGAATTCTTTAGTTGTGATAGAAAATATAAATATAAACCAAATAAAATAATTTTGTTAAAGATGTGAACTCTTCATCCGGTTAAGCAGTAAATTAATGGCCTGGGGTTTGTTAGGTTTGCCCAATAATAATCATTTCTTGAAATAATATTATTCACAATTTGAAAGAAAAAACAAACCTTTTTAACACTTTAATAAGAGTTGTTTTTTCTTTGGACTCTCAAACTTCTTTACAGATTTGACTTTTAAAATTTAATGAACCATCCCTAGTACCAATACAATAAAACAAAACTGTTTGTTGGTGCCATTTGGTGCTTAATGAAGACGATCGATTCGACGCTAGCGGATTTTTTGTGTCGAGTTGCAACAGCTCGTCTGATAGTGACAATACTTGAGTATTCAATGATTGAAAGTTTATTTTATATCAACTCTAGTAGAAAAATGGTTTGTTCCTTCCTAAGTATCAATACTGTGGTCATTCAAAAATAGGCCACACTTTTTTGTTTGTGGAAACTTGGCCTTTAACTTATAACCGCTGTGGTAGAATTCATATCACCAGAATAATGTTTTTATACTTGCCTAGTGCATAGTTTTTAACCTTTATAATACAATTTATACATTTATTATATGTACAAATATGATTTGTCCTTCAGTGCCTAATTTTTAATAAAGATTTTGTAGTATAAATGGTTTGCATTATTATTTTTGAAACGTGGTTTGTTAGTGTGTGTTTAACCAGACATCGGCCAATAGGCGAGAGAGTTGAAACGGTAGTTGACTACCTCCGAGAGAAACTGGTTCTAAGCTTGGTCGGAACAAATTCACAATGGCTGAGTTAGACATTTTGGGGCTCTCATTGGGAACTTCTATTGCCACAAAAGCCAAGTTAGGATGTTAACCCTCTTTGTGACATGCTTACAATGGATTCATGTGTGAAGAGTACCACAGTTATTTCATCGTTTTTGTAAGGTTGTACAAGAAAATCACCAAACTGTTATTTATGAAGCGATTTTTCAGATTGTTTTGTTTGTATAGAGTTAGCAGATTTACTTCAGGCAGGAGAGGCTTAATTCATCAAACATTTAGTCAAAGGACCAGATATTATCTCTACCATTAGTTAACTGTTACCAGATTAACCCTGCTGTCTGTAATCAGTAGAACGGTGTTAAATTTCTTTGCAGTCTAGTGTCATGTTGTCCTTCAACCTGTATTGTTTTCTAAAGCACTGGACGGAAACTAGCTTGGCGCCAAGTAAGATGTGGTTGCTGCTCTTCTTCTTGAGCTTCTTGTGTCATATAACAGCAGAGAGCTGTCTCGGAATCTCCATGAGAGGCTGTAAGTCAGCAATAGTGTTTGGTGAGTGGTGAGACATGCTCCCCATACTTGCAAGGTATGCATCATCACCCTCAAATAAAACCTACAGCCATGTAATAATATTTCCTTGGTCGAATAAGCGACGACTGCAGAGAATGTAGAGTACCAATCTCTTGCATCACAAGAGGGCAGCTGAAACCAGGTGAGCTGTAAATCTGTAGGCTCATTCATTACCTTCACCTAATCAGCGTTGTCAGATTATTTGTGTGGACATAGCGCTTTGTAGAATGGAAACTGCATCCAGACAGTGTGCGGCTCATGTTACTGTACTTACACGCTGCCGGGCACCTTAATTATGCTGAATGTTGGCATCAATGCAGACGCTAGAGGAGTCATCTAGACAAACTCTATGGCGACGATCAGTATGCATATTAAACTTGTTCTAGTCGGGAATCTGGGCCGATATAACCATTGGGGAAGCTCTAATGTGTCCCATGAAGATAATGAACAGATTGGTGTCAACCATTGCACTTGTTTTTCTAAGTCAGCTGCTAGTTGAGTCCTTGGAAGAATATATTAGAGAGGTGAGTGTTAGTTCACATGTAGGATCATTTTATCCGTTCGGCCGACTAGGCCTTGGGCCTGCAAACCTTTCAAAGACTACACATTTTTAGTGTATATTGTGTGGTTTTTGTGTAAGGAATAACATGACACCAACAGGGTTTGATGCGCTGTCTTATTCTTCTACTTGTAAATACACTTTAATACTGTACTTGATTGAGATCTCGCACACGCACCCTTCAATATTCTGCATCTTTTTTTATCTTGTGTTCACCCGCAGTGTCTTGTCCAACAAATATTACAGTATGTATGACATTGTGACAAGATTATTATTTTATTTCACAGGGGAACAATTTTAGAAAAGGATATTTGAAATTATTTACAGGGTTATGTTGTTATGTGTACAACCTAATGTGTAGTTGCATTGTATGTACCACGAACCAGTCAGACTCAGGAATTTGTATCAGCAGAGTTTCAGAAACTTTCACTGTGCATTAAAATTAGTAAAAATATCGGACAAAGCCTCCAGAAGTAAAAGTCCCCAGGGCTTACGAAGATCCATGACAACGACCCTGCACATATGCATGTCAGACCTGACAAACAAGAATTTCCTAGGCTGGCTGCATGAACAAATCCATTTTGTATGAGTCGTGATGTTACAGGGCAGGTAAATAGCCAACTTCAGCTGGCCACACTATATCTTGGAGGAATGTTTGACTAATAGCTTATGCCACATGTGATAAGCATTAAAATGGTTCATAGATAGTATAACTCATTAATCAATCAAAGCTTACCTTTATTTTCAAATTAATTCTATCAGAAGTCTTTGCCCGGAGTAACGTTTTTCTTTGCTTCAAAGAAACAGATAAAAACTCTTCATTCTGATATCTTTCAACCCAATTTTTAATAAATTTATAAGATCTAGTAAGAAATTTCAAACTCCAGCTTCTAGGTGCACATGTTTGTATACAGGGACTGCTAGTTTTAAAACATCAAGGCATCTGCGTGCAGTAGATATCACGCAATGCTCATCAGAGACAGACAAACTCTTCATTTATCCTGAAGGGGAGGGGGATATCCCCACGATCTAACACATATTTTTTTCCATAATGCTGGTTTACTAGTACCCACCAATATTAATGGGGAATTAAACTGATAATACAGTATTTTGGAACATTATTTAATTCCTTAACTACAGAACATATTCTACACAAGGAAAAAATTTTTTTTTAATACATCATAATATTGCTAAGGCTAATTACTTAAATAATAAAACAGTCTGGTAACATTGATGGCCTCAAAGAATGAGGGTCATCTTACATCACACAATCACACGATCCCCTGATGTTTCATTTCTTCCAGCATCTCTTCTCCGATCGTAGCTGGAATCTTAGTCACACGAACTCCAACTTTCTCAAAAGCTTTAATTTTGTCTTCTGCTTTCCCCTTTCCCCCTGATATAATGGCCCCCGCGTGACCCATCCTCCGCCCGGGGGGAGCAGTGACCCCACAAATGTAAGCCACCACAGGCTTGAAATTTTCACCGCAATTTTTCTCTTTTATATATTCAGCTGCATCCTCTTCGGCAGAACCTCCTATTTCGCCGATCAAAACAATCCCTTTAGTTTCTTTGTGGTTTAAGAAAATATCCAACGTATCTATAAAGTTTGTCCCATTGAATGGATCTCCACCTATACCAAAACACAGGGTCTGCCCCAGTCCTTGCTTGGTCGTTTGGTCGACAGCTTCGTAAGTGAGAGTCCCTGACCTTGATACAACACCGATGCTACCTCTCTTGTGCACGTGACCTGGCATGATGCCCAGTTTGCATTGTTCTGGTGCTATCACCCCGGGACAGTTGGGGCCCACCAGGCGAGTCTTGTCTTGACAATTCAAGCAGTGTTTTATCTTCACCATGTCGTGCTGCGGAATACCCTCTGTTATTACCACAACCAGCGGGATCTCCGCCTCAATAGCCTCTACAATGGCGGCCGCAGCAAACGGAGCAGGGACATATATCACTGTTGCTTGGGGCTTAAGCTCCTCTTTCGCTTCTCTCACGGTGTTGAAAACTGGTAGACCAAGATGTGTTGTTCCACCCTTCTTTGGTGTTACACCTCCAACGAGCTTGGTTCCATACTCGAGGGTCTCTTTGCAGTGGTACGTGGCGGTGTTCCCCGTGAAACCTTGGACTATTACTCTTGTGTCACAATCCACTATTAGGTTGTTTATTGTTGACGAGTATTTGAAACGAATAATTTGTGATTTTATACACGATTGCCTCAGGGCTAGAAGCACAGCTCGTGTAAACATATTTATTTAGAAGCAGTTCATTTATAACAAACACATTGTTGTAAATTAAGTTTTTTAAATATGTCTTATCCATACATAGATAAAGAAGGTGTATAATGACTTCTGCATCTAGAGTAGATATACGATGAATTAGAGCGCTGTGGCGAACGAGCAGTGAACTAATAGACATAAATCCAGCGTATATTTTTATTAGATAACATTTAATTATTATGGATTTGTCTTCCTTTATTTGAATTTGAAAATTCTTTTGACGCATGGCTATAATTTTCGTTGTAAACTGCTAGTCGAGTGAGCTTTAGTCTTAAGTTATTATTATTACCATATGTTTAGAATTAAAATAGGATAATTATTATAGTCATTTATAAATAAAGAGTTTAATTAAATAAATTGGCTTTTATCTCCTATTTTTGTTTAGTATTATAAATAATAGAATGGGATGGAAGTAGAAGCTAACAAAAAGTTAGTAGAAAGAGATGGGATAAGCAGATAACAGAAAGTTTGCAAGTGAGAGGAGAATAATGAAAGCAATTAAAGGATGAGGAGTGGTGGAAGGATAGAGGAAGATGGAAGCATTTTACTAAATTGATTCATCCACAGGCTGGAAAGAGTTTATGATTATAATGATTTAACTTTTAAATGTTATAATTGACTAGAGCTATTTCTGTCTGTAAAATGTACCTTGCTTATTTTGTAATATCTTGATAGTTAAGAGTACTGTATGTTATTTTAACAAACCAACCTATTATATCTTAAATATACCTCATATGGGATTTATTAATATTTAAGAATATATTTAAGAACCCCAAAATCAAAACTTTTTAAAAATTATTTATTTGTAATATGTGATACATGGTATAAATTGTTTTATAGAGGGGCCATAGAACTTGAATTCGGTGGAACTAAATAATACATATCATACGCCAATGTACTTCATCCAGTATAAAATTTTAGGAACTTTAGTTTATGTTGGATTTTAGCGTTTGAGTAAGACACTACTCAAAATGTCATCCCGCAGAACTCAAACACGAACCCCATTATGTATCGTAATCTAGCTGTAAAAACAGATACTTTAGTGCTATCAATGTTTTAAAATGATATGTCTTACTATCCGTTCGGGTTATCCGCTTAATTACTAATTACGCTAATTGGTTAGGAATTTGAAAACTTTAATTTAGAGGAAGTGAACCCACATTAGCATGGTGGGAGAGTGGAAAACGATTTTAGGAAAACCACCCCAGTTCACTCGAGAGAGATTCGAACCTCGATCTCCCCGTCCTCGGCACTCTAGCTCAACACTAATCAAGCGCGTTAGCCAAATACGCCATCGAGGCGGGTAAGTTCTATCAAACATAAATACATTGTATTTATAATAATAGTTTTAACATTAATTAATTATGGCACAATATTTGTAAAGTCATCCTACCCTCCTCCCCACCCCCACACTCTGAGTTAATTTTGTTAAAAATAATATGTATTTACCATTACAACGCAAATTAAATGTATTTATACAATCAATTGTTGTAGTTGATATGGTTAATATTAATAAGGTCGTTTGATTTTATGCTGTTAACTAATTTTTACAACTATTATATTCTTTAATATACACTAAATTTAAATCATTGCCTTTAACCATGAAATGAAAGCTTTGACTCAGGTTTAAACTAATCGACAATATTGCCATTGCCACTTTTTTTTAGAACGACACTAGCGCTTTCACCTTGATATATATAAATATAGACACATCTTGGTCGATACAGACAATCTAGCGGCAGAGTAGCTTTTAATAGTGTTGAATAACGACGACACGAATCGTTACCATGGTAACCAGTCATCATAACAAAACATGGAATTTGTAACAAGTATATTTTTTCAAAGAATCAGTGGTTAATAATGATACTTTTAACCAGCAAATAATTGTTATCAAACTTCATGTAACATTCTTAAAGACACACAATTGTGAGTATAATCATGTGTTTACAGCCTAAATTATAATTCAAGACCAATTTATAGAATTATTTTGTCTCTAAGTAATTTCAAACTGGTCAGAAGATAAATCCAAATGATTTAATTTTCAAAATGAATACATTTTACTTTAATATTTGCTTATATGCGTTTTGTGCAGGCCTTAAATAATACACGGGTATAGTACACTTAAAATTTTTATACTGGTAGGCGACCTATCTATTAAATAATAGTTATTCTTGGATTTTGTTTATTGCATCATAATAGGGAAAATAAACACGGTAGTTATTTACTTATTTGCTAAAATTAATTACATTTTTAAAGTTTACAATCAATATTATGTAGCTTTTATTGTTTTAGAGATAACATTTGATACCACACATTAAATTTACAGAAAATAAAGACTTTTTAGCAATGTGTTTGAAGGGAAAAAAATAATAAATGTGGAACCCTTTTAACTTGAGATTTGACCCACTTTGGTGGCCGCATGGTCTAAGGCACTACTATTACAATAAACTATACTGCTGATGACAGGAAGATCGAGGTTTGAATCTCGGTCGAGTGTAATGAGGGTGTTTAAAAAAAATTGTTTTCTACTCTCCCTCTATGTCAATATGGGTACACTTCTTCTAAATATAACCTTCCTAATCCCTAAAACCATTAGTGTAGTTAGTACACAAGTGTATAATCTGAACAGGTAGTAAGACTCGAGGCTAAAATTAAAGACTTAATATTTGAATGTGTAACAAGCACCCTGCACCATAGTCGGGACTGCTACAGCTCAAACTAACCCCCCAATTTAAAACTCAATTAAATTCAAATTAAAATGCACCCCACCTATTTTATTTAACTTAGGGGTCCACCTCGGTAAGCGAGAAATGGCCGTGCATACATTCAGTTCTAACGCAATATGTAGTTTTCAAAATTTGGTTCACACAAAATAAAGTCTAAATATTCTGACAGGGCTCTAATTCCCTGACAACCGGCCCCTTAAATTTTGAATTTTATTAATCCAAAAGAAGTGTGAATATGTGAAATTAGCTCAATAACTTTTTAATTATATTTGTGGAGTTACAAGATTAGACTTGATGTAAAGATTTAGCCTTCCTCTAACAAATACAGTAACTTGTTGATGGGCTTGCAACAGAAAATGCTAAGCTATTTGAGAACTTGTAACGATACTGATTTGAACCCCTCTCATATATTTAAAAATTCATGGATGAAGGTATTTTTCTTCAATAAATTGTATGTAAATTATAATTTTAAGACTTGATCCATGGAGAATCACGCGCTTTTCAGAAATAATGTCGAAGGATTGCACCATTAAAACTTATTTTTTATTTCAAAATTCAACTCCATAGTATTTACCAAACAAGTAAGAGACGTTAGCTCCCTACCCAATATCCAATAGGAAGCTAGCCTTCATAACACCTGTTGCCAGGACGCTTTCGATTTGTTGGTTTTGACACTTGTCACGAGAGGTCCAAGGGGTAAGGGGTAGGTCATATATAAGCTGCTTGTGTGTATTAATATATAGAGTAGTCACATAAATCTACACAGTGCCGGCGACACAAATCTACAGAACGTTGTAATAAACCAGTGCCATGATCTAAATAAATCGTGTGCAATATTAAAGGTTTTATTTATTTACTTAAATTATCTCACATAATAATTCCGTACCACTTTAATTAGTGCTCGATCACGGGGCAATTTTCAACTGATTAAACGGTATAACTTTAACCGGCGTCCCAAGCAAGCGTGGGGCACAATAATAATTCCATATCATCATAATTGGCTCTCGATCACGGGCTATAAATACCAATTATCTCACAATCAATTCAAGAAAACTTTAACTGTCACCTATCGCGGACGCGTATGACTTCAATTGGCGCCTAACGCGCGACAGTATCGTTATAATTGGCGCCCATCACACGGCACGATATCACATAATAATTAAACGGTAATCATTTTAACTGGCACCCGATCACGGGGCTATAAATACTAATTATATCTCAATAAATTCGTAACTTAACAATTGGCACCCAACGTGGGGCATAATAATAATTCCGTAACATCATAATTGGCGCTCGATCACGGGGCTATAAATACCAATTATCTCACAATCAATTCAAGAACACTTTAACTGGCGCCCATCACGGACGTGTATCACTTCATTTGGCGCCTAACGCGTGACCGTATTGTTATAATTGGCGCCCATCACGTGGTACGATATGATATAATAATTAAACGGTAATCATTTTAATTGGTGCTCGATCACGGGGCTATAAATACCAATTATATCTCAATAAATCCATAACTTCACAATTGGCACTCAGCCGCGACGCACAATCTTCCAATCCCCGAGCAAGAAAGGACTCTACCGGCTAAGACACACACACACTAAACTGTACACCACCAAGAAATCCAACCGAGAGACGAGGTGAAACAAGCAGAATTTTCACACATGCACACTAGATGGCACACCAACAAAGAACATCGTACCGAGGTGAAACAGACGTTTCACGCATGGCACACTAGACGGCACACCCGACGAAGAACATCGTTCCGAGGTGAAACGAGCAGACGTTTCACATACACGGCACACCACACGGTACATTGACGAAGAACATCCTACCAAGGTAAAACAATCAGACATTTCACACACGGCACACCGGTGAAGAATCAATTAAGTCAGATAAGCCTTAAACATTTTTTTTGTTATTATTATTTTAATTTACAACATATAAAGAACTCTGTGTAATATTGTAGAAATCCTGTTAATATTAGTAAATTTTGGAAGGATAACAGAGTTAAACCTAAGTGAGGGAGACACAAAACGTTTAAAACAGTTTATGAATTTATTAATACAATACTCTCAGGCTTTGAATGAGCAAATTGGAGTGATCTATAATAAAAGTGATAAAATCAATTATGAACCAGGTATAATTAATCAGAAAGTAGATGCAACTAAAAAAATAGATTTAATTAATCAAACGGATGTAAAACTCGATAAATTCAATAATGAGCTAGGAGCTAAAATTATAGCAAATAATAGTAATTTCAATGAAACGACCCAGTCTGAGATAGAACCAATAATAACGATCCAATCAGATATCGAGCCAAAGACTGGATCCAATCAGAGATCAAACCAGATAGTACCATCCAATCCGGAATCAAACCAGATAGTACGATCCAGTCCGAGATCGAACCAAAAATAACGATTCAATCAGATATCAAACCAGACTGCAATCCATTCCGGGATCAAACCAGAAAGTACGATCCAATCCGGATCAAACCAGATAGTACGATCCAATCAGAGATCGAACAAAAAATAAAGATCCATTCTAAGATCAAAACAGAGACTACGATTCAATCCGGATCAAACCAGATAGTACGATCCTATCTGAAATAGAACCTATAACTACAATCCAATTCGAAAGATCCGATCAGAGATTGAACCAGAGACTGCGCTCAAAAAAGAAATCAAACCAGAGAAAACTATCCATTCTGAGTTCGAACCAGAGACTGGGTAAGAAACTAGAAAGAAAAAAATAAGGGTTGTTTTCAATATATCTCACCGAAAATCTTCGATCCAGGAGGTGGTCACAACGTATTTAAATTTCGGATAGTTAACAGTAAATTTAATTCAAATTTTAATTTTAGAAAGGTACAATTATGTAACTAAAATTAGCATGTGCCTACAATTATTATGTAACCATAATAACTACAACCATAGTAACTGAAGTAAATATTATGTAACTGTAATATTATATATATATATCGATATATATATCGATAAATATAAATAAATATTCAATCCAACTTAAGCCATGGTAAGAAATGTTTAGAAAAAAAATTTAAGTAAACATTCAACACATAAATTCAGCGAAGTATAACTAATACTTCTTTTGTAAAGAAAGGTAAGGAAATGCGTATTTGTTAAGACACACCTAAGATAGAAATTGTAAGTAAACAATTAGTAACAGCAAAACTCAGCAAGTTAAAATTAATCCTTCTTTTGTAAAATAAAAAGGATATAATTGCTAACATGTACAATGTTCCCTACAACCCCACTTCAAGTTTACAAGTGACATCTATTGTTGTGCACTACGTTTCCAAATCAAACTCTACTGGTAAACATCTCTTGTTCCGAAAAGAAGAGAGGAACTAGTACAAGGACGTTTACTAGAAAGGAGAACCAAGAAAATATTATTTTTTTCATGACTAAGATTCGAACCCGGTATAGCAAATATTAAATCTTTAAGTTTAAAAATATAAATTCTGAACGAATCATATTAATATCATTTGGATTAAAAATAGTTACTCACAGGAAATTCTATAAATAAATAAAGATGGGTAATAATATAAGAACAAATAGGTAATAGGATAAAGTATTTGTTAACTGTAGGGGAACCCGCCTTGGTGGCGTAGTTGGCTAACGCGCCAGTCGTGTTGAACTAGACCACTAAGGACGAGGAGATCGAGGTTCGCTTCTCGGACGGGTGAGCTGGATTTTTTCCTAAATGGTTTTCCACTCTCCCTCCACGCAAATGCGGGTTTACTTCCTCTAAATTCAACCTCCCCAATTCCTAATCCATTAGTGTAATTAGTACTTAAGCGTATAACCCGAACGGGTAGTAAGATGCGGTGCTAAATAATAATAATAAAATAATAAAAACTGTAGGGGGCATGAACCATTGGAAGCATGCGGGTAGAAGATCGGATGGAAAGTTAGGTGAGGGGTTGGTAACATTTGCCAACTGGAGGGTGCGTGAAAACACGCGAGGAGAGATTATAGTGTGAGCAAATTCTAAGGGCATAGTTTTGTTAATTATATATTATTATTTGGTAAAAATGGTATTAGTTCAAGTTAAGATAAGCTTATGCCAACAGGGCAATTTTGAGTTTTATAAGAATTTAAATAGTTTCAGTTTAAGACAAATTTTGTAGGTTTAACTAATTGTAATTAGGATCAAACTTAATTAGTAGACGATCTTGGAAATCAGAATAAATGTACCATTCTACAAATGGTGAACTTTAAGAGTGACAGCTAAGACAAGGATCTTAATATTTGTGTGGGGGGTCATTTTAATTAATTATATTTAATATAAATTCAACAAGTATTGGTTAAAGACATTAACGGAATTACAGAGTAAGCTAATGAGGTGAAAGATAAGATTTAAGATATCTAAAGAAATTAATTTAGATATGCACTTAAGTGCAGTATTATTACATCAAGTTAAAGTGAGTGGAAACATGAGAGGCCAGTTGTGTCTTGTTTTAAAGCTTATATATATGAGTAAGGTGTATTGGTTGAGGAGTTAGGGATTCAGACATGGACTTAACGATTGCAAGCCATGATCTCAACGTCGTCACAAAGTGTTAAGATGGCCCGAGGGCATCTTGCAGCTTGAGGAGTTAAGGTGTATTGGTAAGGAGTTGAGGTGTGTTCAGACATGGACTTGGTGATGTGCAAGCCATGATTCATGTATATTGCTGGTGAGTCTGGGAACCACTAAGGATCAGATAGCAGGTATCATCAAAAAAATATAGAGCTAGCACAGCGCAGCCTATGATTGATGCATTCAGTAATAATGAGGCACCGGCTTAGGCTTTCCACCAATATGTGATAAATGTCCAACAGTAAATCTGGATTGAAATTGACAGATATTAAGAAAATTATAAGGAAGTTTAAAAGGGTAATCTGTGAATAAGTGATGTAACGGCCAATATTAATGTAGTAACAAGATTAGTGAGAGCTAATTAGTGTTTTTACCTAATTAGGCTACTGTAATAGAATTTTAATTACAAATTCAATTTTATGTAAGTGCCTAAGGCAACTAGGCACTACATTTGAATAAGGTGTTTTAGTCACAATAAAGAAGAAATATTATCTACACTAATGAAAAGTTTAGATTCACCAATATTAGAAAGGGAAAAAATATATTTATTAAATATTTTATGGTAGTGTGAAATATGATTTCAAACTGATTTCAAGCGTACTATAAGATTCCAAGATTGTCTTCTATACATTTGATTTATTTAAACACCATAATGTTGGGGTAATACAGTATATTTTATGTTGCTCACAAGTCGACAAGTTGACATCACGAAAGATAGAAAGCGAGAGAAAGGGAACGTTAGAGGGCAGGTTGACCCTGAACCTGAACAGTTGTGTCACTAGTAAAGGTAAAATAAAGTGAAAGGGCAGTTTGACCTTGGGTGAAGAGCAGCGCCCTTTACAAGAAAACAACTAAACATTATATAATCAGATGTTAATATAAATAGATTGAATATTTAATAATGTAATATACTTTGCTCAGATGTTAATATAATGGATTGAATATATAATGATTTAATATGCCTTGCTCAATGGCAAGTCATTAATAGTTATATGATAATAAAATAAATGAGGTCACATTAATGAATAAAATAAATTAAATCAATAAAAATTAACTAAAAAATTGTGAGAAAACGTAATCCCATTTTTTCAAATTAATATAAGTTATAATTAAGAGTAAGATTTTTTTATATATTAAGGACAATTTAAATAAGTAAATTTATTTGTACGGAAAGTTTACTGTAGTGAATTCGGTAAACAGTGATTGATTGTATAATTAACACAACCCACATGAAGATTTGAGTTTTAATAGAAATAATTGGTTTATCGATCATTAAATTAAACATTTAAAAAAAAATTTCAATATTTATATTGTTAACTAAGCATTTCCAAATTTAATTTGAATTTAAGGTACTTTAAGGTACTTCAGCCATTAATTTTTTTAATTTTCAAGATTTTACAGCCTACATTAAATTATATTTGGATTTATTACATTTAAACTCACCTAATTTTACCTAAGCTCAAATACAAAGTTAATTATTCAACCAAAGCAATTAATAATTTTGCTAAATTTTTTTTATTTTATCACCATTTCAAGAACAGTGCAACGAACAGTGCGACAATTTTTTCAGTATAATAAAGAAAATAAGGACAAAAAAAAAGAGAAATACTAAATAAATAATAAACAGAAAATTCTTTATTTCTGTTTTATTCATTCAAGAAGACTGAACATTAAAAATAAAAAGCAACCCATTGTGAAAACATGTAAACAATATATAAGACTGTTGCATTGTTTTACAAGTAAGTTTAAATCAATGTTTACAGACATATACAATTTATGTAAACTTACACTTAACAATTTATTATGTTTTACTTTGAGAATATTAAATGTCAAATTTGACGTAAACTCTTGCACAGTATGGGATTTGCTTATATCAAAATTAATTCAATTCTTTAAGATATAAACAAATGGGGGGTATTGTAACGATACTGATTTGGACCCCTCTAATTTATTTAAAAAGTCATGGATGAAGGTATTTTTCTTCAATAAATTGTATGTAAATTATCCTTTTAAGAATTCATTCCCTGAGAATCACGCGCTTTTCAGAAATAATGTCGAAGGCTTGCACCATTAAAACTTATTTTTTATTTCAAAAATTAACTCGTAGTGTTTAAAAAAAAGCAAGTGACGTTAGCTCCCTACCATACTCAATAGGAAGCTAGCCTTCATAACACCTGTTGCCAGGACGCTTTCGATTTGTTGGTTTTGACACTGGTTACGAGAGTCCAAGGGGCAAGGGGAAGGTCATATATAAGCTGCTTATGTGTATCAATATAGAGTACTCGAGACTTCGAAACTCACAATCATCATTACCATTCACAGTGTTTTACTAATATCTGTAACTTCTTTACAGTATTCATTGTTTCACTCATAGGTAATTAATCATTCACAAGGTTAAAGTTACGACATTGACCGGTATAAAATAAATCAGGCCCTTTTGGATGACTAGATTGACGATTCTGTAAATTGGTATTCAGTCAGCACACCTCACGGCGGAATATAGAGTGTCCATGATCCACATGCTGGTGACATAAATCTAAGATACGTTGTATTAACCGGCATGATCTATATAATCAGTGTGCATATTAAAGGTTTATTGTTACTTAATTACTCCATATATCCGTCCGCTTAATTAGTGATCGACACGGGCAATTATCAATGATTAGATGGTATACTTTACCGTGCCCAAGCAATCGTGGGGCATAATATATAATTCGTACTATCACAATTGCGCTCGATCACGGGGCTATAACTCACAATCAATTCAAGAACACTTTAACTGGCACCCATCGCGGACGCGTATCACTTCAATTGGACGCCTAACGCGCGACCGTATCGTTATAATTGGCGCCCATCCACGGCACGATATCACATAATAATTAAACGGTAATCATTTTAATTGGTGCTCGATCACGGGGCTATAAGTACCAATTATATCTCAATAAATCCGTAACTTCACAAACTAGCAGCGAGCTTTCCTCTTTACCTTGAGATAATAAATAACTTACTAGCAATAGCTTTCTTTCCTCTCTTTCTTATTAACATGACAAAAGATGGCTGTAGGTGAAGGGCAAAAGTAATAGAGAAGTAGTTCCAAAAAACGAACCAGACCATTGTAATTTAAGCCATGGGGCCTGATAGCAATTAATACTTTCTCGCTAATCGAGGCGGCTGCCTTAAGTAGTAAGCCCTAAGTGATTATAAAGTGATCATAAAGTAATTTTTTGTTTAGTTCTTCATTAGTGGCCTACTATTCAAAATATGATAACGTTTAGAAATTGATCTAAGATTAATATTTTAAAATGTGAGTTGCTACACTTGGGAGCATGACAGTAATAAACAACTTAGGTGTAAAATGCTGGCACTCAGCAGCCCGGTCACATGGTTTTCTCTACCTCCCCCCCCCCCCCCCCCCACCCCTCTTATTCCTCCATAGTCATTCTCTCCCAACAATTTCCCACTAAATTTATATTTTGTTTAATTTCTTCAACTTTTAGTCTAAGCTTGTCAGCTTCTTGCATTGTTGCCAATAGTTCTATTGTTCTCTCCACTTTATGCATTTGTCTCACTCATTCCATAATACAGTAAAAGTTTGATAATCCGGTACCCAATGGTTCAGTATGTACTCGATAGCACCCCCCACCCCCATACCTATACATACCATACATATACCCCATGACTACATAGTCATCATCAACTGCCAAATTGGACAATATACATTATATATTAACCATGACCATTTTGAAAGTTATTTTACTAGTTTTTAGCACATTACACAGATAGTCTAAAAATATGGCGTGCCAAATTATTAGGTCGTAATAATAGCCTATTTTATAAGAGTATACTTACAAGCTACCGTAGTTTAATAATGTTGTAAGAGGGGAACTCATCATTTGATTCATTGTTGTGAGATTTAAAATAGGAACAACCACTTGTTGTGGGGTTGACAACCTGTGGGTCGTGAAAAGGTTTTAGCACCACATCTTACTACCCATTCGGGTTGTACGCTTCTGTGTTAGAAGTGAGGAAGGTTGACTTTAGTGGAAATACACCTGCATTTACATTGAGAGAAAGAGATAGTGGGAATTCATTTAGGAAAAACCATCCTCGGTGCACCCGACGGGGATCTGTGCCCTAATCTCTTCATCATCGGCAGTCTAGTTTACGTCAAGAGTAGCATCCTAGACCATGTGGCCACCGAAGCATGTATGAAAAGTTTTAAAAATGTGTACATTTTGTAGTTATTTAAAAATAAAATACAAACTGGGAAAGTGAAAAAGGGAAAAAACGGGGGTGGGGGGAATCTAAGGTGCATTTTTTATAAACTTATAAATAAAAAACAATGATAGCAAAAAAATAACTAAAAAACTAGCCCCACCCTCGCTCATGTTCATTAAAGCTAATTGAGTCGCAAATGTTTTTTCTTCTAAAATTTGTGTCTCAGTTCTGTAAAGTGTTGGGCTCTACGGATCTGAAGATTGAGAAATAATATGCTAGAACTAATGTACTATTTTAATAATTTATATAGATCATTTACTTTTGGTAGTTCTATTTTATATGACTACTTACTTATGATATGTTTGAGAAAAATGTAAAATACCCCGTTTGATAACAATAAACACAGTTCATTTTACAGTATAATTACACTTTGTATTAAGCTAAGTGAATGTCCAAAGTAAATATTATCAGTGCTGTAAATTATGTCAGTTCTTTTTCACTGACCAATGTCACCTTTGTTGTTAGCTATCCGAGGACACTGTCATGGATCAGGGCGCACAGAAAACCGACGTGAGGAAGGACTTTATTTTGACAACATCAGGTATGTACAGGTACAGTCTTAGTGAATTAAAGAATTACAAAGTAATATCTTAAAGTTGCCTAGTGGATATTTTTATCAGATGAGCTACTTAGCGCACCTGCCTCAGATTAAACTTGGATACCATAGTTTCAACACATAACATTCTCATAAATCCTGACCCTGTTATTTTCATACAAAGGTTTATACTTCTTTGTTTATTTGTTGACAAAACAAATATTTCCTAAACCATGATTATTATAGGAAGCCCACTTCCGACTACTAACATTGATTGAAAGTTACCAGCATTTGCCATCGTAGTAATATTTATTATGATTTATTTATTATAAAGTTAGCCCACTCTAAAAAGTTATCAAAAGCTCTCACTAATAATTATTTATAAATTGTTTATAAATTACTGTATGGTTTCTCTTTACATCATTAATTAAATGGACTAGGAATGTAATTACAATATTGTAATACATATATTTCCACCATTGCGGCAACGTAAAGTTTACACTTTTCATATAATGGGCTTCCTATGGAAATCAGACCGTAGTGGACCTACTTTGACCGTACAGTATTTTATTTTTACTATCCATTAGTCTGACAAAACAATAGACATGAAATATTACTCATCAAATTGGAATGTTTTTCCAGGATTGTACTAAGATTTATTTTTTTTTTTCAGAAAATTACTTTGGTATTTCTTTACCAAAAGAGAACTTCTCCAAACTGAATATTGACTCATTCCTGGACAACTTCCTGGATGATCCGAGTTGTTTTACTCTGAGTGTGTCGTGTGTGGACACTGAACACGGTCGGAAACTGCTACTTGACACAAAGGTACATAAGGACAAGTCTGATACAATCACTGATAGTAATGTATTTTCATCTTGTTTTCAGGTAAATAATGATGTGATCCCATTGTCCTCAGATTTCCCTGTCAATAATAGCTACAGATGAAAGTAACAAGGGATCACTGGGGTGGCAGAGGCCGGGGGATGCCCCTGGTGGGGATAGTGTCATGGTGTTCTTCAAAGTGAGGGCCAAGTTAAAACATCCATATAAATGTTTGTACATGTCCAGTTTCTTGTATGAGGGCTATGTTGACAGGTCACCCCTGGTGGGGATAGTGTCCTGGTGTTCTTTAAAGTGAAGGCCGAAGTCGTCACCCCTGAAAACCTCCACAGCAATGTTTTTGTGTCATCCATGGTTGAATCCCCAGTGTGCACTCTCTACCACGCCATCAAGACCATCTATGCTCCTGTCTTGCTTCAGGTATCTTACCTTAATATTATAATCATAGAGTACCAAGAGTTATAATATTCATGAATTTCTCTAAGACAGGGATCTTCACACGACAATTTTCACTCAATCTTATAAGGAAACTCATCATGAAAAGTGAATATTTTAGTCTTCTAAGATCGCAAACACATCAAATACTTTTATATAATATTTGAGTGAACAAAATAGCCTTAATAGGTCATAATCTGTTACACTATGTTAAAAAGAAATTTTAATATTTTAATATGAAAATATACATTGTATTTATTTTATATTTTTTCTATAAAAAATTGGGACTTAAGCTTATTTTAAAGTATAAATATAAGAGTTAAAGACAAAAACAAAGCCAAGATAGAGCTGAGAAAAGATAGAGAATTGCGGGAGCTTTGATTAGTTAATAAGTCGATTGGTGTCTAAAAAGGTTCTCTATTCCTGCTCTACATTATGACTCGAAACTTATAATATCTAACTGACTACAACTGTACGTTGAGTGTACCGTAATTCAAACTTCCATTGCAATTTGAGAAGCATAAAATAACTCATCCCTCTTAAAATATAACTTTTGTTACAACTAACACATACATTTATTTTACCAGCACATTGGCTTTAGGCACACACAATTATTAGGAGTGAGAATTGAGGGGATTAATTTCTCCATTCCTCGCTTTCAATTAAAAAAATTATTTATCAATTGAATAGTCCAAATTTTATAAAAACAGAATGGATAGCTAGAAGTCATATTAATAAAGTTACTATACTTTAATCATTTGTGTATGACTTCACACATGAGTTTCATTTTTCTCAATAAAATAGTTTGCTTTCTTTTGAAAGCCATGATGCTTGCTGATGACTTGATGTTGTTGGGATAAAAGTAAGTACAGGAACGGTTACAGGAATGGAATGAGGAAGTGAAAGAGTGTGGAGTGATATCTAGCATGGTGAAGTGTGAAGTGATGGTAATGACAAGGAAGAGAGGTAAAGTCTAATGAAGCTATAAGTTTGGATGTAGTAGAGAGAACAGCAGGGAGAGTTGTTCTATAGGTGTGTAAGAGACCTGCTATGGAGAGTTGTCCTATAGGTGTGTAAGAGACCTGCTATGGAGAGTTGTTCTATATGTGTGTAAGAGACCTGCTATGGAGAGTTGTTCTATAGGTGTGTAAGAGACCTGCTATGAGATGTTCTATATGTGTGTAGAGATCTACTATGGAAGTTGTTCTATAGGTTGTAAGAGACCTGCTATTGAGAGTTGTTCTATAGGTGTGTAAGAGACCTGTTATGCAGAAAAGAAGCGCCCTTGAAGTTTTGTACATTGTCACATGTACAGCAGAAACATGGACAGTGAATGTAAGAGAGAATAGGAAAGTGGAGGCCATGGGAATGAAGTTTGCGAGGAGCTGTTAGCTTTCATGAGGAGAAACTGGATTAGGAATGAAGTTATCTGGGAAAGAGTAGGGGTACAGGGAGTACATGAGATAATACCAAAGAAAATGTTGGAAATGAAGTATGTAGGAAAAAACCACAAGGGAGGCCAAGAAAGAGATAGGAGGAGCAGATAACAGAAAGTATGCAAGTGAGAGTAGAATAATAGAAGTAAATAAAGGAGGAAGAGTGGTGTAAGGAGAGAGGAAGGAGTTATTTTACTAAACTGACCCGGCCATAGGCTGAAGATAGTTGAGGGTGATGATGACTTTATATTATGTTAACGGTACCTACTAAGAGTGTTTCATCTTATCAGACTATCGAGAGGTACGTGTCCCCACCTGTCTACCTCGCTGACGACGCCCAAGGTTTCAAGACTGTTTCCTACCCAGAAATATAACTATCCAGAGGGTATGATGACTGTCACAATAATTTAAGAATTGTTTATGCTGTTGTATGTCAACCAGGACGATGAATGGAGCAGTAGATTTGACCCCAAACTTCAGGATTTAATATCACAGCTGGAGTCTGGACTCAGAAACTTGTTGGAGAAATCCGGCACTTCGGCCAAAAGTGTCAGCAAAGATCTGCGTGCCAACATGGCCTGTGAGTACATGTATACTTTACTTGGCCAATAACTGGCAACATGTTTTCAAGAAGACAAGCAGTGTCTTTAAAAAATAATTCAACTCATACTATTTTCTTGACATATTAGATTATTTGTTTACATCTGGTGTAGAAAATCAGAAACATATTTTAATGTAATTTTGTAATTCTTATTTCAGTGGTGATGAGTCCTGAAGAAGAAGTGGACTTCTGGTCCAATGTCGCCAACACGACTCGTCGCAAGGATGAGCTGGAGATGGCGAGATCTTTCTACAAAGCCCTGGAGCCCCTAGGAAAGGAGTTCAGGTTTGACAACTGCACTTGAATTGCATATTATTCCACCATCTTTTTCTTTACTTCCATCACTCTTCTCCTCTCACTCGTACTCTTGCTGATATCTGCTTCTCCCATCCCTCTCTTGGTCTCCTTTGTAGTATTTTATCTACACACTTCATCTCTATTATTCTTTTTGTATTCTCTCCTTTTGCATCCTCATTACATGACCATAATATAAATACATCCCTCTCCATCCCTAAGCTACTCTCACCTCTAAAATATGTTCTCTTCAACAACCAACCCGGCGGAATACTTGTGCTATGTTTATATTGTTCTAAAATTCTATGTAGAAAGCTGATCATTTAAATAGACTTGAGGCCTTATCTTGATTTAACTTTCACTGACTGTCTTGTGTAGCACCCTGGAGGCCCTACCCTTGATGGAGGCTGACACAGTACTAGAGACAGCCGACAGTGCCCTGGACGACCTCTGGAGACTGGACGAGTTCCCCTACCCCCAGCGACGCATGGAACACCTAATGGATGTTATAGGTCTATAGGTTTAGAGTTACTCAACTTGTCACATAACTTTCCTAGGAATGGGGCCCTAGGTACATTCACATTCGAGACTCAAATCCTTAAAAAAAAAGAGTTTTTCATTTTTAGTCTATTCTAATACTACTTATTGATGGTTCAGAACTAATTATAATTATAGTATGAACTTAACAACTAGACCTTAAACCAGTAATTTAACACTTAAATGAATGTATGAATCTTATAATTAATATAATGAATGTTCACATTTAGTTACTATTAATATTTTCTATTATCCAATTTTATTCCTATTTCCTTTTATGTTAATAATTTTTGCAAAGATTCTAGACTTGGATGTATAAACATAAAAGGAAATAGAAAAAAAATTAATAATATAAAATATTAATAGTAACATATTTTATAGCCCTCTACAAGAGTAGATCAAACAACTTATTAAAATTATGGAATTGATATATTTCTAATTATTTTCCCTCCAATGCCACCAGGGTTTGTCGGGTTGACATTCCTGGTAGTGGCAGACATGTAATCTAATGCTGAGGTTGGGACACCATATCCGATGTGATGATGATGATGATGATTGTGCCAGTAGAAGTCTTAAACATAATTAGCCAGACCATGGTGACCATAGGCACAATTCCCTACTATGGTACTGGCGGGAATCGAACCCGGGACCTCTAGATTAGTGGCCAGTACCTTATTGAAATGTTTGTGTGTCAGGAAACTGTGTGGTGGGAATGATCCAGAGGAAACTGAAGCCACTGAATGTATGGGAGGAGCCTTATAGCAACATGGAGGAGCTTCTCAACCAGGTGAGTTGGCCGTGGAGTCTTATAGCAGCATTGAGGTGCTTCTCAACCAGGTGAGTGGGTCGTGGAGTCTTATAGCAACATGGAGGAGCTTCTCAACCAGGTTAGTGGACCGTGGAGCCTTATAGCAACATGAAGGAGCTTCTCAACCAGGTGAGTGGGCCGTGGAGTCTTATAGCAACATGGAGGAGCTTCTCAACTAGGTTAGTGGACCGTGGAGCCTTATAGCAACATGGAGGAGCTTCTCAACCAGGTGAGTGGGCCGTGGAGTCATATAGCAACATGGAGGAGCTTCTCAACCAGGTGAGTGGGCCGTGGAGTTATATAGCAACATGGAGGAGCTTCTCAACCAGGTGAGTGGGCCGTGGAGTTTTATAGCAGCATGAAGGAGCTTCTCAACCAGGTTAGTGGACCGTGGAGTCTTATAGCAACATGGAGGAGGTTCTCAACCAGGTGAGTGGACCGTGGAGTCTTATAGCAGCTGGAGGAGCTTCTCAACCAGGTAAGTTGGTCGTGGAGTCTTATAGCAGCATTGAGGAGCTTCTCAACCAGGTGAGTGGGCCGTGGAGCCTAATAGCAACATGGAGGAGCTTCTCAACCAGGTTAGTGGACCGTGGAGTCTTATAGCAACATGGAGGAGGTTCTCAGCCAGGTGAGTGGACCGTGGAGTCTTATAGCAGCATGGAGGAGCTTATCAACCAGGTGAGTGGGCCGTGGAGCCTTATAGCAACATGGAGGAGCTTCTCAACCAGGTGAGTTGGTCGTGGAGTCTTATAGCAGCATTGAGGAGCTTCTCAACCAGGTGAGTGGGCCGTGGAGTTATATAGCAGCATTGAGGAGCTTCTCAACCAGGTGAGTGGGCCGTGGAGTCTTATAGCAACATGGAGGAGCTTCTCAACCAGGTGAGTTGGTCGTGGAGTCTTATAGCAGCATTGAGGAGCTTCTCAACCAGGTGAGTGGGCCGTGGAGTTATATAGCAGCATTGAGGAGCTTCTCAACCAGGTGAGTGGGCCGTGGAGTCTTATAGCAACATGGAGGAGCTTCTCAACCAGGTGAGTTGGTCGTGGAGTCTTATAGCAGCATTGAGGAGCTTCTCAACCAGGTGAGTGGGCCGTGGAGTTATATAGCAGCATTGAGGAGCTTCTCAACCAGGTGAGTGGGCCGTGGAGTCTTATAGCAACATGGAGGAGCTTCTCAACCAGGTTAGTGGACCGTGGAGTCTTATAGCAACATGGAGGAGCTTCTCAACCAGGTGAGTGGTCGTGGAGTCTTATAGCAGCATTGAGGAGCTTCTCAACCAGGTGAGTGGGCCGTGGAGTTATATAGCAGCATTGAGGAGCTTCTCAACCAGGTGAGTGGGCCGTGGAGTCTTATAGCAACATGGAGGAGCTTCTCAACCAGGTGAGTTGGTCGTGGAGTCTTATAGCAGCATTGAGGAGCTTCTCAACCAGGTGAGTGGGCCGTGGAGTTATATAGCAGCATTGAGGAGCTTCTCAACCAGGTGAGTGGGCGTGGAGTCTTATAGCAACATGGAGGAGCTTCTCAACCAGGTGAGTGGGCCGTGGAGTTATATAGCAGCATTGAGGAGCTTCTCAACCAGGTGAGTGGGCCGTGGGTCTTATAGCAACATGGAGGAGCTTCTCAACCAGGTTAGTGGACCGTGGAGTCTTATAGCAACATGGAGGAGCTTCTCAACCAGGTGAGTTGGTCGTGGAGTCTTATAGCAGCATTGAGGAGCTTCTCAACCAGGTGAGTGGGCCGTGGAGTCTGCCTACCTTTATTATTTACTTAAATACAAATTTAATACAGTTTTCTTGTTCAGACATTTTAATCAAATTCATACTTTCTTTAGAACTGCATTTTAATGCTCGTTCATAATAATTACACTAATGTTTTAGTGTTGAGGAAGGTTGATTTAAGAGGAATTTTCTTGGAGGAAAGTGGAAAACCATTTTAAGGAAAACCACTCTCAGTACACCCTACTCTGAATAAAACCCCATATCCCTATCATTGGCAGTCCAACCTCTTGTGAGAGTGACACCTTAGACCATTTGACCTCCGAGGCAGGTAAATATGTTATGTTGTATCAACCTAAGTAGTCCAGGTGATTTGTGCAATGCTGGTTGTGCGTCCATTTTACTTTAGACATTTACCAGTAATGAAGGAGTCTGACAGTAGCAAACAAATATTAGTTGGAGTCAAAGTTCATCATATTGACAACACAACCTTGTTATGTTCAATCGTTCCTCCAGGGCTCAGCCATCTGTGACAAGTGGGTGACGACATGTGAGCGTCTCACAGGATTTATATGGTCTAATTACATCCCTCACATGTGGGACGGAGCACCCTTCGTTCCTTTACACACCAAGAACTTCGTCAACAGACTCGGTGAGGTGAGTCCTATTCCCCGAGACCTGTACTCATGTACTATACGTCATGTGAAGATCTGGAGCCTCCGATCGTGCCTTAACACTCTCACTCATAACAGCTCTAACAGAGGGAATAGTTGATAGACTTTAACAAAAACTTGACAAGGGAATATTAGGTCTCACTTAAGTGAACAATGACAACCTGGACAGGAGATCAAATGCAGGGACTTGGGGTCTGTGCACTAATGTGTTATCACTGATTCATCCTGGTTCGTCTCGCATCCAACTCTGAATGGCTGATACTTTCACGAGCTACCACAGCTACACTCAATATAATAACAACTGGTGAAACATGTCCTTGGAGAGGAGACAAACCAGGGTGGCACTGAGCATTGAGAGCATTGACGCACAAATTCAATGGTTCCGGGTTGATTCCTATGCGAAGTTTGTCATCTCTGAGGACTGATCTTGTGGACAGTTGTCACGTGTCAGTTTGGGACAAACAAATTAAAAAACAATACATTAAGGGTGAGACAAGACCACTCTTTTAACTCAAAGCACACCCGAGTAAAATATATTAAATATTATCAAAGCAAAATTGAAGTTAGAATAGTTTTTGTCAAATGTTTATGCTCAAATAAATAGTAAATTGTGTTTATTTGTATACTTTTTGCAATAAAATCAATTATAAGATGTTTTATTGCACAATTATTGGTAATATTTAATTATAATTTGATAAATCAAGTTATTACCACAATATGCAGTTGTGTTGCGCATTTCAAACTTTCTCCTGATGAGTCTCGATAAAATGAAACCTAGGTCGGGGGATTGGGTGGTAATGATGGATTCTCTTCAAGAATCAGCCATTACCTCTTTGTCCAGTGGCAGCGGTGTAGAATGTATTCTTATTGTGTTTGTTCCCTTTTATATGTTTCTATCCTCCTTTCCTGTACTTCCATTCAAATATCACAAAGTACCTCTAGAAGTGAAAAGAGGTTTTCCTTAAATAGATGTAATGACAATGATTAGTGCAACGATGGTGTGATGCATAAAACCAGACTGTTGTTGAACACTCCAACAGATACTGCAGCTGCGTACAATTCACCGACAGCTGACTCGGCTCCTGACGTCTCGAGAGCAGGAGGAACTACACACAGCAGACACCTTCAGATCCTTCTCGGGACTCTGCCCTGTCCTGTACAATCCATATACAGAGAAACTGTGGCGGGCCGCAGTCGCTCAGTTCGAGCACTCCCTGGTCCCTACGGAGGAGCGGGTGGCTGGGAAACTGAGGGCACAGCTCAAACATATCAACGCCAACACCTTACAGGTAGGATCACACTTTATTTATAAGTTTTGATCATGAAATCATGAAAGAGTATTGTTTATTTTAAGTACATCCGTTAATAACGATTTCCTAAACTCACAACGCCTCAATACAAGGACGTTCTGTACCAATATTGCTGTGAAATATTGGGGATGCTGCCGTTTTAAAACAATTTAGAAACACTGTTTTAAATAATTGTAGTATCAAGAAAAAGTGGGTTTTCCATAGCACACGCTTTACAATTTGGATGTAATATAACACATCACTGAAATAAGGACAGTTTTTCAACAATGCAATCTCGAGACGGCTCTCACGCTATTTCCAATAGTGAACCTTTGTGATCCCCTGCGCTAGTCTGTCTCTGTCTGTTTCCAGCTAAATTGTAACAACACTACTGTCTCACTCTTTACACTTTATTTTAATTTATTTAATTAATACATCATTTCGCTATTCTAAAGATTACTATTTAATTGGTTTACATTATTTTTTTGGCATTACTATGCAGGTAATATATATATATATATATATATATATAAAACAAAAAACAAACTATAAAATATGACAAAATATGAATAAATGTGATTTTTCTTAAGTCTGGTACTTATATCTTCCCATTTGATTAATGTTTTCTATAACTCGATCTTTCCTGGAATGCAACTACTGTGTTAAAGGAAAACCTCCTGTACAGTCTTTGACAAAAGGTACTTCACAATATTGACATGTTGAGCAGAATCCCGAGGTTTGTCCGAACATCATGTTTTAACAAACTATGCTCCCCCTTACAGCTGCTGTATGAGTTCAAGAGGTACCAGGAACTCATTGAGCGCCCTATAGTGTGCAACGCTCTGGTGGCAGAGAGGGAAAGCTTGTTGGCAGCACTGCGAGAATACTTGCACACAGTCAGTACAGACTTCAACGCAGGTAGAACAGGAGGGGCGGTGCGGTTGGTGGATATGCCGAGGTGATCTGCAACATTTACTGGGTGCGGCAGCTTGAGTGCAAGGTATTGGAGTGTTCTCATGTTTCATGACCCACTAGACAAGGGAGGTCATCACTTTCTTCCTCTTTACTTCCACCATTCTTCTCTTCTCACTTGCACACTTGCTGTTATCTGCTCCTCCCATCTCTTTTTTTCATCTCCAGAATATTGGGAAGGGGAGAAGGATCCCTGAAAGAACAGACAGACACTGCATGGATTGTATATAAGCAGATTGTGCACATTTGGATAACTTTAGACACTCGAATACCTCACATCATAAAGGAGATTTGAGATTCGAGACTCAAATCCTTAACCCTTTGAGTGCCAACGTCACTCAGAGTGATGCGTGAAATATTTGCTAAAATTGCCAGCGTCGCTCACAGCAATCCCATGTTTTTGAGCTCTTAGTTAAGTATTAAGTCAACAGATAGGGTAGATTTTATTTCCACTGCATTCTCGGATGTTCAAGCTACTTTTATTTGTCCTTGCGCCTAGAGTTTCGCTATATCGAGCATGAAAATTATTTTCTAACTTTATGAGTTTTATGTTTGGCCTTGTTTGTAAAAATGGCTACTAAGAGGAAAGCTCTGATTCAAGACAAAGAAATACTTGCAATATTTATTGATAGCTCTAGCGAGAGTGATCAATTTGTTAATGATTCTGAATTTGTAAATAATGAAACTGAACAGGAATTATATTCTAGTGAAAGTGAAAGATCGGAACAAGTGGGAGTGGTAGCTGACATTGATAAGGTGAGTGTGAATACGAGTGATTCCTTTAGGGATGAAATAAATCTTGAAGATCAGGATAATCCACCACAACCTCTTCATATTTATGCAGAAGTACCAAGTTTGATGTCTCCCCCTCTCCCCCTGTCTGATTCTAAGCCAATTATTTATTTTAGACTTTATTTAACTATAACCCTGCTAAAGTTGATGGTCACTGAAACAGCTGCTATGCATAACCCAAGTTTAGCATAAAATCTAAAGTTAGTTTTTTTTTTGTAAATTTAATAATTACTCAGTTTTTTATGTTCTTTTCAGTAATTTATTATATTTTAAGCTATTTAAATTTACAAAGCTTAAAAATGAATGTTAAATAAAACAGTAAAAAAATTTTTTTTTTAATATCTTGGTTAGTGATTTTTTTATTATATTTCAAAATTAAAAAGTATATGTATAATTATATAGTCGGATTGGCAAGCATGTTAGCTAGTTTATGTAAAAATTTGAGTGCAAGAAATTCAAATACTAATAAGTTATTAAAATTTAAACAAAATCCTGTATTTTTCAGCAAAATAGCTTGGTACATTTTTTTGTAATTTCTCTTGGCACTCAAAGGGTTAAAACAATTTCAATTGTAATTTGTTTTAGAGCTCTAATACTGTTTAATGGTGGTTCATTGCCAAATAAAATTGTAGAATGAACTTAACAACCAGACCCCAGACCAGTAATTTAATACTTAACTGAATGTATGAATGTTATAATTAATCTAATGAATGTTCACATTTAGTTAATATTTGTATTTTATATTATTAGATTATATTTTCTTTTATGTTGATTATTTTTTCCAAGTTTTGGATTCAGATTTTTAAAATAGTCGATTTGACCCAACTCTACTAAATATCAATTACAGATTGTTTTATTTCCAAAATATTTAAAATATTTTGGCCTAAATTAATAAAAATAAAGTTACTTTCACAACCTGCAATTAAGTTACTACAGATTTTTGTAAAGTGAACATTAATTTGTGATATACTTGACATAAAAAAAATTACAAAAATATGCCATAAATGTTTATTATATCTGTTTGGATTTCATACTGGCAGAGCTATGTGTTTGGTGAAGCCAAAGCTTTCCTTTCGAAGCAAAGTAGATGCTGACAAATATTTAAAGCCAAACGAAAGTGTTGTAAGCTTCTAACAGTCTTAATAGTGGGTGTTTTCAAAGTCCATCAAAACTGTGTTCTCATGTCCTCCCCCCTGTTACTGTTCTTGAGGTGACTGACATGGAAAGAACAGGTGTGAAGATCCTGAGTGACCTCAGAGGGTTCAAGGAACTGCAGGGGGCTGCCGGGGCCTTACTCAGGGACCTGAAGGAGTTCCATACGGACCAGTTTGACGGTTGGACCAGGGAGGTTGGCATGGCTATACACAACAAAAGCTTGAGGTGATTGATATCATAACTAGACACCTTACATTGTGGTAAATAAACAGACAAAATAAATAAATTTAGGTTTAAAGTATTTTCGAATAAAAATAAATTTTGTCATAAAACGATTTTATAGTTTGAAAAAAATCACAAATTCACCAACAAAAAAAAATCACCTTTGTAAATATTTTCACATTTTTGTCATATTCATATAAAAACTGCTTGTAAATTATTTCTCTTGAAACATTAAATAAAATCCAGTGGTGGCTCGTAGCTAAAATTAGTGGGGTTGCTGCTCCAGAAAATGTTTAGCCTTTGTTTTAAAATTGTATTAAAGGAAAAATACATATATAAAAAGAAAATTTATTCAGGAACTTGATAAAATCTTAATAAAATAACTTTTTTACTTACTTTAATTAAATTGTTACAGTTCAAGCTTGATCTATGCATTTAAAAATGAAATCCATTCTTCTTGTTTCAATTTGCGCAAAAAGTTCAATAATTTTATCCTTGATCTCTGGATGACAATTGAGGAAATTTTTCTCCATTGAAAGTACTGCAAGCGCATTTAGTCTTTCCGAATTCATAGTGCTTCTTAAAAAAGTTTTTTTTCTTTTCAATGTTTAAAAGCAGCGCTCTGCCTCTGATGTAGTTATGGGAATTGTCAAGAGGATTTTTATCAGTTTCATAATTTCACTAAAAACATCATCTAGATTATTTTCCCAGATAAATTTCAGCAGCTCAATTAATTTGCAGGGTGACCTGGTGGTCTAGGGGTAAGGTGTCAGACTTCTGTGCTAGGGGTCCGGGGTTCAATCCTCGGTCCCGGCACAGATTTATCTGATTGCCAAACCCTTCCTTCACCTCTGACAAGACGTGTATTAATCACAACTTGTGAATGTGAGGAATGCCAGGCCTCCACCGTGGTTCGGATTCCACGTTAAAACTGTAGGTCCTCCATTTTCATCTCACAATCACCCTACCATTGCACATTAGCGTAAGTGCGTATAACCCGAACGGGTAGTAAGACGCGGTGCTAATAATAATAATAATAATAATAATTAATTTGCAATATTCATGAATATCAGTCCTACAATAGAATACTTTTAGTTTAGTTTCAAGCTTTTCTTTGTCAATCATGGGATAAGCTTCAGTGGTCAGTACTATCTCTTTTGTGGGATGTTCATTCTTAAATCTAGTGAAGCAATTCTTGTTGAACAATTTAGCAGCTACTAAGTGTTTAGTAGAAGAATATCTGTCCATTATATCAACACATATATAGTCACACACTTCCTTAGCTTCTGCCATGAGTGTCTTTGAATGATTCTCACAGTACTTTGAGTTTCTCAATTCTAAAATAGCAGTTTTGAAATTTGTTATATATTCATTAACTTTAAACATACTAATTTCTCGAGATGGCATTTGGTTGTAAATTATTTCAACATGAGGCATAATCTGATGAAAAAGCTCTAACTAAAATTTGAAATTATCATCATTCAAGTATTTTAAAATTCCTGTTGCTTCTGCAATGGTTTGATCTGCATTTGATGTTGACTGAATTTCAGTAAGGCAGTTTTTTAAAGGTTGCAAATTTTCATGAACTCTGTTTATGGTCCGTATGTTGAAATTCCACCTTGTAGAGGATGGACGTGGAATGCTGACGTCCATATGTTTCTTGAGAATGGACACACGTTGTGGTGATCTTGAGGAGAATGTTAAAGAAAAAAATTCTTGCGTTTCGTGTAATACTTGCTGCATTTCTCTTTATTAAATTAAGTTGATGTGCATAACAGTGAATGAAATGTGCATTATTATAAACTGCTTTTATTTTTGCTTGAACTCCTGCTTTTTTGTCTTTCATGACATTTGCACCATCAAATGTCTGAGCTATCAGTTTTTGTCCATTTCCTTGAAAGATTATGTCCAATTGTTCTAAAATACGTTTTGATATGCCATCTGCAGTTTGATTTTCTGGAATAAAGAATCCCCAAAAACGCTAAAATATTTCTCCATTTAATACGTACCGTAGAACAAGGACCATTTGAGTGTGTTCCGAAACATCTGTTGTGTCATCAGCCATGACAGCTACAAAGGAAGCTTTTCTAATTTCCGTCCTTATCTCCTCATGGTATATTTGTAGCACGCAGTCAAGTATCTCATTCTGAATGGTCTTAGAAACACTTTTGAAGACTGCACTGGTTTCTAAGTGATTCTTCAAATCTGAATTTAATTTAGATGCAAAATTTACTAATCCTCTAAATACCCCTGGATTTACTGAATCATCTTTTTCATCATGTGGGTAAGGGAGTTTCAAAGTTTCCACAAAAGTAAATGCAGTCTATTATTTTGGACAAAATTTCATGGTTCTTTTTAACTTTTATATTATGCTCATTGATTGAAAGTCTGTATGCCTCACTAAGTTTCTCATTAATACTTACGGTTCCTAAAAGTGACAGTGAAACAACATTATCAACGTGCTTCTTTGACTTCTCATACTTTTCAGTTTTTTCTTTCATTTTATTTATATTTCTAAAACCATCTTTTGTCCATGGTGCATAACCTCCAAACAGCAAACACGGGAAGCAAAACAGTGGATTTCTTACTTCACAGCCGCAAAGCCAACTTTTCCATTGGTACCATTCAGAATTAAAGCTACGAATATATTTCTTGTTGTTGCTTTTGCCTGGATGAGATATTAAAATATCAGGTGTTGAGCGACCTCTTTTCTTAACTGTAACTTTCTCATGGGGAGATAGCTGTGAAAACTTAAGCTGTTGAAGTTCACTTACAGTCACAGAACTTATTTCTTGGGGATTCAAGGCCATGGTTAAAGTTTTCTGTTAAATAAAAGAACCGAAAAAAATTAATCAAATAGAATAGCTGGAAGCAGAATAATAATCTAATTCTACACTCTTCTACACTTTATCACATTCAAGAATATGGTACAAGGTTTTTAAGCATAACACACGCTGAGTAAAAAAAACTTCCTTCCACCATCACGCCAGAGCCAGCACTGCGGTCTGTGAGAGCAACAGTGCTCTCTCTACCTGGCAGTCCCGCCTTCCTCCCCACTCCCTCCTATGTGCGCATGCGCACAACAGTCAAACACCATGTCGCTGACACTGTGAAGCGCACAGTTCCATACAAAGATTTTTATATATTTTTCATAAACTGGGGGATGGCTACTGAAGTACTGACATTAAGCTTAAGGAATATATATTGTGCTACATAAATAAAGAAAGAATTAAAGAAAAAAGGACTCATTATATTAAATGTTATCGATGATATCAAGTGTAAATAGGGGGTGCTGCAGTTCCGCAGTGCCTATACACGAGCTGCCACTGATAAAATCTTTTCACCAAATCTTTTATTTTTCTACATTAAAACTATCCATCAGTAAAACGGACAAACCGTTAGATAATCTTATTTATGGCTAGCAGATGTTTGTGGAGGAGAGCTATGATCACACTTTGCGACTATAAATATATAAATATCGATGACCGTGGGCTTGGAGATATTTCTGATACTGCACTCTAGTGATAAAATTAAGAAACTATTTAAAAATCATAATAGATGTCTATTTCCCTGTTGTCCACAGTCTAAACACAGATGAGCCAGTAGTCCAGTTTGAGGGGGGCCAACTGATGCATGTCAACTATAACCCACGGTTGGTTGGCCTGGTGCGAGAGGTGAGGCAGTTGGCGGTCCTGGGCTACAAGATTCCTATTAAGATACAAGAGGCTGCAGATCTAGCCAAGAGGTTCATGCGTCAGGCCAAGGCTCTTGAGCAGGTGATACTCGACAATATAGTGCAATACAAACAAATATTATTATTATTATTATTATTAGCACCGCGTCTTAATACCCGTTCGGGTTATACGCACTTACGCTAATGTGTAATGGTAGGGTGATTGTGAGATGAAAATGGAGGACCTACAGTTTAACGTGGAATCCGAACCACGGTGGAGGCCTGGCATTCCTCACATTCACAAGTTGTGATTAATACACATCTTGTCAGAGGTGAAGGAAGGGTTTGGTAAAAACAAATATTACTAGTGCCACTAGTAGATCTGATCAGTATTGTCTTCTACTGTTAAAAGTGCCACTAGCTGATGTGAGATCAGATTACTAGCGTCACCCGAGAGATAGGGTAGGAGTGTATTATCTCACTTTATAAAGATTTCAAGTTTCAACTTTATATATTATATTATTATAAAATTAACATTAAGCTCTACTAATTATCAGGCTGATGCCAATAATTTAGCTTGTTTTCAATATTCTATAACAACATACATTCATTTTTGAATAAAATCCATTTTCTCTTCATTCAATTCATAAGAAATTTTAAAATCAGGACACTATAATTATTATTATTATTATTATTGAAAAAAATAAAATACAACCATAACAGAGTTATTCCTAGGCCCAAAGTTATCTCGTTTGGATTTCCTATTTTACATGAAATGTAGCCAAAAACTTTTCCTATTTATTTTTTAAGTGATGAACTAAATAAAACCAAACATTTGTAATAAATTGACAAAGTAGTTTGATAAATAATATGATAAGTGTCTACCAATGGGTTGGTTACTGCGTAGGTGGCCAACTTCCACAACACAATCGGAGACCGTATGATCCCGTCTCAGCGCCCCATGATGCTGGAGGCAGCCCTAGAGATGGCCCAGTTGGTGAAGCAGCAGACTGGTGTGACCTGGGGGGACACAGCGGCCGTAGACTCTTACATCGCGCGGCTACAATCTGTCGTGGAGAGGCTGTCTCGAGAGAACAACAAGCTGGCCTCCTATCACGTTCAGATCAGTGACAAGGTGCGTCCGCTCTATCGGGATACATGTTGGTACAAACCTCCACCCACTCTTAAACAAATTACAATTTAAAATATTTCTCTCTTATTCAATATTTTCTCAAATCTCTAATATCCTTGATGATTCTAGGGCCCATCGCTTTATTTGATTGAATATTTTTGAACAATCATCTGTGTAAACACATTTAGCTTGTATTCTTTAAATTATAAGTGGGAATTGAACTTGGAACCTTTGACTTAGTATTCCAATGCTCCTAACACTGTTTCCAGGGATCATTCTTCTCTTCTATTTTATGGCAGAGTCTGTAATGGATGAGCATATTAAGCCAAAGGTACCGGGTTTGATACCCTTGTCGAGGCATCATTTTTCGATTAAAAGAAATACTATTTAGATTGGGCTATAGCCGTACTTAACAACTATAATAGTTGTTGATGTAATCCAACATGTAGCTTGGTTTAACATATTGTTACTGTTGCAGGTGATAGCACTGATGAATACTGATTTGTTGAGACACCAACAACAGTGGAAAGATGGTCTCAAGGACATCCGCGGAGTTGTGGGACTAGTGGAGAGTCAGGTTAGTCCTTTACATCAGGGATAGAGGGACTAGTGGATAGTCAGGTTAGTCCTTTACACCAGAGGTAGAGGGACTAGTGGAGAGTCAGGTTAGTCCTTTACACCAGAGGTAGAGGGACTAGTGGAGAGTCAGGTTAGTCCTTTACACCAGAGGTAGAGGGACTAGTGGAGAGTCAGGTTAGTCCTTTACACCAGAGGTAGAGGGACTAGTGGAGAGTCAGGTTAGTCCTTTACACCAGAGGTAGAGGGACTAGTGGAGAGTCAGGTTAGTCCTTTACACCAGAGGTAGAGGGACTAGTGGAGAGTCAGGTTAGTCCTTTACACCAGAGGTAGAGGGACTAGTGGAGAGTCAGGTTAGTCCTTCACACCAGAGGTAGAGGGACTAGTGGAGAGTCAGGTTAGTCCTTTACACCAGAGGTAGAGGGACTAGTGGAGAGTCAGGTTAGTCCTTCACACCAGAGGTAGAGGGACTAGTGGAGAGTCAGGTTAGTCCTTTACACCAGAGGTAGAGGGACTAGTGGAGAGTCAGGTTAGTCCTTTACACCAGAGGTAGAGGGACTAGTGGATAGTCAGGTTAGTCCTTTACATCAGAGGTAGAGGGACTAGTGGAGTCAGGTTAGTCCTTCACACCAGAGGTAGAGGGACTAGTGGATAGTCAGGTTAGTCCTTTACATCAGAGGTAGAGGGACTAGTGGATAGTCAGGTTAGTCCTTTACATCAGAGGTAGAGGGACTAGTGGATAGTCAGGTTAGTCCTTTACACCAGAGGTAGAGGGACTAGTGGAGAGTCAGGTTAGTCCTTTACACCAGAGGTAGAGGGACTAGTGGAGAGTCAGGTTAGTCCTTCACACCAGAGGTAGAGGGACTAGTGGATAGTCAGGTTAGTCCTTTACACCAGAGGTAGAGGGACTAGTGGATAGTCAGGTTAGTCCTTTACATCAGAGGTAGAGGGACTAGTGGAGTCAGGTTAGTCCTTCACACCAGAGGTAGAGGGACTAGTGGATAGTCAGGTTAGTCCTTTACATCAGAGGTAGAGGGACTAGTGGATAGTCAGGTTAGTCCTTTACACCAGAGGTAAAGGGACTAGTGGATAGTCAGGTTAGTCCTTTACATCAGAGGTAGAGGGACTAGTGGAGAGTCAGGTTAGTCCTTTACACCAGAGGTAAAGGGACTAGTGGATAGTCAGGCTAGTCCTTTACACCAGAGGTAGAGGGACTAGTGGATAGTCAGGTTAGTCCTTTACATCAGAGGTAGAGGGACTAGTGGATAGTCAGGCTAGTCCTTCACACCAGAGGTAGAGGGACTAGTGGAGAGTCAGGTTAGTCCTTTACACCAGAGGTCAGAAAACTTCTCCTTCTAAACTTATTGGAAGTCCCGCTCCACTACTTTAGCTATTTTTTTTTGTTATTTATACATCTTATATTTATTCCTTGAATTAAATATTTCCTCAAGTACCATACTTATTTCCTCACCTTTATAAAATAATATATGATAAATAAAATGTAAATTTTTGTATTAAACTATTAACGTTTCTTATAACATGATGAATTATGAACATCTTAGTTTATTTTGTTTAGATTCAAACATCGGACTGGGAGACGCAGTGACAAAAAAAAAGTAGAGAGGAAGAATATATGACAACATGATATGTTCAATTTTACCCTTCTCATTCCCCAAATGGAGTTCATTTTTACTCACTTGATTTTATTAATATTTTTATTTAATTTTCCTTTTTTTTAATCCCAGGTTTATATATGTGTTGAGTACAAGATTATAATATTTTGTGTTCAGAAGTTCTCCAACATGAAGTCTTGGCGGGCCCACTGGGACCGACAGCTGTACAAGGCTCTAGAGCACCAGTACCAGGTGGGGCTAGCAGCCCTCGACCAACATCTGCCAGAGATAAAGATAGAGTTGGTGTACAGGTGAACACTCCTACTATTGTCTGTATACATCTACACACATTCACCCGCAACAAACCCTAATATTAGGTGTTAAATCGTAAACAGGACCATTGATTGACATCAGAAGTACTTTAAAATATGAGTACTAATAGCAATCACATTTACATGATTGTTTTAGAAAACATTTGTTTCTACTAACGAATCACTTTTTACATGTGGAACTTGTTTATAATAATGTATAAGAATAAATATAGATGTGTAGCATCACATGCCAAAACCCATAGTATGGACTTTAATCAGTTCTACACCTCTAAGGTGCTCAAATCCCTCAAAAAACAGCTCTGCAACGCTTATCAGCTAAAGATATTGGAACTCACCAATCAATATATCAGACCTCAAACCTCAAACCTAGGTGAATTCTTCTCCTACCAAACAGCGCACTTACTAATATCTCTTAACCATTTGTATGTAACAATAATCCGATGCCTTAGCTCAGTCGATAGCATATCTGCCTACTGAGCTAAGGGTCCCAGGTTCGATTCCTGACATGGCTGAAAAATGTATCATTGATGAAATATGGGTTTACCCTTTCACATTGATAAATTAACGGCTGGGACTGGATGTTGTGCCTGCTAGCAAGCCGGTAGGGGAAAATATATGGCTAGAATAAAAAATTGACCACAGGCTGGAAACAGTAATGGATTTTAAAAAAAAAACTATTTTATAGCATAGCTTTTAGTTTTTATATCTATTTAAACAAGGTACTGCCATCTTTACAGTGAAATTATAACTTTAAAACAATCAGCTGTTGACATCTAACCTTGCAATCCAACCATAGAATCACTCTACTGTCTTGACCTGAAGAAGTTGTCTGTGTTAGTGAAAGATTGTCTTTAAAAATTTATTTGCATGTTTTTCAGTGTTTTATGTAAGCAATAAGCTTTATTTCCCAGCATCACTGGCTACCCTTCCCAATCTAAACCACATAAACATTATTGAGCAGGCAGCAAAAGCCTCCAGTTCCGAGCCCCCCATGGAGGAGATACGAATGAAATACTACGGAACCAACTCAAGAGATTTCTGTCAATACCTAACAACTTCCAGGGTGGTGAAGTGACTCCCAAGAGTCTCAAATGATTCTCCAACACAATCATTGATCAGGTGATGACTACCAAGATTCTCACATATCCCCAACAATCATTGACAGGTGAGTGACTGCCAAGATTCTCACATATCCCCAACAATCATTCGACAGGTGAGTGACTGCCAAGATTTTCAATATCCCCAACAATCATTGACAGGTGAGTGACTGCCAAGATTTTCACATATTCCCAACAATCATTGACAGGTGAGTGACTGCCAAGATTCTCATATATCCCCAACAATCATTGACAGGTGAGTGACTGCCAAGATTCTCACATATCCCCAACAATCATTTACAGGTGAGTGACTGCCAAGATTTTCAATATCCCCAACAATCATTGACAGGTGAGTGACTGCCAAGATTTTCAATATCCCCAACAATCATTGACAGGTGAGTGACTGCCAAGATTTTCAAATATCCCCAACAATCATTGACAGGTGAGTGACTGCCAAGATTCTTCAATATCCCCAACAATCATTGACAGGTGAGTGACTGCCAAGATTTTCACATATCCCCAACAATCATTGACAGGTGAGTGACTGCCAGGATTTCATCCCAAAAATAATTCCCAACAATCATGAAGTGTCTATATTATATCCCATATTGTAGGGCTTTTAATTAAAAAAATAATCATAACATATTTATTAATTTGTTAAAAATACATTAAATAATGTATCGCTTGCATTATTAAATAATTTGGGATACTTTTTTATCTTCATATCAAAAGTTAAAATACTACGCAATATAAGATTAATATCCGTCACTACCTAATATTCATATCTGTATCTATACAGGCTTCAACCTATCATTGTTTTATATAGTATTTTAACTAATATTCATATTTTAAGAACTATATTTAACTAATTTGGGGTTATGCTATTTTCACTTTTAGTAACATTCAAACCCTCTTTGGTGGCCATGTTGTCTAACCTGCTACTCTTGGAGTTGACTAGACTGCCAATTATGGGGAGATCAAGGTTCAAATCTTGGTCGGTGTACTAAGGGTGTTTTCCCAAATTGGTTTCTCCTTACAAATGTGGATACATTGAGACTTGAGAAAATTTCTGATTCAATACTAGATTTTTTTTCAATTTTTTTTCAGAGTGAAATTAGTTTTATAGCTCTAATACTCCTTATTGGTGGTTCAGAGCTAATTATAATTATAAGCTGAACTTAACAACCAGACCCAAGACCAGTAATTTAACACTCAACTGATTGTATGATTGTTATAGTGAAAGTATTATAAGAAAGAATGTTAACATTTAGCTACTATGTATATTTTATATTATTCTATCATATTTATATTTCCTCTGAGATTTATAATTTTTTCCAAAATTAGGATTCATAAAATAGTGGATTCGATCCAACTCTAATCTTGATACAATAGTCTTTGATATTCCAGTTCTTAGACCTCAAATTCCAACAAATGAAAGTTCTGAAATTGATTAGAGACAGCAAATTAAAAATTAGCTTACTTTTTACCATCATCACTATCATTTTATTTTTGTCACCGCGTCTCACTGCTCTAATGGGTTGCACACATATTTACTAATTACTCTAATGTGCTAGGAATGGTCGACCTCTATGCTCTTGGGATAAAGTGCTCACCTCAGGACCCGATGTTCGTGGGTTCAAACCCAGCCGGGGTCGACAAATTTTTCTTGAGCGATAGATACTCGTAGCACAACTTCCTTTGGAGGGCAAGTAAAGCCGTTGGTCCCAATGTCGATTGTGGCTGTAAAAGAACCCTGGACAGTTTGTGAAATTACCTATCCTGGCAAAAATGGTAGCCTTTTTATTCTCGCTCATAGAAATTCTCGAGTGATGATATAATCAATCTATTCAGAAAGTACACGTTAAATACATCAAATTAATATAAGGGATGAGTAAGGTCGAATTTAGAGGAAGTGTACCCGGATTTGTGTGGAGAGAGAGAGAGAGAGAGAGAGAGAGAGAGAGAGGGTGAGTGGAAAATAATTTATGAAAAACCACTCTTAGTGCATCCGACTAGGATTTTGGCAGTTCAATATTTTGTGAAAATGGCGCCTTAGACCATTCAACCACGTGGGGGCTTCCCTATTTCAATATTGGTCATCTTCATTGACAGACAACAAATTGTAAATTCATCCAAAGTAAAGTTTTTGTTCTTATGATTTTTTACAGATAAAACACAGCCATATTGTTTTGGTATTTTTCTACCAAAGGTACACTTTTTACATTGTGGTGAATAAATAAACAACATATTTTTACCATAGCCTGGTAGTTGTGATGAAAGATTGAAATTGAAAATGTTGAGGATTTGGAATCAAGAATCGCAAAATTGAGCCTATAATTAATGGATTTCATCTGAGAAGTACAGTAGGCCTAATTGTGATGTATCTACTTGCTATGTTTGTATTTTGGGGCTTGTGCTGTTGAACAATATAATATTAGCTGTGCGGTACTGTGCGTAGAAATGGTGGAAGGTTCAGCCACGTGTTCTCTCGGGCCGAGCATCTCTTTGTTCGGCTGGAGACGGTGAAGGAGCGTTGGCGTCAGTGGGTGGCTCTGGGGTCCTTGGACCTGGACCAACTTGCGGAGCAACATCTTCACACGGCCGAGGACTGGGACAGGAACTTTAGGGCCTCCAAGACCTGCAGCCAGGAGATTGCAAAACTACCTAGGTACACCACTAACTAACTCTCTGGTCTTAGTGAACTGGACAGTTCATGACCACCAGAACGTAAGCTCTCCATTCAATCTATAACCTGACACACAACCTCCTTCTAATATATTCTCACATTATCCTCCCATCAACGTCTCGGCCTACTACGGAGTCTTGATTCTTCAGGTTAAGAGTAAGCTGTTGTTCTTGCCTGGACTGCAAGATTGACTGGTAACAGCTGATTGTTTTACAGTTGGGATTGCACTGTATACTAAATATTCTCTATCCATCTAGGGCAAGTGCTGCCATCTATACAGTGCAATCCTAACTGGAAAACAATCAGCTGTTGCTAGTCGACCTTGCTGTCCAGCCAAGAAAGACAGCTTACTATTTACCTAAAGAAGCTGTCGGTGACAGTGAAAGCTCATCACAAAAAATATGTTTTTTTTAGCGTTTTATCCAAACAATTCTACTCCAGTCTCACTCGATTTAAATTGTATATTTTTCTAGCACTGCATCTTACTACTTAAGTACTATCTATGTGAGTGCATTAGAGATAAGGACCTTAGTAAACTTGACCGGGGTTCGACCGTGAGCCTTTAGAACATTAAGAATGTTGGTTAAAGGCAAATTGTTGGTTTGCCATTGACTCTGAAGTACCTATTTACAGGGTCTATACCTCAGTTGTATCTTCTGTGGTGCTGACTGACAGCTCACAGCTGACTTCTGACGGCTTTGAAAAGCTACCAGACCAAATTATGTATCCCTACGCCGAACCATATGATCTGCAAAAAACATGTCTTTAGCAGTTGTCACTTCTGACAGTCAAAATTTAGGTATATACCTAAATGTTGACTGTCAGAAGTCAGCTGTGAACTGTCAGTTAGCACCAAATAAGCTGTAACCTGGGTGTATGTTGTGTTTGTTGTTTTGTTGTCAGCACTGAGGAGAAGGTGGAATGTTTCTCAGTGAGCTTCTTGCCGGTACGGGCCGAGGTAGAGCTCCACAACCGCCGGTACTGGGACACACTGGTCAGTTCCCTGCAGATATCAATCGTGCGAGATGTGGGCGCCATCGACAAGTTCATCAGCGAGTCCACACAGGCTCTGAGCAGGCAGCCGCACAGCGTGGAGGAGATAGGACAGGCCAACGTTCGACACTGCGAGATCATGGCGCTCACTCCCCAGGTGGGTCATAGAGATCATGGAGCTCACTTCTCAGGTGGGTCATAGAGATAATGGCGCTCACTCCTCAGGTGGGTCATAGATATCATGGCGCTCACTACCCAGGTGGGTCATATATATCATGGTGCTCACTCCTCAGGTGGGTCATAGATATCATGGCGCTCACTACCCAGGTGGGTCATAGATATCATGGCGCTCACTACCCAGGTGGGTCATAGATATCATGGCGCTCTCTACTACCCAGGTGGGTCATATATATAATGGTGCTCACTCCTCAGGTGGGTCATAGAGATCATGAAACTCACTACTGACCATTCATCGTTGTCTGAGTGTTCCTGTGGTGAGACCAATGTATTCAGCAATGCAGTAGTTGCATTGTAGCTGGTATAGTGGAGCAGTCATAATGGCCTTTCATGAGGTGTTCTATTTGTGTGAGTCTTCTGTTGAATGAGGTGGAAGGTTGGTGAACTCTGCAGGTACTGCGTCTCAGTTTGTTGCAAGGGTAGGAACCAGAATACTGCGAGATTAGAGGGGCGTTTGATTGTGATTCTTGGAGCACTGTTGGGAATATTTTGTGTGAGAGGTGATGAGGTTAGAATATTGTAGCCGTGTTCAGGATAAATCTGAGTTTGTCTAGTCCTTCATAATACTGGATGGTGAGTGGCATGTCTTTGGAAGGTTGTTTCTTGATAGACTCTTGATTGAATAGGGCTCTGTTTATTTACTGTATACTATATGTTTAGGGTATCCTCGGGCTGTGAAGATCTTGTACCCTGAAAATTTCATAATTATGTGTTTTGTTGTTTTTTTTAATTGTAAATTTAGAGGCCTATAGTTTTCTGGTAAGTGTGTGGGCCTTGCCCTTCTATCCTTCTTACAATGTTTAGTTAAATATGTATTTATTTTGTATACTTAACTATGATGAACAGAAGTATAAGAAGTGATATGACGCACCAACACTACAGGTCATGATTACGTGCTGGGTTTGAGGGGATGATAAGTCTAGGTTTCTAGACGCAGGTGCTGCTATCACACTACTCTACAAGGAGCTGGGACTTCATATCTCACTTAGTGCTTTGGGACGTTGTGACCAAGTTCCTGGATTAGATGATTGGTATCCAGGCTTCCAGAAGTGGCCGTTGATACTCGGTATATCTAGTTCTGAACCAGAGTCCTATTGGAGACGTACCAGGGTCTCAGGCACGTGTTCTGGAACGCTAGGAATCCCCAAACAAGACAGACGTAATCGAGTAGTGGCCTTAGCATCTGCTTGTACACCATCATACCGTGATGTTATGTTGTTATTTTCTTGTTTTGTACTACAATTGCTTTCTGGGGGAAAGGGGCGAGGTGCAAAGTCCACTTTTTTAGTTTGAAGTGAATACAAATCAAATATATGAAATATTATCTTGTGTTTATTTGTACAACTTTACACACTAAACTAACTTAAAATTGGTTTTATTAAATAATATTTTTTTGTAATATTTCATTCTAATCTGATAAACCAAGTTATTATCACAACTTACAATTCAATTACTTCAGATTTATTTATATGAATATTAATTTGTCACGTGGCTAACATCTAAAAATTGAAATAATTGAACATAAATTGAGTATTTTACTAGTCAATATTTTTATTGTCAAAGTCAGAATTTGTTTCAAAGCAAAGTCAAATCCAATATTTTTTTCGAAGCCAGATCGTGGGTTCGAAGCTTTGCACACCCTGATTGCTTGTATATCCAAGCTCATATATATATATTGTTTTCAGATGTTGCAAGTTTATGAGGAAGCCGAGCGTAAAAACAAGACCCTAGCCAGTTGGACCAAAGAAAGAGTAGAGCAGTTGAGTCATGTGACTTCACTGTGGGACAACTTCCAAACTATGGTGGACAACTACCAATACCTCATATCCAAGCAGGTATCAAACCTTGTCACTCTATACCCAGCTACAGACATACATACACAGCAGAGTGACCGTTTGACATTTCATATGTTTTTCTGTTGGATCCACAATAACTAACAAATGCTTTTACTGATTTTATTATATTTGTAAGGAGGTATAGGAAAGGTGGATAGAAACATATAAAAGGAACAACATAATATGGCGTTTACAATGAAAAGAAGAACACAGTTCACACTTTACATTGCTGCCATTGGACAAAGAGTTAATGGTTGCCTCTTAAAGAAAATCGATTGTCACCGCCCAATCCCCTGACCTAGGTTTCTTCCAAATATAATATAATTACCTCTTAAAGCGAAAAGAGATTTTCCTTATAGAGATATATTTTACCGATTTTAATGAAATTTGGCAGGGATATTTTCTGAATCCAGTCTGAACGACATATGCCTATGGTTTTGCGTTCTGGTTACCTGTTTCAAGATGGTGCTTTTTCAAAAAGTGATTAATTTCAAAGCTCATCCCAAGTGATTTGAATTTATCATTCTGAGCAATTGATTGAACTATTTGAGAGTATTTTCCTTATTCTATTGAATATAGTATCATTTGTTTTCTGTCTTACTTGATGTCTGTTGATGTCTGTTACAGGTGGAAAGTATCAAGAATAGTCTGAGCATGCAAGTTGATAACCTGAGAGCTGAGGTGGAGAAGTTTCAGCTGCGTTGGGAGCAACTTAAGCCCCGAGAAACCAGTCTACAAGATGGTAGCGAGGACACACTACTGCAGAGCTTGGCTACACTACGAGACAAGAGACAAGAGTGGCAGCAGCTACTGGAACAAAGAGAGACACTCAGGTAACTTCTCTCTAATACACAGTCTGGTTACACTGCAAGACAAGAGTGGTAGTCACTACTGGAACAAAGAGAGACACTCAGGTAACTTCTCTCTAATACACAGTCTGGTTACACTGCAAGACAAGAGTGGTAGTCACTACTGGAACAAAGAGAGACACTCAGGTAACTTCTCTCTAATACACAGTCTGGTTACACTGCAAGACAAGAGTGGTAGTCACTACTGGAACAAAGAGAGACACTCTGGTAACTTCTCTCTAATACACAGTCTGGTTACACTGCAAGACAAGAGTGACAGTCGCTACTGGAACAAAGAGAGACACTCAGGTAACTTTTCTCTAATACACAGTCTTGTTACACTGCGAGACAAGAGTGGTAGTCACTACTGGAACAAAGAGAGACGCTCAGGTAACTTCTCTCTAATACACAGTCTGGTTACACTGCGAGACAAGAGTGGTAGTCACTACTGGAACAAAGAGAGACACTCAGGTAACTTCTCTCTAATACACAGTCTGGTTACACTGCAAGACAAGAGTGGTAGTCACTACTGGAACAAAGAGAGACACTCAGGTAACTTCTCTCTAATACACAGTTTGGTTACACTGCGAGACAAGAGTGGTAGTCACTACTGGAACAAAGAGAGACACTCAGGTAACTTCTCTCTAATACACAGTCTGGTTACACTGCGAGACAAGAGTGACAGTCGCTACTGGAACAAAGAGAGACACTCAGGTAACTTCTCTCTAATACACAGTCTGGTTACACTGCAAGACAAGAGTGGTAGTCACTACTGGAACAAAGAGAGACACTCTGGTAACTTCTCTCTAATACACAGTCTGGTTACACTGCAAGACAAGAGTGACAGTCGCTACTGGAACAAAGAGAGACACTCAGGTAACTTTTCTCTAATACACAGTCTTGTTACACTGCGAGACAAGAGTGGTAGTCACTACTGGAACAAAGAGAGACGCTCAGGTAACTTCTCTCTAATACACAGTCTGGTTACACTGCGAGACAAGAGTGGCAGTCGCTACTGGAACAAAGAGAGACACTCAGGTAACTTCTCTCTAATACACAGTCTTGTTACACTGCAAGACAAGAGTGGTAGTCACTACTGGAACAAAGAGAGACACTCAGGTAACTTCTCTCTAATACACAGTCTTGTTACACTGCAAGACAAGAGTGGTAGTCACTACTGGAACAAAGAGAGACACTCAGGTAACTTCTCTCTAATACACAGTCTTGTTACACTGCAAGACAAGAGTGGTAGTCACTACTGGAACAAAGAGAGACACTCAGGTAAATTCTCTCTAATACACAGTCTTGTTACACTGCAAGACAAGAGTGGTAGTCACTACTGGAACAAAGATAGACACTCAGGTAACTTCTCTCTAATACACAGTCTGGTTACACTGCAAGACAAGAGTGGTAGTCACTACTGGAACAAAGAGAGACACTCAGGTAACTTCTCTCTAATACACAGTCTGGTTACACTGTGAGATAAGAGTGGTAGTCACTACTGGAACAAATATAGACACTCAGGTAACATATCTCTAATACACAGTCTGGTTACACTGTGAGACAAGAGTGGCAGTCGCTACTGGAACAAATAGAGACACTCAGGTAACATATCTCTAATACACAGTCTGGTTACACTGTGAGATAAGAGTGGCAGTCACTACTGGAACAAATATAGACACTCGGGTAACATATCTCTAATACACAGTCTGGTTACACTGTGAGATAAGAGTGGCAGTCACTACTGGAACAAATATAGACACTCGGGTAACATATCTCTAATACACAGTCTGGTTACACTGTGAGATAAGAGTGGCAGTCACTACTGGAACAAATATAGACACTCGGGTAACATATCTCTAATACACAGTCTGGTTACACTGTGAGATAAGAGTGGCAGTCACTACTGGAACAAATATAGACACTCGGGTAACATATCTCTAATACACAGTCTGGTTACACTGTGAGATAAGAGTGGCAGTCACTACTGGAACAAATATAGACACTCGGGTAACATATCTCTAATACACAGTCTGGTTACACTGTGAGATAAGAGTGGCAGTCACTACTGGAACAAATATAGACACTCGGGTAACATATCTCTAATACACAGTCTGGTTACACTGTGAGATAAGAGTGGCAGTCACTACTGGAACAAATATAGACACTCGGGTAACATATCTCTAATACACAGTCTGGTTACACTGTGAGATAAGAGTGGCAGTCACTACTGGAACAAATATAGACACTCGGGTAACATATCTCTAATACACAGTCTGGTTACACTGTGAGATAAGAGTGGCAGTCACTACTGGAACAAATATAGACACTCGGGTAACATATCTCTAATACACAGTCTGGTTACACTGTGAGATAAGAGTGGCAGTCACTACTGGAACAAATATAGACACTCGGGTAACATATCTCTAATACACAGTCTGTGGTTACACTGTGAGATAAGAGTGGCAGTCACTACTGGAACAAATATAGACACTCGGGTAACATATCTCTAATACACAGTCTGGTTACACTGTGAGATAAGAGTGGCAGTCACTACTGGAACAAATATAGACACTCGGGTAACATATCTCTAATACACAGTCTGGTTACACTGTGAGATAAGAGTGGCAGTCACTACTGGAACAAAGATAGACACTCGGGTAACATATCTCTAATACACAGTCTGGTTACACTGCGAGACAAGAGTGACAGTCGCTACTGGAACAAAGATAGACACTCGGGTAACATATCTCTAATACACAGTCTGGTTACACTGCGAGACAAGAGTGACAGTCGCTACTGGAACAAAGATAGACACTCGGGTAACATATCTCTAATACACAGTCTGGTTACACTGCGAGACAAGAGTGACAGTCGCTACTGGAACAAAGATAGACACTCGGGTAACATATCTCTAATACACAGTCTGGTTACACTGCGAGACAAGAGTGGCAGTCACTACTGGAACAAAGAGAGACACTCTGGTAAGAGAGTGAAAAACTATTTATGTAAAAGCACCCTCATTACACCCAAACAAGATTTGAACCCCGGTCTCTCCATCACCAGCAATCTAATCTAATGCGAAAGTGACACAATGCGACCATTGATGTGTTCATAAACCACCCTTTGAAATAATTTCATAAATACTGTGGTAGATACACATCTAACAATCAAGTGGGCTTTTCATGTGCTTGTTTTAGAAAAAGACAACTCTATCCTTCTTTCTTGCAAGGGCGGCTGCCCGGGGCGTCAGCTTGAGGGGGCGCCAAACAGAGCACCAACATAACCTTACATAACTTTGGAATGATATGAAAATCAATCCCAAACCTTTAAAGTTAATTTATATCATCTTAAAAAAAAATGGCGCCCTAAACGATATTTTGCAATTATTTCTTAAACCGTTCATTACAGCAAAATTAAAGAGGTGAAGATTGTCTACAAAACATGTTATAATAGTTTTATTGCAATCCTAACCATTTTACTAGTGAAATGTTTGTAGTACTGTATGATAGCCATTTATGGAGATCAATTTCAGATTATTTTCATGTCACACCTAGGTTACGTTAGGTTTGGAGTTGCTAGGTTTGGTATGGGCGTAGGAAAACTTAATCTAGGGGGAGAGGATGAGGAGTTAATGTAAGCTCATGACAAAATGTTAAGACTTACTATCAAACCCTGAGAATCAAGAACATTGTTATTTTATACAATACAATAGTGGCGGAACTTTATTTATGTGAGAGAGGGAAGGAGGGGAAAGAACCAAAAAAGTATTTTCTAGACTTTCTACCCTCTTCTCCCCAGTTAAGGTTAAAAAATTGGATGTCTCTAGAAGCCACTTGAATGGGTCCTCGTTCAGAGAATATTTGAAAATTATACTCATTTAACAGCTTTTTAGAATAGTGCTCCTCAAAAAATATTTGAAATTTGTATACTTATAGAGGATATTTGGAGTCATGGCCCCCAAAAGGGGGCTGACAGGGCTCGTGATTGGGGGGGAGGGGCGGTGGCGTGGTGGGTCTGTAACATTCATAAATGTTACAATTTCCCTCCCTTAAAAAAAGGGTGAACTCTTACTCCAGGAAGTAACATTTAAGTAACAATTCTTATAAAGTTCTGTTATTGACAATGTTTTGGCACAAAAATAACCAAGTATTGACGACAAAAACGTTGTATATAAAGTAAAGGAATAGCCCTTGATGTCGAGACCGCAATTAGTGCAAGAGTCGTGGGAAAGTGTTGTTCAAGAGGCAAAAGTAGTTGCTGAAGCAGTAGGAGTGCAACTTCAATTTCCCAAATACCGAAAAAATTTTACGGAACCTAAACAAGAATTCAGAATTTCCGTAGTTTACCCACTATTGGCTTTTATTATCAGTGATTTAAAGACAAGATTTGAAGCAGCAGATACCATATGTGAATTATTCTAACCCATTTTGAACTTCCAGAACCTAGACGATGGTCATCTCACCGCAAAAGCAGCAAAAATTGTAAATACACATGAGAAAATTTTGTTAGAAGACTTACTGCATGAAATTCTTCACCTTAAAAGTATTCACAAGACAATTTTCGGCACTGAAAGAAGATATATTAGACTTCTGAACGCCATTTACAACAAAAAACTCAAGTTATATTTGCCAATATCTTCCTTGCCATTAAATGGTTTGGTACAGTACCAGTTACTCTTTCTTCAGTTGAACGATTGTTCAGCAGACTGTAAAATTAATTGAAAATATGATAAAGAAGCACTACTGGTCAAGAGCGACTTAATCATCAGCTAGCAATTTTGTTCATAGAAAATGATTTAAGTAAGTTTATTTTACTGAAGTTATTGAAATATTTGCATTAATAAAAGCTAGAAACTGTACTTTGAGATAATTTTTTTTATATTATTGTAAGTTTTATTATGTGAATCCATATAGTTTTTTTTTATAAATATAAGTATTACTTTTGTGTCATCATTTAAACCGACTTATCTTATCTTAAATCTTGCAGAGCTTCACGCTGCCCTTAACCTTAGTGGTAGGCAGGGGGGCCCACCAAAGATCCTGGGCGGGGGTCCACTTCAGGATGTGGGGGCCATGTTTGGAGAAGTCCTCCTTTGGCAAGTTTTTGGGACACCTCCAAAAGTTATTTTAAGAAGTACGCACCAAATTTTTTTTTTATAAATTAGATTTCCCTAAAATCTATTTTAAGTGGTGCTCACCCAGAATTTTTTTGAAATTCTGAATACCCTAGAAAGCTCTTTGGAATGGTCCTCGACTGTTTTTTTTCTCCTATTATTCCCAGGCTACGTTAAGCTTAGAGTTGTTAATTTTGGGGATTATCTTCATACTATCCATTTAGCCCCCATTATATAAGGGGGCACCAAAAAGAAATCCCGCCCGGATACAAAATTTACCTTGAGCCACCTCTGCTTTCTTGTACCTTCTTCAATATGTGACAAAATGTATCTCAAAGAGGCTAAGATATCATGCATGATGAATTGTTCTTATTCCAGCAAAGATTGTCTACATTTTGTGATGGAACCTCCAGAACTCACTTTATTCGAAGAGATTGAAAATGATTTGAAGAGACATGAGGACATGTGGTCATTATTCGATGAATTCAATAAAGGTGAACTCTTATGATAAATAGATAATAGCTAGTCACTCTAAGTTAAATATAAAGAAGGGAAAATCAACACATTTAACTGGGTACGGTAGAAGATGTTAAGGTGGGGATGTAGGGGACGCGAGAAAAGGCCAGTTTTTTTTGAAATTTTTATAGCAAACATTAAAAAAAATTCAAAATAAATAAAATATTGCTCCAGTAGAAACAAAAAATTAAATTTCCTTCTCCCGATGGTATCAAAAGTTGTTGAATATCTGTCATGAGCATAGCAGCATTAGATGAGAAACAACTTTTTAAATGAAGATAAAAAGTTGTCATTAAATTACAGAACAACCCTCAACAGATATTCAACAACTGGTGATAACATCGTGTGAAGAACATTAAACTCTATGTTTGTCCTGGAGCAATATTTGATTTATTTTGACAAAAAAGAAAGTTTTGATACAAAAACTGCAATAACCTAACCCCTTCTCTTGTCCCCTACTCTCCGCCTAGACATTTCAGAATAGAATGAAATATTACAGACAATTGTGCAGTGTAAAGGGATTTTAAAGTATAAAGTTATATAAATAATTAATAAACACAATATCATATTTGTTCAATGATAAATAACTAACATATTTGACAATGATTTGCTTTGAATTGTAAAAGAAGACTTTTGTTCACCCCTAAAATAAAGGTCTTCTTATCACTCGTTATCACACCAAACATTTGATGTGTGTATGTGTAGGATACCCGCTTCGATGGCCGCATGGTCTGAGGCGCTACTCTTGCAATAGGCTAGACTGCCGAGGACAGCGTGATTGTAGTTCGAATCTCAGTCGGGTGTACTGAGAGTGGTTTTTCCTAAAGGGTTTCCTTCTCACTAATCAAATGCAGGTACATTTCCTTTAAATTCGACCTTCCTCCTCCTTAACCCACTAGCGTTATTAGTACACATGCGTATAACCGAATGGGTAGTAAGATGGGGTGCTATATATATTTGTAGGATTGCAAAGCATGTCACAAGAAGAATGGATCATCTTTCGGAGCAAGACGTACAAGTTTGAAGAGTTTCTCTCGGAATGGCAGGAGCGACTGAAGAACAGCAGTGAGACTACTTTGCTTACAGTCCGACTGCTTCAGGACTTGGACAGATACAAGGTGCTCAAAAAATAAATTGGGGGGGGGGGGGGGAATGTCATATGTTCTGCTCCAGCAACTGTTCACTGCAAGCTTTTCACAGTTTGTCAAATTCAAAATGGGGTCGGTTAGTGTTTTTCTTCTATCTTCATCTCTTTTATTTGATAAAGGTAATAATGTAGAAATATAAAAACTTGTGTGTCATTGTGTGTGTGATAGGGGTATGTGAGCTCCATATTTTTAATACAAGTCTATTTTGGGTGAGCTTTTCATGACATTCCCGAACATCGAGCTGAGTGAAGCTTGAGCATAATAAATAATTTATTTTCTTATAAGTAAATAAACTAATAACTACTAGCATTAAAGTTATTAAAAAATTGTTTTTAAATGAAATATGATTCAAATATTTTAAAGATAAGTAATGTTTCAAAATATAAAATAAATGGTTTTAAATCATTAAAAAAGATCAAGCCATAATGATAATTAATTATTACATTATAGTATTAATTTTTAAATATTTAACTCCTATTAGAGAAAGTTGAAAAAAAACCATTCATGGGTGTATGTTTGTATGTGCAGATCTATCAATTTTGTGTATATAAACAGCCCCAATAAACCCCTCTCCATCTGGAACAAAGCTGTTCACTCCTAACAGGAAGAGAAGTGAATGCTCATAGTAGACATTTGTATTGAGTTGTACTTGATACATTCTTGCACTGAGCTAGTTGTTCTAACAGCCTCACACCTCCAGCCAACACCAGTTTACTGAGTTCACTAGCAACTGTACAATGCCCTCTTACTCCCTCTCATTTCACAAACCACATCCAACAAGTAGAGAGAAGAGTAAACTGTACCATGGCTACAAACTTCATCGCCACCATAGCCTCCGCCACCTAAAGCTGCATTCACACTTACCCGTTTAACATGAATCCTCCGAGCACATCTACACTCCGTTCATCAACAACTAAACTGATACCTCGCAATGTTACGTAGTTTAGCTTTGTTTTCCCGAGAGGTGGACACGGCACATGCGCCAAAATTGAATAAAGGAGCACTCTTGAGTGATCACGTGGTGTTCCCTACCCCGTATTATTGCCCTCTTGACACAGTGCGCAGGCGCCAATGAGGGAAACTGACACTTACTTGCTGGTGGTGACATCATTGAACATGTGTATCCTCCCTCCCACACTTTCCCCACTGTGCAAATCTGAATATAAGCGTGTACCGGCAAGCAACGAGCACTCTTTGATGCATATAGGATTAAGGGACACACAAAATGTATGGATACATTACATTGGAACAGTATTTTATATAATTTTATTTTATTTGTATACTGGAGAACTGTCAAATTAATCTTAGTTATGTAGAGACAGATTTGGATAATTTTTATTTGTTAATATTTATACCTATTTAATTTTCCTAGGCAATTAGTTTTGTTTTGTATTGAGGCATGTTTTGGACATTAGACTTTAAATTTAGATTCATTGGTTATATAGTCAAGTCCATTATATTATTTAATCTTTGTAGGCCATATTGCACTATATTATGGTTGGCATCCAATCTTACAGAGATAGACAGTATAATCGAAACTAATATGCATCGTTATCTTTCTTTCAATTGCTACACAAGTAGAAATTATATAGATGTTTTTCATCCAGTATATGGACTCAGCTAATTAGTAAGAACGATATTAAGCTTTTTAAAGTGTAGGTTGCCCGCCTCACGGGTTGTTGGACGAAGCTGATAGCTTCGCTTGTAACTAGTGTAGCCAGATGTATGGTTATGGCATAATCTCACTAGTTTAAAATGTATAAGTTAAGAGGTGTGATGACAATAGACATCCCAGAATATTTAATATCTGATAAGTATAGATTTCCTTGGAATGGTTCAGCTATGTTGTTTGGGCGCTGGGTGTATCCCAACTTTAATTTCCTTTTGATAATTGTTCGCTATATTTTAACTTTGGCTCTTATATGAATTGGTCAGTTATATTATAGTGAATGATCTTTAGATTTGTTTATGGGTTAAATACTCTGAAACTTTTATTTAATTTCTTGTAATAAAGTACCTTTATTCGCTACCTTGATATTGTAGCTATGGCGCATTGTCTGCTATCAATTTTATTATATTGTTAACTTTTGGATCATGATAATAAAATGGCCTCTAGGCCAATGTCAACTTCTATTCAGTTGTTATGCATTTACATCTAGCATATCATCATCTCCGTTAATGATATAATTGAATATTTTATTTTATTATAGTTAAACTGCTAGTTCAGGTGACTTGGGCTTTGTCATATTTGAGTGAGGATCAAATAAAGGTCCCTGGTGATCTACCTTATTGTTCCTTTGTAAAACAACACCTTCTCTACTAAGAAGGGGTTGAAAACAATGAGTCAATCATCACAACAGGCCACAATACAGAAAAAGAAATAACTATTTCCAAAGACCTTGATATTACTATCAGTTAATTCACCACAGTTATGACACGAGTGTGATGTTGGTATGACTGCACAGGAAATGCTGCCGTGGCTCAAGTTCGTCCATGGGGACATGTTCTGTGACAAACATTGGATGGAGATGTTTGCGCTCATTGGGTTGCCCAGTAAACCTGTCGAGTCTCTCACATTCGGGGACTTCCTGGCTACCAAGGACAACATTATAGCCAGGGCCAACGATCTACAGGTAATCTTGCCCGTTTAAAGATTAAAAATATTGTTTCTTATTCAATTGTTGAATTGGATTTGTTTCAGAGGTCTAAAACTGATTATAAGTGGTTAGGCACAGCTTAATTATAGGACAAACTTAACAAACAGACCCCAGACCAGTAATTTAATACTTAACTGAGCTAATGAATCTTATAATGAGCGCACTATAGAAATAAATTTTAAATTTTTGTTCATATTTTTATTTCCTTTTATGTTACACTGGTAGAAGTACCCGGCATTGCTCGGGATAATGCTTTGCTTCGCTTCAAACAGACAGAAGAAAACTAATATTTTTCGGCCCAGTTTTTAATAAATTAAAAAACAACTAATAACAATTTAAAATTCCACGATAAATGATAGTGAACAGGGGCTATTAATTTGAAAATATCAGACCTCTGCGTGCGGCAGATATCGCACAACGCTCGTGAGAGAGAAACAAACTCTTCATTTTATTAATATAGAAATATATAAAAGAAGGTGAAGGAAAGTTGGAAATAAACACATAAATGGAAATGATACAAATAGCTTTTACAATGATCACAGTTCACACTGCTGCTACTGGACAAAGAAAGAATTACTGCCTATTTAAGAAAATCTAGTGTTACTGCCGAATTCCTTGACCTAGGTTACATTCTACCAAAACTCATCAGGAGGCAGTGTGAAATATGCAACACAACTTCCTCTTTGTTCTTTGGTTTCCTCTTTTAGGAAGTTGTTTTGTACGTTCCACACTCCCTCCTGATGTGTTTCGGTAGAATGAAACCTAGGTCGGGGGATTGGCTGGTAACAATAGATTTTCTTAAGGAGGCAGCCAATACCTTGTCCAGTATTCAGGATTCATAGATAAATTAAAGATTCAGATTTATAAAATAGTGGATCCGACCCAACTCACTAACTGTGGTCTGTTGAAGGAGTTGAACGGTCGTGCGGTCAGGAGATTGCTATAAGACAAGCCCTCAGGGAACTGGATATTTGGGAGGTGGAGGCCAAGTTCAGCCTCACAGAACACAAGGACTCCCGGGGACAGTCAGTCATGCTCATCAAGGACTTCAAGGACATCCTTAACAAGGTTACAATTAGTTGTACATGAGTAGCGAAGCTTTAGAGATGGAAATGGTCTTCAGGTTATGGATACACCCGCATCAAGTATCATGTCCTTTGGTAAAATGAAAGTCACACCTGGACAAGGGTTTAATGACAAGTCAGGGAGTGATTTTACAATTTGCCAAAGAGGTTAGGTTTATTTCAACATTTCACTTTGCAGAACATTACTTGTGTAGAGGAACGGTTAGCAAAATTAGAGGATTCTTAAGGGCTTCCCTGTCAGGAAATGTTTGAACATAATTAGATTTCTCCACAAGTTATTGGCTCAGGTAAATTTTTCGAAAACAAGTTATTCGAAAATCAATTTATGAAATAATTCATCGAATACAAAATCATCGAAAGTAATTTTGTCAAAAATCAATTTTTCGAACCATCAATTTTCCGAATGATATGTTTGTCGAAACCACATTTTTTGAAAATCAATTTCCTGAAGTGAATTTACCGCAAATCAATTGTTCGAGAGTCAAATAAACGAAAATGAATTTTTCGAACAACCAATTTGCAAATTTAAATTATTTTTTTTAAGAAAATCAATTTAGCGAACTGCGAGTTTTCCCGAAGTTATTTTATCGGGACTGAGAATCACCTACTCCTACCCTCACCCCCCAACATAGGGAGGATTACACCTAACCTAACCTAACCTACCTAAGCTAAATTGTATTATACTTTGAACTTATCGTTCAAAAAATTTATTTTCAAAAACCTCCTTTTTGAAACATTTATTTTGAAAAAACAGATTTGAGGTAAATTCATTTCAAAAAAGAAGTTTTCGAAAAACTTCTGTTTCAAGAATTTCTAGATCGAAAAATTGCATTTTGAAAAAATTTTTATTTTCGCCTAATTGATTTTCGAAAAACTATTAGTTCAAAAAATTGGCTTTCGAAAAATTAACTTTGAATAATTGAATTTCGAAAAATTGATTTTGAAAATCTGATTTTGAAAAGTTGTTATTCGGTAAACTCGCCGGCTACCAAGTTATTTGAGTGGTTGAATTCTCTTAGTAAATATTTGAAAATTGGAAGCTTGAGAAGCTAGTTGGAGTTTTATGCAATGTCATCTGTCACACTTGTATTTGAGAATATTACCGGGCAATGAAATGAATCTAGAAGCAGGGGGGAAGGGTAGGAGGGGGTGCAAGGGCAAATTAATTATTTCCCCACCACTGCACTTACAGTTATGGGTGGTGCAGTGTACTTTAGTTAAAATGTATGTAATGGTCAAGGTAACATTTAAAACATATTTTTACCTGCTTCAGTGACCGTATGGTCTAAGGCATCATTCTCATGTTATACTAGACTGCCGATGACAGGGACACCAGGGTTTGAATCTCGGTCGGCTGTGTTTTTTCCAAAATAATTTTTCACTCTTACTCCACACAAATGCGGTTACATTTCCTTCAAATTCAACCTTACTCATCCCTAACTCACTAACGTAATGAGAACATGTGTATAACTTGAACAGGCAATAAGACGCTAAAACAAAAAAAATCGTTTTACTTTTTATTAAGATAAAAATATATCAGCACATATTTATTTAAATATTATATATAGTAATAAATGTTACCTGTCCTAGATGTACACTCCATTTATGCTGAACCTTGATAGGTTAAACTACGGTGCTATCCTATAAGCTATACCATAGTGGGTCAAAGCAAGGTAAGGCTGCTAGATTATAGGCTGCTCTTATAGGTGATATTAGTTTGATGAACTCCTTTGATGAATGTCCAAGGTAAAATACTCACGTAGTTCTGTATAATTTGTTATGTCAAAAATTACTATTGGAGTTTATTTATTTGTCCTTGTCTTTCTGATGTTGATTGATCTGTGCAGGTCGGAGATAATCAATGCTTGCTGCAGTCCATCAAGAACTCGGCCAACTACAATAGTTTTATCGACAGGGCCAGTATCTGGGAGACGAGGTTGGCTGACCTGGATCAGCATCTTCACAACCTTAACCTCATACAGCGCAAGTCAGTCACCCTTTTAAAATAGCCTTCTACGACACTGTACCGCACTCTCGCTGACTAAGGCTGTACCAATCCAAGATTTTCAATTCATATCTAATCCGAATCTTAGCTTACTAACTCTTAATTGATTCCAATTCAAATATCATACTTTACAAAAATTTTATATTGAAAACTGAATCAAACATTTTATTATGAAAATACTTTTAATCAAATTTGAATTGTATATTAGGTTAGAATATTTTATTTAGTCAATCCAATAAACAAATTAATTGATTATATATTAATATATAAAAACACAGAGTAAAAACAAGTTTTTAGAAATAAAACTCTTATCTTATTATTAAGTCATGTTTCCACTCTTTAGTTATCGATGATTGTAACATGACCTAGGACATAATTATTTACCTAGACAATATTAATTTATGTATTTAATATTGATGGATTCATGAGTGGGAAAATCCCTGAAAATCTTTTCTTCAAACCAAACGAGGAAAAAAAATAATAAAGAAAGCTTACTCTCTACTTTTCAGTTTGACTTATTGTTTTTATTTATATTTAATTTTTAGCACCGCGTTTTAATACCTATTCAAATTATACGCATATGTACTAATTATGCTGAATGAGCTAGGGATAGGAAGGTTGAATTTAGAGGAAGTGTACCTGCATTTGCATGGAGGGAGAGTGAAAAACCATTTTGTAAAAACCTCCCCAGTACACCCAACCAGGTTTTGAACCCCAATATCCCTGTCATCAGTGGTCTAGTCTAACATAAAAATAACACCTTATACCATGCGGCCATTGAAGCAGGTGGCTGTCTGTTAATAGAGGTGTTTGATTTTTTAAACAATTCTTTCATTATAATTATTATTTTTTTAATCATTATTATTACTATTCAGGAACTGTTTCTACTTTCCAGCCTGTGGCCAGGTCAGTTTAGTGAAATGTCTTTTTTCCTCTTCCTTCTTTCCTTCCATCATTCTTCCTCCTTTATTTACTTCCATTTTCCTCTTCTCACTCGCACACTTGCTGCAGGTGGGTTTATCTGGAGCCAATATTTGGTGCGGGGACCATGTCCCAGGACCAGGCTCGGTTCCAGAGGGTGGACCACGACTTCAGGTATATCATGGCCGATGTGTCTCGTGACAGCAAGGTGGTATCACTGTGTCGTATCAGCAACCTGCACCAGATTCTCAGTACGCTACTGGACCAGCTGTCGCGCTGTCAGAAGAGCCTCAACGACTTCTTGGAGGTGCCTTTAACACACACACGGAGCCTTCAAACAGACCCCACACCATTAGCTTACCATGTACTTGATTATGAAATCAAATCATAACCACGAATCTAATATTTTATGAATACACATCTCGAATCTTGGAAATAATAATTAACATAAACGAAAATAGTAACTAATTATTTTTTTATTATATTCCTCTCGTTATATCATTTATGCATTCAGTTAAGTGTTAAATTACTGGTCTGGGGTTTGGTTGTTAGGTTTTACCTATACACAGTTATAGAGCTCTAAAACAAATTCCATATCAAAATTTTGATAGTAATTTTTTTTTTATATATATTTAGTTTGATTCTCGAATCCTTGAATATCCTTAAGGATTTGGGGTCCATTCTCTAATCATAACATAACGAGTTAACATTTTACTCATTCTTTGTATTTACTATAACAACTAATCAAACCAATGTGAATAGAATTAGAAGTGAAGAAAAAATATCAAACTTAAGAAAAGTGAGTTTTTTCTTTTTTCAAAATTCAGATTTGGAATTTTTAAAGTTTAAGAAAGAGGTGACCCAGTAGCTAAATAAATATATATTAATGGAAGTTGATAAAAATAAAATAAAATAAAAAATAAACCAATAAGTGCCAATTGAATGAAGAAAGCCCACCTAGGGAAAGAGGAAAAATGTGGGAAGAATCCAAAGCACAAAAGTGACATCTTTCTTTCTTCTCTTTTCTATGGTAAATATAGTCACACACACATTCTAACACAACTAGAGTAATATTCTAGCATTGTTACCTTTATCAAACAAAAAGAGAAGAGCGACTACACAAATACCAAACTACTCTATTTTTAATTAAAAAATAAATCGTTAGAAACATTGTTCCAACTATTGAAGTATTAAAAATAAAATTCTCAACACTTTGGTTTTGGTTATCATATATAGATAATATAAATATTTTATATTGAATTGTAAAAACAGATTTGGAATTTGCAGGTAAAGAGAATATTGATTTTCGAGAAAGAGTGTATTTGACCAAACTCTAGTCATAATAAGATATTCTATCACTTGATTTGTCCAGTTATGCTTAATCACAAATCCTTGTCATGCTATGCAGGAAAAGCGCTCTGCGTTTCCTCGCTTCTATTTCCTGGGCGACGAGGACTTGCTGGAGATTTTGGGCCAATCGACCAAGCCACGTGTGATTCAGGCGCACCTCAAGAAACTGTTTGTTGGCATCCACAGCGTGACGTTTGACCCCTCGGAGCACAACACATCACCGCAATCAGGTCCCTGGAGGGGGAGACAGTACCTCTCAAACAACATGTCGAGCTTACAGCCAAGGTTGAGGTGAGCTCTCATTACCTGTCGTGGCCTACACCTGAGTAGGAGGGCTGCCACTAATAGGTCCTCAGGTAAACCTCTTGGCGGTAACCTTGCCTATCTGAGGCTACGGGAGCTGATTATGATTTGGCTCATCATAACCAACCCTCTCACTCTCAGTCACACCTTGTTACAAACTTGTTAACCAGTCTATCAACCCTCTCACTCTCAGTCACACCTTGTTACAAACTTGTTGACCAGTCTATCAACCCTCTCACTCTCAGTCACACCTTGTTACAAACTTGTTGACCAGTCTATCAACCCTCTCACTACCATCTAGATCCTGTTACAAGCTTGTGGACCAGTCTATCAACCCTCTCACTCTCAGTCAGACCTTGTAACAAGCTTGTTAACCAGTCTATCAACCCTCTCACTACCAACCAGACCTTGTTACAAGCTTGTTAACCAGTCTATCAACCCTCTCACTACCATCTAGATCCTGTTACAAACTTGTTGACCAGTCTATCAACCCTCTCACTCCCAGTCAGACCTTGTTACAAGCTTGTTAACCAGTCTATCAACCCTCTCACTACCATCTAGATCCTGTTACAAGCTTGTTAACCAGTCTATCAACCCTCTCACTCCCAGACAGACCTTGTTACAAGCTTGTTGACCAGTCTATCAACCCTCTACACTCCCAACCAGACCTTGTTATAAGCTTGTTGACCAGTCTATCAACCCTCTCACTCCAGCCAGACCTTGTTACAAGCTTGTGTACCAGTCTATCAACCCTCTCACTCCCAACCAGACCTCGTTACAAGCTTGTTGACCAGTCTATCAACCCTCTCACTCCCAGACAGACCTTGTTACAAGCTTGTTGACCAGTCTATCAACCCTCTCACTCCCAACCAGACCTTGTTACAAGCTTGTTGACCAGTCTATCAACCCTCTCACTCCCAGTAAGACCTTGTTACAAGCTTGTTGACCAGTCTATCAACCCTCTCACTCCCAGTAAGACCTTGTTACAAGCTTGTTGACCAGTCTATCAACCCTCTCACTCCCAGTAAGACCTTGTTACAAGCTTGTTGACCAGTCTATCAACCCTCTCACTCCCAACCAGACCTTGTTACAAGCTTGTTGACCAGTCTATCAACCCTCTCACTCCCACAGACCTTGTTACAAGCTTGTTGACCAGTCTATCAACCCTCTCACTCCCAACCAGACCTTGTTACAAGCTTGTTGACCAGTCTATCAACCCTCTCACTACCACCAGACCTTGTTACAAGCTTGTTGACCAGTCTATCAACCCTCTCACTCCCAACCAGACCTTGTTACAAGCTTGTTACCAGTCTATCAACCCTCTCACTCCCAACCAGACCTTGTTATAAGCTTGTTGACCAGTCTCCTGTCTCTTACCTGCACCTGACCTGGTTTCCACTGGGGCTCCACCCAACCTCCACCAGGTTACTCACATCCCGGGGTACACCACTATAACACCCTTAACCCACCATACCAGGAAGCGTGAAAAAAGTCAAGGAGTTACAAGAGAATAACAGTATTTATTTGTTATAAGAGTAACAGGTGATACATAATATAGGATACAAATGTAGCAATATTGCTTAAAGTTTGCTAAGTCGAAGTTCGAAGTACAATTAAATATTTTATAAGAGACCAAAATGACTAGTAGGACCTAAGCCAAAAACTTCAATATAAACATTATGTCCAACAAATACTAAAACTGACAAGAGTTTAAAGTCGAAGACTTCAAGGTACATATATTTTCCCATTTATCTAGGTATAAAGTGGAAGACTTTAATACAGGCATATTTCACCTTTAATGTGAAAATAGATTAAGCTTTGACATGAGAAATATAAAAGTAAACATATTATTCCAAGAAAATTGGCACGGCTTTAAAAGAAAGGCATTAATATAGAAAATGGCGTCCCCATTAATATACATCAGTCAGCCAACTGCTTATGACCCTCATAAATGATGAGATGTTGTCAATATACCCAGTTTGCTAGACACCCCAAAGGTTAACAAGTTAACATTGCTCCAAAACTTCACAATCTTTAAAAAATACATATATACAATGTCAGAGCATAGTAATGTAAAGACTATAATATTAACTGAACCCGCCAACAATGGCGTAAATACCCCCGGGCCCAGTAATGACTTGGATCCCAAGATTATGTAATAAATTTACAATATAGTTTGCCAGCCCCCTGAGCTAACGACCTGACAAAAGACACAATAGAGTAGAGCGTACTACCATACAACATCTGAAGGATGTCTTACAACCTCAAATAGGCTAGCTTGAATCTTTCAAAACACAGTTACAGTGAAATTCAATACCTCGTACCCAATGTAAATAAACATAAAATACACAGCCAAAACTAGCATCCCAGAAATATATTCATTATCTAAAGTCACAAATGATTTTACAAAGGCGGTAAGAGCGAGACTATAAGTTCGCCGACTGGCGGCAAGAAAAGAAAGTTTACCCATGAACAACGTTTGGTTTCTCAAACAAATAAATAGTAAATAAACGTGGCTAGAAATTATCCACGTCGAAACCCCGAAGAAACCCATTCAAAAAATTATCAATTATATTTAATACGCCCAAAACAATAATTTAGAAAAGATCTCCCCATTTTATGCCGAAATAGAATTTTGGATAATACAATTAAGTCTAAACTTAATCCAGCGCTCTCACCTTAGAAGCCAGTGATACAATGAGTAACCATGTAAAATATACATCGTAATATATAGTCGTCACAAATACCAGACATGCCCACAGAGAGAGGGAAAGAGGGAGGGAGAAAATGGAATGGAAGAGGGGAGACAAGCAGCGCTTAGGAGGGATAGCGGCGACTCTGGGAACTGCTCGAAGCTCGGAGAACCATCGAGTGGTGGAACCAGAAACTCCACTGGTCAAGTTATATCCCTCGTTTGTTTCTGGGCAGCGCTTCCATCACGAATGGACAGTTGGGCGGCATCTTCATTTAGTCAGTAGGATATTGTACTAGGGAGATGACGTTGTGGCACGTGTTCTCCAGTGTTTGCGTTCAACAAGGCCGAGGGTGAGTGTACTCCCATTTGATTGAGTTAGTTGTTGTCTTTTTTGTAACACCGTTACACCACTTGGCAGTGATCAAGTATTGAGTAGGAGAGGCTAACAAACATACAGGATGTAAAATATCTTGGAATTGTGATTGAGACAAAAGGTGGGAGTAAAGAGGATCTAATGAGAAGACAGCAGGGAGAGTTGTTCTATAGGTGTGTAAGAGACCTGCTATGGAGAGTTGTTCCAAAGGTGTGTAAGAGACCTGCTATGGAGAAGATAAGTGCCCTTGAAGTGTAAGTTGTACAGCGCGTACTTTGTACCCATTGTCACACATGCAGCAGAAACATGGACATTGAATGTAAGAGAGACAAGGAGAGCATGTTAGCTGTCACCAGGAGAAACAGGATTAGGAATGAAGTTATCTGAGAAAGAATAGGGGTACAGGGAGTACATGAGATAGAGGGAAGATAGAGGAAGATGGAGGCATTTTACTAAACTTACCCGGACACAGGCTGGAAACAGTTGTTGATGATGATGATGATGATGCAACTATGTAGCAATGTTATTTTAGGTAACAATTCTTTGTGTGTTTAAGGAATGGCTTTGTGCTCTTGCGAACGAGATGAAGTCCACCCTTCGACAGCTCCTGATAGAGTGTGTGAGCGATGTCGAGCAGACCAAGTCTGAACCAGACCCTATCAAGTTCCCGTCTCAGGTTCTCTGTCTGTGTGAGAGTGTCTTATTCACTAGAAGATGTGAGGAGGCCATCACTAACAACTCTCTACAACACCTGCTGGGTAGTCTCAAGGTACTCTATCATCACAACACCTGCTTGGTAGTCTCAAGGTACTGTATCATCACAACACCTGCTGGGTAGTCTCAAGGTACTCTATCATTACAACACCTACTTGGTAGTATCAAGGTACTGTATCATCACAACACCTGCTGGGTAGTCTCAAGGTACTGTAACATCACAACACCTGCTGGGTAGTCTCAAGGTACTGTATCATCACAACACCTGCTGGGTAGTATCAAGGTACTGTAACATCACAACACCTGCTGGGTAGTCTCATGGTACTGTATCATCACAACACCTGCTGGTAGTATCATGGTACTGTATCATCACAACACCTGCTGGGTAGTATCAAGGTACTGTAACATCACAACACCTGCTGGTAGTCTCAAGGTACTCTATCATCACAACACCTACTTGGTAGTCTCAAGGTACTGTATCATCACAACACCTGCTGGGTAGTCTCAAGGTACTGTAACATCACAACACCTGCTGGGTAGTCTCAAGGTACTGTATCATCACAACACCTGCTGGGTAGTATCAAGGTACTGTAACATCACAACACCTGCTGGGTAGTCTCATGGTACTGTATCATCACAACACCTGCTGGGTAGTATCATGGTACTGTATCATCACAACACCTGCTGGGTAGCATCAAGGTACTGTGTCATCACAACACCTGATAGACAGTCTCACACCACTATTAATCTTATTTGTAGATTTTAGAAATGACACCTGGACACACGAAATAAACCTGTGAAACTTCAAAAGTCCATCCCAGACTCAGCTTTTAACTATCAGTGAAGAATGACTTTGGGCATGGGATAAATTCTGAATAGCTTAGGGGTAAAACATTGCTACTCTAGGGTCCCGGGTTCGATTCCCGTGTTCAAGTGTCATTTGTTAATTCACGAATATGATAATTGATGTAGCTATATTCGCAACTTAAAAGATCATTTTCATCTTGCAAGCTTCACTATTCATGTATAATTAACTACTATACAAGAACCCACTTCAATGGTCGCATGGTCTAAGGTGTCACTCTCATGTTAGACTGATCTGCTGAAGATGAGGAGATTGGGGTATGATTCTCAGTTGGGTCTACTGAGGGTGTATTTTCCTAAATGTTTTCTCACTCTCCTTCCACACAAATACAGGTAAACTACCTCTAAAATGCTTCCTTCCTCATTCCCACTCCGTTACATTAATTGCATACAACCTGAACAGGTAGTGAGACGCGGTTAGCCGACCACCCAATGTACATTTGTTGTAGCGCCAACTTGAAGCATACACTAGTCTGGAGGTGGAGTGGACAGACACTCCTGGGGACACAGAGGGGGACTCAAAAGACCTCGAGTTGAAACTGAAGGCTATGTTGCTCGACACTATTCATCACATGAGCGTTGTGGAGCATCTGCTGGCTACATCTGTGAGACAGGTCAACAGCTGGCACTGGCAGAGGCAGCTCAGGTAAGAAAATACATTCATTTTCAAGGTGTTTAGAATTTTGTTTGCAAGAAGACAACATTTGTTCAAAGTAGGTATACGGTGGGCGGATAGCAAAAACAAAGCATCTTGAGGGGCTTGGCCCACTGAACCAAAGGCTGGTACTGCCCCCTACCTCCACCCTCCTAACAAGCTTTTGAAAATTGGATGCCCCTATAAGTTATTCGTTTGATGCAAGAACATCTTTCAGCTTGATGTTCTAGAATATTGGAGGGAGGGGAGGAAAGCTCTGCTATCACTGGACCTGTTGTGAGTGTTTGTTGTGTGTCCAGGTTCTACTTGCGCAAGGACGGTGTTGCGGTGGTCAGGATGGTTGATGCAGAGTTTGAGTACACGTACGAGTACCAGGGGAACGCCACCAAACTGGTGCACACCCCCTTACTGACAAGTGCTACCTCACTCTGACTCAGGTAACCAATGGTATGATCTGTCTTTGTCGAGTTCCTCCTCCATAAAATATCACAGGACAATCCTTAAATCTCCTAGTCCTGATGACAGAACAGGGGCAAGAGGGGAGAGAGAATACTACCCAACCCCCTCATCTGGAATACCTCTAGAACCTGTATGGAGTTTTTTTAATATTAATAAAGGACAAGGGTTTAATTTATGTATGCCATTTAGAGTACGCAATGAGTGAAGTTGGTTCCAAGGTCATGTGTACTAGAGTGTGTGATGTTTCAGGACATGTCTACTAGAGAGTGTGATGTTTCAAGACATGTCTACTAGAGAGTGTGATGTTTCAGGACATATCTACTAGAGAGTGTGATGTTCCAGGACATGTTTACTAGAGAGTGTGATGTTCTAGGACATGTCTACTAGAGCGTGTGATGTTTCAAGACATGTATACTAGAGAGTGTGATGTTCCAGGACATGTTTACTAGAGAGTGTGATGTTCCAGGACATGTCTACTAGAGCGTGTGATGTTTCAAGACATGTCTATTAGAGAGTGTGATGTTCCAGGACATGTCTACTAGAGAGTGTGATGTTCCAGGACATGTCTACTAGAGAGTGTGATGTTCCAGGACATGTCTACTAGAGCAGAGGTTCCCAATTTTTTTTTGCCACGGAACCCTAATTGATCATACTTTTTTTGGCGGAACCCCATTTTGATAATAACAAAAGTGATTGTACCTTGTAGTGTAGTTTGAATATTTTCATGTTTGACATGAAAAGAAAAAATAATTATAAATACAAAATTATTATCATAAGTATTATAAAACATTTATCGTACAAAAAAAGTAACTATTTAATGTGAAGAATGAAATTTTTTCACATATTTACTTATAATAGCACTAAAATTAGGCTGTCTCGACACCGCCCCGCCACCCCGCTCCGCCCGCGCTGTTTGATACTAGATATACTTACAGCGGCGCGGCTATGTTATGACTATTTTCTACGAACGTTTTAGTTAATTCTCAGACAGAACTCGGAACCCCTCTGACCCTTCCACGGAACCCCAGGGTTCCGCGGAACACCTTTTGGGAAACGCTCTACTAGAGAGTGTGATGTTCCAGGACATGTCTACTAGAGAGTGTGATGTTCCAGGACATGTCCACTAGAGAGTGTGATGTTCCAGGACATGTCTACTAGAGAGTGTGATGTTTCAGGATATATCTACTAGAGAGTGTGATGTTCCAGGACATGTCTACTAGAGCGTGTGATGTTTCAAGACATGTATACTAGAGAGTGTGATGTTCCAGGACATGTCTACTAGAGAGTGTGATGTTCCAGGACATGTCCACTAGAGAGTGTGATGTTCCAGGACATGTCTACTAGAGAGTGTGATGTTTCAGAACATGTCTACTAGAGGTGTGATGTTTCAAGACATGTCTACTAGAGAGTGTGATGTTCCAGGACATGTCTACTAGAGAGTGTGATGTTCCAGGACATGTTTACTAGAGTGTGTGATGTTTCAAGACATGTCTACTAGAGAGTGTGATGTTTCAGAACATGTCTACTAGAGTGTGTGATGTTTCAAGACATGTCTACTAGAGAGTGTGATGTTCCAGGACATGTCTACTAGAGAGTGTGATGTTCCAGGACATGTTTACTAGAGAGTGTGATGTTCTAGGACATGTCTACTAGAGCGTGTGATGTTTCAAGACATGTCTACTAGAGAGTGTGATGTTTCAGGATATGTTTACTAGAGAGTGTGATGTTTCAGGACATGTCTACTAGAGAGTGTGATGTTCCAGGACATGCTTACTAGAGAGTGTGATGTTCCAGGACATGTGTACTAGAGTGTGTGATGTTTCAAGACATGTCTACTAGAGAGTGTGATGTTTCAGGGCATGCACATGGGTCTGGGAGGGAACCCGTACGGCCCTGCTGGCACGGGGAAGACAGAGTCAGTTAAGGCCTTGGGAGGTCTACTGGGTCGACAAGTCCTCGTCTTCAACTGTGACGAGGTGAGGCTAGTCCTAGTCTTTAACTGTGACAAGGTGAGGCTAGTCCTAGTCTTCAACTGTGATGAGGTGAGGCTAGTCCTAGTCTTTAACTGTGACAAGGTGAGGCTAGTCCTAGTCTTCAACTGTGATGAGGTGAGGCTAGTCCTCATCTTTAACTGTGACAAGGTGAGGCTAGTCCTAGTCTTTAACTGTGACAAGGTGAGGCTAGTCCTAGTCTTCAACTGTGATGAGGTGAGGCTAGTCCTAGTCTTTAACTGTGATGAGGTGAGGCTAGTCCTCATCTTTAACTGTGACAAGGTGAGGCTAGTCCTAGTCTTCAACTGTGACGAGGTGAGGCTAGTCCTAGTCTTTAACTGTGACAAGGTGAGGCTAGTCCTAGTCTTCAACTGTGATGAGGTGAGGCTAGTCCTCATCTTTAACTGTGACAAGGTGAGGCTAGTCCTAGTCTTTAACTGTGACAAGGTGAGGCTAGTCCTAGTCTTCAACTGTGATGAGGTGAGGCTAGTCCTAGTCTTTAACTGTGACGAGGTGAGGCTAGTCCTCATCTTTAACTGTGACAAGGTGAGGCTAGTCCTAGTCTTCAACTGTGACGAGGTGAGGCTAGTCCTAGTCTTTAACTGTGACAAGGTGAGGCTAGTCCTAGTCTTCAACTGTGATGAGGTGAGGCTAGTCCTAGTCTTTAACTGTGACGAGGTGAGGCTAGTCCTCATCTTTAACTGTGACAAGGTGAGGCTAGTCCTAGTCTTCAACTGTGACGAGGTGAGGCTAGTCCTAGTCTTCAACTGTGATGAGGTGAGGCTAGTCCTCATCTTTAACTGTGACAAGGTGAGGCTAGTCCTAGTCTTTAACTGTGACAAGGTGAGGCTAGTCCTAGTCTTTAACTGTGACAAGGTGAGGCTAGTCTGTATCACTGGTAACACGTTACGTTATATTTGGATGAAGGTACAGGAAAGGTGGATAGGAATAGCCTGTGTTTTACTCTCTTCTGACTGATGTAATGTTGTTTTAATTGTGAACTTTGAGGCCTACAGTTTTCTAGTAAATGTGTAGGCCTTGCCCTTATATCCTTCTTACAATGTTTAGTTAATGAATAAAAATTGTTTTAAACTTATTTTAATTTGCTTGAAAGACTAATTAAATTATATTGAAAATGTATTTTTAATCTCACTCTTCATGTGAATGTGTGTGTGATGTGTCGTTTCAGGGTATTGACGTGAAGTCTATGGCTCGTATCTTTGTGGGACTGGTGAAGTGTGGAGCATGGGGGTGTTTTGACGAGTTCAACCGTCTCGAAGAGACGACGCTCTCAGCCGTGTCCATGCAGATCCAGCCTATACAAACAGCCCTCAAGAACCATCACACGACTGTCAGACTGATGGACCAAGAGGTTAGTATTGACTGTCAGACTGATGGACCAAGAGGTTATTACTTAGTATCGACAGACTGATAGACCAAGAGGTTAGTATTGACTGTCAGACTGATGGACCAAGAGGTTAGTATCAACTGTCAGACTGATGGACCAAGAGGTTAGTATCGACTTTCAAACTGACCCACTCTCTGCTGGTCGACCGGTCTAAAGGAGTCACTCTCACAATGGACTAGGCAGGGAGATCATGGTTTGAATCTTGGTCGGGTGTATTGACTGTGGTCATTGCGTACTCTTCCTCTCTTTAACACATCAGCTTGAGATTCTTACAATACAACAATTGGTGGTTACAGAACGAACCAGGATGGCTCAGTGGCAGAGAATTGGCGTGCAAAGGTCCCTATTCGATTCTCTTGTCCAGCTTATAATGTGTCATTTAATTGAATATACAAAACAAAGTTTATCTTTACTCATTATTTTCAAGCAAAAGCAATAACTAAACCAAATGAACCTCAATTAAAGATACCTACCTATTTTGACAATGTAATATGTTATGTGATGTGTATGCATAGATTCCATTGGACGTCAACTCTGGTATCTTTGTGACCCTAAATCCCGTGGGGAAAGGCTATGGGGGTAGACAGAAGCTACCCGACAACTTGAAACAACTGTTCCGACCGGTGGTGATGTCTCGGCCAGATAATGAGCTCATAGCGGAGGTTATCTTGTACTGTGAGGGCTTCAAACACGCCAAAACCATTGGCAAGAAACATAGTAGGAGGTGTTTTGATTTTGGCCAGGTATAGTCACTTAATAGTTGTAACATTGGCTATAAACTAGTGGAGGTGTTTGATTGGCCAGGTATAGTCACTGACTAGTTGTAATATAGCAAATACTCATTATCATCAACTATTTCCAGGCTGGGGCTGGGTCAGTTTAGTAAAATGCCCCCATTTTCTTCTTTCCTTTCAAACATTCTCCTCCATTTGTTTTCATTCCTCTCCTCTCTCTTGCACACTTGTTGTTATCTGTTCCTCCCATCTCTTTCTTGGTCTCCCTTGCGGCCATCTCCATCCTAGCCTTATGTTGTGTGTGTTTGCAGGAAACTGCTATCGGTTCAGCAGCATTATGATTGGGGCCTGCGTGCTCTAAAGACAGTCTTGGGAGGTTGTGGAAGTGTCTTGAAGGCGGCCAGGAAGAGCGGGATATCTGTTGCTCAACTTGATAAGGAGGCAGAGATGGAGTTAGTGGTCCAGGCAAGTTTTAAACAAGCAGGGATAGCCGGAACACTTATAAGACTGATATTTGAGTAGAAATTGATGTTTGAATCTTCCCTAATAAATTATTATTTACAGGCTCTGCGCTTAAACACTTTATCCAAGCTGACCTTCGTAGATTGCGCTGGTTTTGATGGCATCGTACGTGACATGTTCCCAGACATCCGGTTCACCAGCTCTGGCTACGAGGCACTCACGGCTGCACTCAAGGAGAGCTATACTGAGTTTGGTCTGCTCTACAATGAGAGCCAGGTAGAGCAGGCGAACTATCGACCTAGGATTAGTTGTATTCGGAAGAAGCTATAGGAAAGGTGGATAGAGACAAATATAAGGGAACAAACACAAGATGGCTGTTACAATGAAAAGAAGAACACAGTCTTCACTTTACACTGCTGCCACTGGACAAAGATGTAATGGCTGCATTTTTAATAATATCTCTCGTAACCACATTATACTGGAACTCATCAGGAGGAAGTGGGAGACTCGCCACGATTATACCTGATTTGTGCTAGGTCTCTTTCAGCATTTTTGTAAGATTGTACAAGAAAAATCACCAAACTACTATTTTATGAAGGGATTTTTCAGATTGTCTATCATTTTTATTTGTGTATACTGCTCTAATACGGGCGAATGTTCCCATTCTAGGGAACTAATACACTTCTACGATATCTTTTGGTTAACGCCAGAACTAATGCAAATTTGAAAGATCAATTTCAAAAAACTGTGTTCTCCTTTTCATTGTAAAAGCTATTTTATGTTCACTTCCTTTTATTTGTTTCCATCTCTCTTCCCTGTACCTTCTTCCAACTATAACAAATGTACTTCAAACTGCGAAAAGAGGTTTTCCTCAGAGATATATGTACCGTATATATGACCTATAAAACATGATCCACGTTAAAATATTTGCATTCAGTGTTGTCTCAATACAAGACAAATGTATATGTTTGAATTTGATATTTCTTTAAACTATTATTGGGGAAATCAAATTATATTAAGGATTGATACGTGGCTGGAAAATAGAGAAATTTTACAAATTCACAGGGATTTTCATATATATTCTCAAAATACTCGGTGTAAATTATTCAAGCGTACCAGCCAATATTTCAGGGGTTTGTGGCCATCCCAAATGACGGCTAGAAAAATTCTAAATAAAAAACTGTTCTAGAAGCTATCTGAAGTGTCTTTTATGCAACATAACCCCTAATTTGTACTTTACCTTAATTTGATATGTTTGAACATAAATACAGCCCTATATATTTTTTCATAAATTTCGGGGGTTTGAACCCGAAAACCCCCCCCTGACTACGCCTTGAAATTATTAGTTGTTTCTCACATTCATTTGATTTCGTGATAACACCGACATATGACTTGCCTTGTTTAAATCCTGTTTGTGTGTGTTGCGTAGTTGCGGAAGTGTGTGGAACTGTACGAGCAACTTCAACAGAGGATGGGGGTGGTGATCGTGGGGCCCTCTGGCTCAGGAAAGACCACGCTCTGTCTACTGCTCAAGAGTGTAAGCTTAGCAACACGTAGTGTATATTCACTTGAACTTGGTCTGAGCCCCTTCATCTTCTCCCTACTCTTCTTATTAAAAAAAAAAAACATAAATGTAAAATAAAGATAAATCTGTAGCATAACATTCTGAAACCCTTATTTTGGACTTAAATCAGTGTTACACAGTGCTATACAGTGCTACAAGGTGCTAAGATATTCTCCAACATGTCACAGCTCTAGATTTGGGAACTGGCCCATCAATATATCAGCCCCTAACCCCAAACTTAAATGATAGTTCTACCGCCAAACAAAGCATATCAGAGGGAATACAATCTGAGTGTGTCGTTTGTTCGTGCAGGCCATTTTGCGGCTGGGAGGACAAGTGAAGCAACACACCATCAACCCTAAAGCCATGCCAAGATCACAGTTACTGGGTCACATTGATTTGGACACTCGCCAGTGGACGGATGGAGTACTCACACTCAGCGCTCAGCAGGTTTACTCTGAGCCACCAGGTGCTAACTCTCACTTTAGACCTACACTCTTTTAAATGTTAGATCGAGTTTTACTTCATTTTCCAGCATAAAACATTTAACGCAAAAAAATGGAACATTGATTTGGTCACAAGAATATTCAATTTTTTTGATTTTGCCTTAATTTAAAAAAATTTAAATGGCACATCCATATGAAGTACTAATTATAAAAGAACAGAAGCCTACACTGACTAACAGAACACTAACTTAAAGTTACTGGTGTGTGTGTGTGTGTTGTGTGTGAGAAGTACACTCGTGGGTGGTTTGCGACGGAGATGTGGACCCCGAGTGGATAGAGTCCCTTAACTCGGTACTGGATGACAACAGGCTCCTGACTCTGCCCTCTGGATGGAGGATACAGTTCGGACCCAACGTCAACTTCATCTTCGAGACTCATGACCTGAGCTATGCATCTCCCGCCACAGTCTCACGCATGGGCATCATCTTCCTCAGGTCAGCAACACACATGTTTTGAGACGTTGTTATATGTGTGATAGTCACGAGCTCACTGGGGTTTTTGTTCCTGTTTCAGTGAAGAGGATATCAATGTTGAAGGACTAGTGTTCGCCTGGTTGAACACTCAGCCTGAGAATACCAGCAGGTTCTTGGCTCAACTCATAGAAGACAATTTTTACAAGGGTGAGCATCACAGCCTTTAGACATAGTCTTCTTACTGATTCCCTCACGGAGAGGGTCTGTGTTCCAAACTGGTCGCTTGCACTCGTGCTACACTCAGAGGTTATAGGGCACCTTGTGACAGGATGCTTGATCGCCAGGAGTTCTGTTGCTAAGGAGTCACAGCGAGAAGTCATTCCAGTGCTAGCAGTGCAGAGTGTGAACTGTGTTGTTCTTTTCATTGTAACAGCCATATTGTGTTATTGTATTTGTTCCTTTTATATGTTTCTATCTTGTACCTTCTTCCATAGATAATAAAACGTTGTGATAACTTAATGGCAATAAAACGTGATCAGTGATTACTAAATACCAAGTGACTCAGTAGCCCTCACTGTCCAGTGTGCATATGTGTTTCAGCTGTTCACTGGATCTCTCAACAAGGAGAGCTGGTAGTGACAACCTCACTAGTGGGTGTAGTGATGAATGGCTTGTCTCAGCTTCATGGTGTGTCCACAAGGGCCCACTTCACCGTGGCCCTAGTCCAGGGGCTAGGAGGGAATCTATCACTGGCCAGTCGGGAAGTCTTTGCCAAACAGGTCGGTAATAACACAACAGATAATAAAATGATAGTTGGCTTGTATCAATGAATGTTTTACCAACCCCTGACTCACTTCACTGGTCAAATGGTCAAGGCGTCGCTCTCACAATGGACTGCTGATGACAATGAGATCGAGGTTCGAATCCTAGTTGGGTGTACTGAAAGGGTTTTTCCATTCTTCCTACATGCACAAGTGGGTACACTTCCTCTAAATTCAACCTCCCACATTCTTAACACATAGAGTAATTAATTTAATACATATGCCTATAATCTGAATGAGTATTGAGACGCCGATAAAAGATGAGAGGTGATAAAATGAAACTTGTTTCATTGTATACTGGACCGATCACTGGTGTGTTAACAACTGTTCAGGTGTTCCAATGGACAAGTGAGTTTGTCCCGGACAATATCTGCCTGCTGTATGCCTGCTACAACCCCACCCGAGACTGTGTAGACAGCTACTCCATGTCTTGTGAAGACGAGCATCTGCATCTTGACACTTACAGGAGTAGCCTCCCATTGGTCATGACGGCCGATGTCAAGAGGACTGTTGACGTGTTGTGGACGTGGCTGGAGCCTGATACCAGGCAGCCCTTCTTATTGGTCGGCCCCCAGGGCTGCGGAAAGAGGTACAACTTTGTAGAGTCACATGAAATGTTGATGTTATAAAGAAGACAGTGACAGGGCCATAGTTCTCACAATATCTCTCTACAAGCCACGTGATCTCCTCACGACAATACTGTAGGTATCGAGGGTCCTAGAGGGGTCTGTTGCTTACAGTGACAGGGCCATAGTTCTCACGATATCTCTCAACAAGCCGCGTGATCCCCTCATGACAATACTGTAGGTATCGAGGGCTCTAGGTGGGGTGCTTGCAGTGACATCTTGAGGGACGATCAAAAGAGAAACTTGTCCATGTACATCATTGTACAAGTATCACAAAAATCATTTACTGTAAATGTGCAAAATCCACTTTTTCAATTTTAAGCGTACCCGAATAAAGTGTATTGAATATTTTCTGAGTTGAATCGAAGTTTAAATATTAATGGCTAATGCTTAAAAAAATATATCATTTTGTGCTTATTTCTATAACTTCATGCACTAAAATCATTTAGAAAATGTTGCATATTATAATTGATTGTACTATTTCATTCTAATGTGATCTAATCAAGTTAATACCACAACTTATAATTCATTTACCTCTGATTCTTTCATATGATTATTAATTTGAAACTCCCATAACAGCTCGGAAGTAATTTACTTTAAATAGAGTATTTTAGCTGCCAATATTTTTATTGGCGAAGCAGCAATTTTTCTTAAAATCAAAATTGATGCTGATATTTGTTTCGAAGCCAAGTCGAAGTTTCAAAACTTTGTACAACCCTAAATTTAAATATAATATATAGTGAAAAAATGTTAATTTTTCTTATTTTTGTTCAATTTACTGTGCTACAAGGTATACAATGCTTTTTGTATACATAAATTTGATTTATACTAGATAGAATTGATAATTTGAAAAAAAACTAAAATAAAAAAACTCTAATTTGTCAGCATGCAAGCGAGGAATACCAACCGAGCAGCCGCTGCTGCTAACAATAATAGTGCCAACAATTGTGGATGGAGTGTGTCATGTGGTCAACACAACAGCCGTTAATCTCACATTTCTAGACTGGAACTGCTACTTCTTTACACAAGTAGCTCCTTATTTGTCCTCCCGAGGCTAAATTTGACTCCGTTCCAAACCCACCGCTTCACAGATAAATTCTGGAAGTGCCGAAGATTGAACCCAGGACCTTTTATCTGACCAATTGACCAGATACAGTCAAATTAAGAAACTAAAATAAACTAAATTGTTATTAACTAAGTTGAAGACTTATTAACTAAGAAACCAAAGGAACCCCTACTGACAAAACAGGGTCATAGTGTCAAGGTGAGACTTACCAATGGAGTGTAGGCCTACCTCAACGAGTGACATGTTGCTTTGTTTCAGTCTGATCCTGAATCACTGCTTTAACAAACTGCGTGCAACAGAAGTATCAACCATCCACTGCAGTGCACAGATCACACCACAGCACGTGTTGCAGAAACTGAGCCAGGTACAACTATATCTCGGAGCAACTAGCAATGTATAGTAAAATGTTATCACTGTTGAGCCTAATAGGTATGTTTGTATCTTATAGGAAATGGTCCAAATATCCATATGCAATATTGTATATAATTATAAGTAAGAATTGCAATGATGTATTTCTGGTATTGTTTGTTCCAGGTGTGTATGGTAATATCCAGTAACACAGGACGGGTGTACAGACCCAAGAACAGTGAACATCTCATCTTGTACTTCAAGGACCTTAAACCTTCGCAAGACCAGACAAGTGGGGGACTTCCATGCTTATAGCATTTCTCCAACAGGTACTGGTAATAGCTACTGGTTGTATGTGTGGCAGGTGATAACGTACCAAGCTTTCCACAACACCAGAATGTGTTGGGACACGTTCAGATAGTTGACAATTTGTTGCAGGTGATAACATACCAAGGTTTCTACGACAGCAGTAACTTGGAATGGGTGGGTCTGGAGCACGTGCAGATTGTCGGCAGTATGACCAGCGAAGGTGCTATGGGCCGACACAAGCTGAATCCACGCTTCACTTCTATTACCAGGATATATTCTGTCAGGTGAACACAGAGTCATGATAGTTATTGTCTAGTTGTAACGGTCAACATCTAACAATTTAGTAACCTGCTTCACTGGTCTATGGTCTAGGGCGCTACTCTCGCAATAGACTAGACTACCTATTACAGGGAGATCAGTGATTAAACTCCTGGTCTGATGTACGGGAAAGGGTTTCACTCTCCCTCCACGCGAATATGGGTACACTTTCTCTAAAATTCAACCTTTCCTCATTCTTAACTCATTAATGTAATTAGTAAGTGTATAACCTGACAGGTAGTAAGACGTGGGGGCTAAAAATATGAATGTTATTTTCAAACCTCTTTGATTTTGTTGTTATGTATTCTAAGTATAATATTGTGACTATTTTGTTCCGGTTGCGTTTCCAGATATACCGCAATGTTTTCAAGTTACTGTAACTGAGTTGTTTGTTTTGTCAGCTATCCAGAGAGGGACCAGTTAAAGTCTATGTACAACTTGTACCTGAGTCATATAATGACCCAGTGTTTGCCCAATCACTCAAACTGGAGCAACACAACTAAGATAGCTTCCCTGGCTGCCACCATGATCACTGTCTATGAGGAGGTACCTAATCATCAAATATACCATTTGTTTCGATTTTAGTTGAAAAAACTTATTTATATTTGCAGGATATTTTCCATGCACTAAAGAAGTAAATTAATAGAAAAAGAAACCTTCAAAAGAGGATATTGAACAACACAAAACAAGTTTAATAAATTCATCCATAGATATTTAAAAAAAACATAAAATGTAAACTTAATATAATTTTCTTTCGTAAACCTTTTTGAAGGTTAAGTAAATTTTTTGTTATTAATAAACCTTTTTATTCAAGAACTTAATTCTTTATTGATTTTTTGCAAATATAGTCAATTAATTACATGACTTATGACTTTTTATCACCCAGACTTTGTGTCAATTTTACTAATTGTTTTTATTGGTTATGGTCAACTTTTCTCACTTGAACTTGTGACTCCCTTTCATAACTATCATACATCCCTGCAGGAACTATTACAGTTTAACGAGCATGTGATTAATCTGCAGGAACTATTACTGTTTAATGACCATGTGATTATATCTGCAGGAACTATGACTGTTTAGCGACATGTGACTATATCTGCAGGAACTCTACTGTTTATGACCATGTGATTATATCTGCAGGAACTATGACTGTTTAGCGACCATGTGACTATATCTGCACTAACAAGTGTACAGTACTAAGTGCTATATTTCCCACCAGGTGAAGGTGTCTCTGACTCCAATGCAACAGAACCACTATCTGTTTACCCCTAAAGACCTTACTCGCTGGTGTCTGGCCATGTTACGGTACAATCTTAAACAAGAGGATCCTTCAGTCAACTCTGTGCTGGAGGTAAGACACACCAACATTATTAAAAGTATTTTCAAGCTTGAGCCGAGCTTTTAATAGATACTGTGACTATTTTAACAAAGCTATAATGGTCGGTGATTTTGAGCTTGTTGTACACTGTTACCTTTCTTTGTTCTACTGTGTGTTTGTTTATGGGTGACTCATTGCTCAATCTTTTCTCTACTTTATTATTTTTACTCTTTTTCTAATCTTCTTATAACTCGTGAAACTCCTGAACAGTAAGTGAACACTCAAGCATAAAACATTGAGTGGCTTTCAAAAATAACCCCACACTATCTTGTGCTATGGATCCTTCTTCTTATTTTATCACCCATTTGTACTAGTTACACTAATGAGTTAGGATGAGGAAGGCTAAGTTTAGAGAAAATGTACCTGCAATTGTGCATGACAGATAGTGGAAAACCACTCAGAGTAAAACCTCTGTTAGTACACCTGAACGGAATTCAAACCTGGATCTCCCATCAACAATATTCCAGTTTATTTCAAAAAAGGTTGCACTTTTGACCATTCGACCACCGAAGAGGGTTCAATAAATACTGTGTTGCTAAATGGCAGAAGTTTTGTTGTTTTAAGTTGTCTATTATGTATTATTTTAGTATGTGGTGTGTGAATAATTAATTAGGCTAGGTTTTGTGTCTGTCCTAGATTTAAGTTAGTTTGTAAGTCATGTGGTGATATAATTAGTCGGTTCAGCACATCAAATAAAATAAAAGTACATCACTTTGAACCTCTTTATGTACGAGATGATGCAAATTATTCCCGGATTCTGTTTCAGGTGTTCGTGTATGAAGGAATGCGACTGTTCCAGGACAAGTTGGTTTCCGAGGAGGACAAGTCCAAGTTTGACAACATCCTCAATAAGACCCTAGAGTCCAACTGGGGCAGGGGTACCAACACTTACACACTCTCAGGTCAGTCACAACCTTCTGTCTCCATATCAGGTCCATGTTTTAATTTCAAAGTTAACTCAAAACTGAATTAACATTCAAATATTTTTAATCAATTGTTTTACTCTTTGAAAAGATATTATATTGTGTTTATTTATATAAATTTATTCAATAAAATCACAAGATTTTTTAAATTACAGAATTGTTTTGTCATTTATAATTTTAGTTTGATAAATCCAGTTCTTAACAACATGAAATGCTATTACTTCAGATTATTTCATAGGAATATTAATTTGTAATGTATACAACACCTTACTTTACATCCATTACTGTTTCCAGCCTGTAGTCAATTTTTTATTAAGCCATATATTTCCCACCACCGGCTTGTTAGGCCTGTCGTAGCTTCATATGCTTATAATCTATCTTAAGACTAGGAAAGGCTCAACATCCAGTCCCCTGTCGTTAATTCATCACTATGAAAGGGTAAACCCACATTTCACCATTTATGATACATTATTCAGCCATACTGGGAATTGAACCTGGGATCCTTAGGTCAGTAAACAGACATGCTATCGACTGAGCTGAGGATATATATATATATATATAATATAAAAGATATATATTTATATATATGTTTTATATAAAACACTTAAAAGGATATTAAATAAACATAAACTTAATATTTTAGCTGTCATTATTTTTATTGGTGAAGCTTCGTAAACTTGAAAGAGAAGTCGAACCTAATATTTTTTCCAAATAATTTAAGTGGAAGTTTCAAGCTCGGCGCACTCCTTGCTGATAACTGATTCTTCCATTGGCCTTTTTACAAACAACATTGTTTTTCTCCAGACTCCTACTTTGTAACAGCGGGGGCAGAGTCCCCAGTCACTCCTGGAGCCCCACTGCCGACATATGGCAAGCCCCTGGGTAAACTGGAGGGAAAGGACTGGCTAGCGACTGTCAACCAGGGCATCCTGCAGTTCGGTGAGTACTATCATCCTCCTCAATACTTGGTTTTGGTTCCAACACTGATTAGGGTCTTCACTTGATTTCATATCTCATATGACCTCACGACTCCAAGTTCTCGGGTCCAAATACGAAGAGATGAGAATCCGCAGCACAACTTCCTTTGAGGTGAAGTAAGTCGTCTGTCCTTGTCGATGTTGGTACATAAAAGATCTCTCGAAGACAGGATATGAGATACTTTTTGATAACATTTGTAAGCACTTTCTCGCTCTCTCATAGAAATTCACTGTGAAAGGAAACTGGAAACCACCACACTTACTTACGGGTACCTTAGTACATGGGTGTTCTTCCAGATAGAGCAGGTGGGTGACACTAACCATCTGAAGTGCTGTGTGTACGCACAACTCCTAATGGATGAAGGAGTGATAAGCCATTTTATGAAAATCTACCCTCAGTAAACCTGACCGAGATTGGAACCTGATCTCCTCATCACCAGCAATCCAGACTAATAGAGTGACGTGTTGGATTGTAGGACCACAGGAGGTGCTTATTATCAAACTCCCCATCATTCGTTCTTAGTGTGGAGTAAACTACAAAGATATTACTTGTTAGAGTGGTCTGGTTTATATTATTTATTTCAATGAGTTTAAAAATAACACCAGGACATGATAACCAAACCGGGCCTCTAGGCTTAGCTCTACCACTGTGCTCACAGTCACTCTTCACTCATAGCTTAAGGCTGAGACTTAAAAATCAAGTGTTACCACTGGGAATTGAACCTGGCACTTCTAGATCAGTAGCCAGTGGTGTTGACCACAAGACCAAAAGGTCGGTCTGATAATGAATGAATAGGTATATAATAACTTCAAACTAGTTTTCCTGATTTATTATAAACACTAGATCAAATACAAATATTAAACAACCTAACATCCATCTCGATGGTCTCCCGATATGTGATTCCCCGACCTACCACCAGGCAGCAGCGCAACTCTCTCAATCTTGTCAATCATCCTCCAGAAAGAAGTGTGGATAGGAAATGTTCACGCGACTATTACTCATTCTTATGCTAAGTGTGAGAAATATAACATCCTCGTGCTGCAGATGTCATCTGTCAACTAATTTAAATATATCAGTGACGGCTGTTTCATTCCATCTTAATGTGTTACTATACGCAGGTCGTGAGGGTCAAACCCTGGACCTGCTGGTGTTCCGAGAAGTGCTGGACCTGGTGGCTCGTGTGGACCGTGCCCTCTCTGTTCCCCGGGGCTGCCTGCTGCTGGCAGGCCGTGCCGGCGTGGGTCGCAAGTCTGCAGTGAGGGTTGTGTCAGCGCTCCATGGGGCCAAACTGCACTCTCTCAAACTGGGACGGGGGTACACCGTGAAAAACTTCAAGAATGACCTCAAAGCTGTGAGCTCTCATCCTGAGTTGTTTAAACTAAAGACAAATCTTAGATTGCAACGAGGTTGACTTTCCCTCAATGGTAGAACGTTTGTTTCTTCAATTCAGAAAATATTCACCATTTTTAATATATGATGTGGATTGACATGTGGTGAACTGTTTGTTAGGTTTGCTCTCTAATTATGGTGGGCTAAACTGTTAGTAGGCTTATTCATATTTTATTCATAAATATGAAAAATGACACCTTGGCACAGGCAATCAAACCCGGGACTTTTGGCTTAACACTCCAATAATGTTCTACCACTGAGCTATCAGAGATATGTCCTGTGCTCAAGGTCATTCTTCATTCATAGTTCTAAGGCAGAGTCTGTGATGGACGTGTGATGCGACTACATCTGTAACCTCTCCCAAGCCTCGCTGACCATGTACCAACGTTTGCTTGTCTCCACTTTATAATATTTGTGTTGTTATTATAACTAGATATTTTTGCCTCAGATAGGATTGTTTACTTTTGTTTTAAATTGCCACAGTTTCTTATACAATAAGAAGTCTTGGACAGGATAGTTCTTTCCCATTGTTCCTTATGTCTCGGAGGAATGACATTCGGAACTGGGCTCTACAGGAAACAGCATGGTGGCTCTTGTTAGAAGCTCAATTTCATCTCGTTTTATGTTAAAAAAACTCTGAATATTAAAAAAATTAAAAGATTTTTTTTTAAATATCCTTAAGGATCCAAATATTCATAAAAATGATTAAAAACATGTTTTCATTCTTGAAGTCTTGCTAAAAGTTTTTTTATTTTAAAATGGTTTGTCTTGTGTTATGGATGAGAGAATGTTGTTCCGGAACCCTGTTGTGCTATTAATGCCAGTGTCTGTGTGTATTCAGATGATACAGTTGGCAGCAGTGGATGGAGAGCAGGTTTATCTTATGATAGAAGACCACCAGCTTGTTCACATTTCTTTTCTGGATATGATCAACAGTCTACTGCTGTCGGGAGAGGTGACAACATTACTACACCTAACATTAACTCGGGAAACATTGTGTTGTGGGTGTGTAGTCACACTTTATGGAGTAAAACAACAACAAAAACTGCTACTAAATAATTCAATGTTTTAACACTCCAAGTGTCCCAACATAATCAATATCCTGTTGTGCCCACATTTTTATTTTTTACCTAATATTTTTTTTTTTCCCATCTAAATTAAAAATTATCATTAATTCTAGCCCTAACTTAAAGCTTTTTAAAACTATATGTATTTTAAGAATGAACTGTATTTAAAATGGTACCCACCAATAGTGAAATATACTTGTTCTTGCTATTTAGTACATATAGTGGATACATCAATACCTCACTCTTTCGACAGGTGAGGGACCAAAGCACTGACGAAAGTCAAAAATTGACAAAACTCAAACCATAGATTTTATTTAACTTGAAAATGCATTAGGTATGAATATTTTGATAATTTTAATAACAAAAATAAGTAATAATTGTATTGATCACAAATATAAGAGATTCGGTGCAGATAATTTAATAAATAGTACATACCGAACAACTTATATTCAAAGACAAAACAATGAAAGAAACAAGATGGCACACAGTGATGACAAATTTCAACAAAAGAGCAACGTAAGCGTTGAAATTTGTAAATGTGGCTGTATTTGAAACCTGACCAAAGTGTATGTATTGCTGTATTTGAAAGTACAACTTGTGTTTTGTGTTTTGTGTCAGGTTCCCGGTCTTTACAACCTTGAGGAGTTGGAGCCCATCGTGTCCTCACTGAAAGACTTGGCAGCACAGGAGGGCTATATTGGCAACTCTGCATCATTCTTTGCTGAACGTCAGTACAATTAATACTTGATTAGCTTTGAACACTTATCACTGCTGCCACTAAACTAAGTAGAGCTTCTGGCAGGGTCAGAAATGTTTTATTGGTTAATTGCTGGTCAGGGGACTGGCCGCTGTGTCTGCTTTAGAAATATGTTTGTTTTTTAAAAGCTGGTATAATCAGTGTGTCCAGAAAGTTCATACTTAATACCCCCAAAACAATCTTAATTATTGGTGTCTAGGGGTGAGCAAAGTTCACTTTTTAAATGCGGGCCCCGCTGCAGTGGTCAAATGGTCTAAGGCAGCAGTCCCCAATCTTTTTCAGCTGACGCTCCCCTTGGTAGATAATTAAATTCCCACTCCCCACACCCCATTTCTTGTGATATTTATAAATAAAAAATGTTTAGTGCTTTCAAGTCACTTGTTTATTTTAAACAAAAATCATTATAACACCGGCAGGGTAGTGGTGGAAAGAAATGACCGAATATTGTAACGATGGTTGTCACTGGTTTGTTTCCATCACTTGTTGAAAATTGGGTTTGATGTTTGACAGCTCACCGCTAGTCGACAGTGCTGTTTAGTCATAGTTGAAGATTCGTGATCACAATGGTAGCAATGGTCGTGTTTATCAAACTGTTCTCTGCCACTCCTTGAGGCAGTTTTATTATATTCTCTATTTGTTTATCACAATATAAAATAACATCAATAATTAAGATTTTCAATTCTTTCAAGTCTGAATAAAGTAGTTTATTTGGTGTAAGGGTTCCTCTTGTATAAAAGTCTGGGAATCCCTGGCTAAGGGGGGAGGGAGTAGAAAGAAGAATTGGGGGTTTATCCGAGGCTTGTATGCATGCACGCTTTAGACTGGTCACTGAAAAATATATTCAATTTTTGTATGATTTTTAGAGTTATTTCTGAATTGTTCCACCCCCCCAGGTTGGTAATCCCTGGGTTAGGGTGTTACTCTTGCAATAGACTGGACTGGGGAGGTTATAGTTCAAATCATGGTTGAGAGGGATTTTTCCTAAATGGTTTTCCACTATCCCTTCACTCAAATGCAGGTACACTTCCTCTATATCCGACCTACCTCATTCCTAACACATGAGCGTAATTAGTACATATACTTGTAACCCAAACAGGTAGTAATACCTGGTGATAAAAACCTAATATTTTAAATACAACGTGAAGAGTTTACTCTCTTAACCTGAAGAAGCTTCCTATGGCAGTGAAAGCTTGTTTTGTGTTTATCATTGTCTTATCCAAACAATTTCCACTCCAGGATTACTCAGGTAATCCCTCATAATTCAAACATTAACTAATTACCTAATAGTATATTTATTAAGAAGAATTGATCATACAATGATTGCTGGCAAAGCGCAACAGATCTGGTTTTGTGCGTTTGTGCGCACCTGTGTTATCCTTATATTTACACTCATCAATTATGAATGAGGATGGTATGATTTACTTCACTAATTCAACAATACTCCAGCCCTTTCTGAATGTGACGCCTTAACCCTCGCAAACACAAATGCAGGTGACATATTGAAATGGGAATTTCGAACACTGTCTGCTTGGTTTTCAAAGGCATTGGAATTTTTTGAGTTGTTATTATTGTGTATAAAATTAAAATATCTCAACCATGGTAATCACTCAATCTTGGGTTATTGAATTTCTTTAAAACTTCCTTTGTGATATAATTATTTATATGTTTAGTTGTGTGTTTTTATTTACAGGGAATGTTTGGTATTTTTGTTTTTCTCTGCCTATGATATAAGCTAGACTAAGCTAGTAAATAGCTTAGTGGGACAAAAATCTCTTGAATAGCGAATACAGTTTAAGAAAAAGAAGACTGACATCAATTAATGTTCACAGGCGTACAGAGGAACTTGCATGTTATCCTGGTGATGGACTTCACAGACACTCAGTTCACATCAACTTGTGAAAGTAACCCTGCACTCTACAAGGAGTGCTGTGTGCTCTGGTTGCCAGGATGGAGTGCCACCAGCATGAAGAGTGTCCCTAACCTTCTTTTACTAAGGTCATCATCATCATCATCATCATGAACTGTTTCCAGTCTGTAGTCGAGTCACTTTAGTAAAAATGCCTCCATATTCCTCTCTCCTTCCACTATTATTCCTCTTTTAATCACTTCCATTCTTCTCCTTTCACTCACACACTTGCTGCTATTTGCTTCTCCCATATTTTCCTTAGTCTTCCTTGCGGTCTTTTTCCCACATACTTCATTTCCAACATTTTCTTCGGCATCCTCTCTTTTTCCATCCTCATTACTAGTCCATACCATCTCGGTCTTGCTTCCTCTACTCTCTCATGCTCTCCTAGTCTCTCTTACATTCAATGTCCATGTTTCTGCTGCATGTGTGACAATGGGTACAAAGTACGCCCTTTAAAACACTTCCTTACACTTCAAGGGCACTTCTCTTCTCCATATCAGGTCTCTTACACACATCTCACCCTAATTAGATCTTCTTTTTACAGTTTAATACCTCAATTAAATAAACTTGTAGCTCATTTTACAAATATATCTCTATAATAGTCCAAAGCTCCTACTAATAATTAGTCAAGGTCACTTTTAAACTTGAAAAGTGAAGTGAAAATCAAACTTAAAATATACAAAGAAATGTTGAAGTCAAAATTAAAGATAAGTTTGATTACACTTTTATTTCTTCAAATTATATACAAAATCGATAAAAGAAATAAGTGTTGGAACAAAATCACAACTCACAAAATTTATCATTTCTTCCAATAAGTACAGCAACAAGACACACTTATTATTAATAGCTTCAAACAAATTAACATAGATTAATTAAACAAACAAAGTAAAGATAGATATTCACAAAGCCAACCTATGCTATGTTACAACAGACAGTTGTTCAAAAATAACTTTTCACAGCGTTGCCATGTTAGAGTTTTATTTGATTCTTTGGTCAAATCTGTGGTCAGTTTATTGGACTTTTGATCCATAATTAACTTTCCTGCAACCCAAACTTTTCTTGGTCTATGATAAAGCTGATTGAAGAATCAACCGGCCCATAGTAAGCTATAAACTCTCATTTTAAACACTTTCCATTGTTAAACCAGTGGAGACATTGAGACCATGAAAACAGACTGGGGATGGAATCCTCGAATTCTTAAAGATAGTCGAGATTTGGGTATTTGAAAAAATCTCAGTTTCAAGACTTAGATCCTTAAAAAAAAGATTGCAATTTGTTTTAGAGCTCTAACACTGCTTTTTGGTGGTTCAGAACCAATTATAATTGTAGGATGAACTTAACAACCAGACCCCAGACCAGTAATTTAACACTTAACTGAATGTATGAATGTTATAGTGAATAGATTATAAGAAATAATGTTACCATTTAGTTATTATTTGTATTTTATATTATTATGTTATATTTATGTTTCCTCTCATCTTAATGATTATTGCAAGATTTGTATTCAATATTCGATAGAATTCGTGTTTGTATTGTATTTGGAAAAAGGGAGCTCATAAAGTGAAACGAGGTTCTCTTATTATAGACACACTTTCATATTTGCGAGTGAGTGCAGTACAGTATCTGCACGTTGACTGAAGTGAACCATCTCGCACTGTGATATTACAGCGATAATTGTCAAATATATAACAGTCCAACTCGGTACAAGGCGAAGTCTATTCTAGACATAAGACATTACAATACACAGCCACAGAAAACAAGTCCTTGGGATAACACCTCTGACGCTCCACTTGGTCCTGGATAGAGAGTGTAGTTCCTCACATAGCCACAGGGCGCTATCATCACATGTACTTTTACTTCTTCCATGAGGCTATGTTGGTATTGCTCACAGTGACCAGTGTGCTATTTGTTGGTATTGGATCCAAACAGTCTTTTTCAAGGCACATTCACATTTAAACATTCCCACAGTGCTCTTGTGTTTTCTGTTAAAATGTTTGGACTGACGAAGTTTCCTTAACATAAACCGTATCTAATTTATGCTGCAGATCTGGTTGCGTTGAAGAGGGAAGTAAAAGTGATGAAGGTGACCGTGTGGACACAGTCCTCAATGATGGGTTCTTCACCATTCACTCTCATGTGTCCAACACGCTAAGAACACCTCGCCGCTATATGGCGTTCATTCACACATACATTCACATCTTTACCAGCAAGAAGTCAGGGATACAGCAGAGACGCGCTCAGCTCCAGGTCAGTGCTCGTCTTAGTGGCTTCAAACCACTAGTATCTTGGCAAGGCTCCACCAAGTCATGCTCATGTTTATAATATTATATGAATTACAATATACCAAACTCTTTGTGAAGTTATTCTCCCAGTGAGTTGTTGTGCATTGAAAGGTTCACACTGTCGTGCTTTGCCAGCACCGATCATTAATGGTGTGTCAACTTGACAGTGTAAACCTATATTTGCATGACATTTGGATTGGTGTTGATATTCATCACCTTGCTCTAACCAATGATCATGGCTTCTGTCACTTTATCTTACCAATGATCATGGTTACTGTCACAAGTAGAATATGACAGTGTAAATACTTCTCAAGACATCATTAATCTGGTGGGTCCTTTCCAGGCAGGGGTGTCCAAGTTGACAGAGGCCCGCCAGGTAGTGGACTCCCTCAAGTCTGAAGCAGCCAATCAGGAGCAGAGGCTCGCAGAGAAACAAGCCAAAGCCAACTCTGCCCTACAAATGATAACAGAGACGATGCGCAGCGCAAATAGTCACAAGACGGAGATGGAGTCCCTCAAGGAACATACAGAGAAGGAGAACCAACAGCTGGTAGTAAGGTCTGTAGGGCTGGTAAATAGGGCTCACTCTTTGAATTATTATTGACAGAAAGTACAGGAAAGAGGGATAGAAAAATGAAATTGGTAAAGAATGACAGAACATTTATATAGAAACATGTATACAAACGTTTTGTTGCGTGTTTCCCACTCCCTCCTGATGAGGTCAGATAGAATGGAACATCGAGGGATTGGGTACCCACTCCCTCCTGATGAGGCCCGATAGAATGAAACATAGGTCGGGGAATTGGGTGCCCACTCCCTCCTGATGAAGTCTGATAGAATGAAACATAGGTTGGGGGATTGGGTGCCCAATCCTTCCTGATGAGGCCCAATCGAATGGAACATAGATCAGGGGATTGGGTGCCCACTCCCTCCTGATGAGGCCCAATCGAATGGAACATAGATCAGGGGATTGGGTGCCCACTCCCTCCTGATGAGGCCCGATAGAATGGAACATAGATTGGGGGATTGGGTGCCCACTCCCTCCTGATGAGGCTCGATAGAATGGAACATAGATTGGGGGATTGGGCGTCCACTCCCTCCTGATGAGGTCAGATAGAATTAAACATATGTCAGGGAATTGGGTGCCCATTCCTTCCTGATGAGTTGAATTGAATGAAACATAGGTCGGGGGATTCGGTGCCCACTCCCTCCTGATGAGGCCCGATAGAATGAAACGTAGGTTGGGGGATTGGGTGCCCACTCCTTCCTGATGAGGCCCGATAGAATGGAAAACAGGTCAGGGATTGGGCACCCACTCCCTCCTGAAGAGGTCAGATAGAATGAAACGTAGGTCGGGGGATTGGGCGCCCATTCCCTCCTGAAGAGGTCAGATAGAATGGAACATAGGTCGAGGGATTGGGTACCCACTCCCTCCTGATGAGGCCCGATAGAATGAAACATAGGTTGGGGATTGGGCACCCACTCCCTCCTGATGAGGCCCGATAGAATGAAACATAGGTTGGGGGATTGGGCGCCCATTCCCTCCTGATGAGGCCCGATAGAATGAAACATAGGTCGAGGGATTGGGTGCCCACTCCCTCCTGATGAGGCCCGATAGAATGAAACATAGGTCGAGGGATTGGGCGCCCATTCCCTCCTGAAGAGGTCAGATAGAATGGAACATAGGTCGAGGGATTGGGTACCCACTCCCTCCTGATGAGGCCCGATAGAATGGAACATAGGTCGAGGGATTGGGTACCCACTCCCTCCTGATGAGGCCCGATAGAATGAAACATAGGTTGGGGGATTGGGCACCCACTCCCTCCTGATGAGGCCCGATAGAATGAAACATAGGTCGAGGGATTGGGTGCCCACTCCTCCTGATGAGGCCCGATAGAATGAAACATAGGTTGGGGATTGGGCACCCACTCCCTCCTGATGAAGCCCGATAGAATGAAACGTAGGTCGGGGGATTGGGCGCCCATTCCCTCCTGAAGAGGTCAGATAGAATGAAACATAGATCAGTGGACTGGGCGCTAACAATAGATATTTGCAAGTGTACTTGTCTAACCCTTTTACATTTCTAATGTTTTTTCAATGAGATATCACTCTTTTTTCTTTCTTTTTTTTTAGGAAGCGAGCTATTGATGAGGAGCTGGCGGAGATTGAACCTCTGATCCGTGAGGCGACTGCTGCGTGGGAAACATCAAGTCAGAGTCCTTGTCCGAGATTCGGTCCATGCGCGCCCCCCCTGAGGTGATCAGAGACATCCTGGAAGGTGTGCTGAGACTCATGGGGATACTAGACACATCCTGGAACAGTATGAAGATCTTCTTGGCCAAGAGGGGTGTGAAAGAGGACATCAGGTGGGTCAGCAGTCCCCTTTAGCCAATAAAAGTTTGTATATGTGTATATGAACCCTACCTAAGGGGGCTCCATCATACTCCAGGGGGAAGAGACCTGAAAAACCCTCCCTTTCTATGCCCTTGAAAATGACTCGACATATAAAAGTTGATCAGATTATAACCAAGGCTATGATATGTACTACTCTGTTATCTACAACTTGCAGATCGTTTGACGCCCGCCAAATCAGTCGAGAAAGTCGTCTGGCAGTGGAGAAGCTATTGCAGGAAAAGGGCGAGTCGTTTGACCCAAAGACGGCCCGGCGTGCATCCACAGCAGCAGCGCCATTGGCGGCGTGGGTGATGGCCAATGTTCAGTACTCGCATGTCCTTGAGAAGATCTCACCCCTGGAGCAGGAACAGTCAAAGCTACAACACAACCTGATGATGGCAAAGAATCAGATCGTGCAGCTCAGCTCGGGACTGAGCGATGTGGACCGAACAGTTGCAAAGCTCAAAGATCAGCTCAACACGTACACCCGGGAGGCTGCGGAGATAGAGATACATTTGAATCGGGCTCAGGAAACCATCAATGCTGCAGAGGGACTGGTCGAGAAGCTCAATGACGAGTACAACCGCTGGAAGACACAGGTGATAAGCTAACAGATCCAGACTTACATCGGTCTCATGTTGGACTGGATTTCCACTGATAAGGAGATCGAGGTTTGAATCCCGGTCGGGTGTACCGGGGGTGGTGTCTTCCTAAATAGCTTTCCACTCTTCCTCCATGCAAATGTGAATACACTTCCTCTAAGTTCAACTTTCCTTATTCCCAACACATTAGTGTTATTAGTAAATATGCGTGTAGACCAAACAAACATGTTGGCTTCAATTGTGCCTCCTGTTCAGTCCTGAGGAAGTTTACATTTGGCATCGAAATATTGAAGTGCTTTTAATCTGTTGGTGTTTTTATTACTACTATTTATCTTTCCTCTCATTTTCTCATATTTATTTAATGGAATATTATACCCTATTGGTGCCCTAAGCAGATCTGATCATCTTCACTTTCTACCATTAAAAGCGTCATGAGCAGATTTGATTTGCTTTCCAGATTGGCGCTAGTTCTGGCATTACCTAATAGATACTAGTAATGTAATAGTGTATTTGCCACAAGAATGATAATAGTCCTTTCTGTTCCAGAACACACTGAAAAATCCCATCATAAGTGACAGTTTGGCGATTTTTATTGTACAACCTTGCAAAAAGATAAAATAACAGTGGCATTCTTTGCACCTGAATCCAGCATAGGCGTGCGCTAATAGGGTCAATACATTATATATCATACATATTATAGTGATACTTCAGTAAGTACAGCATGCGCGCCAATTAAGGCACTCTGACATGTGGCATACATAAACAATACTTTTAATATTGCTCTTTATTTCACAGTCGGAGGCCGGAAGCAGTGCTTAAGGATCAAATCCTCAGTGATTATAACAGTGCTATGTCTCTATATTCTAGATGGGGGAACTCTCCGAGGACCTAAAAGCTCTTCCCCTGCACTCCCTACTGGCAGCAGCATGCATCACTTACCTGTCCTCTGCTCCAGAAGATTCTCGGAGGTCCTTGCTGAGGCGATGGCAAGAGGTCCTCGGAGTAGACCAATTCTCCCTCACTTCGTTTCTTGGGTCTGAGAAGGAACAGTTGCAATGGTTGTCTGAAGGATTACCCTCAGATGAACTATCTGTCCACAATGCTCTCATCATACTGAAGGTAATACTGTGTCTTGCTATCTGTCCGTAACACTCTCATCATACTGCAGGTAGCACTGTGTCTTGCTATATGTCCACAGTACTCTCATCATACTGCAGGTAACACTGTGTCTTGCTATATGTCCACAATGCTCTCATCATACTGCAGGTAGCACTGTGTCTTGCTATATGTCCACAATGCCTCATCATACTGCAGGTAGCACTGTGTCTTGCTATATGTCCACAGTACTCTCATCATACTGCAGGTAACACTGTGTCTTGCTATATGTCCACAATGCTCTCATCATACTGCAGGTAAGCACTGTGTCTTGCTATATATCCACAATGCTCTCATCCTACTGCAGGTAACACTGTGTCTTGCTATATGTCCACAACACTCTAATCATACTGCAGGTAACACTGTGTCTTGCTTTATGTCCACAATGCTCTAAATTGTACTGCAGGTAACATTGAGTCTTGCTAAATGTCCATAACACTCTCATCATACTGCAGGTAGCACTGTGTCTTGCTATATGTCCATAACACTCTAATCATACTGCAGGTAGCACTGTATCTTGCTATATGTCCACAACACTCTCATCTACTGCAGGTAACACTGTGTCTTGCTATATGTCCACAATGCTCTCATCATACTGCAGGTAACACTGTGTCTTGCTATATGTCCACAACACTCTCATCATACTGCAGGTAACACTGTGTCTTGCTATATGTCCACAACACTCTCATCGTACTGCAGGTAACACTGTGTCTTGCTATATGTCCACAACACTCTCATCATACTGCAGGTAACACTGTGTCTTGCTATTATGTCCACAATCCCTCTCATATACTGCAGGTAACACTGTGTCTTGCTATATGTCCACAACACTCTCATCATACTGCAGGTAGCACTGTGGTCTTGCTATATGTCCATAACACTCTATCATACTGCAGGTAGCACTGTGGTCTTGCTATATGTCCACAACACTCTATCATACTGCAGGTAACACTGTGTCTTGCTATATGTCCACAACACTCTAATCTACTGCAGGTAACACTGTGTCTTGCTATATGTCCACAACACTCTCATCGTACTGCAGGTAACACTGTGTCTTGCTATATGTCCACAACACTCTCATCATACTGCAGGTAACACTGTGTCTTGCTATATGTCCACAACACTCTCATCATACTGCAGGTAACACTGTGTCTTGCTATATGTCCACAACACTCTCATCATACTGCAGGTAAACTGTGTCTTGCTATATGTCCACAACACTCTAATCATACTGCAGGTAACACTGTGTCTTGCTATATGTCCACAACACTCTCATATACTGCAGGTACACTGTGTCTTGCTATATGTCCACTACTCTCATTATGCAGGTAACACTGTGTCTTGCTAATGTCCAAACTCTCATCATAATGCAGGTAACACTGTGTCTTGCTATATGTCCACAACACTCTCATCATACTGCAGGTAACACTGTGTCTTGCTATATGTCCAAAACACACTCATCATACTGCAGGTAACACTGTGTCTTGCTATATTCCACAACACTCTCATCATACTGCAGGTATCACTGTGTCTTGCTATATGTCCACAACACTCTAATCATACTGCAGGTAACACTGTGTCTTGCTTTATGTCCACAATGCTCTAATTGTACTGCAGGTAACATTTGTGTCTTGCTATATGTCCATAACACTCTCATCATACTGCAGGTAGCACTTGTGTCTTGCTATATGTCCATAACACTCTAATCATACTGCAGGTACACTGTGTCTTGCTATATGTCCACAATGCCTCTAATCATACTGCAGGTAACACTGTGTCTTGCTATATGTCCACAACATCTCAATCATACTGCAGGTAACACTGTGTCTTGCTATATGTCCACAACACTCATCATCTACTGCAGGTAACACTGTGTCTTGCTATATGTCCATAACACTCTAATCATACTGCAGGTAACACTGTGTCTTGCTATATGTCCACAACACTCTCATCATACTGCAGGTAACACTGTGTCTTGCTATATGTCCACAACACTCTCATCATACTGCAGGTAGCACTGTGTGTGTCTTGCTATATGTCCATAACACTCTAATCATACTGCAGGTAACACTGTATCTTGCTATATGTCCACAACACTCTCATCATACTGCAGGTAACACTGTGTCTTGCTATATTCCACAACACTCTCATCGTATTGCAGGTAACACTGTGTCTTGCTACTTACTCATTCTGGGCCCTCCACTTTGTGGTGAGTCAGTAGCAACACTCCATCCTGAACGGTGGAGTGTTTGGATTTATTACCACATTATTAGCTACTAGCACAGGTAAGATACTTAAATGATGGCTGCATTAATCTTGGGGTGGCCAATCTTTGAAATTTTTTCCTTATTAACTAGGTACTTGTATTTCATTAAGTGTTATTTTATAATAATATAAATTGATAAAAATTAAGAAAATATAAATTAATAAGTGCAAATTTAGTGATAAAAGCCTGCCCAAGGAAAGAGGTACAATGTGGGAAGAATCCAATGTACAAGATAATGTGACATCTTCTTCCTGTCTTTTCGTCTAGAGTAGAAGTTGTCACACACACATTAAAACACAACTAGAGTAATATAGCAGCATTGTAACTTTATCAAACAAAAAGAGAATAGGGAACACCCTTTATACAAATAATGGATTACTTAATTTCTAAAATATTACTAAATTTGTGTTTAACTATGTGTGAGTGACAACTTCTACAATAGAAGAATCCGATTTAGTGGCCACATGGTTTATGTCATCACTCTTGAAATAGACTAGACTGCCTATGACAGAAATATTTGGGTTTGAATCCCTGTCAGGTGTGTTGAGGGTGATTTTTTTCAAAGTGATTTCTCTCCCGCCATACAAATTTGGGTACACTTCTTCTAAAATTCAACCTCACTCATCCTTAACCCATTAGCTTAGTTAGTACATTATAATAAATCCTCTTTCTTTTAATTTTCAGTTCCTCTGTGGGTTCTTTATGTTAATACAATAAACTCCCAACTAACAAACTGATGGAAAAACTAGTCACAGAAAAGAGAAAACACAAATTAACATACTTTATGTTTGACATGACATCTATTGGACTGATAAAAAGTACATTAGATACATAAGATAAACAATACAAGTTTACAAAAGAAATAACAGTTATTAACATGAACAAAATGTGACCAGGTAAAAATCCCACTCAGAGTAATGTTGTACATTCTCTTTTCCGCAGATTGCTTTGTTGCAACCAGGGGTAAGATAATATTTTCATAAATATATTTTAACTTTGAAATTGAGCCAATATTAAATTTAAACTAAAACACTATTTTATATAAGTGTAATAATGGTTGTGGTTCCAACAATATTTCAATATTTATTTTGATACAAATGATCTCAATCTCCAAATAAGATCACTGCTTCACAGTATTGATTGTACCACTTAGTACCATGTCGCTCCATGCTTTTGTACCACTTAGTACCATGTAGTCCAGCTATGTATTAGTACTGTCTCCATGCTATTGTACCACTGAGTGTCCATGTTGCCTCCATGTGCTCCTATTGTACCACTCAGTGTCATGTTGCTCCATGCTATTGTACCACTCAGTGTTGTGTTTTCCGTGCTATTGTACCACTCAGTGTCGTGTTGCTTCATGCTATTGTACCACTGAGTAGTTGTTGCTCCATGCTATTGTACCACTAGTGTATGTTGCTCCATGCTATTGTACCACTAAGTGTTGTGTTTTCCATGCTATTGTACCACTCAGTGTCGTGTCGCTTCATGCTATTGTACCACTCAGTGTCTGTTGCTCCATGCTATTGTACCACTGAGTGTCATGTTGCTCCATGCTATTGTACCACTCAGTGTTGTGTTACTCCATGCTATTGTACCACTAGTGTCGTGTCGCTCCATGCTATTGTACCACTGAGTGTCTGTTTGCTCCATGCTATTGTACACTGAGTGTTGTTGCTCCGTGCTATTGTACCACTCAGTGTGTGTTGCTTCGTGCTGTTGTACCACTCAGTGTCTGTTGCTTCATGCTATTGTACCACTCAGTAATGTGTTGCTCCATGCTATTGTACCACTCAGTGTTGTGTTGCTTCATGCTATTGTACCACTCAGTGTCATGTTGCTTCATGCTATTGTACCACTCAGTAATGTGTTGCTCCATGCTATTGTACCACTCACTACTGTATGAAAGGCTCCAACAAACAACGCTCCATGTTGCCAGGCCTCATTACGACCATTCCTGGTGGACCCATCGTCCCTGGCCTCTGATTGGCTCAAGAAACACCTATCGGGGACAGTAACGTGGAGGTGATTTCTCAACACAGCCAGAGATTCACTACTACCCTGGAGCTGGCCATCAGGTACACTCCCTCTTCAGTTAAATTAGATGCTAATGTGCCAGGGGGAAATAAGGTTGAATTTAGAAGAACGGGATTTGAATCACAATCCTTCCATCACGTCAGTCCAGTTGTAACGATGCTGATTTGGACCCCTCTCATATATGTAAAAAAGTCATGGATGAAGGTATTTTTCTTCAATAAATTGTATGTAAATTATCCTTTTAAGACTTAATCCATGGAGAATCACCCATTTTCAGAATAATGTTGAAGGATTGCTCCATTAAAACTTATTTTTTATTTCAAAATTTAACTCCGTAGTATTTACCAAATAAGCAAGAGACGTAAGCTCCCTATACCCAATAGGAAGCTAGCCTTCATGACACCTGTTGCCAGGACGCTTTCGATCTTTGGTTTTGACACTAGTTCACAGAGGTCCAAGGGAAAGGGGTAGGTCATATATAAGCTAATTGTGCGTATGAATATATAGAGTAGTCACATAAATCTACATAGTGCTGGTAACATAAAGCTACAGAATGTTGTAACAAACCAGTGCCGTGATCTAAATAAATCGTGTGCAATGTTAAAGGTTTTATTTATTTAATTAAATTATCTCACAAACATTCTGTACTGCTTTAATTAATGCTCAGATCACGGGGCAATTATCAGCTGACTAAATGGTATAACTTTAACCGGCGCCCAAAGCAAACTTGGGGCATAATAATAATTCTGTATCATCATAATTGGCTATAAATACCAATTATCTCATAATCTAATACAGAAAGTTTCACAGTCTATTGGAGAATGGCGCCTTTGATAATTCGACCACTTACCATGTCTTAAGTTGTTAATAGACGGTAGTGACTCTAGCGCGTACAAACTGGGAGGCTTCTCCCTGTTAGTCTATCTTTGTGGCTGAATGCGTTTATTTGACAATTTCAGCCCTAAAACTGCCAAATGATATGGAAGCTTGTCACTCATGTTGTATTTAAAGTTTTAACCACCTTGACGTGAGAGCCTCAAGGTCATATCAAGTTCAATAGAGTTGGTTCGAGATTACTCAAGGCCAAGTTAACTGAAATAGAAGAATTGTGAATGTGAAAATTAACTTTGGTCACAACTTTATCTGGTACATCTTTCAATGAAATATAAGCTGAAAAATGATACCTGGACACGAGAATCGAACCCGGGACCTTGAATTTATTGCACCAATCCTTTCTAGCACTGAGATATCAAGGCTCAAGCTCATTATTCACTCAGAGTTTAAGGTAGAGTCTCTGTGATGGATTTGTATATTCATCTACTCGAAGGTCTAAGATTGAATCAAGTCACCGGTGACTCGAAGGTACTGCTGCTCGTACAAGATTGGATTCTACAGGGTTGGTGATATACCCGTGTTGCAAATATTAGCGCATCACATTAATATTTCACCAACCCAGCACCATCAGGTTGGATTATGCGCAAGCTGACTGTGCCCTCGAAACCTGGGCTAGTTAGTGCTCTCTCTACACCTTATGGCTGACTTTCAAGATTATCTGTAAATGTCCTAGCTCCCTGACTCTGGTCAGCTCGCTCCTGAGTCAACTCATACAAATCTTACACAAAGACTGAGCTACAGGCGTAGCGCCGGGCTGAGGTTGGAAGATCAAGGGTTTGAGATGTGTTCACCCTCTGGCTACCGCCCTGTCTCGGGGATGCTCCTGACAGAGTGCTCCTTGTGGCAACTGTCTTGACTCGTGGATGTTCTTGACAGAGTGTTCCTTGAGGTGGTCCCCGGATAACATCCGTAGGGTTTAACCCGAAAGGCAGCTAAATCTCTGTCGAGGTCGGCTGTGTGGGGGTGAATGGAGGGCAAGGACCCCCCACTTCCTTCCCCTACTCGCTACCCACCACACACTAAACGATTTGTAGCTTGTACCTTTCGGGAAAGCTGGTCAGTCCACCTCCGCAAGGTCCTTGCTGGCAACTCAGGTTTAAAACCTGTTTAGTCAATCCTGAAGCTAGAAGCCGGACCTCCTCCAAGGGGTGTAATGCCCCTACCTGAGAGTCCAGCACCCACGTAAAGAGGAGCCGACTCCTCTCCCTGAAGGATGCTGGCCAAGGCCAGTTTGTCCGGTGATGACAGGTTGATGGGGATCAATTCCTAAATTGCCCACTGTGCATGTAATGTGCTTGGCTACACTCGGAGGACACAGCCAGTTAGTTTGAACACTACACTCGAGTTTAATAATATCCCAACCTTCTCACACATCACAACTGAGAATGGTGTAATCCTTGCCAATAGAATGTTTCAACTCTGTAACTTTTGTTGTTGTTGTTGGTCAGATTTGGCAAGGTGCTGATCATCCAGAAGTGGACACTGTCGACCCCATTCTGTTCGCTGTGCTCCGTGGGGACTTCATTCAACAAGGTCAGACAATACAGTCTCTAGTACAGGCATGTCAAACTTGTTTGATCAAAAGGAACACAATGAACACAGAGAGAAAGAGGGGGCCTATTTAGGGAAATTAAATATTTCCCCATCTTTTAAATAAAGAAGATAAATCAATTTTAAAATCCTTATTATTACAGAAACAAAAATTAAGATTATATTTAAATCTAAAGTCTTATCTCTATTTCCTACCCCCGGAAATTTAAAACTTATTCTTGAGTTCAAGTCACTTTCAAAACTGTTGACATTGCTTGTCGACAAGCGTGATGTCTCGTGTGTGTGTTCCCTTTCATGGTACAAAACAACTGCTTATTCTCTCAGGCTGCAAAATTTAACAAAGGTTAGGGATATATCTCTGGCAGGTAAAGAGTGAAAACCTCACTTGATAGATATTTTCCAATAACACGTTTTTTAATGGTGTTTTCCTACAAAGTTGATAGACCTGCTCTGGAGCATTGCTTTCATTCCTGATACATATGCGTGTTCAATTACAAGTTGTAACATAACATAGTATTCTACAAGCTTCGGTGGCTGCATGGTATAAGGTGTCACCCTCACTGACTGCCACTGATATGGAGGTGGGGGTTAGAATTCGCTCGGGTCTACTGAGGGTGGTTTTCCCTAAATGGTATTCCACTCTCCATGCAAATTTGGGTACACCTCCTTTAAATTCAACTTCTTTATCCTAACATATTACTATATTTAGTACATAGGCATACAACCTGAAGGGTAGTAAGACCGGTGATACAAACAACACAGTATTTATTATTGAGCTCTCCAAACACATTCATGGTATTTGACAAGGGTCGAACTCTAACAAGTCTGTAGTCCATGGCACTCCGGCTATGTTGAATAAACTTTAACTTTCTTAAGGACTGTTGTTACCACTTGCTACGGAGAGCAATCACATGTGGGCAAACAAATGAGCATCAATGTGTGAAATGAAATGAAACTGTTGCCATTTTCTAAAAGTTTCATTTATCCACCTTATATATTACATTCATGGAAAATTGTTAAATTTCAACTAATTTGATTGGATGAAGTAGTATATTTTCCCATTGGCTGACATGAGAATACGTGATTTAGCACGTGGAAAGAGAGCACAAAATTGGAATGTATGTGGACCTAAGGTCTATAAAGATAGGATAAATGCAATCCTACCTTAAACCTCAATATTAACTAAATAATTAACTAATTAAATATAATATTTAGAACCGAGACTGACACAAACCATGAATGATTGTTTTCTTTAAAGAGCAAGTTTTATTCTAAATGTGAGTCCTTTGTGGCTTATTCTAGCACTCACCACAAACATGGACCTACAGTTTGTTTCTTTGTTTTTTAGCGCCACGTCACGTACTACCTGTTCCAGTTATATGTATATGTTTGGGATGAGGAAGGTTAAATTTAGAGTAAGTGTATTCCCCATTTGCCTAGAGGGAGAGTAGGAACCAATCTATGAAAAACTACTCTCAGCATACCTGACCAGGATATGAACTCCGATATAACTGCCATTGGTAGTGAACTCTATTAGACAATGACACCTTAGAACATTCAACCACTGAAGTGGGTGAATCTGTAGTTGACTGTGCCATTGACAACAGAATATGTGTGTGTTTGTGTGTTCCAGGTCCTAGGAAGGTGGTGCAGTTGGAGACAAGCTCATAGATTACAACGACAACTTCCAGCTATTCCTGACAACACGCAACTCTGAGCCAGACATTGCACCGGACGCTGCCGCCATTGTCACGTTCGTCAACTTTACAACCACACTCGCTGGGCTGACAGGACAGGTACAACACATGTTTTAACAGTTTGTGCTGGCTGGCTTTTCAACACAAGAGTGTAATGAGGTGGACTGGATATAACTAGCTCAAGATATAATGTGTGATGAGGTGGACTGGGTAGAACTTGCTCCAGATAGGAATAGGTTGCGTACTTTTGTAGGTGTGGTCATGAACTTTCGGTTCAAAATGCCATAGAGTTTGTGAGTGATGGTAGTTATAATATTTTCATTGTTTGTAGATCTTGATATTTACATGTGAACAAAACAGCAAAAGATTATGAAGTGCTTATGTTGCTCCAAAAGAGAATGACCAATGCAACAACCAACAATAAGACCTTTATTTAAATAGTGTTTCATAAAGTGGGCAGATATGTACAAGTTTCCCCACTACTCTCAATAAGTATACAGCACCTGAAACTGTCAAGAAATGGTGAAAAAATAAATACAACGTAAACAATATTATCAAGTAATTTGTTTATATGCTAATATTCATAAATTAATTCTTATATATTTTATTGATTTGGCTTTAAAACACATTCTTGTATCTTCACGGAACTTTTTATCAGAAATGGTAGACTTTCCCACAGGATACTCAATGGCTAGTTTTATTATGTCCTTCCTTTACCTCTGACAAGACGTGTATTAATCACAACTTGTGAATGTGTAGAATTCCAGGCCTCCACCGTGGCTCGGATCCCACATTAAGTTGTAGGTCCTCCATTTCATCCACAATCAACCTACCATTACACATTAGCGTAAGTGCGTACAACCCGAACGGGTAGTAAGACGCGGTGCTAATAATACTTTATTATGTCTCTCCTTTCTCAGGTCTGTTTAAAATCACACATTTCTGTTTTAGGCTTAACATGTTATGTTTTATTTTGTTCAACAAAATTGTGCTATAAAGCCACATAAAAACTTGCGAACTAGCAAGATGGAACATTAACAGCTGGTTGTCACGTTAAGATGAAGAGAAGACACTGTTGTGACCTTGAGGGAGTTTGGAGGGAACAAAACAAGGGGAAGTTCAGCGTACCGCGTCGTCCAGACTAGTACTGGTCTCGGGTTAGCAAGACCGTGCTTATAAGATTTGTGGATCTACTTAAAACGAAGATTTTTTTTAACAGGTTTAAACTAAATGAGCAACGATTGGAACAAGAACAGTATTTTTTTAAGCGTAAGAGTCTATTATTACTCTAAACCCACTTCCAGCTGCAGAGTTAGTTCAGCACTAGCGTGTACTATTTTTATGTTAATCAGCTCCTAGCGTGCGCAGTGCGCCACGAGCGACCAGAACTGGCGAAGAGACGGGCAGAGCTCCTGCAACAGGAAGAGGAACTAAAACTGAAGGTGGACCAACTCCAGGAGGTGGTACTTGAAGAACTGGCTACCGCTCAGGGTGACATCTTGCAGAACAAGGTCAAGATACTACTGAAAGCTTTATTAACAATCTTTACTAAAACTTTATCAAAGTTAACGATGTGTCATGTGCAATCAGTTTTGTTGTGTTCATGTTAGGAGCTACTGTCATCTCTGAACGAAGCCAAGGCAAGCAGTGCTGCCATCTACAGCTCCTTGTCAGAGTCCTCCAGACTCCAGGAAGAGTTAAGACAGGAGTGTGACATGTACCGGCCTTTGGCGGAGAGCAGCAGTCAACTATTCTTCGCCATCAGGGACTTGCACAAAGTGAACAACATGTACCAGTTTTCTTCCTCTGCCTTCACTCGTCTGTTCAACAAGGCTCTGTCGACTGAGCACAAGGTGAGCTCTTTCAACTGAACACAAGGTGAGCTCTGTCTACTTAACACAAGGTGAACTCTGTCTACTTAACACAAAGTGAGCTCTTTCAACTGAACACAAGGTGAGCTCTGTCTACTTAACACAAGGTGAACTCTGTCTACTTAACACAAGGTGAACTCTGTCTACTTAACACAAAGTGAGCTCTTTCAACTGAACACAAGGTGAGCTCTTTCAACTGAACACAAGGTGAACTCTGTCTACTTAACACAGGTGAACTCTGTCTACTTAACACAAAGTGAGCTCTGTCTACTTAACACAAGGTGAACTCTGTCTACTTAACACAAAGTGAGCTCTTTCAACTGAACACAAGGTGAGCTCTGTCTACTTAACACAAGGTGAACTCTGTCTACTTAACACAAGGTGAACTCTGTCTACTTAACACAAAGTGAGCTCTTTCAACTGAACACAAGGTGAGCTCTTTCAACTGAACACAAGGTGAGCTCTTTCAACTGAACACAAGGTGAACTCTGTCTACTTAACACAAAGTGAGCTCTGTCTACTTAACACAAAGTGAGCTCTTTCAACTGAACACAAGGTGAACTCTGTCTACTTAACACAAAGTGAGCTCTGTCTACTTAACACAAGGTGAACTCTGTCTACTTAACACAAGGTGAGCTCTTTCAACTGAATACAAGGTGAGCTCTTTCAACTGAAAACAAGGTGAACTCTGTCTACTTAACACAAGTGAGCTCTGTCTACTTAACACAAGGTGAACTCTGTCTACTTAACACAAGGTGAGCTCTGTCTACTTAACACAAAGTGAGCTCTGTCTACTTAACACAAGGTGAACTCTGTCTACTTAACACAAGGTGAGCTCTTTCAACTGAACACAAGGTGAGCTCTTTCAACTGAACACAAGGTGAACTCTGTCTACTTAACACAAAGTGAGCTCTGTCTACTTAACACAAGGTGAACTCTGTCTACTTAACACAAGGTGAGCTCTGTCCACTTAACACAAGGTGAGCTCTGTCTACTTAACACAAAGTGAGCTCTTTCAACTGAACACAAGGTGAACTCTGTCTACTTAACACAAGGTGAGCTCTTTCAACTGAACACAAGGTGAGCTCTGTCTACTTAACACAAGGTGAGACACTTGAAATGCATACACACATTACTCAGGATATATTAATACATTTAAAAGTGACATGGAATGTAATTGAGGACCCTTGTCTTAGCATGCCAATGATCTCCCAGTGAGTTATCCAGGATTGTCCAGTGCTTAGAGTTATTTGTCTCCCACAGATTATGTCAGAGTTGGTTGGGTTCAATTTCATGACCATGTGCCATTTTCCAACTAACAACTACCGTTCCTCATACTCATCACCTGTACATTCATGGTGAGATACTAAATCTGTGAAGATAAGGTTCCTCCAGTGATGTGTGACTAGACTGTTTCTGTGCTGTGAAATACGTAATATATGTCTTTAGAACCATGGGAATTGATAAAAAAATAAGGAAAAATAGACTAATTAATTAAAAGGCATTTGAAGCTAGACAAGTCTAGCAGGTTGTTAGTGGAGAATATGTGGCTTGAATAAAAAACTGACCACAAGCAGGAAACAATAATGGATATAAATTAAAGTAAAACCAATAAGTGTAAATTTAATAAAGAAATCCTATCTAGGGAAAGTGGTGAGTCTCCATTGCACAGAATGTGACATCATCTTCCTTCCTTTCTTCTGTCTTCTAGAGTAGAAATGGTCACACACAAAATTAAAATACTACTTTTATACCCAAGAAGATGTCACCTTTGTGCATTAGATTACTACCACATTTTACCTGTTTACCTGGGTGGGCTTTATTCATTAAATTTACAATTAATTAGTATCTTTACTTATTTTTATCAATTTTCATAAAATTGTAAAATCACTTTAACCAATTCATCATAGTTAATATTTGTTTAAGTGTTTGATTAATAATTGCTAGGTTGGTTTTATAATTATATTTTTCTAAACCAATAGTAAGCATCATACTATCTCTATAAGTAATTCAGATTCAAAATTTGAAAGAAAAGAAAAAAATATATATTTATATATTTTATTTTTTTCACACCTCAAACATGAATTATTTTGAACCCGTAATATCTTCTTTAATATGCTTAAGGATTGTAAGATGGTAAGGAGCTATTCCTAAATATAGTAATGTTTGTGCAGGGGGGCGACACGAGTATGGCGGAGCACCAGAAAACACTACAGCAGTTGGTTTACCAGTACGTGAGCCGATCTCTTTTCAAGGCTGACAGACTGTCACTGGCTCTACACCTGGTTCACACCATGCACAGCAAACATCTGCTGGAGAACGTAAGGGCAATGTTTGGTCACTACTGTAGTGGCACAATCATACTCGAATTGAACAACAAGTATGTTTCAGGTTTTAATGTTAGCTGTAGTATTTATGGATGTGGAGAAGGCAGAAATAAAGTTTGAAAAGCGATGGAGGAGGCTAGAGTGGAAAGTAGTAACTTAATGCGTATAACCGAATGGGTAGTAAGAGTGGTGCTAAATAAAATATTATTATTATTATTATTATTATTATATTAGGTGGAAACATGCAGAAGGATAACAGGAAGTGTGTTAAGACGGAGAGTGGGAGGACAGAGTGGTTCCAAATAAACGATTGAGTGTAGCACCATTACTATTTGTAGTGTTAGTGGAAATGATCATGAACTAAGTGGCACAAAAACTCGGGGAGGAAAGAATGGAAGCCATGTTTGTTGATACTTGATGGCATGTTCATGTAATGAGGATGTTGGAGTACATGAGATAGTAGAGGAAGCAGGCTTAGATGGCATGGTCATGTAATGAGGATGTTGGAGTACATGGATAGTAGAGGAAGCAAGACTAGATGGATGGCATGTAATGAGGATGTTGGAGTACATGGATAGTAGAGGAAGCAAGACTGAGATGGTATGGGCATGTAAAGAGGATGTTGGAGTACATGAGATAGTAGAGGAAGCAAACTGTAGATGATGGCATGTAATGAGGAATTTTTGGAGTTACATGAGATAGTAGAGGAAGCAAGACTTAGATGGCTTTGTCATGTAATGAGATGTTGGGTACATGATAGTAGAGGAAGCAAGACTAGATGGTATGGAAGAAGAGAGGATGCCAAAGAAAATGTTGGAAATGAAGTACGTAGGTAAAAATACTGCAAGGGAGGCCAAGAAGAGATGATGATGTCTTTTCATGAGAGTGATTGATAGATTTATGTCAACTTTGTTCTAAAACTGTGTGTCAATATAGTATTTATTGTTACATATATCATAATCAATGTTTCCAGTCGTGGTCAGGTCAGTTAGTAAAATGCCTCCATCTTCTCTATCTTTCCACCACTCTTCCTCCTTTAATTGCTACCATTCCTCTCCTTCACTCATACATTTGCTTTTACCTGCTCCTACCATCTCTTCTTGTTTCTGCAGTCTTTTTATTTCATCCCCAGCACCATCATTTTCCTTTGGGATCATTTTCTTTTTCATCTCATTACATGCCAACCTCTAACCCTTAAATATGTTGTGACTGGATTGATAATGAGGGGGAGAACAAAGTTTGAAACCCAGTCGAGTGTTTGAGGTGTATTTTACTAAAGGGTTCCCCACTCTGCCTCCAGATGAATGCGGGTACAATTCCTGTAAATTCAACTTTCCTCATCTCTAACGCATTAAAGTTATTAGTTCACATGCATACAACCCAAACTCCTAGTAAGACATAAAATTAAAAAATTAAACAGAACTGGAAAGACATCTGTTTATTGGAGTGTTGAAATTGAACCAATCAAAGATCCAACCTTGTCACATGGTCTGGAACAGAACTCTTAAACTTGGGTTGGAAATATTTCAATATCCTTTGTGGTCCTAGTTACTAAACTTACCTTTGACATGTCATGTGTGATATCTTGTGCACAGGAGTGGCAGGTGTTGACGGGCCAGGCCATGGCGGATGTCAAGGTGGATACCAGCAAGATCTCACAGAGCATCCCTGGTTGGCTGTCCGAGGAGAGAGCAATGGATGTGTTTGTGCTCAAGGTCAGAACACTTCCGCATGGTCTATGACGTTACGCCGATGATAGGGAATCGAGGTTCGAATCTCTGTGGGCGGACTGACGATGGTTTTTAATAAATGATTTTCCACTCTCTCTCTCTCCATGCAAATGTGGGTACATTTCCTATAAATATAGCCTTCCTAATCCCTAAAACCATTAGTGTAATTAGTACATAAGCATATAACCTGAACAGGTAGTAAGATGTGGTGATAACAAAAACCTTCCACTTTAAATTCTAGTAGACAGAGTAATGTTGTGATAGAAAGTTGGCTTCATAGCTTCAATCCTCACTCAATATCACCTCTGACGGGACTGCAGGTCTTCTGGAGAAAAGATTTGGCTTCACTCTTTCTCTCTCTTGAGTGTTGCCAAACCTTTCAGCTATGAACCAGTTCTCTTTTGTGTTTTCAGAGTGCTCTACCAGAACTGTACTCTCAGTTGAACCTGGACGACAAGACAACTTGGTCCAACTTCTCATCAGCCGGGGACTGCGAGGAACACTTCCCTGTCCAACTGTCCCACAAGTTGACTCCCTTTCAGAGAGTGTTGATAGTGCAGGCTCTCAGACCAGACAGACTTCACTCGAGCCTCCTTCACTTCACCGCACACATCCTCGGTCAGTCGAGATACACTTGCTGTTATCTTCCTCTCACTTTGTGTGTCTGCTAGACCTCCTCCCTATCGTGTCTGCTAGACTCCTCCCACTCGTGTCTGCTAGACCTCCTCCCACTCTGTGTCTGCTAGACCTCTCCCACTCTGTGGTTGCTAGACCTCCTCCACTGTGTGTCTGCTAGACCTCCTCCCACTCTGTGTGCTGCTAGACCTCCTCCCACTCTGTGTGTCTGCTAGACCTCCTCCCACTCTGTGTGTCTGCTAGACCTCCTCCTACTCTCTGTGTCTGCTAGATCTCCTCCCACTCTCTGTGTCTGCTAGACCTTCTCCCACTTCTGTGTCTGCTAGACCTCCTCCCACGCTGTGTGTGTGCTAGACCTCCTCCAACTCTGTGTGTCTGCTAGACCTCCTCCCACTCTGTGTGTCTGCTAGACCTCCTCCCACTCTGTGTGTCTGCTAGATCTCTTCCCAATATGTGTGTCTGCTAGACCTCCTCCTCACTCTGTGTCTGATATTTCCTCTGACTCTGTGTGTCTGCTAGACCTCCTCCCACTCTCTGTATGTCTGATATCCTCCTACAACTCTCTGTGTCTGATATCCTTCTCCCACTCTCTATGTCTGATAACCTCCTCCCACTCTGTGTGGCTGCTATCCTCCTCCCACTTATGTGTGTCTGATATCCTCCTCTCACTCTATGTGTCTGATATTCTCCTCCACTCTCTATGTCTGCAGACCTTCTCCACTCTCTGTCTGCTATCCTCCTCCCACTCTGTGTGTCTGATACCTCCTCTCATTGGGTGTCTACTAGACCTTCTCCCACTCTCTGTCTGCTATCCTCCTCCTACTCTGTGTCTGCTATCCTCCTCCCAATCTCTATGTCTTTAGACCTCACCACTCTCTATGGCTGCTATTCTCCTCCCACTCTGTGTCTGCTATATCTCCTCCCACTCTAAGTGTCTGATATTCTCCCACTCTCTGTGTCTGCTATCCTCCTCCCACTCTCTGTGTCTGCTATCCTCCTTCCAGGTTACATGAGACTAATAGAATGTTATTGCTGCTAGGTCTCCAGGACTTGTCTCCTCCAACTTTGAGTCTGAAGAGCTCATGGTTGAAACCTTGTCTTCTGAGCCTGTACTGCTGGTCATCTCTGCAGGGGCAGATCCCTCAGAAGAACTGAGGGCCTTGGCACACTCATAGTTGGGGCTCACGATATCACGAGGTAATTGTCTTGTTAACATTACACATATTTTACAAAAACATTATGGAAGTATAATATAAATAGCAACTCACCATCACCATCACTATCATCATCATCATCAACTGTTTCCAGCCTGTGGGCAGGTCAGTTTAGTAAATTTCCTCCATCTTCCCTCTTCCCCCCTTTATTTACTTCCATTCTTATCCTCTCACTTGCACAATTGATTTTCTCAGCTCATTACATTAATAAGCTACATTATTTCCATTCGGTAGTTGAGTCTTTCTTCTGAGCTAAGGGTCCCAGGTTTGATTACTGATATGGCCGAAAATTGTATAATTGGTGAAATGGGTATTTCCCCTTTGATGGTGATGAATTAATGGCCAGGGGGCTGGTTGTTGTGTTTGTCCTATCTTTAAGTTAGTTTATGTGTCATGTGCTGGTATAATCAGTCGCTTCAGAAAGGGAACATTAAATACTTCAAATAAAGTTAATCTTTCTGATATTCACTGCTAACCATGTTTGAAATGGCCGAATTCAGAAAGTTTGAGCTATACGCTCGTGTGTTACGGCTTCACCCAAACTTGCTACTGTAGACACTATTTGGGGCAATAGAGGTCCCTGGGCTTGGATCAAGCTTCCACATTACTACCCCTCAAGATGAGAGGATGAATGTGTAAATATTTTAAATGATGGTAGTTCCCCCTACCCCATCATCATTTTTATTCATCTTTTTAAAATAAGTCCATAATTTGTATATTTGCATTTGTCTTCCTTGTTGAACAGCTGCTCAGGAAGCAAGTGAAGGCTCCATCATTTTGTTGTTTCTTGTGCTCTCATTAATTACTGGTTGGTGGATGGAGAGAAGTAGCGCTAGTTTTGGGGGTCTACAAATGTAAGAACAGGGACTACATGGACAAGGCACGCTGATTCTCAAGCGACTCGAACAGTGTACTTGGAAATTACTAATCACAATGGATGTATTTTCTGGTGTTCAGAAAATGTAATAAATTATATTATTAAAGTGTGTGTCACTATAATGTAAGAGAGTAGACGTGTATATATGGTGATCGCTCATAAAATGGTAAAACAGGAAACTTAAAAATGGATTAATAGTTCAAGAATATAATTTGTGTACTTATGGGAAACAATTATTTCCAAAAACTTGCCCCCCCCCCCCCCCCCCCAAATTTGATGATGATAAATACTTTGATGTAAGAAAGGAACGTTTCAGATGATTTCCAAACATGAGGCATGTAATTATGAAAGCCAATATCAGCGGGAACCGTTTCATATTGTATTTGAAGTGAAATACTGCATTACATGTTAACTAGAGGCTAGCCCGATCTCCGACAAACGCTGTTTCAGATTGAGCCCAGCTCTCTAGTAAGCTTCTTTCAGTGGCAGAATGGTCTGCCCTAAGGTGTCACTCTGTGTTGGGTTGTCCTGCTGATGATTGAGAGATCGAGGTTCAAATCCTGGTTACGTCTACTGAGGGTGGTTTATCCTAAATGTTTACCCACCTCCTTCCTACGCAAATACTGATAGACTACCTCTAAAATGCTTCCTTCCTCTTCCCTACCCCACTAGAGTAACTACGATATATGCCTACAGCCTGAACGGGTCAAGGGTAGTAAGACACTCTGATAAAAAGGCTCTCTAGTCTATGTTATCTGTAAGTGTGAGAAAGAGCCCCGAAAAGGACAGACAGAAAGTGCATGTATTGGTAATGTCCACAGGTGGCGATGGGTCAGAGCCAAGCGGATGCAGCCCTGGAGCTGATTACGTCCGCAGCTCATTCTGGCGAGTGGGTGTGTCTTAAAGAACATCCACCTAATGACTGCTTGGCTGCCCTCCTTGGAGAAGGAACTCAGGGCCCTCGACCTTCACGACGACTTCAGACTATGGCTCACCACAGAGGCACATCCCCGCTTTCCAGGGATCTTGGCCGAGAGCTGCCTCAAGGTCACCTACGAGGTCAGACAATATTCAAACAAAACTCGACAAATCATAGTTCAAATATGTTTTGTTAATGATTATTGTTTTATGCTAAAAAAAATTATAGTTGGGGTCAAGCCCACTATTTAACTAATCCAAAGCTCGAATTTGAATCTTGGAAAAAAATTATGAACACTAAAATAAAATAGAAATTTAACGGAATATTAGAAAATATAAATATTAACTAAATGCTAACATTCTTTACAACATTCATACATTCGGTTAAGTGTTAAATTACTGGTCTAGTGTCTGGTTGTTAAGTTCGTCCAATAATTATAATTGATTTTGAACCACCAATAAAGCAATATTAGAGTTCTAAAACTTTTTTTTTAATTCAATGATTTGAGTCTCGAGCCCTCGAATACCTTGATCCTCAAATCTCCTTGATAATTTGAGGTATTCAAGGCTGTAATCCCTAAATAAAATATTATCTTGTGGCTATTTATTAACTTTATGAACTAAAATTCCTTAGAAAATGTTTTATTACACAGTTGACTGCAATATTTAATTCTTAGTTAATACATAACGTTATTATCACAACATGAAACTTAACTAGCCCCATTATTTCATATGAATATTAATTGTAATGGACATAACTCACAATGGAAATTAATGAACATAAATTGAAATTTTATCTTTCATTATTTTTATTTGCGAGTCTTTGTAATTGTCAAAACCATAATTTTTATTCGTAGCAAAGTCGAAGTTAATATTTTTTTTAAGCTTCGCACACCCATAATATTTGTCAATTTCATTAGTTATTAATTTAGCGTTAACCTCTGACTGTAACTTGAATACATTAACACTACTTACATTGTTTGTTTACAGTATTACTTTCTCTATAGCATTAAGAAATCAAAAGTTCATTGCCACAATAACAAAAGTATGCACCATCCTTATCTTGAGCTAGTTCTATCCAGTCCACCTCACTACACCCTTTCACTATCTTGAACTATCTCTATCAGTCCACCTCATCCTTACTTGACTATCCAGTCCACACCTCACTACACCCTTTCACTATCTTGAACTATCTCTATCCAGTCCACCTCACCCCACTGTAATCTACGAGACTTGATTATCCCAACAATTTTGTATGATCAGTAAAGTGTATGAACTCATCATTATGTAACCTCCTCCCACTCCCCAGTAGTCTCACCCCTCTTTGGCCCAAATCTCTTCCTTGCACCTTGGTTTCAATCACCCTAAATGTTTTTCGTGATGTAAGGTAAGAGACCACGTTTCCCACTCAGAAAGAACAACCATTAAAACTATTTTTTTTATATTGTCAGTTTTATGTTCTTGGACAGCAGGCGAGATGTTAACAATGTACTGACCGAGTGACAGCATGCATTTCCGGGCTGTATTGTTTTCCTATTTTCCAATCTAATATTGTTATTGCTAGTTAAAATTGTTCCTAAATATTTGAATTATTTAACCCTATCAAATGATATGTTGCTCGAAGTAATCTCTAAATTATCAACCCCATTCAGTGTTCTTTCTGTGTTTACATAGTTAATCTTTTCAACATTCACTTCTAAACCTATTTCTTTACTAGCCTATAGTAAATAAGTTAATAATTCATAGGAAAGATTTGTACTTATTAAAGTGTTCATAATGAAAGAGGAACACAGTTCACACTTTACACTGTTGCCACTATTATATTAAATGTGCTGTGTCTGTACAGGCCCCTCAAGGAGTCAAGAAGAAATGCTACGCACTTACACAGCATGGGGCCCTGACCTAGTCCCCAGCGCTCCCCTGCACGCCCGCGCACTCTTTGCCCTGGCCTGGTTCCACGCTGTGGTTCAAGAGCGCCGAACATTTGTACCCCAAGGCTGGGCCAAGTTTTACGAGTTCAGCGATGCAGACCTCCGAGTGTCCATGGATATCCTGGGTCAGTTGTTCCGCGCAGGACCTGCCAGAGTCCCTTGGGAGTTTGTGCATGGCCTGTACGAGGGGGCCATCTATGGTGGACATGTCGACAACCTGCATGACCTTCATGTGATTGGGTCTTACCTGCGAGAGTTCTTCAACCCTGCAGTTCTGGAGCAAGGCAGTCAACCTCTGAGCTTGAGCTTCCATATTCCATCCTCCGCCAGCTACAAGGTGCAGTTACTTGCTGTTCTACCTCCTAGTCCTCATTTAGCACTCTTACCAGCCTCTGGCCAGGTCATCTTCCTCTATCACTCCACCATCTTCCTCTCTCTCCTAGTAGATTTCTCTCATGTACTGGATAACTAAGATGCTACCAGCCAAAGTACGATATCAAATGTTCAACTATTTGTACCCCCAGGACTACATCAGCACCATACAGCAACTCTCAGACACCGACAAGCCAGAGTACTTTGGGCTGCCAGCCAATGTCGAGCGCTCGTTACAAAGAACAACTAGTCGGGAAGTCATCAGCCAGCTCAACAGTAACTATTATCAGTCAAGTTATTAGCTCTCTTGAGAAATGCGTGATGTGATATCCTTATTAACATTTAAAAAAAAAATTACAAATTAATGTTATGGTAAATCTACTTTTACAGCACTAACTAGGCCTGTGGAGGGCGTCACCAAGTTTGACAGAGAGGAGTGGCAACTGCGGCTGGCTCCCGTTCTGAACCTTTGGAAAAAATTGAATCAGGTGAATTTTAAATATATATTCACTTTTTGAGGTACGTTTTGCTATGTATGGAAGAAGATACAGGAGAGGAGAGAGATGAAAACACATAAAAGTAAACAAACACAATTCAGCTTTTGCAATAATAATAATATGAACACAGTTCACACTTAACACTGCTGCCACTGGACAAAGAGATAGTGGCTGCCTCTTTAAGAACATTGATTGCTACAGCTCAATCCCTGGACCTAAGTTTTATTATATCGGAGCTCATCAGGAGGGAGTGTGGCAATGTACCTTCTTCCATTCAATATAACACAATATAATGGTGGCCCATTCTAAACAGTTGCGCTAGTGTTTGATTAAAGTGTTCAAAGTAATTGCTCTTTTGTTTCAGAGCTCAGATCTAATACAACTCAAGATCCCCGACTTGGTGGAGAGCTCTGGGGCAAAAGGGCCCCTACCGGTGCCAGCATTCGTGTCAAAGGAGTTTCAAGGGGCGTTACAACTTGTCCAGCACTTGCACAAGTGTCTAGCGGCCATAAGCAAGGTGATACGAGGTAGCCATCTTCCCAGTGGAGATACTCTACTAGCGGCTGAGAGGCTCATGAGTCAACAGGTGACACTAATATATATATAGTTGTGACTACAATCTTCAGAAAGGTGATACAAGGTAGCAGGTGGCCATTATTTGCGGGGATGATAGGGAACATGTACTAGACACTAACCAAGGTTTCCATCCTGGCACAGGACCTCGCTTGGTTCTTTATACCATTATTACCTTGACTCTCATTTGACTGGATAATATAAACCACTATTTAATATCACCTCATAATGCTGTTATACACAAGTCTAGGCAAGCCTTGCTCGTCATGGTATGTTATGACGTGCACTCTTTGTAAAAATATGTCAAGGGGTTAAAGACTTGTATTATGAATTATCATTGTTATTTTATCATTATAATTGTCATTTTAATCACAGATATCACTACACATCCAGGTAATAAACATGTGTACTAATTACTAATGCGTTAGGTATGGGAAAGGTTGAATTTTATATGAAGTATACATGCATTTGCATGGAGTTAGAGTGGAAAACCATTTAGGAGGAAAAACCCTTCAATGCAGCAAACGGGATTTGACCATCAAAACGGGTATCATAACATTATTATAACTATTATTGTTCCAGATGAAAGAAAATAAAACAATGCCGAGCATAAAACTCAATTGAAGGGCTTGCCTGTGGGAGATTTGAACAAACAATAAATATATATTGAAAGAACATTCTCATGTTTAGTTAACTTTATATTTGTCATATTCCTTCCCTGGAGAGACAGGTGATAATTCTTGTTAATGAAACAGACCCCGGAGCAGTGGATGAGGCATTGGGAGGGCCCCACAGAGCCCCTGCCCTATCTACGCAGTGTGGTATCCCGAGCGCTTGCCGTACAGCGGTGGAACGCTAACGTGTCACAAGGAGTGCTCCTGAAACTGTCCCTGGACCTTGCAGACTTGTTCCATCCTGACACCTTCTTGTGTGCGCTCAAACAGCAGACTGCCAGGTCAGACCATAACCTGGGTGTTATAGTTAGTCTACAGCAGACTGCCAGGTCAGACCATAACCTGGGTGTGAGAGTTAGTCTACAGCAGACTGTCAGGTCAGACCATAACCTGGGTGTGAGAGTTAGTCTACAGCAGACTGCCAGGTCAGACCATAACCTGGGTGTGAGAGTTAGTCTACAGCAGACTGCCAGGTCAGACCATAACCTGGGTGTGAGAGTTAGTCTACAGCAGACTGCCAGGTCAGACCATAACCTGGGTGTTATAGTTAGTCTACAGCAGACTGCCAGGTCAGACCATAACCTGGGTGTGAAAGTTAGTCTACAGCGGACTGTCAGGTCAGACAATAACCTGGATGTTAGAGTTAGTCTACAGCAGACTGCCAGGTCAGACCATAGCCTGGGTGTGAGAGTTAGTCTACAACAGACTGTCAGGTCAGATCATAACCTGGGTGTGAGAGTTAGTCTACAGCAGACTGCCAGGTCAGACCATAGCCTGGATGTTAGAGTTAGTCTACAGCAGACTGTCAGGTCAGATCATAGCCTGGGTGTGAGAGTTAGTCTACAGCAGACTGTCAGGTCAGACCATAGCCTGGGTGTGAGAGTTAGTCTACAGCAGACTGTCAGGTCAGACCATAACCTGGATGTTAGAGTTAGTCTACAGCAGACTGTCAGGTCAGACCATAGCCTGGATGTTAGAGTTAGTCTACAGCAGACTGTCAGGTCAGACCATAGCCTGGGTGTGAGAGTTAGTCTACAGCAGACTGCCAGGTCAGACCATAACCTGGGTGTTATAGTTAGTCTACAGCAGACTGCCAGGTCAGACCATAGCCTGGATGTTAGAGTTAGTCTACAGCAGACTGTCAGGTCAGATCATAACCTGGGTGTGAGAGTTAGTCTACAGCAGACTGTCAGGTCAGATCATATCCTGGGTGTGAGAGTTAGTCTACAGCAGACTGTCAGGTCAGATCATATCCTGGGTGTGAGAGTTAGTCTACAGCAGACTGTCAGGTCAGACCATAACCTGGATGTTAGAGTTAGTCTACAGCAGACTGTCAGGTCAGACCATAGCCTGGATGTTAGAGTTAGTCTACAGCAGACTGTCAGGTCAGACCATAGCCTGGGTGTGAGAGTTAGTCTACAGCAGACTGCCAGGTCAGACCATAACCTGGGTGTTATAGTTAGTCTACAGCAGACTGCCAGGTCAGACCATAGCCTGGATGTTAGAGTTAGTCTACAGCAGACTGTCAGGTCAGATCATAACCTGGGTGTGAGAGTTAGTCTACAGCAGATTGCCAGGTCAGATCATAACCTGGTGTGGGAGTTAGTCTACAGCAGACTGCCAGGTCAGACCATAACCTGGGTGTGAGAGTTAGTCTACAGCAGACTGCCAGGTCAGACCATAACCTGGGTGTGAGAGTTAGTCTACAGCAGACTGCCAGGTCAGACCATAACCTGGGTGTTAGAGTTAGTCTACAGCAGACTGTCAGGTCAGATCATATCCTGGGTGTGAGAGTTAGTCTACAGCAGACTGCCAGGTCAGACCATAACCTGGGTGTGAAAGTTAGTCTACAGCAGACAGTCAGGTCAGACCATAACCTGGGTGTGAGAGTTAGTCTACAGCAGACTGTCAGGTCAGATCATAACCTGGGTGTGAGAGTTAGTCTACAGCAGACTGTCAGGTCAGATCATATCCTGGGTGTGAGAGTTAGTCTACAGCAGACTGTCAGGTCAGATCATAACCTGGGTGTGAGAGTTAGTCTACAGCAGACTGTCAGGTCAGACCATAACCTGGGTGTGAGAGTTAGTCTACAGCAGACTGTCAGGTCAGACCATAACCTGGGTGTGAAAGTTAGTCTACAGCAGACTGTCAGGTCAGACCATAACCTGGGTGTGAGAGTTAGTCTACAGCAGACTGCCAGGTCAGACCATAACCTGGGTGTGAGAGTTAGTCTACAGCAGACTGCCAGGTCAGACCATAACCTGGGTGTTATAGTTAGTCTACAGCAGACTGCCAGGTCAGACCATAACCTGGGTGTGAGAGTTAGTCTACAGCAGACTGCCAGGTCAGACCATAACCTGGGTGTTATAGTTAGTCTACAGCAGACTGCCAGGTCAGACCATAACCTGGGTGTGAAAGTTAGTCTACAGCAGACTGTCAGGTCAGACCATAACCTGGGTGTGAGAGTTAGTCTACAGCAGACTGCCAGGTCAGACCATAACCTGGGTGTGAGAGTTAGTCTACAGCAGACTGTCAGGTCAGACCATAGCCTGGGTGTGAGAGTTAGTCTACAGCAGACTGCCAGGTCAGACCATAACCTGGGTGTGAAAGTTAGTCTACAGCAGACTGTCAGGTCAGACCATAACCTGGGTGTGAGAGTTAGTCTACAGCAGACTGCCAGGTCAGACCATAACCTGGGTGTGAGAGTTAGTCTACAGCAGACTGCCAGGTCAGACCATAACCTGGGTGTGAGAGTTAGTCTACAGCAGACTGTCAGGTCAGACCATAGCCTGGGTGTGAGAGTTAGTCTACAGCAGACTGCCAGGTCAGACCATAGCCTGGGTGTGAGAGTTAGTCTACAGCAGACTGTCAGGTCAGATCATAACCTATTGAAGGTAGAGGAAGTGTAGCCACATGTGAATGGAAGGAGAGTGTAAAACCACCTTAAGTACACCCAACCATGATTTGAACCTCTATAACTTAGTCATTGGGAGTCCAGTCTATGGTGAGTGTGATACCTGAGACTATTTTGCCACTGAAGTGGGTATGTCATATAGAATTTGTTGCCTATCCTGCTTCGAGCCACAGACATGAACAGGAAGCCTGATTCTCATCTCTCTATATTATTATTTGCCTTGTCTTGTTCTTTTTGTTAATTCACTTTTCTATTTTTCCATACTTTCTTTTCAATTAATTACAAAATGTTCACACATTTCAGTAGCTTTCATTGACTCACAGTTTTTCCCCGACATATTGTCGAGTGTTTGTCTTGTTCCAGGGAGTACACCATTCCACTGGACGAGTTAGGTCTAACCTGTAGCTGGACCAAGAATGGAATGCCTGCAGCGCGTTTGCCTGTTACCTTGGCGGGCCTGCAGCTAGAAGGGGCCACTTTCAACGGTCTGCGCCTCACGCCCAACACAACAGACACTCCGAGTGTCTGCGCGGCACCAGGATGTACCATTGCTTGGATGCCAAAGGTCGGTATATTCCAACATCAAGTTGTGAAACATACAGTATTTTCTCTTAGAGATACCAGAGGATATAACATTCCCCAGTTTCACGTTGTTACCTTGGTTTTATTATTAATATGCTCATATTTACACTTATCCCTGTCCACTGCAACTATTTTCAAGTCTGGGTAGTAATTCAGATTTATATCTTGGACTATCTGGTTGATGTACGATACTGGAGTCTTGGTCATCCTCTGGCATTCCTTTCAGGTGTTTTACCTTCTATGGCATTTGCTAAGAATGGACTTTGTCCATAAAGATGTCCAATCCATCAATTTCTTCTTTATTTTATTTAAAAATAATATACAAACTGTATGATTTTTTTAAATATATGTTAGTTATGGTTGTATCTTGAAGAAAATCAGGTTTCATTCTGATGGAACTTATCAAGTAGGTTGTGTGTAACGCACAACACAACTTTCGAAAAGAGGAAATCGAAAGAAACAACACAGAAATTGGTAAATAACAATAGGATATGTAGATTGAACCATTAACTTTCACAGGAATTGAACGAATTGGCAGTGAATATATTATATATAATCCTTTTAAGGGAAACTTCTTATTTGCTATAAGAAATATAAAGTCATTTTTTGCTATTGTGTGTCTTTATATTCAGTTAGGTACGTAGTAAATTAATGTGCTTAAGTCTGGTTGTTGGGTTAAACCACTGGTAAGCATAATAATGACTATAAAAATATTCATATTCAAAATTTTGAATGCTTTATATATTGTGAAGCATTTAAACTAGTGAGTAGCAAGACGTGGTGCTCATAAATGAATTAAATATGTGGTGCTGTAGGAGAATAGAGAGGATAAAGGTAATTAGTGGTCTAATGAAGTAGTTACAAGAAGAGTAGATTAAAATAGAAGCATTCTGCAGGTGATTCTATGAAGAAAGGTCATCTGATAAGGTCACATGAGAAGTAATGGCTTATTGAATGACTCATACTTGGACAAGGCAACAGACTTGTCAAAAGAAAGAACACCTAATAATAGTAGTAATAATAAAATTTGAATTTTTTTTTTAAATCTCAACTCTTAGATTAGTTCTATCCTCGAATTTGTAGACCTAATCTCCTAAAATCACTCAAAGACAACTTCCTTATCTTTCTTGTTGAAAATTGTCTCTTGTTTGTGCAGGGCGGTGTCCCGGTGTACCACCCTGATGAAATGATATCCCTGCCTGTGTACTTCACTGCCGCCAGAGAGCACGTGTTGGTTAACCTGGATGTACCATGTGCAGGCAACCAGGACAAGTGGGTTCAGACTGGGACTGCATTCTTCCTGCACGCTTAGTCTCAACTGTTCACCAACTGCACCGGAGTGTTGAAATGTATTCATGGTTGTATTTACAAGCTACACCTTTTTGCTATCGTATCTTAACATCCTCAATGCCAATGTGTTAGGTATGAGGAAGGTTCAATTTAAAGGAAGTGGTAAACCATTTAGAGAAAACCACCCTCAGTACACCCAACTGGTATTTGAACCCTGATCTATCTGTCATTAGCAGTCCAGTCTATCGCGAGAGTGACGTGTCTGACCATTCGACCACCAAAGAGGGATTGCTACCATATTATTACTGTTACACTCACATATCAAAGTTTAATTATTTTTTTATAGTTGCAAATATTGAGAGTGGCACATTAGTTTCTACATATTGTGTTTAGAATGTTGTTTAGTGGCTTTCACAATTAGAGTGATTTGGGCCAAATTATAAAATGTAAGTGCCTTTATTCTAGTCATGTTTCCAAGAGAAACTCTTTTACCATTTTAAAATTTTGTTTTGTTTTTGTAAATGCACTTAGTCAAATATAATGTATTCCTCATATTTGTGTAGAAAGTGATAGTTTATAAAAGACCACACATATTAGTGTGTGGATTGTTAGCAGATATCTAGTCTTTTCAATATAAAATCCATCCAAATTGTGATAAATGGTTGGTTCTAGTCATAAGCTCAGATATAAACTAGTCCTGGTGAGCAGTGCACAGGGAGCATGTAGGGGTGGATATGGGGTAATAGAGGAGTTTTATTTGTATGAGACAAGTCTCGCTACTTCCACAGAGCATCAATATTCACACATCTCTTCTATGCTGTCCTTTTACACACAATAAACTAAACTGCAGGTCAGACAAAGTGACGAACATCGATGGTCAATGATTTTCATCCATCATTATCAACATCAACAGTTTCTAACCTGTGGTCAGAGTCCGTTTAGTAAAATGCTGCCCTCGACTCATTATATCTTCTCTGCTGTCCTCTTTCGCCTCAACCACACTACCCAGATACTTCACACTCTTTAGTTCTTTCAAATCTACTCCATCCAGTTCTATCACCTTTCTTGGCCTTGTTCTCTGCCTTGTCATCACCATCATTTCACTTTACACCATACTAAATAATTCATTCCACACTTTTCCAGCTCCTCATTCCATTCCTGCAGCTGTTCCTGTACTTCCTCTTCCCCCCGATACTATCAAGTCGTCTGTAAACATCATTCCTTTCATTTTCTCCTCCCCCGGTTTCCCTAAACTTTATTCATCATCATTTCCATCACCAATACAAAGAGTAATCACTCTTTTGTATTAACATCTGATATAGGTACTGATATATTTATATGTTAATTATAAAATAGTTTTTTTATTTGATGTATATTTATGAAAATGATCTGTTTGAATTAATATTGAAGTTTCACCGTCATTAATTACAAATAGCTGTCACATCAATGGATTTGAAATAAAATCACTTATGGTATATTTTTTGTTCTATAACATTGATGTTTTGAGACAATGTTAATTTCTTATCGATGTTGATCATCAATGTTTTTTTACTTGATGGCCACCCCTTTCACAATCCCAGTCACCGCTCTCCAAAAGGACGGTCAACGACCTCTGACTTGTCCGCACATTGCACATGATGTTAAGGTTCATGTGTTACTAGCTGTACTTAGTAATTTAAAGAAAGATTCCATCCAAATTGTGATATATGGTTAGTTGTTATCTTGTAAGCTCGATTATAAAGTATCAAGTCATTAAAAAACCCATCTAAAGTGTGACACATAAGGAATTACCTTGACAATATAAAACTGACACAGTGATATGTTATTTATTGCACTATTTTCTTGTAATGTTATACATCTAATACGTCAAATAAATATACCTTAAAATATTTACATGTGACATTTATTTATCATATTTAAATTATGAGTTGATATGAATTAAAAATAATATATTAACATTGTGTTATATTTGGAAGACATTACAGGGAAGGTGGTTAGAAACATATAAAAGGAAATGAACACAATATGGTTTTTACAATTTTCACACTTTACACTGCTCCCATTGGACAAAGAGGTGATGGCTACCTCTTGAAGAAAATGGATTGTAAGTACCCAATCCCCCGACCTAGGTTTCATTCTATCAGGACTCATCAGGAGGGAGTGTGTAACATGCAACACAACTTCCTAAAAGAGAAAACACAAAAGGAGAAAAAAGGAAACACAAAAGGGAGGAAAAGGACACTTAGATAGGAACTTAAGTAAAAGGAAAAATATAAAGTAGGGCAAGGAGCACAAGGGAGGATGCATCCGGCGTGCTTTATAAACCATTTTGTCTGTATCAGAGAAGACTTTAGATGAAACCTGACCATATGATTAAAGTTGTTCTGGCCACTGAAATGTGGCTGTCCCACATTGCTGGCATTTATTAATAGAGACTGCATGCCTTGACAATGGTGCTCTGCCCCAAAATGGAATGGAAGAGAAGTGTTTACAGGTAGTGCATATGTCACAAAGGAAACACTCAAAGCATACTTCTCTTCTCACGCTGGGGCTACAGGATGGCAAACTCAAGTTGTTTGGTAGGGAAGGTGGCACAATCAAGCAGTCACATACCATACTAAAAAGTGGAAAAGGTATCCATCAAAACATTTGGTGGGGCTTATGTTGCGATTTTGTTTTGAGGAGGGATGCTCAATTCATAGGCATTGAGTTGATTCTCTGGGTTGTTTTATATCAAGAGGTCTTTCCTTGATCCAGACAAAAAAATCTAGTGCATTGAATAGGATCTTGGGTATATCAATTAAACGATTCGTAAAACAATAAGTTGCTTTAACCATATTTCAGATAAAATGGATGTAATCTGGACCGGTATAAAGCCGCAGTGCAAAAAAAGTGTGTGTGTGTGTGTGTGTGTGTGTATGTATATATATAATGGCATAGGCATATATTTTTTTGAAAAGGGAAGAAAAAGAGTTTGAGTCCATTAAGTATCAGTAGCCTCTATTTTCCTTTTATGTTTAATTTAATCAACTGGTGATAATTAATTAGGCATATTAGTGTTATTAGTAATGGTAGTAGTAATTCATTTGCATGTATTTTGTTTGGGACCATTTTTCTCTGCCACACCCCATTGACCTAGTGGACGCTCCGCTTTAGGGATTGATTTCGTTTTCTCTGTCTTTAGGTGTTGTCCTTGTGATGGATATGTGACAGTCCCTTCCTTATCTATGCTCTCATCTCACCATTATTTATGAACCCAATATTTGAGTTATTATGAATAAACGAAACATGTAGCCAATGTAGACCATATGAAAGGAATAAGTATAGAAACACCACTCTAATGTTGGCAAGGAGAACCCATTGATCTCTATAATATAACTGAATGGACATACACAAACACATTGCCAAGGACTAAAGCGTGACGCTCAAGTTTATCGTCTGCTACACTGTGGGGCGACAGATTTAACGGTTTTATTCAATGTTCTTGTGCAAAAACATGTCTCTGATGAATAAGTGTTTTTGTTTGAAAATAGTGAAGTATTATACCACACTATCCTGAAGAAACATTTATATTAAAGGATATAAAATTCAGTTCTACAGGTAATACTGTACAGATATGAATAAAATCTTTTAACATATTTAAATACCGTATGTAGTTATCATCAATGTTGTTTACAGTCTGCCAAGACTACACTTATATTTAAAGTTGGTTATTAGCTTGTATATTGGTTCAGAAACCTTATTATATTGAAAGTTCTATAAATATAATGAATAAGGTATCTTAAAACTTGATTACATTTAGTTGAATGACAAACTTTGTGATGTTGCCATACGTTCAAACTATCACTTGGGTTATAGGCTTGTAGAAAGTAATATAATATTAACATTTTTTTAAAAAAGTTGACCCATATTTTGTATATTGCCTTCAGAAACCATTTTATGTTGAAAGTTTGATAACTATAATGAAATGAGTTAGCTAAAAACTGTATTACATTTTTTTGAATGACATACTTTGTGTAAAAGTCTTATGTTCAAATGATAATTTAGGTTATAGGCTTGTAGGAAGTAGTATCTACTAAACCCTGAATTTAGTAAGAACTAAGAATCACAATCTGTAAGGGTTTATTTCGTGCCAGAATACTATCATATATATTTATTGGTAGGATATACGTCCATTTAGAACAGAAGTAAAAATTTCCTTCTGGAAGGTCTTTTATCCTAGCTAAACACAACTATAGTGTAAGATTCTGGTACGAAATAAAGCCTTACAATCTATCTTCCTTCAAGCATCATCGTATATATTAGGCTACATCAACTTATTCAAAGGAAAAAACTAACCAGTTTCGAACTTTGTTATGCTCTTCAAAGTTTTTACCAACATATTTATTTCATTTAACTAATCACACATTGATGTATCTAATATATTCATTCAAATTATTGAACGATGTCAAAATTCCACATTACCTTGTATGGGTGTAGGGAAGAAAGAGATACCCGAAAGTTTTTTCTCTCTCAGACAATGTTATGCAGCCGACAGCACGAAAATTTCAGCCGCATATGTCCATTCAGTTAAAATTATAGAGATCAAGGGGAGAACCACATCGCTAGTGCTCGTGGGGTTAGAATCTGGGTTAGTGCAGCAAACTAATAAATTCGAAACGAGACATTACACTTGGAACACAAAACATTTTATAATGCGGATGGTTAATTAATCAATTCGTAAAATCAAATTCAATCAAATGTAACTTGATCTATATTTTATAAATAAACCACATGATGAAATGTAAAATCTAGCAAACCCCTTCTTTAAAATAAACGAAAAATTGCTAACAAAACAGTAATGGCGAATTTTACATAGATTCACACTTCCTTTTCTCTGGACTTCACGTCCACGCATGCGCATTCCTCTGTGACGTCATTGCAAGCTTCTCCTAGCGATAGTGTCCCAAACTAGTTTATGGGATCAGATAGTTCTATAAGAGTGTCCACCCCATGGTATAGACAGGGGTGGCCCAAGGTAAATTTTGCGGCCAGAAGGGATTGCTTTTTGGCGCCTCCTTACTTAACGGGGGACAATAGGATAGTATGAAAATAATCCCCAAAACCAACAACTCTAAACATAACGTAGCATGAGCAATTGAGCACGATAGAGGGAAAAATTCGATGAGGACCATTCCAAATAACTTCTAAGGGCATCCAATTTAAAAAATTTGTTGGTGGAAGACCACTTCAAATAGCTCCAAGTGGTGTCTAAATTTTGAAAAAGAAATCAAGTGAAGTGCATTCTAAATAGCTTTTAGGGCATTCCGAATTTCAAAAAAGTTTAAATATTGGCATTTGCGCTAAAAATCTTTTCTTGAAACGTAGCTATGAGACTATTGTGGAGTAATTTCATTTTGGCTTTAAATCCTTTGCGGATAAACATATCTCTGAAACTTAAATTTAAATATTATTGATTTACTTGCCACTTGGCGGTGTATTGTTTAATTATACTTGTTAAATGGACTCTTGATATCTTGCTTGTTTTTTTATTGCACCCAGATGGCGCTGTTTAGCCACAATTAATCTTCCTAGAAATTGGTTTTCTGGCCGCTAGAGTTTGTTAGCGTGTCGTTTATTAATGCCCCACGAGATGGATAGGCATATTGAATGCTTATTTAATATTAATTTCTTTCTATGTGAGGTCACTTTAAATTCTTTGAATGTGTTACTTTTCCTAATAAAATTAAATCGACAGATTAGAGGCCGTATGTAATTTTTCTGTTGTCAAGTAATTGTAAATAACAAGAGTTAGTTCGCCTGTCATTAGATGACGCTATTAGTATTTTGCCACATTTAATAATTATACTCTAGTTTTTTTTTCTATATTTTGCTTATTGTGATAACTATTTGTAGACTCACTTAGAAGGACTTCTGGCTTTACCTATGCGTTGTAACGTTTTAATAGCTAATGTAACTGAAAGAGTAAAAAGTTCACTCTATCCTTGGCATAAAGCCTATAATTATAGCTTAGTCCGAACTCTACTCAAGCTTTTGTACTTAATTATTGTTCTCTTTATATCTAGTAAAAATGTTATCTCTTATTATCCTCTGTCTCTTATTTCCTTTGGGGAGGTTTAGGGCTGGGGGTTACAGTTCTGTTGTAGCAGCTGATTACTAGCGTCTAGTTAAAAATTTATCTGTTAAATACTGTGTTAATATTAGTAAATTTATATTTAATTGTTTTAGGTTTATTATTATATTATTACTATTATTATTATTAAAACCGCGTCTTACTACCCTTTGGGTTGTACGCACTTACGCTAATATGTAATGGTAGGGTGATTGGGAGATGAAATGGTGGACCTACAGTTTAACACGGGATCCGAACCACGGTGGAGGCTGTTCTTATTTTTCATAGCCCTTTTGCTGCGTTAATCGGATACATCCGATCTTAACATTATAGCCATTGACTGCGGAAATCGACTTTACCCCACGACGTATAAACTTTATCTACCCTTGCTGCAACAGTCGGAAATAGACACCAGAGTGTTAGAACGCTGAATTTTTCATACTAGCATAGACGTGTGCCTCTGACATCTGGTTTTTAATTTCGAGAACTGTCAGTTACCAGCTGCTAAATCATAACAGTAGTAGCGCTTGCCTACTTCCGCATTTAATCACTTTTAGCACACGTGCAATATTTATGTGGTGGAAAACATTGTTGAGGAATTAATGGATTGCTATTTTATTTTCGTTCTTGACCTATTTCCTATCTTGAAATAATGCCTAGGACAAATATATGATTTTATAGACTACACTACACTGAGAAAAGCAGCAATGTATCACAAAATTATTTAAGTTGTGTTGATGTAACCTAACTTTCAAAAATTTTCTTTTTATTACATTTGGCCCATATTAGGCCTGTCAAATCCTTATTTAGCCATTAGTTTAACACTATTGTGGGTTGCAAGTAAAATAAATAATGGTTCTGATAGCAGAATAACATTGCATTTTGGTCAAATGTACATAAATAACATATGACGTATACAATTGTATCGATATAAAATATATATTATTATGCGATTTATAGATAACGTGGTGCTAAATTTCATATTTAAAATGCATTACTAGTTGAAAATCACATTATTTAATCATAATCATGATCATCACGCAAATTTTCAGATTTTGAATTTTTGACCTATAATTAGTATTTCTGAAGATTAGAAGTAAAAATTAAATACGCAGCAAAAGGGCTAGTTATTAAGGCATATAAAAATAGTTATTGCATGATTGTGTGGGACTACCTTTCATATCATCTTATACTACTAAATGTGAGTTTTGAACACCCAGTGGGCCTGATAAAAGGAGTCATTGTGACACCGCTGAGCTAGGTTATATGTTTAAAAAAAATTTCTTAGGTTATTTAAAGCTTAAGTGGGGCACCCACAAAAAATATAATTAACTATTATAATTATATAGTACTACCCGCTTCAGTGGTCCAATGGTCTAAGAGTTATTTCACATGATACTGTTTATGTCATACAAGTTTTCATCAATTGTATCAATATTGTGACTTGAACCAATATATTGTATAAAAATGTCAAAGTCTTATATCTTATAATAAATATAGCTCCTTACTCTCAACTTTAGAATGTTTTCTAAAATGATTAATCATATTTGTTAAGTTCTTGAGTTCTATTCGAGAACTTTTTTTTTTCTTTTTATCTTTCATGTAGAACACTGAATACCTTCAAAGTTTTAGGGTCGTATTATGTGTGAAGCCGTACCATATTCGTGCTGACACAATATTTAATTATTAAATTACTCCACCAACGAAATCAATACATCGGTGTTAATTTCACTCGCCATTATTACTTTGACTATCCACCACTGAGTTATTACAATAATAAGACAAACACAGAGGCTGCCGGACGACTGTTTGATTAGGAGTTAGGCGCGTAATTCTATAAATGTAATAATGGCTAGCACTTTCTGTGATGTAGGGCTGTTAATGATGACCCTCAGAACATATTCGCATTTCTCGGTGGACTATTTACATTGTGGTTTGTGGTATGTGGTATGTCTAACACCATGCTCCAAGATGTCGAGGTGTGTAGTGCCGCGCGCCTAACTCCTGTTTTACACCCATGCTTGAACAGTTGGGCTCTCCCGGCGCTGTACGCTGAGGCTTTGAACACAATTTAATGGTACTAGCATAGTTTTCCGAATGTAGGTTTATAAGGATTTTGCATTACTTTTGGTTCAAACAAGCTATATGTGCATTTTGGATTATAAGTTTCTGAACACCTGTATGTATACAGTCCACTTTTATTTCAATTGTTGATGGCTGCAATACTCAATATTTTATTTCTTTAGTTTCTAACCTGTCATCATCTTTCTTGCCACTCTTCTTGTTAAGCCACGTCTAAATACTCCATATTCGTAAACCGTCCCTACTACCAGAATTCTCCTAGTATAAGCTTGCTATCTTATAGGATAAATGGAGGGTACAATGAAACACGAAACACGAATCCAAGTTTGAATAATTTCACAAATTTAGAATTGTAACCACATGGTCTAAATTGGGATGCGTGTTTGTATAATCTTGTAGTGTTCTGGACTATGAATGACAAAACGAGTATTGCATGGTGTTATTGTACCGTGGCTACAAACTATCTTCGCCACCAACTTCCGCCACCTAAAAAAGCTGTATACACACTTACCCCCATTTTAACAGGAAATCAGCGCCTTGTATGGATCCTCCACGCATTATGATTAGCTAGTAAACAAATAGAATAGAGGCGCTGACCACATAAACAAAGTGTTAGCATTCCAGAGGGGGAAACAAGGCCAGGCGGCAGAATAAAGAGTGGTGTGTCCTGGGGCTGACTTGTCACCATCAAGTCTAGGGGATCACTCTGCCCGTTTTGGGGGCTACGCTGGTTAGGACGCTGGCACATCAGTACTTGTATTTGAGGGCTGCCACTCGAGCCCATGGTACCGGGGTTTGGGAACCATGTAGGATCACCTAAAAGTCAGGCAGGCCATCGGCATCCCATCTGTAATAGACATAGTAGTAATGTACTCATAAAACCATAAAACCCAAGTCTAACATCAATCACGAACCCACACAATCATATATCCACTCACCCCCACATCCTCAGCTATAACACATACTGACAAGATCTAGGCCCACAGCACATAACGCAAAAGGGGGTGGAGACAGTATGAATGGATAAATGGGTGTTTTATTAAGTATTTTAATTTATTGTAGTAATTTAATATATTCTATTTATTAGGTAATATATTAAGATTTAATTTAATTTCACTAATAATGTAAGTGAGATAAAAATTAATTTATTATAAATTAATAATAATATGCAAAAATATCAACATCTATTTAGGAGAGTTCTCTAAATAATAACCTCATTGTTATCCATTGTAACCGACATTAATTATCGGAGTCAAAATTGTTATGGAAACTCGAAATTTATGTTCTAAAATGAAATCGAATGACAAGTTAAACAATCATTAGGGTATCATGTTGAGAGCTACGTTTTCTAAATCTATTCAGTCTCCCTTCAGGGGGTTATCACTACTAAGGAAGAAATCACAGTCAGCAACTAATTATTCATGCAATAATCCCAGTTTGGTTGGAAGGGATATTATCAATCCTTGTAACTTGACAATAGCAGTTAAGTATTTCAATTAACTACTCAGCTTGAGTAACTTGATGAAAGAGTGTATCAGCTTTGTTAGATTACACTAGTTGTGTAATTATTTACTATGTTTTCTGTTACAGACTGAGTGTAGCTAGGCCCTGTTTTAGTTAAACCATTTGCATTTCATCTGTCACTCCGTTTATTCATAGATTACTGCCAAATTTAAGCTTTTACATCTATTGAGAGACTAACGTCCTAAACCACGTGAACAACGTGTATGCTATGATTTGAAAAGTACCCTTTATCACTGATCCCCAACTTCACAATTCAACTTACTCTGGGAGACCTTGACCTTAAAACTAATCGTATGAATCCGTAGAGTAGGAAGGAGAGTAGGCGAGGGGTGCGCCATTGACTATCTACTCATTTTAAATTTGGTAGAAACACTGATCTCTCTTGCGTGCTCTATGGAATATCTGGGTGAGGTCAAAGTGTCCATACGATGAAAGAGAGAGTCACACACATTATATAATTGTATAGAATGAAAATATACATTTTAATACCATTTACATAAATGGTACTATATTATTTAAATTCCAGGAATTAAAGGCCTTGATATGGACAGCTATTGATTTGAAAACCATTAATCATCTGAGGGGTACAAGTGTTCGCATCTTCTAGATGATCGTTCTGTCGTGGTTCTATTTGCACATCCAAATGCCAGGATGCAAACCACATTGAACAATGCTATTCAGAAACTGGGTGCTACCGTTACTACTATTGTTGATCTCAACTGGGAAAGTAAGCAGTGTACAGAAGAACTCGGACGGTACATAAAAAATTGTTGGTATCTTCTTTACGCATTGCAAAATTAAATATCTACCATTTTTCTTTCATTCATTCATCTAAATTGTTTATGTGCTCTTTAATAATTGATTTATTCAATCAAACATAACCTATAATTCCTGTTAAACTTGAATGTTTATATTAACATTAAATAGAGTTTGATTACGTGTAGGCCACAAGGTCTACAACTGTAATTTTTTTAAAGTAATATTATTATTTTTATTATTATATACAAATTTGTGAATGGTAGTTATTCGTATCAAATGCTAATTTAAATATATTGTTTTTATAAGCCTTAATTAGGCTAACTAGTTGAAAACAATCATTGATTGAGTTAATCAACATATTTTATTGAGTCAATCAATATCAACTATTTTGGGATATTATTGATGATGATCACGCCTAGCTTTGTTTTTGACCAACTATAACATATTTCACACAAATAAAAGTCTTGTAAACATAAATTGCTACTATAAATCTAAAGGATAAAGTTCGTTTTGCTCTAGTATAGTAAATAAATACAAAGGTCAATTTACTAAGAAGGGATTTCCAACATTAGTAGGGAAAATGGTGTTTATATCATAAAACATTTTCCACATCATCTTTAATTTTTAACTTTTATAAGAGTTGCGTATAACTAACACAGTATTTTTTTTTTTAATTTTTTAAACATGTGGTTGTTTTAAGGTACTACACTAGTTTCACGTCTACAGTAGCCTACTTCCTCTATAAGAAAAAAACAAAAATATGTTATTATCATTATGGCAACAATGGCTGTTAACTAAAGTCAACGTCGGACGTATTTTAGTATATTTATAATTGTTATTCCCAGTGATCTATCTTAGTTTATATCAAATTACTACAATTTTCGATGTTAAAATAGGATGACCTAAAAGGTTTATGTTTCTGGGCATTAGTTTTCGGCACACTATAGTTCTACATTAAATCAAACTGGTGTAAAAAATATTCATTGTTATGTAATCTCTATTGGTTTTATGTTAATACTAGAGTTTTTTTAATAACCATTTTACTAGGTGTTGCGTACCTGTGGGGAATCACTGCCACTTGATATTTTCACGTATAATGATATCTGAATCAATAGTGATTAGTTAGCTTTAACATAATTATTTTGAAGGATACATCTCAACTTCAGATATTAGGATCAAAATCGAAACTTTTAACTAATTTAAATTATAAACAAGTTTTTTTAATATTAATGATTTATTATTATTATTATTATTAGCACCGCGTCTTACTACCCATTCGGGTTATACGCACTTACGCTAATGTGCAATGGTAGGGTGATTGTGAGATGAAATGGAGGACCTACAGTTTAACGTGGAATCCGAACCACGGTGGAGGCCTGGCATTCCTCACATTCACAAGTTGTGATTAATACACATCTTGTCAGAGGTGAAGGAAGGGTTTGGCAATCAGATAAATCTTTGCCGGGACCGAGGATTGAACCCCAGACCCTCAGCACAGAAGTCTGACACCTTACCCCTAGACCACCAGGTCACCATTAATTATTTATTTGAAAGCAAGATAGCTAGTGAAAAGGGAAATAACTAAAGTCCGTATATTTTTATTCGTGAAGCTACATTGATAACTTACACAGATTACAATAAAAAGTATAATACGTTATTCATGACATACATGATTTTTTTTACTATTATTATAATTAAAGAGAAATTAATTTAGGCTATTACATTTTATCTTAAAATATGTTATATCACAATTTTTTTTGTAAGCAATCCACGTCTTACTACCCGTTCAGGTTGTACACATATGTATTAATTATGATAATGTGGTAAGGATTAGGAAGGAGGAATTAAGAAAAAGTGTACTCACATTTGTGTGAAGAGAGAAGAGAAGAACATTTAGAATAAACAACCCTCAGTACACCCAACCATGATCAAACAACCCCGTCAACGGCAGTTCAGTATATTTAGAAAGTAACGTCTTATAGCATTCGATCACTGAAGTAGATTTTAAAAAATATACATTTCTTTGGTCCATAATATCCATAAAATAATTATATTTGTATAATGTTATGTATGCGAGTGCTAACTGAAGTCACATTATAACCGCTAATGTCATACGTTCTGTTCACGGCCGTTACATCTCAACACTGACGCTAAACTCGTTTATTTGTGTCAATGCGGCTACGCACTTCAGTTGTTTCTATGTTATTTACAATGCTTTCTGGCGCACAAGACTTGTATCATACATAATTATACTACATATAATAAATGTCAAATAAGTAAGGATTAATCTAATAAATGTTTACTCGTATTTGACAGGGTTAAGCATGACATTCTTAAATGTAATTAAGTTATAAGGCTCTTCCTAGCAGCACCACCTCATGGACTCAAACCATGGGCTTAAAAATATTACACACAGGGAATTTTGGACCACTTTCACGAATTAAAATCATTCGATTAAATGGGGACAGATTAAACAGGGGGATTATGTATGAGTATTTAAATATACCTCTTTTTAAAGCTAAAAAATATTTGTATAAGAAATATGTTACAACATAAATGACATGTACCGTACCAAAAATGATTTATTTATTCATTTTATTGATCGATTAAAAGGGTAGGATGGGTTATTTTATTACATTATTTATTTATTTAAGTTATAGTTTTTATAGTGAATTAAAATTAATCCTGGGAGAAATAATTTATTTCTTAGTAAGAAAACATCCTTAGACAAACTATGTACATTTCAAAGAGAAAAAATTAATATGTTTAATCGTAATTTAATTTGGTGGATAAAGAAAGAAAATAGCCCTGTCCCATGATTGAGTACCTACCACCAGACCGTTGATCTCTTTAATATATCTGAATGGACATCTGTGGCTGAAATTTTCGAGCTGTCGTCTTCATACTATTGTCTAAGAAAGAAGGAAACTTTAGGTATATCTTTCTCTCTTAAAACCATACAAGGCAATGTGGCATTTTGACATCGTTCATTAATTTGATTGAATATATGAGATACATCAATGTGTGATTAGTTAAATGAAATAAATATGTTAGTAAAAGCTTTGAAGAGCATATCAAAGTTCGAAAATGGTTAGTTTTTTCTTTGAATAAGTTGATGTAGTCTAATATATACGATGATTTTTGAAGGAAGCTCGCTTGTAAGGCTTTATTTCTTACCAGAATCCTACCCTATAGTTGTGTTTAGTTAGGATTAAATATCTTCCAGAAGGAAATTTTTACTTCCGTTTTAATGGACGTTTATCCTACAAAATATATATATGATAGTACTCTGGTACGAAATAAAGTCTAAGATAATGGAATTCTTACTAAATTCAGGGTTTTGTAGATACCGTACTTCCTACAAGCCTATAACCTAAATTATCATTTGAACGTAAGACTTCTACACAAAGTATGTCATTAAAAAAAATGTTATACAGTTTTTAGCTAACTTGTTTCATTATAGTTATCAAACTTACAACATAATATGTTTTCTGAAAGCATTATAGAAGATATGAGCCAACGTTTAAAAAAAATGGTAATATAATAATACTTTCTACAAGCCCAAGTGATAGGTTGAGTGTATGGCAACTACACAAAGTTTGTGATTCAAAAAATGTACATTATATTTATCGAACTTTCAGTATAATAGCCAATGGTTTCTGAAACCAATATACACGATAGTAGCCAACTTTAAATATAACGGTAGTTTTGGCAGACTGTAAACAACATTGGTGATAACTATATATTTAAAAAAGTATGTTAAAAATTTTATTCTTATTTGTACAGTATTACCTGTAAAACTGAATTGTATATCCTTTATAATAAATGTTTCTTCAGGAAAGTGTGATATAATACTTCACTATTTTCAAACAATAGCACTTTTATTAATCAGAGATATGTTTTCTCATAATAACATTGAAGGAAACTATTAAATCTGTCCCCCCACAGTGTAGCAAACGATAAACTTGAGCGTCACGCTTTAGTCCTTGGCAATGTGTATGTGTATTTCCATCCACTTATATTATAGAGATCACTGCACCATCCCCACATATTGTTTGATTGCAGATTCTTATCTCACCTAGCTGATCTAGTGTGTGTACAGTGCGAGTTTAATAGTAGTGTGGAGAAAATAGCAGATGACGCTAGTGTGCCAGTGTTATCTCTGGGTTGCTGTCTCCATAGCACGCTACAAGTGCTCACAGATCTCATGACGCTTCAAGAGCATTTTGGACGTTTAAAAGGCCTACGTGTCGGATGGGTGGGCCCTGCATGCCCATTACTCAACACCTACCTACTGCTATTGCCCCGATTCGGTGTGGATATGAACTTCTCGAGCTCTCCATGTGCAGAGCTTGGCAGTTCTCCCCGGTGTCTAGATGGTGCTTTCAAATACTGCAAACATCATAATACCGAGTTGAAGGAGTTCTATACAGTAGCTGAAGTCATTCGGGGGTTAGAAATTGTTTGTTTGATTTTTTTTTTTAATATTTAACTATAGCTATAGCTCGTTAAGGAAAACTGTTTATAGTCTACAAATAATGTGCAACCATTTGAGGCAGTTGTGATTTTTGTGAGCTATGAATCATCCACCACTTAGATACGTACGGAACTGATTATACACTACGACTATGTTCTGAGAAATATGTGCCCAAACAATAATTACAATAAGGTACACAAAGTCACTTCCCCACTGTATTCCATTCAATATGATTCTTATTAGATGCTGGAATGTGGTATGGCCGTTGTAAAGACCAAATTTAAGAATACTAAATTGATAAATTCCAGTACCAATTGGGAAAGTAGTTTTAGGGCGGTTTTCCAGTGCAACTTCACATTGCCAATATCCTTTTTAAGGTTGAAAGAATAAAATGGCGTCGCACCTGAAAAAGTATCCAATATTGAGTCTATGCGTGGTAAGAGTGTGAAGACATTTACACGGTGGAAATTTATACAAAAACGCAACACACCACAATCTTTTCGCACAAAAACTATTGGTAAGCAATACGGTAAATAGATGCACTAATTAACCCATCTGTCAGCATCCTCTGTACTTCTTTTTCTGCTTCCTCTTTGCGATGAATTGGCATCTAACGTGTATTAATGCAATGTTGTAATACTTTAGTCCAGCCGTAGTCTCCCTTCCGTTTTGACACTGCTGCACGGTTAGTATTTATACAGTTTTTAGCTTGCTCTAATTATATACCCGTGATGAGTGTTTACCCGCATCCATCCAGTCAAACTTTTCAGCCGCTGGTGTTTCTTCAGACGTCTAATAGCTCTGGAATGCGCTCGCAGCCAATTTCTATATAGCCCTTGTAGGATAAATCCGACAATTAGTGCTGCGGATAAAGCTACATCAAAGTTCAAATTCTTCTGATAAACTACTGCACGTACTCACTTTGATTTTCAAGGATGAGTTGCCTACCTAAATTTGCATCTTCTCCACTCCAAGGATTTGAAGTGGCGCAGAATTGCCTATGTCACTTTGGTGGACGAAGGCTGTAGGTTGTCAGAACCAACCCGCCTCCACACATCCTTCCTTAGAAAACACTTCCGATGCTCCCGTGTCAGTGAGACATGTAATCTGTGAGCCATTTAAGTGTCCCTTTACTCGCACTACAGAAGCGTCATATGCACATGCACCCTTTGCAAATACCCCAATTTAAGCTCGGCTGGATCTCTATAGTTGATCCATTCCGTTTTATCTTTCCACCTACCTTTAAATTGAATAAAGTTCCCGTCTAAAACGCTTCGGACACTCCCGGTTAATGTGGGCAGTTCATTCACATTAATAGAGATGGTGTTGTAATTTTCAGACCCTGTTTGAATTAGGGTCCTACCCTAACTTTTGGTGAAGTGGAAGTAAAACTATTTGTTTCAAAACGTAGATCTGAAGTTGATGCACGGGGTGGAGGGTGAACACTTTCTATTATGATACCTTTCTTGTCATTTGGTAGTGGTAAGAGGGTCTACTATGGCCACGGTCAGTTTTCCTACTTATAAACAAATGCCCTGTGGCTCTGCAACAGAATTGTCGTTTCTGACCCTTACTTCATAGGTCGGTCAAGCGGATGGGGTTGTTGATATTACCCTCCCTTCAAAGATATTGAGTTTGTAGTGGGAGGCATTGTCGGAGATAGGCTTCTTGTACTTGCTACTCAAATATATTTAAGAGCACGCTGGACAAAGACAGTCGATTGATCTGCCAACACGGCTTGTTACAGTGTCGATGGATATCTTCTTGCTGTTTCTTCAGCTACGTAGATCTTTACTAAGCCTCTAACGAACTAACGCAATAACGGCCCTTTCCCGCGTAACTCTACTGCTATCCAGAAATGCATGTTCTCCCAATGCCCTCAAATGTGCAGTGAAGTTATCGAAAGTCTTATTTGCTTCTTATTGTCGAGACCAGAACTTAACCTCTGTCCTCTCGTCATGTGGAGCAAAAACTGCTGCAAGAGCAATACTAAAAATACTCCAGTCACTCATACAGCTGGCGCCAACCACTGTAATCTCAAGTATTTAACACCGTCCAAACATAAAGGAAAAACAAACATGTTTTGAGCTTCCTTTAGCAGGCAGAACCCGTCAAATGTTGAAGACTCACGCCATATCCTAAAGTGAACTTGAAAAAAGGTATGTTTACATGTCGATTCAAAATTTTTAAGTCACACAAATAAGTAGTAGATAGTTTAATGTGTGGTTTAAAAAAAAATCACACCACCACCAATGTTACGGTTTAACTACTTATTATTTCAAGTACACTTCTTACACTATACACAAACTATAGCCATCAATAAAACTCACATACACACATTGCTTGACATGGTAATTCCCATGACCATGTACACTTACATTATTGGTTGTCCAAAAAAACTGAACTGCCGTTTCAACCAATGTAAAGAGAATAGAAAGGTAGTGTCACATGGAGGAATTTGATTATGTCATTGCTTACATCACCCAGTAGACAGCAGTTATATTTTAATAGGAAGACAGCCACACATACGTATGTTTTAAAATAAGTATAGTAATGACGTGAATTGGGCATTGTAGTGGATTTTAAATGTTTATTTATTATCAAATATGATCTGATTTTCAAAAACTTAGTTTGTCTTCTATATAGCCTTGTGTATGTAACACATTGGCCTGTGTGTTGAGTTACGTCACACGCTCAGCCAATCAGATGTCTTCCTCCATCTGGCGCTAACTTCTATTATATTAATGGTATTGGTTTCAAGTCATTAGTTTTCTATCCAATTAGTATTACCAAGGAAAAGCTTTAATCTATCAATTCATTGGGGAAAGTTCAGTTGATTATTTGGAAAATTGGAATGGTAAGAGCCCATTGGAAGACCTAGACGCAGATGGGAGGATAACCTTACAGTTTGGACCTGAAAGAGATAGGATGTAACGAGGTGGACTGGATATAGCTAGCTCAAGATAGGAATAAGTGGCGTATTTTTTAAGTACGACAATGAACTTTTGAGTTCCTAGTACCATGGAGTAAGTAAGAAACGACCTACAACTTTATTTTATTTATATAGATAAATATTCAGACAAATAAAAGGTGGCAGGAATGTTGTAGTAGAAAAAAAAAATATATGTGTATTTTTATGTATTAATGATGTCTGTAATTCTAAAACCAAGCACCCTTAAACTTTGTATACATACTTAGGGAAACTTAAATATAGGCAACTATGGCCTATTTTTACTTTTGAATATATTTCGAACCTGATGTCTTAAATCTTGATAACACGGGTTTGGATAGATTCTAAACCTAAGAACACTAGAAAGTTTACATTTGGTATGCATGCTTCAGTGGCGTATTCTCCGGGTATGCTAGTCTTGCGCCGCATACCCATAATGATATGAACTAGTTGTGTTTTCTAAATTCAATGTTGTTTGTGCTAACTGTGTGAATACTAATGTTTACATTGTTAGTAAATATAAATGTAATGAATTATCAATTTTAAAACTAATATTGGTTCATATTACAAGAATACTGTGTTTTGAATAAATCTTCTTCCAAAAGGTTCTACTTAACACAATAGGAAACTCAAGGCCCATGTCTTGAAAACCGCGAGGCAAGCTAGGGAAGCTATAATGACCTTGCATAATGTCTAGAGGGTTGCGACACATTCCTTTCCATTCGCCCACAAGTAATAGGCCAATGAATTCGGGTTTTTACACCCCAGGTCATGCTGTTCATGTGAAGCAAGTTAAGCATTGTGCCAACTATTGAAAAAATATCAAGATCACACTGTTTATTTATCAAACTAATTTAGTATAGTTTAAGTAAAATTACATAAAATGTATACAAAATTAATTGTAAAATAATAGTTAATATTGTCAATTTTGTGTGTAGCTGTAAACCTTTTGAATATTAGGGTTTAAGTCAGAAGCCTGGTATTAAAATGTAGCCTCTACATTCGACACATCTTCAATGCTAAATACTTTAGCTATACTTCAAATTATTTAAATTTCTATTAAAATTATTTGTGGTGTTTGGGAATCGGGGGAGGTCGAATACCTTGTTTGTCCATCTCCTCCTTGGGTGCACCACTGCTTACAGCAAAATATATGTGTAAATATAATTAGCAATAATTCAATTACGTAGCGATAGAGTATTAATAGTCCGAGATAATCTCCCCTATGTTAGTCAGAGTTTAAGCATCTGAATAGCTTCTGGAGCATAAATTATCAAGTTGGGAGACTCGTTTGTTTCCAACCAGCATTATGTAGATAGATTAGGCTTCAAGAAATAATTTTAATTGTAACGTGAGTTGGACAATCCACCTGATTCCCTCCCACCAAGATCTGATGGACGCTTGATCCATGTACCACTTCAATTTACTCTTATTATGATTGTTTTCTTTGAGTATTGCTAACTGTGTGCTGTTAATCACCCTAGGCTAATTGAATAGGATCTGTCTCTCTTATGCATTCAGAAATGTGCCCATACCACTCTTAGCCCAGATATTAATATTTACTTAAATTTCTAACCATGTAGATATTGCATTGATCTGGAGTGTGTTGTGTTTCGATGGTTCATTACAATTTGAGGACTATCTTTGTGGTCAGAGGTTCTGGCTACGCACCCAGAGGACCTGGGTTTGATTCCCAGTGCTTCCAGATTATCTGGGAAGCATTGGGTGTAGAACGGGCTAGACTCAGCCTCGTGTGGATAAATAAGGACTACTCAAATAAAGTAGTAGTAGCTCCGGTATAGAAAGCCGAGTTTGGTAGCCACTCGGTAGGTATAGCCTGAATGTGGGCTGACACCATGGAGTTACTTTTATTACATTTTGAGTGGATGGTAATCATCGCTATGGATAAATAAAAAAGAGAGAATGTGGGAATAGGTGGGGCCTCAAAATTTCCTAAGCTAGCATACGGTTAAGGGTAAATAATAAATGTTCGAGTACCACTGTTCTATAGGCACACATCTTCAAATATTTCCCTTGAAATAATCCCTTGACGTTCTTGAACAATGGTGGTTGAGGGTCCTTGTCCCCAAAATCTCCCATGCAATTTTTACAGTATACCTGTAATTTATCTCAGAATACGCCACTGACATGCTTAGGGAAACCTGATATCATGTACATATATTATTTTCTACCATGAACACTTATGAGCCTGATGGTTTCAGCTACGTATTTATCGGTTTATATGCTAAGAAAGTATCAAAACAATTGTTTACACTTATAATGTATTACTGAATACAATAGTGATTTGTTTTCTATCAAACCTTTTCACTAAGGAAATGTGTGTGCCTTGAGTGAAATAGAAATATTATAACAAGATCACTAACTTCTTCCGAGTAATGCCGGCCTGGCAGCTATTATAAAATGTAATTTATAAATGAGGGGTCTGTTTCATGATTCTAGAGCACACGTGATAGTTACAACCTCACACAATAATCAAACCCTGGCTATCACCGAGAAGGAAGTGGATATGCTGACCCCGAGTGGGTATTGCTGCACAGTTTACCACGGTCAGGAACTGAAGTCTGTGACTCTATATTCTATAGTGACAGGTGGGATAATCGGTTTGTGTCATTGTCTTGAGTAACGATTAACATCTATAATAAAACGCTTACCTTTACCTCAAATGCCCGATTCACGGTCGATTAACCATTATGTTAGATACACAATTAAGCTCGGATGAGAAATCACCTCAAAGTATTGCTATCTGCATTAATCCCTTAAAATCCACGAATTGGGGATCAGTTGAATAATTTGTTATGTTTCTAATTGTTATTGGCTTTCCGTAGCTTCCCGGAAAGTTAAAGTTGATATAACTTACTCTGCAGAATGCTTTTGACTACAGACTTATGGAACAGGTCTCTGTGTATTGATTAATATGTTAATGTGGAGTTCTTACAAACTATGAGGACCCTACGGATATGAACTTTGTATATTAAGACATATGCTTTCTGATGTTAGATTTGGCCAGACCTGGAACTTTAACATATGGGAAACGCTGTATAAAATTATAGAGTGTAAAAATATGTATGATAAGCTGGAGGTCAAATCTATCCCTTAGAAGAAGTCTGGACATTAAAAGCACTACCCTCTCCCTACTTTATTTTTGTACACGCCTATTCTAGTAAATATATGCTAAATTGTTAAATTAGTAAATTTATTGAATTACTATAGCTGTTAGACTTTGGAACTTGGGGAGAATGGGTAGTGTTTTATTATTATTTATAATATGAATATATATATATATATGTATGTATAAAGAACGGTTTTTTTTTTTTGCATATGTTTAGATCTTTAATGTTGAACTCGGTGGCCAACATGGTATGGATGGCTCAATCTATATTCACAAAATTAATGACTGAGTATATTCAAGAGATACCCATGCCAGACTTTGATGGCGAACGCCACAAACGCACAATGAAGAAAAATACTTGCTGACATACCTATGTACTTTAGTTTATTAAAGGTCTCCTTTAAACACGTTTGTGAAATATAATTTTGAAAATTGAATGCAACATTACCAAGGCCGTAGCCAGCCAATAATTTCAGGGGCGTGGGGGTTTGGTGGCTACATCCCCCAGTTGCCGGAGGCTTGAAAAATTTCTAAATGATAAACACCTCTAGAAGCTATCTGAAGTGTTTATTTATGGAAACATAACTGTCGAAGGCTATAAAAAATTATAAATATTAAACACCTCTAGAAGCTATCTGAAGTGTATTTTTGGCAACATAACCGCCTTACTGCGGAAAGCTAGGAAAAATTCTAAAAACTAAACACCTCCAGAAGCTATCTGAATTGTGTTTTATGGTAACATAACCCTTAGCTGCCGATGGCTAGGAAATATTCCAAATATTAAACACCTCTAGATGCTATCTGAAGTGTTTATTTATGGCAACATAGCCCTAACTGCAGAAGGCTAAAAAAATTTATAAATATTAAACACCTCTAGAAGCTCTCTGAAGTGCTTTTTATGGTAGCACCGCCCCCTAATTTGTACTTGTACCTTAATTTTGGATTGTTTGAATCATAAATAAAGCCATATATATTCTGTTCATAACATTTTGGGGGGGTTTAAATCACTAAACCACCTCCCTGACTACGGTCTTGAACATTACATAAATAAAACTATAACTAGTTATTTGTTTAATTTTAAGCTGGTTCTATTATTTGCTCTAAATTACATTTTATGTATACATTTTAATATGTTTCAACAAATTATTTATTTAATTTTTCTTTTTTCATTTTGAACAATTATTATTCCAAAATAAATGAAATCATTATTTCAATTAGTGATAATATAGCAACATTAATATCACTGAAGTTATAATACTGTCTATACCCCTTACCCCCATCACCCAGTAATAAGCTGTCAGAATGGTGATGGAAAGAGGGTGACATAGACTCAAACAGAAGTTGAAGTCGATGATCTTTATTGAATTGTGATTTTAACTAACATAACTACAGGTGTTAACAATCTAAGCTCAGATTACACATATTAATGTGTATATAGCACTCAGGAAGACACGAAGGTGAGGCACATGCCCGTAACACACGTGGTCCATTTGGGACGCACCCAGCCTGAGAGAACCCTGATTGTGCCTCTGTTCTCAGCCGATCACGCACATGGGAGAAACTATTTCGTTTCTTTTTTAACTAACATTATCAACAATTTTAAACTTATTTAATCCAGTCATACTTTTTACTAAAATATTTACTTCATTTAATTTTTAAAAACACTAGTTTGTCTTATAATTTCATATTAAATAGCGAATCAATATCGCTTAGCCTTGTTTTGGTGTAAAGAGAGAAGGAAATACCCGAAAGAAACTTACTCTACTACAAATAATAATGTGCAGTAGATAGCACAACCATTTAGTTCACAGATATTCTTATTTTATAGAGGTCGCAATTATTTCTATTCGGAAACTAAAAATAAAAGAAAGGAAAAAGAACATAAAGTCAGGCCCTTCGTCATAATACTGATTACTGTTATCAATCGTGAAAATATGTTATCATGGCTACCACAATGGCGCCATTTAAAATGGTAAATATTCATTTTTAATTTGCAGAGATTTGTTGATGGAAATAAATACCATTAAAATTGTTCTGAGATGAAAAAGGTTAATTATATTAGAAATTTAATAGCTCGAAAACTTATGGATTTTGATTATGGCAGACAAAATTACTAACTCAAAAATATTTCTAAATCTCATTTTATTAAGTATTATGGTGGAATCTAGGCACCCCCTACACTCCCCCCTCCTTGTTTTTACATTTACTTGGACTCAGGCATACAATAGACTGGCTTGCTGGTGAAGTGTAGGTCATAGTTCAATTCTAGATTGGTGCACTGAGTGCTTCACTCATTCTCTCTCATTGTTGCACGATCTGTTTACTACTTTTGATTTAATTTCACCACCCAAACAAACCAATTTTAGGATATTTTCTAAAAGTAATTTTCTGTGGCCCTATTAAGTAACAAAATTTACATTTTTTTAAATGAAAATTGGTGGGTTTATCAATAAAGTATGTCATAAATTAGTATCCTACTGGTCAAAATACAATTATTTCAGGTCTATCATTAGAGACTATAGAGTTGGTAAACACTGTGTATGCACTTCCTAACTACCTTGCTTGTACTCAGATAAGCAGGAAGGGAGGGATAGTACACTTTTACTGAATGTCACAAACTTGTATTCTTTGTCACCTAACACTACCAAAATTCATTATTATTCACACTTGACACAAAATAAATTGGGACATACCAATATATCAAGATTAAGACACTTTTAAAATGCATTCACAAATGTCACAGGACGTTGTTATGCCATATTGTTTCTTAGCTCTGAACTGGCATAAATGTCCCTCCACATAATCCTATCAATATCTTTGTAAATCAATTAGTGCATTCCCCCTCATTGTATATCTATATATTTTATAATCTTGTCTAAAAGGTTTTACTAATGGATTAACATGAAGAAAACTATCGACAAACATCGATCCTTAATCCTGTAAAACAATGCGCAATAAATTTAAATTATTAATAGGAATGGAATAGTACAAAGATAGCAACGAGAGGAAGAAGGTATTCTAGTGTGCAATTCAGTTAATTATTCCCAACATAACAAAATCTAACCTTCCAGGCATCAACAAATAAAATGTTAGGTCAAGCTGAGATGGGTAATATTGTTCAAGTTAAACCAGTGGTTTCCAACCTGGGGCTCACGGCTTGTTTCGGGGTGGCGGGGGGGGGTTAGCAATTTACTTTTTGAGGTTATAGCTTTGTGTTTACTTCTTAAAGTGATTATAATGATTATAGGAAGTTGTGAAGTTCAAATAGAATTGTAAATTGGTTAAAGTTATAAAAACCACCAAGCTACTGATTGGATTCCTTCTGGTTACTCAACTCTTACAGCTGATTGCTGACTTAGTTTACTGTGGCTGTCTCGTGTTTAGGCGAGGGGCGCTCTTACTATAATTTACAAAATACCTGCTAGGCTCGTTGATTATCTTTTGCAACATCTTAGTCACATTTGTTTAGTAATTATATAAACAATTCAAAGTAATTAAATCACATCCCACTCATTTGGTCTGTCGGTGATAAAGTCGGAATTCAAATTCCGGTAGGGTGTACCTGGAGTGATTTTTTTCTTAATGGTTTCCCTCTTCTCCCGTCACGCAAATAAAGATACATTTACTTTAAATTCTACCTATCCCACAAGAGTAATTAAATGTGAATAGCTTGAATGGGTTGTAAGACTAAGTGAAAATAACCGTATTAAATAAAAACTAGAATATGAATGCTTGTAAGTTATCAGGGGGGTCGCGATGCTTTCAAAGACAAAGATTGGGGTCAAATTGTGCAAAAGGTTGGAAACCAATTAAATAAACTTATTTAATGTTTTTGGGAATATTTTAAACAAGTACCAGTACGAATAAGGAGTGGACCCAAAATTGAGAAGGACCTAGATGTACTTTACAGTCCATACAATTAATTAGGCCTACTGAAATAATCTTAATATTGGTATTTTCCACCAATCTTAGGTGTTGATTGTGAATAATAATGCATTTTCGTTGTTATATAACAAAGAAAATATGTTGTTGACATTCAGACACACTCAATCAAGGTGCCATGACAGTTCTTTTAGGATTCCCGAGTAAATATGAAGAGATTTATAAAAAAGTTCACAAATTTTGGGCTTAACTCTCCAAATATATTGCTGGAATTCAAAGTAATTAATATACTTTTTGGATTTCTATCAAATTAGAATTTCCTTACTGTCTATATAAAAAAAGGCAATTGAACCTATACTACTAAGTTTTCAAAACCCTACTTGTGTGAACTTAACTTTTGAATGTTCATTAATATAAAAAATAGCTAAAGAGTTGGTAATTTGAAAGAAACTAAGGTTTGCGAGGTGTCCTAAAGGGACAGGGCTAGAAAGTGTATTTAGTTTCAGTATGATCTCTGGTTTTCAAACATTAGTACAAAACAAACAAATGAAAAAGAGTATAAGTACTGATTTTGCAGTTTCTGAAAGATTCACTCGAAGTGATCGAGAAGAGAAAACTGCCAGCCCGTCCACCTCCACAGTGGTACAAGTAACAGGCAACACACATCAACATGTTATTTATATATCAGCCCCTGCATCACTGAGCACTTGCTATATAGCATCAACCCCTGCATCACTGGGCACTTGCTATATAGAATCAGTCCCTGCATCACTGGCCATTCAATAGCATCAGGATCACAATAGACTGGACTACTGTACCAGTAGGAATGTGAAAAAAGTATCAATATTTTACTTTTGATACTAGTATTTTTTACTCGATACTTTTACTGATATTAGTACGCACTCTCCAGTATCGAAAGAAACAGCTTTTTTAGTTATCTTCACTCATGCTGAGATTAAATGTTTACTAAGGTGGACTGTCGAGGAAGTTCAAATGACACTATTTCTCAATTCTCACTCATTTTCTGCATTACAAGCAAGAAGCAACTTTAGCATTCATCATTTTAACTCATAATTCAGAGATGTTCTTTCATCTTTGTTTATCAATACAGCCTGATACCTGACAAAGCGAGTGGCGGCAAGTCTTCCTTCACTTCTTTTATCAATAAGCATTTTTCCAGATTAAAATTTCAACACCAATACTTAGTGTTATCGATACATTTCTTTTGATAGCACATCCAGTGATAGGGAGGTTGAGTTTCAAATCTAGGTTTTGTACTTGATGTGGTTATGCACATCTGATTTAACACTGGTTTTTCCTTTCTCCAAGTACCAATGCAGGTGCATTTTATACAAGTTATTCTCTAATCCTTATCACTTAGATTAAATGACCATTATCATTGAACTACAAAATTAATTGTTGAGCTTGTCTGATCTGCTGCTGACAATGAGCTGATAAATTACATTTCTACTTTTTATAAATATGATAAAACGGATATCCAATTTTTCCCTGAGCTGAATTTGGCAATTATAATTGGCTACTAAAATCAATTGTTTTAGTTTCAGACACACCCTATTTGCTATATGAGTTGTCATCAGCTGTCATCGTTAGCAAGAAGCAAGCGCAGAGTGGTGATAACAGGCATGGGCGTAGTGTCGCCTGTCGGCTGTGGATTGAAACACTCCTGGAATGCTATACTTGAAGGACAGAGTGGACTCTCGAAACTCCCTAGTGATTTGTACAGCAATCTTCCTTGTCAGGTTGCAGCAGTGGTCCCTCGCGGCTCTCAACCTGGACAGCTCGACGTCGCAAAACAGTTCTCAAAGAGTGACCTGAGGTCTATGGCCCCAGCGACTCTCTATGCTCTCATAGCTGCAAGGGAAGCTCTAGAAGATGCCAAGTGGTTCCCACAAGATGAAGAATCGAGGCAAAGAACAGGTGTAGCTGTGGGGATGGGAATGGTTGATTTGGTTGATATTCATGAGACCTCGGAAGCTCTAAAGAAAGGATACAATAAAGTGAGTCCTTTCTTCGTCCCACGAATCTTAGTGAACATGGCGGCTGGACATATCAGTATAAAGAACGGGTTCCGTGGCCCAAATCATGCCGTGTCGACCGCTTGTGCCACAGGGGCACATGCCATTGGCGATGCATTTAGGTTTATTCAGCACGATGATGCAGATGTCATGGTGTGTGGAGGTACTGAAGCTTGCATCAACCCACTTGCTATCGCTGGTTTCTGTCGACTTAGGGCCTTGAGTGTTACTTTTAACCACGAGCCAACAAAGTCGTCCCGACCTTTTGATAGGGATAGAGATGGGTTTGTGATGGGTGAAGGCTCGGCAGTTTTGGTCCTAGAAGAATTAGAACATGCTCTCTCAAGACAATCTAATATTTATGCGGAAATACTTGGCTATGGCCTTTCGGGCGACGCATCTCATTTAACAGCACCCAAAGATGACGGGTCAGGTGCTGTTTTAGCGATGAGTCGAGCTTTGCGAGATGCCGATATTGTTCCGTCGAATGTAGGATATGTGAATGCACATGCAACATCTACGCCTCTAGGCGACGCAATAGAAACAACCGCTATAAAAACTTTGTTTGCCGAACATTCGTCATCTCTTGCGGTTTCTTCTACAAAAGGTGCGCATGGCCATTTATTGGGCGCTGCGGGGAGTTTGGAGACAGTTTTTACCGTGATGGCGTGCTTCACGTCTTTGATTCCACCCACTATCAATATAGAGAACCTAACAGACGGTATGGACTTGAATTACGTGCCAAACAAAAAACAAAAGTGGGTTACTTCTTCTGGTGACAAACGAGTAGCAATAAAGAATGCATTTGGTTTTGGTGGAACTAATTGCTGTCTCTGTATAGGACAATTTGTGTAGATGTGGTGCAATAATAAGAAACCGCTCTAGTTGATATTTCCTGCATATCATTGGAAGCATTCCACAAGTTCATGAGTTCAGATATTCAACTAATGTTTCTGCAACTTGTCAGGTTTGTCAAATTTAGCATTAAATTGTCTTGCATCTTCACCCTGTCCAGTCTCCATCATTTGCATCTGAGACAGTTGTAAATGAGTAGTCAAAGTGCTCATGTCTTGAATAAACTTGTTCAGTATTGGATTGAGTAACTTAACCTAATTTCTCAACCTGTACATGGTGTTGTGAATCTCGCTTCCCATTTCTCCACTCCTGTGGCTACATTCAACAATGTTACCCACCTCTGTTCTAGAGCATGTATTGTTTTTACTTCCTCATATAGTAAAGAAAGTATTGTTCGACCTTGAGACTATGACAGACCCAAAAAAGCGGGTTTTTCATTTCTGTCTCCCTGGGGATACAGATGAAACAGTTTGATGTTTTTATTTACAAGTTGTCTGGTAATACATTAAGCCGTATTAAAAAAATAATTCTAGCCCTCATGTTAAGAGTGTAGTTTTCTGATAAATGATTTTTGGAAAATTTGAAATCCTCTTAAAAATGGCTTAAATAATTTGTTTAAAGAACTGTAAGTCAGCAGAAATGCTGCTGTACTCAAATTTGGTGGTATGCAGCACTATTTTTTCTTTTTTTTACAATGTTATTTATAAACATTTGTCAAAGTTTCATAACTAAAGGAAAAGCCTTTTCAAAAATTGTGAAAATGATTCTTTTTATGTTTTTTTGGGAGACTGAAGAATCGGGTTAGAATTAAGAGTTTGAGTCTCGTGAATGTAGTTTTGTGTTTTATTTTAAAAAGTTACATGAGTTTGTGTTTTCACAGGTTTCAGAAGTTTCCTTAAATACTATCAAAACTTTGCTATCTATGTATACTATCAAAAGGTTGCAGTTGTTAGGTCATGTGATGAGAATGAAGGAGGACAGAAAACCTAAGAAAGCCTTACAGAACAAAGAGAAGGGGAGAAGACCTATTGGAAGACCTCGGACAAGATGGATGGACCAAGCGCAGGACATGGAGGCTAAAGGAGTGGACTGGAGACTTGTGGCTAAAGGAATGGACTGGAGACGTGTGGCTAAAGGAGTGGACTGGAGACGTGTGGCTAAAGGAGTGGACTGGATACTTGTGGCTAAAGGAGTGGACTGGAGACTTGTGGCTAAAGGAGTGGACTGAAGACTCGTGGCTAAAGGAGTGGACTGGAGACGTGTGGCTAAAGGAGTGGACTGGAGACTTGTGGCTAAAGGAGTGGACTGGAGACGTGTGGCTAAAGGAGTGGACTGGAGACTTGTGGCTAAAGGAGTGGACTGGAGACTCGTGGCTAAAGTAATGGACTGGAGACGTGTGGCTAAAGGAGTGGACTGGAGACGTGTGGCTAAAGGAGTGGACTGGAGACTTGTGGCTAAAGGAGTGGACTGGAGACATGTGGTTAAAGGAGTGGACTGGAGACTTGTGGCTAAAGGAGTGGACTGGAGACGTGTGGCTAAAGGAGTGGACTGGAGACGTGTGGCTAAAGGAGTGGACTGGAGACGTGTGGCTAAAGGAGTGGACTGAAGACGTGTGGCTAAAGGAGTGGACTGGAGACGTGTGGCTAAAGGAGTGGACTGGAGACGTGTGGTTAAAGGAGGAGTTTGGAAAGATCGACAGGAATGTAAGAGGATGTGCCAGACAACCCGCAGAGGTGGAAACTTTGAATTATGATGATGATGATGATTATCAAAACTATAATAGACTTGATGTTGAGATAATTGTATTGTATTGTGTATATTTACCATGTTTTAAATTTTACATTTATTATTGTATACATAATTAAATACAGAAAGTTTATATTTGAAACCTATACTTATGGGAAACTTTTACCTTTTTTCTATTAATATTAAAGACTTGATTAATTAATGTTGTATTTTATTTTAAATACTTTTTTGAGCATTTTTGTCATTTCAGGTTTCACTAATTATTGTAAAAATATGTGTTCTGTTCATCTTAAAAAATTTTAGTGAATACACTATCTTATAAGCAACCTTCAGAATACATCCATGCACCTAGATTAGAACTAGCCATGCTTTTTTTATAATAATATTGTTGAAATTAACTTCTTGGGTCCATTAAAATACATTTACAAACTGTATTAGCTCCTTTGAATACATGATTATATATTTTACTTGACATGGTTCATTCTGGAGAACAATTATCAATGCAGGTCTTTACCTGCTCTGCCTGCACTTAATGTTTTCTTTCATATCTGTTGATATTAGTTTATGTGGTCAAGTGTCTGAGGTTATTAACAGCTCCGCTAGGAGCGTGAGTGATGAGACGTCAGTTACAGTTCTCTAGTAGAGCAGAATAACACAGTTAACAGTGCCGATTGGACGTAGGGAGTAACCCAAGTATCGCGAACCATGAGCGCATCTATCCACATAACTATTTTTTTGTCTTAACCGGGAAGTTAGCATGGCGTTACAAGCTAGCCAGATGGCTATTGAAAATTGAACAACTATAAGGCAACTATAGTCTGATTTTGTTAGAAGAGCAGTTAGGAAAATACAAACACATTTCTTTGCAGCCAACAATGATAGTATTTCACTATATTATTATTGTTATTTTATAGGTATTAATAATATCTATCAAGCTTGACACCTTCTGATAACATGGCTTGATATATGAATATATTAAAACTGTTTCAGTAACTTTACTAACAGATACTGTTCTTCTTATCAAAATCAGGGTATATGTTGGCCATTTTTCATGTTTGCGTTTGCTTGGTGATTCATTATAATAAATCATATTATTTTATAATATTTATGCTACTCTCGTGTTTTCAATCATGAATTCATACCCGCACGAGTCTTGTGTCCCACACGACCTAGTGTCAGAACCTGGCAACTTCTCTCGTGTGTTCCTGCACAGTATCTTCGCTTACAGTGATGACAGGGAAGTTTAACTATGGGAATTAAGCGTTTTAGTAAACCAAGAGGTCAAAAGATCATCGTTATGAATTGCTGGGTATTCATATTAAGGGCTGCGAGCCCAAGTTTTTTTTAAATTTGAGCTGATCTCGAACTTGGTTTGATTAGATAAATAATTTTAAAACTTAATTATGTTAGTAAAAAAAAAAGGAATTAATATTAATATTTTTTTTAATGAAGAGGCATGTTTAAAATTAAAAGTAATTTAAACTGGTTTTATAGTTTAAAAAAATCAAGTCATAGTAAATTATTGAATTGCCTTTTAAATATACAGAAACATTATTTGTGACACAATTCAAGATAGTTTACATCTATGATTTTTAAGATATACATAGTAGATATTTGTAATGAGTTGTACTTGATACATTCTTGCACTGAGGTAGTTGTTCTAACAGCCTCACATCCTTCAGCCAACACCAGTTTACCGAGTTCAATAGAAAACTGTACAATACCCTCTTACTCCCTCTCATTTCACAAACCACATCCAAACAAGTAGAGAGAAGAGCAAACAATGAGTCAATCATCACAACAGGCACACAATCCGAGACAAAGAAATAACCATTTCCAAGGATCTCAGAATTGCGAACCTATAAATCTGTCAATCCTGAGCTTGAGTACATATTTCAGGCTCAGCTAGAAAAGCTGAATATTCCTTGATCCCTAAAGTAATAGATATATATTTCTTGTTAAAAGTTTGCTAAATTTATTCATCAAAACAAAGTTACATTCAAAGTGTATTATTAGTAGCTTACTTCACTACTCTCTCTGTATCTAGTTTTAACACCAGAGCTGCCCACAAAGTGGGTGATCTCGGAAAGATACCCAAGAAGAAACTCTCCCTTCTCTCTCTCTCAAACGTACTCTCCGCTGGCATACCTTTCTTTTAATAGAAAATAAAATAAATCCCTGTTGACTTGAACACCAGCAGCAAGTACCTACTCATCGTATATTCACTATTTTGTTTAGGAAAATAAATTTTATTTAATAACTTAAACAAGATCAAAACACTAGCGGTTGATATAGTCTGAACGCCAACACGGTAACGCTAGGATTTCCAGAGTGTTACCTTGACCACAAGCAGCCATTCACTACTGACGATGATATCCTCGAAAAGGACATGATGTTGACTCGGCAAGTAAGAAATGTCTATTCAGAGGAGTTATTACACCAAAATTACAATCTTAAACTTGTGTTTGCAAACCATTAACACTGTTAGTGAACAATCTTGGTGATAAAATGATCCGAGTGCTCTTATAAAGTGCGCAAACCTGAAACAAAACAAATGAAAGAGTTGGTAGTTCATACAAGAAACTAAAATAAAATAGTTTCCATAGAAAATCAGACCTTAAAACATATTAAATGTAATGCTTTCTAGAATATCAAAAAGTAAGCTGGCTGGATGTTTTAATTTACATCCATTACGGTTTCCAGCCTGTGGTCAGTTTTTTATCCAAGCCATATATTCTCCACTACCGGCCTGCTAGGCCTGTCGTAGCTTCATATGCCTTTTAATAGAACTTAAGACTCGAACGGGCACAACATCTAGTCCCCGACCGTTAATTTAGCAATGTGAAAGGGTAAACCCATAATTTAATCACTGATAAATGTTCAGCCATGCGGGCAATTGTACCCGGAAACCTTAGCTTAGTAGGTAAACATGCTACCGACTGAAGCTGGATGTGAATATATAATATATCTTTTTTCACTTTTTTGAGGTATGTTTTGTTATATTTGAAAAAAGGTAATGGGAAAAGAGAACAAACAAAATATGGCTTTTACAATGAGAAAACACAGTTCACACTTTACAATGATGTCACTGGACAGAGGTAGAGATAATGGCTGCTTTTTGAAGAAAATTGATCGTTATCATCCAATCCCCTGAGCTATGTTTCATTATATTGTAATTTTAAACACCATATTGTGTTGGTACCCTTTTATTTGTATCTATAGCGCTTTCCTGTACCTTCTTCCATGTATAACAAAACATACCTCAAAACGTGAAAAGAAGATTTCCTTAAATATACACATAAAACATAATTATGTAAGTAGTAGATAGTACCTAATTAAGTAAATAATATATGATTAAAAAAAGGGAATAATAATAATAAATCATATTTTTAAGTAATAATAAATAACTATCATAGCTACCATATTTCAAACACAAAAAGGTATCTATCATTCAACTTTGCCCAACGAGCCAAACCAATATGTTCAGAACCCAATGATCTAACTGAATATTGTAAATAGCTCTCCACAGCTTTTCAAAGCAGAGGTTACCCCAAGCCTTTAATAGACAACCAAATCTCCAGGGACGACTATGACCCTCCAAAAAAAGTTGAGGACATCCCTCTCACAACACAATACCATCCTGATCTACAACGAATAAACACTATCTTTAAGAGTGGTTACAAGTTCCTAACCAGTTTCACCCAGACCCAAAACCTTCTTAGTTCACCCCCAAGGGTCACTTTCAAACGGCCACCCAATCTCCACAATATTCTAGTCCATCCCAAACTTCCTCACTCCAAGAAAAACCGGCTACCAAAGGTTCATAACCCTGCGGTAGCACCCGTTGCAGCACATGTGGAATCCACCTACCAGTTACATCCTTCAATAGTAAAACAAATAACTTGATATATTAATTACAGTGCAAATCATGTGATGCAGAGTATATAGGCCTTACTACAGGTTCTCTCAGACAGAGAATGAACAATCATCATTTTGACACAAACCACAAAGATCCAGACAAGCCTGTACCCATTAATGCTGGTACCCACAACCAGGACTTTCAAACCTGCTACACCACCAAAATATTAAGAGAATTTCCCAAACAGTGTAACAGTTCTCAACTCAGACAGTGACAACTGGCCCACCAATGCAACAGTAATCCATTGTTAGTATAAAGTGTATTCCCTCTACTATTTTTATTTGATAAAGGCAACAATGCCGAAATATTACTCACTTTTTGTTTAAATGTGTATGTGATTACTTCTACTATAAAAGAGAGAAGAAAGAAAGAAAGATGTTACATTATTTTGTACATTGGATTCTTTCTACATTTTCCTTCTTTCCCCAGGTGGGCTTTCTTTATTAAATTTACACTTATTAGTTTATTTTTCCTTTTTCTCTATTTTTATAATTTCCATTATTATAAAATGATCTAGCCACTGGCCACCTCATTTTTTATCAAATTGCAATAATAAAAATGCAACATTATGTTGGTAAGGACCATCTCGACAGTAAATAACAAGCTAGTTGCTCTGGTAAGATTGAATGTGTTGTTATCGTGTTGACGTACGGAATGTTGTGCCGGTGCTAGTGACTGTCCATGAATTGTATCTCCGACAAGAGTAGCAGAGTCTTGGGCAGTGGTCGCAACTGCGGTGACAATACCGTCATACACTGCCTTTCCATGTCCACATTTGTCCTGGAAATAACAAGTTGATGAACGGAACCTACGTCCACTAACATTTAAAGTTGGGTCAATATTCGACAGCTAGGATAGTTTTTGGAATCTGTTTCCTGGAAGGGGGTGTACACATTTTCCTGGAAACAAATATATAATATTAACCAGTAGTGGGGTGCGAAGCTTGGAAATTTGTGACTTTGCTTCAAATATTCATTAGCGTCGACTTTGATTTGAAAGTAAAATTCCAGATTTGACAATTGCAAATCTTCACCAATAAAAATATGTAAAGCTAAAATACATATTTATGCTAAGTTTTTGTCATTTTATTCTGATATTTACATCACAAGTTGATGTTCACACAAATAAAATATAAGTATACATTTTTTTAGCACCGCATCTTACTACTTGTTTAGAATGTACCCGCATTTGCGTGGAAGGCGAAGAAATAACAATTTAGGGAAAACCACCTTAAGTACACCCAACTGGGATTGAACCTTGATCCTCCCCTGTCATTGGCAGTCTATTCTATTGCGAGAGTGATGCCTTAGACCATACAGCCAGCGAAGTGGGTCTAATATAAATATGTTTAGAATATAGCAGATTGTAAATTATATTTAATACCTTAAGTTATACAGCTGTGCAACAAAATATTGTCTTACCCAATCATAACATATTTTTTAAATATTCTAAATTCGATTTGGCTTTGAGAATATTTTATATTATTTCGACTTGGCTTCGGATTGTAAAGGTTGACTTAGCTCAGCCCTATTAAAGAGTGTACAGTATATTCATATTAATAAATTCCTTATTAATTAGCCAATATTATCACACAATAGTTTAGAGAAATGTATTCTTGCATAAGGTATATCACTTTATTTCATGGTACTATGGAAATAAAGTCTGTTCAGCGTAGGAATTGTTTTCTGAAAGGCCTTTTTCCCTACCAGAAATCTATTATATAGTAGGATATTGGTAGGAAAAAAGACCTTTAAGAGAGTAATTCCTAACGTGAATGGAGAATATGTAAAATGACTGGAAATTTGAAATATTATATTATTTTTAAGCAAGTAGGACAGCAAAATGTATATCAAAAAGGCACACGTATAAGACAAGTCAAACTAGCCTTAACTTAAACAAATATAAAAAAGACAATAAATAAAGTTAAAATAAGAGTAACTTGTATATATGATATTCAAAATCTTATTTTGGCTAACAAGTAACAATAAACAAAAAAAAACTCCATGGGGCATCAGCAATCAAGTCATGCCAACTAAACGGCCGTCATCTGTTGATAATGATAGTTCCAACTTATGTGAAAAGAGGGTGTCATGTGCTCAGCACAACAAGCCCTCCGATTGTTAATCTCAGTTTTCTAGACCGGAGCCACTACCTCTTTGTTCAAGTAGTTCCTCAATTGTTTAACAAGGCTGAGTTGACTGTTCCAGATCCACTGCTTCACATAATATTGGTAGTGTTGAGGATCGAACCTGGGACCTCTGTATCTGTAACCAGGAACTCTTGACCACTAGACCACAGTGGCGGTCAGCAACGAACTAAAATATAATTCTAACTTTCCCCTACATAGTCCCACACAAAGTATACAAACTATTTATATAAATGAAGCACTTACACACAAATAAATCCGGCCACATTTGTTGTAATTACATCTTCTTCTGTAGAAGCAGCAAAACTTACTGCCAAAAGGTGGTGAAGTAGGTTTGGTCCTAAAAGGACACAAGAAGAATAAAACAAGATGAAAATTATCTTTTTATTTAAATTGCTTAAAATATCTTTCATCCCAAAAATGGTTTACCACTTTGTTTTAAACAGTTCATGATAATTCAAAATGGTGTGGTTTAGTGTTTGTTCAAAAAAAAATTTAATATTTTTTCAATGTGTGTGACTTTTCTCCTCTTGACCAGAAGAAAGGAAGAAGATGTCACGCATTTTGTGAATAGGATTCTTACCTAATTTTTTCCTTATTTTTTTATGTTAGCTTTATTCAATCAATTTTCACTTTATTTGTTTACCTTTACTTATTTTTATAAATTTTCCTTATTGTAAAATCATCAGTTACAGAATGTAATCACACCTGGAGTGACGACCACCAGTTTAGTCATGTTATCCTCCGCTTTCATACCAAGGGGCATACACGAATCTGGGAGTGCCGGGGCTCCAACTTTGTAGATTTTTGTGTCGCTGAACCACACATCAAACGAGTGAGGGTACAGCGGTGTGCGCAGTCCATAAAAGTACTCTCGCACTCGTCCGTCTCTCCCCTCTGCTCGAGTTCCTTGGCTGCGCTCCACTACCTATGCAGGAAACTATTTAACTGATGTGTACCATAGCCAATAACATTACTAACTGAAGGAACTATAACATTTCATGGAATAAAGTGCTTTCAGCAGGGTACATCCTTGAACAAACATGACAGAGTTGTAGAAATACAACTACAGTAGCCCCATGACTTCTTTGGTGCTGAATGACAGCTCACAGCTGATAGCTGACGGCTTTGAAAAGTTACCAGACCAAATTATGTATCCCTACGCCAAAACATATGATCTGCAAAAACATATGTTTAGCAGCTGTTACTTCTGACAGTCAAAATTTAGGTATTTACCTAAATGTTGACTGTCAGAAGTCAATTGTGAGCTGTCAGTCAGCACCATATAAGTCATGGAGCTACTGTAGGTAACTAGCTCTCTGGTGAGGATCTAGGAATGTAATGGAGTTTGACATCCCGTGCTATGGGCAAGAGAAGTGTTGTATAGGACATACATTGTTTGTACCTGGGGACAATGTAAGAGAGATCAGAAGTACATGAGATGGTAGAGGAAGCAAGGGTGAGATGGTATGGTCACGTTACGAGGATGGAAAAAGAATGAATCCCAGAGAGAATGATGGAGATGAAGTATGTAGGGAAAATACCACAAGCAAGACAATGTAAGAGATGAGAGGAGCAGATAACAGCTAGTGTGCAAGTGAAATGAGGAAGATGGAGGCATTTCACCAAAATGACCCAGCCACAGGCTGTAAACAGTTGATTATGATAACGATGTTGATGGCCACTCACCCCTCCGCTCTTGGGTAGAAACACCACCTTGACGAATGTAGGCATATCTCGGACCAGTTCGTTGTAAAGCCGCTCTTGATCCAACACCACGATGAGGTCAATCTCAAATGCCTGAGCGATGTGTGTGAGCTGTTTGTACCCCTCCCCCTTCACCCAGCCACATGTGTTGATGATCACGCCAGACGCGTTGGCTACAACATGACCACACGTCGAGGATGAAGGTCGAGTCGATATGAATATGGCCGCAAGTTTAGGCCCAGATTAAAAACCAAAGATGGACTTATATTAAAGGCTTATCAAATAGTCAATGTCCAGTGGCAGCAGTGTAGAGTAAGAACTGTGTTTATCTTTTCATAGCAAAGGCCATTTTGTTTGTTCCTTTCCTATGTTTCTATCCACCTTTTTTGAACCTTCTTCCAGGCATAGTAAAAATAAAATACAGCGATTCATAAATATTATCAACAAGATATTTTTGAAAACATTTTTTTTCATAATTGCTACAGTTTTGGGAGATGGAGAAACATGGAATTTCTTTAATACTTATACACTCAAGCAATGGTAATTTAATTTAATATGTTAAAGGGTTTGAATAAATATTTAATATTTATAATCGATTATACAAATAGTTAAAAGGACCTATACGGTTATTTTAGAACCTTTAAAGCTGTATTTTTTCCACATGTTGTGCAGCATGAAGCATAATACAGGTTTTTCTGTCATGTTGGTCAACTTGGTCTTGTACCAATGTGGAGCAATATGGTAATACCAACAATATGGCAATAATTTATTAACCTACATTATACATTGTACAAGTTTATTTATTCAAACCATATACATATCTTTTTTAAGGTGCACCGCATTTTAATACTGAGTTAAGCAATCCGCATATTTACACTATGGGATGAGATGGAGCTTAGAGGAAATGTATGGGTATTGGCTTGGAGAGAGAGTGAGGAACACCTAAACATGTCATTCTGGGATTCAAACCTCCATTCCTCCATCATTGGCAATCTTGTCTGTTGCAGGTTTAGGCAATAAGGAGCGTGTTATAAATGTGTTGGATGAAATAACTTTCGGTCACCAGAGACTATCATTTGTGGTAACCTAAATATTTAACTTATTTGCGGTATTTACTTTCATTTTCCAAACTGACTGATTAGACCAGCAGACAAGAATTTCTATGAGCAAAAGGGTCTTACTTTTGCTGGGAAAGGTATTTTCACAATCCTTACAAGGTTCTTTTACACGTCACAATAGACATAGGACCAATGGATCTACTTCCCCTCATAAGGAAGTTGTGCTATGGATTTTTATCACTCAGTAAAAATCCATTGACCTCGGCTGAGTTTGAACTCATTAAAATCAGTCGGTCTCGAGTCACTGATCACCGAGGTCGACTGTGGTGAATAAAATAATTGGAAGATGGGTTTCAGTATTCAAAATCAATGAATAACAAATCATTTTTCACCTAAAAATGGTAAAAAAAATAATCCTAAAGCTAACTTAAGTAGAATTATATTGTAGAAAAACTATGGTTAACTTTTAATTCTTAAATTTTAGATATTTGCCTTTGGTCCCAAATTGACTGTCATAATGTTTATTATAGAAATATTAGGAAGAAAATTATGATAGTACAGTTGGTATTATTTTACTGGCGATATCAAACAAATAACAAGTTGCTAAGTAGAAATATATATAGTTTGGATATCAATCCCCAATAAAATCGACATGATTGACCATTATTCATGTATAAAAGGTCACGTAATCAATTTCACGAAAATATTAAATTCCATTTTATTTTGTCTATGTATAATACATTAAAAAATGCTACAATAAACTTATTAAAATATTTTGCTATTATTTTTAATGTGTTAAGTAGAATTTGTGAAAACATGCCTCGCTATATTTTGGTGTCCCTAACCTTTCCTGTTTGCTTGCATCCTCTCTGAGACCACCTCAGAGAGCCGCGACACAAGCATGTTGTAAAGGGCCAGATTGGACCCGGCTGAAGCGTGTCCATAGTGGTACACCAGTGGGGCCTGCTGGGAGAAGCCTTCCTCCACGTTTGCTGGCCGCTCCACTAGCAAGGCTCCTGGAATCACAGGCAATGTTTATTTTAACAATGTGTACACACACTTTCTCAAAGGGAATAATCTGACTAAAATGAGATATTAATTAATAATGAGATTTTGATCAAGGATCATCAAGTTCAAATTATTATTAAAATAACTGGTACAGCACAATTAAACATACTTTCTGATGTAGTTCATAATAGTTTAAAACAAAATTGACAAAAATGAGTCATCATTAAGATCGCAAATAGGATATTTTTCTTTAAAAAAAACAAGTATTCACTAAGTTATAGCTAGCATGTGAAATAATTTACAGATTTTAAATTTTAAATTAATAACTAAAGCTATTTTTTTATATATTGTGAATATTGAACAAATCTGTCATCAGTAAACTATCCTTAATTTTGGAGATAAAACTAAATTCACAATTCCACCTTAAAGTATTACTATATACCATTTAATTGATTATATTTGGAAGAAGGTACAGGAAAGGTGGATAGAAACATATAAAAGTGACGAAAACAATATGGCTTTTACAATGAAAAAAAGAACACAGTTCACACTTAACATTGCTGCCAATGGACAAAGAGGTAATGGTTGCTTCTTAAAGAAAATTGATCATCACCGCCCAATCCCCCGATCCAGGTTTCATTTTATAGGAACTCATCAGGGAGGATTGGGCGCTGACGATCGATTTTCTTTAAGAGGCAACCATTACCTCTTTGTCCATTGGTAGAAGTGTAAGGCTACGGCCAGGCTTGCGACCTGGTCGCCGCGACCAGGACGCAGTAGTGTATTACATTGATTCTTATGAGGGTGGCCATGCTTGGCGACCAGCGACAGTGACAGATTTCAAAACGCTTTTGTGAGCGTTTTCAGGTCGCAACGACAAATACGCTCGCCTTTATTTCTTATGGAGGTGGCCACACTTGCGTTCGGGTCGCAGCCTGTCGCGAGAACAATGGACACTTGTGTGGGTTTGCTTGCGTCATCCCAGGTTAAAATGTCGACCGATAAGGTGCTCGGGACCACGCTATCACTCCTCCACTAAGCATTTTCACTAACTTTCTTGCAAGCCGGCCAGTGTTTCCCGCCCGTCTGGAGTTTGACACTCGGTAGAATACGGTACTTAGCAATGTTTGATACCGAGCTATTTATAAATGAAGTAAATGCCCTCTCTGACGTATGAGAAAAGTTTGTCAAATGAAGCTACACTCATTCTAAAATACTGAAAAAATCTATTTTCAGCCTTTCTGAGTTCATTAAATAAGGTGTGAAACTGTCCATATGTACGTCTCTACATATTAATGGGGTGGACACCGTATTTTTTAGATGTACGTTTCTTCTTCATATAATTAGATACTACTATGGCTAGTAACACATCTTCACGCCTTGGTGCCATGATAACATCTGGTCATAAAACGTGGCGACCAGGTCGCAAGCGTGGCCGTTAACAACAAAAAGCATTCCCCGCGACCTGGTCGCCTGGCCGTTGCCTAAAGTGTGAACTGTGCTCTTTTTTTCATTGTAAAAAGCCATATTGTGTTCATCACTTTTATATGTTTCTATCTACCTTTCTATACCTTCTTCAAAATATAATGCAATTGCCTCATAAAATGAAGAGTTTTTCCTTATTGAGATATATAACATTTAAATATAAAGTTTGAACAAAATATACTAAACCTCCAGTAAAGAACGATAGCTGGACAAACAGAATCATAAAACTCATTTTTTGTGGACAGATAAAAGGTAGCTCATAATCTTGAGTTGAAAAATGTTCACCCTTTGGCAAAATAAATGATCGTTCCAGCTCCAAATAATACCACTTATTTGGGTGTTGCACACATTCACCAGTGTTATGTAGCTAGTAATATGTTTTTTAGCAGCCCTAAACCAAGTTTGGTCCCTGACCTGTCGAAAGAGCGAGATATGTAACCTACAACTTTAGATAGTAAGTTTGTGAGAAAGATTCTAAGCATGTATAACTAAGACCTGTCAGATTCTAAGCACGTATAACTAAGACCTGTCAGATTCTAAGCACGTATAACTAAGACCTGTCAGATTCTAAGCACGTATAACTAAGACCTGTCATTCAAACACACACAGAAACGAGGAAAACAAATCTTTTCACTTTACTGTGTTATCTTTGTCCACAGGATCAGTCCCGAGAGATGAATAGAATTCAATAAAGTGTAAAATGACAACCAGGACACCAGAATCAAACCCAGGATCTTAGGTTTTGCACGACAATGCTCAACTACTGGTTTGTTCCATATCCAGAGCCACCCTTCACTACACCCAATACCACCTCTGTGAGAATTGCAGGTCTTATGGAAAAAATACTTATCTTCTATCTATCTCTCTCTCTGTCAACTGTTGCCAAATCTCCTCGCTCTCAGTTATGTCTGAAGATGGTGTGCTGGGGTAAGCAATAAATGTTCTAAATTTCAATTCGTTAACTTCATTTTTAGGCCTTTGACTTTCAAATATAGTAGTTTTTCATGCTTGGAAAGTCTTGGTTGGAATTATAGCGTCATATAAATTGATTACTTTTACCTTTCACTTCCAAGCATAGTGCTGTTTTATTTTATTTGTACCCAGAATCTGTGAGATGCACGTGTGGCCTCTCAGTGGAAAGGGGAGATTTGGCGCGAACGGTTAGCCAATCAGCATATTAGATTTTAGCGCCTGTTTTTGGTATATTAGAAAAGGCAGCGTTGAATGCACACACTTCCCTATTAGCGCTCACAACTATGTAGGACATGTTACACAGGTTTGTGCGCAATAAGTTGTTGGGGTGTCATGGAGATAGCTGGGAGGAAAGAGGATCCCCCATGGGGGTTTTAACTAGGTGGCTAGTTCGTTTTTTAAGGGAAATTATACAGATGATGTAGTAATGGCTACAATTTTTTTTTTTAAGTTTTAAAATGTGATAAAGGAAAAGTGCACTATCAACTTTGTAATGTCAGCTAGATACCAAATTTAACTTCTGACACAACCTCAACCATTTAAACTCTTGTTATTCATGTAAGTTTCCCCACCCCCACCAATAGTCACTACCCCCGATGAGTGCTCCATGGTCTACCGAACCCCCTGACTGCTGTGGACAAAAACAAGTGAAGATGGAGAAGAACATTGTAGTAATTAATTTGTTAGAGCTGGGGTAAGAAGGAGCTAATGGCAACCTTGACTAACAGCGTTGCAATTATCTTATATTTGAGGGAATAATGACCACATGAAAACAAGAGAATGACAATGCTGTTTCTCAATAGTAACCATGCAGTTCCCTCAGAGATGATATCCAGTGCAACTGATTATGTTGAGTCTAATTAAACAAAGTTAAAGGTCTTGAGTTTGAATCTCGTGCACAGGTTGTCAAGCTTCAGATAATTGAATAATGCTAATAAATAAGGTTAAGAAAGTTAAAAATTCTTCAAAGACTATCAACTAACCGATAGTCCCTGGGACAGAGATCTGCCCCTGTCCAACATCCAGGTCAACCAAGATCGGCCTGCGCCCCATGCGCACCGCATAATTGAGTAACAGTCGGCAAAATGTGGACTTGCCGACATCTGTGGGGCCTGCCACCATGGTTATAGGTCCTCTCGTGTTACCTGCCTCAGCACTTCTCCGCAGTTGTTCTAACGCGGCGTGGACATTCAGGTACATGATCTGTTGAGCAGGTTGTGTTCAAGCAAACAAGGTAGAGTTTAGTTGCCCTTGACGAGGGAATATATATAAAATTAGTTGTAATATTACAAAATGTTTGAACCATTGTACAGTACTACTTCAGTTCGCTTTTTCTTCTACACAAAGGTCTAACATTGTATTAGTACTGTATCTTACAAAGGTTGAATTTAAAGAAAGTGTACTCACATTTATATGTGAGGAAAGGTATTTTCCAAAGGGACATCCTAAACACATTCAATTGGGATATGAACCCCAATCTTCCATATTATCAGCACTCCAGACTATTGTGAGAGTGACACCTTAAACCATTCAACCACTAAAGAGAATCACTACTATTTAAAGCTTGCAGTTTAATGTCTCGAATTCACTAATAATCAAGAGTCTTTTTAATACCCGAGTTTTTCCCAGCTCTCCCTGTTTTCCGACGGAAACCTGCTTAGCCAAACTTGGGCGTCCGGATTTTTATTTCAACTGACAGCTCACTTTGGTGGTCAAACAGTCTAAAGCATCAACAGACTGAAATGCCGAGGACGGGGGATCGAGGTTCGAATACCAGTAGGGTGCACTGAAGGTGTTTTTAAGTAATGTTTTTCCACTCTACTTTCACTTTAATGTAGGTACATTGGCTCTAAATTCAACCTTCATCCTTAACAATTAGTGTAATTAGTACATAAGCGTATAATTTGAACCGTAGTATGATGCAGTGAAAAAAAATAGTCAACTACCGTATTTCTTTGATTCGAAGACACACTTTTTCCCTCATTTAAATGTCTCTAAATATGAGATGTGGCTTAGAAATGAGAAAATACAGTAACATGTTTAGTAGATCATTAAATAGAAAGTATCAAAACTAAACTAAATCATTGTATATAATCATGTTACAGATACTATTGTTATTCTTACCATGGGAGTTTCCTTGGCGATGTAGTTCACATCAATCTTTCCCCTCAGTTCCACGGTACAACCTTGCCACGTGAACACCGCGATTTTGGCTCCAGTCGTGAAATGATAGCTCTTGCCTTTCACCAGTTCTGTACCAAAAATTTCGGCCATTCCATTTTTCAACTTTAAAAATAAAAAAATCATAAATGGAAGATTATTATTTTTTAATTTATTAATTATCTTATATTTAGTCTGTAAGTCTAAGTATAAATTTCTACTCTCTCTTGACAAGTGGTAAACTATGTTACTAGTACCACAATGATTAGGCCTACTGTGTAGTTAAGATATAAAAGTGAAAATGAGTGATTATAATTAGGCATTTATTTAATTATAATTTTTAAAGAAAAAAGGTTAATATGTGTCCAAATTAAACTGAAAAGCCAAAGATAGGTGTAGATTGATTTCTAATATTACTTTAGGTACCATTTAGAAACCAAAAATAAATTATAATGGGTTTGAACAGATTTGAATTTGAAATGAGCTTAAAGTAAACTAACACTTGATTCACACATTCGCCAGTGAATTAGAGCAGAATCTGTTTGAGTATTAGCAGCAATTAACATGCCAGCAGGAATATAAGTTGACCCATGATGCTTTGCGACACAAACTATAAACAGACTGATTACCGACATGTTTTATTTGCTAGTGGATAAACGATCTTTAAGAATAATATCACAATGTATGGTTTATAATTATTACTTTGTGTAGTGAACACAGAACTAGAGCGTAAGGCCTACATATGTTTTCCATTAACGAGTTATTTCAAATAATTTCACAACAGTTGATGCAGCTGTCTACCTGTACCCCATTTTGAAGGCACACACGAGTGTTGAGTGGGTTGGTTTAGGCGCATGCGCCACTGCCTGAGTTTATTGGGTCTTCCAATAGGATGATGTCGCACACACAAAAGGAAAGCTGACAATATTTCAAAGTCACGCTGAGCGGAAAACGGTTTAGAGCTTGTCAAGTCATTATGTTTCTATTCTGCTTTTGTTTTTCGGCGAATGTGTAGAGCCACAGTACACCGTAATTATACAGTACTGTACCTCATTCATTATTTAATTGCTTTAAAATGGAAATCATCATGAATTGTTTCCAGTCTGTGGTCGGGTCAGTTTAGTAAAATGCCTCCATGTTCTTCCTTATTCCTCCACCATTCTTCTCCTCTCACATATACACTTGATGTTATCTACTCCTCCCATCTCTTTCTTAGTCTTCCTTGTGCTTCATCTCTATCAATTCTCCTTGGGATTCTATCCTTTTCCATCCTCATTAGATGACCATACCCTCTCACTCTCCCTGCTGTTCTCTTCTCATTACTTCCGTTCTACTCCCACCTTTCTCCTCAATCATGCTTCCAAGATACTATATGTTCTGTATTTTTCTCAGCTCTACTCCATCCTCGATTGTTTGAAAGAGAGCTCGGATAAAGACTTGTGAATCAATCTCAACAGTGACAGTGTAGTCAGCGATATATTACCCAGGCGCTGATAACGCAAGCTGTGACTATTACTGTCACAAAATATCTCTTGACTAAATGTTTCCAAGAATGCGGCTCAGTTGAAGATGACTTGGAGTCACTATTAGACATTTCTGTGGCGGTGGCCTTATCTCCAGCAGACTTTTAATTACAATAACATCATGTAGAAGTTGTAAAGTTCATGCTCCATAATACCAGTGAAACAAATATCAGTTTTATAGTCCTAACAAGCGGTGATAGCGACAAAATATTGGGAGTGAAACACAAAAACTCCAACTATTTGGCAATTTTTTTTTTACCCAAAACTAACCAAATTTATGCTATCGCTAAGCTCGCAAAAGTATGGGAAAGCCAAGAGGCATGATATACAGTACTAGGCCTACTAAATAGGCCCTACAAGATTATTTAAAAACTTTTGTTAAATATTAAACCATTCAAAACCAAACTCAAGTGACACAGGAACAGATATCGTTTAAAAAATATGTAAAATTGCATGACTGAAGTTTAAAAAGCTTGTTCATCAAAGCAGGACCAACTTAGCTCCCGGCTCGCGTGAGGTATGGGAGTTAAAGGGAAAGGAAAAGACCAAGAAATACCAGAAATGTGTGCAGTGCATTCATATTTGAATGATTACTCGACATTTTTCGCGGTGATGACGGGGGACATAGTGACAAAATTTCTTGTTAATAACAGTATGTCCCTATTAAGACAGAATAAAATTTGTGCTCAGTGCTTATCTGTGAAGCCATTCTAAAATGGTCAAAAACAGCCTTTTCAATAGAGTTTTTAACCAATTACCATTTAATATTTCAATAATGTTCTTTATTAGGAACATGTATCAACTCTTTATCTCCATTAATGTTTAATCAGAAATGATCCAAGTGCAATAATGTTGGTGTAAATTTACGATTTCGAGCCAACTTTATCACAGAGTTGGGCATGTTAAGTCACAGGTAAAAAGCACAGATGCCACCGATATAGCAAAGTCATAGTCCAGCGGCCAGCCCATCTCTCATTTGTACAGTAACCCAATAATGCAAGAATCGAACTTTTATACATGAAGCTTTATGAATGTAAGATGGTAGTACAATCCCTTTGGTCTTGATGTATTTGTTTGTTTTGTCTTTAAAATGAGCGATTAGTTCGTTATATTAAATTACAAAACAGGTTCAGTCCTAAAAAGAGAGAATTACAATAAACATAGCCTACAAATAGTAATAATGGTGGGGGATGGGTATGGTACTCTCATATAAAACACTTAAACATAGGACTTACTAATAGCACACACCATGTCACACAAAACGTATTCAGGCTAACATACGAAATAGCAGTAACTTAATCAACAGCGGAGCATGACAATTTAAAGTTCAATAAATATTTCCATAAGAACTTTTTAATTACATGTGTGTTGCAATATATTGGCCAAACACTCATAATGACCTTACTAATTATATAATTCACACGAAATAATTAATTTAAACAAAACAAACCTCTAGTGTGACTTTTTCATTTTTACTTTCAACTTCAAATCTTAATTCACAGTCAGAATCCAATTTGAATTCTTGAACATTTGAATCTTTCTCACGTTCGTCCGACATAATTATTATTCTTATTTATTTATTTACATGTAAATCAGGTTAGCCAATAACAATTATTTCTGCGAAAAATCCCTAGTACTGTCGTTTACAATTTTCTTTCTTTATATCTCTCCATTCATCACTTATAATATAACGGGACGACATACGCATACACATTGCCAAGGACTAAAGTGTGACGCTCAAGTTTATCGTCTGCTACACTGTGGGGGGACAGATTTAACGGTTTATTTCAATGTTCTTAAGTGAAAACATGTCTCTAATGAATAAAAGTGTTATTGTTTGAAAATAGTGAAGTATTATACCACACTTTCCTGAATAAACATTTACATTAAAGAATGTACAATTCAGTTTTACAGGTAATACTTTACAAATACGCTGGCCGGTCTAAGGCGTGTGGAACCGCACACACAAACAATTAAGGGGGTCACCAAAATGGCTCAAAAATAAATATTTTTTGTTTTTATCTGGGGAATTATAAGTATAATTAAAGAAAGTAATTTGTAAGAAGAATGCTTATTTCTTAAATTAATATTTACATCCATGCCAAACAGAGTACTTTTTTATTTCAAATTAGTGCATTAGAATACATTAACAAAGTAAATACATTTTTAAGGTTGTTCTGTGCGACGTACCCCTGTCAACTACATTGGCGAAGGACGCTACCAGTTGATGGGTCGAGACTTTACGAAATATGAGTTAAGTTCGGGCCTAACCTTTGGTGGTTGGCAGGGGAAGGGGGTAGGTGTAATGTTAGTTTTGATTCTCAGTCAGTCATATAACCTCCTTGCGAGTGATTTATTGATACTCGCTTACTCGCTTTGTTTATAGTTTGACGTGTTGCAATTCGTCACTTATTATTTTTAGTTTATATGGTGTTCTATGAAATTCTGCTTTCAATTATTATTTTGGTGCAAACCTTTTTAGTGGGTACTGCATTATGTGAAGTGTATTGTGTCGCATGATGTATTGCTGTTATTATTATATTTTTACTTTTTGTGGTTTCTGTTGTTTTTTAATAATATTAATTTTTTTAACAGTTAATAAAATATTTTCCAAACTTTCTACAACCGAGAATAGAAAATGGAAAGCAAAAACTTTACAAGAAGCTAAGTCAAGTGCTAAACTAATTTGTAACTATTTAATGAAAGTAAAGAAAGTAAAGTGAAATTGAAACTCAATGTAACGATGATCATCTGTTGAAACAGCGCTCAGAGGAGGACGAAGATCGCTCAGAGGATCTAATAAATACTAATACCAATGATTCTAACACCACAAAAATTACTGGTCACAGTTTTAAGAGTTATGTGATTGATACAATCCAAGAAATGAATAACTCATATGACAAATTGAAAGATCCGGCTAATTATCCCAAAGTGCTAAGCGCAACTGAACGTGATTTTATTATTTCGCAAGGACCAATCTCAACAGTATTAAACAGCTACCCTGGAGACGGTGCAAAAAGATCATTTTCCAACGTACTTTAGTATCGGCTTGCTTCCATCGGAGAGAAATTCAGAAGACAATGGCTAATGTATTCCAAGTCTAAGGGAAGTGTATACTGTTTTTTCTGCAAGGTATTTAACACGGCAATTACCAGCACCACATAATCCGATGAAAATGGAAACTGTGATTGAAGGCACATCGTAAAAACTCTTTCCACAAAGAGACGTCCTATAACCACTTAAAGTGCTACGAAAAATGAGTTGAAGCAGAAAGAAGGTTTAACACTGGCAAGGCAATTGATGACGAGAATCAAAGATTAATTGGTCAGGAAAAAGAGCGATGGAAAAATGTCCTTACGAGAGATCTTGCCATCTTGCCACCTTACCCAACACAACATGGCTTTTCGAGGAACTCACAAAATCCCTCTACAGCGAAAACAATGGAAATTTCCTCGGGCTCAAAGAGTTGATTGAAAAATTCAATCCTGTTATGAAGAAACATATTTTCAGAATTCTGGGTAAAGACAATCTCAGATGTGTAACAAATTTAGGAAAGAACATTCAAAAGGGTATACATAGTGTCTAGTTTTAAAATGGGCATATATAGTATTCTCCACAGTTATTTCAGATTTGGGGAAGGGGGCAAAATGTGAGTTTTGCACACACAAAACTTTGCCTTAGACCAGCCCTGCAAATACAATACAATCTTTAACATATTTAAATATGTAGTTATCATCAATGTTGTTTACAGTCTTCCAAGACTACACTTATATTTAAAGTTGGCTATTAGCTTGTATATTGGTTTCAGAAACCATATTATATTGAAAGTTCGATAAATATAATTAATAAGCTATCTTAAAACTTGATTACATTTGTCTGAATGACAAACTTTGTGTATTGCCATACATTCGAAACTATTACTTATGTTATAGGCTTGTAGAAAGTATTATTATGTTACCACTTTTTAAAAAGTTGACTCATGTCTTGTATATTGCTTTCAGAAACCATATTATGTTGAAAGTTTCGATAATTTAGTGAAACAAGTTAGCTAAAAACTGTATTACATTTGTTTGAATGACATACTTTGTATAAAAGTCCTACGTTCAAATGATAATTTAGGTTATAGGCTTGTAGGAAATATCGGTATCTACTAAGCCCTGACATTAGTAATAATTCCAATCTGTAAGGCTATATTTCGTACCAGAATACTCTCATATATATATTATTTTGGTAGGATAAATGGCCATTTAGAACGGAAGTAGAAACTTAATACTGGAAGGTCTTTTATTCTAACCAAAAACTACTATAGGGTAGGACTCTCGTACGAGATAAAAAGCCTTACAAGCTAGCTTCCTTCAAAAATCATCGTATATATTAGGCTACATCAACTTATTTAAAGGGAAAAACTAACCTGTTTCGAACTTTTTTATGCTCTTCAAAGCTTTTACTAATATATTTATTTAATTTAACTAATCCACATTGATGTATCTCATATATACAATCAAATTAATGAACGATGTCAAAATGCCACATTGCCTTGTATGGGTGTAAGAGAGAAGGAGATACCGAATTTTCTTCTATCTTAGACAATATTATGCAGACGACAGCTCGAAAATTTCAGCCATAGATGTCCATTAGTTATAATATAGAGATCAATGTATCTCTCTTTGATAAGTTTTTGCATTTATGAGATTTATATTATTCTAGTTTGCCTGCCTGGAATCGTTTGAGAACTTATATCGAACCATTTATCGACATAAATTTACATCGATATAAGATAGTTGTATTTTAATTATTTTGCTTTAAATTTATCTAGGCATTGTTTTTTTAAAAATTAACATGACATTGACTTTATTAACTTCTGTAATTAAATTGAAAGGATTGCATGCATTGCTATGTCAATATTGAACCACGTGACATGAAATATGGGTGACAACGAAGGTGAGGTTAAAATATAAAGCAAAACTAATTTATCACCATATGACATTTATTATCATTCAATTAACACTACAGATTATTATTCGTTAATGCATATTTATAAAACTGTATTTATACGCATGGTCTTGAAGAAATCGAACTGTCACCGTTTCTGGTAAATTATAGAATTGTGTTTGCCCTATAATTTTATTAAATATTAAGCTAGGCTTAGCTCAGAAACTATATCTATGGGTTTTTATTATTGGCCATAAGGCACTTCATTTAATTTTTATAAGTTCGTCACATTTTACTAATTAAGTCTTGGCTTAACCTAAATAAAATAAAGCTAATTTTTTCCCCCCTGTATTACTACAGGATTTTAATGTTATTAAACTCTTACATGTTCATCCCTAAGTCCCATTTTATCCATCAGCAAACTCTGATGCTAAACCACTAACACCAATTCCCCAAGGAATGTTTAAATTCACCGGGAGTCTAGATTACCCCACAGTCACCAGCCCTCAGAGGGGCACAACCCACTCTAACAACCACTGGGTCAAATTATGCTTCCAACATTTTGTGCAACCTAACATCTGTAAAACACCAAGTGAAAATTCCCAAATATTTTAATCAAAATAAATATTGACTCTCTTTGGTAACTTATAGTTTTGTTTGTGATTGCAGGGAAGTTTGAGATGCTTAAGGCAATGTATGATTTTAAGGCTACGTTTGCTAAAACCCTCAGCTTTCATGAAAATGATATTTTCATACTTCACCATGCAAACACAAAGAATCGCAACTGGTGGCAGGTTGTGAATAGTCTTGGACAGGTTGGATACGTCCCATCGAATTATGTCGCTCCTGTTAAGGTAAAACATTTATAAATATCCGAGTAACTTATCTCTAATGGGTAATTTTAAAATAATATACCTACCAAAAACAAACAAAATAATAACTATCTGATTCAAATGCTTCTCATTAAGGTATACAAAGTTTCAAAATATCCAAGTCGAAGATCAGATCCCTTCACTTCGACATAAAAAAAAATCAAAACCCAATACATCCCAACTGGATCAGGCTTTTTTAAAATAATTTGGAAGGTTTATAAACCCTGAAAAAAACCCATCAAATCAAAACAAAATCTATCTTGATATCAATAAATGAATGAAAGTGAAATTTGAACTGGAGGTCCATGGGGCCCATTTTACACTCTCGCTTGGTTTTATTCCTGCTATGAAGGGCTCACTGATTCACTAAGCTCCTCACTTAGAAAAATGTAACATTTTGTTATCTACAGTTTGCTTGGTGCCCCAGGTGAGTGCTCTGTGTTGGCTGGAGTTCCTCCAGCACGCCATCGAGAGTGTCCACGCGGAAGAACCCGTGTCGATAGAGCGTGAGGAGTTGTTGAGTCAACTGTTAGCATGGCGACACCTCGCAGAACAAACACCGCCACCCTCTTCGAATCTCAGTCCTGCCCCGAGTGCTACGTCATACTCCACCGCTAATTGCGACTCTTTGCAGGTACAGGGGCCAATTTAGTGACACCTTTTTGCTGCTTGTATTAGTGACTGTCACTCTGTATAAATGTAGGATGTGTTATTTTTTAACAAATTGTGGTGTAGTCCAGCAAAGGTTTTACCAACTTGTTTTATACTACACAGCAATAAATAGTGTAATTAGCAACAGACATTAAAAAAAAAAATAGAAAATAAATTGTAAGTTATGGCTTACCACAAAGATTTTCTCGCTCCTTAAACTAAAAATGGGAATATTGGCTTAAAACTTGTAAGTTCATCTTTGTTCACCAAAGAACATAACAATCAACTCCCCATTTCCCATACGTCCATTTAAAAGTATAACTTATTTGCTTATAGCTCAGAAACTATTGGTTTAAAAAAATATGTTTCATTTAAAAGTTTTTATAACAACAATGCTACAAATTTACAAAAGTTATTTTTTTATCTAGAAGAGTTGCATGGATATTACTAAAACTGTAGATATCCACATAATATTTATTAAAGTAAGTTCCCCTCTTAATTTGTCTACGCATAAATATTAGAGGCACCATTTTGTTTGTGTTAAACATTGCTTTTATATTAATTTTAATCAAAATCGTGAGAACCGATTTTGAGAAAATCAATGTTTTCTCTTTTGGCCCTTTAGTAGACTGCCTTAGTTTTAAGGTTAGACAGATGATCCCAATATATCCCTGTTGAACCCCGTGATAACCAGAGATACCAAGTTTTAGCTTAATTAGGAAATGTTTTTCGGCCTTAGGCCGAGTTACAGACACACAGGCAGGTGGCATTGTGTAAGGCACTGCTCTCGCAGTAGACTAGACTGTCAATAGTAAGGACATTGAGGTTAGAATCTAGGTCGGGTGTACTACTGAGGGTAGTTTTCCACTCTCATTACATCCAAATGCAGCTACACTTACTAAAAATGTAACCTTCCTAATCCCTTAACACCATTAGCGTAATTAGTACATAAGTGTATAACCCGAACAGGTAGTAAGACGTTGTAAAACAAAAATCTCAAATTCACTTTTTTGACTATCACAAATAAAATGGAAAGATTGCTGTTGTTATTATTATTATTGTGGTTACTTGTAGTAGAGCACTAGGTTAAATCATGGTTTGAAGTGAACAATGTCACGGTATGGTCTTTATAACGTGATATCGTGCTGCGCGATGGGAGCCATTTGTTACAATCGTACCTATTAAGTTTATTCTATGTGAGGATTGTGCACGAAGACCAGTACAAAACACGTCTGTTTTATTTGCCGATACCATGAGGAAGGAAAAAATACAAAACTGATCATAAATAATGAGTTTATTCCATATGCCTATTCTGCATGAACACCAGTACAAAACAGTCTGTTTTATTTGCCGATACCACGAGGGAGAAATCAATACATTCCTCTGTTAAGTCGAGTAGAAAACTATACCGTCTTTATTGACGATACGAGGGAGAAAACATACATCCTCTGTCAAGACGAGTAGAAAACTATACCGTCTTTATTTGACGATACGAGGGAGAAAACAATACATCCTCTGTCAAGACGAGTAGAAAACTATACCGTCTTTATTTGACGATACGAGGGAGAAAACAATACATCCCTCTGTCAAGACGAGTACCAAACTTGTGTCTTCTTTCAAAGCTTGAGTCTGTCTGTACACCCCGTAGTTTCATACTCTCAAACCCAGCTCCCTACTTGATTTCTTTCCATCTACCAATGGGGTTATTTTATCTAAGCGCGAAAACTAAAAATACCGACTCTTAAATACTGCGTAATATATAACCCGGAAATAAGAGCGGTAGCGATAGTCAATATTTTTCTCGTATTCAAATCTTCTCCATCTCCACCAAATACCTTCCTCACTTTTGGTAGCGATAGACGATACCCAACATTTAACGAAAAGATTTCGGCTGTTTCCATAGTGCGGGCCTTACACAATCAATAATATTGACAATATCAGTATTAAAAATACAGCCGGCAATCCTTGTGCCAACCAGTCTCAAACTTGCCCTATTTACATGATCATTATTATTGACAATACTTTTGTCAATAAGTTTGCACAGTACCTCTCTTTCTGCGTATGAGCAGGGTGAATCTGTGTGGTTATATTCTGTTATTTCTGGGTTTTGTCCTTCCAAAACATGGATAATCGCACAAAAGGTTGCATAGCTATTATTTTGGTGCTTGTAACTACTCGTTGAGTGAAACGCAAACGCTGGATGAAGGCATGGTTGAAGAAAAGAGAAGAATATACTCATTTAGTTTTGTTGAAGGAAATAGCCTCAGCAATGTTGAAGATTTCAAGAACTACTTTCAAATGGAGGAAAGTACCTTTAAAAAACTGATACAGATGGTTGAACTGTTTTTTAAAAGGGAGGACACAAATATATGTGACAAAGTATAACTGTTAAGGAAAGATTAGCCTTAACCCTGAGATACTTGGCCACTGGAAGAAATTTTATTTTGAAGACTTGAAGTTTTCTGTCATCATGTCACCAGCAACTATCAGCGCAGCTGTAGTCAAAACATGTGAAACATTTATATATATCCTACAATACTACATGACATTGGGCTCTTCTTTAAACCAGCCATGTTGATTATAATTTCCCAGTAATATTAAAAATATGCGGGATTTGAAGGTGCACGCTTTGTAACATTAATTTGTTTGGGGTGTGTTTCATACATAATTTTAATTCAATTTGATGATTATAATTAAAAATATATCTATCTACTAAAAGTAAACGACCACTTATAGCTGTAGTATCGCACAGTGTTGCACAATGTAACAACACTTTCTACTACTATTACTATTTCCATTTTCCATCGCGTATCTTACTTGATACACCGCGGTTAAGAGGAAGGTATGGTCTATCACTATGGCTCTAAACCATGCTTCAAACATGTGCAGCTAAAATAAAGAAAAATAGAAACATGGCGGTCGTTTGGAAAAGATTAATTTAATTTAAAATGACTGAAAAGAAGAAAAATGAAAATATTAACTTTAAAATATGATTTTAAATATTAATAAGGACAGAAAAATCAATGTCATTACAACGGTAGCCAGCTCTTACACTGAACCTGATAAAGCTGCCAGTGGAAGTGATAACTGGTTTATGTAAAATATGCGTCAGTGTCTCATCTCAACATCTTGTACTCCACCATCACTGAAGTAACTGTTCTCACCATATCTCAGACTTTAAATTGTACTGTATTATATTTGTGAGAAAGTACAGGAAAACGGGATGGAAAGATAATATAAAAGGGAATAAACACAATTTATGGCTTTTACAATGAATACACTTTACACTTCTGCCACTGGACATAGAGGTAATGGCTGTCTTTTGAAAAGCATCTATAGTTACTACCCAATCCTCCAACTTATGTTTCATTCTATCGGAACTAATCAGGGAGGAGTTTGAAACGCGCAATGCGACTTCCTAAAAGAGTAAACCAAAAAACTGTATTATTAATATTAATCAAAACTAGAATTAGTTGTCATAAAAAAAAGTGTGACACCTTGGCTCGATTGGTAGCCTGTCTGTAAGGGTCCCAGGTTTTATTCTCAGAATTACCTAAAAATTTGTCATTGGTGAAATGTGGATTTCTCCTTTCACTGTGATGAATTAATGACCGAAGGCTGGGTGTTGTGTCTGTTCTAGGTTTAAGTTAGTTTATAAGTTGTGTGCTAATATAATCTGTAAGTTTATAAAGTTCACATTAACTAAATTAAAAGTGAGGTGTTTGTTTCAGGAGCAGCCTCTTGTCACATCTTATACCTCCAAGTCTTCCCTCTCCGACACCAGTCATTGTCGGCACCCCAGTGAGCCTCTCCGATCCACTGTCAGCACCCCTAGAGGGTCCTTGCCTGGTTCACCCACTAGTTCTATCCGAGGCAAGATCACAGTTTCGACCAGTATCAATGTTGGTCCAGAAACTGTCTACCGGCTAGTGGAGCAGGTATCTTGCGATACTTGATTCGTGGTCTGAGGCATAACTCCTGCAGTAGGCTAGACTCTCATTGAGGTTCTAATCCCTGTAAGGTGGACTGAGGGTACTTTTCCCTAAATGGTTTTCTACTCACCCCCACAAAAATGCTGGTCCACTTTATCTAAATTCACCCTTCCTCATCCCTAACATATGGGTACAATCTGAATGGGTAGTGAGACTCAATGTTAAAAATATAAGATAATTTGATGTAATTTTTAAATTCTATATAAACTGTAAGTTTATTTTTAAATCATGATAAAACATACTTAAAAATTAAATCACAATTTTTTTATTCAAGTATGTTTATCATATTTTGTCAAAGAAATAAAAAACCTCTAGCAAAATAATGAGAAGAAACACTAATTTTTGGTAAATAATCTCTCAACAAACGACTAATTAAATAAAAATTCTTTGTTTAGTTTAAAAAAAATCAACTGTTAAAACATTAACCTTTTTAGTGCCATGACTATACCTGATTTTTGTGCAAAGCATGACAGGCCCATTTCATCATTTTTGCAAGGTTGGACAAGAAAAATCGCCAACCCCTAATTTATGAAACAATTTTTAGATGGTCCTACCATTTTTAACTGCGTAGATTATTCTAACAGAGAGGAATGTTCTCGTTCCAGTGAATTAATATGCTCCTAATCTATCTATTGGATAGTGCCAGAACTAACGCAAATCTAGAAAGCCAATGGGATTGGTATGTTAATGGTATAAGGGCGAATCTGCTCATGGAACTAAAAGGGTTAATGTTCATAATAATGTCCAAGTAGTGTTAATAACTAAACTAATATGTAAATTATTGATAAATACAGAGTTGTTCTCTCTGTTGCTACACAAGGTGCGTGACAGCACCCAGTTGAGTCACAAGCTGTCTCGAGTAGCGCTATCCGTTGTGGCCTCAAGCCTGCGTGATATTCTCCCTCCCCTGGCGACCCCCCACCTGGACACAATCCTGTCGCACCTGCAAGGCCCACTCCCTGTCCCAGAGTCCATCATAGAGGAGACGTACGATGCTCGACGACTCAGGGTCATCTTCGCCGAGATGAACTCTTGCAAGGAGGACTCTCAACAGAGGAGTTGGATGTTGCATGAGGATGAGTCGACTATTCTGGAGTACATCCGGGAACTCACCTCGATACTTGTGAGTATCTCATCAGAACTAGGGATTAGCCCTTTTTAGTCTTGATGTCTTGGAGAGTCAATTAGAGGAGTTAAAAACATTAGAGATTGCATTGGTTTTATTTCCTTAATTCAAATTTCAAATCATAATTGGTTTAAAGATATTATGATGCTTGCAAGTACTTCAGCAGATTGTAATTATAGGACAAGCGTTACAACCAAACCCTTATGTTAATTCACATTATTACAAACAATGTTATCATTTAGCTACAATTTCTGTTGGTTTTTTTTATATAGAAACTAGAGAATCAACATGAGCAAAGTCATAATTGAAAGATAAAAATCATATCATTGAGGGAAAATTAACCTCCTATGTTTAACATATTTTTAAAGATTCATATTTGAATTCAGAAGTCATGTGCGAAAATGAAGACTCAAATATTTATTTTGCTTACAAATCATGAATTTTGAATGATCTGTAAAAACGCCAAAATATTGATATGGTTCTTTTTACCTTTAATTTGCTGCTAAAATACTGTTTGGTAGCTGTTGTAAAAATGATTATATCTTGAAATACATCATATAGTGAGATATATATGTTTGCAAAGCTTTGAAACTTCAACTTGGCTTTGGAAAATAATTTCCACTTCACTTCGAATAAAATTCTGAATTCAACAATTACGAAGCTTAGCCAATAAAAATAAATATTGACATCTGAAATAAGGAATTTATCCTAAATTTTTGCCATTCTGAACTGAACGTTACATATAAATAATAATATGAAAAATTCTCAAGTAATTGAATTGTAAGTTGTGATAGTAACTTGATTTATCAGATTATAATGAAATATTACAAACAATTGATAGAATAAAACATTTTAAAATGGTTTTATTACAGTAAGCTATATAAATAAGCACCTATTCACACATAAAACAATTAACATAAGATAGTCAAACTTTGATTCGGCCTCGATTATATTTCACATGTTTGATTTGAGTTCACCTCGAAATGAAAAAGTGGACTTTGGACGCCCTAGTGAGATAATTTAAATATGTTACCAATATATCCAAGTTTTATTCTTCCAAGATGTAAAAGTTATTGTTGTTGTCGAAGTCGAAATAGATTTTATTTTAAACTCTGGGTTTGTCATTTTGAAGCGTTGCACACCTTTAATCATCCTTACTAAGATCATTGTAAGGATGTACGCTGGACTCATTCTTACCTTGACCTGTCTAGTCTCTAGTGTAATGTGATGAAAATTACTTCATACCAGCATTGATAAGATGGTTTGTCATCATCTCCTAAAGAGTGTAATATCGCTTATAACCCACAGACAAACTCTGATGCATCGGTGTCAAAGCACGTGATGTCTCGTGACAAGTACCACGATGTGGTGTCACTGACTCAGTACTACCAAATGGAGACGCGGTGGAGCATCAGACAGTCGTTGCTGCAGGCGTTTGGTGCGATGTGCAGCCTGGACGTTGCGGTCGTGAGGCTGTTACTCAACTCTGTCCTTCCCATGGAACTCGCAAGGTACCTCTACTAATTACAACCGTGAGGCTGTTACTCAACTCTGTCCTTCCCATGGAGCTCACAAGGTACCTCTAATAATTACAACCGTGAGGCTGTTACTCAACTCTGTCCTTCCCATGGAACTCGCAAGGTACCTCTTATAATTACAACCGTGAGGCTGTTACTCAACTCTGTCCTTCCCATGGAGCTCACAAGGTACCTCTAATAATTACAACCGTGAGGCTGTTACTCAACTCTGTCCTTCCCATGGAACTCGCAAGGTACCTCTACTAATTACAACCGTGAGGCTGTTACTCAACTCTGTCCTTCCCATGGAACTCGCAAGGTACCTCTAATAATTACAACCGTGAGGCTGTTACTCAACTCTGTCCTTCCCATGGAACTCTCAAGGTACCTCTAATAATTACAACCGTGAGGCTGTTACTCAACTCTGTCCTTCCCATGGAACTCGCAAGGTACCTCTTATAATTACAACCATGAGGCTGTTACTCAACTCTGTCCTTCCCATGGAACTCGCAAGGTACCTCTACTAATTACAACCGTGAGGCTGTTACTCAACTCTGTCCTTCCCATGGAACTCGCAAGGTACCTCTTATAATTACAATCGTGAGGCTGTTACTCAACTCTGTCCTTCCCATGGAGCTCACAAGGTACCTCTAATAATTACAACCGTGAGGCTGTTACTCAACTCTGTCCTTCCCATGGAACTCGCAAGGTACCTCTACTAATTACAACCGTGAGGCTGTTACTCAACTCTGTCCTTCCCATGGAACTCGCAAGGTACCTCTAATAATTACAACCGTGAGGCTGTTACTCAACTCTGTCCTTCCCATGGAACTCGCAAGGTACCTCTAATAATTACAACCGTGAGGCTGTTACTCAACTCTGTCCTTCCCATGGAACTCGCAAGGTACCTCTAATAATTACAACCGTGAGGCTGTTACTCAACTCTGTCCTTCCCATGGAGCTCGCAAGGTACCTCTACTAATTACAACCGTGAGGCTGTTACTCAACTCTGTCCTTCCCATGGAACTCGCAAGGTAGCTTTAATAATTACAACCGTGAGGCTGTTACTCAACTCTGTCCTTCCCATGGAACTCGCAAGGTACCTCTAATAATTACAACCGTGAGGCTGTTACTCAACTCTGTCCTTCCCATGGAACTCGCAAGGTACCTCTAATAATTACAACCGTGAGGCTGTTACTCAACTCTGTCCTTCCCATGGAACTCGCAAGGTAGCTTTAATAATTACAACCGTGAGGCTGTTACTCAACTCTGTCCTTCCCATGGAACTCGCAAGGTACCTCTAATAATTACAACCGTGAGGCTGTTACTCAACTCTGTCCTTCCCATGGAACTCGCAAGGTACCTCTTATAATTACAACCGTGAGGCTGTTACTCAACTCTGTCCTTCCCATGGAGCTCGCAAGGTACCTCTAATAATTACAACCGTGAGGCTGTTACTCAACTCTGTCCTTCCCATGGAACTCGCAAGGTACCTCTAATAATTACAACCGTGAGACTATTACTCAACTCTGTCCTTCCATGGAACTCGCAAGGTACCTCTAATAATTACAACCGTGAGACTATTACTCAACTCTGTCCTTCCCATGGAACTCGCAAGGTAGCTTTAATAATTACAACCGTGAGGCTGTTACTCAACTCTGTCCTTCCCATGGAACTCGCAAGGTACCTCTACTAATTACAACCGTGAGACTATTACTCAACTCTGTCCTTCCATGGAACGCCAAGGTAGCTTTAATAATTACAACCGTGAGGCTGTTACTCAACTCTGTCCTTCCCATGGAACTCGCAAGGTACCTCTTAATAATTACAACCGTGAGGCTGTTACTCAACTCTGTCCTTCCCATGGAACTCGCAAGGTACCTCTAATAATTACAACCGTGAGGCTGTTACTCAACTCTGTTTCCTCATGAAGCTCGCAAGTACCTCTACTAATTGCAACAGACAACCTTGTCTTTCAACGAGGGGTGTGTAAAGTACACTCTTTCAATACAAGCCGAGAGGCATCAAATATATTAGGGGTATGCAAAGTCCACTTTTTCAATTTGAAGCAAACTCAAATTGAATATATGGAATATTTTCAAAGCCAAGTCAAAGTTTGAATATTTTCTTTTAATTTTAAGCTAAACAATATTACATTTGGTTACTTGTTAATTGTATATTACCTCATGCACTAAAATTAATTGGAAAATGTTTTATTGTACAATTGTTTTTAATATTGCGTGTTAATCTGACAAATCAAGTTACCTTCATAAGATTCAATTCAAACATATCAGATTTTTTTCCATATCAATATTAATTTTTAATCTATGAAATGGCTCAGAGTGGCTAAATTTGAACATAAAGTGAGTATTTTAGCTATCTATATTTTGACTGACGAAGCTTCGAGACCAGAATTTGTTTCAAAGCAAAGTCAAAGTTTCAAAGCTTCACACACCCTAAAATATATGAAATAGGCTACTCTCAAAGCCGAATTTAAGTTTGAACATTGTTTGTTAGTGGTTTTATGTTTGAAAAATATCAACTCGTGCTTATTTATATAACTCTATGCACTAAAATACCTTTGGAAAGTTTTTATCGCACTGTTTATTTTTCAAAGCTGACAAATCAAGGTTCTACCACAAATTCAATTCTTTTACCAGATTTTCCTAAATGAATATTAACTTGTAATTTGCAACAGCTCAGTGTGGCAGTATTTGAACATAGATTGTTTTAACTGTAAATATTTTCATCAGCGATGCTTCCTAACTGTCCAAAAGGATATTTTTTTTCTAAACAAAGTTGAAGCTGATATTTTTTTTACAAAGTCAAGTCAAAGTTTTGAAGCTTCACACACCCTAATTTCTTGTTTTTTTTTAATCTCATATAACCTGAATTATTCTTAAGTCCTACTCCTGTTAATAACTTAAAAAGGTTTACTCACAATAAAATACAATATTAATTGTTTAGTTGCATATCCCCTTCCTTACTTATGACTATTTTTGTATGTTGCAGAGATATGCGCAGTAACTGTCGCAAGTGACTTGTCTCACCTACACCGCTCTTCTCTTAACAATGATATTCTCCATGGGGGAGCCTATGCCCATCACACATTCAGGTCGGTACTAAACTTGCAGCCATGACCCGTTCGTTATAAGGAGTACTTGCATCTTAGCTTACCTCCGAGATGTTGCACATTATCTTGCCATCTTATACTCACACTCATAATTAGTTAAATACTATATTGTAGCTTCTTGAAGAATGTCTCTAGCAGTTCCTGAATATTTCGACACTGTATCTCGACTGGTGTGACGTTGTTTATAACAACCCACTTCAGCACAACGGCAGTCTCTTTGTCCTGTTGTCATGACAGATGGTTGTCACTTACTGACAGAATACCACCATCACTTCCTCTTGAGATTATGGAGAGATACCAGAGAATTATTTCAAACACTTTATAAATAATTGTTTACTGCATAAATATAAGACAATATACTTTTTTCAAACATAAAACAATTAACCAAAAAATAGTCAAATTTATATTTGCCTTAGAGAATGTTTCATATATTCTGTTCAAGTTTGTCTTGAGCTGAAAAAAAAAAGAGCTGGTACACCCAATTAGATACCAATGAATACAATATTGGTGTTATTTTATTGATCTATTAAGCTTAACATTGACTATTAAAAGTAATTATGCCAAAACAATGATTTCTTGTCCTGGCTTAGTTTTAAATTTGTCTAATTTGGTTGTTATGGATCTCAATGCAGTATAAAAATCCCACCAGGTCTAATGTCGCCAATATTTCCTCTTCAGACCACCTCGGTATTGACTTTGTCATATTTCTTCTGGAACTGGTGGAGAATCCCCCCGACACGGACGTAGAGGAGCAGATCTCAGACCTAGTCCTGAACCTGGTTATCAGTTACAACCTGCAGTTCACCAGCACAGCTGAAACACGGTGGTCAAAGCGTTGGCACAGATATCCATGGCCAAGACGTTCACCGAGAAAATATTGCTCTTGCTCAATAGAGAAGGTACTTGAGTAGCATATAGCATATAGCATTCTCTTGTTCTGCTTCAGTGTTCATGCTATGCCATAAAATAGTCACGCTGAGATATTAATCTTCAAGGCTTTAAAAATCCATGATTTATACACCTAAAATATTCTTCTTATGACCTACTTTGATACAAACTTTGTGTTTTCATAAATTAATACAATTAAGGTAACGGTCTGTGAGCTTGGGTTTTTTCATTCGACTCAAGTATTTCTAAAAGCTCCCGGGTTCGAGTATATTTATAATTTTAAAATGTTAAAAAGTTTATATTAATACACATGTTCTTAAAATATGAATGACACTCATTTTTACAAAGAGTAAATACTTTGGGAAAAAAAAGTTAAATAATGGAAATATCGGTTTTTAAATTAGAAATAACACTTATAAAACACAATTTAAAAATAAGAACAACACTCAAATAAAAATCTAATAAAAAATAATTAAAATGGTTTCAATACTTATGTCTATAAGGACATTAAAATTACACTAACAATTATAAAACAAAGTTAATAAAACGAATAATTGCATGATGGCCTGGAAATGTATAACAAAACAGTATAGAAACACTGTATAGTGATGTAAGGTAAGTGATAGTGAAGGAAGCCAACCTGAAAGGATAGTAATGTTACGTCTAGATAGGAACAAACACACTTCTCTCTTCATTTCTTCTTACACTTTTACACTTCCCACTTCTTTAAAACCTACACAGTTGCACATTAGTTTGAATTTTTGGGAATCTTACTTTTTCATTAATGTCTCTTCATATGAAAAATAAATATCCTCTCCCCTTCAATCCTCATTACGTGTCCGTATCATCTCATCCTCGCTTCCTCAACTGTCTCATGTACCCCCTGTACCCCAACTCTAGACCTTACATCTTCATTCCTAATCCTATCTCTTCTGGTGACAGCTAGCATGCTCTTCAAAAACTCCATTTTCCTTGTTTCTCTTTTATCCAAAGTCCAAGTTTCCGCTGCATACATTACTATGGGTATAAAGTATGCTCCATACAGAACTTCCTTACACTTCTCTTTTCCATAGCTCTCATACACATGGTAGAAACCTCTCCCTGCTGCCCTCGTCTCAATATATCTTCTCTGCTGCCCCCTTTTGCTTCAATCACACTACCCAGACACGTCACGCTCTTTGGTTCTTTCAAATCTACTCCATCCAGTTCTAGCCTTGTCATCACCATCATTTCACTTTTCGACATACTAAATTTCATTCCACACTGCAGCTGTTCCTGTACTCCCTCTTCCCCCCCTCTCCCCCCAACTATCAAGTCATCTGTAAACATCATTCCTTTCATTTTCTCCTCACCCAGTTTCCCTGCCATTCTATCCATTATCATTTCCATCACCAATACAAATAGTAATGGTGAGAGGGCACTTCCTTGCTTGACTCCATTCTTTAATTGGAACCACTCTGGCCACCCTCTCTCCGTCTTTACACAACTAACAATATTATCATACATATTCCTTACTCTCCTGGCCACTCTTCTTTCTACTCCAGCCTCCTCCATTGCTTTCCATACTCTCATAAGCTTTTTCTACATCCATAAATGCCATTACCAGATTCTTTCCAAACTCATATATCTTTTCCCTCAACTAATTCCAAATATTAAATCTATTTTCGACCTCTTCTATGAGATTTGGGTCTTGTTAATCACTGTACAGTAATAAAACCTGACAAGTCTAAAACTCCAAATTATTACAAGTCCTAGCACAAAGAAAGCCCACACTGGGAAAGAGGAAAAATGTGGGAAGAATCCAATGCACAAAGGCGACATCTTCTTCCTTTCTTCTGTCTTCTCTAGTAGAAGTAGTCACAATTCATATGGAATGACCCAACCCCATTTCTCCCATAATTCAGATTTTGACTCATACTCTAGTACTAGAGTAATACTTCTAGCCGTGCTGCCATAGTCCAGTCTGTGTTTACTCTCTTCTACTGAACAAGGGGACTGATGTACCCCGAACATTACATAATTATGTGTTTTGTTGTGTTTGAACTATGAACTTTGAGGCCTACAGTTTTCTGGTAAGTTTTTAGAGCTTGCCCTCCTATCCTCTTTTCAATGTTTAGTTAAATACAGCCGTTTGGCACCTTTTTCCTATGTCATTTATTTCTTATATTCTCACTGCCAAACTGTAAGCCTTTTTGAAGTTGAACCTCATGGGGTTATTCATTTTGAAACGTCTTTCTAGATTCACCTATACGTGAGGTAATTTTCTTAAAAGTATTAACGTTTAAAAATCTCTCTAAAGTTTTGTAGGCCAATTTTTACTGTGATTGTGCCAATATTTTCAATATTTTAATAGGATATTTTTAGTAATGGACCATGTCTTACTTTTAACATCGTCTTATTGTTAGTCTCTTTGTACTCTCTATTGTTGTGTAAGTTTTATCCTTATTTCTTTGTCCTTTCTCTTGTTACTTAAGTAAGCCACTAACACAGTTTTAATCTCTTCTGTCCAGAGGACCCAGTTCGTATCTTTGACCACCAGCCAGTTCCACCACACTCGGTTTTGAAGTTGTTTGTGGATATTTTCACCAATGAAAGAACGTCAACTCTCTTTTATACCAATGACACCAAGGTGCTCATAGACATCATTGTTCGCCAATTGACGGACCTGTCACCAGGGGATACGGTAATTATATTAACAATATTCTTACTTAATGCGGCAGTGGTGTAGGGAAAAATAAGGACTTTTTTTCACATTAGTGGTGTGCGAAGCTTCAAAAACAATTTCAGCTTTGATCTCGCTTGACGAAGAAAAGTTGGCTTTAACAATTATGAAGCTTTGTCGATAAAAAATACAGCTAAAATACTCAATTTATGTCCAATTATTGCCATTTTGAGCTGTTATGTATGTTAGTCATATGAAAAAACCCAGAGGTAATTGAATTATAAGTTGTGATGGTAAAATGATTTATCAGAATAAACTGGATTATTACAAACAATTGTACAATAAAACATTTTCCCAAGTTATTTTAATCTATAAAGTTTTTATAAATAATTGCAATATAATATTTATTCAAGCATAAAACATCCAACAAAATTATTCAAACCTCTATATGACTTTGAGAATATTTCATGTTTGATTTGAGTTCACTTTGAAATAAAAAGTGTACTTTGCCCCACCCTAATCTACGGTGAAAAGAAGAACACAGTTCACAGCCTACACTGCTGCCACTGGACAAAGTGTTTCTTTGTCACCGCATCTCACTACATGTTCTGGTTATACGCATGTGAACTAGTTACGCTGATGGTGTTAGGGGTGAGGAAGGTTACATCTTGAGGTATTGTGTGGAGAGAGAGTGGAAAACCACCTCAATACACCAAGCCAGGGTTGGAACCTTGATCTGCCCATCATCGGCAGTCTAATGCAAGAGCAACATCTTTGTAACCTGCTTTGGTGTTTGAAAAGTCTTAATCCAATACCACCCAATCTTTCTAAATGTGTTTTTTTTCTATTAATCCAGTGTCAGCAGTGTAAAGTGTGTTCATTTTAAGAGCCATTTTATGATTGTTCTCTTTTATATGTTTCCATTCCTCTCTCCTGTACCTTCTAACATATATAGCAATAAGTGTGTTTGAAGTCTGTTATTTGTTCTTTCAGAGAAGAAGTAGTTGTAAGTCTGTTATTTGTTCTTTCAGAGAAGACAGCAGTACTTGGAGCTCTGTCGTGTTGTGATGCGCAACTCTTCTTACGGAGACCACCAGCATCGCAGAGACGACATCTGCAAGTGTTTCACCCTGATATTCTGTGAGGAGTCTGAGAAGAGTGTTGACGACCAACAGCTCGTTAGAAACATCTCCAATGAGTTCCCTCAGTTCTTCAAGAAGTAACTCTTCACCAGGTACATGGCGGTATGTTTGATCACAATCACTTACATTGGATTCACCACAGGAACATTTGGACAGTGAATGATATGAACCCCGCTAACCCAGACATACAACAGCTCCTCCAATGCTTCTTAGTTTCCTCGGAGGGTACTTGCTCACCCATATCATACCGTAGTCAGACATTAGCCTGGTTTCAACATGACTTACCATTTATGTCTCCATCCTTTGCTTCCAACTAGGACAATTATTTATATTTACATCCATTACTGTTTCCAGCCCTGAGTCAGTTTTTTATTCAAGTTATATATTTTCCACTACTGGCTGGATAGGCCTGTCATATGCCTTATAATCTATCTTAAGACTAGGACAGGGACAACATCCAGTCCCCCGGCCGTTAATTCATCTGTGAAAGGATAAACCCACATTTCACCAATGATAAATTTTTCGGCCATGCTGGGAATTGAACCCGGGGCCCTTAGCTCAGTAGACAGGTAGACAGACAGACAGATAGACAAACAGAGAAAGCTAAGGTGTCGGATTATTTATATATAATCACTGGTCTGCACAGCTTCGAAATTTCAAACAAGTATCAGCTTTGACTTTGCTTCGAAAAAAAAAGTTGGCTTCGACAATTACAAATACTCGCAGCAAAAAATACTCAATTTACCATAATATTAAATTATTGCCATTTTGAGCAGTTATGTACATTACAAATAAATATTCATATGAAAATAGTCTGAAGTAATTAATTTGCATGTTGTAATTATAACTTGATTCATCAAAATATTAGAATGAATTAGTACAAACAATTGTTAAATAAAACATTTTCCAATTGATTTTAATGCATAAATTTATATAAATAGTCACAATATAATATATCATAAATAAAACCATAAACAAGAAATTTTTTATCTTTGATTCAGCTTTGAGAATAGCCTATTTTATATATTCGCAAGTTCACGTCAAATTTTAAAAGTGGTCAGCATTCATTTGCGATCAAAATTTATTTTTGATATAACAATTTGTGAAAATGTTTGTTTACAAATATATATTTTCTTGTAAACCGACTTTATCATTCCCTCTGTGAGACTGATTGTATAACTTGACCGGGGGCCTGGGGTGGGGAGTTGTTACAAGTCTGGGTTTGTTTAACTTTAGTCACAGTCCTTTTCAATTTGCTTTGCCTCCCTTTCCCCTTATTCTGCTTTGTCCCTTCTTTCTCTTAACAGTTTTGTATGAAATCATGTCAATCTTGGAGGTTCATACAAGGCGTGTCTTATTCCTTGACGATGATCTAAGCGTCCTCCCAGGTCCGCTCCTTGTATTACGGAAAGTTCTCTTTTCCTCGCAATGACAAGAAACTTTGTGTAACGCTCCACTATACATTTTATTTATCACACATGATGACTTAGGCTCCATTACATGCATAACACTCCACGAACGTCCGAACATCTCCCGCTTGGAACACTTGATGGTTGTGTTACAAATCCATACTTAGTCCTCATTATTTCGACAACCTGCCTAGTACTAATTACAAAAGACATGCAAGGTGCTGTAATTATTAAAGAACATTTCCAGGCCATGTCTATTTCCAATTCTACAATGTTCTACTCAGTGGAAACATGTTCTCGGTCTACGACTGTCTCCATCCTGTCCAGACATATGATTGCCGTGTACCTCTCATAGACTACCTCCAGACTTAACTTTCTGCCAAGTTGCGTCATCTTGACGCCACACTCCTGAAAGACACTGTTGTCATACTGAATCATATTATTATTTCACACATTTTCCTTTCCAGAACTTGGGACTCATGCTCGATAAGAAGATTTTCTCCACATCATACGTTATTTTGCGATTCCACATTCCGAAGACTCCACCACAATTTTCCTTACATCTAAATCTCGTAAACGGGCAGTGTTTGAATATGTAAGCATTCTATTTATATGTATTCTTATGTTAATAATAGGTTGAGGCACAAAAAAAAAAAGAGCAGCTTCAACATTGGAATTGTTGAGACTCTCATTTGTTATAAATAAAATGATTGGATTTTGTTTAATCAAAATTTGGATTTCATTATTAAAAATTGGTAAACAAAAGGTATTTTTGGTTAAAAATGTTTTTAAAAAATCTACTCAAACCTATGTGGTAGTAGAGTGGCTGAATTTAAAATTCTTAGATTTGAAAATATTTGCCCTCGGTCACAATATGACTGTCCTAAAAGCCAGATCAAACATATAATATTTTACTTCTTCTTTGTCAATAGTCTTTGGTGGAGAAAAAAAAAATATTTTAGACTTTGAAACTTTGATTTGTCATAGTAAAATTAAGTAGAAAATTATAATAGTGCAATTGGTAATATTTTCACTGACAATTTCAGCCAAAGAACAATATCGTCTGGTGTCTGCAACTAATTAAAAATGTACATTGTTTGAATATCAGTAATACTCATAATAATTATCAATATAAATTACCATTATTTGCATATAAAAGGCCAAGTGAATGATTTCATGAAAATATTCAATTTATATTTATTTCAATTCAAATTCAAATATGCTACAATGACTTTAAAAAATATTTTAATTTCAAATTAATTTGTTAAGTAAAAGTTTGTAAAAACATGTCTTGTGACATTTAGGTGTCCCCACCTATTAGAGGTTTCATAATTGATGTGGCTCATGGAAATTACACCATGTGACTAGTCCTGTGCTTGCTCTGTTTCACACCCAATAACTAGTCCTGTACTTGCTCTGTTTCACACACCCAATGACTAGTCCTGTACTTGCTCTGTTTCACACCCAATGACTAGTCCTGTACTTGCTCTGTTTCACACCCAATGACTAGTCCTGTGCTTGCTATGTTTCACACACCCAATGACTAGTCCTGTGCTTGCTGTTTCACACCCAGTGACTAGTCCTGTGCTCTCTATGTTTCACACACCCAATAACTAGTCCTGTACTTGCTCTGTTTCACACCCAATGACTAGTCCTGTACTTGCTCTGTTTCACACCCAATGACTAGTCCTGTGCTTGCTATGTTTCACACACCCAATGACTAGTCCTGTGCTTGCTCTGTTTCACACCCAGTGACTAGTCCTGTGCTTGCTATGTTTCACACCCAGTGACTAGTCCTGTGCTTGCTATGTTTCACACCCAGTGACTAGTCCTGTGCTTGCTCTGTTTCACACCCAGTGACTAGTCCTGTGCTTGCTATGTTTCACACCCAGTGACTAGTCCTGTGCTTGCTGTTTCACACCCAGTGACTAGTCCTGTGCTTGCTATGTTTCACACCCAGTGACTAGTCCTGTGCTTGCTATGTTTCACACACCCAATGACTAGTCCTGTGCTTGCTCTGTTTCACACACCCAATGACTAGTCCTGTGCTTGCTATGTTTCACACACCCAATGACTAGTCCTGTGCTTGCTGTTTCACACCCAGTGACTAGTCCTGTGCTCTCTATGTTTCACACACCCAATAACTAGTCCTGTGCTTGCTGTTTCACACCCAGTGACTAGTCCTGTGCTTGCCTGTTTCACACCCAGTGACTAGTCCTGTGCTTGCTATGTTTCACACCCAGTGACTAGTCCTGTGCTTGCTGTTTCACACCCAGTGACTAGTCCTGTGCTTGCTATGTTTCACACCCAGTGACTAGTCCTGTGCTTGCTATGTTTCACACACCCAATGACTAGTCCTGTGCTTGCTGTTTCACACCCAATGACTAGTCCTGTGCTTGCTGTTTCACACCCAGTGACTAGTCCTGTGCTTGCTATGTTTCACACCCAGTGACTAGTCCTGTACTTGCTGTTTCACACACCCAATGACTAGTCCTGTGCTTGCTGTTTCACACCCAGTGACTAGTCCTGTGCTTGCTATGTTTCACACCCAGTGACTAGTCCTGTACTTGCTGTTTTCACACACCCAATGACTAGTCCTGTGCTTGCTGTTTCACACACCCAATGACTAGTCCTGTGCTTGCTATGTTTCACACACCCAATGACTAGTCCTGTGCTTGCTGTTTCACACCCAGTGACTAGTCCTGTGCTCTCTATGTTTCACACACCCAATAACTAGTCCTGTACTTGCTCTGTTTCACACCCAATGACTAGTCCTGTACTTGCTCTGTTTCACACCCAATGACTAGTCCTGTGCTTGCTATGTTTCACACACCCAATGACTAGTCCTGTGCTTGCTGTTTCACACCCAGTGACTAGTCCTGTGCTTGCTATGTTTCACACCCAGTGACTAGTCCTGTGCTTGCTATGTTTCACACCCAATGACTAGTCCTGTGCTTGCTCTGTTTCACACCCAATGATTAGTCCTGTGCTTGCTCTGTTTCACACACCCAATGACTAGTCCTGTGCTCTCTATGTTTCACACACCCAATGACTAGTCCTGTGCCTGCTCTGTTTCACACCCAGTGACTAGTCCTGTGCTTGTCTTCTAGTTTTCACACACACCCAATGACTAGTCCTGTCTTGCTCTGTTTCACACACCCAGTGACTAGTCCTGTGCTTGCTATGTTTCACACCCAGTGACTAGTCCTGTGCTTGCTATGTTTCACACCCAATGATTAGTCCTGTGCTTGCTATGTTTCACACCCAATGACTTGTCCTGTGCTTGCTATGTTTCACACCCAGTGACAATTCCTGTGAATCTTGTAATATTGTGGGAACAATAATAGTCTTGTTTCATCAGCTTACTCGGGTAATTTCACACATTATTGATAAAAGTCATTCATTGTGTAGGTTATTTGAAAGCAATGTTTGAAGTAGTTTATTAACGATCTTTCCAAGTTTAAGTAAACATTTAGAATTATTGTGTCTGTTTCTTAAGTCTACTTTTGATTCCATCAGATGTCTTGTTCTGGTGACAAGATCTTGGATGGATATTCTTTGATAACTATAGTTCCTTCTCAAGAAGAGAGACACAGAATAGGTTAAGACGTGGGAGAAACATCTATATATATCATCAATATCTTAGATGAATTGGGTGTTTAATGAAGATACAAACTACGAGAACATAGCTTCAACAGTTTAGTCACCCTAAATTAATGTAATAAATAGAGTTACTGAAACAAGCTCATCCAATCTACTTCCAACAGCCAATGGAAACTAAGAGAAGCAAATTCAAGTTCTGAGTTTATTTTTGAAAGACCTCGAGATAAGATTTGAGTCATGGAATAAAATATTTCATTGCTTGTTACATGTGGAGATTTTTTTCTTTTTCAGAGATAAATATCATCATCCAGTTTCCTGGCTGTGGTAAGCGAGTTGCTTTGTACATTTCCTCTTCATGGAGTGTTCTAGTCCTCCCTTCCTCTTCAAACATCTGTCTCTACTTGCTCTATATAGCGCTTCCTCGGTCTACAAACTTAGATCTTTTCATCAGGCATAGTTATAATATTATGGGTGTGCAAAGTCCACTTTTTCAATTTGAACCAAAATCGAATACATAAAATATTCTCGAATCAGAATCAAAGTTTGAATATTTTTTATTAGTTGTTTTATGCTTGAAAAATAATACATCACGCTTGATTTTATAAAATTATGTACTAAAATTACTTAAAAAAAGTCTTATTGCACAATTGTTTGTAATATTTCATTAAAAATCTGATGAATCAAATTACTATCACAAGGTAGAATATTTCAGATTTTTTATCACTATCAATTTGCTCGGAATGGTAATATTTGATCATAAATGGAGTAATTTATCGATCAATATTTATTATTGAAGCATTTTTTATTTCAAAACAAAATCGAAGCTAATATTTCTTTTTAAAGTCAAGTTGTAGTTTTGAAGCTCCACACACCCTTAATATTAAACAATCAATTGGTTCATCTCTAGTAAATTTATACTGTTTATATTGTATATTTAATAATATCTATTACATTTCAATTATCGTATTTTATTCAAGCTTTTTTCTTTAAGATAATATTAAGGTGTATTGTATGTTGAAAAATTATATTTAATAGTTAAATATTTATCAACATTCCATAATTGTTGTGTATGGATCACTTTACATACCAGCAGCAATCTCCAGCCATTTACCACTGCAACTCTATTCTTGTCAATAATAAACTCCTCTTTATATATTACATTATCAATTATTTGAAAAAAATAGGTTGAATTCTTCATGTTGAATGTACACATTACATTTTGTTTTTCTTAAAGGAAATGTTCATTTATTCCTGCTGCATAGGTATGTTAAGACTAAAACATCAATGTGTTTTTTAAGATTTAGATTTTTATCTAAAAATAAGCTATTGATTCATAAAATAGTGTATTCAACCGATTCTTGATTATTATATATAATTAATTCATTGAGCTCTAAAAATAATTACTCCCCCTCATTATTTTCATAGAATTTATAAGGTTTATATAGTTTGAGGCAAGATAAACATATTTTACTATATTTTATAGTAATGTTTATTTGAGACATTGCCATTATGTAATTGGACATTATTGATCTAAAACAAATTGTTCTAATAACAACCTTTTTTGGATAATTCTGTAACTTCTGGTGTTTGCTTATGGATTGAAATTATATAATAATCAAGAAACATGTTTCTACCCTGTCCATTCCTTTAGTAATAAATAGTTACAACTTACAAGCATACAAGTCAACTTTACAATACAGTTAAGAGGGGGGGGGGAGGTGTTGAGTAAAGAAAGGTCAGTGAGTGAATTATCTTTGTAAGGTCAACTAACAAACAAATAGTTCTGAACCAAGAGAGGAAGATTCAAGGGAAGCTAAAACTGGGGGAAGATTCAAGAGTAGTTAAAACTAAAGAATTATCGAAGGTTATTATGTGAATATACCATTTGTTTGTATATCTAGGAGGATCAGCAATACACATGATCTCCTATCAAGTAAAAATAAAGTCAACCGTTGCAAATTGTGCTTCCTATTCAGAAATAAGTTTTAAAAACTATAAATATTATAATGTAACAACATGTAATTTTTTTTAAAGATATTTCAAGAATTTCAATATTTTGTCAGTATTTTTGGGCTATAAAGTTGTCATCTTGTGAAGAGGAAAAGAGCAAAACAAAGGGATTTGGGAATACTTGAAATTTCAAACCGAGTTCGACAGATTTATAGGCGTGGTAATTTTATTTCTATTATTTATAATGGATGACTCATAGCTTACTATTCTCTCTACCTGTCTGGATGTTGTTTGTGAAATGTACAGCTGGAGAAAGTAGGTGGGGTAGAGGTGAGAAAGAACCAGACATAAGGGTAATGTGTAGACATCTGGCCATTGGAATGTAAGGTCATGGTTGTTGACTGGAGGAGGGTACGAGAAAGAGGTAAAGAAGGTATGGAAAGGTATATCATTGTAAGGCTGGTAGAATGCAAGAATGTTCATTTTAAAAATAATTGCCACTTTAGCTTCCGTTTCGAAGGAGATAATTTAGGTAAGGTAGCTTCACTACAGAAAGAGACTTTAACTGCCCAGTTTATTTATGGTTGTAAGTTATATATTATAAGGAATGTCAAACTGAATCATATTTAATTTTTCAGTTATAGCATATTAAAAGTTTATTTAAAAGTGTTACTGTTCAACAAAACCAAAATTTGTTTTAATTAGATGTACAATAGCCTAGATAAAGGTGTAAATATTTTGTCTATTTTTGTATAGTTCTATGTATTTATGTCCTATATATTTACTTCAATAATCATTATACTATGTAAATAAAAAAAATATTCTTCCTGGACTAAGCCATATTTTTTCACAAGTTTACCCTAAAGGCTAGTAAGCTTACCTTTCTTTGTTCCACTATGGTGTAGCTTAAAAAATATGACCATAGTGTAATCAATTGGGGCAAGAGCTCGCTACCTTCCCATGTAAAATGACTGCACAGTGTTTTTTATACACACATAAGATAGGGTTGGGATTATGCTGGTGGTGGCGTTCAAGCCTTGTTCTTTGTGACAAGGTAGGGCTGAATCGTGTTGTACAACTGACCCACCTCGATGCATCTTTCTCTGTCCTTCGTCCATTCTTCTGCTCTCACTACCACACTTGCTGTTATCTGCACCTCCCATCTCTTTCTTGATTTTCCTTGTGGTATTTTTCCTTTATATTTAAACTCCCTCCTTCTCCATTCTCATTACATGCCCATACCATCTAGTCTTGCTTCCTCTACAATCTCATGTACTCCCTGTACTCCAACTCTTTTCCCGATAACTTCATTCCTAATCTTGTTTCTCTTTGTGACAACTAGATGCCTCTATCTTCTTATTCATGCCAGTTTCTGCTGCGTGTGTGACAACACTTACAGGGCACTTCTCTTCTCCATAGCAGGTCTTATACTGCCATTATTCACCTCAATCACGCTTCCAAGATATTCACCTAGTACATTTCTCAACTCGACTCCATCCAACTTAATATCTTTTCCAGGCCTCATCTTCTTTTTCATCATTACACTTCTCTCTTTGCCATGTTAAATTCATCCCACACTCTATCAAGTCATCAGCAAACATCAGGTCATTCCTTCACTCAAAGTTTCATCTAAACACAATCATAATCTACTACAGATAGACAATCTTAATTGTACAACTCATTAATATGTGATTTCGTGCTGAAAAAAAACATATATTTAAGATTAGAATATAATTTACTGGGCAAGAGCATTTTTTTATTACTTTTTTATATTCAAATACATAACATAGACATAGTCATGAACCTAAATATTTTATGTATATTACATCTTGGTTTAGTTATGATTTTATTAAGGATAACAATGGTAATAAAGGAATGCTAAAGTTGCATTAAACTTTTACATTTCTTATAAATGGATATTTGGAGTTTGGTACATTTTATAAAAAACAAACAGTTTTTATGTGAATAACATTTTACTATTTTAGTTACCATTGTTATTTTGCGGGTATTGATAGTATACAGTGAATTCCGGCCAAATGGGACACATCAGGACTAGATCGCTTTGGCCTAATTAAGCGCTGCCTCAATTAAAAAAATTTTTAAACAATGAACTAATGAACACAATCTAACAGAGTAAAAAATATATTAATTAAATTAAAGGAATGTGTCATTTAATGAAAGCATATTGTATTTAAGTTATGATCATACAAATATTATTTAAAAATGACTAAAGCTAAAAACAAACAAAATGTACATATTATGTAAAATGAAGATAAAGTAGATAATAATGTATGTGTCATATGTTACAAATTGGTTAGCATTATTACTTTATAAAAGTTATCAAGTGTACTTTGACCTATTCCTTTTAGTGACGGCAACTGAACCAAGTCTGAGCGGGTATCTAATGCTGATAAAGGACTGCCTTCAATGTCTCAAAGAACAAGTCTACGGCATCTGACAGGTCTTAAAATGGTGCACCGTTTGGTACAGTTTTTAATCTCTGTTAACCCACAAGATGTAAACATAACTATGTACATTTCCTATTATGATCATAAATAATTTCTATCAGAACACAATTAACAATACACAGGACAAATGCAACACGACTTTGCAATAACGGTCTCGGTTGCTCGACACATAATATCTCTATTACAAGAGTATGCACCGGCTACATTCAGTTTGTTGTTCAATGACCACCAATTAAGCAGAAAAAATTCAGGTTAAATACTTGTCTTGTTTCTGTTCTTTAAAATTTTGTCCCCCCCCCCCCCAAAAAAAAAAAAGGCTGTTGCAATTAACCAGTGCCCCAATTAACAAGAATCCAAAGTGACAGCTGCAAAACATATGACTTGACATATGAATACATGAAAGTAGATGTGTTTGTCTGTAAGAAAATTGGGTTATTGAATTAACTCTCTTGTAATGTAAAGTTTATTTGATAACAGGTTGGTGGCCATTTCTTCTAGTGGTATTTCATAACAATACACATTAAACTCTGAACATATGCACATAACAAAGTTAACTTAGCCAATTTTTCCTCACAATAATAACAATATGTTACAGTATACATTATTTTACTCATAATCTAGAAAGAAAAATTATGTTTTAAATTATCATAGCTCTTTAATTTATAGGATATTTTAACTTAGTTGATGACAAGAATATATTTTTAATATAGGATATAGAGGAAAGATATAGGCTATCCACCATAGAATGGTAACTTACAGATAGTATAAGATAGCAAACATAGGTTGAACGTTACTAGTATGTGAAATTGATTATTATTTCTTAGTTATACTATATTATCAATCAAAAGTGTTTTCAAACCCTTCCAATAATACTTTCCTAAAACAAAGTCCACACTGACAAACAAATACAATTGTTTGTGAGAGATGCGTACAAATATCCCGGCAGATTTACGTGGACAGGAAGGTCCACACTGTAACAGAGTGAGATGAAATATCTCCGAGCGATGAGTCTGTGCTGGTTATATATATTTATAAACTCAGTGGAAGTAATCTAAGGTGGTGGGGGAGCCGTAAATGGTTTTCAGAAGGGAATAATCTCCTTAAGGAGTTTAAAGATTAAGATAAAGTTGAATTTAGGAATTTTATGCAAGAAACACCCACTGATCCCCAATCTTTGATTCAGATTATAGGGCCAATATCTGTAGACAGAAAACAACTTCAGAACGACAATATCCAAGACAGTTCGGCTAGCTGTCACTCTGAGGTTCAAATCCTCGATCAAGACCGAGGTTTTTTGAAAATCCCATGTCACCATAGCCCGGCACAAAGGAATTCAAAACAGCGAGAAATCCATCAGTCACAAGGAGTGGTCTAGACACAACTGAACAGTAAACATACTTCTGCCACGACATGTATGTCACTGTGAACTAGGCTTAAGGATTAATGTATAGTTGGTTTTTTCATACCTAATTGGAAGAATAAAAAGTATTAATAAAAACACTATGATTTTTATTTTGCAGTTGTGATAACAAGAGATATAATAGAACATGGAATAATAATACATTAGAAGGTATTGTTGCCTTTATCAAACACAAAGAAGAAAGTACAAATAGCACAAACAATGGATTACTCCATTTTGTATTTAAAGGAAAAACTGTTAGAAACACATTCTAACTATTTTTGGGGAGTAAAGATAAATTTTTTGGCTGTGGTTAATATTTATATAGACCTATTTAAAAAATAAGAAGAAAATAATAATAATGATAATAACAACATTAGAAGGTATTATATTCACACTTGTATCTTGTTATAACTGGCCACCATAAATTATAAAATAAATTGTTTTTTTTATAACTTAGATAAAGATCCTTACAAAATATTAGTTTTAAATAAAAAGATTTTATTTTGTAAGCACATGCGCATAACCGAAGACAGGTTGTCTGACGTCATCAACTGCCTTTATATGGCTCAATTCTCCATCTTAATTTATGAAGAGAATGCAACTTTTTAGAAGCTCTTGTTTATAGAGCATTTCAAGTGAACCACCAGACACCGCTCCCACAAAAAAGAAATCCAAATTGTTATTTTCATAAGTTGTGTTTCAATAATCTACAAACACTTAAAAGAAAAAATCTAATAGACACCAATTGTTTGTGTGAAAGTTATGATTGTCAAAAGTGACACCAGCTCCACACGTGGTCTACAATATCACATTCAACAATAAATATATTTATTTGGGGTATTTAATATGCATTTTCTAAACAGCCTGTTTATATCAGCACACGAGAATTTCTTGAGCGAGAGAGAAAGGGCCTACCAATTTTTGGGAAAGCTATTTTTCTACCTTTCCAGGGTTCGTTTACATGCCACAATCGACATGGGACCGACAGCTTTATAAAGTTATGCTCAGTGAAAATCTGTCAGCCCCAGCTGGGTTAGAAACTCAACCTCAACTTCAATTCTCATCGTTCATGCTATAGCTTGGCCGAGGCCATGTTGAGCATTCCTGAAAATGAGTCGCGGGGAATTTCTAGGCTGGTACCGTAAACTGCCCCAGCCTCCCTCCTTCGAGAGGAGAGTTGAACTGGGCCAGGGCAGATACCTGGAGAGGTGAGAATTAACTCCTCCTCCCCTTCCAGTGTCTCACTGATTGGACCGACACCGGGGACTGTGCCTTCTACACTATCCAGGGTGGTAACCGGAGCTACTTATCTTCCACTCACAGAAGCAACCTTACGGTCTCCACTCTTTACCGTGTGTATGAGAATGGGATTACGCCCATTGCACTTGGGAAAATAAGTCTTCCACTCCTCGTGCGTACGAGTGGAGGCGCCCATGATCTAGCCCATGCGCTACTAACTCTCCAGGTTAGCAGCAGAGCTCTAAAACGGCTCACCGCAAGACCACCAAGGTCTGAAGGCCCAGAACCCCACCGATCTGCCCACACCATCACTCATGGACAATTAAACTCACTGCCCCACAGAGTACAACCCATTTAACTGGTCCACCCCCGCGAACGACGGGGGCATCCACCCAGCCCTGTGTACTACTTGTAACAGAAGTAGTCCACTGGGGACATACCAGTCTGCAGAAACCACCATGAGCTCTCCTGTAGGGTACCTCCGGCACGGTTTGAAACTGCGAACATCGTGTCACCGAGGCGAACATTTCACCCCAACACCACTCGACAATACAATATAATTCAGAACAAAGTTGAGTCTGCCATTAGTGTGAACTTGGTTTCTAGAGTATTCTCACAAACAACAGTTCTTTTTTTATAAACATCAATCCTAGATATCTTACATTTTCCTGGATGTTTTCAGGCGCACCAATAACTGTGACCATCAATCCCTGGGAATATTTTAACCAATTGTGGTTTTAATTCTTCACTGTATGTAAAACTATAAATATTTACATGTTCTGAAGATTTATTGAAATTTTGATTACCATCATAAGTGGGAATACATTTGCTTTATTCTTATACAGCCTCAATCATGCTATAAATCATGATGCCATGCGGCCCGCAGACTTTTTAATGAACCAACATACAATGTGGACAGATTCTTCTCTCTATTAATGATAAAGAGTATATGGAAATTTGGATGTTATTTGGGGAAAGTGAGGTGGGCGTACCCATTTTTTATTATTTAGTCAACAGAGTGATTAAAATAATAAAAGTTAAACAAACGCCCGAGATATCACAGTTTACGGGCATGCATTTGTCATTAATTATGAGTATGTCAACTCGAGATTTAAAGCCTTACATGCACACCCTCGCTGCAAATAAACGGTTTCATAGGTAACATGGGGGGGGGGGAAGTTTTCAACATCATTTGATTTACTATATTATTATTTATTATTATTATTATATTATTATTATTATTATTATTATTATTATTATTATTATTATTATTATTATTATATTATTATTATTATTATTAATCCGAACCACGGTGAAGGCCTGGACATTTCACACATTCACAAGTTGTGATTAATACACGTCTTTTCAGAGGTGAAGGAAGGGTTTGGCAATCAGATAAATCTGCGCCGGGACTGAAGATTGAACCCGGACCCTCAGCACAGAGATCTGACACCTATCCTCAGACCACCAGGTCATCCTTTATATAATCTTAATTTTCTATTGTGATGGTAATAATTTACAAATTATTATTAATATTATTTTTAATTTTCAATATAGGCCATATAGCCAGTATAGCCTGGTGTAAATATTTGTTCATTAATGTGACCTGCCCCACAAACTTATCAAATCAAATTGATAAATTACCAATAAAAGTTTTGCAGAGCAAAACCACCTAAGCTAATAAACAATTCTGTGTGCCGAGCACATAGCTGTCTAGTTGATAAAGCCCCAGTAGCTGTGTTGCCAAACTTCAGTATTCTAGCCATGGTCGCGATCAATAGCAATATTATATACAGTGAAATCTCCTGTAATGATCACCTCTGAATAGTGAAATCTTCCTTATAGCGGACAGTTTATATTTCCCCGGCAAAATAAAATGGCCTCTTAAAGTGAAACAACTTCCCAATAACGGACTTTTCTCAATAACAGAAACTGAAACTGCTAGAGATGCATATTTATGCTAAACAATCTCTAGAAAGCAGACAAAAATTGAAAACACAGTTCATATATTTTACTTTAGGAATGTCACTGTCTCGAGTGAAGCGTGCGTGGTCTGTGCTACTTTCCTCCTCTAGTCAAAGATTCTAAAAAGCTTAAAGAGAAAATACTAAGGTATTTTAAGGTCACAGCTTCCACCCCTTCCGCCGAGTCATTAGCAGGGTTGTTCAAAATGTTTAGTCTGTGCTCACGTGTTCTTAGTGAATAAACTTGTTATTCTTCTAGGTTGTAATTTTAATTAAGCGGTACGTTTTTGTCCGTTCTTAAAATGTCTCACAAACATAAACGTTTAACTTTGAAAGACAAAATAGAAGTTGTGAAAGTGAGTGAGAAAGAAAAGTTAAGTGTTTGCGGTATGGTCACTAAATTTGATGTGGGTAAAACCCAAATCAGTGACATTCTGAAGAATAAAAACGAAATTTTGGGCCAAAAATTAAAATCAATTATGTAAAAGAGCATTTCTGAAAACGCAAGGACAAGCTGTTGATAATGTGACATTAGAATGGTTCTTTATCATCAGAGCCAATAACATGTCTCTGTCTGGGACATTAATTTGTGAAAAGGCATTGGAAATTGCTAGAGTTGGGTTTAAGTGATTTTAAGGCTTCTGCGGGTTGGCTGGAAAAGTTTTGAATTGGACATTAATTAAATATTTAAATTTATTTTCTTTACTTTTTGTCTTATAGGTCGTTTACAGAATGCTATGTACAATATATATTTATATAATCATCCTGCATAAAATACTGCACAGTGCAGTAATTATGTATATATTGTTTTAGTTAATATCCATAGTTTATAGGTCCATATAAGTTAAACTGTGTTTAAGCAGTATGATTTTTAAACATTTTAAAATTATTTCTCCAAATAACAGACACTTCTTAGGTCCCGGAAGGTGTCACTGTAACACGGGTTTCCAACTGGAAGCGTAGGATGTTTTTTTTGTTTTTTTGCAACCCACAAAGTTTCTTGGAAAAGTAATCTACTGAAGTAAAATTATTGTTTTTAGCCGATTGACAGAAAGTGATGACTTTCATGGGGAAAAATCCATGAAAGCTTCAAATGATTTTCATGATTAATGTCTTCCTTACATCTGCTGTGTTGTATTTACTTATTAAGGATAGGATATTTTAGTAAACATGTTTAAATTACACATTATTTAATTCACAATTAAATACCTGTTCTCGTTTTTGCATAGCTTGACACAAGTTGGCCGATTATGTTCCGGCCCCACTAGACTTCGGAACTTTTAAGTTGGAGGCCCTGTTTATAACATGCATAAATACATGGCCTATATAACAGAATATTTAATTAATTATTTTAGAAAAAGTTGTTAGCTATTCAAAAGTGATCTTAAATAAATAATAAAACAAGATTTAATTTAGGAAAATTAGTGAAATGTAAGTGAACGAATACTGGCCAAAATAGAAATTTGTATTTCACCCTACCATCACAGCCTGCCTAGAATACTCTACCCCTAGCAACTAGTCCATCTCTCGGCAATTTCAATCAACCGCATAATAAAACTACATCATCATTAAAAGCAGTTGTGTGTCGGGAGGGATTATATTTGTAAGGTCGACCAGCAGCAAACAGATGTCTGACTCAAGAAAGGAAGATTCAAGGGAAGTTAAAACCGGGAGAAGATTCAAGGGAAGCTAAAACTGGGGGAAGATTCAAGGGAAGTTAAACTGGGGGAAGATTCAAGGGAAGTTTAAACTGGGGAAAAGTCCAACGGAAGTTTTTCTAAATATTTTTCTAAATAATGGACACGTCTTAGTAACAGACATATTTTTGAACCCGAAAGGTGTCCGCTATTAAATGATTTCACTGTTCACTATTAATGATATATAATTTTGTTTATAATTTCAAGGTGTGGAGGGATGTGTTTAACTACCATCCCTCTACTATACATGATCATGAGTGATTGTTATTCAATCAATATTACAACTAAACAAAGGAAAAATGGTACCAAACGTATGTATTAAATTAAACAGTGATGGGAGGAGGGAAGGACTTGAGGCCCACCCACTTACCAGCAAACTGTATGCCTCAAAGTTATACATAAATACGCGTTTGATCATGTTTTTAATTGTGAACTTTGAGGCCTACAGTTTTTTGGGAAGTGTGTAGGCTTTGCCCTTCAATCCTCTCTTTAATGTTTAATTTGTAACAATTAAAATAATCATCAAATATAACCATTGTTTCTGCTCGAATTAGCGGGATATCTGCGTTGGAGGAACTATCTATTGATAACATCGTTTTGACCTCGAATTCTTCTAACCAACTGCAAGTCTCGCTGCATAAGTGTTACTCGTTTTGAATGTAGGGTGCAGAGAAAAGAATCTTCCAAAAACTGTACCATATACATTTCGGCACTTTCTTGCAAAGCTTCCAAAGCACATTTCCCCATCCTGGAATAATAATAATTTCAATTTCAATTTCCTTTATTATAGTGCTGGCCAACAGTCGTAAGACCTATAACAGGCCAGCACTGAAAAGTACACAAGTACCTTACAAAATACATATATTTACATGAGAAAATAAGATAAACAAAAATGGTTAAATAATGTTATATACTGATGAATAGTTACGAAAAAAAAGTAATTAATAATGATAAGAATAAAAAATAGCATTAATAACAAATAGCTAAAGAGTGGTTAAACACAGTAACAATATGCAAAAAATAGATCAGAATATTGTAAATGATAGAAGTCGAATTCGACAAATATAAAATTGACGTTATGGGTACAGCGACCTATAGGGCTTACCTTATAAGAGCTATTGAGAAAAAATAATTTTGGATTCCGAGAAGCCCGAGAAAGAATATGAACGCCTATATGATCAAGGGCAAATTTGCAAGAAATTTTGTTATTGAAAATATTAAAAACAAAAAGGGCATCACAATAAAGTCCACGCGAGAAGAGAGTTTGGAGCCCTAAGAGGTTTCAAATTCTGTCATAATCATAATAAATCCGGTTACTAAAGAATTTATCATAGCACGCAGCGACAAATTTTCGTTGAAAGTTTTCCAACCTAAGAGAGTCAGTTAAGGTAATGGAATTCCAAGTAACAGTAGCATATTCTAACTTAGATATAACCAGGGCGTAGTACAGACATAAAAAACAGTCAACTTTCTTAAATTATGAAGTAATAAATTTAATAAGTCCAAGTAATTTCAATGAATGGGAAATTACATGGTCAACATGATAGTGGAAATAAAGTTTGTTATCCAGGAGAACACCAAGATCATTAATATAAAGGGTGCGAACTATGTTTTCACTGCCCAATTTATAAGTAAAGAAGAAAGGATTAGTTTTCCTAGTAAAAGATATAGATTTGGTCTTAGATTTATTAATAGACATTCCATTTCCCAAAGACTATTGTAGAATACCATTTACATCATTTTGTAAATCAATACAATCTGCAATTGATTTGATAGTTTTAAATAATTTTGCATCATCAGTGGGATGCCACAGGGTGCTAAAAATGTATTTGAGGTGTGTGAATCAATTTTAATAGTAAATGATCTTTTATGCAAATAACTGCTGAACCAATGTACATATGGGTGAGAAAGTCCAAAATTACCAAGTTTAGAGAGAATAATACTTTGCTGACATAAGTCAAATGCCCTACTTTGGTCAAAATAAAGAGCATCAACCTGACCTTGGGCAGAAACTTGAGGGGCAACATGCCCAAGATATTCAACTAAATTAGTGACAGTAGATTTATTTTTATAAAGCATGTTGATTATCTGAAAGTTTATTTTTAAGGTGGTGGAAAGTATGCTCATGTATGATTTTCTCGAATACTTTGGAGAAAGTGTTTAAGAGAGAAATTGGTCTATAATTACAAACATTTGTTTTTATCCCTTTTTTATAAATAGGTATGACAACAGATTGTTTCCATGTAAGAGGAAAAGTTTCATTTGACAGGCAAATGTTAAAGATATAGGCTAACAAAGGGCTAAAAATGCTGGCACAGCCTTTAACAATAAAACTTGGAATTCCATCAGTCCCGGCACATCTAGAAGAACTCAATTTCTTTATAGCATTAGAAACATTCAAGGGTGTAATGTGGCATGGATACAAGGGCGCGCTAGTTTCAATAACGGGGCAGGGTAAGACAGGAAAGGCTGAATTATAAACGGAATGAAAGTAGGTCCCAAACTCTAATTTGGGGACTGTAATTTGGGGAGCAAGATATATGTTCCCAATTAACAGTTTTTGGCGATCAAATGTTGGGATCTCAATCCAGACACATTCCATATTATTCTCTAGGTCAGTTCTCCTGACCACACCAGAAATAGTATCAATGACAGAAATGAGAACACCACCACCCTTGAGACAGTAGCTTCATCATATAACTTATCGGCTCTATAAACATTATAGTTAGGGGGAAAGTAATTTTCATTAACAAACTCACTAGAGAGCCAAGTTTCAACCAAACAAATAATAGAGAATTCATTCAAACAAACAATTGAAAATAATTCCCTTGCTTTGGTACGTAGACCCGAACATTTTGATAATATAATAATATATTACTATTATTATTCACTGGGAGATGGGTTGGGAGCTAGCCTCCAGACCTCCATCGATGGTCACGAGTGGGGTTCGAGTTGAATCCTCTTGAGAGCCAAGGTCAAATGCAACAGCAGTGTTTACAAGGGCAGACACACAGGGGGACTCCTCACAGATTATCTGCTCTGGAAGCAACTTCCCATAGTAAGGTGGAATGAGACAGCCAGATGGCCAAATATCACCATTGTTTATCATGGGAAAATCATCTTCTTTGACGGAAATATGGAAGGAGGAATAAGAGTTAAATTTAGTTTTCAATTTTGAGCAGACAAGGTAATCAAGATTGAGTTCATTAGTCAGATACGATTGAATGGCCAGGAGAAGATACTTCAGGAGAAAAACGAATAACGAATAGAGATTTTTTTTAAAAAAACTTTATTCACTGTTTGTAGTTCCGTGGTTGTCTTATTACCACTCAGCAACTTTCTGGCATGCGAGCGCTGAACCGGCAGATCCTCGAGCACGTTGGCATTCGCTGAGTTGTTTTTACGATATAACACAACTGTAAAACCATCATCAGCGCTTGCTGACGCAGACTTTGATCCAGCTGGTGATTGTACAACAGACTTAGAGTCGACAACAGAGCTTTTTTTATTAGAAGTTAAAGCTTGGCTAAATGTTAATTTGGGTGAATTCAGTGATTTAGATATGTGAGATGTAGAAGGGGAAGATTCAATTGGGATAGAAGATTGTGAAGATAAGGAGCATTGCGTTCCAACTGAAACCAAGCAAACCGGGGTCCTGAAAGCTAAAAGCTTCAAAATTTGAAACTTAAGCACAGTGTTATTGCTGCTCAGATCTTTTACCTGAGTTGACAGATTATAGACCATGCTAATCAGGGAATTTAACAGCTGTATAGTAACTGCTTCCTGATCAGCTGATGGAGCTTTGAGTAACTCCTCAAAAGACTTCTTAACCTGAGGCGGCTTCTGTGGCCACTCTGGAAGAACGAGAGCAGAGGTAGATTTTGTAAGGGTGTTGTCCCCAAATGAAGCTTTAGCCTTTTTAATACATGGGTCACACTTGAAAGTAGTAGTAGTAGTGGTGGTGGTGGTGATGGTGGGTGGTGGTGGTGGTGGTGGTGGTGGTGGTAATGATAATGATGATGATTAAAATAATAATAATAAAGGTTATTAAATTAAAATTATATCATAAAATAGTTTTATTCAATGACCGAGTAATGGGCAATTTTTAAAACATGAAAACAAAATTTGGCGTGAAATTAAATATCATAAAGACAAAAGGATGAGAAGTTAATTTATGAAATGTGTGATTTATTTCAGGGATTATTTTTTAACTTTTGCTCCCTGATTACTTTTTCTTTATATAATTTAAAAATAAATAGTGCTATTACCATTTCATATAATTATTTAATTTCCAATTATTATCATGTTAGAAATAATTGGCAATCATCACAGGGTGGCTACAAAACTTTTATTATAAAATGTCCTGAGTTTTTCAAACAATATCCACCAGAATTTCAGACTTGGCCTTTTTTTGGAGTTTTTCTTGGTGAATGAAATTTTTTCTGTTTACTACATTGATCACATATTTTTGAAAACAATCTTAATGGCTACTAAATATCAACATTATTATAAGTTATTTTTCCAGTATTTAGTGTTTTATATATTATTTATGTCCCTGTGTAAATGTGGTACAATCACCTTGTATAAATTGCCATATCTAGACAACAGATTTCGTTAACATCGAGAAACAAATTGTTAAATCTCTCACTTATGTTTAAATGTTTGGATGCAGAAAGAGTCGAGTATTTCCATGTTTCCTGTCTGTAGCCACCATTCATTGTTTGTTACCCTTCCTCTCAAGTCAAGTTGGTGTATTGTAAGCAAAATCTAACTGTCTATAAACAAACCTCTATATTTTTCATAAATAAGCCTAGATATAGCAGTGGTGCCCGAAGGTCAATCATGTGATGATTTAAAATCAATCAAGAGCGAATATGTGAAAAATATATTCAGTCTACTTAGGTACACAGAGAAATAGATAATTTTAGAAAAAAGTAACGGCACACACAACTTAGAATATTATGTAAAAATGACATTATTATTAAAATTACTAAGCCTGTGCAAATTCAAGGTTTTCAATTTTGAATCAAATTCATATCTTGGCTGACTGACTCGAATTAAATCTGAATCTCCTGTCTTAAAAAAAATTGGGTTCAGATCCAAATCTAATCTTTTTTTTTTTTTTCTCCAAATCAAATCTGATGCTTATAAAAATTGGCTCAAATATTTTATTTTAAAAATAAGTTCAAATCAAATAATTTATTCTAGACTTACTATGATAGTGTGTTAAATCAAATTTGTTGAATATTCTACTATGCTAAGTTTTTGAATCTTATCCAATAATAAAATATATTTTTTTAAATTTGATAATCCCTTTATAAACATTTTATTATTTATTCTTAATAAAAATATAGATATATGAGGTTTTTTTTTTCCTCATTTATTATCATTGTAATGTTTTAACAATATATAAAACAGGGATCTAATAGATCTGAAGTCCTATACAATGTTGATATTCTCTTATAACCATATAGTAGATGTTTTTCCTATACAAAATGTTGAATAGGTCTCTGTATAAAATATTATACTCTCCATCATCACCAAGAAACCTGTTTGTGTAGTGTTATGAAAGAACCCGTGGGCACCTCAGCTAGACTAGACTGCTAGTGAAGTTGTGGCCTACGTACCTAAATGTTGAATACTGGTCTGAGCTGTATAGACACCGTGGACATTCTTCAGCTAGATGGGACTGCTAGTGAATGTTGTGGCCTACGTACCTAAATGTGTGAATGAGTGGTCTGCTGTATAGAGCTCCTGCAGGATTTGCTTCACGAGTCTATGGAAGGAATAGTTTAGGAATGAGCAGATTCGTCCCGCTCTGATACTTGCGGATCTCCATCAAAGCTTTGGTACTGGGTCCAGCCCACCGAGTAGATTTGTTTTTTGATTTATGATGCTGGAAAAATTTTCAAACATTGTGTGATCAAAATTATACATTCAAATATGTCACGATCAAGAATTACCCAACTTAGAGACTAAATGGCTGTTTGATCATTCTCTTTCTACCCCCTGAAACATTACTCTTAAAACAACTCTCAATTGGGGTTTGATCTTTATAGCCAATAACCCCGTGCAAACCAATATTTCTAACTCGGATTCAAACCTTACCAAGATTTTAATTATATCTGAAATTTCAAATCTAAATAAATATTTGATTCAAATTTGATGGGCTTAGCTAAAAATGTAAATTTCCAATTCATACTTTCTTTAAAAAATCAATACAATGATACTAGAAACCAGTTGTGTGAGTGGATAGAACAGTTAACTTTAGTTCCAGGTCGTGAAGGAATCGCAAGGGGGACAGTTGTTTGTGACAGGGAAGATCTTGTATTTTTTAAAGTAGCTAGACCCACCTTTTGTAAATATTAATCAATCTTTGAACTTTTATTTAAAAAAAAGTTATTATCTTTATTTTATGTTTCATCTTTTGAGAATAATGCTAGCTTTACATTTTGTTTATATACAAACCTAAAATTTGTCTAAAATGATCCTCACCAATTTTTTAGATATTTGATTATTTGTTTGACTCAGAAATTTAATATGGTAAAACATTTAACACAGATTTTATTCAAAACATCATATTAAGCCTAAAATAAACCATTAGATTCAGATCTGAACCTATTTTTAAAATAAAATATTCGGTCCAATTTTGTTTTAAGAATGGTATCCAGAGATTCTATTCGGATTCAGTTAGCCAAGATTCAGATTGTATTCAAAATTATGGATTTGAGTGGGATTGATGACCAACATGTTAAATTATCCTGGCAAATTACATTCCCAATAATGAACCTGCACACTGCTAGACAAGCATATTATGTATATAAATCTCTAAATAGTGGTCAGAAATTGCAAACACCAGCCGAAATATTTCACTTTCTTCCCTCACTAGTGAACATTTCTAGTAACAGTCTACATCGTGACTACACCCCCAACCCTCTTCACCTTGTCAAGCAGACACTATTTCAGAAACTTAGTTTGTGTCTAGGGTGGGATTGTAGGGGACGCGAGAAAAGGTAATTGCTTTTGCAGTTTTTATGACAAACTTTTTTTGGCTAAAATAAATAAAATATTTTTCAGTAGAACAAAGAGTTTAATTTTATTCACATGGTGATATCAACAGTTGTTGAATATCTGCCATGAGCATGGCAGCATTAGATGAGAAACTTTTTAAATGAAAGAAAAAGTTTTTATTAAATTCCAAAACACCTTCGACAGATATTCAACTACTGTTGATATCACCGCGTGAAGAAAATTAAACTTTATGTTTGTACTGGAGCAATATTTTATTTATTTTAGCCAAAAAATGTTTTGCCGTAAAAACTGTAAAAACACTGGCCTTTTTTCACGTCCCCTTCAATCCTACCTTAAGGCTATGGCCATACTTGCGACCAGGGCGCTAGCACACAGTGCCTTGTTCTATACGCTGATCACAATATTATACAACTAAAGCAATTCTTCAAGCAATATTATTTATATGGGAGACCCAAAGTAGCTCACGTTTACGACCAAGTTACTGTCGCTAGACTGTAATTACGTAATATGGCAACCTTTGTTCCAAAACTGTAAGAGGTTAACTACAAAAGACAAAGTGGAAGTTGTGAAAATAATTGAGAAAGAAAGACAAGTGAAGTTGTGAAAATATTGAGAAGAAGGTAATGTTTGGTGTGAGGAAATTGTGATATTTAGAAGAAGTATTACTAAATTTTAAAATCTTACACCATAGATAGAAACCAGTTAAGTGATTAAGAGTTTAAAAGACCCAAGGACTAGCCGTCAATTATGTAACATAAAGAAAAGTTCCTCTCTGCTAACACCAATAACATTCCTTTATCTGGGACATAATTTGTGGAAAAGGTACTGGAAATTACAACAGTGTTTATAGAGGGTAAACTAGATAACTACATATTTTTTCTTTTTACATTTCCAAATATTGTACACTTTCTGAAAGCGGACTTTTTTTTTATCCAGAAGCCATTTGCTATTAAGAGGTTTAACTTTTTCCTAAATAGGGTTTTTAGTAAAGTTTTTATTTGTTCAGACAAAGTAAAAACATTACTTTAAGCATAGTTTGGCAAATTCTTTGAGTCTTAATTGACACCTTATAGCCTTATCAAAAGTCCCAGTCATATTTCTTTTTTTTTTTCTTCATATCTTTATATTTTATTCCTTAAATTCTTTATATCGTCATTATACATAATATGTCCCCACCTTTATAGAAAAAAATATAGAATAAATAAAATATACATTTTAATACTAAACTATTTAAATTTCTTATAACATAACCGATAAAGGTAATTTTGATCACAGTCAAATATTATTTGAATGGTGCTGTATTTGAAAGTTTAGAATACAAAAGGATCGACTTTTAATGTCAATTTAGTTTTCTTACATGATCAGGGTTGAAAAAAATCTGGATTTTTTTTTAAACCAACCCATTTGGGTTGTATTGGGCTTTTTGTAGTTTAAAGATATTATTATGTATGTTATCTGATTTAACCAAGCATTCAAATATATTAATTACTCGGGATCCAGAGAAACATATTTTAATTTTAAGTAAAGAAAGGAGTAATAAGAGACATAATACAATAATGCAACAATGTAATTGTTGGCAATAATACTATAAGCTAGCAGGTTGAAAAAAAAAAGTGTGTGTAGAGGGAATAGAAAGAGGGGGAGGGGAGACCATGCATCAAATTACTGGCAAGCCAGCTGCAGAATTGATTTGTTGCTTTCCAGTTGAGTGTGAAAAAGCTGAAAAACTAGTGAAAATTTACAATTTCCTGAACCAAATCACCTCTAAAAACGAGTAATATAAAAGTATTGTTTGTTGACCCCTTGGACCTAAACTTAATAATATGAACATTTATCTAAGTTAATTTGAAAATGTCACATTTTAATGTGGTGAATATTATAATGTGTTTGGTTTATTGATTTTTAGCTTAGTTCGTACAAAACAGTCATATTTATTTTAAATAAAAACTAGTAGTATGAAGTATAACTGAACTGTACATGTATTTTAATTTATATTAAATATATAATAAACTAAACTAGTTTATTTAAGTAATTAGTAGCAATTTTTTGTAAGACAAAAATAGTTTATAGGAGTTAACTTACATTTTATTTAGCTGATGAGTTGACAAGCTCTCTAGTGCCATAAATCAAGACTGTTACTTTACAAGGAAAATAATGTGTAACTTACCAATGATATTATATTATACAAATCAATTTTTTTTAAGAAATACAAACAATAGATAATGGTTAACAAAGTTCAAAATAAAACTTTTATGCAATCATGTCATTAATAGCTGGTACTTAAAAAAGAATGTTTTAAGTTTAAATTGTATGTGTATTCTTTAAAATATTCACTCGTTTGTGTAATCTAGTCCTATGCTAGTTTGTTTGATTCCATTTCTTATCTACCTGTTACTTAAAGTTGTAATATACTCTGTAACAGGGATGTATATATACATTATCCTTTGTCCTAGTTGGCGTTAGAATGTGCGGGAGTTATGTGGTTAACGCACAAGACTAAATATGTGTATGTGTAAGGACATAACAAATGTAATTAATCATATTTCAATTATTAAAAAGGAAATAGACTAACCATTTTCAAAAATTACTGAGACGAAAACTTCAATATACAATAAGTGGGTTTTTAAGTAGTTTTTTTATAAAACTCAGGTGAGTTTTTTTGGGCTGGGTGAAATTATAATAACCCTATAGATGATGGACTGAAAATTGTTGTGAGATAGACCAGTCAACTGCCTCGGAGTAATAAAATTAGTTGTAATTTTGTTACTTTACTAAATATTTTGTTTTCACTGAGTCTTACTACCTGTTCAAATAAATCATTTAGAGGCTTATAATTTTACGCCAAGTAATAGTTTAATTTAACACCAAATAATTATTGGCTACGAGTGTCGCCTTCTGTTGGTGCTTTTTTTAATTGATGATTGATTGTTAGGACTAGTTTTTTTTAAAGTTCATTATTTTTAAATATAGAATGGTTAAATGATCTAAAGTTAGACACTCAAAATGGTGTGGACTGCCAATGACTGGGAGATTGGGGTTCGGACCCTTAGTTGGGTGTATTGAAGGTAGTATTTCCTAACTGGTAGTCTCTCTATGGTTTGAGTTAAATGGGGCTGATCCCATCTCGAACTACCATATCGAAAACTGAGATTAGACAGACCCAAAAATAGCCAGAAAAAATGAAAATACTTACAGTTTTTAAGTGTTAAAAGAACCAAACGTGTAATTCTAGATTAGCCTACAAGATACAAAAAAAAAAAAAAAACAATCGAGTGATTTATTTTTATTTTTTACTTATGAAGGTTATTTTGCTGAGTAACCCCACAGTGTTCATCTTGTGCAAAAGAGGGTGCACTGGGCTTATCAAGACACCAGTTTACTTACCGAGGTTGATGGTTTTGATGAATTGTTCTGTCTGAAAATAAAAAAAAACAATCAGTACATCTAAAACCATGATCTGAATAATGTGCTGCAAGAGAAAGAATAAATTGTACCTACATCATTTCTCAACATTAGGCTAGAGTATGTAAGAATGAGTTCCAATATCAATTAAAGGAACTAGTTACTCATTGCTTCCATTAATTAAACCAATTAAAAGCTGATACAAATTAGACGCTACTTTCCTATGCTTTAGATTGTGATAGCAATTAATATAGGCATTCAAAAGTATTTTATTTATAAATCAACAGTTTGTATGACCTGCCTCAGTGGCCAAAAGGTCTAACGCAGGGATCAGTAACTATTCAATCTTGTGGCAATGTTCAGTCGCTCTCACGGAAAAACTACAATGTTGTCAAAAATTTCTCTTTTTCTCTGATAAACTCTCAAATATATCAAGAGCTTTCAAATAATATTAATGACAAATATAACCTTGACTGGTGATAACCAATTATGTTATAAGAAAATGAAAACGTACATTTCATTTATTCTATATTTTTTATTGATTGGTGAGGGCATAGTTATTGGAGGAAAGATTGGATTTTAGGAATAAATTTAAGTTTATAGACAAAAAAAAAAAGAATCAAAAGTAGAGCGGAGAAAGGGTGGGTGAATGCGGTACCTTTGATAATACTGTGAGTTGGTTGGGGCCATAAATGGACAGCCAATGACGAGAGCGAGGTTCAAGTCCCGGTTAGGTATAATGAGTGAAACATGCAATGAGGATGTTGGAGTACATGAGATAGTAGAGGGAGCAAGGCTGAAATGGTATGGACATGCAATGAGGATGTTGGAGTACATGAGATAGTAGAGGGAGCAAGACTGAGATGGTATGGACATGTAATGAGGATGTTGGAGTACATGAGATAGTAGAGGGAGCAAGGCTGAAATGGTATGGACATGCAATGAGGATGTTGGAGTACATGAGATAGTAGAGGGAGCAAGGCTGAAATGGTATGGACATGCAATGAGGATGTTGGAGTACATGAGATAGTAGAGGGAGCAAGACTGAGATGATATGGACATGTAATGAGGATGTTGGAGTACATGAGATAGTAGAGGGAGCAAGACTGAAATGGTATGGACATGCAATGAGGATGTTGGAGTACATGAGATAGTAGAGGGAGCAAGGCTGAAATGGTATGGACATGTAATGAGGATGTTGGAGTACATGAGATAGTAGAGGGAGCAAGGCTGAAATGGTATGGACATGCAATGAGGATGTTGGAGTACATGAGATAGTAGAGGGAGCAAGGCTGAAATGGTATGGACATGCAATGAGGATGTTGGAGTACATGAGATAGTAGAGAGAGCAAGACTGAGATGGTATGGACATGTAATGAGGATGTTGGAGTACATGAGATAGTAGAGGGAGCAAGACTGAAATGGTATGGACATGCAATGAGGATGTTGGAGTACATGAGATAGTAGAGGGAGCAAGGCTGAAATGGTATGGACATGTAATGAGGATGTTGGAGTACATGAGATAGTAGAGGGAGCAAGGCTGAAATGGTATGGACATGCAATGAGGATGTTGGAGTACATGAGATAGTAGAGGGAGCAAGGCTGAAATGGTATGGACATGTAATGAGGATGTTGATGTTGGAGTATATGAGATAGTAGAGGAAGCAAGACTGAGATGGTATGGGTATGTAATGAGGATATAAAAGGAAAGAATCCCAAATAGAATGATGGAGATGGGATACCAAGGAAAATATGAGAGGATAAACACAGTAGATAACAGAAAGTGTTCAAGTGAGAGAAGAATGGAAGAAAATAAATTAGAAAGAATGGTGGAAGGATAATGATGGAGGCATTTTACTAAAATGACCTGATCGTAGGCTGTAAACAGTTGGTGGTGATGACGATGTTTATGATTCCAAGGAATAGTAAAACTATATAATATTTTGAGATATTTTCCTGTCAGTGATAGGTCTACCCTTTTTTTAAACATGTTATTGTAGGCCTAATGAAAACATAAAACTATTAACATTTGAAAGTAAGAGTTTACAAGGCTTTAATTCCACATGTTGAACAAAATATTAAAAAATAAGCCTCCTATAATTGTGTGTAATTTTTTTTAGAATATTTAATACAAGTTGTTCCAAGGGGTGTTGAAAACTGTTTAGTGGGTTTTACTTACTTTTTATTGCTGTGAGCGGATGTTTCCTTTCTTGGTTCACTGAGTCTTACACTTAGCTTACTAGCAGGGGATTTCCTTCGAACCATCTTTCCACCTTTTTAACAGTAAGCCTGCCACACATTAACATAACAGTGAGGTATAAATAGGTTCAATGGAGTCTACGTCTGATTCTAGGTAGCATTCACATTAAAGCACAGGAAGTTCACTTATAACTCGTTTTATTATTACACTATTTGGATATGATGCAATCAGCGAAATAGGAGTTATTTGTATATAACATGATCCTGAGAGGGCTAGTTACGATTTACAACAGTGGGCCCCTGTGATTCCTCACATCTGTGTTGCTTTCTGTGATTCCCTGCGCTTGTGCCTTGTTTCTCCACCATTGCTGCTGAGTAGAGTGCGAGTGTTAGTCCCTATGTTTCCCTGCGCTTGTGCCTTGTTTCTCCACCACTGCTGCTGAGTAGAGCGCAAGTGTTAGTCTCTATGATTCCCTGCGCTTGTGCCTTGTTTCTCCACCATTGCTGCTGAGTAGAGTGCGAGTGTTAGTCCCTATGTTTCCCTGCGCTTGTGCCTTGTTTCTCCACCATTGCTGCTGAGTAGAGCGCAAGTGTTAGTCTCTATGATTCCCTGCGCTTGTGCCTTGTTTCTCCACCATTGCTGCTGAGTAGAGTGCGAGTGTTAGTCCCTATGTTTCCCTGCGCTTGTGCCTTGTTTCTCCACCACTGCTGCTGAGTAGAGCGCGAATGTTAGTCTCTATGATTCCCTGTGCTAGTGCCTTGTTTCTCCACCACTGCTGCTGAGTAGAGCGCGAATGTTAGTCTCTATGATTCCCTGTGCTAGTGCCTTGTTTCTCCACCACTGCTGCTGAGTAGAGCGCGAATGTTAGTCTCTATGATTCCCTGTGCTAGTGCCTTGTTTCTCCACCACTGCTGCTGAGTAGAGCGCGAGTGTTAGACTCTATGATTCCCTGCGCTTGTGCCTTGTTTCTCCACCATTGCTGCTGAGTAGAGCGCGAGTGTTAGTCCCTATGTTTCCCTGCGCTTGTGCCTTGTTTCTCCACCACTGCTGCTGAGTAGAGTGTGAATGTTAGTCTCTATGATTCCCTGCGCTTGTGCCTTGTTTCTCCACCACTGCTGCTGAGTAGAGCGCGAATGTTAGTCTCTATGATTCCCTGTGCTAGTGCCTTGTTTCTCCACCACTGCTGCTGAGTAGAGCGCGAGTGTTAGACTCTATGATTCCCTGTGCTAGTGCCTTGTTTCTCCACCACTGCTGCTGAGTAGAGCGCGAGTGTTAGACTCTATGATTCCCTGCGCTTGTGCCTTGTTTCTCCACCATTGCTGCTGAGTAGAGCGCGAGTGTTAGTCTCTATGATTCCCTGTGCTAGTGCCTTGTTTCTCCACCATTGCTGCTGAGTAGAGTGCGAATGTTAGTCTCTATGATTCCCTGCGCTTGTGCCTTGTTTCTCCACCACTGCTGCTGAGTAGAGCGCGAGTGTTAGTCTCTATGATTCCCTGTGCTAGTGCCTTGTTTCTCCACCACTGCTGCTGAGTAGAGCGCGAATGTTAGTCTCTATGATTCCCTGTGCTAGTGCCTTGTTTCTCCACCATTGCTGCTGAGTAGAGTGCGAGTGTTAGTCCCTATGTTTCCCTGCGCTTGTGCCTTGTTTCTCCACCACTGCTGCTGAGTAGAGCGCGAGTGTTAGTCCCTATGTTTCCCTGCGCTTGTGCCTTGTTTCTCCACCACTGCTGCTGAGTAGAGCGCGAGTGTTAGTCCCTATGATTCCCTGCGCTTGTGCCTTGTTTCTCCACCACTGCTGCTGAGTAGAACGCGAGTGTTAGACTCTATGATTCCCTGCGCTTGTGCCTTGTTTCTCCATCACTGCTGCTGAGTAGAACGCGAGTGTTAGACTCTATGATTCCCTGCGCTTGTGCCTTGTTTCTCCACCACTGCTGCTGAGTAGAGCGTGAGTGTTAGTCTCTATGATTCCCTGCGCTTGTGCCTTGTTTCTCCACCACTGCTGCTGAGTAGAACGCGAGTGTTAGACTCTATGATTCCCTGCGCTTGTGCCTTGTTTCTCCACCACTGCTGCTGAGTAGAGCGCGAATGTTAGACTCTATGATTCCCTGCGCTTGTGCCTTGTTTCTCCACCACTGCTGCTGAGTAGAGCGCGAATGTTAGTCTCTATGATTCCCTATGCTAGTGCCTTGTTTCTCCACCACTGCTGCTGAGTAGAGCGCGAGTGTTAGTCTCTATGATTCCCTGCGCTTGTGCCCTGTTTCTCCACCATTGCTGCTGAGTAGAGCGCGAGTGTTAGTCTCTATGATTCCCTGCGCTTGTGCCCTGTTTCTCCACCATTGCTGCTGAGTAGAGTGCGAGTGTTAGTCCCTATGTTTCCCTGCGCTTGTGCCTTGTTTCTCCACCACTGCTGCTGAGTAGAGCGCGAATGTTGGTCTCTGTGAAAGGGATCTAAGTCTAGTTGACATCTAATGTCAACCTTCCTATATTTCCCATTTCGCTAATTTTTTCTATAATACGCTGGGTTTTTTCGGAATGTAGTTAAGCTGCGTTATAGGAGAACTTCCAGTACAGTTTAAAATATTTAATTTTCTAATTTTTCAAAGTTGGTCATATTTTTTAAAAAATCAATATTTTGAGATTTTCAATAATGCTGCATGGGCCCTATGACTTTTTTTTGTAAAGTGGTATAAGACTTAACATGTGACATGGATTCACCATGCTTTAATATGAAGCATACTTTCTGGTTTTCTTGTATTCTCCAGTTAGCACCCCCTCGTCCCCCCCCCCCTCTGTGTTGAGTGCTTTACCCAGATAAGTGGCCACATTCATTCTAGCAATATAATGTATTGCCAATGATGAAGAGGATGAGGTTTGAATCCCAGTCAGGTGTACTGAGTTGCCTCTACTGTTATGAGAATATATAATATTCTATATTATTATGGTGGTTTATTAATTTGTTCCTACAGTAGGTTTAATCAACTCAGAATTTTACAGTGTTAAATCTAATTTTTCCTCTCATAATGTTGAAAGCTATTGGGCGAAATAAAAAGGTGTTTTTAAAATAATTTATAAACATATTACGTAATAGGTTTATGTGGATTTACCTTCACGCTAGTTCAGAGGTCAAAACGTACCAAACAATGTTGAAGAATATGGTGAAATGTTATAGTACCGTCAAGTAGCCTAGGTGAGGGGACCAATAAATGTTTCTTTGGCTGTATCCGGAGTCTACTTCAAGCGCCATCGACCCTTGACACTCACTCGATAATTGCATTGGCAATCACGTGATCAAGTGTAGAACCGTCCGAAGTCACGAAGTGTGCCGATGCACCCTGCACAAGCCCTTGAGACCAAGGGTGACGGCAAGTACCCTTGACACGTCATTGATGCGGAGTTTAATTGGCAATTGTTTAATTTTTCGTCTGCTAGAGTAATGTGATCTGTGATCAGTTATCTGTGACAAAGTATTTAAACTATACCGGTACTGCTTTTGTTGTAGTGTCTTAATTGTGTTATGTTGGAAATGTCTAGTGAAAAGAAGCGGGAATGGATATTAAAACGTTGTATTCGTTTTTATTACCTGCTGATAGATGGTGTTTAAAATAGTTTCTAAGATCACTGGTAGGAAGCAGCACTGCTGACTCAAGGGCGTGTAAAAAGTAGTTTGCCGTCCGAAAAGTCTGTTGCAGTCTTCATCTCAAGTGCGTGTAAAGTGTAAATTTATTAAGTCTGTTGCAGTCTTCATCTCAAGTGCGTGTAAAGTGTAACTTTGTCAAGTCTGCATCAAGTCAAGTGTACTTGACTATTCGGATACGGCCTTTGTGTTTATTGTGATTAAGTTATAAGTAGTGTCTAATAGTCATATATATGTTTTTTTTTAAAAAGTTGTAACTCTAGTAAACATTGGATTTTTAAAGCGATAAGAAAGCTCTTAATTTACTTTTGTATTGTTTGAAAACCTTTTTTAAAAATGTTAATACCTCACCATCAGTTCCATGTCTAAATGCACACCAAAACTCTATTTTCAATAATATCTATTGAGCTTTAATTACTTAAGCCTAGTAAGTTTCAGCAACTAGAATAACAGAGTATTACTTTTCAACAACTATTAGCATAAAATGGTAGTTACTAATCTAAATAAATTACTCAGCTTCGATTATGGATGATAAACTATCTGATTAAAATTCAAAATTAATACTCCTGTAATAAATAAACTTGTTAGGCCTAGTAATAATAAACATAAAAACCGAAATAACTTATGTTAACTGGAGGAAAATAGAATCTTGGCCGATTCCAGTCGAATTGGTATGTAATAAAACATTTTTATATAGCATTATAAATGTGGTTAGCCATAAATACTTGAATATTCATCAAACAGAACTTCAAACAAATTATAATGGACTTATTAATAATAAAAGCATTGAAATTACCAAAGTTTAAAATCTCAAATAAACGTATTTCGTAATTCAAATTTGTATTTTAGTTTTGTAAGCAGGGTAGCTATCTTGTAACAAATAAATTACTCTTTTCATCCCAATTCCCAACATTTATCTCTTATACCCATTGATCTCTATACTATAACTGGATGGACATCTGTGGCTGAAATTTTCGAGCTGTCGTCTGCATACCATTGGGCAAGAGAGAAAGAAACTTTCGGGTATCTCTTTCTCTCTTTTACCCATACAAGGCAATGTGGCATTTTGATATCGTTCATTAATTTGACTGAATATATGAGATACATCAATGTGAGAGTGGTTAAATTAAATAAATATTTTAGTTAAAGCTTTGAAGAGCATATAAAAGTTCAAAACTGGTTAGTTTTTTCTTTAAATAAGTTGATGTAGCCTAATATGTACGATGATTTTTGAAGGAAGCTTACTTTTAAGGCTTTATCTCGTACCATAATCATACCCTATAGTTGTGTTTAGTTAGGATAAAAGACCTTCCAGAAGGAAATTTCTACTTCTGTTCTAAATTGCCGTTCATCCTACCAAAATATTATTTATATGATAGTATTCTGGTACGAAATAAAGCCTTACAGATTGGAATTATTACTAAAATCAGGGTTTAGTAGATTCTGTACTTCCTACAAGCCAATAACCTAAATTATCATTTGAACGTAAGACTTATACACAAAGTGTGTCATTCAAACAAATGTAATACAGTTTTTAGCTAACTTGTTTCATTATAGTTATCAAACTTTCAACATAATATGGTTTCTGAAAGATATGATAATACTTTCCACAAGCCTATAACCTAAGTGATAGTTTGAATGCATGGCAACTATTCAAAGTTTGTCATTCAAACATATATAATCAAGTTTTAAGATACCTTGTTCATTATATTTACCGAACTTTCAATATAATATGGTTTCTGAAACCAATATACAAGCTAATAACCAACTTTAAATATAAGTGTTGTCGTGGCAGACTGTAAACAACATAGATGATAACTACATAAAAATTGAAATATCTAAGGTTTTATTCGTATTTGTACAGTATTACCTGTAAAACTGGATTGTATATCCTTTAATGTAAATGTTTCTTCAGGAAAGTGTGGTATAATACTTCACTATTTTCAAACAATAACACTTTTATTCATCAGAGACATGTTTTCGCATAAGAACATTTAAAGAAACCGTTAAATCTTTCCCCCCCGTCAGTGTAGCAGACGATACACTTGAGCGTCACGCTTTTGTCCTTGGAATGTGCATGTGTATGTCCATCCAGTTATATTATAGAGATCAATGCTTATACCCAAGGTCTAACATATACGAGTCTGGCTATAGTTTAGTCGGAGTGATCAGACTTTGACAACTAAAAGCGATAATAGCACTGTACGAACGATATTCAAATATTGTATAGAAGTTTGAAATCAGCCTATATTGTGCATTGTGGGACCATTAGTGGTAAATATGTTAAATAGGATAACAAAGCTGTTCAATGTAAGTGCAGATGCTAAAATGGGTATCATATTAAATGTGAAAACATTTTAGAAACTAATTATAAAACTATGAGCCAGAGGTTGAAACAATGAGAGGCACTTTCCCCATTACTTTTTAATTTAGCCTTAGCGTATGCTATTAGGGTAATGCCAGACTCACTCAAGAGAGTATATAAGGGTTGACATTAAACGTTACATTACATCTAGTAGTATATGCAGCTGATTTAACTTTGTTGGGCAATAGTGAGGAAGCTGTCTCAAGAAATACATAAATTTTACTAGAGGATAGTAAGGAAATAGGTTTAGAAGTGAACGCTAAAAAACTAAGTATATGATCAAACAGAGAGCACATGTTGGAGACGATAACTTAGAGATTACTGCGAACAATATATTATTTGACACCGTTAATGCGTAGCAATAACAATATTAAGATTATACCATACTGTCAGTAAATTGTTGACATCCTACCTGCTGTCCAGAAATGAGTGTGAAACATGATATCTTACTTTACATGACGAAAACAAATTTAAATTATTAGAAAACATTTTAGTAAGATATTTGGTCCAAAAAGGGATGAGCACTATGGGGAATGTATGAGGTTACATAATGATGAGTTACATATTCTGTACTCATCACAATACATTATTAGGATAGTCAAGTCTCGTAGATTACGGTGGGCAGGACATGCAGTGCGATTGGAGATTCTAGAGCCTCGTTCAGGGATCTGACGGGCAAACCCAGTGGGATGAGACCATTGGTAAAATTTGGATGTAGATGGAAGGATAACTTAGAATAAACCTAAACGAGATAGGATGCAATCTGTTTGACCAGATAGAATTAGCTCAAGATAGAGATATGTAGCGTACTTTTGTAAGTGTGGCGATTATCTTGGAATTCCTAATGCCTTAAAATAAGTAAGTACCGTCCGTACCTAAGTAAATAATTAGCAAGAAGGACATAATCTTATAGCTGTACTACATTTACATTCTAAACTGGTCACTAGCAACAATTAGCTCTATAACCATGGCAGTAAAATTTACTTCAATGTTGCTAACATTATGTTTAATGTCAGCCTTCACTTATTGACGATATGTTATGACATATTAGTATTTACACTAGTCTAGGTCAACTTCTCCATAGCAATAAACACTTAATTATCCTAACACGGGTTTAGATGATAATGAACTAAATAAAATAAACTACTAATTTTTAAAACTAGAGCCCCTAACCCAAAATATGGTAATAAGAAAAATAATTATAGTTTACAACAAAACGGCATTATTTGTAACATATATAATATTAATTAAAATAATTATTTGCTCGCGAGTATAAAATCATTTAAATTTTCTTTGTAATTTAGGGTGTTCGAAAACAAGGGGTTTGGAAATATATCTGGACAAGAAAAAGATGAATATACTGGGAAGTTGGAATGGTTACATAAAGATCCGTTGTTCATCTATTTCGTTGTAGTCCACAGTGAGGATCCCCAATTATTTCCTCTGCATATGGCATTCATCTCACTATAGTTACGTTAAATAAAATGTTGTAACATATTAAAAGTACTAGTAGTAAGAGGAATGTATAGTTAATACACTCTGTTTGATCTTCCTTTTTTTATTATTTTTTAATACTTTCCTTCCATTCATGTGCTAATATATTATGGTTAAATTAATGGAATATAGCAGATCATGAATTTATATTACTAACATTTCACCGCTTCTCTTTATTAACTCTTTTGGAATTAAATGTATAGGCTACCCGGATCATTATTCTTTTTTAACTTCTTAATAGCTTCTTTGACTTCATTAATATTTGGCTCTGTGACTCGTGACCTACGGTAGCGGTATAGATTTCAATAACCTCACCCAATTAGGATTCTTCATGAACATTCTAAATTGAAGGTAGCAAGCTTATACCTTGAATTATTCCACTATGGTGTTGCTTACAAACTAGAAGCATAGTGTAATCCATCTAGGTCGAACTATTATCTTTCAGGGTAAACGGAGTGCATTATATCTTTACATCTCTCTCTTTTTGTTATCAGCTAAACTTGGTGTATTTCCAGGATGGCGATTGAAACATAAGACACTAATAAATATTACATTTATTTGGAATATATCTTTATTGTTTTTTGGTGAAAAAATAGCTTACAAACATTTCTTTCCCACACGACATACTTTAATAAAACATAAAAAAAATTAGAGACATAAAAATAAATACATAAATGTGACAACACAAGAGTCAATGTCTTTTGGTTGTCATTTGGCCCACCAGGAAGGACCGGAATATTTAGCCAGTCATCATCTCCATGAATTCTGAAATAAATATATATATGCTATTAAAATTAATTCAATAAACAATCCTCACTAGCAGAGTAACTATAAAACTAAAATACTTACGTGGAGATATACGTTTAGATCATATTATATTTAGTTGCACTTATAAAAATTATCATCGAGAATTAAGGATTTCCATTGGAGCGCATCCGTAAACCTTCTTACTATTAGCTAGTTTCTAAACACACAATTTCTAATCATTCGGAGTTACACAGTTTTAATGTGGTTTATATAGTCAGAGAAACATTACAACCAAAGCAAATAAAGCAACTATAATATCACCGTATCATATTTAAGTAATAAAATATTTATTCTCAATTAAAAGTTCTGAAGTGTTACTTTCATGCATGGTATTCATTTAATATGATAATATAATTTACTAAAATCCACCTCTTAATTTGTAGGCTATGAATAAGTCACGTTCGGATATAATGGTTAGAAATACAAACTAAGTTCCAAGTTTACTAATAACATTGATTCAGTAATGATAAATTAATAATAGTGATGTAAGCTGCTAAGGCGATCTTAACTCTAAATAAATCGTGTCATTAATGACAGTGATGCGACTAGCTTCCTTAACTATTTTCATCTTCATAGCACTTACGTTCCCTTATAATAATCAACTGAGAAAATAATAAAAAAAAATTCTTCTTCAAAAACTGATAACTAAAGTTATTGAGATCGTAGTGTCATCAAAGATAAAGGGGATAACAGTGTTGAGTAAATTTACTTGAAAGTTACCATCGAAATCGACTGTCCCTGAGCCATCAGAGTCGATCTCTTCAATCATCATATCGAGCTCATCACTCGTCAACTGGTCATCAAGTTCCCTTAATATCTCCCTCAGACATGACGTGGGGATATAGCCATTTCCTGCAACAATTGCCAGAGTCATTCACCACCACTCTGCATAAATATCCTTGAAGATGGATCTACATCTAAAAGATGATCATGTTGTACATTTTAAAACCATAACTAACCCATATCCACTGCTTGGACGCAGTGGTTCTCAAACTTTGTCCAGTAGTGGGTGGACCACTTGACAAGTGTCCGATGCAGAATAATATACTATAGTCAAATTTTAACAGGAAGAACAGTTTATAAAATACTTTTTTTTTTGCAGTCAACAATGATAAAATTCACTATGTTATTAATATTCTTTTTAAGTTATTGATCATCTAAATATCAAAAGTGACAGTTGCAGATCACATGACTTGAAGTATGAATATATTACAATTGTTTAAGTAACTTTTATAACTGTTAAATACTGTTCTTCCTACCTGAATTTTACTATACTTACCAGTTTCCTTGCCTAAGCCAGGAATTATATAAATGTAGGCCTAACCTTCGTTTACCCCGGAAAGATAGTAAGCTTAGCTTGCTTGTTTCCACTATGATGTAGCTTGGGCCATAGTGTAACTGTCAAAGAAAGGTTGCTACTTTGCAGAGTAGATGAAGTGAACGTGTCTACCAAGCAGTAAAAAAGAATATTTTTACCAGACTTTGCTTCTTACACATTCCACATGTAAGGATATGGCAAGCTATAATTTATGACCCCAATTAATAATAATTCGTATAGTGCACCATCTCAGAGTTGATCTAAGACAACCGCACTCACCCTCCTTGTCATACAGTCGGAATGCTTCCCTCAACTCCTTCTCCATCGCCTCCGCATCTTCCTCAACAATGAACTTGGCTGCCAGTGTGATGAACTCGTCAAATTCAAGACGACCGGACTCTGCATGAACAGACAGACATATTAAACACGAGGATAAGTTTGTTTAGTAGATGGTTAGTTTAGAGGACAATACTCTATAGGCCCGGTCTACAACTAGTGACTAGACTCGCCCTCTTGCACTCTCGTAGTGTTTCCTTGTCTACAATACATTGATCTCTATAGTATAACTGTATGGACATACACATACACATTGCCAAGGACTAAAGCATGACGTTCAAGTTTATCATCTGCTACACTGTGTGTGTGTGTGTGTGTGTGTGTGTGGAGGGGGGGGGGAGGGTACGACAGATTGAACAATTTATTTCAATGTTCTTATGCGAAAACATGTCTCTATGAATAAAAGTGTTATTGTTTGAAAATAGTGAAGTCTTAAACCACACTTTCCTGAAGAAACATTTACTTTAAATGATATTAAATTCAGTTTTAAAGGTAATACTGTACAAATACGAATACAATCTTTAACATATTTAAATATGTAGTTATCATAAATGTTGTTTACAGTCTGCCATGACTACACTTATATTTAAAGCTGGTTATTAGTTTCTATATTGGTTTCAGAAACCATATTATATTGAAAGTTCGATAAATATAATGAATAAGGTATCTTAAAACTTGATTACATTTGTTTGAATGACAAACTTTGTGTAGTTACAATACATTCAAACTATCACTTAGGTTATAGGCTTGTAGAAAGTATTATTATATTACAATTTTTTTTAAGTTGGCTCATATCTTGTATATTGTTTTCAGAAAATATATTATGTTGAAAGTTTGATAACTATAATGAAAAAAGGTAGCTAAAAACTGTATTACATTTGTTTGAATTACAAACTTTGTGCAGAAGTCTTACGTTAAAATTATAATTTAGGTTATAGGCTTGTAGGAAGTACGGTATCTACTAAACCCTGATTTTAGTAATAATCCCATTCTATAAGGCTTTATTTCGTACCAGAATACTCTCATATATATAATATTTTGGTAGGATAAACGACCATTTAGAACGGAAGTAGAAATTTCCTTATTTTATCCTAACTAAATACAACTATAGGGCAGGATTCTGGTACGAGATAAAGCCTTACACGTGAGCTTCCTTCAAAAATCATCGTATATATTAGGCTACATCAACTTATTTAAAGAAAAAACTAACCAGTTTCAAACTTTGTTATGCTCTTCAAAGCTTTTACTAACATATTTATTTCATTTAACTAATCACACCTTGATGTATCTCATATATTCAATCAAATTAATGAACGATGTCAAAATGCCACATTGCCTTGTATGGGTGTAAGAGACAAAGAGATACCCTAAATTTTCTTTCTCTCTTACGCAATGATATGCAGACGACAGCTCGAAAATTTCAGTCATAGATGTCCATCCAGTTATATTATAAAGATCAATGCTACAATTGCATATGCTAGCGCTGTCGTGGGGATTGTCAGAATCTCTTGTGGGAAGGAAATTAACACATTGATCTATATACTATAACTGGATGGACATCTGTGACTGAAATTTTCGAGCTGTCGTCTGCATACCATTGGGCAAGAGAGAAAGAAACTTTCGGGTATCTCTTTCTCTCTTTCACCCATACAAGGCAATGTGGCATTTTGACATCGTTCATTAATTTAATTGAATATATGAGATACATCAATGTGTGAATGGTTAAATTAAATAAATATGCTAGTTAAAGCTTTGAAGAGCGTATAAAAGTTCAAAACTGGTTAGTTTTTTCTTTAAATAAGTTGATGTAGCCTAATATGTACGATGATTTTTGAAGGAAGCTTACTTTTAAGGCTTTATCTCGTACCAGAATCCTACCCTATAGTTGTATTTAGTTAGGATAAAAGACCTTCCAGAAGGAAATTTCTACTTCTGTTCTAAATTGCCGTTCATCCTACCAAAATATTATAAATATGATAGTATTCTGGTACGAAATAAAGCCTTACAGATTGGAATTATTACTAAAATCAGGGTTTAATAGATACTGAACTTCCTACAAGCCAATAACCTAAATTATCATTTGAACGTAAGACTTCTACACAAAGTGTGTCATTCAAACAAATGTAATACAGTTTTTAGCTAACTTGTTTCATTAAAGTTATCGAAATTTCAACATAATATTGTTTCTGAAAGATATGATAATACTTTCCACAAGCCTATAACCTAAGTGATAGTTTGAATGCATGGCAACTATTCAAAGTTTGTCATTCAAACATATGTAATCAAATTCTGAAAATTGAAAAATGACACCTGGACACGGGAATCGAACCCGGGACCTCTGGCTTAGTACGCCATGATATCTAGGTGGAGTAATCCCCACTAATAAGCATAAATAATAGCTCTGGCTATTAATTCTTAATATGTAATCAAGTTTAAGATACCTTGTTCATTATATTTACCGAACTTTCAATATAATATTGTTTATGAAACCAATATACAAGCTAATAACCAACTTTAAATATAAGTGTTGTCGTGGCAGACTGTAAACAACATTGATGATAACTACATAAAAATTGAAATATCTAAGGTTTTATTCGTATGTGTACAGTATTACCTGTAAAACTGGATTGTATATCCTTTAATGTAAATGTTTCTTCAGGAAAGTGTGGTATAATACTTCACTATTTTCAAACAATAACACTTTTATTCATCAGAGACATGTTTTCGCATAAGAACATTTAAAGAAACCGTTAAATCTTTCCCCCCCGTCAGTGTAGCAGACGATACACTTGAGCGTCACGCTTTTGTCCTTGGAATGTGCATGTGTATGTCCATCCAGTTATATTATAAGATCAATGAATGAACATTGCTCATCCCTTTGCGTTTATACTTTATATAGTTGCGTTGGCATGTGTTTAACCAATCATAAGCAAATATAGATGGATTACTGTATTCAACTAAAATAATGAGATATTTAGTCAAGGATAAATATTCGTGAAAATATATAGAAAAATCGGTAGCATTTTAAATTATTTAATAAGAGTAGTGATTTAATAACTTTTTCACATATTAAAAAAAAATTAGCACTGTGTCATATCCGTTCGGGGTTTCGCTTGTGTACTAATAGCGTTAATAACTATGGAGATTAGGAAAGTTATATATAAATATACATATATTCATAATTCCTATAATTATTAACGTTTTATATATATATATGTATATATACATATATACATGTATATATACATATATATACGTATATATACACATATATACATATATATATATATGTATATGTATATATACACATATATATATGTATATATACATATATATATGTATATATACATATACATATATATAACATATATATGTATATATATATGAAATGTACACACATTCGCGTGGAGGAAGAGTTAAAAACCATTTTAGAAAAAATTACCATTAGAACACTTGACCGAGATTCAAACCTCGATCATCGGAAGTCTTGTTTACTGTGAGAGTCGCGCGTTAGACCATGCGGTCACCGAAGCTTTTAGGTAGTTTAGTATATTAATTTGATTCTATTTAACTCTTGTTATTAAACTGTAATATGACTTTGACGATGGAGTCATATTGGTTGAAATTGAAATTAAGTTTACAAACATTTTATTGTAGACAGGTTTTGTTTAGGCCGAAAACAAACTAAGCACATCTTGCGAGTGCTCTTTACGGGTGCGCGTCCGAAAAGCGGCTGCGACTGGTTGTAGAATAGGCCTGCCGCCTCACTGGCCTCAGAGGGCGCAAGCAAGTTCGTTTTACTAAGTGTCAAGGGCACACTCATCATCATCATCATCATCATCATCATCATCATTATTATTAGTAAGGGGGGGGGGAGGTCATGCCAACAGTCTCGCTCATGGGGAACAGTTCCCAAAAGAAGATTGCAAGGCATTTGTATAACATCTTACTCAAAATAATTTAATGGCCTTAAAATATAATAGAAGTTATAAGTTTTATAAATTTGTTAATGCCCCAATAATACATTATAATAGGCTCTACCCGTAAGTCTAAGTTTGAATAACACAGGTACCGCAGGAAGTTTAAATACATTATTTTCTAATATAGGGTCCACCATTACACCCTATCCCTATCTGGAGCTAGTTCTATCAGGTCCCGCTCATTACACCTTATCTCTAGCTAGTTCTATCCAGTCCACTTCATTACACCCTATCTTGAGCTAGTTCTATCCAGTCCACTTCATTACACCCTATCTTGAGCTAATTCTATCCAGTCCACCATTACACCTTATCCCTATTTTGAACTAGTTATATCAGGTCCACCTCATTACACCCTATCTTTAGCTAGTTCTATCCAGTCCACTTCATTACAGCCTATCTTGAGCTAGTTCTATCCAGTCCACCATTACACCATATCTCTATCTTGAGCTAGTTCTATCAATTCCACTATTACACCCTATCCCTATTTTGAGCTAGTTCTATCCAGTCCACCATTACACTCTATCCCTAACTTGAGTTAGTTATATTAGGTCTATTTAATTATACCTTATACCTATCTTGAGCTAGTTCTATCAGGTCCACTTCATTACACCCTTTCCCTATCTTGAGCTACTTCTATCCAGTCTACCTCATTACATCCTGTATCTTTCAAGTTCATTCTAATGTTCTCTTCCTAGTGTGTTTACCAGCCAATATCCTGAGTACTGTTCTGGTTTCCTCCATTCCACCTGTATGTCCTGCTCACCGTAGCACGAAGGTTTAATTATTTTAACAATCCTTAGTTCATATGTTATTAAAAATAAACTAACCCAACATAACAAAACCTAACTTTCATGTCTAAAACAATTAAATAGGTTGTTAGGTTTGTATGGATAGAATACATTTAGTTGGAATTTTATTCGTTTTTCTGAAACGTTTTCACGAATGAATAACATGTGGAAGGAATTAATGGTAAATAAAGTTATATACGGATTAGACATTTTATTCAGCTTAGAAATTCTCCAATTGTTGTCTGATCCATAGATGGCAAATCTATGGCACGTGTGTCGTGGCACGCTGTAATGATACTGTTTTGGACCGCCTCATTTATTTAAAAAGCCATGGATGAAGTGTATTTTTCTTTAAAGAACTGTATGTAAATCTTCCTTTTAATACTTAATCCATGGATAATCAGGTGTTTTCATAAGTAATTTCAATATATTACGTTTTAAAACTTTCTTTCTTAAAAAAAACTCCCTTCTTTATATTTGAAAATCAGGTGATGGATGAGCTGGCTGCCTTTAACCAACAGGAAGCTAGCCTTCACATCAGGTTGCCAGGAGTTCTCGTTTTAGTTAGTTTTAACACTGAATACAAGTGGTCCAAGAAGCGAGAGGTAGGTCGTATAGTAGCTAATATCACACAGAACATAGTAATATCACAGAAAAATAGTAATATCACACAGAACATAGTAATATACAGAAACATAGTAATCTCCAGAGAAAATCTCAGTCTGTAACAGCACTAGCTCTGGCTCTCCGCGTCATTTCGTAAATGAACAAAAAAAACTGTTTTACATTTACAATACTGAAGTGCAATTAATAAAATAAATCGTGTAAAACATTAATTATCTATTAATTTCAACAAATAAACCAATAAGTAATCCTACAGTAAGAAATATATACAATCAGATCGTCATAGCCATGTGATACCAAGTGCGTAGTAAGGCTTACATGTATCGTCACCATCACATAAAAAACTGTGATGTTATAATTGCTCCCCAACGTGGGGCATACACGGATCCACATCCACATCCACATAATAAAATCCACTGTTGTTATAACGCGAACAAGATTTCGGGGGCACACTGACAATAAAAAACTTAATAAAACTTTTCCCAGTGTGGTATTATTTTCTGAGGTCAATAATATTTCGATAGCTCTGTCATTCCCATGTCACATTGAGCTTTGTGAATTCTGTTAACGCTTGGAAATTGTGTTGTGTGGTGTTGAAATCAACAAATTATGAACCGAACATAAATATCTTGGCCAGAAAAATACAATATGTTTCAAAAAATATGGAAAATATTATGTATGTTTTTGATTTTAATATTTATATATATTTATTGTATTGTTTCCCCCTGAAGGTGCTGCTTTCAATGTTTTTACTTTAAGTTAATGACATTAATATTATCTAAAATTCTCACTTTTACCATTATATATATTTTTTAAATTTAGTAATTCTTAAAATATTCACAATTATTGTATTTGAGCTGTTCATTAAATTGTACAATATTCAACAAGATTTGATATTTTTTAAATACTCATTAATAAAACGTAAATAAGAGGTGGCATACTGGACAAGTTAAAAATTCAGCCAGCCTTAAGTGGCACACTGGACCAGTTCAAAATTCAACTAGCCCATAGTGGCACACTGGACTAGTTAAAAATTCAGCTAGCCCTTAAGTGGTAAAAGTTTAACATTCAGCTAGCCCTTAAGTGGCACACTGGACTAGTTCAAATTTCAGCTAGACCTTAAGTGTCACACTGGACCAGTTGAAAATTCAGCTGGCCCTTAAGTGACATACTGGACCAGTTCTAAATTCATATAGCCCATAGGTGGCACACTGGACCAGTTCAAAATTCAGCTAGCACTTAGGTGGCGCACTGGACCAGTTCAAAATTCAACTAGCCCATAAGTGACACACTGGACCAGTTCAAAATTCTGCTAGTCCTTAAGTGGCACACTGGACCAGTTCAAAATTCTGCTAGTCCTTAAATGGTACACTGGACCAGTTGAAAATTCTGTTAGTCCTTAAGTGGCACACTGGACCAGTTCAAAATTCTGCTAGTCCTTAAGTGGCACACTGGACCAGTTCAAAATTCTGCTAGTCCTTAAGTGGCACACTGGACCAGTTCAAAATTCTGCTACTCCTTAAGTGGCACACTGGACCAGTTCAAATTCTGCTAGTCCTTAAGTGGCACACTGGACCAGTTCAAAATTCAACTAGCCTTAAGTGACACACTGGACCAGTTCAAAATTCTGCTAGTCCTTAAGTGGCACACTGAACCAGTTCAAAATTCTGCTAGTCCTTAAATGGCACACTGGACCAGTTCAAAATTCTGCTAGTCCTTAAATGGCAAACTGGTAGGAAAAGTCTCGCCATCTCTGTATTAATCTAATGAACCACTAATCGTAATATTGGCATGTCCAATGTTAATGTGTTTTGATAATGATTAGTAACGCTCACTGGAAGGGTTTCAGTTGTCATACAACCCCTTTTCAAAAGAAGGTGTAAGGATACAGTACCCGACACTCAACACAAGTACTCACTGTCAGCGTCCACTTCTTCAATAAGTTCTTCGAGTGTTTTCTTATTGAAGGGCTGCCCCATCAAACGAAGAATTTCCTCCACCATATTGCAAGAAATACTGCCAGACTTTTCACGGTCAAACGCGTCAAACGCCTTGCGCAAGACTGTACAACAAAATAAATAACTTATTTGTGACATCTCCCAAACAACGTCACCAATTTAAAATACCTGCATTATTATATTTTGATTCATTTATGATTTTATTTTAAGTTACTTAAGAAAATAATTTCATATAAAATGTCTTTAGCATTGAGTTCTTTCTAAGCAGTTCCATTACTTTTTATTTTTATTCAGCACCACGTCTTACTACCCGTTAGGGTTATACGTTAAGTACTACTAATTACGCTAATGGATTAGGTATTGGGATGGTTGAATTTGGAGGAAGTAAATCTGCGTTTGCGTGGAGGGAGAGTGAAAAACAATTTAGGGAAAACCACCGCCAGTTCACCTGACCGAGATTCGAACCTCTATCTCCCCGTCCTCGGAAGTTTAACTTAACACAAAACTAGCGCGTCAGCCAACTACGCCACTGAGGCGATTCAATTCCATCACTCTTCTTCTCTCAACTAACATAAGTTTTTATATATATATATATATATATATATATATATATATATATATACATATATATATTCCCTTCCTAGCTCGTCCAGCAAACTCAACGTACATACATCCCTAATATCAATTCGAATACGTTTATTTAGAAAGTAACAATCTATATACCTCTACCCTCCTCACTCAAGTTAAATGTACTATTTTTACCTTATATTTTGTTTGGGGTTTTAAACAGTATTCTAATTATGATCATATTTGAAATACAAATAGCTTACAGGAATATCGTATTCCTTCTCTTTCTTGGTTTTAAATGAACTGAACTAAGCTTAACATTTATTTTATATAGGCCTACATCAGTAAATGAAAAAATGACACCTTATTATGGGAATCGAGCCCGGGGCCTTTGGCTTAGTGCGACAATACTCTACTGAATAATGACCCCGAGGACATGACAAATCTTGGATAGCTAAGTGGTAGAGCGATGGTGCACTAATCCAGGGGTTCTGGGCTAGATTTCGTGTCCTGGTGTCATTTTTCCAAATTAAAAACGAAACGATACTCTATGTGGCTACATTCGTAATCTAAAGATCATTTCCATATTCTAGAATTCTCTGGCTCTCTACAATTATTAAAATGCACAGAATAAGTGTTTGCATTCCTTCTTCTTCTTCTTTTTTTTTTGTAGTGTTTTAACTCATAAGATTAAAACATTAATTTATTAATTAAAAACAGATTACATTGTGTAAATCTAAAAATATAAACAACTATACAATTTGTTTTGTATGGAAACTGTTAAACAATATTCAAAGCACTTTGACAAGAAAGTTACTTAGGCTGGGCTTATATTCATGCATAGCAAATAGTACATGGCACATAGTGCGCAAGAAATTGATACAAATTAATTTCAGTGGTGGCGTTTATAATAATTATTCGATACAAACTGAATGGTGAATAGTGCACAACGCATCAAGGCTAAATAAATCTAACAATTTATGCGTGATCCATGGAGTCGAGCATAGCCGGTCCTTGCATCAGCCAATGCGAATGGGAGGAGAGGCTCTAGCCAATCAAATGCCAGTATACACAGCAGACGGAATTTAGCTTCTGTGTTCTCGTTTAAAATGCCATGTGGTAGCCATTCGTGTTTGTTATTAACGGGCTTTCTTTGTTTTAGCATCAATGACTACGATTGTATTTTGTTTTTATGATTGAAAGGAAGGCGGAATTTTTTTAAAAATTCTGTTGGTGAGAAATAGGTCAGCCATAATACCCGTAACAATAATACAAATAGAGCCAAATAAAAATCAAATTTGATTTAATAATATAGGAACAACTTAAATTTGGTTAATTTCAAGTTTCAAGAAATACAGCTTAATTTTCGTGGTTTTTTGAATGAACCTTTCATCGTAGTATTTTTAGATACTTTTTCTAGTAGTGCAAAAAGGTTGGACCATTTTCTATGAACAAAAGGCAGTAGATTTAAATGAAACTTAAATCACGTCTAATTATAAACCGTTGTATTTTTTTAAATGAATTGTACACTGTACGCTATGTACTATTTACTATTAGTTATTAGCTATGAATGAATATAGACCCAGCCTAACTAAAACGTAAATTAAGCCTAACTGTGGAATATTTCTTGACACTTACCAGCGATTTGTTCAGGGGGTAGTTCCTCTGTCTGAAATTAAACAAATCAAAGAATAAATATGTTACGCTGTAATGATTGAACGTGAACACATAACTACTAGCATGACATGCTGGGACAAGCCTGGTAACATAATTATAGGAGTTTTGTAGAAATATTAGTTGAATTTTTAAAATAAGTTTGTTTAGTTTATCATAGTTTTCCAATAAACATTCGAATTTGTATTAAGAGATTAATATTTATTGAAATAGGCTTACCATTTAAAATCTGCACAAAACTAATTGTTTTTAAAAAAAGTTATTAACACCACGACATAGAACCCGTTCAGGTTAAAATTATCAATTCATTACACTAGATAATGAGTAAGGTAAAATTTAAAGTAAGTGTACCCAAGTTTGCGTGAATAGATAACATGAAGTAAGCAAAATCTACTGCTTACAAACTACTAGTAAGTATGTAGTAACGATAATAGCATGGAAGAAATGGGGTATACTATTCACAGAACTTCTAGTAAGACTGTAGTAACTATAATAACATGGAGGGAGGTCTACTGTTCACAGAACTACTAGTAAGACTGTAGTAACTATAATAACATGGAGGGAGGTCTACTGTTCACAGAACTACTAGTAAGACTGTAGTAACGATAATAACATGGAGGGAGGTCTACTGTTCACAGAACTACTAGTAAGACTCTAGTAACTACAACATCATAGAGCGAGGTCTACTGTTCACAGAACTACTAGTAAGACTATAGTAACGATAATAACATGGAGGAAGGTTTACTGTTCACAGAACTACTAGTAAGACTGTAGTAACGATAATAACATGGAGGGAGGTCTACTGTTCATAGAACTACTAGTAAGACTGTAGTAACGATAATAACATGGAAGGAGGTCTACTGTTCACAGAACTACTAGTAAGACTGTAGTAACTATAATAACATGGAGGGAGTGAGGTCTATTGTTCACAGAACTACTAGTAAGACTGTAGTAACGATAATAACATGGAGGGAGGTCTACTGTTCACAGAACTACTAGTAAGACTGTAGTAACGATAATAACATGGAGGGAGGTCTACTGTTCTATAACTACTAGTAAGACTGTAGTAACGATAATAACTAGAGGGAGGTCTACTGTTCAAAGAACTACTAGTAAGACTGTAGTAATGATAATAACATGGAGGGAGGTCTACTGTTCACAGAACTACTAGTAAGACTGTATTAACGATAATAATTTGGAGGGAGGTCTACTGTTCACAGAACTACTAGTAAGACTGTAGTAACGATAATAACATAGAGCGAGGTCTATGTTCACAGAACTACTAGTAAGACTGTATAGTAATGATAATAACATGGAGGGAGGTCTACTGTTCACAGAACTACTAGTAAGACTGTAGTAACGATAATAACATGGAGCGAGGTCTACTGTTCACAGAACTACTAGTAAGACTGTATTAACGATAATAATTTGGAGGGAGGTCTATTGTTCACAGAACTACTAGTAAGACTGTATTAACGATAATAACATGGAGGGAGTGAGGTCTATTGTTCACAGAACTACTAGTAAGACTGTATGTAATGATAATAACATGGAGGGAGGTCTACTGTTCACAGAACTACTAGTAAGACTGTATTAACGATAATAATTTGGAGGGAGGTCTACTGTTCACAGAACTACTAGTAAGACTGTAGTAACGATAATAACATAGAGGGAGGTCTACTGTTCACAGAACTACTAGTAAGACTGTAGTAACGATAATAACATGGAGGGAGTGAGGTCTATTGTTCACAGAACTACTAGTAAGACTGTATTAACGATAATAACATGGAGTGAGGTCTATTGTTCACAGAACTATTAGTAAGACTGTCATAACGATAATAACATGGAGCGAGGTCTACTGTTTACAGAGCTACAATTATTTATTGCTGTTTGTAGATGGGTACATAGAACTGGTTAATCCTTATAAACATTAATAAATTACTCAGGGTTTAAAAGATTTATCGGTGCCATTGTTGGTTTAGGTTTGAGAGAATGTTAGTTATCGACATTAAATTATTATAAACGTTTTTGATCTAAATAGATCACCCCACGTGGCATGGAGGTTGGGGGTAAACGCTTTCTTTGACCGAACTAAATCCCTGGAGCTGAGAATTGTGCGGGTTTTTTTTACGGGTAGTTCCACAATAAATCATAGAAAATAATAACATGACTCACTAAAAACGTAATATTTATTTTTTGCTTCACGTCCTGAAATGTGCACTTTAATTTTAAATTGTTTGCAGTAAATTTTAGGTGGACATTTTGAGCGTTATCTTCTGTTCAATCAAAACAGATTTGTTTCATGCCTTGTGACTTTGTTTTTTTAAATGTTATACTATAAGAAGATCCCTCGAAAAAACATTATAGTTTTGTTGTATTTTTTGACACCTATAAAATTAGCCAAATTCCAAATTTGTTTCACGCAACATATTTGAACTTCAAATGTATCAAAGGGTCACACATACAATCCTATACATGAACAGTGGGAACAATTCACACGATTGTTCATCAAAAACTTACCTAAAACGTGGGCTTAGTTCCTTTTATTCTCGCTGTACACGCCCTTCCCTCACTGTAACCTGCGAGATGTGATTGTCCTTACAATGTTTGGTAATGAGCACGGGGTATTTAGCTCATCATTATGTAACCTCCACCACCCTACACTATCTTCATCCCTTCTGGAGCAAGTATTCCCCCAAATATCTAAGCACATGTAATGGTCACTACTATACGCTATGCTTACAACTGAGCAATCTCACACACAGCGGTATAGATATATAAATACAATAGTTTGTGTATTTCTGGTAGGTCTATAGGTGACAATAGAACGTTAGGCTATCGAGTAGAGCAAATATCCACAATAATAGCCAAGAGAGTTTAAACGCTGTTTATATAACATCCATACTCACGTGGTCACGTGGTCACGATCGTGTACTTGTACCTCTGGTCGTGCGGCCTCATTGTTTGTTCCTCTAAACTACCGCCCCCATTCCTAATCCTAGGATTTAGTTGTCTGATGGCTACCCATCTGTTTGTATTTATGAACAAAACAAAAAGTTTGCTTATCATGAAGGTTGGTTGACAAAGGTTAATTTTATATAGGCCTAATTATTAATTTTAATTCAGTTTAAAAAAAGTTATTTAGCCGATGACGGGAAGTTCGAATTCCCCTTCTATCCCGGTCGAGTGTACTGAGGGTGGTTTTTCCAAAATGACTTTCATCTCTCCCTCCAAGCAAATACGGGTACATTTCCTATCAATATAATCTTCCTAATCCCTAAAACTATTAGCGTAATTAGTACAGAAGCATACAATCCGAACGGGTAGTAAGACGCGGTGCTAAAAAAGTTATTTGACCCAAGTCCGTGGTCACGTTGTCTATGGCGTAACACTTGCAGTATACTGGATTGATAATGACGGAGGGATTGGGGTTCAAATCCTGATCGGGTGCAATGAGGCTGTTTTTATTACTGTTCATTAACGCAAATGGAGGAACAGTTTATCTAAATTCTACCTTACTCGTCCTTACCCCACTAATGTAAGGATGGGGATAGTCTGAACGGGCGGTAGCGTGGGGTGCACAAATAATGAAGTGATTTGGTTCGAAGCTGATCGTCCGTTAAAAGCGAACAATTCTGGACTTAGACCGTTCTTGATTAGCTTAGAGCGGGGAAGGACGGAGGAAACTGAGTCTGTTCAACAATGTTGACTGTATTTATATCATATTAGGCTATACCACCACATATGGACCAATTAACTGGCCGAAACACAGAATTTCACAAATGTTCTTCTTAAATCGACCAAATAACTAACCGAATTACAGAATTACACAAATGTTCTTCTCAAATTGAACAAATAACTGGCCGAAAAACAGAATTTCACAAATGTTCTTCTCAAATTGAACATATAACTGGCCGAAAAACAGAATTTCACAAATGTTCTTCTCAAATTGAACAAATAACTGGCCGAAAAACAGAATTTCACAAATGTTCTTCTCAAATTGAACAAATAACTGACTGAAACACAGAATTTCACAAATGTTCTTCTCAAATTGAACAAATAACTGACCGAAAAACAGAATTTCACAAATGTTCTTCTCAAATCGACCAAATAACTGACCAAAACACAGAATTTCACAAATGTTCTTCTTAAATCGACCAAATAACTGACCGAAACACAGAATTTCACAAATGTTATTTTTAAATCGACCAAATAACTGACCGAAACACCGAATTTCACAAATGCTCCTCTTAAATCGACCAACCAACTGACGGAAACAAAGAATTTCACAAATGTTCTTCTTAAATCGACCAACCAACTTACCGAAACACAGAATTTTATGATTAAAAAAAATTCAAATTGAGCAAACAATAAACCGGAAAAAACATTTAACCATATTCCTTTTCAGAACGAACATAAAAATTTAACATTTATTTAAACTTTTTTTTAGAACCACGTCTTACTAACCGTTTGAGTTATATGCTTATGTACTAATTACTTTAATGGGTTAGGAATTGGTAAGGTGGAATTTATAGGAAGTGAACCCACATTTGAGTGGAGGGAAAGTGGAAAACCATGTAGGAAAAACCACCTCCAGTTCACCCAACCGAGATTCGAACCTTGATCTCCCCGTCCTCGGCAGTCTAGCTTAACACTAAACTAGTGTGTTAGCTAACTACACCACCGAGGCGGGTTTGTTTGAACTTGAATTTCCATTTGATCCAAAACAATTTCACATCAAGATAATTATCACACCATAAGATACGTAATTATGTAAAATAGACGTATGAAAAAATTAGATAAAACTAATACCGCATTTTTTTTTAGCAAGTTAAGGGAAGAGTATAATTGAGTTATATGGGTCTATATATTGTAAAACAGTTTCCTAGAAATGTATAGAACTGCTGTACATGGAAACACGTGATCATGTCCCGGCTACAATAATTTTAACACAATAAATTTATAAAATGTTTGTAAATAGCCTTTGCAGAAAATAAAACATTTGGAAATGTCGTTGTTAAAGAAATATTTTTTTGGATAGTCCTATTCAAATGCAATTTATTTGATCCCCTCACCCCCTCCCCCTTTGTGCCAGTGGTCACGTGGACTTAGGCGTCACTCTCATCCGGTTTGGTTGGCTAGAGAATTAGAGGTCCAGGTTCGAATCCCTGCTGGACGTGCTGAGTTTTTCATTACATTGTTGCCCACTATCCCTCCACGCAACTGCGGGTGCGTTTCCTGTAAAATTCTACTTTCCTCGTCCCGGGGACTCCCCGAGTTGTTGCATCTGTTGGCTCTAGAGGACGACAAGGACTAACACCCAGGGACTCCCCAAGCTGTTGGATCTGCTGAATCTAGAGGGCGACAAGGACCAACACCCCGGGGACTCCTCAAGCTGTTGGATCTGTTGAATCTAGAGGGTGACAAGGAATAACATCCCGGGGACTCTCCGAGCTGTTGCATCTGCTGGCTCTAGATGGTGACAAGGACTAACACCCCGGGGACTCTCCGAGCTGTTGCATCTGTTGAATCTAGAGGGTGACAAGGACTATCACCCCGGGGACTCTCCGAGCTGTTGGATCTGCTGGCTCTAGAGGGTGATAAGGACTAACACCCCGGGGACTCTCCGAGCTGTTGGATCTGCTGGCTCTAGAGGACGACAAGGACCAACACCCCGGGGACTCCCCAATCTGTTGCATCTGTTGAATCTAGAGGGTGACAAGGACTAACACCCCGGGGACTCTCCGAGCTGTTGGATCTGCTGGCTCTAGAGGACGACAAGGACCAACACCCCGGGGACTCCCCAATCTGTTGCATCTGTTGAATCTAGAGGGTGACAAGGACTAACACCCTGGGGACTCTCCGAGCTGTTGCATCTGTTGAATCTAGAAGGTGATAAGGACTAACACCCGGGGACTCTCCGAGCTGTTGCATCTGTTGAATCTAGAGGGTGATAAGGACTAACACCCCGGGGACTCTCCGAGCTGTTGCATCTGTTGAATCTAGAGGGTAACAAGGACCAACACCCCGGGGACTCTCCGAGCTGTTGGATCTGCTGGCTCTAGAGGACGACAAGGACCAACACCCGGGGACTCCCCAATCTGTTGCATCTGTTGGCTCTAGAGGACGACAAGGACCAACACCCCGGGGACTCCCCAATCTGTTGCATCTGTTGAATCTAGAGGGTGACAAGGACTAACACCCTGGGGACTCTCCGAGCTGTTGCATCTGTTGAATCTAGAAGGTGATAAGGACTAACACCCCGGGGACTCTCCGAGCTGTTGCATCTGTTGAATCTAGAGGGTGATAAGGACTAACACCCCGGGGACTCTCCGAGCTGTTGCATCTGTTGAATCTAGAGGGTGACAAGGACCAACACCCCGGGGACTCTCCGAGCTGTTGGATCTGCTGGCTCTAGAGGACGACAAGGACCAACACCCCGGGGACTCCCCAATCTGTTGCATCTGTTGGCTCTAGAGGACGACAAGGACCAACACCCCGGGGACTCCCCGACCTGTTGGATCTGCTGGTTATAGAGGATGACAAGGACCAACACCCCGGGGACTCCCCAATCTGTTGCATCTGTTGGCTCTAGAGGACGACAAGGACCAACACCCCGGGGACTCCCCGACCTGTTGGATCTGCTGGCTCTAGAGGGTGACAAGGACTAACACCCCGGGGACTCCCCGACCTGTTGGTTCTCGATGCTGACAAGGATACACTACAAGATTGTAACTAAACTAAATTACACCTCGTGTGGTGGTAATCTTTGAAACTGTAACATTGAGCTTTACAGTTAACTTTGTAAAGAAAGTAAAGATGATGTGAAAACGTTGATAAGAAACATGTGTGTGTAATGTTGGGGCCTCTAACAATGTACAGCCTCCACAGCTCTAACATAATCCTAGCGGGTAGTAAGACGCGGCGCTACAATCAGGCTTGGTAACCATGACAACCAACATACGTTATTTGATCTATTCCTCACCATGGTGTTGTGTTTCAAGTTGTCTCCGGTAGAGGTGTTGAGGTCCCAGCCGCCGCACTCCCAGAAGTCACTATGAACCCTCCACACGACCTTTCGACCAATAATATCCCCCGCATGATATAGTCGGTTTCACAAACCTCGTGGTGCTTTTTATCAGGGGCGCGCGTACGAGCCGGTTTACAAGGAACAATACCAGCCTCTGCTGGTCGGCCAATCACGGGACGGGAGCCGAGTTGTTCGAAAACAGCAGTGAGGGAGGGTATTTATAGCGCTGCGAGCGTTTCCCTTTACGAGTTATCTGGGGGGCAAACCCTAGAAAAACCCTCAGCGTCTTGTATCATGAGACAGAGATTGTGAGTTTAAGGCAGTATTTTGTTGCAGTCTTTATAGAAATAAAAATCGGCAAAATTAAAATATTGCTCCAGTAGAAACATTTAGTTTAATTTTCTTCAAGTGGTGACATAAACAGTTGGTGTATACCTGCCGGAGGTGTCCTGGAATTTAATGAAAGCTTTTCCTCTTATTTAACAAGTTTCTCATCAAATTCTACGCAACCTCGACAGTTATTCAACAATTGTTTGTATCACCATGTGAAGAAACCGGATCCGTGGTGTAGTGGTCAGTGCTCCTGGCTACGAACCTAGGGGTCCCGGGTTTGATTACCGGCTGGTACCTTGGTTATCTTTCCCAAAAAGGGAATTACCCCAACGGTCAACAGGGTTTGGTTGATTAAGCTTAAGATATGTTTAAGTGTTTCCATTGGTTCCACATCCTCATACTTACTATCGCCCTCATACTCACTATCACTATAATCTCATCGCGACATGGAAAGAGCCTCCATGGAAAGGAAGTACGATTAGTACATTGTGAGGTCCCCTGGGCAACGGTACGTTAGTACAGGCTACTGGGCTACGAGGGATGTGAAGAAAATTAAACCAATGTTTCTACTGGAGCAATATTCAATTTATTTTTACGAAAAAAAAATGTTTTATGTGAAAACTGCCTAAACACTGTCCTCTTCTAGGGCCTCCTACTTTCCTACTTTAAAGAGAATAGTTACATGTAACAATATATTTGTACTAACAATAATAATTCAGTAACAATATATTTGTACTAACAATAAGAATTCAGTAACAATAATTGTTACTAACAATAATAATTCAGTAACAAAGGCGGCCTACAAATATACAAACATTTTATTGTTGTCAACATAAAATTACAAACACTTTATCTACGTTTGTGTGAACACCGTCTTACTACCCGCTCGGTTTGTACTGATAGCCTTAACGAGCTAGGGCGGTGGGAGGTTGAATTTCAGAGGTAGTGTTATAGCATTTGCATGGGTGAAGAGTGGAGAACCCGATCGGTATTCGAACCTTGATTTCCCCGCTAACGGTTAGTCCTATTCTTGTGAGTGTGACGTCTTATTACCACGCGGCCACCGAAGCGGATGTTTACGGATCTTGAGAATAAATTATGGATGAACCTTGATTTTCTCACGAGTGAACACTTGAGCATCTTGTAAAACATATTTTGCTGCGGTCAACAATGATAAGATTTTACTATCTTATATGTAGCTTAGTAATTATATCCATCAAAAGTTACAGCTGCATATAACATGACTTGACGTATGAACACGTGTAAGTAGATCCGCTGTCAGATATGCCTATTTTTACCTACTTTTAGTAAGGATTTTTATCATCTTCCCAACTGACGGATGTTTGAAAAGATCTCAAAATAAATGGAATAGAAATATTATCATCATCTCGTTTCTTTTGAGTCACTACGCGTCATTGGTGAATTAGGCTACACAAGCTAAGTTACAACCAATCAGGAGGAGATTACTTATTCGTGTTGGATGAATCATAGCCTCCTGTTTCTTGACCGTTATTTTAATATCTTCTCACTTTTCCCGCCAACAAGTCTGCAAAGCCGTTTTAATGTGACGTGTTCTTATCACGTGTTGAATAAGAGGGAGTCTGGCCAAAGTATTTATTGGTTCTGGTTCTTGTGAAGGTTATCCAAACACACGTTTTATAGGTTCCGGTTTGAGAAAAACAATGGGTTCTGTTCTTTTCGGTTCTTGGGTTCCAGTTATTTAACATTTATTACTTGTCAATACCAGTAGAATGTTTTTAAGAAAAAAGCTCATATAAAATTATTATTATTATTATTTCATAACCTCTATTAAGTCCTGTGTTTTTAAGTCAATTTACCTTATTTTACATTTTACTTACTGAATAAATGGCATTGAAGTGTTTCTATAACGGTTCCTAAAATATAATCTAAACCCTAAACTAATTCAAATATGTTCTTATCAAATATCCCAAGTTTTTGCTTAGTTGATCTTTCATTAACTTTATAGAATTTGGTTGTTTAATGTGTTATTTTCTAAAGCTTTTATTCAGATGAATGATTCTCGCTTCGGTAGCCGCGTGCGTGGTCTAACGCGCTACTATCGCAGTAGACTATACTGCCGATGACGGGGTGATCGAGGTTCGAATCTCGGCCGGGTGTATTGGGGTAATATTTATATAGTGGTTTTCCACTCTCCTTTCACGCAGATGTGGCTACACTTCATCTAAATAGGGTAAGACCTTCCTCATCCCTATAGCCATTAGATAATTAATACATAAGCTTACAACTCAAACGGATAGTAAGAAGTGGTGCTAAAATAATATATTAAAATTACTTCTGCCGTAAGGTATATTTGTTTGAAAAAAGTACTATTGAATGTACTAACTACGTATACATTTAGTATGAACGTGCACCAATTATGGTTAAAAGTAGTGTTTGCATAAGATTGAACAGTGCAATTTGGGGGTTTAGGTATCATTGATCATAAGTGAATAGCTGCACGATATTTCTAAATCCTACCCCCCTTGCATCATCCTGTAAGATAACAAGGAGTTATGTACCCTCTCCTTGCTTTCTCCTGTAAGATAACAGGGGAACTATGTACTCCCTCCTTGCTTCCTCCTGTAAGATAACAAGGAGTTATGTACCCTCTCCTTGCTTTCTCCTGTAAGATTACAGGGAGCTATGTACCCCTCCTTGCTTCCTCCTGTAAGATAACAAGGAGTTATGTACCCCCTCCTTGCTTCCTCCTGTTAGATAACAGGGAGTTATGTACCCCCTCCTTGCTTCCTCCTGTAAGATAACAGGGAGTTTATGTACCCTCTCCTTGCTTCCTCCTGTAAGATTACAGGGAGTTATGTACCCCCTCCTTGCTTCCTCCTGTTAGATAACAGGGAGTTATGTACTCCCTCCTTGCTTCCTCCTGTAAGATAAGAGGGAGCTTGTACCCCCTCCTTGCTTCCTCCTGTAAGATAACAGGGAGTTATGTACCCCCTCCTTGCTTCCTCCTGTTTAGATAACAGGGAGTTATGTACTCCCTCCTTGCTTCCTCCTGTAAGATAAGGGAGCTATGTACCCCCTCCTTGCTTCCTCCTGTAAGATAACAGGGAGTTATGTAACCCCTCCTTGCTTCCTCCTGTAAGATAACAGGGATTTATCTAACCTCCTTGCTTCCTCCTGTAAGATAACAGGGAGTTATGTACTCCTTCCTTGCTTCCTCCTGTAAGATAACAGGGAGCTATGCACCCCCTCCTTGCTTCCTCCTGTAAGATAACAGGGAGCTATATACACTCTCGTTGCTTCCTCCTTAAGATAACAGGGAGCTATGTACTCCCTCCTTGCTTCCTCCTGTAAGATAACAGGGAGTTATGTAACCCTCCTTGCTTCCTCCTGTAAGATAACAGGGAGTTATGTACCCTCTCCTTGCTTCCTCCTGTAAGATTACAGGGAGTTATGTACCCTCTCCTTGCTTCCTCCTGTAAGATAACAGGGAGCTATGTACCCTCTCCTTGCTTCCTCCTGTAAGATAACAGGGAGTTATGTAACCCTCCTTGCTTCCTCCTGTAAGATAACAGGGAGCTATGTACCCCCTCCTTGCTTCCTCCTGTAAGATAACAGGGAGTTATGTACCCCCTCTTTGCTTCCTCCTGTAAGATTACAGGGAGCTATGTACCCTCTCCTTGCTTCATCCTGTAAGATTACAGGGAGCTATGTACCCTCCTTGCTTCCTCCTGTAAGATTACAGGGAGATATGTACCCCCTCCTTGCTTCCTCCTGTAAGATTACAGGGAGATATGTACCCCCTCCTTGCTTCCTCCTGTAAGATTACCTGGGAGCTATGTACTCCCTCCTTGATTCCCCTTTAAGATAACAGGGAGCTATGTACTCCCTCCTTGCTTCCTCCTGTAATATTACAGGGAGATATGTACCCCCTCCTTGCTTCCTCCTGTAAGATAACAGGGAGTTATGTACCCCCTCTTTGCTTCCTCCTGTAAGATAACAGGGAATATGTACCCCCTCCTTGCTTCCTCCTGTAAGATAACAGGGAGTTATGTACCCCCTCTTTGCTTCCTCCTGTAAGATAACAGGGATATATGTACCCCCTCCTTGCTTCCTCCTGTAAGATAACAGGGAGTTATGTACCCCCTCTTTGCTTCCTCCTGTAAGATAACAGGGATATATGTACCCCCTCCTTGCTTCCTCCTGTAAGATAACAGGGAGATATGTACCCCCTCCTTGCTTCCTCCTGTAAGATAACAGGGAGATATGTACCCCCTCCTTGCTTCCTCCTGTAAGATAACAGGGAGTTATGTACTCCCTCCTTGCTTCCTCCTGTAAGATAACAGGGAGCTATGTACTACCTCCTTGCTTCATCCTGTAAAATTACAGGGAGTTATGTACCCCCTCCTTGCTTCCTCCTGTAAGATAACAGGGAGTTATGTAACCCTCCTTGCTTCCTCCTGTAAGATAACAGGGAGCTATGTACCCCCTCCTTGCTTCCTCCTGTAAGATAACAGGGAGTTATGTACCCCCTCTTTGCTTCCTCCTGTAAGATTACAGGGAGCTATGTACCCTCTCCTTGCTTCCTCCTGTAAGATTACAGGGAGTTATGTACCCTCTCCTTGCTTCCTCCTGTAAGATTACAGGGAGCTATGTACCCCTCCTTGCTTCCTCCTGTAAGATAACAGGGAGCTATGTACCCCCTCCTTGCTTCCTCCTGTAAGATAACAGGGGAACTATGTGTCCCCGCCCCCTTAGTTCCGGTGATTGAATGTATAGAGCGAGTTAAATTAAAATAAATATTTGTCAAGAGCTAAGTACCTCTCGTTCTTTTGTTTAACTCAAAGCCAGAGAGGTAAATACCAAAGAAGAAGCCAGCCCCCTTTCCTCTCTCTTCCCCTTTCCTCCTTTCTAAACAATGCAATTAAGACAAGAATAATGGTAATTAAAATAACACACGTATTGTCCTCAACTTGTGTCGTAGGTCATTGTGTGAAGCTACAGGCTTCGTTGTTGGAGAGATTTATCGGCGGTGGTCGGTTGGTCTAGGCGTAACTCTCTCAGAGGATTGGACTGACGATGACGGGATGATCGGGGTTCAAATCTCAGTCAGGTATACTGAGGGTAGTATTTCCTTAATGGTTTTCTACTCTCTCTTTCTCTCCACACAAATGTGAATACACTTCCTCTAAATTCAACCTTCCTAATCTCTAAAACATTAGCGTAATTAGTTCATATTAGTGGGCCTAGTAAAGAGCTCGAACGGGTAGTAAGACGAGGTTCCAAAAAATAAAAATAAACATATCATGCAGTAAAGTTGTTTTTTAAATATTGATTTTAATTAATTAATTTATATTGCAATAGTAATTATTTTCTACAATACTTGGTAAACATTCGTATTATTTAAAATATTATTGAATTAAGTAAAAGAAAAGTTGGAAAATTCATATCTATTGAAACGGATTGATTGAAAATTAAGACCATTAAAGCTGTTTTCGGTCAAGACGCAGCGGCCTAACAGTCTGTACCAGCCAGTTGAAGAGATTTTTGGTATTTGTGCTTAAATGGTCAGTTTGTAGCTGATTACTTAACCACAAAGTTCCAGTGGAGCTGAATCAAGCTACTCGATAGATGTGTGTGTGTGTGTGTGTGTGAGAGAGAGAGAGAGAGAGAGAGAGAAAGAGAGAGAGTACATTTACGTAACTCCTAAGATGGCTACGCTTACCCCAGGTTGATTACCACTATATTTATATCACGAAAAACATGGATTTGTTTAAGTCTACTTGTGTTTATTTTTAAACTGCAATAATAAATAATATGTAATATTATATACATGCGCTTTTGGACTAGAACAATCCTAGCTTAGTTTGTGCCCCGTGGTATGAGGGTGATGTGAGTATGAGGGTAATTGAATGAGGGTGATAGCTAGTTTGAGGTGTGGAACCAATGGAAACACTCAAACATATAACTTTAGCCTAATTAACTAAACCCTGGTGACCGTTGGGGTAATTCCGCTTTCGGCAAAAAATATTTGCATCAGCCGGGAATCAAACCCGGGGCTCCTAGACACGTATCCGGAAGTACTGACCACTACACCATGGGGCCGGTTAATTGCAATAGTAAAGAACTGTTTTATAATGTATTTGAAGTATTTTGTATGTTCGTTGGGTTTTTATACGTTAGTTCACCATTAATTTTCGAGATTTGCGCATAATTTAAGACCCTTCCCAATTTTTCAACATTAAAACACGGCAAAAAAGAAAAAGGGTGCTAATAAATACAGTGGGTATTTATCTGGACGAATTTACATCATGAGTAATTTGTGTATTTCCCAGTGGCGGCTCGTCCTAAAGGGCACAAGGGAACGTGCCCTCCCACCAAAACACCAAGTTATTCATACAAATAATTATAAGCTATAGTAATAATATTTAAGCTATATAAACAAGGGAAATATTAGAATTAAATAAACCTTTTTTCTAGTTTTTCTTAAAATAATTATGACATTTAAAATTGCTGAGTGAAAACCATCAAACGAAGCAACTATCTTCCCGATCGGGGCAAAGTAGTGAATGTTCCCCAAGTCATGGTGGACAAGAGGAAGGAGAGGGAAGGGACGATATGCTCAGAACAGCTCTGCGCAACTCTCAAGTGGGGCAATATTTGAGTGTTCCCCTGCGAGTAGAAGCTTGGAGATAGAGGTGTCTTGTCTTGAGTAGGAGATGCACGTCACTGAAGGGCAAGGGCTCGCTGGGAGAGCGGTATTACACGGTCACATTTCTTTGTTAAAGAAATGTTATGTAACTTTAACAAATCGTCCAATATCTTTTATCAAAGGAAATATTTGTTCAAAGATTTACGCTATAGAACATACTTTAGGCTTTTATCAAAGAAAATGGCAACTGAAAGATTAACCTGGGCGCGAGACAGTTAATAATAAAAATGAATTTAGGGCGCAAATATCCTAGGGGCACTTTTCAACAAAATGTATTTTTAGTGTTTAAAAATGTAATAGTTCAAATGAAATATTTAATAATTATTTATAAATAAAAAAATAGCACCTAAATATAAAATTCAATATTAAGAATTAAAAAAATAGACTAACAACAAAATCACTTTAATGATTTAGAAAAATTTGGGGTAGCTTTCTCAATGGATAGCTTTGTAATTTGTTTAAATGCTTAAAAATTACTAAGAGAAAAGAGAGGGAAGATTGGATAATATTTTTGTACAAATTGATTAAGCGGGTGTGTGGGTGATGGACGTAAATGCTTATTTTTTATTAATTCTTTTTTATGTTTCGCAGGTTTTCTTTTCACTTTAACAGCAAAGAAATTATCATATTCTCACTCACAGCCACTGCACATAAAATTAAACCATTTGAGCTCATTTTAGAATTAACACAATACTGTAATTATAGAAACTTTGAAAGAAATGTGATGTGTGATAACACATCTTTTATCAAAGATGGCATCAAATATTTTATCATAAATTATATTTGATCAAAGAAATGTGTTATGTCTTTGATCGAAGAAAAATAGGATAGTGTAATACCGGCCGTAGAAAGGACACATTTTTTCTCTTGCTGCTCGCATCCCCATCTATTGTAAAGTAGCCGAATACTTGTCAGTCCGTTCAAGGTCAAGCTTCACATTTCAGTCCATCACTGAAGAACAGTTAACCAACGTATTTTGTCACTAGTCAATCGCGCGCGAATGTTTATAACTGTTGATTAATTTATTATAGTTCTTCGTTCAACGGTTCAAGTGTTTAAAAAATGAATTCCGAAATTAATTCTGTGCAGTACATTATTCATAATAACATTAGTTTTGATGAAAAGCTTTTAATTAAGAATAAAGGCAGGCCGATGCCAGTTTTAAATATAGACTGTTCTTCCTCGAATAAATCACGTACCTATCATAGACATTTTAATAAAAACATTTATGATAAATATAAGTGGATGTGCGGGTGTGAAGTGACCAACAAATTATTTTGTTTCTTTTGTTTGCTTTCAAAGGAAGAATCTTCTACATGGATTAAAGGGGGTTTTTCTGATTTAAAACATTTATCAGAAAGAGCTAAGAAGCATGAGCTATCATTAAATCATTTAAATGCAGCAGTGGACTACAATGTGTTGGGAAAAATAGATATTCGGGAGCAATTAAGTAGTGCGTATGTTCAACAAAAACAAAATCACAATGAAAACGTTGACAACAACAGATACATTTTACGTCGCTTAATAATGTGTATTAAATTCTGTGGGGCTTTTGAATTAGCTTTACGTGGTCATGATGAGAGGGTTACTTCTGATAATCGTGGTATTTACTTAGGTTTAATTGATTTTGCAACCGAGCTAGATTCTGCTCTTGCATTGCATTTGAAAGAATCAAATGTATTTAAAGGTACCTCCAAAACCATCCAAAATGAACTTTTGGATTCAATGTTTCAAGTTTATCAAACTGAAGTAAAGACCCAGATAAATTCAGCAAATTTTATTGCAGTCGAAGCTGATGAAACTACTGATTTTTCCAATCAACAACAAATGGTAATTATAATTAGATACGTTTTTGATGGGAAAATTTGTGAACGATTTTGGTCTTTTATTAAACCATCTGGATATACAGCACAAATTTTATCCAAAGTCATACTAGAAGAACTTCAAACTAAATTAAATATTCCATCACACAAATTAATTGCACAAAGTTATGATGGTGCAGCCGTTATGAGTGGAAAAAATAATGGTGTTCAATCATTAATAAAACAAATATATCCAAATGGCTATTTTGTACATTGCTATGCACATCAATTTAACCTAATTATGGAACGAGCAGCGCAATGTAACAAAAAAGTGAAGATCTTTTTCGCTAATTTACAAGCGTTCTCTTCATTTTTTTCCCGTTCACCTAAAAGAACAGCGTTCCTTGACGAAATTGTTAAGAAAAGGTTACCACGAGCGGTTCCAACTCGCTGGAATTTTAAAAGCAGAACAGTCAATACTTTATTTGACTACAAAGACTCATTTAAAGAATGCTTAGAAAAAATCATAGACTCTGATGAAGTAGATTCGAAAACCCTAAATGAAGCAAGTGGCCTACTGAACCATTTAAATAGTTCAGAATTCATGTATTGGCTGAAACAATTTCATTTAATTATGCCACACGTGGATATTTTTTTTAATCAAACTCAAGTACGTGGCATTGATAGCTTATATTTGGAGAAAGCTATAGAACAATTTGAGATACAAATTAAAAAAATTAGAAATGGTACCGACGAGGTTGAAGAACCCGAAGAAAAAAGAAAGAAAACTTCATCCACCGGCGGAGATAGTAGAAATACTGCTGCAAAGAAGTTTGTGACACTATTCTAACCCAAATTAAGGATAGATTTGATTTTAAAAGTCACCTAAGTGCAGCAAAATTATTCAATTCATTTTTTTTTAAAAACTATCAAAAATCTTTTCCTCAAAATGTGTTTAACGAAACTGTTGCATCCTATTCCATGTTAAACGCTATAAAATTAAAGAGTGAATTGAATGTAATTTACAGTCGTGATGATATGTGCGAAGTTGAGGGTGTGCTATCTTTATTAGTGTTTATTTCACAAAATAACCTGTGTGAGATTTTATCTGAAAGTTTCAAACTATTGGACATTATTTGTACTACACCAATGTCCACAAGTGAATGTGAAAGGTGTTTTTCTACCTTAAAACGGATTAAGACTTTCTTGAGGAGTACAATGACGGAAAACAGACTAAATGCTCTAGCAGTTCTATCAGTCGAAAAGAAATTTATTAATTCAATTTCTGATTTCGACAACAAAGTTATTGAGGTATTCTCAAATATCAAGGAAAGGAGGATGGACTTCCATTACAAAATATAGTAAATAAGAGGTGAGTTTATATTTTTATTAATTATTATTTATTTTCAATTTTGTGCCCTCCCATGAAAAAAAGTCACGAGCCGCCACTGGTATTTCCTCATCTTTAGGAAATATCCTCGAAGAAAAACACCTTATGCCGTTCAAGTTTGTCTTCTAAGAAGTGTTCAGCAGACGTAACATCTAGTTGGTTTGAAGATCAACGTTTCCTGGAATAATAATTATTACCAAGCGGAAGAACTAAGTTTCCCAAAATAAAAATGTATGTTCCTGTGCGCACGTGGTGATGGTGGGTGTAGTCAACAGCTGAAATGCGCATGCGCAGCACAGAGGTCTGGGTGACACGTGAGCCATGTTGCCATCTTTATGTAGCCAGTGGCGGCAGAATATTAGTTGTGAAAGGGTGGAGGGAGGAATTAACCAAAATAGGGATTACAAATAATAGTTGGGGGGCCTCTAGAATTATTTGGAATAGTACTAGCCATTTTTTCAAAATTTTGATGCCTCTAAAAGATATTTGGTGTTTGATTTTCATCGTATGATTCGTATCATATTCGGGAATATAGGTAAGAGGGGAGTGAAATAAACCGAGAAAGAAGGGTAACGAGGTGAATCTATTTCAAGGAGGATACAATCTTCCCGTCGGGGATGGAGTTGAAGTGGGTGGGGGAGCAATGCCTCCCTCAACCCCTTGGTTTTCCCACCACTGTATTTAGAACAACTAACAGTTAAAATAACTATGATGTTTTGACAATCAAACCACCAGAATTGTCCTGTATGAGTCCATTGTCCCTGTTTGGTAGCTATGCTAGGAGGTAGACATGTTCGGAGGTAGACATGCTCGAAGATAGACATGTTCGGAGGTAGACATGTTTGGAGGTAGACATGCTCGGAGGTAGCCATGCTCGGAGGTAGACATGCTCGGAGGTAGCCATGTTTGGAGGTAGACATGCTCGGAGGTAGACATACTCGAAGGTAGACATGCTAGGAGGTAGTCATGCTAGAAGGTAGACATGCTAGGAGGTAGACATGCTTGAAGGTAGACATGTTTGGAGGTATACATGATCGGAGGTAGACATGTTCGGAGGCAGACGTGCTCGGAGGTAGACATACTTGAAGTTAAACATGCTAGAAGGTAGACATGCTAGGAGGTAAACATGGTTGGAGGTAGACATGGTTGAAGGTAGCTATGCTCGAAGGTAGACATGCTAGGAGGTAGTCATGCTTGGAGACAGCCATACTCGGAGGTAGACATGCTAGAAAATAGACATATTTGGAGGTAGACATGTTTGGAGGCAGCCATACTCGGAGGTAGACATGTTTGGAGGTATACATGGTCGAAGGTATACATGTTTGGAGGTAGACATGCTTGAAGGTAGACATGTTTGGAGGTATACATGATCGGAGGTAGACATGTTTGGAGGCAGCCATGCTTGGAGGCAGCCATGCCCAAAGGTAGACATGCTAGGAGGTAGACATACTTGGAGGTAGACATGTTTGGAGGCAGCCATACTTGGAGGTAGACATGCTAGAAGGTAGCCATGCTCGAAGGTAGACATGCTAGGAGGTAGACATGTTTGAAGGTAGACATGCTCGAAGGTAGACATATTTGGAGGTAGACATGCTCGAAGTTAGACATGTTTGGAGGTATACATGATCGGAGGTAGACATGTTTGGAGGCAGCCATGCCCGAAGTTAGACATGCTAGGAGGTAGACATGCTTGGAGGTAAACATGTTTGGAGGCAGCCATACTTGGAGGTAGCCATACTTGGAGGTAGACATGCTAGGAGGTAGCCATGCTCGAAGGTAGCCATGCTCGAAGGTAGACATGCTAGGAAGTGAAGCAGTGTCGGGTTAACATGAGCCTCGTGCGACCGATGGACCTTGCTGGCGTGTTGATAATACCTGGATCAGCGAGCAAACTCGGGCCTTCAGGCAGTTCGCGAGGTTCTCGGTATAATGAACGCTGCCACGTCACAGGATCAACCACCAGTGTAATAGATTAGTGTGTCTGACATCAATATAAGTTACGGCTGACCTTCCCTCTATGCTTCACTACTACGACCCACCAGATCCTCCGGGATTCAAACCCCCCTCCGCTCGGGTTCATCCAGACTATAGTAACGCCCCAAGTTGTCACACGATAGTAGAGTGGTTAGGGGAATTATCATCAACCGTAAAGAAATTGAAGTTTTGCTATTATTATTATTATTATTTTAATATCAATGTGACAGTGCCCTTTATAACTAAATTATTTAGCACCGCGTCTTACTACCCGTTCGGGTTATACGCTTATGTACTAATTACGCTAATGGATTAGGAATTGGGAAGGTTGAATTTAGAGGAAGTGAACCCGCATTTGCGTGGAGGGAGAGTGGAAAACCATTTGGGAAAAACCATCCCCAGTTCACCCGACCGAGATTCGAACCTAGATCTCCCCGTCCTCGGCAGTCGGGCTCAACACGACTAGCGCGTTAGTCAACTACGCCACTGAGGCGGATGCCCTTTATAACGTTAACAATATTACAATATCATGAGTACTAAGTGTAGACCTTACAAATCTAATCTAACAATATTACAATATCATGAGAACTAAGCGTAGATCTTACAAATCTAATTTAACAATAGTATTTAATGTCCATATCGGTGTGTGCTGTGTCATCTCTTGAAGCTGTTGAAGCTCTGCTTCCGATACTCTGGAAGCATGGTCGTAGGGAGTGTTTAAATCAGGGATAGGGGGGTTGAATCATAAGTTCACGATGTTTGACCCACTACTAAACCCTAAGAAACAAGACCATTGTTTCTCTATACAGTAGTGGTAGAACTTAATTTGTTTGAGAGGCGGAAGGGGGGTGGGCAGTTAGTTGTAGTGGTCATCGTTTGAAGAATTTTTGAAAATTATACTCTTTTAAAAGCTATTTAGAATTAATGACACCCCTTAATTTTTTTGTAATTTGGATACTCCTAGAGGCTATTTGGAGTAGTCTCCTTCGGTATATTTTTGAAAACTGAATGCCTATAAAAGCTATTTTAAGAAGTGCTTACAAATTAAAAAAAAAAAATTAGATGTCACTAGAAGCTATCTGAAGTGGTCTTCCACCAGCAAATTTTAAAAATTGGATACCCTTATAATCTATTTGGAATGGTCCTCTCCTGAAATTAAAAAAAAATATCACATGCATTTAGAGGTTCTTTAGAGTGTCCTTTCCTGGAAAAAGTATGAAAAATGAATGCTTCTATAAGTTATTTGAGTTTGATCAAGGCCATCTTTAAGTTCACATAAGACTTCGGAAATTGGAGGGTCCCTTCCCTTCGTCCATATGTATGTACTTTATATTCTAGAACTCAAGTAGTGATAGAATCAAGGGATCACGTCCCTCAAAATACTATCCTGGACAAATCCAAAAACCAAACTACAGACTAGTTTTCAAAGACATAGGGGCAAACATGTCGCCTCACTGTCAGCCACTGGCTTGTAAACCCCGTCCAGATTAAACAGAACAACAAGCACGAACATTTCCGACAATGTGGACGGTTTCTTGTAAAAATATGTTCGTAGATCTATCGATACAATCCACCAGTTTCCGGTTATACACGACCATCAAAGTCCCAGTTACTAGTCTGTCAGAAAAACCAATCCAAAGGTCCGTCTAGTCCTGTAGCCAGAAAACACCATCAAAGGTCCTGTTCTAGTCTGGCCAGAAAGCACCATCAAAGGTCCTGTTCTAGTCTGGTCAGAAAACACCATCAAAGATCCTGTTCTAGTCTGGCCAGAAGGTACCATCAAAGGTCCTGTTCTAGTCTGGTCAGAAAACACCATCAAAGGTCCTGTTCTAGTCTGGCCAGAAAACACCATCAAAGGTCCTGTTCTAGTCTGGTCAGAAAACACCATCAAAGGTCCTGTTCTAGTCTGGTCAGAAAACACCATCAAAGGTCCTGTTCTAGTCTGGCCAGAAAACACCATCAAAGGTCCTGTTCTAGTCTGGCCAGAAAACACCATCAAAGGTCCTGTTCTAGTCTGGCCAGAAGCACCATCAAAGGTCCTGTTCTAGTCTGGCCAGAAAACACCATCAAAGGTCCTGTTCTAGTCTGGTCATAAAACACCATCAAAGGTCCTGTTCTAGTCTGGTCAGAAAACACCATCAAAGGTCCTGTTCTAGTCTGGCCAGAAAACACCATCAAAGGTCCTGTTCTAGTCTGGCCAGAAAACACCATCAAAGGTCCTGTTCTAGTCTGGTCATAAAACACCATCAAAGGTCCTGTTCTAGTCTGGTCAGAAAACACCATCAAAGGTCCTGTTCTAGTCTGGTCAGAAAACACCATCAAAGGTCCTGTTCTAGTCTGGCCAGAAAACACCATCAAAGGTCCTGTTCTAGTCTGGTCAGAAAACACCATCAAAGGTCCTGTTCTAGTCTGGCCAGAAAACACCATCAAAGGTCCTGTTCTAGTCTGGTCAGAAAACACCATCAAAGGTCCTGTTCTAGTCTGGCCAGAAAACACCATCAAAGGTCCTGTTCTAGTCTGGTCAGAAAACACCATCAAAGGTCCTGTTCTAGTCTGGCCAGAAAACACCATCAAAGGTCCTGTTCTAGTCTGGCCAGAAAACACCATCAAAGGTCCTGTTCTAGTCTGGCCAGAAAACACCATCAAAGGTCCTGTTCTAGTCTGGCCAGAAAGCACCATCAAAGGTCCTGTTCTAGTCTGGCCAGAAAACACCATCAAAGGTCCTGTTCTAGTCTGGCCAGAAAACACCATCAGCGGACTGTTTGTCAGTAATGAATGAATATGTACACTGCCGCTGATATTTGCACACACTTTCTCATTGCACCACCGACATCGGAGTACACATGAGCTAGATGGAAAAAATTATGTAGACTAGTTACCAACTATGGGAACACGTTGCGAACATGTTCTGTTCGAGTCTGGACATTCGGACACAACGAATAGAACAACGAACATGTTCGTGGAAATGTTCATGTTCGTTACTCTGTTCTAGTCTGGAAGCGGCTTTACACTATTCTGTTACACCGTTCTTTTTACACTGTTCTTGTTACATTGTACTTGTTACTCTGTTATTGTTACATTGTACTTGTTACTCTGTTATTGTTACACTGTTATTGCTACGCTATTCTTGTTATACTGTTATTGTGACACTGTTCTTGTTACACTGTTCTTGCTACACTATTCTTGTTATACTGTTCTTGTTACACTGTTCTTTTTACTATGTCTTGTTAAACTGTTCTTGCTACACTGTTTTGTTATACTGTTCTTGTTACACTGTTCTTGTTACACTATTCTTGTTATACTGTTCTTGTTACACTGTTCTTGTTACTCTGTTCTTGTTACACTGTTCTTGTTACTCTGTTATGTTACCTGTTCTTGCTACACTATTCTTGTTATACTGTTCTTGTTACACTGTTCTTGCTACACTATTCTTGTTATACTGTTCTTGTTCACTGTTCTTGCTACACTATTCTTGTTAACTGTTATTGTTACACTGTTCTTGTTACTCTGTTCTTGTTATACTGTTCTTGTTACACTGTTCTTGTTACTCTGTTTTTGTTACACTGTTATTGTTACACCATTTACTAACAAATACATTCACTAAGGAACGTAGCGATCATAATTATATTTGTAATAAGAACGCTGCAGGAAGGTTTAACAGTTAACAAAAGTTAGTCAAACTACTTGTTCTTAAAATCATGTAAAATGATTTATATTCATTGTCCTCTGGGGTCATTTGATTAATAAATCAAATATACATTTAAAAAAAGGATAGTTTAAACAAACATTCCGTGACATCTCATTTTATCGGTTGAGAACATTTTGACCATAAATTCAAACAGAAACTTCTTTTAAATTCCATAAAAAAACAACTGTGTCTTGTTTCAATCAAAGTAATGAACATGTTTCATAAACCCAAGCAAATATTAATAGTCGCATGCTCGACTCGTTATAAACATTAATGAGGAAACCAAACCGTCCCAAACTGTGAACATTCTTTTAAATAAATAATCGTCCACTGATGTGCCAAATGTTGGAGTGAGAGTTGGCCAATTAGTTTGCGACACAAGCCAACAGCTGCTCTTATTATGTTGTATACTGGTATATCAAAGGCGACTGTATTCTCGTCGACTGGCAGTATCACTGGTTCATGAGTCTAGCCAAAGTTTGATCAGAGAATTATTATAATCAATCATAATTGCGTCTTCACGCGAACAATATATATATACTCACTTTATGGTATTAGGAAATGGAAAGCTCATTGCCGCACTTACAATATCCGCCATTTATCCCTATCTTGAGCTAGTTCTACCAGTCCACCTCATTACACTCTATCTCTATCTTGAGCTAGTTCTATCCAATCCACCTCATTACACTCTATCTCTATCTTGAGCTAGTTCTATCCAGTCTACCTCATTACATACTATCTCTATCTTGAGCTAGTTCTATCCAGTCCACCTCAGTACACTCTATCTCGAGCTAGTTCTATCCAGTCCACCTCATTACACTAGGCCTTCCCACCGTGTCTTCCCACTGGTGTTGCCAGTCAATAGCCTGAACGCGGCTAAAGTTTCTCCCATTCGCGCTGCATGTCCTCCCACCGTAATCTGCGAGATTTGATTACCCTAACAATGTCTTGCTATGAGTACAGGGTATGTATATCATCATTATGTGAACTCCTTCACTCCCCATTATCTTCATCCATTTGTGGACCAAATATCTTCCTAAACACCTTATTTTCGAGCACCCTAAATCTGTTCTCGTCATGTAAGGTAAGAGACCACGTTTCTCACCCAGTGAGGACGACCTGTGAAACGATTGTTTTGTATATTGTCAGTTTTACATCCCGGGACAGTCAACAACTTACTGACCTAGTATTGCGTGCATCTCCAGACTGTATTCTTATACTAATTTACACAGTAATATAGATTCTACAAATTAAAATTATGACTACAAGGAGTAAGTGCATATTGGGTTTGGATATTAACTTTGAAAGAAAAACCCGGTTTACTCCTTTTCTTGCAATGTTAATAAAACAACATAATTATTTAAAAATATAAAAATAGTACAGTGCACCTCACAGACTTTCTTGGCCTTTGGCCGAAAAATGGAGACATTTACTCAAAACTCGTAAGAAGTGTGAAAAGAAATGATAAACACTGTTACAGAAATTAATGTGAAGAAAAGGAACATCACTGTCCATCAAATAACATAGGCTAGCAATCACTGGAAAACGAGATGCACCATTTTGTTTGCAATACTAAACAGTGCCTGAATAACAATTTTAATCAAAGTCTTTAGAGTAGACATCGGTTCTTTTCTCTTTTCGCCACTAAGTAAACTACCCTTAATTTTAGGGTTGGATATATTACTTCAAACATTAGCCCGATCGGCAAAACGGTTTCGGCTCTAGCTCGAGTTACATAACTACAAATGGCGGCGTCACAATAACTACATTTTTTGGGTTCAGGTAATCATGATCAAAACTTAAAATTAGATTTTTTGATGATCACAATACTTCATCTCTCCTAGTGGCTGAGAGAAATAAAAATATTAACATGCCACATTATCAATATATTAATTTAAAGATATTGTTTCACCCTATTTCCTCCCCGAAATGAATACATTTTTTAAAAGTGAGCTAATCTCGTAAAGAAGGTGAATATATTCTAGTGAGAGACACGTGACATATATAAACAGTTGACGCTGTGCCCTGTCGCTTGTTTGATAGCGCGAATCTAACACACTCAACGGAGTTATCTAGAACTAGAGACCGCAAATACATTGCCCGTCCTCTACCTACATCTCTTAGTGATTGGGATTGAACACGAGTCAATTAATTGGTAGGTTGACGCCGTTCCATGTACACTAAAGAGGTACATAAAAAAAACTCTTGAATGTTAGAGTTATAACATCGTAAACCTGTGATTAGGTAGTTATTGGTGAAATATCTATTTAATTACAAGCGAACAATATTAAAACCGAGAGAATCTATAAATATCTGTCCAAAGTTTTCTGAAGATAATAATGCAACCTCACTTGAATAATAACAATTGCCATAAAATAATATGAAGGAATGTTTGGAAGTTAATGTGGACGTTAAAATACTAACCGGAAGGTAGACCTCACGTTAACTTTACGAGCACTTTAACGAGGACGCTAGCTCTAACTAAAGCATTGTAAAATCCAAAGTAGTGGTCGTTTATAGCTTAACCTCATGTTAAACCCTAACGAATAGAATAACATGACATTGTAAGATTGGGCTTTAGTATACATTGTAATATCATTCGAATCGATCTTTTATTTTAAATTATAAATCGATTACCCAATGCATCGGTACCTACCAATGAGCTCTGATCAGTACTAAAAAAATCTGAGCAAATTAATCGATTAGCAATTATTAGTAACCATTCCTGTATTGTCTCACCCTTTCATTCTTTTTGGATGTGCAGCACAGTCGGCGAAATGGAGTATAAAGGGGGTGGGAGCAAAGTAATGTGATTGTTAATCAATGTATTTACTCCAAAAGCGATGTAATAAACAAGAGATGTGCAGGAGAGGACGGGCAATGTATTTGCGGTTCCTAGTTTTAGATAACTCCTCTGAGTGTGTTAGATTCGCGCTATCAAACAAGCGACAGGGCGCAACGGATTGGGCACAGCGTCAACTGTTTATATATGTCACGTGTCTCTCACTAGAAGACATTCACCTTCTTTTCGAGATTAGTTCACTTTTAAAAACTGTATACACCCCACATCAAATAGCACAAACATTGGTGGTCTAAACACGCCCCATTTACTTTTACAGTAATCCTTCTCTTAGCCATATCCACTAGGCCACCCCCTTTTATTTCTGTTTAGCTCTCTTGAAATAATTTTGGCAAGTTGTTGCTTCAAGTGATCCGGCTCTTGAATAAAAACGTACACAAGTTGATGGCTCAGCGCCAGGAAGACGAAAGGCATATACTGTTGGAATAGAATGTGTTACTTTTGAGTCAAATTTTTAAACACAACAAGTTATGTAAGTGTTTACATTAAGAGCTTAAAATAAATTAACATTAATGCATATCTGGGGACTACATTCTACGTGATTGTTAATCTATTATAATATATTACAAGTGAGAAACATGGCAAGCTAAACAAAAATATCTCGCCACAGTGCTAACAAGAATGTTACTAAATGAAGTGGCGGCTCTTGTCTTTGTAAGAGGGAGGTGAATAGGGCTGTGGAGGAGGGCGTCAAATCGTTTAGTAGTTAAAACCAAGCGCTCCTGCATGGATTCAAATATTTTCGTATCTATCATTACTAAATTTATTTCTTCAACTAGAGATTAAAACAGAATCGATTACCATTTTGTTAAAACAAACTGTTTCAAAAACGTACACAAGTTAACCTCACGGCTAGTAGGGTCATTAACTTAAGGACAGTTGTAGCCTTTTAAAGTGGCCAATCGTTAAATTAACGATATTATTTTGAATATTATCCATAATTTCATCCTAACGACACTCACAATTTCGTACAGAATCTACACCATAGAGTGTCAATTTTAATAGAATGCACTCAAGAATCTGTATGGATAATCTTACACCGTGTCTCAATTGATATCATGTCTGCCTCCTACTCTAAGAGTTCTAAGTTTGACACCCTCCAGTTCCAAAGGCTGGATGAAGGTTATCGTTAATCATTTCTCCACTAGAATGTTAGTAACAAACTTAATTTACAGCCTGGCTGATAGAGCGCGTTTACGTTCGCCTATGTAGTTTAAATATATTCACCAGATGCTTCGTTTAGTTATTAGACGCGCCATTTGCTAGGGGAGAGATGTTTTGCGGAAGTCGCTATAAACCGTTGTACTTTTCTTATGAATAAAGCTGAATTCACACGTACGCTGAAATTTGAAAGCAGTACAGTGAGTCTGCATCTCTTTTTGGTGCAGCTGTTCACACACTCGCTGAAACTTGGGAGACTCTGTTTACCCATGATGCATTGGGACGTCAGACATAAAAACGTAAATACTTATTACAATCAGTGCAAGTTACTGTATTGAAAATAAAATGAGATGTTTTACCTACTGCCTGGGTTTGATTTTGTCATCGATAAACCTAATGGCTTCGAATAAACTGTCGTTTTTAAATCATTACTTTTGAGACACGCCATCGTGAAAATGTGCTGTGTTTATAAATATCGCATGTTTGAAAGTTTGCGCATGCGCTGATTGTGTCTTCTTGTCGGGTTTTCTGTAGAAGTCCTGAAAAAGTTTAAATTATCTCTACTCGAGAAGTGCGGGCTACGATGGCCACACGGACTTTTTGTGCGTAGATTAGAGCTATCACGTGACCAAATATCAGCACTGCTATTGTTTTACATTGAACGTGTCAATCCACAGTAATTGTTCACGCTACGCTATGCACATAAAAAAAGGGATAAGTATAGAAACGTCACTCTAATGTTGGAAAGTAGAACCACATCGCTAGCACTCACAGCGTTAGTGCCATCAACTAAGAGATTCGAAGCGGGACGTTACACTTGGAACACAAAACCTTTTTTATTGCGGAAAGCTAATTAATCAATTCTTATATCAAATTCAATTAAATTTAACTTATATTCATTATTTTATAAATAAACCACGTTATAAAATGTAAAATCTAGTTAAACTCCTTCTTTGAAATAAACAACAAATTGCCAACAAAACACTAATGGCGAGTATTACATAGACTTCACACTTCTTTTTTTTTTAATGTAATAACACGTCCATACATGCGAATTCTTAAGTGACGTCATTGAAAGCTGCTCCTAGTGATAGTGCCTCAAACTAGTTTACGAGATCGGCTAGTCCTATTCTTACGCCTATAAGAGTGCCCACACTATTGCTATGAATCTTGCGAAAAACTAGATCTGTTGGCAACATCAGGCGGGAATTTGATAATAGTAGTGGTAGCAGTGAACAAAACACACTTTGTTTATGTGATATTCAAATTTAGAGTATTTATTGGAATTTGTATCATCGACGACCAGTTTATATACTCAAATTCCATGGGTATAATTTTAAATATCTCTTCAAGGAGTTAGTCCATGGATATTACTCTAAATTTATTTATGTAACTTTGATCATGCCCACAGTAATACTTTATGATGTGTCTCTTTCAATGTGTAAACCTGTTTTGCAGTCAGAAAACGGAGAAACCTTTTCAAAGAAAAATCTAGCACTGCATGGTGTAAATTGTTTGCTCGATTATTTTTCCGTGAATTCAAAACTAGAGTTTGTATCTGTGGTAAGTGTAACCTAAAATATTTCTAAAAATTTGAAACAATTTCATGACCATCCATAGGTTAGGGAATTAATGAGCATAACTCTCAATATATAATAAAGACCCTGCTCTGCAAAATGTTAATGTGGCAAATGTGTCTGATTTCAAAATATCACTCAGCTTGATAATCTAATATGCTAACATAGCGCATTTATTCGATTCTAAGAAAAAAAAACTGGTATCAATTCTAAGATGCACCCCCTTTTTAGAGACATTTAAATGGGAGATAAGTATGTCTTAGAATTAAAGAAATACAGTATTAAGTTAATTGAATGTGTGAGGAATTATATATTTTATAAGTCAATGCTTTTTTCCTGGGGGAAAGTTCTGAAACACTTATTCAATGTCTTTATTTAATTGACAGAATTTGCAAAATTAAAATTGTCAAGTTTTATTAGGTTGGTCTAATATTTATAAAATTTAATGAATTATCTAGGCATTTAAAATGATATCTTATGTCTATATAGCCTATGTGTACAGTAGATTGCACATAAGTGAGACATATTCTCATTGGAGCTATGGTCATCATCAGAACTAGTTTTTGTTGAAGTTTGAGGGTATTCACATAAATTGGTACAATAGTTCGCTTGAAGCGCTCCTGCCAGCTGTTATGGAAAATATCTGTACAATAACAAATAACGTTCATTGCATTTATATAATTATAACCTAGTAGTATTTTTAATCATTGTATTTTTTATTTTTTATTTATACATTGTAACTTAGTAGGTAATGAAAAAGATACCGAAACAGGGTCAGGTTGCATATAAGTTGAAAAAGCGGCCTAAGGCCTAAGTCCTGTAAAATTGTAACATAAAATAGAAACTTGCTCGGTTATTCCAGGAAATATTTTTTTCAACAATGATAATTTAAGGGACCTATACCTCAGTTTTAGCTTATGTGGTGCTGACTGAGAGCTCACAGCTGACTTCTGACGGCTTTAAAAAGCTACCAGACCAAATTATGTATCCCTATGCCGAACCATATGATCTGCAAAAAACATGTCTTTAGCAGTTGTCACTTCTGACAGTCAAAATTTAGGTATATACCTAAATGTTGACTGTCAGAAGTCAGCTGTGAACTGTCAGTCAGCACCACATAAGCTAAAACTGAGGTATATATAGGCCTACTTAACATTGAATATACCAGTGGTATTCAACCTCTTTTTGTTTGTGTCGTACCTTAAGTTTACTTCCATATATTTCTCTTAAACTTTGTTGATACATAATGCAAGTTATATATATATTCTATATTCTACATCTAAAATAAATTACATCCAAAATGATGATAAATATATAGCTCTATCATTTTAATAATAAAAGAGTATGTATGACTCGATATATGGACGTTGTTGAAGCAAAGGAAGTATGCAATGAAAGGGAAGCTTGGATAAAGCTAGTGAGAATGGATTAAGTACGAAGTTGTTTGTTGAGCTATATACACAGTTTCTAGCTTACCCCGTAGGGAAACTGCGTGGTTATGTATGTACTGTATGTATGTATACATACATTACATTTTATGTACCCCCTCGCATACCTCCGTCGTTATGCATATCCCAGGTAAAATACCACTTGACTATAACACCCGCAAAATTGAACATGGACAAGTGTCATTTTCAAAACACAAGGTCAAGATTCGAACCCCGACCTCCCCGTCACTGGCAAACCAGACTAGATAGGCTTAATATTAAGTCCTTATTCTTACTGTTCATAGCCAAAAATTTTAGTTCCACATACTTTTATTTTAATGACTATTAATTGATTTATATCAAAACACTGACAATATTATTTACAACTGACAGGAAAAAATGAAAAGCTGCAAAGTTTCTTAAATGTTTTTGATTCCATTTTTTTAGATTGCATTTTCGTCTCTGTATGAGATAATATCACCCTTCACGCGTGACTTTGAGAGCATAAAACAGAAGCTTCAACAGTTGGAGGAATATGACAAGACCTCGATTGAAACAGCTTTGCATGGCGTCAACCGGCTGGTTCTTGGAGAGTGGGGCAGTGCGACACCATGTCAGGTAACACTCTGCTGAGATGGTATGGTGACGAGGTAGCAAGGCTGAGGTGGTATGATGACGAGGTAGCAAGGCTGAGGTGGTATGATGACGAGGTACCAAGGCTGAGGTGGTATGGTGATGAGGTACCAAGGCTGAGATGGTATGGTGACAAGGTACCAAGGCTGAGATGTTATGGTGATGAGGTACCAAGGCTGAGATGGTATGATGACGAGGTAGCAAGGCTGAGATGGTATGGTGACGATGGTACCAAGGCTGAAATGGTATGGTGACAAGGTAGCAAGGCTGAGGTGGTATGATGACGAGGTACCAAGGCTGAGATGGTATGGTGAGACGAGGTAGCAAGGCTGAGATGTTATGGTGATGAGGTAGCAAGGCTGAGGTGGTATGATGATGAGGTAGCAAGGCTGAGGTGGTATGATGACGAGGTACCAAGGCTGAGGTGGTATGGTGACAAGGTACCAAGGCTGAGATGGTATGGTGACAAGGTACCAAGGCTGAGATGTTATGGTGACGAGGTACCAAGGCTGAGATGGTATGGTGACAAGGTAGCAAGGCTGAGATGGTATGATGACGAGGTACCCAAAGGCTGAGATGGTATGGTGACGAGGTACCAAGGCTGAAATGGTATGGTGACGAGGTAGCAAGGCTGAGGTGGTATGATGACGAGGTAGCAAGGCTGAGATGTTATGGTGACGAGGTAGCAAGGCTGAGATGGTATGGTGACAAGGTAGCAAGGCTGAGATGGTATGGTGATGAGGTACCAAGGCTGAGATGGTATGGTGACGAGGTACCAAGGCTGAGATGGTATGGTGACAAGGTAGCAAGGCTGAGATGGTATGACGAGGTACCAAGGCTGAAATGGTATGGTGACGAGGTACCAAGGCTGAAATGGTATGGTGACGAGGTACCAAGGCTGAAATGGTATGGTGACGAGGTAGCAAGGCTGAGGTGGTATGATGATGAGGTAGCAAGGCTGAGATGGTATGGTGACGAGGTAGCAAGGCTGAGATGGTATGGTGACGAGGTAGCAAGGCTGAGGTGGTATGATGATGAGGTAGCAAGGCTGAGATGGTATGGTGACGAGGTAGCAAGGCTGAGATGGTATGGTGACGAGGTAGCAAGGCTGAGATGGTATGGTGACGAGGTAGCAAGGCTGAGATGGTATGGTGATGAGGTACCAAGGCTGAAATGGTATGGTGACGAGGTAGCAAGGCTGAGGTGGTATGATGATGAGGTAGCAAGGCTGAGATGGTATGGTGACGAGGTAGCAAGGCTGAGATGGTATGGTGACGAGGTAGCAAGGCTGAGGTGGTATGATGATGAGGTAGCAAGGCTGAGGTGGTAAGGTCATATAATGAGGATGGGAAAGGAAAAGAGTGAAAAAGAAAGACCAAGAAATAGATGGATTGATAAGATAACAGAAAGTGTGTGAGTGAGAGAGAGATTGCTGGAAAGGAAAATAAAAATGTACGGTATAGTCATTTTAGTAAACTGACCTGACCATATGCTGGAGACAGTTGTGCATAACTTACTTATTTTCAACATTTAGATACCACCCTGACACTTTTAGAGCCCACAGTCTGTTCATAAGTTACCTGTAATTATTAGCTACTGTACATGTAATTGTTATATTCTCCTGTATCATTAATTATTCCCGATAAAAACAAAAACAAACCATATTTATTCCAGGTGATACTTGTGACTGATGGCAACGTAGATTTTGGGCCCATGTCCCTGAAGGATTCCCTGAGTAACGTACCTCATCATGATGGAAACAGTCAGTTCCCTCTCCCGTTTCTGTTTCCCGGCAAGCTGAGTGTGATGTGTCTCGCCACACCTCAAGAGCCCAGTCTTCACCAGGTATGTTTGTAAACAGGCGCACACTACAGGGCTGAGTGTGAGGGATAGGTAATGAAATAGCTTTATTCTCTAACAATGAAAACTCCTCCTTTAAACTTAACCAGAAACCAATTAATGACAAAGATTTATAGCTTTTATTTAATTCAAAATCAGTAAAAATTTCAAGGAGCTACTCTTTCACTCACATTTAATGTGGAGGATTTCAAAACTGCTGTCTCTTCTAGGGAATTGCAAATCCAATTGTTATTATCGCTGGGAAATATTCTCTGAAGGTTTTTCCAGTCCCTTCAAGTGTTCTATAACCACTTTCTTTACATTTTCGTCCAAAGAAAGCTGATTTTCTACCATGAAATCGTAAAGGGCATCAAAGCACTCTGTTTGATTGCTAACTAAAGACGTTTCCCAAAAGTTAATTTCTTTTATGAACGACTCCAACGGTCTTGCACCGTAAAAATTAATATTTGGCCCCTGAAGAGAGGTTTAAACTGTTCATTTTTGAGAAAATGTCTACCAAATAGGCTAAAGCCTGGACCCACATTTGATCTTGCATGCACTTTGCTTTGTGAAAGCAATGGTTGGTAAGAAAAATGAAAACTTAGTGTTTAAGTTCAAACAAACTTGTAAGAGTTCTACCTCAAGATAATTACCTGACTTCGGTGTGAGACGATAAACAGTTGTAAATGCTTCCCATTTCCTCACAAAGTGCTGCAAAAATCCGCCACTTACGGAAATATTTTGGCGAACCCGCTGGAAGTTTGGAACCACTGGTCTAGGCTAATGTATCAGACAATAACTAAATCCTCTCACCAATTAACATAATAGCTTACCCATACATTGGCTTACTGTATTTTGTTCAGGTTCTACCTCTGTATCGCCGGCTCGTGGAAATGGCCGGGGCTAACGGAGGTGTGTTCACTCCCGAAGGTTCTCTTACTCTCAAGAGTGTTCAGGCAATGTTCCAGAAGATGGCGGAGACCAACTTTGCTCCTTTTGTTGGCACCCTCAAGTGTGGCAATCTTGAGTCACGCGTCGTCCTTTCTCCGGCCCACAAGTAAGCTGCCGTGTTTGGAATACAATGGTAAGATTTAAACACTTATCAGACAAGAGTAGGCCCTAAAGTTAACATTTAAAACATCAAAACAGACGACAGGAAGAGGGGTGAATCTTGCACGAGTACTGCATCTTAGTTTGTTGCGTGGACCTGATGGGGGTTGATGTGGACGTTGGCTGGGTGGGGCTGATTAGGGTGGACCAGAATGCTTCGAAGGCTAGAAGTACATTTAATGTGACTTTTGGATCTTGACAAAAGTGATTAGTAGACATTCAGAGGAGAATAGAAGGGCAAAACCTCAAAGTTCAAACCAAATCACATCTCAGTAATTTTATGGGCAGATCAGACAGAACTATTTTTCATCAAAAGAAAGTAGAACACTTGGAATGACTACTCTGCGCTACTAAAATTGTTTTAATCCATTTCACCGGATCACTCAGTGAGACTACTCTGTGTTACTAACATTGTTTTAATCTGTTTCACAGAATCACTCAAAGTGATATCTGCATACTACATGTTTTAATCCGTTCACAGAATCACTCAGTGAGACACTCTGTGTTACTAACATGTTTAATCGTTTCACCGAATCACTCAGAGTGACTACTCTGCGTTTACATTGTTTTAATTCGTTTCATAGAATCACTCAGAGTGACTACTCTGCGTTACTAACATGTTTATCGTTTCACGAATCACTCTGAGACTACTCTGCGTTACTAAATTGTTTAATCCATTTCACCGATCACAGTGACTACTCTGTGTTACTAACATTGTTTTAATCTGTTTCACGAATCACTCAGAGTGACTACTCTGCGTTACTAACATTGTTTTAATTCGTTTCACAGAATCACTCAGAGTGACTACTCTGCGTTACTAACATGTTTTAATTCCGTTTCACAGAATCACTCAGAGTGACTACTCTGCGTTACTAACATTGTTTTAATCCGTTTCACAGAATCACTCAAGTGACTACTCTGCGTTACTAACATTGTTTTAATCCTTTCACCGAATCACTCAGAGTGAACTACTCTGCGTTACTAAATTGTTTTAATTCGTTTCACAGAATCACTCAGTGTAGACTACTCTGTGTTACTAACATTGTTTTAATCCGTTTCACAGAATCACTCAAAGTGACTACTCGTACTAACTTGTTTAATTCGTTTCACAGATCATCAGAGTGATACTCTGCTACTAACATTGTTTAATTCGTTCACAGAATCATCAAGTGATACATCTTGTTACTAACATTTTTTAATTGTTCACCGAATCACTCGAGGACTATCTGTTACTACATGTTTAAATCGTTCACAGAATCACTCGAGTGACTACTCTGCGTTACTAACATTGTTTTAATCCGTTTTACGATCACTCAAAGTGAATACTTAATATAAAAATGTGCTATTAGTAAATTAATCACAAATGTCATCTAGCCTATTTTCTTTGTCAGGTGATTGAGGGAAATTTATAGTTAAAAGGAAAAGGAAAGAATTCCAAGGAGAATGATGGAGATGAAATATATAGGAAAAAGACCACAAGAGAAACCAAGGAAGAGATGGAGGAGCAGATAACAGCAAGTGTGCGAGTGAGAGGAGAAGAATGGTGGTTTTAAAGAGGAAGATGGAAGCACTTTATTAAACATGCCCGGCCACAGGCTGGAAACTTATGATAATGATGACTTATAAAATAATGAAGTTTTGTTTTGTCTGTCGCTGTTATTTAGTTGACCTCAAGATGATGACTCACTCTCTCTTACAAGCGAGTATTTCTGTCACTTTGATTAGCCCTACTCTATGTCATAACATCAGATTTTTGCATTTTCCAGACTCACTATAAAGAAACAGACTTTGAAATCGTGAAGAGAGCAATGTCCAGTACTATCGAAGTGTGCGGCTTCATGGATGTTGCGGATGTTGGAAGTCCAATGGCAATATCTCGACATTTGGTTCTCCCACACACTACAACCAAGGTTGAAGGTATTTTACAACACATTTCACTCATTTTGACAACTGTTTAGAAACGCAATAGGTCTTCGATTAACTTTTGATGAAAATTTTTTAGCATGGCATCTTACTACCCTTTTGGACTATAGCTGATGGGTTAGGGATTAGGAAGATTGAATTCAGAGGAAGTATACCCAGGGACGGCCCTACCAGTTGCCCTATACATTGTATATTGATTTGAGGTTCCTCATGGTTAAAAGAACGCAAGGCAAAACTTCTCCGATGACGGCGACATAGCCGTGAGAGAGGGGAATATGTAAGGGTAGAGAGTCAGTGTGGTGATGGCGAAGAGCAGATACAAATTATCATTTCTATTTTTCCGATGTAATGTTTTTTTAAACCTGAGAACGGGGCCAGGGGTGGTTGCCCCGTTGACCCCTGCTTAAGGCTGGCTCTGAGTATACCCACATTTGCATGGAAGAAGAGTGGAGTGGAAAACCATTTAGGAATATACACCGAACTGGGATTTGAACCCCAATCTCGGCAGTCTAGATCTATTGCCTTAGAGCATTCGACCACCAGAAACTTACTGCTAACTGAAACAAATGTTTCTGCTCGGTGTCTTCCCAGTCGTCCAAGACTCCACATATTTAATTAACTAAAGGGGCCAGGATGAGGAAATGTTACTAATATCCATCCTTGGGATTTTACATGTGTTGCACTATAAGCTGTCAGCAAAGTTACACTTATTAATATATTACTGAACTCACCCTATTGCTGAATTTACTTCTTTATTTTTTTCTTGGTGCTGGTCATTTACTTTTAATAATTTAACTGTCAAACTGATCATAATACATGTTATCCAAGGAATGAAATATGTTTTATCGTTAGTATTGGATAATCCCTTGTTCTGTAATCAGTAGAACAACAGTTAATAGCTGTCTGTTTGAGAGTTCCAGCGCTAGCATAGTAGTGCTTGTGTCTGAATATCCGCCTGTCAAGAGGTTGTGTAGCGCTAGTACTGACCTCTGGTGTAGCTTAGTCTAACCACAGAGAACAACAGAAATACTACTGTGCACATTATTTTGGGGCAGATTTACAAGAGTTTAGTTTGCAAAGAAAAAATAATTTTCAAGTAGTAATTTTGTGCATTAACTTTGATTACTTTGTGGTTCTAGTATTAGGATATCAGAAGATATCTGATAGAATGAAACCTAGGTCAGGGAATTGGCCGGTAAGGATTGAGTTTCTTCCCAGAGGCAGCCATTACCTCTTTGTCCAGTGGCAGTAATGTAAAATGTGTTCATAGTAAAAGCCATATTGTGTTTGTTTTCATCCACTTGTCCTGTACCTTCTTACAAATATTACAAAACACCCCTAGAAGTGAAAAGAGGTTTTCCTTACAGAGATAAAAGAAGTTTTGCAGTCACCCTGTGTTTGTTTGCCGTTCAGGTGATTCGAACTCTGTGAAAATGGAAGTGGACGCGGAGGATGAGTCTGGGCTAGGAGAAGGAAACACCGCGTCCTTCTGTGTTCTGCTCCACGGGGCCCTCAAAGTGGAGAACATGGCAGGACTCTGTCTCCTCGGGGAGAACTGGTTCGGCGTGGTGTACTCCTGGGCCGACGGCAAGAAGAAGTCCAACCTGATGTTGTCGGTGTTGGAACCGGGGTCGAACCCGGTCCCCTGGTTGGGGGATCTCAACAACCTTGGGTCGACCAAGTCGGACACGGAGCCCACACCCTCTTTCCCTGTCCGACCCGTCGAGAAGAGGAGCTACTCGCAGAACTGTGTGGTGTGGATCCAGCAGGCAGGACTCCAGTCAGACATTCAGAAGATTTTGAGACACGCCCGCAAGCTGCCCGACAAGACGCAGCATTTCTACAAGGTAATTACTACGGAGCAGATTGAAAGGCACCAAAAATGTTTAAAATAAGCACCAGAATGGTCACTTGAGGAAAAAAAAACACAATAGGCAATGTAAAACTGATTTTACCACCTCCAACCATTTCACATTGTTGTGTTTTTTTAGCACCTAGTCTTTCTACTCATTCAGGTTGTGCTCATGTTATAATCATCATCATCACCATTCAAAGTTTCCACCTCTGCAGGTTGTCTGGCACATTCTCTTCCATTCCGGTCGATCTTTCCAAACTCCTCCCTCAGCCACATGTCTCCAGTCCACTCCTTTAGCCTCACGTCTTCAGTCCACTCCTTTAGCCACGAGTCTCCAGTCCACTCCTTTAGCCACAAGTCTCTAGTCTACTCCTTTAGACACACGTCTCCAGTCCACTCCTTTAGCCACAAGTCTCCAGTCCACTCCTTTAGCCACACGTCTCCAGTCCACTCCTTTAGCCACAAGTCTCCAGTCCACTCCTTTAGCCACACGTCTCCACTCCACTCCTTTAGCCACACGTCTCCAGTCCACTCCTTTAGCCACGAGTCTCCAGTCCACTCCTTTAGCCACACGTCTCCAGTCCACTCCTTTAGCCACAAGTCTCCAGTCCACTCCTTTAGCCACACGTCTCCAGTCCACTCCTTTAGCCACACGTCTCCAGTCCACTCCTTTAGCCACACGTCTCCAGTCCACTCCTTTAGCCACACGTCTCCACTCCACTCCTTTAGCCACACGTCTCCAGTCCACTTCTTTAGCCACACATCTCCAGTCCACTCCTTTAGCCACGAGTCTTCAGTCCACTCCTTTAGCCACGAGTCTCCAGTCCACTCCTTTAGCCACACGTCTCCAGTCCACTCCTTTAGCCGCACGTCTCCAGTCCACTCCTTTAGCCGCACGTCTCCAGTCCACTCCTTTAGCCGCAAGTCTCCAGTCCACTCCTTTAGCCACACGTCTCCAGTCTACTCCTTTAGCCACACATCTCCAGTCCACTCCTTTAGCCACACGTCTCCAGTCCACTCCTTTAGCCACACGTCTCCAGTCCACTCCTTTAGCCACACGTCTCCAGTCCACTCCTTTAGCCACGAGTATTCAGTCCACTCCTTTAGCCACGAGTCTCCAGTCCACTCCTTTAGCCGCACGTCTCCAGTCCACTCCTTTAGCCGCACGTCTCCAGTCCACTCCTTTAGCCGCACGTCTCCAGTCCACTCCTTTAGCCATGAGTCTCCAGTCCACTCCTTTAGCCACACGTCTCCAGTCCACTCCTTTAGCCACGAGTCTCCAGTCCACTCCTTTAGCCACAAGTCTCCAGTCCACTCCTTTAGCCACACGTCTCCAGTCCACTCCTTTAGCCACAAGTCTCCAGTCCACTCCTTTAGCCACACGTCTCCAGTCCACTCCTTTAGCCACACGTCTCCAGTCCACTCCTTTAGCCACACGTCTCCAGTCCACTCCTTTAGCCACGAGTCTCCAGTCCACTCCTTTAGCCACACGTCTCCAGTCCACTCCTTTAGCCTCCATGTCCTGCGCTTGGTCCATCCATCTGGTCCGTGGTCTTCCAATAAGTCTTCTACCCTTTTCTTTTTTCTGTAAGGCTTCTTACACCTTCTGTCTTCCTTCATTCTCATCACATGACCTAACCACAGCAACCTTTTTCTCTTCACTGTCTCTTATAATGATATACTATCCCTAATTATTATCTTCCTTATCCTGTCTCTTGTTACATTCTCACTGCCTCTCAGGAACCTCATTTTATACTAATCACGCTAATATGCTAGGAGTTGGGAAGGTGGAATTTAAAGGAAGTGTATCTGAATTTGCGCGGAGGAAGAGTGAAGAACCATTTAGTAAAACACACTCTAAGTACAACGGACTGAGATCTGAATCTCATCAATAGTCCAGTCTACTAAGAGAGTTACACCTTAGACCATTCGACCACTAAAGCACACTAGATAATGTTCTAGAGTTTCAGCAGTGAAATAAGTTATATATTCAGATAAAATTTTTTTACAGTTTTAAAAGCCGACTTCTACTTCACACGATGTCCAAGAGACAATTTCAAATTTGCCATTTTCGAAGAAGTTGAACTTTTCTCCTGCAACGGCATTCTGTTTCCTCCCAAGATGTCTGCCACTGCTCCCATTGTCCTCCCCCAATTTACACTCAGTGGCAGGATCTATTTTCAAACCTACACCAAACAAGTATGCCACAACGTACAATTTTCAAAAACTGGACTCTTTCAGTAAAAAAATAAAATAAATGAATTAAATAGGCAAAAACCAATATATTAGGCAATTAGAGGCATTATAAAATGACCATAGGAATGTGACATGCATATATATCTCAAATGCCTGTTTTATGATTGAGGCAAATAGGCAAGATCTGGTCCCTAGTAATTGCCTGCTTTGGTGGTCAAAGGGTCTAATGCAGGAACATCGGACTAGTGTGGTCAAAATTAAAAGTATTTACAAGGCCACATTTTTCCAAATTTAATTTTGGCTCCACGTTTAATTAAAAAAGTTTGTTTTAAAACTATTACAAAAAGAAACTCTAGATTACATACATTGGACTCACCCCAAAAATTTGAAACTTTTTTTTTGCAGCATAAGTGTGTTTTAGCTTTAATTTCATAATAGATGACAAATGCGTGTTCGTAAGCCGTGATTGTTCTATTAATTTTAGTTTCTTTGTGTGAGGAAACGTTTACACACTTAACGTATGTGCTACCAAACATTGCACATATTTGATGTGAAAATTTAACAATTTTTTTGGAATCTATTTCTGGTGAGTAAAGAGTAAAATTTGGGTGCACCGACTTTACTTGCTGGATTGCCACAAATAATGACAAATTTCCTAATGACATAATGGTGTATTTCTATCATACTTAAAGAATAGGGTCGTGTGTGTGTGTCATCAGAAGGTCAGTGGCCACACATGGCTTACAAGTTTGATCTCCCTGGTGTAAGGTATCAGTAAACTGGTTGTCTATGTCAGGGCGGTCCCATTTGAGTGTGTTTAGGTGGGTTTATTAAAGTTTCCGCCTCTCACTTCACACAAATGTGTGTACACTTCCTCTAAATTCAACCTCCCTATATGTACCCCACTAGTGTAGATATACAGATAGCCGGAGCGGGTATTAGGCCGCAGTGTACAATAATAACTAACACTATTCGATCAGTCATTTCCACCTTTGAATTGTTTTTTTCAGGAACTGAACCGGGTTCGAAGAGCAGCCATTTCCATCGGTTTCATTTCTTTGTTGGAAGGGCTAGCGGACATATTTGAGCGTGAGTGCACGCTACTCCCGGGGGCAGCCCACCCTGACTGTGCTTTACAACTGACTCATGCCGCGGGCGTGCTCAGGAAACCGTACAGCAGAGACATTAACTTTAGTATCGCACCCCTCAGAACTAAGTTTGTGAGCGATGACTCTTAATAAACATATTTGTTTCAAGATTTAGTTAAAATATATAACGTCAGGGTTGCCACACATCTGATAAACACATGAAAATATAATGGCTCGATTATTTGTATGTTAACTTTTGTCATGTTGGTTGTACACCGTTCTATACAGACTTGGTTGTGCGCCATAATAGTCCAAATTAAATTGTGTTTTTTAGCCATATCAACACAACAAATCAATCTTTACGAATTTAAGTAAATTTACTTGAAATTTAGTAATAAAACACCACACCTAAAATTTCCATTTATATTCTTGTAGGTAAGTAAATTATCCATCAAGATGAAAATCCACATAAATGAAGTAGCCCAAACACAAAATTGGCAAGCCTGAAGGAAAAATATTATTCAGGAGGTGACTGCAAGTTGTTGAGGCCAGAAATATAGTCTGAGGCGATTACAAAACTTTAATAAATAGCAATACTGTAAAAGGTTACAAAAGTAAAATAAATAATGTTAGATGTTACAAAATTAAAACAAATAACAATAATGTATGAGGTTACAAAACTAAAAATATAGCACCAAATGACATTGAAAGGAACAAACACAATATGGCTTTTCCAATGAACAAAGAGGCAATGGCGATCGTTACCACCCAATCCCCTGACCTAGGTTTCATTCTATGAGAACTCATCAGGAGTGAGTGTGAAATTCACAACTTACGAAAATAGGAAAAAAATAATACAAAAGGAAAATGGTAAAGAATGATGGACACTTAGATAGAAAGGTGTAAAAGAATTCTTATTTAAGAGTCCATCATTCTTTATAATTTTCCTTTCTCTCTTTTGTGAAGTTACCCTTTCACACTCCCTCCTCATGAGTTCTAATAGAATGAAACCTAGGTTAGGAGGGAAAGGATTGTGTGGCAACAATTTTCTTCAAGAGGCAGCCATTACCTCATTGTCCAGTGGCAGCAATGCAAAGTTTGAACTGTGTTCTTCTTTTAACTGTAAAAGCCATATTGTGTTCATGCCTGTTATATGTTTCTATCCACCTTTCCTGTACCTCATCAAGCGAAAAGAGATAAACTGAACTTTACCAGAAAACTGTAGGCCTGTAAGTTCACAATTAAAACACATTATGTAATTTTAAGGGTACGTCCGTCCCTTCTTCAGCAGAAGAGTAAAACACCAACTGGACTATGGATATAGGTTGATCATGGTCATTTAAATACTATTCAAACTTGTCTCTTGGTAGATGGATACAATGTTGTATTAACTGGTGTGAGTAGGCCTGCTTGGAAGGAAAGGTAGATGGATACAATGTTGTATTAACTGTTGTGAGTGTGCCTTCTCAGAAGGAAAGGAGAGAAGGTTATCTAAGGGTGAGACCAGGGATTTGGTAATATTGATGATCAAGTTCCAACCTATGAAGCTGGGAAAGCATTGCGACTATTGGGGAGGGCCCATATAACTAGTATTATTGTACGAGTCAAAATCTGAAGTGCTACTGGTTTGTCACGTTTGTTGTGGTTAGTATAAAAAGTTGACCATTCATTAATTCACTGTCTATTGTCTGAGTTTTTTAAATTTAAAATATGTTCCTTTGGTCAAAGTATGGCCATCATAAACGCCAGACCAAACACACATTTACTTTTTTTTTATTGAAGGTCTTTGGTTGAGAGAAATATATTTCCTAAAATGGGAACTATTAATAGATATATTAAAAACATTTAAAAAACCATAGTGCTCTTGATACTTTTTTCCTGGTGATTTCAGGATTAAATAAAATCCACAAATAATGATGTTTGCTACTTAGTAAACATTATGTACAATTTTTATAAAGTTTCTCATTAATACCGACTTATTTGACCATTATTCACAATTAACAGTACAAATTATCAATTTCCCACGTGTAAAATAAATTTAAAAATTCTACAATGATGTCCATTTGAATGTTATAATAAAAGTTAGTATAAAAATTTTTTGTTGTATTTCACTGTTCCCCAAGTTAGATTTTTAAAAGCAATGTTTCATTTTGACAGCACATTGTACAAATGAGTCCTAGATTTAACATAGGCAGGCGTCACCTGCTTTTTGACAGTCTGCTCATTTAACGCATGTGCCGCTCTTTCGGCCTACTTCGTCATGTAACCATGACCTTCCACATTCTTCTGTGACTACATGCTGCTTTTCCTCTCAATCAACTTGGTGACATCTTTAGGTTCAGTTTGTCGTGCATCTCTTAGAAACTATGCACAGCACAATATATTTGTGCTTATGTTACATTTTTTGGTGGCCAAAATGCATTTGCAAACTAAAAATAGACTGGGTTTTGGATTTCGACAATGTTTCTGGTCCCTAACCTGTCAAATAAGTGGGGACACCTGCATCAATAATGTCAAATAGACATCTCTGAAGCGGGTTTTGTGAGTTCGAATCGAAGCAAATATTATTCACGAATTCCAAAAAATTATAGAAACGAATCATATCCTAGTTAGATATGCTAAAAATGTTTAAAAAAAACACCATTAAATTAGTTTTGGACTCTAGTCCTTAAGGTTTTTCTGCAAACTGTTCATGCAACAATAATTCCCCTTGTCAAAGTTAAATGGTAAAGAGCACCATCTATTATTAACTATTTCAATATAATCTTCATTCCTCGAAGTAGAAACATTTGTTACTTATTTGCCAAGGGTGTGATTAAAGGCTATACGAAGGTTTTATAAAGGCTGTTTTTGGTAGTTTGGTAATAATCAATAAGCATTTACTTTACCTCACAAGTATTGTTATTGAAATATATTAACATATTTTAGCCACATTGTGGATTTTGCAATGGCCTAAAACCCCATCGATTTGCTTCTAGTTATTGAAATGAACAATATAAAATTCTAATCAATATTATTGAAGCTTTGCCGACCCCTACTGTCAAATGGTGTGTGCATTATACAGTTCTCTATCACAATTTAACAACAACAGTGCGATAAAATGGTGGTCATCTTGAAAAATGTCCTTGACTAGAAGTAGGGTTATAACTGAGTATTTGGTGGCCTTGTTTCACTCATGGACAAAAAAGCGATTCTCTTGCAACTACCAAACAATTTCTACCAGCAGCTTGTGCTCTTCTTGGGAGATTTCCACCTGCTTAAAGAAACAGAAGACTATAAAATACATCCTCCATTGAAGTCCAGTGATATTCTTCATGATCTTAATTTTAATGTCAATTCTTGTCTGATTCATTATAATGTTATCTCATCTTCTTATGATCAACCAGAGACATCTGTAAAACAAACTCAAATATACTAAAACTTGACAATTAAAAAAATCAACCAAACATTAATGATTGAGGTGAAAGGTGGAAGTAGAGAGGATCTAATGAGAAAAGGACAGCAGGGAGAGTTGTTCTATAGGTGTGTAAGAGACCTGCTATGGAGAGTTGTTCTATAGGTGTGTAAGAGACCTGCTATGGAGAGTTGTTCTATAGGTGTGTAAGAGACCTGCTATGGAGAGTTGTTCTATAGGTGTGTAAGAGACCTGCTATGGAGAGTTGTTCTACAGGTGTGTAAGAGACCTGCTATGGAGAGTTGTTCTATAGGTGTGTAAGAGACCTGCTATGGAGAGTTGTTCTACAGGTGTGTAAGAGACCTGCTATGGAGAGTTGTTCTACAGGTGTGTAAGAGATCTGCTATGGAGAGTTGTTCTATATGTGTGTAAGATACCTGCTATGGAGAGTTGTTCTATAGGTGTGTAAGAGACCTGCTATGGAGAGTTGTTCTACAGGTGTGTAAGAGACCTGCTATGGAGAGTTGTTCTACAGGTGTGTAAGAGATCTGCTGTGGAGAGTTGTTCTATAGGTGTGTAAGAGACCTGCTATGGAGAGTTGTTCTATAGGTGTGTAAGAGACCTGCTATGGAGAGTTGTTCTACAGGTGTGTAAGAGATCTGCTGTGGAGAGTTGTTTTATAGGTGTTTAAGAAACCTGCTATGGAGAGTTGTTCTACAGGTGTGTAAGAGATCTGCTGTGGAGAGTTGTTCTACAGGTGTGTAAGAGACCTGCTATGGAGAGTTGTTCTATAGGTGTGTAAGAGACCTGCTATGGAGAGTTGTTCTATAGGTGTGTAAGAGACCTGCTATGGAGAGTTGTTCTATATGTGTGTTAGAGACCTGCTATGGAGAGTTGTTCTATAGGTGTGTAAGAGACCTGCTATGGAGAGTTGTTCTACAGGTGTGTAAGATATCTGCTGTGGAGAGTTGTTCTATAGGTGTGTAAGAGACCTGCTATGGAGAGTTCTATAGGTGTGTAAGAGACCTGCTATGGAGAGTTGTTCTATAGGTGTGTAAGAGACCTGCTATGGAGAGTTGTTCTACAGGTGTGTAAGAGATCTGCTGTGGAGAGTTGTTCTACAGGTGTGTAAGAGATCTGCTGTGGAGAGTTGTTCTATAGGTGTGTAAGAGACCTGCTATGGAGAGTTGTTCTATAGGTGTGTAAGAGACCTGCTATGGAGAGTTGTTCTACAGGTGTGTAAGAGATCTGCTGTGGAGAGTTGTTCTATAGGTGTGTAAGAGACCTGCTATGGAGAGTTGTTCTATAGGTGTGTAAGAGACCTGCTATGGAGAGTTGTTCTATAGGTGTGTAAGAGACCTGCTATGGAGAGTTGTTCTACAGGTGTGTAAGAGATCTGCTGTGGAGAGTTGTTCTATAGGTGTGTAAGAGACCTGCTATGGAGAGTTCTATAGGTGTGTAAGAGACCTGCTATGGAGAGTTGTTCTATAGGTGTGTAAGAGACCTGCTATGGAGAGTTGTTCTATAGGTGTGTAAGAGACCTGCTATGGAGAGTTCTATAGGTGTGTAAGATACCTGCTACTAGGGGTTGTCAGGCACCCAAAATTTCAGGCAATAAATTGGGCATCTAAAAATCTCGGGAATATCGGGCAAGTATTTTTTATGACCGTATTTTGATCGGGCATCTCAAGAACCTGCTAAGTATAAAATACCATGTTAGCACTAACCTCTAATTCAAACTTTGAAAAAATAGTGTTTAACTGATATTCATAGTGGAATTATTTCAATTCAACTAATATTAAACAAAGGTTAGTATTATTTTTTATTAATTTGTAAATTATTATGTTCACTTTCAACAAAACTACGATAATGTTTCTCAAAGGTTACAAGTCTACAACATAACGAAATAACGATTCCTACGATTTAATTTTATCTGTCAATGCCAACAACATAACAAATTCAACATTTACACATTGAGATTTTTAGGTTCTATGCTTGCGAAAACTTAATTTAAGTTACATTTCTTTAATTTATTATTATTAGGCAGATTTGTTAGGATATAAATAGAAAAGTACGCATCAAATAAACATTAGATAGGAAACGGCCATTTTGCATTTTGTGACTGTTTTAACTTGTAATTTGAAATTTAATAGACCTGTGACAAAGTTGTTTCTATCCTTTTTTAAATTAAATTAGGCTGTTAAACTTATAATTTGAAATGCCCACCCGAATTTAATTTTGTAATGCCTGCCCGATACAAATATTTTCTGCCCCACCATCCCTAACTGCCATGGAGAAGGGAAGTGCCCTTGTTTGTACCTATTGTCACACATACAAAAGAAACATGGACAATGAATGTAAGCGAGACTAGGAGGACATGTTAGCTGTCATCAGGAGAAACAGGATTAGGAATGAAGTTATCCGGGAAAGTGTAAGCGTACATGAGAGTAGAGGAAGCAAGGGTGAGGTAGTATAGACATGTAATGAGGATGATTGAGAGAATGCTGGAAATGAAGTATTAAAAAAAAAGATCACAAGGGACACCAAGAAAGAGATGGGAAAAGTAACTAACAGAAAGTGTACAAGTGAGAGGAGAAACAATCAATGGTGGAAGGAAAAAGGGAGATGGGGGCATTTTACTAAACTGACTCGGTCAAAGATGAAACAGATGATGATGATGATTATGATTTAAAATTAAATGGTTAAATTAAGTGAGTAATTAAGCCAGTGCAAGGCCTTAAAATTTTAATCCATATCTAGCTAATATTTGTGTTAGATTAAAACATCCTAACCTTAATATTTGGAAGATTCAAATTGTGTTTGGTTAGGGCTAGGCTGATCCCTATTTGGCAGATCATGTCAATGCTAATCATTTGGTTAATATCATAGTATCAGACGTGCGGCCCGTTATCTAAAGATAGGGGCAGTTAACAAATATTGGTTTTAAGAATTGGTGAGCAAAATGCCAATTGGCTTACCGATTGTGTCATTAAACTTGGGTGTACAAAGTCCACTTTTTCCTTCGAAGTGAACTTTGATCTAAAAATATAAAAAATTCAATATTTAAAAACTTATTTAATGATGAGAATATAATTATAGTGCTTAGCAATAAGACTTTAGGCATTAAATGTAATTTTTGAAGTGTTATATTGCAAATACAATTAAAATATTTTGTAACTGATAAATCACATTATAATAATTTATTATTTAATTATTTAATATTTGTATAGTATGAACATTAATTTGTGATGTAAATAAAAGTAAAAAAATATATAAATATCAAACATAAATGTGTGTTTTAACTAGGGGTGTGTGAAGCTTTGAAAAATTCGAAGACGAAGCGAATCTTGGTGTACTTCATATTTGATTCAAACCCATGTTTGGCTTCGGCAGCTATTTGAAGCTTCGTCTATTATTCTAAGTCTAGTGATTATATTATACTTATATTTTACATCAAATAAAAATAAACTGAATTACCTCAATAAATAAAATATATGTTTATCATTTTGAGTTTTAGAACAAGTTTGCTTTATTTTCTTGTTGGAACTTGGAAAATTTTCATAACACTTTGAATTTCAAGACGCCCATAACATTAAACCTCTAACCCCCTTGATCACAAACATTGATTGGGACCAACTGAAGATGAATTTATTCCTCTTGAAAGTAGATTAAAATAAATAATGAATGTTTTTTTATTTTCAGTGTGTTTAGTTAAACTTTACAAGTTTCTCTTGAATATTGAAAATATTTTTAAAAAAAATCTAAAATCCACACACGCAGCCATTTCAGTTGTTTACTACATGAATCACCCGCCTCGGTGGCGTAGTTGGCTAACGCGCTAGTCGTGTTGAGCTCGACCGCCGAGGACGGGGAGATCGAGGTTCGAATCTTGGTTGGGTGAACTGGGGGTGGTTTTTCCTAAATGGTTTTCCACTCTTCCTCCACACAAATGCGGGTTCACTTCCTTTAAATTCAACCCTCCCAATTCCTAATCAATTAGCGTAATTAGTACTTAAGCGTATAACCCAAATGGGTAGTAAGACGCGGTGCTAAATATTATTATTATTATTATTATTATTATTATTACTACATGAATCAGTATGTTCAATTCAAATTCCTGTTAATATGTAGGCGAGCGGCACATTTGAGAGATAGTTGAGCCCATGTGTGAGAAACATGACATTCCTTAAATTATTTTTAAAAAATTGACACAGATAGTAAGTACTTATAAACGAAAATTGCTGTTAATTTGGATGAAATCTTAGATATTTTACTAAAAACAAAATTAAATAAAATCTATAAAAAATTGCTTATTTTATACAGACTACGTGCAGAATTAATTTATCAGTAAAATTATTATCAAGGTCGTATTATTTTCAAGATTGGCTTTTAGGTGCTTACAAAATCAGAACCATATTTATTTTTAGTAATTCACATGGCAAGATTTAAATGGATTTATAAAATCAAAAGTTTCCTTGTTGATTTGGAAGACAGAAAAACTAAAATTTTGTAACACTGGACTTTTCAAACCTATCAACACACCCACCACATCAATTTAAAATTCGTATTTTTTTATAATGTTGTTCTTGTACTTGAACGTCCATTAACTCTTTTGTTTTGTCAATTCGTATCTTGTGTGTGAAAAGTTATTAAAACACCATGCAGGGAAAATCCAATGATATTAAAGCAAATGCATGTTTATTTTACTACTCACTCAGGCGTTACACATAAAAAAAGGTGTTTTTAATACAAAGGTAGGGTGAATAAAACATTTATTTGTTGGCAATAAGATACAAATATTAGTGTTAAGAAAAAATAAATATAATATTTAGTTTGATGTTAGATAAATATACTGAATGTCAACATAATATTTTTACTCAAAATTAAATAGAAAAATATTCAAAATTCGACTTGACTTCGCTTTGAACCAAAAAAGTGGACTCCGCACACCCATAGTTTTAACTTTAAATATTTTTATTGGTAAATATTAGCAATTGTTGAATCAGGAATTTTACTTTCAAAGCTGATACACATTCAAATCGAAGTTGAAGTTTTTGAAGCTTCGCTTACTCCTGATAGAAACTATCATTATTTGCTATTAAAATCTCTTTTGAATCAAATAAAGAAAGTTGTGAATTTTGTAATATTGATTGCTTGGGCACATTTTTGATTCTTATTTTTTTGTACTGGAATGGATTTAAAAAAATGCATATAATTTAAACTTATATTTGATTGGAAAAAAATTTCATAATAAAAACATTCATAACAAATTTAATTTGAAATAGGAAATCTTGTATTTGTAAACACATGACTCAAAATAGGATTCAAGTGATATAAGAGTGTGAACTAAATTGTTAATCCTCAGTGATAAGAAATGTTGTCAACATGTTTTAAAAGTAACAGTTTACCTCTATCCAATGCTATTCTAGCTTGGTCACCTTCCATCATAAGCATCTTAAGTTGTGCGGCTCTGAAACAAAGTTATTAATTTACTTCATCAGTGTGATTTAGTTTAAATAGAATCAGTAAGAAAGAGAGCTTAACATGTTTGCTGCACACAACACATGCGTATTTACGCCAGGGGTCGCCAAAGTATCAATCACACACTTCCAGTAGCTTGCGGCGACATTTTAGGAAACAAGCGAGGGATTTTATTTAAATGCAACAGTAATTTACATCACAATGTCTGAGGTCAAGTGTCAGCACTTCACATACATAAATATCAGCTGGTAAGCGTGATGTTTGTGTGATGATGCTTTAAACTACAAAACAAATAATAAAAAGATAGACCAATACTTCCCTACAAACATGGCTAAAAATAAGAACATTTAAAAAATATATTAAATGGACAGAGTAATTTTTTTTTACAAACAATAAATATACAAATAAAACATGCAAGATGAACATGTGTGCTTAAAAAAAATGACTAACATAAATTTAGTTTTAATATTTTGTCATTTGGGAGGCCAAGAAAGATATAATAGGAGCAGATAACAGAAAGTGTTAAAGTGAGAGGAGAAGAATGGAATCAATTAAAGAAGGAAGAGTAGTGGAAGGATAGAGGAAGATGGAGGCATTTTACTAAACTGACCTGGCCACAGGCTGGAAACAGTTGATGATGATGATTTTGTTACCCCTAAAAGTGTCAAATGTAATAAGACTACTGATGGTTTGAGAATAAAGTAGAGCAGTGTAACTAATGCACCCACCTCGTTGATTCAGGCTGAGACTGGAGTATATCAGTATAATGTGAAGCTCTACTTAAAACATCAGTGCGAATATTGGCTAAACGAGCCACATTCAAACCAAAACTTTGATTGGCCAATCCTTCGACCACAGAGTACAAGAGCGTGACTGCTTTACCAGCGTCATCATCTGTAACAAGATGCTATAAGTACAATTTAATATCACACAGTCCTCTATTCGTGCACTTAATTTTGTAAATCATTTAGAAATTAAATGTTAATTTATTGCATTTAACATGTATGAAATAAAGTGAATAAGGAAAAATGCCAAAATTTAATTTAAAATACTTCACTTTAAATGTTTTTACTTTTATTTGTGCTTTACTTTTCTACAATTTTATCTATTACATTAAAATTATGTTTGAAGCTTTATGTGAAATCTGAAAGTATCATAAATTAATTTTATGAAATTTTAGATTTCATATAAAACTTTAAACATAAATTTATGCAATAAATTAACATTTCATTTCTAAAATGTTGGACTAATAACTTTGTAAGATAATTTTCTCTTCATAGAAAACATAAAAAATAAATTGTACACAATTTATGCATGACAAAGTTCGAGTGATAAAATAGTACCGACAAGAAATATAACAGTTGAATTTATGTAAAATATCAATGTATAAACATAAATTTTAAAGACTAAATTATTTTTTGTGGAAAAAAAGGCTATAATCTTAAGTTAAACAAGTTAGGTTAAAAAAAAATCAAACCAAAGTAAATATCGAGGGTTATATTTATTTACTATGAAATAATATATTAAGATTCAAATCAAATTAATTAAACTTGGAATTTTCTAAATATAAGTGAAAATTCAAAAATTTTCAGGTCTTGTAAAATCGTTGAGTTTGAACATTTACTTGAGTACTCACAAACTCCTCTAAGGTACCAAACCCACTAATAATGTTGCCTTGCCCTTCCACAAGTTGACATGAATCATGCTAACACACCTTCTGGTTTCACCATGAACGCCACGTGATAGTTCCGTGCAGAGGGGAATAGTACCTTTGTCAGTTGTGTGACTGATGGATAGTGACTCACAAACAAGGTCAAACACTTGACCTGTCAAAACAAACATAGACCATTTGAATGACGGTAAATATGCCCTGGTAATAATTAGGTATATACAGGCATGCAACCCCATAAGAATCAAATCAAACCAGAACTGATAACCTAAATTAATAGTTAATTTGGAAGAATTACGACAGGAATTAGAAAATTAGTACATTTAGGAATAGGGATGTGGAAAGCTTTGAATTTGCTTCAAATCTTTGTCAGCTTTGACTTCGATTCAAAAGTAAAATTCTGAGTTTGATAATTACAAAGCTTCTCCAATAAAAATATTTAAAGTTAAAATACACATTTATGTTCAATTTTTGTATCATTTTGTTCTATTATATACAGACTCTTCGGATGATGTAAATAAACACTGAAAGAGTTTTGAAATGTGCTGGAGAAGACTTGAGAAGATCAGGTGGACAGACAGAGGGACAAGTGAACAAGTTCTAAGAAGAGTGGGTGAGAAGATCAGGTGGACAGACAGACAGGGTGACAAATGAACAAGTCCTAAGAAGAGTGGGTGAGAAGATCAGCTGGACAGACAGGGTGACAAGTGAACAAGTCATAAGAAGAGTGGGTGAGAAGATCAGGTGGACAGACAGACAGGGTGACAAATGAACAAGTCCTAAGAAGAGTGGGTGAGAAGAGAACCATTTTGGATGTGATTCTTTGGTACATCCTTAGGAGGAACTTTCTTCTGCACGACGTCATAGAAGGAAAGTTTTAGGGAAAGAGGAGCTTAGGAAGAAGGAGGATTCACTATGGGATCTGAAGGATGATGTCTAAGTTCACCGACAAAAGGAATGAACCTGTCTTACGACAGAACACCTATTATTGTTATTATTGTTGTTATTGTAATTATTATTTTATTATTAATCACCAATTGATGTTAAAATTACAAAAATAAAATTAGATTTGATTTGATCAGAAATTATTAGTTTAGTACAAAATATGTTAATCTCGCTTGCATAAAACAATTTGTAAATGGTATTCAATACTTAAAGTTGTTTAACTATGCAACATATGCATATTTTTTTTAGATCTTAAAACTTCGATTTAGCTTCAGGAATATTCCACTAAGCTGATTTGACTAGGCTTCAAGTTTACAAAATGGACTTAGTGTATTCCTACTTCAAGTAAGATACTAAGAGAGTAATTTGTTTAAATCACTAATCTCGGCAGAAATATATGAATATATTACTGAAGTCATGGCATCAATAAACTTGACTGACCCGTTTTATTTTTAATGTTACCTTTGCAGTAAATCTATAAACGATATTTAATTAATATATTAGCAATAAATCGATAGAGCCAATCCTCAGTTCTTAAATCCACAGAGATAATTTTTTATCAACAAGTATAAAATATAAAAGTGAGTAATTATTTTATAATTTAAAGTTTTATTAATTTTAGATTATAAATTTTGTGTAATAAACATGACTATCATATGGTAAACAACAGCTTCAAAGGATTAAAATTGAAAGTACATTTATTTAATAAATATTCGAAGCCTCGAATTTTTTTTTTCAAAGTTGAAGCTAATTAAAGTTTGATTGAACTTTGAGTTTTTTTAAGCTTTGTACACTCCTATATCATAGGACGATCTGACAAATATAAACTAAGTATAGTGATGGGACGTGCCTGTGTAACGAGATGGTGAAGAGTCGCTGTAGCAATGGCTGCACCATCGCACGAACTGGTGCCTCTTCCTAGTTCATCCATCAGCACCAGAGAATGTTGTGTGGCGCAATTCAGAATAACTTGAGCCTCCTCTAACTCCAGGAGTAGTGTACTGCGACCAGTGAACAACTCATCTCTAGCGCCCATCCTGTGGTCATATACATTCAGAATAAATTGCGAGGCATCTTAACTCCAGGAGTAGTAAGCTGCAACCAGCTCATCTCTAGCTATAAATTCTGGTTAAGTGCAATAGAAAGTGCAAGCCTTAACGGTATCATTAAACAGTTATCATTATCCCCAATCATATTATAATACTATAATTTTATTACAATTTTCAAGGATAATAACATTTCATATATCCTTAGAAATGTAGTTCCGAAACATACCTTACATAGACAGCATCCAAAAGTGAAATAGTGGCACTCTTTGCTGGTACAAATGAGCCAATGTGAGCCATTATAACGATGAGCGCCACTTGACGGAGGTAGCAAGACTTGCCCCCCATGTTGGGACCTGATACAGTCATGCAGCATTGCTCAGAGCTCTGGAACATTACATTCACACCAATTGGGAGTTATAAATGTGGTCTTGAGTTTCTAATTTAGCCACATCAAGTTGTCGTATTTATAGTTTTGAAAAATAACATCTGGACACGAGAATACAACCTGGTATATTTGGCTTGAACTTGTGTCACTAGTTACTAGCTGTTGGTTCAATAAATAAACTAGTGTTGTGTGAAACTTCAACTAGTGGCAAGTTGTACTACTCGCTGGCGAGTATTTTACTAGCGGCTAGTGATGTTGAACATGTTTAACTTTATTAACGCTAGTCAATTGCACAAGGTCACATACCCAACTCACCACTAGCGGCTAGTGATGGTGAACATGTTTAACTTTATTAACGCTAGTCAATTGCCCAAGGTCACATACCCAACTCACCACTAGCGGCTAGTGATGGTGAACATGTTTAACTTTATTAACGCTAGTCAATTGCACAAGGTCACATACCCAACTCACCACTAGCGGCTAGTGATGGTGAACATGTTTAGCTTTATTAACGCTAGTCAATTGCCCAAGGTCACATACCCAACTCACCACTAGCGGCTAGTGATGGTGAACATGTTTAACTTTATTAACGCTAGTCAATTGCCCAAGGTCACATACCCAACTCACCACTCGCGGCTAGTGATGATGAACATGTTTAACTTTACTAACGCTAGTCGATAGCACAAATTCACATGTCCCACTCACCACTAGCGGCGAGTGATGGTGAACATGTTTAACTTTACTAATGCTAGTCAAATGCACAAGGTCACGTACCCAACTCACCACTAGCGGCTAGTGACGTTGAACATGTTTAACTTTACTAGCGCTACACGACAGCACAAGTTCACATGTCCCACTCACCACTAGCAACTAGCGCTCAACTATCCTCGTGTGAACCTTGCAAAATAGTGCTAGTGCTAGTGCTATACACTCACAGACATCATTTAAACACAACAACCAACCAGCATATACAGTACTTACTGCTAGTTCAACTAGCCACATGTGACACAGGCTTTAGTGCACCAATGCTCTACCACTGAACTACCCAGGATTTGTCCCATGCCCAAGGTCATTATTCACTTGTTGTTTAAGGCAGAGTTTGTGATGGATATTTTCAATCTCTCAAACTCTGGTAATCCAATGCAATTAATATTGTTCAAGGGTAATTATGAAGCCACTCCCGAGACGGTTGTATCAATGATAACTCATAGTAGTGATGATTTACACACATCCATCACAGGCTCTGCCTTAAAACTATGCTCGACGAGAGACCCTGGGCCACAGAACGAATCCTGGATAGCTCAGCCCTAGAGTATCAGCGCACTAAGCCAAGAGTCCCGGGTTCGATTCCCTTGTCCAGGTGTACATTTTAAAACTAATGCTTACCACAAGCTCAGTATTATTGGGCACGTACTGCTCAGAATTGTGGGAAAATATGAGCGATACTATTGGATGTCTGCCTTGTTCAATTTTGATTACAGCTTCTTCTTTGTGATCCAATAATAAGGGTCTAAAAATAACACATGAAAGAAAAAGACCAGTAAATGCAAATATAAGGTTAATTGTAACAGAAAAAGAACTAATCAGGCTAACCAGACACAAAAATGTTTATTACGTTTCTTGGTTGGAGACAATTTTAAGGTGATTAAATTATTCTGTTCAACAAAATCAAAGTTTATGGAGGAATACACAGGCTGACATATTATACTGTCTTAGCAGGAGACCGAGAGAGGGTATGGTCACGTAGTGAGAATGGAAGAGGAAAGAATCCTAAGGAGAATGATGAAAAAGACAGTATGAGCAGATAACAGCAAATGTGCAAGTGAAAGGAGAAGAATGGTGGAAGGATACCCGGCCGCAGGCTGGAAACAGTCGAGGATAATGATACCAAGAATAAAACGTACAGGTTGTTCATAAATTATCCACAACATTTTGAGCATTAATAAATTAGTTACTTTAGGAGCTATCTTAAAATTTTTTGTGATAGTTAATTAGACAACTCACCCGCTTCGGTGGCTACATGGTCTAAGGCGTCACTCTTGCAATATACTAGACTACCTATGACAGGGAGATTTGATTCAATCCTGGTCGGGTGTACTGGAACTGTTTTTCCCTAAATGGTTTCCCACCCTCTCTCTCCACGCAAATTCCTCTAAATTCAACCTTCCCCATCCCTAACCCATTAGCATGGTTAGTAGCTAAGCGTATAACCTGAATGGGTAGTAAGAAGCAATGTTAAAAACTAAAAAATTCAAGACATTCTTATTTTAACTAATTATAGACTACCAGAGCTCAGTCAACACTTCAGTAAACCAAAGAGCTACTAAATTAGTGAATTTATCAAGGCTCAATGTTCGATCCAGTCATAAAACAAACAGCAAGGTGATGAAGTTCTACCTCGCGTGATGTCGGGAACAAATTAAGAAATTGGGGTTAATTTGGTGATACCTCTTTGACTTGCACAATTTCTTACTAAAATAAGGTTACTTTAAGGTGTTTAATGACCTAATCACCACAATAAAACTGTCAATAAGGTACTTTTACATCCCCATTTTGGCATGCACGCACTTGACAAACTCGACTACGACGAATGGTCTTACCTCTCACAAAAAGGACAACAAACTTCCCTCTTGATGCCTCCGAACCCTCGAAAATGGCGGGAAACTATCAAAGAACAATTAATAAAGAAAACTAGAATAAATAAAGGACTACATAAAATGAAAATAGGCTAAACAAAAACAACTTTTTTTTTGCGTGTCTCCCTACCAGTTTGGGTTGTACACTACCACTATGTTCTAATTATGATAGGAGGATTATGAGGAAGGTTGAATAGAGTAGATTCACCAGTATTTGCATGGCGGGAGTGTAGAAAAACATTTAGTCCACCTGACCGGGATTCTAACTTTGATCTCCACGTCATTGGCAGTACAGTCTATTGTTAGACAGTTCAACCACTGAAGTAGTTGACAAAAGTTATTTTAAAAGAGATAATTAAGAGGACTGAATGCTTATAATAATAATAATAATAATTCATGTACCCCCTGTATATTATCATATTAAATACTTGTAGGTCTGCACAAAGATACAAATTAATATGTTATTTGGGGTTGTTTGATGCTTAGCGTTCTTTAAAGCAGTATAAGGCCGGAGAGGGGTAAACATCACATAAAAAAACCTCGTTACATGAACCTCCTTTCTGATTAGGTCAATCTGCCAGAGCTTGACGGTGAGTACTTAGGGAGTTTAATCTTATCTCGTGCAGTCCTACTAGACTATAGGAGAGAACAGCTCTGTATACTAACTTGCAGTATTCATTTTGTCTGGATAACTCGGACAACGACAGCAAAACGTCCAACGTGGCCAAGTTCTTGACTGCACGTTTGTGAGGAAAATAGAAATTGTTGAAGTGTTCCAGTGTGTGAAGCCAGACCTCTTCCCCGTCACACACAAGTATTTCTTGTAGTTGTACAAGTTCTGTCACCAAAGCATCCACAGCCGGCGACCGGAAACGGTTAAACTGTTTGGTTCTGTATTAGAGAAATAGTTTTAATAACATTACACGTTTTAGTTAACTTGGGGGTAAAATTATCAGATAAAACCTATCATGTAAAACTCTCTTCTAAATTTAATTTTTAGCTTTTTCTTTTAGCACCACATCTTACTATCCATTCAGCAGGGCCTTTTTAAGAAAATGTAAGGTCAGGCAACCAAATTTGATGCCCCCCTTTGTACAGCAGTTTTTCAGATTTAGCATTAAGATGTATAAGATTTTGATAAGTACTCGGTACTTATGTTAATTAATAATTTTCATGTTTTATGGAATAATGTTCAACCCATTAAGTGACTGTGCTTTATTAACTGCAAACAAATTGAGTTAACAAAAGTAAATTCCTCTTTGGACTAATGCACTGTTAGTTTTCTGTGGACCAACAGTGTAGCACAATGGTGGCGTATTCTGCTGTACTGCAGTACACTTCTCGAATAACATAAATTCTTAAAACACATAAAGTTAGGGTTTTCAGTAATCTGTAAGGGAATCCTATTCTAAGTTAATACTTATTGCTGTTAATTATCCATACACTATTTGATGCAAAATTTATAATAAATGTAATTGAATTAAATAATGTTTGGGGGAAATATGACCCCCTGGAATGTGAGGTCCGAGGCAATTGCCCCGTCCCCGACGTGGCCCTGCGTTTGGGTTATTCACATTATGTACTGATTAAACTTATGTGTTAGGGATGAGGAAGGATGAATTTAGAGGAAGTGTATCTGTCTTAGTGTAGAGAAAGCGAAAGAGAGTGGAAAAACACTTAAAAAAAAGACCAAATTCAATAAACCCGATCAAGATTTAAATATTGATCTTCCCCTGATTAATAGTGATTTGTGAAGACGTCTTCTTATTTAGATTTGCACTGTCCCTACTTACTGAGATACAAGTCTCCACGTTGAAGGCACGGGCAGGGTTATCTTAACTTCGATGAGAAAGTCATGCCCTCCGACGGAAGTATACTCGAACCTTTCCGAGCCAATCACTATAGCAATGCTTGGCTTCAAAGCCTCCAGTTGAGAAAATAAACTGGAGACTTCATCTGTCGGTTCACCAGGGTGGGGAACTCAGACTTGTCATAAGAAGATTAGCTTTGTCTTCTTTCCTGAACAGGTAAGTAATGTTGGTTATTGCAAAGATACTTTTAATAAATGAGGGGAACATTATTCTGACTCTAGCATTTGGAACAGGAACGTTGACTGTCACACTTACAAAAGTGCGCTACCTATCCCTTACTTGAGCTAGCTCTATCCAGTCCACCTCATTACACCCTGTCCCTATCTTGAGCTAGTTTTATCCAGTCCACTTCATTACACACTATCTCTATCTTGAGCTAGTTCTATCCAGTCCACCTCATTACACCCTATCTCTATCTTGAGCTAGTTCTATCCAGTCCACCTCATTACACCCTATCCCTATCTTTAACTAGTTCCAGTGACACACCTATCTATGACTCCTTATCTCTTTTGCTACGTAATTTAGTTTTTATACTTTTAAAATCTTTCAGAATCTAATTACAGGAAAAAATTCAAAATCCTAACCAATTTGCCATGATCATACATGTATTTGATTAAATCATTCATTAATTTCTAACTTGAGTTTAAACGCCATTCATTACAACTATTAATTACTAGCTATCCACATTCTACACACTATCTCTATTTAGCTATTTTATGCCATCCACCTCATTACACCCTATCCGGTCTTTACTATTAAGTACAATATTACCCTTTAAACCTTTGTACGTAATTAATTTATCTATTTAGAAATGCATTATGAGTGGCGAAAAATGCAAAATCAAATTTGGGAATCATAGTTAAAGAATGTGATTTTCCTACTAGTTACTGCATTTAATATGAATTGACCACGTTGTCTATAAATTCGCATATAATATATATTTTATATAAAAAATTGTATCGTCATCATTTTATTATGTCACATTTACCAAAATGCAATGTTATTCTGCTATCAGAACCATTCTTTATTTTACTTGCAACCCACAATAGTGTTAAACTAATTGTTAAGTAAGGATTTGACAGCCTAATATGGGCCAAATGTAATAAAAATATTTTTTTGAAAATTAGGTTACATCAACGCAACTTGAACAATGTTTGTCTACATTGCTGCTTTACTCAGTGTATTGTAGTCTATAAAATCATATATTTGTCCTAAGCATTATTTCAAGATAGGAAATAGTCAAGAACAAAAATAAAATAGCAATCCATTAATCCCCAACAATGTTTTCCACCACATAAATATTGCACGTGTGCTACAAAATAATTAAATGGGAAGTAAACAAGTGCTACTACTACTGTTATGATTTAGCATGCGGTTAACTGACCGTTCTCGAAATTAAAAACCAGATGTCAGAGGCACACGTCTATGCTAGTATGAAAAATTCAGCGTTCTAACACTCTTGTGGCTATTTCCGACTGTTGCAGCAAGGGTATATAAAGTTTACACGTCGTGGGGTAAAGTCGATTTCCGCAGTCAATGGCTATAATATTAAGATCGGATATATCCTATTAACGCAGCAAAAGGGTTAATGTTACTTCCTAATAATCCAAAACCTTAGCTCATTTAGTAACATGTCTGTCTACTGAGCTAAGGGTCCCAAGTTAGATTCCTGGAATGGCCGAAAAATTTATCATTGATGAAATATGAGTTTACTCTTACACATTGCTAAATTAACGGCTGGGGACTGGATGTTGTGCCAATCCTAGTCTTAGGTTAGATTATAATACATATGATGCTAAGACAGGCCTTGTAAGCCGGTAGTGGAAAATATTGGCTTGGATAGAAAAAAACAGGTTGGAAACAGTAATGGATGTAAAAGTTACTTCTTAACAGAAACCTACAACCCACGCCATGCCCTAGTATAATATTATTACAAAACAATGTTTATTTTAGTATTTCCAACTCATCTTACCTCGCAGCCTCCTTGTCGAGGTTATTAGCGAACAAGCCCACATTGGATAGCAACTGAACAGTTTCCATAATAAGTTGTCTCGTATGATCACTTTGTCGCTCTGTGTCGCTGTTTAGGAGGGACTGGAGTTTAGAGCAGACATTTCCCAAGGACGTTACAACCACATAGAAACCCAGAGGTTTACACTGGTAAAACAAAATACATATATTAGCTTCTTTATTTCCATTCACTGTCTCTACATACTCCAACATCTCCAAAACCTTACTGTCCTTAAGTGCGTATAATATTAACTTTTAGGCACACTCTCCATATCCTTAACCACATAATATCAAGTTACCCAAAGGGTATGTATTATTTGCATAATCAAATTTGGCAAAAAAAAAAAAAAAGAAAAAAAAAAGCTAATTATATAAAAACACAATCAACTAGGGGTGATCTCCTCCAGTGGCCAAACAGTCTAAGGCATAACTCTAGTGGGGAGACAAGGGTTAAAATCCTGGTTGGGTCCATAAAGGCAGTTTTCCTAAATGGTTTCCCACTCTCCTTCCAGACAAATGCAGGTATATTACCTCTAAAATGCTTCCTGCCTCATCCCTACTCCATTATAGTAATTATCAGATGTGTATAACCTGAATAAGTATTAAGATGTGAAGAAAGCATACATAATTCATTCATGACCTTAGTTAACTTGGCTGACAGCTCAAAAAGTTACTATAAATAGTCCCTAATATATCCCTACGCCAACATCTGACATGTCACTTTGGATAACTGTAATGAAAACAGATGGTAATATATGAATGTGATAGTTAACCATAGTAATTTAGGCAAATATTATTTATATTTATTTGAGGTCGGCACAAAGCTTATCGTTTTATTCCACTTAAAAAAAATTAATATTCACATCACTTTCACAAAAGGTATAACGAACATAGCTTCAAAATGGTGATCGACAAATTTAAACCAAGTGATTGAACATGACGCAAACAATACAATGATGCACCTACGCAGTGGATAAAAATATTTTATTCAGTTAAATATTTTGAAATATGATAAAATAATCATAAAATAATTTATTATATATAAAAAAATGACAAGTATTTTCTCTTCTCCAAGTAAATATGATGCCTGTATTAAAAGGTATTGATGTATGCACTATATTACAAATATTCAATAACCTTGCAAAACCAATAAGTACTTTTAATTATGTTTAAGATATTGTTTCGATTTGGATGAAAAGAAATGATTAAAAGTAATGAAATAATATGAGAAAACTTAAGTTTACATGATTTTAAATGTAAAATATAACAGGTAATTAAAAAACTTAACATTCATAACAAAACAATGATCTTTTAGAAGTGTTGGCAACCAAAAAACTAAACATGTGATTTTTGAACTGTCATCCAGGTAAGAACCTATCATGAACAGACTCTATAAAACTAAGGGTGTGTGAAGCTTCTAAACTTCGACTTTGATTTGTGTAAAATTATAGTTTCAACAATAAAAATATTGCCAGCTAAGGTGTTCAATTATGACATTCTGAGCTGTTGAAGGTTGATAATCATGTGACAATCTAAGTTTGAATTTTATGCTGTGACGTTAGGTGATTTATCAGAATAGGACTAAATATTATAAACAAATGTGCAATATGTCACAACCCTGAGCTATGTGGGATATTTATTTTGATTTGCATAACTTTATTGGACTTATGTGACTGAAAGCGCTGAATTAACAACTTGATATAATTAATTAGAAAACATTAAAGAGGAATGATGACTACTCACAACAAACCTACACTAGTTTTGAATAACGAGGCTGGATCAGGTTATAAAAGTCTTTGTTTTGTTGACGTCGGGGCTAACATATTATAATTTATTTGGAGGCAGTTACTCTGCCCAACGCTGGACCATATCAGACTAGTAACTTTGGGTCATCAGTAGTACTCATACTAAAGGGCAACCACTGAGCCCAAGGTCCCGAGTTCGAGTCTGTAGGGGGTCGCAAGCCATTTCAGTCGTTCCAACAGTTTATTTAAATATTCACGACTAAGCCAGTTCTTCCACGAGCGCAAACGTCCATGTTCTTATTTCTTTTATAATACCTTTAACATCACATTTTGTATTATCTCTTAGTACTACTATTAAACCTAAATACAAACACTCCACTATCATTTCAAACCCAACCAACTACCTTGTCGCCGACCCTAACCTTTACTTGCAAGCCATCCTGACAGATTTGTCCCACAGAAGAGGGGACAGCGAAAGATAAATATTTTTAAGGGATTTTAATGGTTTAAATTAGGAACTGCAAGGACAGTTAACCTTGCGGTTCAACCAAGAGCATCAGTCTACTCTCTTGACCTGATGAAGCTGTCTATGACAGTGAAAGCTTGTCCTTAAAAATGTGTTTGTGTGATTTTTCATGTTCTATCTAAACAATTTCTACTCCAGTATCACCAAGGAAAGTGTGCTGGCTATCCCTCCTAATTTAAACCATGATTTAGCCCAGTGCTCTATTCCAAATAACCTTAAGGAATTTTATTGCATTTATCTATAAAATTAAGCTCAATATATTTTTTTCAAGCATAAGACAATTACAAACATTATTTGAACTTCAATTTAGCTTCAAGAATATTTTATATATTCAATTCAAGTTCATTTCGAATTGAAAAAAGTAGACTTTTTAAATCCCTGCAATCAACATGTCAATAATTTTATTTATTGGTTTGGTGTTTTTAGTTAATATAGCAATAGCCTTGATATACTAAAATTTCTTATTAATTGCTAATGAAGGCGGATAAATGATAATACAACATGTTTAGAAAATTGTGACAGTTTCATTTACCACCATTGGTTTTTTTTACGTATGGATGGCTCCCGGGTGCAGCCAACAAAGACAGTTCTTGAGGAAATGAGTTAATCCGCAGTTCTGATAGAATGTTAACATTTAGTTACTATTTCAATTTTATATTATGCCATTATATTTCTATTTCCTCTTATGTTCATAATTTTTTCCAAGATTTGGATTTGGGCTTCATAAAATAGTGGATTCGAACCTGAACACACATACAAACACACCACTACTCGCTCGAGTTAAATCATATGAACAAATAATATATTAAGGATGAGGAAGGTTGAATTTAGAGGAAGTGTACCCACATTTTGGAATAAAACAACCCTAGTACCCCTGACTGAATCTTATAATAGATCAAACATAACCACCTTAAGATTGAGGATTGTAGTGAGACCTCGTTCCAGATCCGGCAACCCTTCCAGAACATTGAGGAGCTCCTCCATCAGACCTGATTCAGATCCTATCAGTTCCTCCACCATATCCTGGCGCTGTCGTACTTTTACCAAGTTACGTAGGGGCTGAGAGATCCAATGATGAAGGAGCCTGTTAACGACAGATCAGGAACAGTGCAACAATTTATAAATACATTTTAAAACATTATTATTTGATAGGAATGTGCGAGAACCATTTTTTCAATTCGAGACGAGAATATAAAAAAGTATCAAGACACGAGACAAGAGAACGTCCTTTGAAAGTAAAATATATATATATATATATATCTATTTTTGGGTTATTACGGTATTATTTGAAATAATAAATTCCCGGTTTGAATTTTTTATTTCTTAGGGCCATTATTTGCCGATTTTTATCTCTCAAATTTTCTAGATTCATTTTTTAACTTTTGAGATGAGATATTTTTTTGTTGAATTTTTGAGTCTTGCATGTCCCTACTCTATGATATTTAATCTAATAGCGACTGTCGTGTGATGCACCCTTAGTACACCTCACCTAGATCTGAGATGAGATGGTATGGACACGTAATGAGGGTGGAAAAACAAAACAATCCCAAGGAGAATGATGGAGCTGAAGAATGTAGGGAATCGACCACAAAGGAAACCAAGAATGAGATGAGAGGAATAGATAACAGCAAGTGCATGAGTGAGAGGAGAAGAATGAAGGTAAATAAAGGAGGAAGAGCGGTAGAAAAATAGAGGATGATGAACAGGGTGTCCAGCCAAACTATAATTTTAAATTCCCTGACTTTTCCAAGTTTTCCAGATCCAATTTACTTTTTTCCAGACCACTATATATCAATATTAAGTATGTTATGAAAATAATTTTTTAAGATCACAGATTAATATAGTGTTTTTTTTTCTAGATATATCCACATTGTGAAATTGTGTCACTCAATAAATGGATCGAAACGATTTCTGCCTTTGGGGAAATGGACTATTTTAAATTAAACATAGATTTCAGTAAAATCGTATTGATCCATTAAAAGATTGCCTCAAGCAAGAATGATTTAGAACAGATGTAAGACACAGTTATTCTTAGTTCCTTCTACTTAAAATGTAGGCATAATCATTTTCACGCATGTAAATAGTCATGACTCAACTTTGGTTAAATACAGGTGGCAAAAGGGTGGAAAGACACAAAACTCAGTATTTACCTTGAGAAGTGATATTGTCTGCTCAACATGAACAATGGTGTGAAAGTGATTCCAGGTTGGGATTAACTGGAAGAAAAGTGTTAGTTTGACTATTGTAAATCAAAATATGAGTCTTTTTATAGACAAAATGTAAAAATTCCAGAAATTTAATAAAATTCCCTGACCAATCAAATTCCCTGACAATTCCCTGTTTTCCAGGTCGCTGGACACCCTGATGAAGAAATTTTACTAAACTTACCCGGCCACAGGCTGGAAACGGTTCATGATGATGAACATGTACGCTCCTTTCCGATTGGCTGTATGCAATGTTTAATTGATCAACACTGTTGTTAAGACGCATGAAGGTGCAAACATGACCAAGAGTTAAAAGAATATTTTAGATTTATTTTGAGATATTTTCAAATTACATCAATTACGAGATTATGAGCCTCTGTAGAAAATGAAAGTAAAGCCGTACATTTTGTAATCTATATCCCAGATACATCGAGAGTATAGAAAATGCATCTATATACAGCATCGCAGTAAACTTGCCTTGCTCCAAACTTTGTGCGTGTGTGGTCAAGCACCGAATATAAGGTGTTCTTGGTTGATCCCTCAGTGCTGCTGAAAACTGAGAGGTTGCGTAAGACCGCGGCATCAAGCTGCAAGTATTCAGCGCGGTCAGTGAACTTATGGAACCTGTAATTGTATCAATTTAATTTGAATCATTAAAAAGGTAATAAAGTGTTGTACAGGACGTACTTTGTACCCATTATCTCCAAAAAAATGAACAAGGAGTGTAAGAGAGACTAGAGAAGTGGAGGCCATTGGAATGAAGTTTGTGATTAGCATATTAGCTGTCACGAGGAGAAACAGGATGGAATGAAGTTATTCGGGAAAGAGTAGGAGTACAGAGAGTATATGAGATAGTAGAGGAAGCAAGACTGAGATGGGATGGGCATGTAATGAGGATGAAAGAGAAATGAACACCAAAGAGAATGATGGAGATAAAGTATGTAGGGAAAATACCACAAGGGAGACCAAGAAAGAGATGAGAGGAGCAGATAACAGTAAGTGTGCACATGAGAGGGGAATAATGGAAGTAAATAATGGAGGAAGGACAAAGTAAGATGAAGGGATTTTACTTAAATGACCTGGCCAGAGGCTCAAACAGTTGTTGATGATTATAAGTTAGTAAAAATTAATTACATTAAAATATCTGCAGTTAACAATGTGTAGTTGTGAAACATATATTGTATATTTACTACACATATTGCCTATAGTAAATCAAATGAAAAATCAGTGTTTTTTTTCCACAAAACAAATTTTAACTATTTACTTTACGTCTTAAGTATCTACTTACAATACAACACAAGTTTATTTATTAATTGTAAGCTTTATGATCACGATTAGTTTAAGCATAAACCTTTGGGTATAAATATAGCTTCAACTAATAAAGTAGTTTACCCTTCTGCCTTAAGAGATGATTCAAGTCCACACTCTTTGACATAATGCAACAAAACACCGATACAGCAGAGAGTTGTCGGCGCAAAGTCCCCCAGGTTCTGAAAGTTGGCGGAACTGATTGTACCCTCCGAACTGAAGAAGGCTGCCACTTTAACCAAACAGGACGTGAAATCAAATATTTCATTAGGTTGTCTACGTATGAAAATAAACCTGAAAAAAAAAAGTAATTATAATATCATTAAAGTATATTCTACTTTCAAGTGTACCATTTAATTTGATTAAATAACAGGCTTTTGTTAGGCTAAAGAAAGAAACTCATTCAAAAAAAAGTCTTAAATTTGAGGTTATAGCATTTCAGAATTTTGGCATTATTTTAATTTTCAAAGTTATACAGTCATCAAATAAGATAATTTATTTGTTTTCATAAAGAGTGGTCGAAAAGTCACTACAAAGTATTTATTGTCAAACATTTTATATATCTTTATAACTATTTACTCTCTTCCCATTGGGATAACCAGTCAGTAGCGCTGAATTAGGTTCAAGAATCCCTCATTTCCGCTGCATGTCCTGCCCACCATACTCTACAAGACTTGATTACCCAAACCACGGCTTGTGAGTACAGGGTATGTAACTCATCATTATATAACCTTCTTTACTCCTCAGTATCTTCATCCCTTTTTGGACCAGCACCTTGTTTTCGAACCTCCTAGGACCCACAAAATCTACCAGGTCAATGGTATGGAACTCTACCTGAACATAATAAAGTAGTTTCTACCTGTGTTGTAGTAACTTGAGTGTGTTGGCCGATACATTCTCTGCAACAATCACTTCAGTTGGGTTCAGGTGTTCTAATCTTCTCTCCAGCTCATTGCGGTTTGCACCATCTTCAAACATATCGTATATCATCTCACCAGTGCTCGGATCAAAGGCCTGACAAGTGTGAACATACACAGCTAACTATACAGTTGATTACAGTGGAATAAAATTAAACATTGAAAGGATGATAGAAGGGCAAGCCTACACACTTAAGCACAAAACTCAAAGTTCACAATTAAAACACAACCAAACACATAATTATGTAATTTTCAGGGCACATCAGTCCCCTTCTTCAGCAGAAGAGTGTATAACGCAGACTGGACTATCTATCCACAGACATTGCTGATGACATATTAGGTTAATCAGTGAAACCGACTTACAGCCATTCCAATAGTTAAAGTGTCCAGGATTGATCCCTGTCCCTCGGTAATACAAAGAATGTAGGCAGCCAGTCCTTCCTCGGTGCAGAGCAGAGGGTTAACATGTGACATTAGGTTAAGAAATATAATCGTAGAAATGACACAGTGAAAAACACTAACCTACTCCAGTTTAAACTTGCATGAATTATTTAAAAACACTGTGGTTGCTAGTTCAAAATGGAGCCGGTAAGTATTTTTTCTTCTCTTTTTGCAATTTTTTTTACTATTACTTCTATAGAAGATAGAAGATGATACATTTGAGCAATGGATTCTTCACACAATTTTCCTCTTTCCTTAGATGGACTTTCTTCACTCACTTTTCACTTAAGTAGTTTATATTTTCATTTATCAATTTCCATTAATGTATACCTAATAATTTAGCCATTGGTCGTCACCACGTCAATGTCATGAAGTTGTCATGACGTTTATATCATGAAGTTGTCATCATGTCGACGTTGTGAAGTCATTGTCATCATCAAATCGACAATGTGATGCCATCATCATCGTCACATCAACATTGTCGTTATCGTTATGTTGTCATTATGTCACATCATCATTGTTATCGCATCATGTCATGTCACAACATCGCCGCCGCCGTCATTTTACAATGCTCATGAAATTTTAAATAGTGGGTTTAGAAAATAATTAGAAAGAAGAAGGAAACCTAACCTTTTATGGATGTGTGCTGTAACCTCGACATGAATTACCACTTTTTGTGTCTACCATGGAGGACACTTATAAATATATTCTGCACTATCAATGGACAATTCTAAGTCTACATCCTTTTTTTGGACCTGAAGGGTTGCGTACATAAGAGATAGCCTATTATAGAAGATAGACTTCTTATATGTTTTTACACCCTTTAATTTCTTGCAACAAACTTGGGCGGTCGAATGATCCAAAGTGTCACTGTTGCAATGAACTGGATTCACAATGATGGGGATACCAAGGTTTGAATCTGGTCGGGTGTACTGCGAGTGGTTTTTACCAAATGATTTTCCACTATCTCTCCACTACACTTCTTCTAAATTCAATATTCCATATGTCTAAGGCATAAGTGTCATTATTTTAGATGCCTAAAAGGGGTGTGCGAAGCTTCGAAACTTCGACTTTGCTTCGGGACAGACATCAGCTTCAACTTCGCTTTGAAACAAATTCTGCCTTCAAAGCTTCGCCAATAAAAATATCGACAGCTAAATACCCCACTTATGTTCAATTATAGCCATTCTGAGCTGTTTCGTACATTACAAATTAATATTCATGTGGAAAAAATCTTAAGAAATTGAATTATGTATTGTGATATTAACTTGATTTGTCAGAGTAACACGAAATATCTCAAACAATTGTGCAAGAAAACATTTTCCAAGTAATTTTAATACAATATGGTTCTAAAAATAACCACAAAATAATATTTTTTCAATCATAAAACAACTAAAAGAAAATATATGAACTTTGATTCCGCTTTGAAAATATTTCAGATATTCTATTCGAATTCGCTTCAAATTGAAAAAGTGGACTTTGCACACCCCTAACGCCTACAACCAGAACGGATAATGAGACGAGGTGATAGAATGAAAAATGGTTGCACAGATATTTCTCAACTATGGTGCCCTTCTAGTGCGAGTCTCGCTAACCAATACTTTACTAAGGATATCATCTCCAATCAGAGTAGCTTTTGAGTAGACACCGACAAGTTGTCGATTGAACACAATATTCTTGTTCTCACTGGTTGATCTTGTAAGGGAAGATTCCACCTGATTCACCACTCCGACCTTATATCCTTGAACAAACATCAAATGTTAAGGACACTCTTGTTGAATGCTAACATGTGGTTTGGATACCTCTGTATTTCTTCTAACCTATATTTATATAAAATACAATAAATATTATATCTCTCATTTTAATTTTAATTCCTATTTGGAGAAAGAAGTGACTAAATGGGCAGGAGCGATGGAAAGATATGGATTGGACATGAACGTGGAAAAGCGCATGATAAAAGTGGCCAAAACCACAAATCCAGCAAAGAAAGTAACAATCAATGGAAAGGTGGAAGATTTATCCTATCTCGGAAGTAAAATTATTGCAAACGATAAGACCCAAGAGGACAAAGGATATGGAAGTGTGTACAATTCTACCTCGTGGTTAATGATATAATGCAATATAGGGTAAGAGGCCAAAACTTTGTTAACTAAGGCATATTATCATCCAATAGTGACATTCGGCTCTGAAACCTGGACATGGACGAAGAGAGATGTAAGTAGATTGCAAGCAGCAGAGATGAGGTTCCTGAGAGGCAGTGAGAATGTAACAAAATACAGGATAAGGAACATAATAATTAGGGATAATATATCATTAGAAGAGACAGTGAAGAGAAAAGGATCACTGTGGTTAGGTCATGTGATGAGAATGAAGTAAGACAGAAGGTGTAAGAAGCCTTACAGAACAAAGAGAAGGGTAGAAGACCTATTGGAAGACCACGGACAAGATGGATGGACCAAGCTCAGGACATGGAGGCTAAAGGAGTGGACTGGAGACTCGTGGCTAAAGGAGTGGACTGAGACGTGTGGCTAGAAGAGCCGACTGGAGACTTGTGGCTAAAGGAGTGGACTGGAGACGTGTGGCTAAAGGAGTGGACTGGAGACGTGTAGCTAAAGGAGTGGACTGGAGACGTGTGGCTAAAGGAGTGGACTGGAGACGTGTGGCTAAAGGAGTGGACTGGAGACGTGTGGCTAAAGGAGTGGACTGGAGACGTGTGGCTAAAGGAGTGGACTGGAGACGTGTGGCTAAAGGAGTGGACTAGAGACGTGTGGCTAAAGGAGTGGACTAGAGACGTGTGGCTAAAGGAGTGGACTGGAGACTCGTGGCTAAAGGAGTGGACTGGAGACATGTGGCTGAGGGAGTGGACTGGAGACGTGTGGCTAAAGGAGTGGACTGGAGACGTGTGGCTAAAGGAGTGGACTGGAGACGTGTGGCTAAAGGAGTGGACTAGAGACGTGTGGCTAAAGGAGTGGACTGGAGACTCGTGGCTAAAGGAGTGGACTGGAGACGTGTGGCTGAGGGAGAGGTTTGGAAGTATTGACAGGAATGGAAGAGAGTGTGTCAGACCAGACGACCTATAGAGGTGACAATGTTGGATGATGATGATTTGTCAATTATTTTTATTTATAATTTTTATACACATACTCGGTATATAAATGTTCTATAAGTATTATAATTTAAAGGTTATAAAAGTGTGTTGACCCCAACATTGTTTTATGGATGTGAAGCATGGGTTTGTCAGGAGAAACACAAGAACAAGAAGAATGAAGTTGGAATAAGATATCTAAGAAATGTTTGTGGAAAAACTTGTATGGACAGAGTCAGTAATGATTGGATGCTGAAGGAGTGCGGTTTGAAAGGGAACCTGTATGGATCGAGTGCCGAAGCAAATATATGAAGGTAGAGTGTGTGGATCAAAAGGAAGGGACAGGCCATGTAAGACGTGGCTAAATGGTGTAGATGAATGTGTGAAAACGAAAAACATTAAAGGTTTTAAGAATAAAAGAGCATGTATAACTTGGTGTATGGATGTTGTTGAAGCGAAGAAAGTTTGCAAGGATAGGGAAGTGTAGAGAAAGTTAGTGAGGATGGATTAAGTTTGTAGTTGCTGTTCTTTGAGCTGCACAGTTTCTTGCCTATCTCGTAAGGGAAGGCATTATTAGACCTGTAGGTATACAAATATAACTTAATTTTTTTTTTATCAAAATCATGTTGAATAAGGGAAGTTAGGGTGTGGAATGACAATGAAACACTCAAGAAGAAGTGAAAACCAGAGAGTTCCGCAAGTGAACATAAGAAACTCTATTAACTTCATAGTTTTAAAATGAAAAAATATTTATCGAGAATAATAAAACAATTACTTGAGGTAAATTTACTTGGTGTAAAACATGTTTACAGTAAATATCAACATAATACCTTCTTCTACAAGTCTCCGCAGGTGCACGTGAAGTCTCATAGTTGGTATTACTGCAGTTAAAAAGTTGTTGTACATGGTAGTACAAATATTTAGTACCTTTCCGGCAATCTGCAATAAATAAATAAATAAATAAATAAATAAATAAATAAATAATTATATATAAATTATTTAAAGTATAACATGAGTTAACATAGACTTATAATTATAGTTTATAAAGACTGTAAACAATAAAACTGAGAACTCAAAGTTTTTATTGCAATTTAAATTAATAACACTTAGATCACAAATGAGCCCTAATCAACACATTTATTGAGATGAGAGGAAAACCTATTTTAAAACATGAGAAACTCAATTAATATAATTAAAATATACCCTGTACTCACATTTGTTAGTTTTAAAAAAAGAACACTTTAGGTTCAACATTTCTACAAATTGGACTGGATACAAAGCCTATTGGGAATTATGTGAGAGATCTCACAGCACCCAGCAAGATGTGTGAGATAAAAGGTGTAATCCCCCCCCATATGTAGCGTAGTTACAATACACAGGTACATGTGTGACTGAGCCACCCCTGATACGTTTTGCTTTGTTCCTAGAGTAAGGAGTAGTTTTAAACCCATTTCCTTTTACTGAGTATTAATTTATATCTATTTTAACTTCAAAATTGTCAAACAATTGCCACGCTTTATTATGTTTTAGTTTGAGTGAATGCTCACCTGTCTTTAGATTTAAAAAGGCTAATAATACCCTTATTGGAAAGAAAGATTCTATACAGAAGTTAAAATTAATATGTATGAAATAAAGTGCATTGAGCAAAAACAATTTTGTAATAAATAAAATGATAGAATATTAGGAAAATGGTAGTAATAATTAGACTGTGTAAATATGTGTTAGTATTTTTACTTTTATTTGTGCTCTACCATTTTCCTAATATTCTATCGTTTTATTTATTACAAATCATACAAAAGTTTAGCAATTTTGGAGAAGGGGGCACTTTGTATCTGGTAGCACCCTCTAAAAGGTCGCTGATGTACTCTTTTATTTCCTTGTATATTATCCAAATATTGTGCAATATCGATCTATTTGACATAATAAATGTTAAAACAAGCACCACACAAACATGTTTGTAAATATTTAAATAAAATAATTATTTTGTATGTTTCTCCGTATTTGTTGGGCCAGCCTGGTAGTTTTGAATGTGCTGATGTCTAAGTTGAAAGGGTTCTGTAAACCGTATAAATAAACAATTTTTCAAATTAAATTGGTAACGTCTCCTCATGAATTTATCTGATTTACTGTCATTGGATCCAAGATTGTGAAGTTTCTAAAACCACCAAGAGACCAACGTATAGTGTTTCAAGAAAATTGGTTTCTTTATTTATTCTTGAAGAAGTGTTTGATAATCTCCCTCAAAACGTCCGGCTACATGTTTTCCTCACTCCTCGTACCTGCGCATCCTCTCCGAAGAATGTGTATTTGTAGGCATTCTGCACAAGTAGGATCATTCCTGGATGTTTCCTCTTCAGTTCCACAACTTGTAGTTCCAGTGGTGTGTACTTGGAGCTACTGCTTTCTGAAGTGTACTCGGAGCTACTGCTCCCTGGTGTTGACATTAGAGTCATGGGGACATCTTCACTGGAAGATAGAACGAGTAGAATTGTTTAGAAAAAGTAAAACTGATCGTTCAACTTAGCTCGGTAAACCACATAGCTGTGCGCAAAAGAAACCCTGGATCTCATATATCCATAGTGGGGCCTTTAAAAAGTTGGTGCGACATTTTCTCAAAAATCCAATAAAAATCCGAATATCTGGAATGTAGAAGTCTGTAAAGGAATGGGTGTGGAAGAATTGTGTTACGTTTGTTTAGGCATGTTGAGAGGATGAGTGTAGATCGAGTGATGAAGAAAATATATGAAGGTAGAGTGTGTGGACCAAAAGGAAGGGGTAAGCCTTGTAAAACGTGGCTAAATATTGTAAACAAATGTGTGAAAAAGAGAAACATTTTAAGAGTTGTAAGAATAAAAGAGCGTGTATGACTTGGTGTATGGATGTAGAAGGGAGTATGAAAAGATAAGGAAATGTGAAGAAAGTTAGTGAGGATGGATTAAGTATGGAGTAGTTGTTTTTTTAGCTATATGTACAGTGTCTAGCCTATCCCGTAAGGGAACGGTGTGATTAGGTATGTGTGTATTATTTCTGGATAACTATGGTAGTATTTTTTTAAATATAATTTAATAAATAAAATAATACATCGTTGCAGATAATAACAAGCATCAGTTTAGTTACTGTACACCCAGCATGCCATTAAATATGTAGGACCTAGAGTTATACAATCCTCTTCAGCTTTAAAATGATCATACAGTTGTATCAGTTGACAAAGATAAACATTTATTTGAAATACTTGTATTTTGTATTTTCTTTATTAATTAACACAACCAAATTACACCATTTCTAGAATGAACAGATAACCAAGTTAAAGAATTTTGATATCAATTACTACACTAAAACTTTTTTCAATATTCCATGGAGTCTAATTTCAATATATTTCTTGATGTGTTGATGGTACCTTGTTTCTTTCATCAATGGGTAGTACAATGACCAAATGTTTAGATTCTGATCTGATAAATAGATCCTAAAGTTTCAATAAAATATGTCAAGTTTCATTTAAAGGTAAATAGAACCTGCAGTGTACTGCAGTGTACTGCACTGTACTGTACTGTACTGTACTGTACTGTACGTACTGTACTGAAGTTGAGTTAATACATTGGAGCATTTTGAAGGAATATAAAATAACCAATCAAATAAATGGTAAAAGAATCAATAACTAATTGATACAAGCCTAATATATATTTTAATAAATTGTATAATATATTATCGACTGCCTCTGTGGTCAGAGCTCCTGGCTACAGACCCTGAGGTCTCGGGTTCAATCCCCGGCGCTTACAGATGTTTCTGTGAAGTAGTGGGTTTGGAATGGGATCAACTCAGACTTGTTGGAACAAATGAGGAGATACTTGAATGAAGAAGTAGTAGCTCTGGACTGGAAAACTGAGAGTAACGGCTGGAGGGATCGTTGTGCTGGTCACATGGCACCCTCTATCCTCATAAGTTGGCACTATATTTACCAACAGATGGCAGTAGCACGGTCGATATGGCTTGGTTGCCGGATAACACTTTCAAGTGTTTTTCATAATATCTTATCAAATTATTGGGATGAAGTCCAAGAAAAGGCTACACAAATTGTGTTTCCATTTTTACAATGAGATGAAGTTTAGCTTGAGTACCTCTCCGATGAATATGTTGACATTTCTTCAATTCCTTTAGTTTGAGAGAGTAAGCTATCTGCGTTGCCGTCATCATTTCCGATAGAGAATGTTTTAAGTTTGTTGAGCGTTTGAGTGGCCAAAGATCTTGGTGAAGTTGAATCTGTATTCCTCGTCCCATCATAGCCAACTTTAGGCCTTTTAGCATCTTCATCATTCTCTCTTGCATCATTTATTATTTTATCATCTGATTTTATCTGAAACCACAAACAAAAAAAAGTATTTATAAATAATAGCAAAGTTTGGACGAAGATGGGAGCTGTGTCGTTTGTAACATGTGAAAGAGCAGGGGATGGCAACCTACGGCACATGTTCCAAGAGTGGCACATGGCAAGGCACGATGAGCGGCTTTGCAACATTACCTCGCCATAACACTAATAAAAAGTTGCCAACCCTTGAGATTTTGTTTAGTAGATCATTTATGAATCTTGAAAGTTAACAATTCTAAATCTTTCAGAGCAACCAACCCATAATAAAGATAGTGAGTAGTGCCAATTGCAATTCTACTCACCAAATTCTGAGAAATATCCACAGATTTCGAGACACAAATGACAGACTCAACTTTACCTTGTTGATTATCTCATAAACTGAGGCAGACATGCTGGACTTGTATTGTGATCCAAGTTGACTTTTTGTTTTTAATTTTTAACCAAGGCTGTGGAGTTGGAGTACAGGTAAAAATGTAGGGGCCTACCAGCCAAGGCTTCAAAAAAAAACTTATAATATTATATAACAATATATGGAAAATTTATCATTTTAATCTTATAGGCCCTACTTTTTTATATTTACGACCAATATTTGTAATTTTAATTGACAAATTTATTTGAGTATAAATTGACAATGCTGAAGAAGGTTCCATGAAGTAATCTCTATTGGAGCATTTTACTGAAGTAAATTTGTTATTACTAATTAATACATATTTATGAGAGTCGAAGGCTTGTCATACAGACTTCACAGAGGTGATTCGTTTCAGGATGTATGATATGTTCCAGTACCAATCATACTCAACATAATTATGTGTTGGTGAGACGCGATGACAAAAATAAACCCATAGATTTGCACTACAATGTTTCTGTAGGCCCTAATTAAAAAAATTATATAGATCTGATGACATTACTTTCATTAGTGAGCACGCAGACTAGATGTCAAGCTCGTATAGTTTGGTACACCAATGATGGGAAGGCCAGGGTTACGATCTCAGCTGGGTAAAGCTTACTGAGGGTGTTTTTATTTCCAAAATGGCCTCCCAGTCTCCCTCCACGCAATTGAGAGTAGGTCTACATCTCTATCCAAATATCTTTATTAAATGTGGATAAACTGAATGGTTGATAAAACGCAATTCAACAATAGGTAGGGTTAACCATACATCCCCTTTACCCTGGATAGGTCCTCTTTTAAAAAGTTTCAAAATACATGTCTGGGTGGAGTTTTATCAAAACGCCGGACCGGGGTTTTGATCAGCGATGTTGCCATGAAGAAAAATAAACCATGTCAGTTTTTATTTAGGTAGTATTTAAGATTAAATTGGTCACTTATTTGGTAATTTTAAAAATGGCATCATCATCTGGAAATAAATTTTTTCTGAAAATGCCAATAAGTTAGCATGAAATTGCAAATTTGCACACGAGCCATAAATATGTTTGTGTTTTGGTCGTGGTAAATGGTTACAAAATAGAAAAAAGGACGTCTGATCAATCTCTAAGGTTAGTTTTAATAGTGCAATATAATTTTAAGAACATTTCCCATGAACAATTTTATAATTACTATAGTAACCCGTAAAAAAGATCTATAGACCCTGACTGAAATTTTGGAAAAAAAATTAAACACATAAGAAATACCCTTGGGCATTAACTTTTGTGTGTTTGTGTGAATGTTTGTTTAAAGTGCTATTTTTAATATTTTTTTTTGCTCATTTAAAACATTTCTTAAAATCCCAATTCACTATTTTCAAGAAATCAAATTTAATATTTATGTACCAATTTCAAAAAGTGTCCTCTTTGTTGTTCCCAAAATTATGGTAGTCCTGTATAAGGTCCATGTGTGGTATTGTTTTTGTTTAAAACATATAAAAAAAAAAGAGCTTTTGCACTCTACCCCATTGTTTTAATAAGATTATGAAAGTGTGAACAATCACTCAATAACAAGAAACATTCGTACTATCTCAAATAAGCTAGTAAAGAGAAAAAAACACCTCGACATACCCTAAAGTTAAGTTTGATATCAGGAGTAGAATTACTTATAATATCGACATCATTTAAATTGAAGACAGTTTTAAGATTTGAAACGCTTTTCTTAAATGGCCTTTTTCTGTCAGGAAAAAATCTTGATTTCATATTGAGCACTAATTATAAAGAAGAACTGAGATTTTATGTTTTTGAAATTAGCTCCCAGAAGTCCATCACATCCACAATAAACTAGCCGTTTTTAGCCAACATAAAAAAATAAATGGAACTAAATGAAAATTTAGTTTCAAAATCTCTAATAGATGACAGTAAAGTAGAGAATTAGTTTTAAAAAATCTCATGGAGAGCACTAGAGTCAAACATTAGTTTAAAAACATCTCATAGATGGCGCTAGTGTAAATAGGATATTATGATGAACTCAAAATCTGCTAAGTTTGCACACATGGTGGGAATTATAGTTCTACATGCATACAATGACCCTAAATAAGTGTGGAGCCTGGTTCTGGCGTTATTCTTTGATATATGCGTTCAAACCATATTGGACTTGAAAAATAGCACTGTACGACCACCAGTTTAAGGTGCACAGTTTCTATATTTGAATCTGTGGAATGAGCAAACATGATAGGAATCATAGTTATATATGTATACAATGACTCTACATAAGTGTGGAACTTGGATCTACCATTATTTTCGAATTAAATTAATTTAAAGTTAGATTTTGCTCATCTACATCACCACCATGTTTAAGGAGGCGCAGTTTCTATATTTGAATCTGAGGAATGAGCACACATGGTGGGAATTATAGTTCTAGGTGTATAAACAGACCTTATATAGGTGTGGAACCTTGCTCTGCCATTATTTTCGGATTAATTGCCTTCAAACTATATTAACCGAATACAGAGCTATAGAACGCAAGTTTAAGGTACTACAGTTTCTATATTTGAATCTGCGGAGTTAGCACCCATGGTGGGAATTAAAGTTCTACAGTTTTGTCCTCTAAACAATGCTACAAACATTTAAGGTCAGAACGAAATACTGTGTCAATAGACGGACGTATACCGCAAGGTCTTACACACGAATACTATTATCTCGTATATTGACCTAAAGGTCTAGGGATAAATAGGAATTCCATTCTTTGACTGAAACACTTGAAGGCTTGCTGTACCGTGGCTACAAACTATCTTCGCCACCAACCTCCACCACCTAAAAAAAGGTGTATACACACCCCCATTCTACCGGTAAATCAGCGCCTTGTATGGATCCTCCACGCACGTCAACACAGAACACTGTTCATCGTTCAAGTTAGCGATAAAACTAGAAAGAAGACTCGAAATGCCATGTGATTCCGTTCGCTTACCCCCGAGTTGAAGACGTTGCCCAGGTGCTAAAACTTGGGGAAACAAGCGCCAAGTGCTATCAAGCGTGTCTCCCTACCCCCCTCAAAGTCATCCTTTCGACGTTGTGCGCAGGCGTCGATGCGAGAGCCGTTTCTGATTAGCTAATGATGGCTTCATTTGTCATGTAATACTTCCCTACCATTTCCCCTCACTGTTCTAAGTGAAATATAAGCTTCTACCCAGAACGGAACGATTACTCTTTGATGCAATTAGGATTTAAGAGCTTACAACATGTAAGTGCGCATTATTTTGGAAAAGTTTTTTTATATAATTTTTTTAAAATTTGAAAGCTGGGGAACTATTAAACTATTTCTAAATTATGTAGGGATCAAATTTGATAATGCATCAGCAAATTTATTTATTTTTATTTTTTTACTAAATTTGATTTCCTTGGTAATTAGATTTGTTTTGGATACGAGCATGTTTTGGTCTTGTGCCTTTTAATTCAGGTTCAGTTGTAGTATTTGCAAGTCAAATTATGTAATTTAATCTTTGTGCGCTATCTTGCACTATATTTTAATTGGCTATATTCTTACAGTTGTAGTAAGTCTAGATGAAACTAGTACGGTTTCGTATCAAAATTTTCAATTTCTACGCGAGTGGCAAATTCGGTAAATGATTTTAATATGTTCAAATTTTATTATAAACTAAGTAAATAAGTTAGAAAGATACTAAGCTTTTTAGTATGTAGGCTACCCCCGCCTCACGGGCTGTTAGATGAGAATAATGACTTTTCTTGTAAATATTGTAGCCAGGTGTATGGTTAAGAGCAAAAATATACTAGATGATATGTATAAGTTATGAGATATGATATGTATAAACTTTCTAACAAACTTAATTTCAGATATTTAAAGGTACCTTTTGAATGGCTTAGCCATGTTGTTTAGACAATAGGGTGTACTCCAGCTTTCATTTCGTTTTGATTACTGTTCGCAATAATTAACTTTGTTTACTTTTGAATTAGTTCTGTTAACTTATTATTAATGTTCTTTAATCTAGATAAATGCGTTTAGTACTCTGTAACCTTTCATATTTTTTTACCTAAGTACCTTTATTCGCTTCCGATAAATATTGTTGGATTATTTGCTATTGCGCATTGTCCGCAATCAATAAACATAACATTGTTGACCTTTTGATCATTATCTCTGATAATAAAACGGCCTTCAGGCCAATGTCAACTTATGTAATTCTTTATGCATTTACATCAAGCAAACCCTTAACTCCCTAAACGTGAATAGTTGAATACATTAGCTTACTGATAGTTGACACAGCTAGGTTCAGGTACTTGGGCTTTGCACATTTGAGTGTGGATCAAATAAAGATCCTTGGTGATCTACTTTATCTATTCTTTGTCTTACAACGCCTTCTCTAAACGGGTAGCTGTCTGTAAATTAAATAAGATAAATATTACAGTGGGAAGAAAAAGTCTACAAAACAATATATGAGGGCTAGCTATTTGTATTTCAATTCAGACTATTGCTTTATTGCTTAAAAGTGAATGACTGTTTGTGCCGTATAGTCGGCTGGTGGGGAAGCCATCACTTACTAATCACTCTACCGATCAGTGCTGCCATCTCGGTGGAAGAATATGGATATCTTTACAACCTCAAAGCCCCGCCCCCCTTCCCCGCAACCCAATCATCCTTTTACTACAGACCTTGGTGCTGACCTGTTTTCTTTTTTCACTAACGTAGTTTTGAAGTTATTAATAAAATAACCTAATCATTTAAATAAACCAAAAATTTTGTTTTTGGCTTAAGATACTCTTTGTTTTTAAATTTACTATGTAAATTTATCATTTTTTTTGTTTAATTAATAAGTATACTTTCACCAACTTATTTAACACGAGTTTATTCCCTGAGCTATTTGATTATCCCTGAGTTCTGGGTAAGAGTAGCAGATCCCACTAATTTGTAATTAATATATATGTCTACAAATGTTCTGTTTTCTCTTTACGATTCATGTAATTAATTTTGTAATAAAAATTATACAAGTACATGTTAGACTGAAGGGATGGTAATAAGTATTGGGTGACTTCGCTTGGCGGTTTCCTGGTTGGAAGCACGTGTTTTGGTAGCATCGTGTGGGTCTGACGCGGTGTCTCCGAGGATGTGGGTCGAGAATATATGGTGCGGTAGTCTTAGATAAAACAATTTTTTTTAAAAAACTGAGTGTCCGAGATTGTGTTATTGAGCGGCGGAAATCGGCCGGCAGCAGTAGCTTGAAGACGCAAGACATAATCTCGGGCCAACAAACTGAATGTAGTAGGATCTAATAGCCCCATATTGTTCCTAGTTGTCTTACGTACCTGTTTGCAGTGAATTACATCCAACAAGGTATGTGTTCTTACTTTTGAACCCTTATGAGTGGATAAAGTGTATGACGGAACTATCTCCATCGGCCAAGCAGCTTCCGGCAGCTACACGTGTCCTGAGTGTGTGTGTGTGTGTGTGTGTGTGTGTGTAACTGAATCTAACCCGTGTTGCAAATAACAGTACACTTTATTAAATTGTTTTTTCAGTGCGTGGAACTCAAGTGCTACCAACACATCTACATTATCGACGGGACTCGTAATGAAGGACTATTTTAATATAGTTATATTTTTCGTATTGGTATTTGTGTATGGTGTATTATTGTGTTTATATAATTATATCTACATGGTGTTCGAAAACCCATCGCCCAAACGGCACATACAGCTTGTTTGAACCAAAAGTAATACAAAATCCCAATACACATACACCCGGAAAACTATGATAATACCATTAAATTGGGTTCAAAGTTTCGGCTTACAGCGCCTGGAGAGCAAAGCTGTCAAGCATATGTGTACAACAAGTTGCATAGGAGTTAGGCACTTGTAATAATGTCAAGCACTTTCTGTGATGTAGGACCGTTAATTATGACCCTCATAACGTATTCCCATTTCTAGATGGACTGGTGTGTTGTTTACTATTAACTGTGGTATGTTCTGCTGCCGTGCTCCAAGATGTCAAGGTGTGCAGTGCCACGCGCCTAGCTCCTATGCAACCTGTTGTACATGCATGCTTGAACAGCTTTGCTCTCCAGGCACTGTACGCCAAAACTTTGAACACAATTCAATGGTAATAGGTGTAATAGGTAATATAATATTATATATTCTGATATGACATTTAGAATCAATATTAGATCTTTGATTAGTTATTGAACATATGTTAGCGTAGTTATTTCACTATTACTATTATTGTTATTGTTATTACACATATTCCTCCTTCCCTCCTTCCCTCTTGCTAGATGCATACTCTCATCTAAACGAAGAGCGTTGTCGAAGTGTACCCACACCCACAGCTTTATTAGGATTTCCTAGCAATCCAATATCCCCCCTTATTCTCTCTAGCGTCACTGCTGCTTGACTCCAGTATTGGCCGAGTGGTAGCACCAGTAGGTGCCATGGTTGGAGAGGTATCGTAGCTAAGGATGGGTTTACTCACAAGTGGAACATAATACTGCTGGTTCCTGATGGGAACTCATTTTCACTGGTGTCCGTTACTGTCTAGAACAGAACAACCAGGCTCAGTCAAGACTACATTCTATGGTCTAGTTCAACTTTAGAACTTGGGATTTTGTTTGTAAACTAATATTTAATTATTCCGTAGCATTAGGAGCTCGTACCAAAGTACTATCCCTATCTTGATATAGTTCTATCCAGTCCACCTCACTACACCTTATTTATTTCAGGTCCAAAACGTCCATCCAAATTCATAAATATACCGTAGTAGCTACACTTTTCACAACCACCATAATTTGAAGGCTAGGATTACATTCTAAATATATTTTCTGGCCTATATGGTTTGTTTGATTGTTACGCAAGAAAATAAACCATATTTTATAGTGTAATTTACATCGAATCATTCAAATGTCGACATTATTAGTATTCATAATCCAGTTCCATCTCTATCATTCTGATGTGAAAACTTTACCGGGAAATAGTCATTTCCACTAATTTCTTTCTTATAATATTTTATTTTTGAAATCTTCATATTATGAAAAGCTATTTATAAAAAGATCTTGTACTCTTCGTCAATCCTGGAAGTAACAAACTTACCATGCTTGTGTCCACTATGGTGCAACCTACATGATAGGGCCATGGTAGAACCTGTCAAGATAAGACTATAAACCAGGGAGTCGAACCGGAACCAGAATTAATGTATATCCTACTTTTAGGATAATAAAGGTTCTTACGCTTTATTTAAAAATATATCTGCTTGCATTTTATGTCCTTCTTTCCGAAACTTAATTTTATTTTGAAAATAATATTTTTTTACTCTCAGGAATATTTGTGAGGGTAATATGTATTGATTTTCCAAGGAGAGTATAAAAATATCAATGAGTACTTAACAGTAAGCGCTAGTCAGTTCAGATTTTAGAGGGATGATTATAATCACATTGTGTAGGATTCTCTCATTTTGCTCTTTAGGTTAAGAGCTTAGCAAGATGTATTTAGCTTCTAGTGACGAACACATCCAAGAAAGCTGAGTACTGATAAATGAGAAACTTTCTAGTTGTACAAGAAGTCTAATCTAAATACTAAGGGATTTATTTAAAAGTGTTATTCCTAAAATATAAACAAATGAAGTGGTTGCTGGCCCGCCAATTTTTTTTGGAGGGTTAAAGGGGGAAGGGGGGTTGTAAATAGTTAATCTTTTTCTCTCTGCCTTCAAGTATCAAACAAGAAGCCACCTAAAGTTTGTGTTAATGTGTAAATTGTTTGTAGTTGAGAAATGCTTTTATAGATTTATTAATAATTTATTATCATATAGCTGGAGGAAATAAATAAATAATTTCCAGTGCAGAATTTCTTTAAAACACATCAAGGATATTATTAAGATGGTTGTGCGCAAGGCCGTAGTCAGGGGGGTTTTCGGGGTTCAAACCCCCCCCCCCGAAATTTTATAAACAGAATATATATGGCTTTATTTATGGTTCAAACCATATCAAAATTAAGGGACAAGTACAAATTAGGGGGCTGTGTTACCATAAAAAACACTTAAAATAACTTCTAGAGGTGTTTAATATTTAGAAGTTCCTATTTTTCGGCGGTTAGGGGGCTATGTTGCCATAAAAACACTTCAGATAGCTTATAGAGGTGTTTAATATCTATAATTTTTCCTTAACTTCAACAGCTATGCTAATATAAAAAAAAACTATGTAGCATCTAGAGGTGTTTAAATATATAGAATTTTCCTAGCCTCCGGCAGTTAGGGGCTCATGTTACCATAAAAACACTTTAAAGAGCTTCAAGAGTTGTTTAGATATAGAGATTTTTCCTATAGCCTCCGGCATTTAGGGGGTTATGGTACCATAAAAAAACACTTAAGAGAGCTTCTAGAGGTGTTTAATATTTAGAATTTATCCTAGCCTTCAATAGTTGGGGGTTGTATTGCCATAAAAAAAACACTTCAGATAGCTTCTAGAACAGTTTTTTATTTAGAATTTTTTCTATCCTCCGTCATTTGGGGGATGAGCCGACCAAACCCCCCCTGAAATTATTGGCTGGCTACGGCCTTGGTTGTGCGTATAACCCGAACGGGTAGTAAGAAGCGGTGCTAGTAATAATTAAGATGGTTAAGGTGCGATGGAAAGGGGACGCGAGAAAAAGACGGTGTTTTAGCCATTTTTATGGCAAAACTGTTATTTTTGGCCAAAATAAATCAAATACTGCTTCAGTACAAACATAGAATTTAATTTTCTTCCCATGGTGACCTCAAAATTTCATGAATATCTCTCAAAGGTGTTCTGGAATTTAATGACAACTTTTATCTTCATTTAAAAAGTTTGTCATCTAATGCTGTTATGCTCATGACAGATATACAACAAATGTTGATATCACCTTGTGAGGAAAATTAAACTCTTTGTTTATACTGGAGCAATATTTTATTTATTTTAGTAAAAAAAAAATGTTGCCATGAAAACTGCAAACAAACTGGCCTTTTCTCGCGTCTCCTTCCACCCCATCTTAAGGCAAATTACATAAAGTGTATATATTGTAACCCTGTAAGCTCATTTCTTATCTTAGTGTGGCTACAAACCAAGGAATTCAAGAAAGTACTAACATTTTATATTTAAAATGTTTGAATTGAAATCGAGAATATTGTAGTAGAATTATTTTAATATCCAATTAATGAAGCCTAAAATAATGTTTTATACATAAAAATAATCGCTAGACACACAATAGAGCTGATTTAGTTTTTGTATAGAAACTAAAGTCACACAGGTCTACCTACACCATCTCCTTTTGTTCCCAACATGCCAAGTAGCTGGTTTGGCAGCATCAAACCTCCATTAGATCATTTATTTACCTTTTTTTAATTGAAAATACGAATTAAATAAAGTTTTATTTATATAAATATTAATTAAAAAATGAAATTATTTTCAAAAATTATAAAATAAAATTCCATGGCCCACAATCGAGCTATACCGAACGAGTGGTCTTAATATGTTTGCGCAGATAGTGCCAACTTCTGTGGATAGAGGGTGTCATGCAGTCAGCACAACGGAACCTCCAGTAGTTAATCTCAGTTTTCTAGGCCGGAGCTGCTACTTATTTAGTCAAGTATATCTTCGTTTGTCCTCACGGGTCTGAGTTTGACCCCGTCCCAGACAAACTGATTCACAGGAAATCTGTAAGTGCTGAGGATCGAACCTGGGACCTCTGTATCTGTAGCCAGAAACTTGATAAATAGACCACAGAGGCCGTCTTTTTATTATTTTATAGTTCTGGCCAGCAAAAATAAAATAAATTGATCTCCTGATCAAATGAAACACTGGACTTTAAATCAATTGTGCCACTAACAAGCTCCTGAATTATTTGTATTTTTTATATAAATAACTTGTTTTGTAGAATTTGATATTATTTTAATGGTACTAAAGCCAGTTTTATATATATATTGGAACCGGAACATTATTAATAACCGAAAAGAATATATATATTGGAACCGGAACATTATTAATAACCGAAAAGAACAGGGACTTCTATTTTTCTAGAACAGGAACTTTTAAAATTCCGTTTAAAAAACAGGAAACAGAAATGATACGTATTTGGGTTCTACTCCCTGTTATAAACTTTAAACGTAAACTGGGTATAATCCGAACGGGTAGTAAGACGCGGTGCTGATAATAATTTAAACTTAAATTGGAGTGTACACACATGTGACCATGTGTGAGTCACACAGTCACATAGTCACACAGTCTACTATTTAATAAGTAATGTAAAGTCAAAGAAGATTTTATCTGTGTGAACTTCTGGTCATGGCTAGAATATTATTACCATTTACGTCGAGAAAAATGATTGTGAGGTTGGGGGGTGGGGGAGGATATAAAAAAGTGTGTCTTGGATTTATATAATAGCCTGAATAATATTAGCGAGCAGAATTTCGGCGGGCTCTTCCAAAGTTCTAAAGTTTAATATCTGTCCAGGTAACATTTATCAGATTATCACAAATAAAATAATCTTTAAAACAATTATTGTTTTGGTTGTATTGAAGTTGAACAAGAATACACTTTTTATTATACAAAATGTATTTTCAACAAAAAAACCAATGATGTTACTTCATCTCAATGATGTTTTATAAAATAAAAGGATCTTTGAACACGTTATTTGACAAGAATAGATTGTGTATCACTGAAATAAACAACTCGTTGAGCATAATGTTTGCTGCAAGCAGATAGAACAGAAGATGGGGTTTGTTTGGTGTTATGTAAGAAAGTTTGTTGATCTATTCTGCTCGGCGAACAAAGCTTGGTAGTGGAGGTCCAACTGTAAATGTTTGTGACTAATAGCAGCTACATTTGTCTACGGGACATCTGGACGGGTAGATGATACACTGGTCCTGGCAGTAGACGTCTGCTCCTTCCCGGCCCTGCAGCTCACCAATCGCATCGCACACCTCTCTGTAAACACAGGGCAGGAACAATCGTCTCACTCTTTCATTATCAGTGCACCTGGCTACGAACCTAGGGATCCCGGGTTCGTTTACCGGCTGGTATCTTACCCGAAAGAGAGTTTACCTCAACGGTCATCAGGGTTTGGCTACAGTAGCCCCATGGCTTCTTTGGTGCTGACTGAAAGCTCACAGCTGACAGCTGACGGCTTTGAAAAGCTACCAGACCAAATTATGTATCCCTACGCCGAACCACATGATCTGCAAAAAACCAGTGTTTAGCAGCTGTCACTTCTGACAGTCAAAATGTAGGTATATACCTAAATGTTGACTGTCAGAAGTCAGCTGTGAACTGTCAGTCAGCACCAAAGAAGCCATGGGGCTACTGTAGATAGGCTTAAGATAGGTCGTAAGTGTTTCCACTGGTTCTACACTCTCATACTCACTATCATCATCATAATCACTATCACCCTCATACTCACTAACACCCTCACCTAGTCTTATCTCGATCCTAGCTACGATTGATGCAGCCCAGACATGCAATATTATAACTAAATGTTATATTTATTAGAATAAATAATCGTTTATAGATAAATTAGAAAATTTGACTACACTTAATGGTTTGAATACCTCCGTTTTGGCGGAAAGAACTAACTGGAAGCACTTTTTTCTTACCAGAACTCTATTTGGTAGAAGAAGTTATTAAAAAAATAAAGGCCTTCCAGAATGTTTTCCATACCAGGATTTTGTTTGTTTTATCGTATCAATACTGGGACGGTAAATATCACAAGCACTTTATAAACTTCGTTACATTACACTGACGTGAGTTTTAATTTTTAATAAATCATCTGTTAAAATGAGTGCCTTAACCACCTACATTTATTTACTGTGAATCTCATATCATAAAAAAAAATTAGCATCCGTGAAAATAACCGAAAAGTACTTAGTACCGACATCCTTGGCCACTAAACCATTCCTGCTTGTTTTGGGAAGTGCTCAAACTCGTAAACTCAACCCTTACCTTTACTAATCAGTATTATTGCACCTTAAATAATATTTAGGTTAAAGATGAAACTAAAATAATTTTAGGGGTAGATTTTCTTCAGAGCCATTATTAACTCCAGATGTTAATCCACCATTGTGATTACTTACGGACACTGACAAAGCATTGGGTTGCAGTTGGGGGGATATCTCAAACAGTTCTCCTGACACCACTGGTCCATTCCTGGCAACCTCTTGTAGAACGGGGTAGGAAGACAAACCTGGGACCTGTGGGACGAAAATCAACCATGTATTTATTATAAGCAGGTTTCAATCTTGTCCTAATTGCTAGGAAATTTTATTGTTGACAAAGTACAAATGAGAGGAATTTATAAGGACGTTAAAATTAAATTTGGTTAGAATTGTAAAAAAATGAAGCACTATAAAAGTAAAAATACTAACACACACATTTACGAAGACTTCAATATTTTAATGCAACATGGAAGACCTGATAAAGATGCCATTTAATATTGAAGTGTTTGAAAATTTAGGTTGGTGTTTTTACTTTTATTATTGCCTCATTTTCTACAATTCTATCATATGTATTTAATTACATTTTTATTCTGTTTATTGCAGTTTATTTCATACACATAGGGGATGATACAAGTTTCTTGACGAGCTGAACTTGGGGTTGGCGAATCAGAATAGCGGCGCTACGAGACGTCAAAGTTGGCGGTGTATGCACCTGGGGGGGTTAGGCAGAACACGCAGCACGCCACGCGAACCAACATAGGCATCTCCCTCTTCTGACACACATGATGGTGCAATTCCTTAGGGATATCTGTTGTCACGCAATTAAATCCCTATAGTAATAATAATAATTATATACAGGAGACAATCCTGGGAGCTGAAGGAGGAATAATAATAATTATTATTATTACTATGTGTTCTGTCCTACGAGGGGTACATTCCTTTTGTCAGTGAACTTCGACCGCGAATGCACCCTGTCCTCTGCTTCCTCCTTGTGCTCCCAGGATTGTCTGCTGTCCTTCAATTCATCCAATATTTGAATCTTCCTTCTTCCTAAGCTCTTCTTTCTGTCAACATTCCCCCCTATGACGTCATGTAGAAGAAAGTTCCTCCTAAGCTCCAGTTTGCTATGTACCGAAGAATCCTGTTACTAGTTTACATTACACTCCACTTGCTATGTGCTGAAGATTGATGAACTCCTCAGGTGCATACAGCGCCAAATTTCACGTCTCGTAGCGCCAACATTTAACATCACTGACCCGGAGCTTATCACATGGAGGTACTTGTCTTGTCACCCGCCACTATTTAACATCATTGACCCGGAGCTTATCACATGGAGGTATTGTCTTGTCACCCGCCACTATTTAACATCATTGACCCGGAGCTTATCACATGGAGGTATTGTCTTGTCACCCGCCACTATTTAACATCATTGACCCGGAGCTTATCACATGGAGGTACTTGTCTTGTCACCCACCGCTATTTAACATCATTGACCCGGAGCTTATCACATGGAGGTACTTGTCTTGTCACCCCCACTATTTAACATCATTGACCCGGAGCTTATCACATGGAGGTATTTGTCTTGTCACCCGCCACTATTTAACATCATTGACCCGGAGCTTATCACATGGAGGTATTGTCTTGTCACCCACCGCTATTTAACATCATTGACCCGGAGCTTACCACATGGAGGTATTGTCTTGTCACCCGCCACTATTTAACATCATTGACCCGGAGCTTATCACATGGAGGTATTGTCTTGTCACCCACCGCTATTTAATCACTGACGCCGAGCTTATCCATATGGAGGTACTTGTCTTGTCACCCGCCACTATTTAACATCATTGACCCGGAGCTTATCACATGGAGGTATTTGTCTTGTCACCCACCGCTATTTAACATCATTGACCCGGAGCTTATCACATGGAGGTATTTGTCTTGTCACCCACCGCTATTTAACATCATTGACCCGGAGCTTATCACATGGAGGTACTTGTCTTGTCACCCACAACAAACTTATTATTTTTTTTACCTGGAGATTTGAACAGCCCCGCAAGTTATCTTCATTATATACGGCCATGGACACTTTGTTGACAATCTCGTGCGATGTTGCGTTGTAATACCTTCTAGCAATATAATATATATACTAGGGACTCGCTAGAAAGATAGTTAGTATCTGACAAATACGAACGTTACTAAAGCTTCTTTTAAATAGTCATGTTTCAATTAATATAATTTGAAGTTACAATTTTTGATAAATATTATCAGTACAAATAAAATAATAATATCGTAGATTGTTATCAATGTTGACCGAAAGAGGATTTGTATTTTCTGAAATGTCTGAAATGTATAGTGCTCATACTGAAGAAAGTCCCCCATGTTCGAAAAACACCAGCATAAAACTAAACCGATGCCTAAAAATATAAGAATACTATTTTTATTCGTCTGAGAAACACTGAAGCCTAAACATGTTCTACTGCAGAACAATCAGTATATGACTAGCCTAAACATGTTCTACTGCAGAACATTCAGTATATGACTAGCCTAAACATATTCTACTGCAGAACAATCAGAACATCTCTTCAATTACCTGATGACGAGTGGAGCCACGAGGTTGGATCGGAAGTCCCTGTAGAAGAGCATGAAGGGGTTATCCTGAAATCCAGCAAACTGGGGTGGAAGTCCCGATGTGCTGGTGACAATAGTTATGTCTGCACAGTTCCTGAAAGTCTCCGGTCGACCACAACCAACTGCTTCAGTCCCGTTAGCGCATGTCCCCCACATGTTACCTGGAAGAAGGATGACACAGGTTATTACCAATATAATGTTGCTCAATTTGAAAAATTTACCAGCCCTGGTCAGACTAAACGAGAAAGTTTTCACCTTGCCATGTTTTATCCAACTTTTTCAGTAACAAGGGTAAACTTGTTTTTGATAGGCTATGAGCGCCAAGATAGACACACTCTATAATTTAGGAATTATATTTATTGGGAAAGCCAACATTTTTCGATGTTTCTAGAATGAAAAGTGCCTGCAAGGTTGGTACAGCACCAATCAAAATTATTGAAAGTGTGTTTAGGCTTTGAAACCGGCAATCACGAATGCAGAATAGCACATTTATGTTGCCTGTAGACAAATTCTTGCCCCATCCTCAACTTGTTAACTAGTTTAACATTAAATCATCATTTCTCCGACTATGTACAGTACATTAAATAAATATATTCAATGCTATATAAAACTCTATGGTGTGTGCCGAAAACAAGCTATACAGACCGATTGGCCACTACTGTTAGCAATGATAGTGCCAACATTTGCGCTTAAAGGGTGCCATATGGTCGGCACAATAAGGCCTCTAAATGTTTATCTCGGTTTTCTAAATTGGAGCTACTAATTCTTGATTCAAGTAGCTCCTCATTTGTCCTCACGAGGATGAGTTCGACCCCGTTCCAGACTCACTACTTCACTTATAAATTTTGGCCTTAAGAAACTTGAAATTTCACTGTCATACTGGAGCATAAGGTCTCCATTATAGGTCTCCTATACAGCTTCATCCAATCACTAACCTGACACATAACCTCCTTCAAATACATTTTCACATTACCCACCCATCGACGTCTTGATCTACAAAGGGGTCTTGTATCTTCAGGTTTCCCAACTAAAATGTTGTGTACACGACTGTCATCACCCAAACGGGTCACGTAATTTTAATTCTTAAGCTTCTGGTGATTTGGGTACAAACTTTATAGTATAACTTTTATTTATTTCTCAAGTTAATATTTAAGAGTGATTGAATTTATATATCTTATAACCCCCTACCCCCCTTGGCCATTGTGATTTATTTCGGTCATGAGCTATCTTATACTCAGGATTTGACTAATTTTAGTGCCTAAAAGCTAATTATGTAATTTGATACTTCTTTCCTAATTCAACTGGCTTTGCCACTTTACAATGAAAGGTCTGATTGGTCAAGAATTATTTAAAATAAACAATATTTTTTATATTAAAATATCACTTTGTGTGCGATTATAATGTCCTTGAAGCATCATCATGAAAACGTGTTTTCACAAGCAATTCACCTACATTCGTTGGTTTAAAGTAAACATATGAACATCATTGTAGCCTGACCTGTGAAATAAGTCCACTGCACAACGCACTGTGAGCAAGTGACGTAGGGCGGGAGTCGAACCTTGTACCGGAACACGGCCTTTTTCTTGGTTTCTAAAGGAATCTGGAAACCTACATCTTTGCTTCCTGATAAATACAGAGGAAACCTGCAACACAATTATATAACAATAAACACAAGTACTATTGCAATTCATGCAGCTACAACCATCCTCCTAAGAAAGTTTAGTTTTCCCCGCGCGATCGAAACGGACACAATTTACCAAGTAACACTTTTCATACGTTGGATGATTGCTATAGTTTGTAAATAAAGTGTGGCCGATGGGAAATTATAGATAAGTGATGTTCAACGAATATCTGGTCGAATTCATTATTTCTATAGTGAACGTGTATAGCATGTCGCTACATGTATACCGTGTTACATAATGTTGTCCTTTTGCTTCGAAGTAAATTTTACGATGTGATTTTTTGTGATATTGTGCGTGTATGGTGTGCTAATTGTTAATATAAACTATTAAAGATGGAATGTTTTATTTGTAGTGTCGCTGCTTGAGGCAAGATCGTTAATGTGACACTAAAGTTCGTTAGAAAGTTAAGAGATGGCCACCATAATTTTTTGACCGACAAAGAAAGTGTCACCTTCTTCAAATAGTATACAGTGATTAACTAGATACTAGCTTATTCTATGTTACTAAGAAACTTTAAAGCTCCTTGCCGCACTTACAAAAGTACATCACCTATCTCTATATTGAGCTAGTTCTATCCAGTCCACCTCATTACATCCTATCTCTCTCAGGTCCATTCTAATGTTATCCTCCCATCTGCATCTAGGTCTTCCCAATGGTCTCTTCCCACTGGGTTTACCAATCAATACCTCAAACGTAGTTCTAGTTTCTCCCACTCACGCTGCATGTCCTGCCACCGTAATCTGCGAGACTTGATCATCCCAACAATAATCTGGTGATGGGTACAGGGTATGCAACTCACATGTTATTCCTCCATTCTACATTATCTCCATTATTTCCGTTATCTAAGATCCGTATTATCATATTTTCGTACACATTATTTCTCTTAATAGCAGTAATGTAGGAGAATGAACCATCCCGTGTTGTAAATCTCTCACCTGTCGAAACAGCTTTGTGTCGCCTCTTCCCTGGGGTTGTTGTTAGGACACAAGTACATCTCGAACCTTCCCCAGTGGTTCGCTGTCAGCTCAACTTCTACATCGATCTCCTACACTCAAGAACAACCTCAGTTGGATAGTAATTACAAATCATCGAGCATAAACCATTACCAAGTTTTTTTTCTCAGAAGTTATCTCTGATGTGTTTCAAGACATTTATGTGTGCTCATTTTACCTTATTTTACTTTAAATTTCAAACTATATGATGAAATATAAACGCGGTACTTTGGCAACGAATCCACTAAATAGTCCCCAAAATTGTCATCTCAGGACATTTAATATAATTAGACGTCTTGAGACGTTGAACATCTTAAAGTTCATGATAAACGTAAATGATTCCAATGAAGGCTCTAAAGTCGTACGGACTTTATTTACCTCTCACTTTAATGTGAGGAATAATGTGATTACTATTATCGTTATAATTTAAATTACACACAAATAAAGTGTAACTTATTTTACTCAATGTACACAAACATAAATAAGAACTTTAGTAATATTTATTATAAATATGGACCATACTTGAAATTATAGGCTTAAATAACCGATTTAATTAATGTAAACCATATTTGTTTTACAATATTGTCTATGTAATTTATATTTTATCAGTTTTCAAAGATTAGAAAAACAATATTTGATATTTATTCTCACTTATATTTGAAAATAAAATTAAGATATTTTGGAAATATTAAAACTTCATATTATAACATGAATATATTTAGAATTGTTAAATCTGTAGATTTTTCCCCTCAGGGGGACGTCCAGTTACCTGCCCTGAAGTGTAGTGTCTGCCTATGATGCCCTTAGCGTACTGCCCCCCAGCTTCGTGGGGGCGTGGGTCGATGAAGTGGAAAGGGTCCCCACACACTCCACAGCGACCCTGGTTCTGCTCCCACTGCACTGCAAACACATGCCATTATATGATTGTCTCCATATACTAGCAATCAACATATTGCAATAAAATTTAACTACATTAAGAAATAACTAAGCAACTTAAGCATACGTTTCCAATTCTTGCTGTTCTGTTAGAAAAATCCGACACCTTAGCTCAATCAGTAGCGTGTTTTTCTACTGAGCTAAGGGTCCCGGGTTCAATTCCCAGCATGGTTAAAATAAGTGATCATAGGTGAAATGTGGTTTCCCCCTTTCTCAGGAGGGGTTGGTTATTGTGTCTGTTATAGATTTAGGTTAGTTTGTAAGTCGTGTCCTGATATAATAAGTCGATTCATAAAGTGAAAGTTAAATACCGCGAATAAAAAGTATTTTAGAAAAACCAACAACACCAAAAACCGTTATCCTAAGAAAGTTTAGTTTGCTTAGCGCGATCGAAACACACATAATTATTAAGTACAATACTTCCATTAGATCAATGCAAAAATGTATTCGTTGCATTTGGCCCCACGTAAAACCAAGCCATTGAATATCTTAAGGTTGTAAACTAAACCTTTATCTTTTCTCCGGAAAGCAGTGCTGTACATAAGTATGTGTGGTACACTAAGCCGTTAACAAAGTTCACCCCACTCTGCCACTCGATAGCACTCCAACCACTAAGTCTGAAATCTTACCTTTACAAAAATATAAATTAAAATTTATCACTAGGGAATGAATACACTTGATGAAGTTATCATCTAAATTTAATTGCATGATATATACTCAAGTGATAATGATAATTCCCCCGCTGTCTGGTGATACATTCTCTTTGCAGCCCTGTCAGATATCGGAGAAGAGGTCGGGAATATACATTAGCAAGGAACTACGCCATTTTAACGCCATAGCAATAAGTGAGGATAATGTGAAAGGGAGGCCATTTTGATTTTAGTGTCTTAAAAGAGATCAGTTAACTAGTGTCAATCAATAACAAATCAACAACGGTGTCCATTAAACTCTCTGTGATGTCGAATCCTCCTTGTTCCCCTACTTCTCACTTGAGGTACAGCAAACATACCTTTTCCCCTTTGTCTAATTACTTTTGCGTTATTTAAGCTTAACTCAAATATTACAGTGTTAATTTATGACGAAAACAAAACTGCATCAGGGCCAATTTTTGAATGTGAAGTGAAGTTTAATCAAAGCTTGAAACATGCGAAGAAAAGCGGAGGTCTAAGTCTAAGATAAGGTTTTTATTTTTGTCACATAACATTGATTTTTAAACTATCAATTTTTGCACGCAGGTAAAGAAAAAGGTTTGGAGGGAAAAACACACAATATAGGCTTATTATATTATGCTAACGTATCTGAACGGGTCATGACAGGACACTGGAGGACGGGTCATGACTGTAGGATGGGTCATGATGGAGTCGAATAGTCTCACCTGCATACCCGCCACAGAACAACTCGTTGTCGTTGTAGTTGACAGGGTTAGGAAATCCGAACCTCCACATACTGTTCCTGGAGGGTGGGTCCATGAGGCGACCATGACCTTCGACACCAGCCTGACGCAGAGCCTGGAACAAGGACACGTGTCATGACAGATATCACCAGCCAGAAATAAACATGTTGGTTTTTCGAAGAACGAATCATTTAAATATAATTTACTGGTGAAGTTTTTGAAAATTGGGTTCCAAACTACCATGGACTATAAGACAATATTAAAGATTGTGGTTTATCATTTATTGATAGTGAAAATTGGCTTCACTTTCTAAGAAACTAGACAAGTGAAAAAATAATTGACATTTGTCAGTATGTGAATATATTCTGTGCATGCGCCCACGGGCGTCGTCAGCGGGGAGGCGGGAATATATTCAAATGGGACATTCTTAGTATCGTGGAGGAAAGAATGAGTTATCTCTACGCTCTAAACCCGCCTCGGTGGCGTAGTTGGCTAACGCGCTAGTCGTGTTGAGCTCGACCGCGAGGACGGGGAGATCGAGGTTCGAATCTCGGTCGGGTGAACTGGGGTTTGTTTTTCCTAAATGGTTTTCCACTCCCCTCCACGCAAATGCGGGTTCACTTCCTCTAAATTCAACCCTCCCAATTCCTAATCCATTAGAGTAATTAGTACTTAAGCGTATAACCCGAATGGGTAGTAAGACGCGGTGCTAAATATTATCTAAGCTCTAAGATTATCAAATGTTTCATAGCCGTGATAATTGAATTTGGCCAAAGCTTATGTTAATTAATTGAGATAGACGATGTATTCTCAAAGTCCCGAAAGTGTTTATTTACCACTTTGACGATCAAGGTCTAATGGCCCACGTTTCACCCGTAGAAACAAACAGCGGCTGTCCCGTGAACTAACTCATACTTCAGGGAGACAACGTCACATCTCCATTTGTCTAACTTGTGAGATCAAGATTGTCATCAAGTAAATGTTTCGAATGACATTGAATTGAGTCCCAAGCCGCTTGTTTACCTCCTCAGTTATTCAAAATGGATCCAGGTTGTTTTGAACAGTTGTTTTAATTGAGTTCTGCCAAATATAAACTCTTTTAGTCTGTCTATATCGAACGTAATGTCAAACGAAAAAAAGAAGCTGTTTGTCATTAATGGCTTTAAGTTCCGTTTTCACAAAACGCTGAAGGACAGAGTACAGCGTTGGCCTTGTTGCAAGAGTTCTTGTAAGTGTTTTTTGAAAGTTTTAGCCGATCATGTTATTTTATTTAGTTGCAATGAACCTAACATAACCTAACAAGCTCTTGCCAACAACCTATCAAGGACTCAACTTGGACAACCCAGTAATAGGAGGGGGGGGGGACTCATTTCAATGTTTCCCAATGTTTCCAATATTATAAATGAGAGTTTTTAGCTCGTTGCTACTTGATAATGCAGGTTTTACAAGTCCATTTCAGTAAATTTAAAGAAAAACAATTTTTGAAGTTATGTCTATCACCGTGTCTTACTAAATGTTCGGATTGTATACACATGTACTAATCATGCTAGTGTGTTAGGGATTAGGAATGTTTAAGTTAGAGGACGTGTAATGTAACCACATTTGCGTGGAGAGAGAGTGGAAAGCCGTTTATAAAAAATCACTCCCAGTACACCCAATCGAGATTTGAACCCCAACCTCCCCGTCATCAGCACTCCAGTATATTACAAGAGTGACGACTTAGACCATGCGGCCATTAGACCATTTTTATTAAGAGGGAGATATAACACAGCAATAACATTTACTGTTATTCTGTTATTAATTTAGACATTATTTTCAGGGATGATATATTTATATTAAAAAAAAATTTAAGCAATAATTAGTGAGTATTGGAAGGCACCATCATTTTGTAGACGGTGGCATTATTTAAAAATAGTTTACCCATGTTCAAAATAACATTAATCTTTAGTTCTATGGAGAAATTACTAAACAAAAGATACCAAATGTAAAAGGTTAAAATGTTCACCAATATTTTTACTTGCAACCTTTTTGTTCAGACATAATTCCAGAGTGACGGAATCACGGCGCTTAAAATCGAATCTCCAAAGGACTATGATGTGCCGATGATGTGCCGATGATGTGCCGATGACGTCAGTAAGGCCATACCGACCACTTCTTAAGGAAGGAGAGTGTAAGGAAGGTGAATTAAGTGCAGTATTTTTGAAGTTCTTAGGTCAAAACTTTTTTTGCCATAATAAATAAGAAACCTAAAGTTTAATTTCCTTCACACGTTACCTCAACAGTTGTTGAATATCTGTCAAGGGTGTCTTGGAATTTAATGACTTTTTCTATTTACTTAAAAAGTTTGTCAACTAATACCGCCATGCTCTTGACAGATATTCAATAATTGTTGATATAACCGTGTGAAGAAAATTAAACTCTTTGTGTAATGACATTGATTTTTCAGTCCTTATTAATATTTAAAATCATATTTTAAAGTAAATATTTTCATTTTTCTTCTTTTCAGTTATTTTAAATTAAATTCATCTTTTCTAAACAATAGCCATGTTTCTATTTTTCTTTATTTTAGCTGCACGTGTTCGAAGCATGGTTTATTTCCGGGTTGTATTACATTGGTATATGGAAAGAAATCAAGTAGTGACCTGGGTTTGAGAGTACGAAACTACGGGGTGTACAGACAGACCCAAGCCTTGAAAGACGACACAAGTTTTCTACTCGTCTTGACAGAGGGATGTATTGTTTTCTCCCTCGTATCGACAAATAAAGACGGCATAGTTTTGTACTCGTCTTGACCGGGTGATGTGTTGTTTTTTCCTCGTGGTATCATCAAATAAAACAGACATATTTTGTAATGGTCTTCATGCAGAATCGTCATATGGAATAAACTTAATAGGTACGATCGTAACAAATGGCTCCCATCGCGCGGCACGATATCACGTTATAAATACCATACCGTAACATGTGTTTCTACTGGAACAATTTTTGATTTGTTTTGGCCAAAAATAGTTTTGCTATAAGAACTACAAAAACACTGTCCTTCCTCTCATCCCTTACATCCCCGCCTTAAGATGAGAGTAATATTGGGTGGGTGGGGCTAATTCTATAAATCTTGGTCATTCGACCTTATTTTACCTCTGCTCTCCTGGCGTATGGAAGAGTTCATTTCTGAGGTGGGGATACCATTAAGGTGAATTCGACTACCCCCAGATGGTAGGATGATATGTGAGAATGATGATGGTGGAAAGCAGAGGGAACCTACAGTTTAACTTGGGATCCGAACCACGGTGGGGGTCTGGTATTCCACACATTCACAAGTTGTGTTAATACAGGTCTTGTCAGAGGTGAAGGAAGGGTTTGTTACTCAGATAAATCTGTACTGGGACCGAGATTTGAACCTCGGACCACTAGCACAGAGGCCTGACGACACCTTACCCTAGACCGCCAGGTCCACTTATGAAAGTAATATTATGTAGTAGAATTTTGTAAGGAAGCACCTTTTTGAAGATACAAACATTTGCGGCCACATAGATGATTTGATGTATTTACTTTATTATATTATTACTATTATTTTAAAGTTAATGATCACATCTATCAAAAGTGAAAGCTTAGATCACATGACCTGACACTTTGTTTTTGTCACCGTGTCAGGCTCTACCTATATGAACTATTTACGCTAATGTGCCAGGGATGAGGAAGGTTGAATTTAGATAATATACCTAGATTTGCATGGAGGGAGTGGAAACCCATTAAGGAATTACCACCCTCAATACACCCAACCGGGATTCGAATTCTGATCTCCCTGTGTTCGGCAGTCTAGTCTATTGAGAGCCTTAGACCATGCGGCCACCGAAGCTGGTACCTGATCTACGACAACGTGAGAGATCTACTAACTTTTCTATTCAGATAAAGGGCCAGTTTCATAGTTAGATTTAGTACGCCTAAAGTGCGAGTCGATACTAAATACAGGACGACACCTACCTAGACCAAAATGGAATGGGCCAGTTTCTCATATGAAACTGGCCCATTCCATTAAATTTCAGGTAGGTGACGTCTTGTATTTAGTATAGCGCCGCACTTGAGGCGTACTAAATCTGACTATGAGACTGGCTCAAAGCACCAGTTTCATAGTCAGATTTAGTACGCCAAAAGTGCGAGTCGATACTAATACAGGACGACACCTACCTAGACCAAAATGGAATGGGCCAGTTTCGCATATGAAACTGGCCCATTCCATTCAATTTCAGGTAGGTGACGTCTTGTATTAGTATAGAGCCGTACTTGAGGCGTACTAAATCTGACTATGAAACTGCCCAAAGCCTTTCTTAATAATATTGGACTAATCTAGAGCTAAAAGTTCTTAAGTCAAATTCAAAGAAAAAAGATTTCTGCTACTTACATTTAAATACGACGCCTAAATTTAAAATTTAAAAAAATTACCATCCAAAATAAAATCAATTCTATAGTAGGCCTACTATTACAAGCTACATGTTCTATGATCTATCCAGTGTAGTATTATAACAAGCTACATGTTCTATGACCTATCCAGTATAGTACTATAACAAGCTACATGTTATATGACCTATCCAGTATAGTACTATAACAAGCTACATGTTCTATAACCTATCCACTATAGTACTATGACATGCTACATGCGCTATGACCTATTCAGTATAGTACTATAACAAGCTACATGTTCTATGACCTATCCAGTATAGTACTATAACAAGCTACATGCGCTATGATCTATCCAGTATAGTACTATAACAAGCTACATGTTCTATGACCTATCCACTATAGTACTATGACATGCTACATGCGCTATGACCTATTCAGTATAGTACTATAACAAGCTACATGTTCTATGATCTATCCAGTATAGTACTATAACATGCTACATGCGCTATGATCTATTCACGCCAGGACTCCACCAAAGGACATGTACACCGACCTGTACCAGAAGGACCCAGGCAGTGATTGCTGTCCCACGCCAGGACTCTGTAGATAACATCCTTGCACCACCTCCTGAAACACAACCATATACAGGACTAAATTAACATACAGTACATGTGAACAGCACCGATATAACTACCAGCATTGGTGGACACGCGGTTTGTATTCTCTAAAAGTACCAGGACTATAGATGTAGCGTACAGAGAACACAAGACTCAACTATCGTAAATCTACCTTTGCCCAAAGCAATCTAATGTTTTGATAATCGGGCGCCTCCAATGACTAAACCTGCTCTGTGGGTAGAGCACATTGACTCTCAATTCCAAGACTTCCGGTCTGTTGTAGATTACTCGGTAGTGTTGATTTACAAATTGGAGGTGCATAATACACTTTTAAACTTGATTGATTATCTTTATTATGATACCCTCGTCAACTGAAATAAATGATTTAGCTACTGGGATAATGCATACGTCCCTAGGGGGAAAATATTTTTCATTTATTTGAGATACTGCGTGCGCTTTCTGAACCGACTGATTGTATCAGCACACGACTTACAAACTAGCTTAAAACTAGAAGAGAAACAACATACAGCCCCCCGGCCGTCAATTCATCACTGTAAAAAGAGTATCGCGTATTTCACTATTCATCAATTTATTAGCCAGGCCAGAATTCGAACCCGGAACTTCTAGATCTGTAAACAGACACGCTGCCGACTGAGCTGAGGTATCGGACCTGCGCAAATAATAATTCTAGTAATATTATATAAGAATGAGTTGGTGTCTGTTATACAATCACACAAAAACCACTCAATTCAATTGTGCGAAAATCTCGCATGGACATTACTCGGACTTCAGGTTAACATATAGGCTATTTAAATTGTACATTATCCCATTTATTTCAGGATAGCAGCTGCAAAAGGTTTCTTTCTGGCCTTTTCTACCTCAGCTTTTGGTAGTCGGATTTTAATTGGACCAATATTTTGAAAGGTTCCTAGATGTAGGTTAGACGTGACGGTCATATTGAAAGGTTCTTAAAGCCAGATTAGACATGACTGTCATATTGAAAGGTTCCTAAAGCCAGATTAGACATGACGGTCATATTGAAAGGTTCCTAGATGTAGATTAGACATGACGGTCATATTGAAAGGTTCCTAGATGTAGATTTGATATGGCAGTCATATTGAAAGGTTCCTGGATGTAGATTAGACATGACGGTCATATTGAAAGGTTCCTAGATGTAGATTAGACGTGACGGTCATATTGAAAAGTTCCTAGATGTAGGTTAGACATGACGGTCATATTGAAAGGTTCCTAGATGTAGGTTAGACGTGACGGTCATATTGAAAGGTTCCTAGATGTAGATTAGACGTGACGGTCATATTGAAAAGTTCCTAGATGTAGGTTAGACATGACGGTCATATTGAAAGGTTCCTAGATGTAGGTTAGACGTGACGGTCATATTGAAAGGTTCCTAGATGTAGGTTAGACATGACGGTCATATTGAAAGGTTCCTAGATGTAGGTTAGACGTGACGGTCATATGAAAGATTCCTGGATGTAAGGTTAGACATGACGGTCATATGAAAAGTTCCTAGATGTAGGTTAGACGTGACGGTCATATTGAAAGGTTCCTGGATGTAGGTTAGACGTGACGGTCATATTGAAAGGTTCCTGGATGTAGATTAGATATGACGGTCATATTGAAAGGTTCCTGGATGTAGATTAGACATGATGGTCATATTGAAAGGTTCCTGGATGTAGATTAGATATGACGGTCATATTGAAAGGTTCCTGGATGTAAATTAGACATTACGGTCATATTCAAAGAAAATGACGGCTATAGAACGCTACTTACTACATTAGCTCTAGACGCTCCCAAACTGTGGTAGGCTGGTAGTAACCAATAATAATAATATTGTCATAAGTTCGTTATCTGAAGGGGAAGAAAATAAGGTCGAATAGTTCAAGCCGTCATCCTCGTAATTGGTTGCACTGCTGATGATGGAGAGATCGGGGTTTTAATACCGGTCAGGTCTACTGAGGATTTTTTCCCTTGTTTTTCACTCTCCGTCTCACAAATTCAGGTACACTTTCTCTAAATTCAACCTTACTCATCCCTAACACGTTATCGTAATTAGTACATAAGCGTATAATCCGCCCAGGTAGTGAGACATGGGAATTAATAAAAAAAGGCAACGGTTCCCAACTGTTGTTTCTCTGGACTGTACATGATCTGCTCCTCCCAACTGTTGTTTCTCGGTCTATACATGATCTGCTCCTCCCAGGAGCTGGTGTATCACACCCAAGCTGACACACCTCTAGATTGTCTTGGCGGATTAACTTTAACTTAAAAATAAATAAAATTACCTATCAGTGGAAATACACTATAGTCGCGACTATCCGGCCTAAAGTGGCGGCACTCCGGGCCGGATAGTACGGAAAATACGGATAGTAGGGAATCCGAGAGTAAATAGGTTTCACTATAGGTTTACCAACTTGTTTTAATTTTCACAAAACATTTAACTTTGTTTTAATAGAATCTGCCCATTTTCTGATTGCGATGTAAAATAGGAATAGGTACAGTAATTATATAAAAAAATGAAACGAGAAAAAAATGTTTACAGTCTTTACTATAGAGTACTACTTTATTTTGGAAATGGAACATCGGCTCTAAAGCAAGAACAAGTGAAAATAGAGCGTCAAGTGGGTTACAGTATAAATTCAGTCAATTTTTTATAGAGGATATGTACCGGTTTGTTTATTTTATAATGCACTTGTTAACACCAAGGCCGGATAATAAGGAAGGCCGGATAAGCGATACTATAATGTAGCTCTTTGCTAATTTTACAAATTTTTACCTCCATTTCTTTACGTCATATTCAACAAACGATATAATAAACTAAGATAAATGTGCTATTGTATACTTTTATTTTATTTAGCATCACATCTTACTACCCGTTCGGGTTATACGCTTAAGTACTAATTATGCTAATGGATTAGGAAATGGGAAGGTTGAATTTAGAGGAAGTGAACCCACATTTTCATGGAGGGAGAGTGGAAAACGATTTAGGAAAAAATACACTTCACCCAACCGATATAAGAACCTCGATCTCCTCGTTCTCGGCAGTCTAGTTCAACACGAAACTAGCGCGTTAGCTAACTACGCCACCTAGGCGGGTGTTTATTGTATTAAATTTAATTGAGTCTGACAGAGGAATATTTTATATTATTCTTCCACAGCGTCTTACTACCCGTTCGAGTTACACGCATACATTAATTACGCTATCGCTATAAGGACGAGGACGGTAGAATTTTAAAGGAAGTGCACTCGCATTTACGTTGAAGGGAGAGCGGAAAATGATTTATGAAAATCATTCCTCAGTACACCCAACCGGGATTCGACCCTCAACTTCTCCGTCACCGAGAATCTAATATAGCACTAGCGAACATTCTAGAAAAATACGCTAGACCAAGCAGCCAACGTTGCGTCCAGAGTAATATAAATAAAGATAATATTTCAGGTAAATAGGTTGAAATGGAAACATTATTATTCACTCTGACTTGGCGTCAAATTGGACATTTCATTATTTTTTTAACTCAACTAGATTACATTTCTTAAAACACAAAAAATAATTTTAAAATACATAAAACAATTATTACTGTTGTCTAATTGAAAAGGATCAAGCTAAACATCCAATTAGCGTCCTCATTAGAGGTGTTAATTATTCACCGCGAGCTGTGTCGTACAAAGTTAAAATAAAATAAAGTACATATGGATACATTATTGAGAATAATTACTTTGGAGTTGAAAAATTAATTTCGGAACAAGAACATAAAAAAACAAACACTGTAGACGTAATTTAATATCAACCGCTGACACCAGCATTAATGCTTTTATTATTCACAATAAGATATAATTTAAATAATTTGAAGGATGGAAGGCTATTACATAATTTAACTTTTAAGAAATATTTGTTTGCTTGTAAATGGATTACAGACTACAAACACAAACTTATTTTTGGCCTGTCAAGGTGGCACTATAATCTGTGATGGTATTAATACCACACCTAATCTCAACACTAAATCATGTTCTACTTGAAATACCTCGACGATCCACTGGCTATACCTTCACGATAACTTGCTGACGTGTTTTTTTTTTAAAACATTTTGCTGACATTGACACAAATTGATCAGAAGAGATGCGAACCACAGTCGGAGACAGCAAGCTCGGAACACTATAATATAGCACTGGTTCTTTCATGTTTGGAGGTTTTGGGGAATTCATATTGTATGGTACAAATATTATATACAGTAGAACTTTTTAAATTCCAAGTCCAAGGGATATCTAAAAAAAATTCGAAATATCCTAAATTCGAACTAACCATTTTCATGAGTATCCAGTCAGCTGGTACATAATAAATCAAAATATTCTACATGTAAGAAAACACATTTTATGTATGTTATATAAAACACACACAATAATTTCATACTTAAAAAACAAAAAATTGCAAACACTGAACATAAAAACTTGGAAAAATTAACATATGAAAATTGCAGACTTAACTCAATCAGTCACGTGATAGCATTGTCTCACAGAATTGATGAAAGCCGAGCCAACACATCCCTTATTCTAGGCAACCCGCTCGCCGCTGGTGCATAATTCCTCGTTTTACCTTTTACTATGCGTCAATAAGACTAACGACATTCTTGGCATATAAGGCTGATTTAATAAAGATCGTTAAGTTAAGTTTGAAATGAATACAATCTAGAAAAAATTAGCTTCAAATTAGCCAAATATTCTCTTCTAAAATTCGAATTAAATGTTATTTTTCACCGTTGATTTAAATAACATGGTGGGTTAAAATCATCCACTTTTTAGAATTAACAAATGTCGAACTAGCCAGATCCTACTGTATTAATATTTAAGGTTTTCAAAAGTAAATAATTCAGAATCCTGAATAATTCTACTTTAGAAAAAATACAAATTACCTAATTTGATATAAATCTTAAGCTTTCAGAAATCATTAAGGATAGGGTTATTCTGGTTGTTTTATGTCAGCAAGTATAAGTACACAGTTAATTATTAATTACAACTCTTGTTGTTGTGGCAGATCACAATATTGCCACAATACAACAAATTAAATAGCAGATTTTGACATGTGTGTCGAACAAGAACCTTTTGAACGGTAATTATTTCATTTGGTGAAATAGTGTTTTGATTGTATTCTAAATATGGAAACACTTTTTAACACCTGGTTGTTTTACCTAGCTTCTTCTTCTATTTTAATAATATGAAGAGTTAGTTTGACATGAGCGATGTGCAATATCTACCGCAAGCTTAGGTCTAAAACTTATAGCCCCTGTACACGCAAATATACACCTCGTAGCTGGAATTATAAAGTTTTGATTATCTTTCTTTAAATTAATTATAAATCGGGTTGGAAGCAAAAGGTCCACGGGAAACTCAGGGCTTAGAGGCACTAGATTTAAAGTTACTTTTTCACGTACAAACATTAAATTAAAACTATTTCTCCCAGGAAACGCTGGGTAGTTAAATTGGTTAATAGTTAAACTAGTTAATAATAAAACTACTACTAAGGCTATGATAGGATATTACTCGGATAATGTTTGCAAAGACGCGGGGTAGGGGGTGCATGAAGGGTTTTTTTTGGGAGGGAGGGGGGATTACCCCCACTTACCATTTACTCGTAAAGTTCCTTGGCAGGAGATTACAAACAATTTCAATTTGTTTTTTTAACATTTAGTTCTTATTGAAACCATTGCCGGTTTGGATACTTTTTATGGACATATTTGAAGCTGTAGGGCCCATGGATATAATATTATATTTTTTATAATATTATATTAAATTACAAGACTAGACTAGGCATTGAAGAAGTAAACAAACAATCTCTTATTAATGTTCTCAAATAAACAGAACAAATGATGGACTCACAACTTTATTTCCCAAGATATCACAAAGGTGCAAATGCACTCCTATTTTCCTGAGTTGTATCAAACGCTGTTACAACGTGGTGGCGTCTACCTTAAATTTTTTTGACACATTTCATAGCTATTAAATTAATTGCAAGTAAAATGATAATATTATTTATCACCGCGTTTTAGTACCCTCCGGGTTATACACTTATGTTCTAATTATTACGCTAATGGTTTTATGGATGATGAAGGTTGAATTTAGAGGAATTATACCAACATTTGCGTGGAGGGAGAGTGGAGAACCATTTTTGACACACCATCCTCATACACCCGACCTAGTTTTGGCCCTCGATCTCCCCGTCATCGACCGTCTATTTTACTGCAAGAGTTACACCTTAGACCATGCGGCCACCGAAGTGGGTAATATTATGTTAATATGATGTAATATTTCAACCCTTGTCAAAGCAATGATTGTTTGGTAAAACAACTTAAACTAGAGCTTATGTTAAACCAAGGTTTGATGTAGTATCAACAAAGATAAGGTCGGCCACGCTCTGAAAAACAAAAGAGGCTTCTCCTTGTTTGTTAAATATGTCACAAATATTGGATCGATAGGAGGTATAGAGGACATAACCGTATTATTTGATTGATACGAGGTATAGAGGACATAACCGTACTATTTGATTGATACGAGGCTTAGAGGACATAACCGTACTATTTGATTGATACGAGGTATAGAGGACATAACGTACTATTTGATTGATACGAGGCTTAGAGGACATAACCGTACTATTTGATTGATACGAAGTATAGAGGACATAACCGTACTATTTGATTGATACGAGGTATAGAGAGACATAACGTACTATTTGATTGATACGAGGCTTAGAGGACATAACCGTACTATTTGATTGATACGAGGTATAGAGGACATAACCGTACTATTTGATTGATACGAGGCTTAGAGGACATAACCGTATTATTTGATTGATACGAGGTATAGAGGACATAACGTACTATTTGATTGATACGAGGCTTAGAGGACATAACCGTACTATTTGATTGATACGAGGTATAGAGGACATAACCGTACTATTTGATTGATACGAGGCTTAGAAGACATAACCGTATTATTTGATTGATAGGAGGCTTAGAGGACATAACCGTATTATTTGATTGATACGAGGTATAGAAGACAGAACCGTACTATTTGATTGATACGAGGTATAGAGGATATAACCGTACTATTTGATTGATACGAGGCTTAGAGGACATAACCGTACTATTTGATTGATACGATGCTTAGAGGACATAACCGTAATATTTGATTGATACGAGGTATAGAGGACATAACCGTACTATTTGATTGATACGAGGTATAGAAGACAGAACCGTACTATTTGATTGATACGAGGTATAGAAGACAGAACCGTACTATTTGATTGATACGAGGTATAGAGGACATAATCGGAATATTGGATTGATAGGAAGTATAGAGGATATAACCGGGATATTGGATTGATAGGAGGTATAGAGGACATACCCTCTTTTCTCATGCTGGCTCATATATATATATATATATATATATATATATATATTCCTTTTTAAGAACTATCTCCATCCAAATGCTGGTTTCCTAGATCCACGTCCATAGAATAATTAACTAATAGTTAAACAAACATTCCATAGCGTATATTAATTAAAGCCAACACAGCTGTTTTAAATTATATTTCATCGTCATCAACTGTTTCCAGCCTGAGACCAGGTCAGTTTAGTAAAATGCCTCCATCTTCCTCTATCTTTCTATCAACCTTCCTATTTCAATCGATTCCATTCCTCTCTTCTCACTTGAACACTTTCTGTTATGTGCTCTTCCTATCCCTTTATTGGTCTCCCTTGCGGTCTTTTCCCTTCGTATTTCATCTTCATCATTCCTCTTTAGTATTCTCTCCTTTTCCACCCTCGTTACATGACCACACCATCTCAGCCAAAATCTATTACTGTCAAAAAAACAACTGAGTTCAGTTATATAATATTAGTACGTGTCATATTTATATATGAACGATATCTTTTATCATTATTTGAATTTAAATTTATTTAAGTGTTTGTATTTATAAGATACATTTTAAACCATATATTGTAGAATAAATATTAAACATAATGTAGGCCTACGTGTTTTGAATGTAAAATACCAAACTTCCCTCAGCTCAAATATAAAACAAGTATTTGTGTTGATGAAGAGTCGCTCTCCGCCATTTAAATTGATGCAGCGTGCTTTGCATAACTAACCAATCGCCTCCGAGCAAAGTTATAGTTCATTCGCCATAGGAGTGCTGATAACTGACATCTGGCAGAGGATGAAGAAACGTTTAAGATAAAAACATTAATTATAGCAAATTATTCGCTGTTAAAGTTTTGACCGCCAAATGTGACAACAAATCAGTATCAATTGTCTTGCAGATCATATGTCTTGGCGAATGTCGAATGAATACAATGAGAGTAGATCTGGTAACCTTTAGGTAACTGTCACACCACATTCCTACCGTAGACGGTGTATATGTCTCCACATAGATCTTGTTATTACATCGGGGTGGTTATGACCGTTGGTTACCGGAGAACATATCTGACCAAGTTGTGAGGTCATCAGTGAAGCGTTCACCTTGTGATCTTTCACCTTAACACTGAAACAAGCGTCAAGGTCTTCCAACTGGTTTACAAGAGGCACCTGCGCCCGATGACGTGTATTTATCATTAAAATAGCGCTGAATTAATTTAAAGTGCTTATTAAATTTAGGCACTAGAGAAGGTCTTTGTGGTTAAATACATCTTTCCTAAATTGTGTTCATTTTAAATCTGAGTCGAATGCAGCTGTGTGGAAGAAGAGATGGCCTATAATCATCCGATCACCAGCGAGCGATCATTCCACCAGATGTGTCTAGAAACATATATTTATTACAAAGGAGAATGTGTAATAGGCTAGCCCCTTACCGACATTTATATAGCTAAAATAATATCCAACATGCTTTGGCAAACTGCTAAGGTGATTTTATTGACCACTTCTGAGAGAGTGCGCGTCGTTAGAAGATAGCCAAGCCACAAGTGAACAAAACAGCTCAATGCCCTCAATTAACATCGTGATAACCCTCTCTAAAGTGCTTTCAATCGCATCCAATCGCCAAACCTTTTTCAAAGATAATTATACCATCTTTCAATGTGGGACTTAGACTGGGCTTACAATAGTTCATAACACATAAACAATAGCGAATAGTGCAAAGCACATAATGCGCGAAAGTTGAAACACGTTATTTTCAATTATGGCGTTCATAATCGATACACAATAAATTGAGAATATTGCGCAATGCATAAAGTTGATTTGACTTTAGCTTTTTACATGCTATGTGCCGAGGACGGGGAGATCGAGGTTCGAATCTCGGTCGGGTGAACTGGGGGTGGTTTTTCCTAAATGGTTTTCCACTCTCCCTCCACGCAAATGCGGGTTCACTTCCTCTATTCAACCTTCCCAATTCCTAATCCATTAGCGTAATTAGTACTTAAGCGTATAACCCGAACGGGTAGTAAGACGCGGTGCTAAATAATAATAATAATAATAATAATAATAATAATACATGCTATGCGTGAACTTGAGCATAGACGGTCCTTGCATCAGCCAATGAGAACGATATGAGAGGCTTCAGCCAATTAAACGCCAGTATAAACAGCAGACAGAAAATATCTTCTGTTCATGTTTGAAATTGTCGTGAAGTAGCCATACCTGTTTGTTATTAAATTTTCTTTATTTTAGCTTCAAAGAATATAGTTGTGTTTATAATTGACAATAAAGAGGAAATATTACATTTTTGATTCTGTTATTGAGAAGTAGGTCAACATTATTATTATTATTATTATTATTATTATTATTATTATTATTATTATTATTATTATTATTATTATTATTATTATTATTATTATTATTATTATTATTAGCACCGCGTATTACTACCCGTTCGGGTTATACGCACTTACGCTAATGTGCAATGGAAGGGTGATTGTGAGATGAAATGGAGGACCTACAGTTTAACGTGGGATCCGAACTACGGTGGAGGCCTAACATTAATATTCATGACAATAATAAAATCATAACCAAACAAAAATTCAAATTTGATTTAATACCTCAAACACCACTTGAATTAGGTTAATTTTATATTTCAAAATATACTGTTCAATGACCGTTGTTTTCCGAGTGAGTCCTTATGAGTTATATATTTTAAATACCTCATCTACTAGAGCAAAGAGGTTAGGCCAGATTCTAGAAATAAAATAAAAACATTTTATCTAAGTAAGACTAATCACTACGTTCCATTATAAACAGTTGTATTTTTCTTGTGAATTATGCACTGTGCGCTATTTGTTAAGAGTTGTGTATTAATAAAAAAACAGTGCAGGTCGTTAAACTCACTTTTCTATTCTCTACCTATGTCCCTGAATGCTACTAAATAGTAGCACTGACTGAGCAAGGTTTTGGTTGTTTATAAACCCTGATTTCCACTTTTGTGGTTTTACATGACAGCTAGCAGAAGCGAGCAGATGGTATCAGTAATGCCAACATTGTCTGAAAGTAACTTAAGTCAACATATTTGTAAATAATAATTATTTGGTAAGTGTCACTATTATTATCACTAAAAATATTATCAATCACTTTTAACAATGCTTCCCCAAGGATTAGAGTATAATTTTCTTGTACATAATCTAATTTAAGAAAAAAAAGTCTAGTTAATTCATTCTAGTTTTTCTTTTAATTATTGTGGCCATTACAGTTTAAATAGAGCGTGAAATTTTACATTTAATAGTATTATATTCAGTTATTCATATTTTTATAACGGGCCTCGCATATCTTTAACATAAATAAATGGTTTGTGAAAATAAAGAGTAAAAAAGATACAAAATGTTTTTGAAATAATATTAAGTTTAAATTTTGTAAACACCGTGTATGGATACGATTCGCCGTAAAAACTGAAATAAGTTCCCTACGTCATCACCGGCAGCATAGCTTCTATCCAGTGGCCATATTTGTTTTCAGCATTTAAGGCCACTTTTAACGTTCTCTTGCTTTTAATAATTAATTTGAATTAAACAGCAAAAGAAAACTTCAAAACTTAACAACCAACCAAACGGTTATTTTCATAACCAAAATCTAACAATTTTAAATAGACATTATAACAGTGAATTCTCGTATAAAATACAGTTAATAAAACCACGTGAGCGAGTAAAAATTTTGAAGCGAAAAAAATATTTAATACTTGTAAAATTGTAGTTGAGTATTTACAGGCGTATCTTTGCTACCTTTAATAATTTTATTACAACTTTGAATAATACAGTGACTTTTTTGAATATTAATTCGGCTACTTAGTCTGTGTGTTCTTTTGAGAATATTATTTCGGTGTGAACATATTATCCTTGGAAAATAAACTTTTTTTAGTGATCTTAGAATAATTATTTATTAAATATAAAATAAAAGCGTGTGATAAAAAGAAAAGCGAGTGTTTCTGAGTGATCGATATACATTATTCGAAAATTTAAGTGTATCAAGACTATTAAATAAATATTTTAACCCCAAGATTGTGTTGTGTTGGCCTCTAGGCTAAACCTCGAGTTTTATGATGTTTATATTATTCCAAATACATCTGTGAAGTGTAATAAAAAATACTTGCGAGTGTTTCTCCAGTGTTGATAAATAAAATACCAGGCTAAGATTTCAAGTTATAAGTTATTGTATTTTTATTAGAGACTTTGTTATAACTGTTTAAAAGTAGTGAATTTAAAATAGATTTTTGTTGGTTAGGATAGCTTTTGATTTGTCATTGTCATTTATTTTATAGGCCTAAACATATTTTCTTGGATATTGATTTTTGTTTGTTAAATTATTTAAAGTTATCATAAATAGGCCTACATATTAAAACAAAATAATATAACAGATTGTAAAGGCGAGCATAATGAATATGTTTTCTTCGAGAATTTCTCTAGAGGTAAGAATATTATTTTTCATTTTATAAACAAAAGTTTGAATTGTTATATAGTACTCATACAATAGCACAAAATGTTTAATTTTTAATTATTACACTACTAATCGGCGTTGACATTTAGTTGCAAGAAGGTCCTACATAGCCACAAAGGTTTTAGTTTTTAAACAGTAGGCTACCACTAGGTTAAGGGACTTAATACAAATATGCTTAGACCTTTATGAAGTGCTCAAAAAAGGAATTAAATCTGTGAGTAAAAGTTGTTTTTCCACATAACTATACAATATTTAAATAATTAAAGCATTGTAAAGGCCCACTTTTCAATTGATATGACTGGCTTCCAAAATATCGGTTAGGCCTACTTATAATTCTTCAGCCAAACTATTCAATCATCAAAGAATCTTGCATTAATATTTGGTTTAGTACTAACGATCACCATAAGTCTATATATTTTTCTATAGGAATACTAGTACATTTAGATTTTTCACATTTATAATGTTATTAATAATACTATTTGTAAAAAAACTATTAAAAATTATTTATTTATAATTATAAAAACTAATATGGGATTAAATGCAAAATTTAAATTTTTTTTAAATAAAATATAATATTTTAAAATTTTATAAACAGTAATATATTATCACATTTATAATGTTATTAATAAAACTATCAACAAATAATTATTAGTAAAATAAATAAAATTTTAAAAATTATTTATTTATAATAATAAAAACCAATATGGGATTAAATACTAAATTAAAAAAAAAATATAATGGAAAAAATAAATAATTAATACTAGCCCTAACATCAACATGTCAACAATAAATAAAAAATTAATATATATAAATAAAAATTAAATAAAACAGTCAGATATGTTTCTTGTATAGACCTCAATTTTGGCTGTCAGAAGTGACAGCTGATAAACACATGTTTTTGCAGATCATATGGTTCGGCGGAAGGATACATAGTAACTTTTCAAAGCTATCAGAAGTCAGCTGTGAGCTGTCAGTCAGCACCACAAAAGATAAAATTGAGGTATACTAGAACACACAATGGGTCAACAATGCTCACAAATAACATTATCTGAGCTACAAATTTGTTATTTACACTGGAATGCATACATTAAAATAGAAGTAATGCTCTCTAGCAGAAAATTTTGAGCTAAATATCTATCTTGTGCTCACAATGAATTAATAATAGAGAATCAAGATTGGTGTAATGGATTCAAGACTGACCTTGGTGTAATGGATGCGATACTAACTCTAACCCGAAACAAATAGTTGTAATATTGTTGTAATGGATATAATACTGAAACTGAATTTAGTAACCCTACACTTCAACTACTTTGTTAAACTAATAAATATTTTCTAATCCATTATTGTTAACGGGAAACTTTAATATACCAAACTTCCTCTACCACAGTATTATGTCAAAACTACCGTAAATCTCTTACTACATTGTTGCAAAGAGTACTTATCAAAATACGCCATGACCACCACATTGTTGAGGCTAGTCAACAAATAACTTACACGCTTCTTCTATTTTATTGCAAGGCGGGAAGATAAAATGGATTCAAGGGCTTCTTTCGCGACAAGGTCTCGAAGGTGTTTGAACTCACTGAAGCAGTCAGGCCACAAAAAAATAAAAAATAATAATAAACTGCTTTCCACCCAAACCAGATTTTAGTTTCATCTCGAGCAAACATCTACTGATAGCCTTGATTTCATTTATTCAAAGTTGTAACCGTTGATACGCGTACAATTTGCCGAGAAATATATTTATTGAAACTAATTTTTAAACCAATACATTCTTATTTTGCCAAAATAAACCTCAGAATATTGAGGTAGAGATGATTTCATTGTTAATAAATAAATAAATGAATTAATGACCCTTTGTGACGTCAGTTTTAATTTATATAAAACTCGATTGATTAATAACTTAAGCCATAATAAGTCAAATGAATCCTATTAATGAGAAAATATTATCGTTCTAGATTTGACTTGAGATTATTCGTAGTTCAAAAAAATATTTGCGTTAGTACTAGGATTAGGTCCTTCCGAGGATTAAAAAGTCTTAGATTTTAGATTAGCGAGTATTTAGAGCAATTGTTATGCTTGTTTGTGGTTTGTCACAACATAATTATATCACAGAAAGATTCATGGCCGGTAATTAACTACTAGCTCACTTTGTAGAAAACAAAGTATAATTTAGCTATAATTTCTAATACAACTAAAGATTTAATCTGTAACATATGAGTTAATAAAGACTATACACACACTTGAGAAAGCTAATCTCTTTTTCTGATAATTGTGCTAAGATTCGGATTCAGATTAGAGATTTCCAGGTAAAGTGAATATTCGAATTTAAGAAAACCCTAATTCTCTAGATGATTTACCTTTCTTATCGCAACTGTTTGGGAGTGGCTAGCAAAATGAAGCTTTGCTTTCTGCCATCATTTGTTGAGGAAGTGATTTACAACAGCAAATCTATAGATGGCGGGAAACAGTGCAAAGTTAAAAAATAAAATCAATTCAAAAGAGTTTTTTCTTAAAATAACTTTTTTCAAGGAAATAATAACTACATACTATTTAACCTTGGGTTTAATATCAGATTTATACATATTGTTGACGTAGTAAATAAAATAGTTGGATTTCCTTAAATGAAAAAGTTAATTTCTGTGTTAAAATATCAATTGTTTGCAGATATTGTTTTATTTTCTTCTTCTGCAACTTTAAATATTTGCCGTTGGTCGCAATATGGTCATTGTAACAATTGGTTCAAATACATCTTAACCAACGATACTTGGTTGAGGTAAATAAATCTACTAGACTGAGAGATATATATTCTTTTATTGAAATGTTGTTACTGCTAAATTATATTTAAATAAATAAAATTGACCACAATTCGCATTTAAAAGGTCAACTAGTCCATTTAGCGAATTTACCATTAATTGGAAGAACCAATCATATTTAAAGGATACAGGTGAAGTAGGGGGGAAAGTCAAATTACACACATTTTCCAGGACAACAACTTTTATACCTCAAACCCCACAAGGACCTTGGCAACAAACACTTTTTTAAAATTAATTTTAATATGACAGAGGTCTCTTTTAACACTACTATATAGTACATTATAAAGTTCTCATGATTGTCTAACAGATGGCAGCACTAACTCAGTTAGAGTTAAAATGGAACTTCCCCCTTTTCCCTTGTACTCTTCATTTCAAAACAACCCGACTCAATCAGTGCGCATGCGCCTACAAAACGATATTCTAGCAGACATCTGCGTCTACTGATGTGAAACTATTTGCGATAACTCTTTAAGTAAAATAGTTTGTGTGTGTAGTTCTGTTTCCGTGCTATAATTTGTTTCACTACACGACATAGTAACTATAAAACCTCCATCGTGCATTGGCGTACCAACGCCTTTGGGGGTCCGGGCCGGGAGTTTCCTGCCCCCCCCATCTTATTACTAAGCACTCCCCATATGCTGCCTCTACTATTGGCACCACAAAACCGAGCCTGATTATGCCAATCCATGCATAATTTTTTCATGTTGTGCTTGTATTTCAATGAAACATAAAATAATAATAACATTCCTTATAGTTAGAAACTTAAACTAGGTTACACAATTTATTTGTTATGTCATAAAAAAATATATATTATAAGGCCTCTTAGAATTACTGAAGATAATCTATTAATAAAATAGGTTGTAAAAAATGTGTATTTTTTTATGAGACACATTTTTAATAAAATTTGTCTCGTGCCCCCCCCCCCACCCCGCCACCTCCCTTGGTACGCCCCTGTCATCGTGATAATAATATAAAGGATCTGTTTATCAAATTTATCGATAGTCAGCTGTTTCTAGTTTGTGTCACAAAGCATTATGGGTCAAGATGAGTTCCTGTGAATTACTGCGATACCCGAGCAGGTTCCGCTCCCAGTTTTCGGCGATCCTGGTAATCGACCTTTAGTACGACTTGAGTCAAATTATTTTCCCCCGCTAATCAAATAGTTACTATCAGATAAGTTACACTTCCTCTTTGAGTGACATGGGTCAAATTAGTTGGCACAGTTCCATACCTTTTTGGAGCGTGGGCCGGGTGACGGTTGTAGATTGCTGCAGGGTGGTCGCAACAGCCCTGGAACAGAAACCCATCAAGTGCGATAAAATATACATGGCCATAAAGCACTATACATACTGAATAACATGTTTTAAGAAAAAAAACACGCTAAATAAAATCATAGTCATTATAATTAGAATTTATTAAATATCACACACAAAATAGTATTTGTGTATCTAACAAAAATAATCAAACGAATATTTCAACTCTTTTTTTGGAAATAAGTGTAAAATGAAAAGTGTTAAATCACAAAGTCCAAAAAGGTTAATGAATTAAAAAATCACCCGTTATTAAAAACCATCTAAGCCTTAAACCCAAATCAAGATTATATTTACATAGTAAAACATGTTTGAAAAGCAGCGTGGTATGTTGATAAAAATTAGTCAACAAGGATCAGTTCAATTAAGTTTAACGAGGTATTTTAAAATATATTGCCTGTACACTCCCCAGATTCCCATCTTAAATAGAATCTTTGAGGCCATTTCCGAGAAACTTAATGTCTGTCATAAATATACTGACATTAATTGATTTATTTTCTCTGAAAAACTGAAAAATAAGTTTACATTACCATTTAGCATGTAAAACGCTCCCGAGATAATTATTTTGAACAAAACTACTAAGGCAATTTATAAATATTTCGAATTTTCATATATCACCATTCAATTAACTATCATTATGTTTTAAAAGCTATTTGAGAATGTAAGTCTATACAGGGTGAGTTTTAACTTATGTTACAAAGGCTATGATCATATTCTTTATGGAAAACTAAGAAAAAATGTGAATAAAGTTTTGCTCTGAACTCTTTACTAAGGAAGCAGTGAGTCCTTGAATATCACATACTTAAGAATAAACAACAATTTTCTAACAATTTAACAAATGAGTAGGAGAACAGTAACTGAATAGACGTATGTTCTTTTATTACTCATTGTACAGTAGGTAACCCTACAACAGCCCTTGTATAAACATTCGTGTCTTACCAGCAGATGTTCAAATTGCTGCGACAATTCGGGGATAAAATTCGGGTTCCCGTTCCACGGGTGTACCGTACACGGCACGTTTGGTGTGGACCCACAGGAAGAAATCCGGGGGATTCAGGACTGGCGAGCGTGCTGGCCGTGGAACAGGCCCTTGGTGGCTGCGTGGCAGGGGGAAAGCATTTGATTTTCAAGGGCTCATTGCTCCCTTAGTAATGACCTCAGAGCAAAACTTTATTCTTCCTAGTTTTTCACAAGATATATGCTTCTACCTTTTGTAACATAAGCTAAAACCAACCCTGTATATTTTTGACACGCCCTCACTTAAGGTGACGATGTAGGGAACGCTAGAAAAGATTAGAGTTTTTGCAGTTTTTATATTAAAACTTTTTTGTCAAAATAAATCAAATATTGCTCCAGTAGAACCCTAGAATTTAATTTCCTTCACACGGTGATATCAACATTTGTTGAATATCTGTCAAGGGTGTCCTGGAATATAATGACAACCTTTTCTCTTCATTTAAAAAGTTTGTCATATAATGCCGCTATTATCATGACAGATATTCAACAAATGCTGATATCACCGTGTGAAGAAAACTAAACTATGTTTGTAGTAAAGCAATATCTGATTTATTTCTGTTTTGGTATAAAAACTGTAAAAACACTGGTCTTTTCTCGCGTCCCCTACGTCGCCACCTTAAATCACCGCCTTAAATAACTTGTGAGTGTTTAAACAAGCTTGGTCTAATAAACCAATAACTCCTAGGGCAACACATTACACATATCGTGCATATGGACCATATTAACATTCGTGAATAACGGGGCGGACAACGCCCAAAGATTATAATTTATTGGCAGCACCTGTCACACTCTCCTCCCTAACAAGACGGAATTCTCGCCATCGCCCGGGTTTCTTGGAATATTATGAACGTATTTTGTTCAATATTTTCCTCCGTTGCGTGAGTATTTGATGGATATCTAACCGTAACAAGGGCAATCACCCTCTCGAAGGGAAATACCATCGAACTGCGGTATTTCTTGCGGTAATGTCAGTTCTGAAGCGTCAAAACCACTAAAACAATCCTCAAAGATCTGAGAATGTTCTGTTGTGACTTTCAAACTGCGGTATTTCTTGTGGTAATGTCAGTTCTGACGCGTCAAAACCACTAAAACAATCCTCAACTATCTGAGAATGTTCTGTTGTGACTTTCAAACTGCGGTATTTCTTGTGATAATATCAGTTCTGAAGCGTCAAAACCACTAAAACAATCCTCAACTATTTGAGAATGTTCTGTTGTGACTTTCAAACTGCGATATTTCTTGTGGTAATGTCACTTCTGGAGCTTACAAACCTCTAAAACAACCCCCAACTACTTCAGACTGTTCTGTTGTGACTTTCAAACTGCGATATTTCTTGTGGTAATGTCACTTCTGGAGCTTACAAACCTCTAAAACAACCCCCAACTACTTCAGACTGTTCTGTTGTGACTTTCAAACTGCGATATTTCTTGTGGTAATGTCACTTCTGGAGCTTACAAACCTCTAAAACAACCCCCAACTACTTCAGACTGTTCTGTTGTGACTTTCAAACTGCGATATTTCTTGTGGTAATGTCACTTCTGGAGCTTACAAACCTCTAAAACAACCCTCAACTACTTCAGACTGTCCTGTTGTGACTTTCAAACTGCGATATTTCTTGTGGTAATGTCACTTCTGGAGCTTACAAACCTCTAAAACAACCCCCAACTACTTCAGACTGTCCTGTTGTGACCCTGATAAAAATGACTTTGTTTGAAGAAAGCCACGACATTTCGGGTGAAAAACGCCGTGTACCCCTACAGTTTTATTCACAAAAATTAATAACAATAATAATTAGTAATGTTTCTAACTTAATAGGAGCATGTTAATACTTTTACCCTCCAATTTAGCGTTATTTTAAAATAATGAACCAGTATTAATTAATAACGCAGGAATTGTGAACGTCTGCACGTAGTTAAAGCGCTCTGGTAGGTGTGCGTGAGAGAGAGAGAGAGAGAGAGGTAGAGCGAGAAAGAGGAGGCTAGAGCACTGGCACACAAATCAAGAGACACAGGCTCGACTCCCGTGTTCAGGTTTCATTTTACCAATTTACCAATTTAACAACATTATTCAAAATTTAAATAAGAAGAGTGTTTTGAATGATTATGAAAACAATATGATTGTTTTTCTTAGGAAAAGTTATAGCTGATGACTGATTTAAAAAATGTTGTTTCAATCCATAATATTATAAACGAGAAAGTATTTTACGACTGTGTGCTACGAACCTATGACCAGCGAGGATAGTTCCTTGGCACGCGGTATTCATTGAAACCTGGAGTGGACTTGAGCCAGTGGCACTCAACTCTCTTAGGAGGTACGTACAATGTGATATATATATAATTTATTGATAAAAGGGGAATAATCAAGGCTGGGCTTAGGACGGGCCACAATAGACCTGGACACATGGTATCTTGGAGCGCCAGTTCTCTCTATATCTCTTCTCTTGATGTAGATTATAGAATATGACAACTTGCATTATGCACCAACAACTTTAGGGGTACACAGTTGAAGAGAGATATCTGGTAGTCCACCAACAAAAACAAGTGTCAAACACTTCCTTAGACAAAACGTTATACAACCTCTGCAATAAAAGTCCTGCACAAGTGTCAAGCACTTCCTTAGACAAAACGTTCTACAACCTCTGCAATAAAAGTCCTGCACAAGTGTCAAGCACTTCCTTAAACAAAACGTTTTACAACCTCTGCAATAAATGTCCTGCACAAGTGTCAAGCACTTCCTTAGACAAAACGTTATACAACCTCTGCAATAAAAGTCCTGCACAAGTGTCAAGCACTTCCTTAAACAAAACGTTTTACAACCTCTGCAATAAATGTCCTGCACAAGTGTCAAGCACTTCCTTAGACAAAACGTTATACAACCTCTGCAATAAAAGTCCTGCACAAGTGTCAAGCACTTCCTTAAACAAAACTTTTTACAACCTCTGCAATAAAAGTCCTGCACAAGTGTCAAGCACTTCCTTAAACAAAACGTTTTACAACCTTTGCAATAAATGTCCTGCACAAGTGTCAAGCACTTCCTTAGACAAAACGTTATACAACCTCTGCAATAAAAGGCCTGCACAAGTGTCAAGCACTTCCTTAGACAAAACGTTCTACAACCTGTGCAATGCCTGCCCAAGTGTCCAAGAAGCAGACCGGTTTAGTAGAATTATATCTACTAGTACAACTTCTTTACAGCCATTAGGACTTTTATTTAATTTTAATTCAACCTGGTTTCCTCATATTAAAGATCTTAAAGCAAGGATTTCTGACTCTTCATTTGCCTAAAATTGATTGCTAATGGGACGTTAATAGAGAACACTTGAACGCCTTAGTCAGATCGAAATTAGATCATGTTAGTTTTGTGTATGGCTCTTTGAGACAGTCCTCTCAAATGATACTAGATTTTCACGGAACCACGCCACGCGGCACGACTAATTTATCATGAAAATAACAGATCTATATTTATGTTAAATTTATTCAAATATAACGACACACGATTAAACAGTATTTAATACGCCCGGAATGAAAAGTTATCAATACGTGGCAGCCGGACAGTTTGAAATTTGGATGTTAGCGCGTGCCGTGGAGCTTAGGCCTACTTATAGCGAGCGGGTCTGTAAGCCAATTAAAGCTTGAAGGGCCGTTTTCCTTGGTCTGGCAAGAAAGCATTTATAATCTTCCAGTTTCATGAAACTATACCATATTTCATTAGCTTTTGAAACAAAAGATAAAAACAAAGCAAATGCGCCAGAACATTTAACCGGGAGTGCCTTGTTGTGGACATTTTACTAGGAAGAGGGGTTTAAACCTGCCAACAAAAGCTAAGCTTTTACAATAGTACCTCGGAGATTAGTCAACAATATATATATAAAACAGACTTGTTAAATCAGGAAAATTTTTTTTAACACATAATACTTAAATAAGTTCAATATTGAAAAATTGTCCATTAGCTTGAAATATATTAAGTGTGAGAAAGTTTGACTTGGAATCATATAAAAGAGGAAAATCTACATCACTACACCCCCATGCGGCTACTGGTGTTTTCCGGGCCAGACATTAATAGTGTCGATGCAGCTGAGTGAACTATATGGTAAGGTAGGTCCTATACAATGAGGGTTGTCGAGGCTGCTCTGCATGCTCCCCTGATACCTTGATTACCTTCCTGCGTCCCAACCTCCTAATTAGGAAACTCTATGGTAAGGTAGGCCCCTTGAATGGAACCAAGTGGCGTAGCGCAAGGTACGTCGGGACTCGCATGACATATATTATCGACCCCCCCCCCCCTTACAGTTGTTTCAATTACGATCTTTCTAAGTTCCCTAATTCAACAACACCACCTTTTTATCTATGAATGGGTGTGGGGTGCCAAGCAAGTTCCACAGCACGCGTTTTCTTGGGTCTGGCCGCTTCTTCACGGACGGCTCCAAGTTGGAGGCCTCCATGCGAAGGCGCCCATGTGGTTTTCCAAATGGAGGGAGTGGATTGGAGTCCCATTTGCTGGGGGTGTGGCACCCTTACCTCCTCAAGAGAAAATTTCAGGAATTTAATCCTGTGGGAGGGAATTTTAGGGTCTCTGAATATAATTCTGAGCTAAATATATTAGATTCAAGAGCAAATTTTCGGAACAAAAAAATAAAATGTAGTTGTATCTGAGCCCATTGAAAATAAACAATGTATTTTCCATGAGTTTATTAAACAGAACAAAATGAAAAGAAATCTGATGAAGAGGGAATGGGAGGAAATCTACATTTGCTAATTTCTACCTCTGTTAACTCGGATAAAGATTATTCTAAGTTTAAAGTAGTAAATTGCAGCCAAATCTCAAGTACACAATTTTATTTTTTCATAAAAATTAACAACAAAAAAGTAAATATAAGGGGGGCTGGAACCCCCTTATCGCCGATTTATGAGCACCCATGCCTCCATAAGATGTACTTTTATAACAGATTATTCACGTCTAAAATTTGGTCCACCCTGTGAAGAGTATGGCGGAACTATGTACTGTTTTCATGTAGTTGTGTTTTGTGTATCATAATGATCGCCGCTACGAGCTCATGCTCTTACATGCCATGAGTGCTCTGGTGGCATTGATCTCCTGGATTATTGATCGTGCAGATGATCCACCAACATGTTTGTAACATGCCATGAGTGCTCTGTGGCATTGATCTCCTGATGGATGATCATGCAGATGATCCACCAACAATGTTTGTAACATGCCATGATGCTCTGGTGGCATTGATCTCCTGGATTATGATCGTGCAGATGATCCACCACATGTTTGCAACATGCCATGAGCGCTCTGGTGGCATTGATCTCCTGGATTATGATCGTGCAGATGATCCACCAACATGTTTTTAACATGCTATGAGTGCTCTGGTGGCATTGATCTCCTGGATTATGATCGTGCAGATGATCCACCAACATGTTTGCAACATGCCATGAGTGCTCTGGTGGCATTGATCTCCTGGATTATGATCGTGCAGATGATCCACCAACATGTTTGCAACATGCCATGAGCGCTCTGGTGGCATTGATCTCCTGGATTATGATCGTGCAGATGATCCACCAACATGTTTTAACATGCTATGAGTGCTCTGGTGGCATTGATCTCCTGGATTATGATCGTGCAGATGATCCACCAACATGTTTGCAACATGCCATGAGCGCTCTGGTGGCATTGATCTCCTGGATTATGATCGTGCAGATGATCCACCAACATGTTTGTAACATGCCATGAGTGCTCTGGTGGCATTGATCTCCTGGATTATGATCGTGCAGATGATCCACCAACATGTTTGCAACATGCCATGAGCGCTCTGGTGGCATTGATCTCCTGGATATGATCGTGCAGATGATCCACCAACATGTTTTTAACATGCTATGAGTGCTCTGGTGGCATTGATCTCCTGGATTATGATCGTGCAGATGATCCACCAACATGTTTGCAACATGCCATGAGCGCTCTGGTGGCATTGATCTCCTGGATTATGATCGTGCAGATGATCCACCAACATGTTTGTAACATGTCATGAGTGCTCTGGTGGCATTGATCTCCTGGATGATGATCATGCAATGATCCACCAACATGTTTGTAACATGTCATGAGTGCTCTGGTGGCATTGATCTCCTGGATTATGATCGTGCAGATGATCCACCAACATGTTTTTAACATGCTATGAGTGCTCTGGTGGCATTGATCTCCTGGATTATGATCGTGCAGATGATCCACCAACATGTTTGCAACATGCCATGAGTGCTCTGGTGGCATTGATCTCCTGGATTATGATCGTGCAGATGATCCACCACATGTTTGTAACATTCATCGTTAAAGGTGCTATTTAGAAGGTGAACTAAGGCCAGAAATATTGCAGTTTTTTATACTGAAAATGTTTTTTGGTCCAAATAAATAAAATATTGGTTCCTTAGATACGTTTAAATTAATTTTCTATACATAGTGACGTCAACATTTCTTGAATATTCTGTCATGGATATAATGTATTCGGATGATAAACCTTTTTGATTTGTAAAAAAAGTAGTCTAATTATCGGTTCCACACGTCCCTATTCACTCTCAACACGTCATCTGATTATGACTGTGACGTGTAGACAACCTCCATAGGTGTTCCCTGGGCAACACTCAGTGAGAGGCTAAAAGTCTATACACTCAGGCGACATAAGTAGAGACTATATCCCTCCCGTTCAAATACCACATACGCTAAGAAATATATGTAACATATTCACATGGGCATACATTAAAATACAGTGCAGCTTGAATGGTGTTTTTTACAGGGATTATTTTCAGCTTCAACATATTTTTTAAGTTTTTTTTTACTGTGACGGGAACATGTTAATCTTTATTCACAGTAACAAGTTTACTGCTGAGTAACTTCTTTAGTTGAAAAATACTAAAATACTGCAGGCCAATGCTCTAATATTGTTAATATTTGAAAAACCTGGACGGATAATTGGGAGCTTACTGTCTACATACTGAGATAAATATAACAATAATAGATACGTTATATACAGAGATAAATATAACATATAATATAGATATGTATATATTCAGAGAGAAATATAACATATAATATAGAATATATATAACATGTTATATTTCTCTCTCTATCTCTGTCTCTCTCTGTCTCTCTCTCTATATATACATATATATATAATATATATATATATATATATAGAGAGAGAGAGAGAGAGAGAAACTTTACTGGAACTACAAAATACAGTGTTAAGGTGAAACAACATTTTACATTTCGTGAGACGTGACCATAAACAAACAAATGAAGTACTAAACAGTTGTTCTGACGTTGCTCGCAACATTATTGGCTGGATAGAACACGTGGTGCCTTCACTTAAATCCGAGAATGTCAAATATTCAAGAACTGTTGAGAGTAACACGTCATCAATTCACTGAGGCAACAGAGAGGGTTAGCCCGTCTCTCTCTTAAGGCGAGTTGGAGGTCTCGTATTTAGATATGATGTGCTAGGCTCAACGGAGGGTCCGTAGCACATGGCACTAGCATTAGGTCCTTCCCTGTGTTCTACACAAGCTGAGCCACAAAAGGGACGGCGATAGCCCCTGTCTATTGTCCACATTTGTCTGGAGGACATCGTGAAACAGCTCCACAGGGCACTCACAGTGGACTGGATAGAGCTAGCTCAAGATAGGGATAGAGGGTAATGAGGTGGACAGGATAGAACTAGTTCAAGATAAGGATAGGTGGCGTACTTTTCATATGTGCGGCAATGAACCTTCCATTCCCTAATGCCATAGAGCAAGTAATATAATCTTTATTTTCATAAAGAAATAAAGCCCGACTTTATTTAATAAAAAACATTTAATGTCTGAGGCTAATACAAAACTTTTTAATTTAATAAACAAAGCTAATTAAGATCCGATTCTAGTAAAAAAGTTTTAATCCAATAAACAAAACTATTTAAAGTCAAATGGTAATATAATATTTTCTTATTCAACTAACACCTCCGGCTAAGTTTTGATGCGAATACAGTCCTGTCTTATTTACTAAACAGAGCCGCCATTGAGCTTGTGAAGACGATCCACGAGAGGTGGTTTGCTGACGTGAATGAAGCCAGTGTGGGAGGGAGTTGTCTGGCATTTCCTCAGCTGAGACGGAATCTGCGGTCCAGGTGTGGTCTCCTCTCCAACCACTAAACATCACTTGCATGCCAACATAATGAGCGGGCTCATTTGCGGTCAGCACCGAACAAAGCCCACGTGTCTCCCTAAGTCAACACGCGAGATCGTGCTCCGGTACAAGACATGACGTCATACTCCTTCTTACCTGACATCTCGAGTACCTAGCAGACTAACAGGTTCTCAACCTTGGGGAAATAGCACTCCCCTTCTTCAGACGTGAACCTGTGAAAACATAACAGCCTGCGCCAATAGGCTCGGGGAAAGGATTCCAGCATCATCTGGACCTGTTTGCCAGTGATGGGGAGGTCACGGCTTCAATCCCGGTTGGCTTAACGTTTATAAAAAAAATGTTTGCTCTCCTTCCACGCAAACACTTGTCTACATCTCTCAGATATTTCAAACGATTACATGAAGAACGCAAGGACCCGAAGCGGTGGACTAAATATCAGGTACAACTGCTCTAGTTTTGCTGATAGGAAATAGGTCTGGGTTCAAATACTGGCTGAGTTTAGTGAGCATGGCGTAAAAGCTCGAGCAAAACACAGACAATGAATTCGGACTGTTTGAATATAAACTGTTCATTAAAAATGAAACCAATCTGATCGTTAAGGTCTGATTAGTCAGCAAGTACTAGCAATAGACCATTTAGATAAGTGTCCCGGGTTCGATTCATGGCATAGCCGAAAAATGTGTGATTTCCCTTTCACAGTGGTGAATTAACGCTGAGGGCTAGATGTTGGAGTTAAGTTAGTTTGTAAGTCGTGTGCTGATATAATCAGTCGGTTCAGAAAGTGCACGTTAAATACCTCAAATAAATAAACTAAATAAAAAGAGTTCGTGGACGCGGACAAACGAACAATACCTTTGAAGTCGTCTGCACATCATAAACAAACAAATGAATTACTAAATAGCGCTCTCGATGTTGATCGCAACATGATTGGTTGGCTAGAACACGTGATAGACTTCACATGACGTAACGTAAAAAGTTCTTCCCTCGACAACTCTTAGCTAAAGTGAACGTTAAGTGAACTGCATTGGGATGGCTTCCATTTAAAAACACTAGGAGAACTTTTATGTTACGTTACGTTACGTTACGGCACGTGATCCAGCATTAGTCTAGGCGAGACGAGATTTTGGTGACTGAAACCTACCGCACTGTTATTGGCACTCTATACCAGTGTGCTAAGGTGAAAGGTAATTAACTGGCTATATAATTAACTAACACTTCTGAAGCTATTACCTCTCTCGCGGTAGCAGGAGTAACAATTACTAATCATTTACATCTCCATTATATTTTTAGTGCAGAGTTTATTACAGATCGGGACACATCTTTATCTTTAGCTTCGGGACACAAATTATGATCGCCCATATTTTTAACTGAGTTTCCACTGCCTGGTTATAATCTGAAGTGTTTATAAAACACTTGGCGATATTTGATGTTTGTTGACTCACAGGATAATGCTAGTTCAGTGTTGGATTTGTACTCAACTGTTCAATAGAGTAGTTCTAGTGTGGAATGTGGGACTCAATGTTCCATAGTAGTATGTGTTGGATGTTTGGGTGACTCAAACTGTTCCAAGTAGAGCTAGTTCTAGTGTTGGGATGTTTGGGTGACTCAAACTGTTCCAAGTAGAGCTAGTTCTAGTGTTGGGATGTTTGGGTGACTCAAACTGTTCTGAGTAGAGCTGGTCCCAGCTTCCTTCGTCAGTTCAATGTTCTCTCCGGTTATTTATTATTAGTTGATAGTCATTCTTCCTCCATTTATTTCAGACATATTGAAACAACGCCAATAACAGTAAATATTACGGCTGAATTGTAAATATTTTCTTCCCATATCCAAATATACATTGTAATTTATTTTTTTCAAAAATCAGTTATCAGTAAATTATCTTTAAAAAAGGCTCGCACCCCCTTCCCGCCCTCCAAAGTATTCAGTGCTATTTGTTATGTAAAACGCTCCTCAGATATACATTTTAATAAAAATGTTACAGCTATTTTCAAAATATTTCGAATTTTCGAAAATCGTTATTTCCATAAAATAAAAATAAAAATTGTGTGTGTGTGTGAATTATGATTTTTAGCTTGGGTATGTGTTTTAGTGTTTTATTGCTTATTAAGTTGTCTTTACTGTAACAAAGAACTGCAACTCTGTTGTTATTTGTAACAATGTTAAAAAATATGCGGAATGCTCTAATGTCAATAGAGGAGAGGACTATTTCTTGTCTGAGACATCTCCACCATGATTACCAGTGGCTCTGTCCAACTGGAAAAATCCCAAAAGATCCAAGAAGTTGAAACTTTGCAGACAGGTAGCCTCTAACCAAAAATGATGCAGGGATACTTGGCTACCGACAATTCACATGGAACCCCCAAAAAACGAAAAGGTATGTACAAAAAAATGTTGTTCATTAATAAATCTTCAATTGAGGAATCAGTTTCACACTTTCGTTGGAGTAAACGTTGGATCTACTATAGAGTATTTGATTGAAATGCTTCTCCCAGATTTTGAGGGTCACTAAAAATAATTACCATTCCCAATCGATATCCAGCTATGAGAGTTATAGCAATAATCACTATCATTATGTCGAGTGTTTATTCTTATTATAGTCATTGATGTTAGTGTTGTTCTTTGTCGTAACAAACCCTTTTTCCAGTAGAAGGCGTTTGCGTAATGTACCCAAGTCTTAGTATTTCTCGATTACGTCCAAGGTTTAGTAGGCTGTGTTAATTTAAAACAAATAACTTATTTCCATCCCGACCACATAAAAGTACAGCTGGAATTTGTGTTGCTATGTGGGTGCGGTGCAGGCATTTCAAATTAAGTGCCTAACCTAAAATAAAATATCACCGTGAAGGTCAACTTGTTGAAGAATTGAAATCGTGCCGGCCACCAAACAAGATTTAAATGAAACGAGCTAAACATCTTAGGATCTGCTATTTAGAGAGAGAGAGAGAGAGGAAATAATATAATGTACAGATTCATATTTACTGTCGCTTTGTGACGCGACCATATATTATCTTAAAACTAACTGATGGGTGAATGCATTGAATTGGGTATTCTGTTCACGAATTTTAAAATTAGTATTCATTCTGTGATAAATTGCTAAGGATTTCTGGTTACAGATAGAGAGGTCCCGGGTTTGATCCCCGGCACTTACAGTGGTCAACTCAGCCTCAGGAGGACAAATGAGGAGCTATAAAAATAATATATAATATATTTTTTAGCAGCTCCGTTCTAGAAAATTGAGATTAACGTTAATGTGCTGACCACATGACACCTTGTATCCGCAAATATTGGCACCATCTTGGCCAAGATACAGTGACCACTTGGTCGGTATAGCTCGATTGTGAGCTGACGCTATGGAATTAAATAAATTAGAATTAATGGATTCATGCAGAGTTGAACAGCTCACTTTTGTTTTATGATACAAAGTTTACTTTGAACCATATTATTTTGTAGTTATTACATTATATTAGCTTAGTTTAGCTTTAAAAATACCTACTATATGAGAATGTTTGATTAAATTTGTCTGTCTAGCTTTTTTAAAAAAAACTAATTCAATGGTATACTGTACTTTGATTTTCTTACGAATGGACAGAGCCTTTAAGAAAATAGCAACAAGTCGTTTTGCAGCAAAAAATGTTAACATTCTACTATATTATTTGTATTATTTCATATGTATTGATAATATATATTAAAAGTGACAGCTGCAGGCTACATAACTTGAAGTATGAATATGTAAAATTAGATCTAATAGCTTTTATAGTTGTAGCTGAGGAGAGTAGTGCAAGATTGTCAACTGTCACAGGGATAAAAAGAGGTTCATATTGTTTTATAAATTGGATTTGAACAAAATTATGAGAACCATTTTCGAAAAATTTTGAATTTTCAAAATCCATTCTTTTGTAAATTAGTAATCCTTTAATCGCTATGGATAAATAATGAAACGATCAGCTAGTCAAAGAGATGGAAATAACATTATCTAATATTCTTGTTTGTTCCAAAGAGATGGATAAATCATTATCCAATATTTATGTTTGTTCCAAATAGACGGAGAAATCAATACCTAAAATCCATGTTTGTTCCAAAGAGATGGAAGAATCATTATATACTCTCCATGATGGTTCTAAATAATATCCGTCGTATCTTCTTCATATAACTTCTTCAGATCAACCTTTACCTAGTATTTATTTTGACATCATTATTTTAATGAGACTTTTAATATGAATCTAATTTTAACTATAACAATTGCATGAGGGTGATATTTTAATTTATCATTTATTAAAGTATTATATAGTTTGATCCTGTTTTAACAATGGCTGTTTTACTCTTTCATAGCCATTTAACTTTACAACAAGAACTATTATTAAAATATTACTCTACAACTCCTATGGAATAAAAAAAATTCAAATGGCATATAAATGTGTACAGTAAATTTGAAAAATGGAATGAAAATGTGTGGGACTATTGAAGAAAGAAAACAAATCAACTTTTATCTCTAAAAGAAATTGGTGGGTTTTCTTATAGTTACTTGGCGGACATGTTATCTGCATATTTGACTGAAATCTATGTCAACAATTCGTTGACGTTTTAATTAATCGTGTCTAATTGAATATACAGATATGAATGATTGCTCTCACCCACTCTATCCATTTCTGAAAGCTTTTAACAAGAAGGATATGGATTCCCAAGGTCATCTCTGCTTATTTCAGAGAACCACACACGCCACGGATCTATTAGCACCCTTGAGAAATAGTTCCAAAGTGTCTTCTCAAGACATTCCGTGCTTCGAAAAATACTCAAGGACACTTTTCTCTATTATTATAACTGTTAAAACTTCAATAAAAATGCTTGTAAGTTTACAAAAATTAAAGTACCTATTAAAATGGGTCTCCAATATTGTTTATTCGCGAATAAAAGTTTGTTAATTAAGAATAATAGCTTCCCAACAATATTTGACCATTGAAATTGATTTCTATGTTCTTTGGTGGACAAAGATGTTCCTCTTTTCTCAACGTTTCTACAAAAGTGTAAATTATTTCATGCATGCTCTTTGGTGGAGTGTTTCTGCAACAATATATATTATTTTGTTTCACAAATCTTAACAGGTTTTAGTAAATGTTTATATATACAGATAAAAGAGAGAACTTATGTGTGTTGCACCGTACCATTTATTAAATTAACTAACAAGCAATTGCACAGTTAGTTCTTTAAACTGAATAAATAATCCTCTGTGTGTGTGTAGGTATGTGTATGCATGTGTGTGTGTGTGTGTGTGTGTGTGTGTGTGAGGTGTGGTGGGACTGTTTACCATACAATGTGGGCCATGTTGGCTGGTCGGCTCCACCCCATCCACAAACTCTAGTTAGTCACCACACGTGGACAATGTCGACACTAGCGCCGCCGTGTATACGACATGTCATCTTGGTACGTCACAGACAATGCGCGTATGCACACACATTATGTTTGTAATCCCCTGGTAGTGGAAACTTTCTTTTAGGTTACTATTTGGTACCCGCCTCGGTGGCATAGATGGCTAACGCGCTAGTCGTGTTGAGCCCGACTACCGAGGACGGGGAGATCGAGGTTCGAATCTCGGTTGGGTGAACTGGGGGTGGTTTTTCCTAAATGGTTTTCCACTCTCCCTCCACGCAAATGCGGGTTCACTTCCTCTATTCAACCTTCCCAATTCCTAATCCATTAGCGTAATTAGTACTTAAGCGTATAACCCGAACGGGTAGTAAGCCGCGGTGCTAAATAATAATAATAATAATAATACTATTTGGTCATTTTTATCTATAGATGATTTTTTTCCTTGGTTCGGGTAATTTTTTTAAATCAATTTATGTAATTTTACAGGTCTTTTTTATATTGTTTAGGTTATCATAGGGGCTCTAGTGTTCACCAACTGACGCCACCATCAAAAACTTGTCTAATTAAACGATATACCCAGGGATAATAATGTGGAGTTAAAAACTACGGTGTGTAAAAGCTATAAATTAATAATAGTAACAAGCTTGCCAACTGTATAAAACTCACGTGATGTCGATCCCCCCAAAAAAATTGAGAATAGAGGGTGTCATGTGGTCAGCACAGTGAACCCTCTGGCTGTTAATCTCAGTTTTCTAAACCGGAGCAGCTACTTTTTATTCAAGTAGCTCCTCAGTCGTCCTTACAAGTCTATTCTATCACAAACTAAGAAAATAAACTAGTTATTATTTCTTATATTTAAGATGTAGATCCAATCCTACATTGTTGTTAATGTGAAGACTGATGATGGGTTTCCTCCACGAGTTGGAATATCCTAGGGCAGGGGTGGCCAGCCCATGGATCACGGGCCAAACAGTGGCCTGCCAGCTGTCTCCAGTGTCTTTCCTGTGTACAAGACATAAATGACAACTTTGACGTGCTTCAAGAACTCTTAGGACTGTCAGTTATCAGCCACAACAACTAAAAGGGATATTTTTGAGGCAGTGACAAGTTGTGTGATATTTCTGAGGCAGTGACAAGTTGTGTGATATTTCTGAGGCAGTGACATGTGTGATATTTCTGAGGCAATGACAAGTTGTGTGATATTTCTGAGGCAGTGACATGTTGTGTGATATTTTTGAGGCAGTGACAAGATGTGTGATATTTCTGAGGCAGTGACATGTTGTGTGATATTTTTGAAGCAGTTACAAGCTGTGTGATATTTCTGAGGCAGTGACATGTTGTGTGATATTTTTGAAGCAGTTACAAGTTGTGTGATATAGTTGGGAGGAAGTTTGAGTGGGCGCTTATTTAGCACCGAGTCTTACTACCCGTCCAGGTTATACGCTTATATAATTATTACGCTAATGGTTTTAGCGATTAGAAAGGCTATATTTAGAGTAAGTGTACCCGAATTTGCGTGGAGGGAGAGGATGGGAAAACTTTTTTTTAAACCTCAGTACACCTGACCAAGATTCTAACTTCGATCTCCCCGTCATCAGCAGTCCAGTCTACTGCGATAGTAGCGCCTTAGACCATGCGGCCACTGAAGTGTGTTTGTACAGATGGTGTTCCGGCGATGCTAGGGAAGGGCTGTGTTTCTTTGCGCGAGCACTGTTTAGAGCAGAGGCTGTTTCAAACCACTGTTCCACTCATAAATAGGCTTTGTGTGCTACATACATCAACAATTATCTTCTTGTTTTTTATCCTTTTCTTTTGCGTTGCGTCAGTATGATTCTATCACGGACCCTCAACCAGAGAGAGTTTAAGGAACTTTGTGAAGAGGAATTAAATGAGAATGGTGAACCTTTACTTCACAACTCAGATGGCTTTCTAGGACAGAAGTGCTTTCTCGCTTCTTTAAATTAAAAGACCAAGTACTTTCATTGAAACGTTCTAATTAGATACATAGTTTTGGTGCTGTCTAGCCGTGCGAAAAACGGGTCAAACTGCTAGTTAATAATACAGTAGATCGTCGATAACCCGGAATTTCGATAGTCCGGATCGACAAGGAAGAATATTATTTATAAAAAATAATCACAATGGTTTCAAAAAACATGGCTGCCAAAAAACGCACCTCAACCCTTGTAAAAAAAAAAGGGAGATTCTTTTCGTTGCTAGATTTTTTCCTTATTTCATAATTTGTGATATTTAGCCACAAAAAAAATTGTAAGTTCGTTGTTTAAGTAAAGTGAAAATGTTTCTACCTCAACACTGAGTTTTCGTAAGTATTCCGTCCATGCTTATTATTTTATATTTGGTATAGATACTCTATTTTCAAAAATACGGACAGATCAATACTCTGGACTGGCTCGATCCCCAATTAGTCCGAATTATCGAAGCTCAACTGTATAGCAAAAAAAAAAAAGGTGACCTGGTGGTCTAGGGGTAAGGTGTCAGACTTCTGTGCTGAGGGTCCGGGGTTCAATCCTCGGTCCCGGCACAGATTTATCTGATTGCCAAATCCTTCCTTCACCTCTGACAAGATGTGTATTAATCACAACTTGTGAATGTGTGGAATGCCAGGCCTCCACCGTGGTTCGGATTCCACGTTAAACTGTAGGCCCTTCATTTCATCTCACAATCACCCTACCATTACACATGAGCGTAAGTGCGTATAACCCGAACGGGTAGTAAGACGCGGTGCTAATAATAATAATATAGCAAATAAACAATAACTGTAGTCGTGTAAGTTCATACATGAAACGAAATTGTTCCGAAATGAAATTCTTTGTTGTGGTTTTGTTTCGATAAAATTTAATCGTTTAAGGTCAACCATAATAAAAACAGTTTAAATTTGAACGCGTTCCCTCAAAATACTCCAGAAAAGGAACTAGTTCAACCGAACGAGCTGGTCCGAGACTTTTTGCTCTCTTCATGGTCCCAAAAGACACGCCAGTCTGTCTTGAGACTTCTCATGGAAAGGTCACCTGGCATGACTCGGCTGATTCAATCCCGTTGCGAACAGAACTCGCCTAAGAATTAATTTCTAGACTTGACCTTGGGCCTTCCTTCGCCCTTCAAAACATTTTGAATAACAATAAAAATATTAACGACGGGGATTTTGAAGCTATTCTGCAAAGCGGGTTGCATCTTAACTTGAAACAAGCATTCGAAGAACTTTCGCTCTTAGACGACAATGTACGAAATATAAAGAGAGAGAAGAAAATGATGAGTTAAGCCTGAGAGGTATCTTGTCTATTTGCTAATAACACTTCCTCTCTTCCGGTGACGAGTTTAAAAACCCACTTTACTTCTGAATTATATTCTCTTTGTTTCCTCTTCTGGATAGACATAAGCTTTTACGAACATTTTTAAATCTACATCCTGGCAGAAATATTCCTATTGGCCATTTTCGGGAATAAACCAAATATCTTGAGTTTGAGACGATATAAAAATTTGTTTGCAAAAAAAAATCAAAATAATATTTTTGGGACTATTTAAGTATTTATATTACAATGCTATATCTTTAAAACTCTACTAATAAAAAGTGAATACATGAACATAGGAAATCCTATCTTGACTTGTCGTGACGTCACGGGTTGGTGAATATAGCTAGTTGATATTCAAATCAATGGTTCTTTGTTTTCTAAAACATTTCAAGCACCTTTAGTAATAGTGGCTGATTCGTCGGGCATAGATTGACATCTTAGTTAGAAAGATAGTTTGTCTCCCTACTATGGTTCCCAGGTTCAATTCTTGGTATGGTAAAAAAATTTTTTGTTAAATATAGTGTTCTGTATTTTCAAGATTATAGGTACAGTTTACAAAGAGACGTTTATTTACACTTTCAACTTATGATGCTCAAGTCAATCTAAGAAACATCTGTTTATAGACACTTTTAACTTAATGAAGCTAAAGTAAACCTAACAAACAGTCGTTTATTGACATCTGTAGCTTCATCACTGTATTGTTATTAATACTTAGTCCACATTCAAGTCAAAGCTCAGATTGTTTAGAATAAAATTATTTACATATAACATTACATTCGTTTTAAATGATAACATAATCATGCTAGCAATCCAGGCCAAAGAAATAAGTAATACTTTGATCTACTATCTGCTTCCATGAAATCTACCGTTGGTGAGAATTTATGTGTTTGTTCCATTCAGCCTTTCCTCACACTACGGCCCCAGGTTGGGGCACTTAATCCCCTTATTCAAGTCAAATTACACACGAGCAATTTCATGTAAATGTGCCGGCCTCATATTTGCCTCCCACCGTCAATTACTCCTCAAAACACACGGTCCAGCAACATATGCTCTCACCTCACCACTAAGAACTGCCGGTGGCAACAAAATGGGTGCCAACACCTTTTTAAGATTGTTCTGTAATGAGAACAGAATGAGACCTTTGACAATCCAGTGAAACATGATTGAGGTCTCATTTCTAAACTTCGCTCTGAGATTGGTTTTGTTTGAATGTCCAGGTTGGCAATATTTTCTAGAAGGGCCTTAATTTGCACTGCGGAGGAAAGATGTATTGGCAGAGCATGAACTGTTTGTGCAAGGGTGCTTGTTACCAGCTTCAGTGGCCAAATGGTCTAAGGCATCATTCTCGTGTTATACCGGAGTGTTGATGATGGGGAGATCATGGCTTGAATCCCGGTCGGGTCTCCTGAAGGTGGTTTCTCATTCTCTTTCCACGCAAATATGGGTCGATTACCTCTAAAATGCTTCCTTCCTCATCCTTACTTCATTAGATTAATTATCATTATGTGTATAGCCTGAACAGGTAGTAAGACGCGGTGATAAGAAATAAAACAGTGCTGTTTCAGTGCTTTTGCACAAAATATAGTCATCTAGTGTTCAGCTTTCGTTGACTCTTCTTCGTTTGTTTGGTTCTAAGACCGCCAAAACGGGATCAGATAAAGTTCTCAGGAGAGAATGTATACAGAAATCTTCTGGCATATTGGATTATGAGAAGTGAACTGTTTGAGAACTTCACTTGGAAACAACGTCGTAGTTTTTTAAATTATATATATATATATATCTCAAAGAAATTCCACAATCTTGGTTTCTTTATCCGATTTTGTTCCGAGACACATTCAATAATAGACGGCGAAATACACCGCTTCTGGCATTCTTATCTCCCTGTGCTTCAACTCTGATTGGTGTTGGCACAGCTCTGCTGCAAAGTGAGTGAGGATCATCTGCTGTGCAACGCTCTCAACTCTGACTAGCACAGCTCTGCTGCACAGTGAGTGAGGATCATCTGCTGTGCAACGCTCTCAACTCTGACTTGGCACAGCTCTGCTGCAAAGTGAGTGAGGATCATCTGCTGTGCAACGCTCTCAACTCTGACTTGGCACAGCTCTGCTGCACAGTGAGTGAGGATCATCTGCTGTGCAACGCTCTCAACTCTGACTTGGCACAGCTCTGCTGCACAGTGAGTGAGGATCATCTGCTGTGCAACGCTCTCAACTCTGACTAGCACAGCTCTGCTGCACAGTGAGTGAGGATCATCTTCCGTGCAACGCCTAACAGCAATTTGCACAAATTTATTTGATCGGGTACAAGCCACTTAGTGATACTCAACACTACAACACCAACACTTTTTTTGCCCCACATTAGGGGTTGAGGAAGGTTGAATTTAGAGGAAGCGTACCCACATTTGCGTGGTGGAGTGAAACATCATTTAGAAAGAAAACTCAGTACATTCTACCGGGATTTGAACCCCAATCTCCTTGTCATCAACAGTACAATCTATTGCGAGATTGACGAGCTGGTGTCACAGGGATAAATAAATACATTTTTTAACTTACCGTATACATATATACGAACGTACATTCCCTTTATCCTTACCTTGACGGACTACGCTATGGCTCTATCGTCTAAGCTGCGCCATAGTGGAACGATGTAAGGTAAGCTTACTACCTTACAGGGTAAATGAAGAGGTGCATCTTGTTTGTTTATCAGCCGTTACTGTCATGTTGAGGGACACATTTCCTGATGTTCTTTAAGTTAGACCGTACAAGTAACATCAACCAGTTGGCTCTTCCTTATCATTAACATATTCTTTCCTCACACTTTTACACAGAAATTTGAATATTTGGTGACATTTGTCACTTTCAGTTAAAACAAAGCATGTCCTCAACATTAACAACCACTAGAACCTGAGAATTAAAACAGATGAAACTACTGATAGACAGTGTAGTCTGCACTAGAACCTGAGAATTAAAACAGATGAAACTACTGGTAGACAGTGTAGTCTGCACTAGAACCTGGGAATTAAAATAGATGAAACTACTGGTAGACAGTGTAGTCTGCACTAGAACCTGAGAATTAAAACAGATGAAACTACTGGTAGACAGTGTAGTCTGCACTAGAACCTGAGAATTAAAACAGATGAAACTACTGATAGACAGTGTAGTCTGCACTAGAACCTGAGAATTAAAACAGATGAAACTACTGATAGACAGTGTAGTCTGCACTAGAACCTGGGAATTAAAATAGATGAAACTACTTATAGACAGTGTAGTCTGCACTAGAACCTGGAATTAAAACAGATGAAACTACTGATAGACAGTGTAGTCTGCACTAGAACCTGAGAATTAAAACAGATGAAACTACTGGTAGACAGTGTAGTCTGCACTAGAACCTGGGAATTAAAATAGATGAAACTACTTATAGACAGTGTAGTCTGCACTAGAACCTGAGAATTAAAACAGATGAAACTACTGGTAGACAGTGTAGTCTGCACTAGAACCTGGGAATTAAAATAGATGAAACTACTGGTAGACAGTGTAGTCTGCACTAGAACCTGGGAATTAAAATAGATGAAACTACTTATAGACAGTGTAGTCTGCACTAGAACCTGGGAATTAAAACAGATGAAACTACTTATAGAGTGTAGTCTGCACTAGAACCTGAGAATTAAAACAGATGAAACTACTGATCGGCAGTGTATAGAGAAATGATGGATTACCAAAGTTATGGCTTTCTTATGTTCCAACAGTTTGATTATTTCCACTGCAATTAAACCAGTTTTTGGCTAACACTTTTTTTGTGTGCATTTTTCAAGGACATCCAATTCTTGTTATTATTATTTTTAGTCCAGCGTAATATAGGAAAATGTCTACTTCACAAAGACAACTGGTCAAGCTATGACTACCACAATAATAACACATAGAAGAGAGAGACTACTTCAAATATCTTACAGAGGCATTCACTTTTCAAAAATTTGTCAAAGAAGGACCACTCCAAATAATTTCTAGAGGCCAAAATATTTCCGCTCTAAATGGGTTCTAAAGGCATCCCATTAAAAATTAGTGGGAGGGGGGCACCCTAATTATCTTCTAAAAGCATTCAATTTCCCTAAATATGTTGGAGTAATACCCCTTTCACTAGATTCTAAAGGCATATAATTTAAAAAGAAAGTCCAGGTAAGTAAAACACTACAAATAGCTTTTAGGAATATGCAATTTTCTAACATTAACTGTGGGAGGAGGGTAGAAAGCACCTAAAAGCTTTTTTGTTACTTGCATCCCCTCCCTTCTCTCCACCTCTCACACAAAGTTCCACCCCTACTGAATAAAATACCAATGTTCTTATTTGTAAGGGTTTAGTTGTAAGTCTTAACATCATGTCAGTAACTTACGATTTTGGAAACCCCCAAAATTTAACTCTCCCTACGCTCATGACCCTTAATAATCTAAAATTTGAAAATAAATGTTTTATTTAAATTAAACAAAATTGTCCTCGTCAAATTACTTGATGTCCATGACATATGTCTGGCACCTTAGCTATGTCAGTAGCGTGTCTGTCTTCTTAGCTAAGGGTCCCGGGCTCGAATTCTGACATAGCCGAAAAATGTATCATTAGTGAAACGTGGGTTTCCTCTTCCACAGTGACGAGTTAACAGCCGGGGGGCTGGATGTTGTGTCTATTCTAGATTTAAGTTTGTTTATTAGTCATATGCTTATATAATCAGCTGGTTTGGGAAGTGCACGCTGAATACCTCCAATAAATGAAAATAAAATCCATGACAGATATTCTAAAACTATTTATACCACCGCGTTTATAAAATTAAATTGAACGTATCTGTTGAACCGTTACAGTATTTGATTTGTTTTAGTTAAAATATGCTTTTAGTCATAAAAGCTGTAAATAATACGGATCTTGTCTCGCGTTCCCAATTTATGGTTGAAACAATGCACAAAATGTTTGTCAAAAAAGTTAATGGAGTTATTCTGTGCCAAAGAAACGGTGGATGGAAATCACGCTGAGCATAGCGTGCGAAGTGTTCGAAATCTAGGCTTGGCGCGAATACAATGTTCTGACATTTACGATAGAAATAGAATATTGGCTTCGAATTGAGTATTTAAAATTGAAAATGATTCAATCTAATCCAAATCAAATAGTATATAATTAAAATATTTTGAATCCAATACAAATAAAATATTTTATAAATACAATTTTTCAAATCGAATATTTTTAATATTATTAAATCCAAATAGAAAATTAACCTTTTTTTAATTGAGTTCAATTAATAAACATACAAAAGAAGTGTTAAAATAATGAGTAGATTTTAAATATTACAAGATTCTCGATTTTCCATGATCAAGTCAAAAATAATTAATTTAGCTGTGATAGTTTTTAAAAAAGTTAAATTATTCAAATGATAACTTTTAGATTCAAGTTTTCAATTAAATCCTATAGAATCCCAATCTGGGTTCAATTTAAATTCAAAATTTCGAATTGAATACGAATCCTTAAAAAATTATAATTTGAAATTTCAACTCGAGTAATGAAACCTATCAAAATTCAGAACCAATTTAGAAATTTCTGATGGACTTATCGTAATAATGATATTAATATTTTTCCTGTAAAGTGAATATTACATGTCTTGCACTGGCGAATGATTTTTAAATCCTCCACTACGTCCATTGTTCCTAAGTTGGGAGCTTATATATGTGCTCTGTCTGATCGTCCTATCACTACGTCCATTGTTCCTAAGTTGGGAGCTTATATCTGTGCTCTGTCTGATCGTCCCATCACGACGTCCATTGTTCCTAAGCTGGGAGCTTATATCTGTGTTCTGTCTGATCGTCCCACCACTACGTCCATTGTTCCTAAGTTTGGAACTATATCTGTGTTCTGTCTGATCGTCCCACCGCTACGTCCATTGTTCCTAAGTTGGGAGCTTATATCTGTGCTCTGTCTGATCGTCCCATCACGACGTCCATTGTTCCTAAGTTGGGAGCTATAGCTGTGTTCTGTCTGATCGTCCCATCACTACATCCATTGTTCCTTAGTTGGGAACGTATATATGTGTTCTGTCTGATCGTCCCACCCCTACGTCCATTGTTCCTAAGTTGGGAGCTATAGCTGTGTTCTGTCTGATCGTCCCACCACTACGTCCATTGTTCCTTAGTTGGGAACGTATATCTGTGTTCTGTCTGATCATCCCACCACTACGTCCATTGTTCCTAAGTTGGGAGCTATAGCTGTGTTCTGTCTGATCGTCCCATCACTACATCCATTGTTCCTTAGTTGGGAACGTATATCTGTGTTCTGTCTGATCATCCCACCGCTACGTCCATTGTTCTTAAGTTGGGAACGTATATCTGTGACCTGTCTGATCATCCCACCGCTACGTCCATTGTTCCTAAGTTGGGAACGTATATCTGTAACCTGTCTGATCATCCCACTACTACGTCCATTGTTCCTAAGTTGGGAACGTATATCTGTGCCCTGTCTGATCATCCCACCACTACGTCCATTGTTCCTTAGTTGGGAACGTATATCTGTGTTCTGTCTGATCATCCCACCGCTACGTCCATTGTTCTTAAGTTGGGAACGTATATCTGTGACCTGTCTGATCATCCCACCGCTACGTCCATTGTTCCTAAGTTGGGAACGTATATCTGTAACCTGTCTGATCATCCCACTACTACGTCCATTGTTCCTAAGTTGGGAACGTATATCTGTGCCCTGTCTGATCATCCCACCGCTATGTCTATTGTTCCTAAGTTGGGAGCTCATATCTGTGCCCTGTCTGATCGTCCCACCACTACGTCCATTGTTCCTAAGTTGGGAGTTTATATCTGTGCTCTGTCTGATCGTCCCATCACGACGTCCATTGTTCCTAAGTTGGGAGCTTATATCTGTGTTCTGTCTGATCGTCCCACCACTACGTCCATTGTTCCTAAGTTGGGAACGTATATCTGTGTTCTGTCTGATCGTCCCACCACTACGTCCATTGTTCCTAAGTTGGGAGCTTATATCTGTGCTCTGTCTGATCGTCCCATCACTACGTCCATTGTTCCTAAGTTGGGAACGTATATCTGTGTTCTGTCTGATCGTCCCACCCTACGTCCATTGTTCCTAAGTTTGGAGCTCATATCTGTGCCCTGTCTGATCGTCTCACCACTACGTCCATTGTTCCTAAGTTGGGAGCTTATATCTGTGCTCTGTCTGATCGTCCCACCACTACGTCCATTGTTCCTAAGTTGGGAGCTTATATCTGTGCTCTGTCTGATCGTCCCATCACTACGTCCATTGTTCCTAAGTTGGGAGCTTATATCTGTGTTCTGTCTGATCATCCCATCACTACGTCAATTGTTCCTAAGTTGGGAACGTATATCTGTGCTCTGTCTGATCGTCCCATCACTACGTCCATTGTTCCTAAGTTGGGAACGTATATCTGTGTTCTGTCTGATCGTCCCACTACTACGTCCATTGTTCCTAAGTTGGGAACGTATATCTGTGCCCTGTCTGATCATCCCACCGCTACGTCCATTGTTCCTAAGTTGGGAGCTTATATCTGTGTTCTGTCTGATCGTCCCACCACTACGTCCATTGTTCCTAAGTTGGGAGCTTATATCTGTGCTCTGTCTGATCGTCCCATCACTACGTCTATTGTTCCTAAGTTGGGAGCTTATATCTGTGCTCTGTCTGATCGTCCCATCACTACGTCCATTGTTCCTAAGTTGGGAACGTATATCTGTGTTCTGTCTGATCGTCCCATCCCTACGTCCATTGTTCCGAAGTTGGGAGCTTATATCTGTGCTCTGTCTGATCGTCCCATCACTACGTCCATTGTTCCTAAGTTGGGAACGTATATCTGTGTTCTGTCTGATCGTCCCACCGCTACGTCCATTGTTCCTAAGTTGGGAGCTATATCTGTGGGTCACGAGTCCATCGGCCCGTTACAGGTCCGTATTAGCTTCTTTAATTGGCAGCAAGGGGGCTCACACCTTGTTCTAACAAACTACGCGGACCGCTAACTTGTGGGCGAGCAAGGTCAGGTCGGCATTCTTCTATTATCTGCTGGTTTCTATCTCTCTCGGATATTATTTGAAAAGTCAGAACATCATGGTCGAATTTTAAAAGTTCACGGTCATTGGAATGCGACCGTTTTATTGGACAGATTAATAAATCATTCTAGAGATAAACTGTCAACTCTTTCAGTGGCCGTGTTTTAACTAAAGTGCTCAAGAGTCCACTAGCAGAGAGTTGGCCATCGACATGAGGACAACTGTAGGGGTTTAGTAAGAACGTGTGTGTGTATGAAACATTATTACTATTATTATTACTATGGGTAAATATATGTTATGGTGCACCTTTATTATCTTAAAATAGAGACATTTACTAGAACTCATAAGATTTGTGAAATTATATCAAATACATGTTTGAAAAAACACTTCACCAAAGAGATTGTGAAATAATATACACTGTTACTGAAACATTGAGAAAAGATGAACATCTGTCCACCAAAGAGCATAACAATCTATTTAATTATTCGAAGAACTGTTCTCATGAACTTCGATTTGATTTGAATAAATTGAAAAAATTATGCCTGGACATTGCAATCTAGCCCCGGACCTTTGGCTTAGCTCATTGATGAACTACCAGTAAGCTAACCAAGACTCGCCCCGTGCTCAGGGTCATTCCACACTCATATTTTAAGGAAGAATCTGTGATGGACGTGTGAATATCACCGGCTACTAAGAGCTATAATTAATATCACATCCACCGGCCGCTAGGTTGTGTCTTTGTGCTAGTAATAGTAGAGATACATTGAAAGTTCAAAGAGAATTGAGATGGAAGAAAGCAGACTGGATGCCCTTGCCGTTTAGTCCGCGTGTCCTTTGCACGGGTTTCAATTTTTGGTCGGTTATAATATAAGTGGTAAATTAACGGTACTGGGTTTGGTCTTCATCGAAACCTGAAACTAAGCTAAAATCTAGCCTAAACAGGTGTTGAAGATGTGAATTGAAACAAAGTTCGTCTCTTAACTGCTCGTTGAAGTTTCCAAATATTAAACTGTTGGAAGAACATTATTGGAAAGATTATTTAAGCCAACGGTGAGAACAAATTGTTGGGCCGTTTGTTAATTGTATACAATAATTCAAATTGCAGCCATTTATTAATAATGTAGCTATAATATATTAGTTACTTATATAATATAGGCCTATAATAGATAATATTTCTTGAACAATTGTAATATGAACTGTTTTATAAAATATGATTTTATGAAATATAACTCGCTTTGCTCGCTGGGGGCTCCGCCAGCCACAACTTAAAGTTACCGGTATTTTATTGTATATACCACACCAACTTTAAAGTTGCTCCACCATTTCGAAGTTTTTTCGGGGTTAAATTTTTTTTTTGCTAGAAGCTATAAGTGTGCCAAATTTCAAATTTCTAGCTCATCTGGAAGTGGGTAAACATTAATGTCAGTGAATGAGTGAGTGAGTGAGTCAGACATGTGGCTTTATAATAGTATAATAACATGTTGTATTTTTATTAACTAATAAGTATTATTAATAGCTAGCAGAATTATCTGGCGTTAGCCCCGATCAACGCTTTTCTTTGCTACAAACAGAGAAAAAAAACTCTTCATTTTATTTCTTCCGACTAGGTTTTTAATAGATTTTATAAAAATCTATTATTTTTTAAAAAAATTCCAGCTTTGAGATGCACACTTAAGAGCACAAGGGCTACTACTAATGTTTAAAATGTTTAAAATGCTGTAGATATAGTACAAAGCTCATCACAGACAAACTCTTCATTTTATTGAGATAGATCTGCATCAAATACTACCTTCGATCCAAGAATGTTATGGTCAGGGAATTAGATAGACCTTGAACTTAAGCATAGACAACCCTTGGACTTGAGTATAGACAGACCTTGGATTTGAGCATAGACATACCTTGGATTTGAGCATAGACATACCTTGCACTTGAGCATAGACAGACGTTGGACTTGAGCATAGACATACCTTGGACTTGAGCATAGACAGACCTTGGACTTGAGCATAGGCAGACCTTGGAATTGAGAATAGACAAACCTTGCACTTGAGACGTATCAGCCAATGAAAATGAGAGGAGAGGCTTCAGCCAATTAAAGGCCAGTATTTACAGCAGATGGAAAATATGTTCCATTATTGTTTGAACAGTCTTAAAGTAGTCATACATTGTTTATTATTCTTTGTTTCAACGTCGATGACTATGATTGTAAATATGGTTGGAAAAATAGAGGGAGATAGCTACATTTTTTATCCTGTTACTGAGAAGTAGGCTTATTGTAATATTCATAGCAATAATAAAACCAGCACTAAATAAGAATCAAATTAGATTTAATAGTACGGAAACACTTACATTAGAAAGGCTAATTTCTATATTTCAAAAGGCACAGTTTAATAAACGTTATTTTATTGAGTGAGCCATTTAGTTTTAAATAACTTAGCGTTTAGAGCTAAGAGGTTCGTGTGAATTTCGATTGAAGTAAGACGTTCCATTCTAAATCTTTGTGCTTTTCTAACGAATTGTGCACTGCATTATTCACTATTTGCTATACGTTTTGCAAGAATATAAACACAGACTTATTAAAAATAACGTTTTTATCCCTTACCAACGTCGCGGAAAAATATTTCTCCCACAGTCAATGAGAACTTGCATACAAAGATGAAACCTAATCAATCTTATTAAGAGTAAATAGTCAGAGCTATATTAATGGTAATTACTTCAGTTAGATATCATATTCTGAAAATTGAAAAATGACACCTGGACACGGGTTCGATTCCCGTGTCTAGATGTCATTTTTCAATTTTCAGAATACTAATCAATCTTAGTTAAGCTATCTCTACACCAATCACGGCCATTATTTTAAAATTAGTCATGTGTTCATATAATTTACATGGATAATTTTGTTTGCTGGATTAAGATCCATGCGTAGCACGTAATGCACATAAAGTTGAAACATTACTTTTAACGATAGTGTTCACAACTGAAGCGAATATTGCACGGTTCATAAACTCTAACTATTTATGCATTCTGCATGGACTTGAGGAGGTTAGACGTGTCAACCAATGAGAATGCGAGGAAGGTCTTCAGCCATTTAAAACGCCAAGCTACAAAGCAGATGGGAAATATATCTCGTACAGTTTAGGAATGTGTCTTGTAGTGGTAATATATATTGTACAGTTTGGGAAAATATCTTGTAGTAACAATATATCTCGTACAGGTTGGGAAAGTGTCTTGTAGTAGCAATATATCTCGTACAGGTTGGGAAAGTGTCTTGTAGTAACAATATATCTTGTACAGGTTGGGAAAGTGTCTTGTAGTAGCAATATATCTTATACAGGTTGGGAAAGTGTATTGTAGTAACAATATATCTTGTACAGGTTGGGAAAGTGTATTGTAGTAACAATATATCTTGTACAGGTTGGGAAAGTGTCTTGTAGTAGCAATATATCTTATACAGGTTGGGAAAATATCTTGTAGTAACAATATATCTCGTACAGGTTGGGAAAGTGTCTTGTAGTAGCAATATATCTTATACAGGTTGGGAAAGTGTATTGTAGTAACAATATATCTTGTACAGGTTGGGAAAGTGTATTGTAGTAACAATATATCTTGTACAGGTTGGGAAAATATCTTGTAGTAACAATATATCTCGTACAGGTTGGGAAAGTGTATTGTAGTAACAATATATCTTGTACAGGTTGGTAAAGTGTATTGTAGTAACAATATTTCTTGTACAGGTTGGGAAAGTGTCTTGTAGTAACAATATATTATCTTGTACAGGTTGGGAAAGTGTATTGTAGTAACAATATATCTTGTACAGGTTGGGAAATTATCTTGTAGTAGCAATATCTTGTTCGTTATCTTTGTTAGAGAGTCAATAACTACGGTTTTAAATGTGATTGGTGATAATGGGCAAAGATTACATTTTAGTTTCGACTGCTCGAAAGTAAAGTTAATCCTAATATTCGTAGTAGAGATAAATTAAGAATAGAACTCCCATAGTGTGAGCCCACACGAGATCTATACCGACCGAGAGGCCGCCCCCGTTAGTGATGATAGTGCCAACATTTGCCTATAGAGGGTGTCATGTTGTCAGCACAACAAACCTTTCGGCTGTTGATTTCAGTTTTCTAGACCGGAGCCGCTATTTGTTTATTCAAGTAGTTCCTCATTTGTCCTCGTAGGGCTGAGTAGACCCTGTTCCAGACCTAGTGCCTCATATAAAAGTCTGGAAGCACCGGGGATTGACCCAGGACTTCTGAATCTGTAAACAAGTACTCTGGCCACTTGACTACAAAGGCGGTCAAATTAAAAACAAAATGAAGAATACAATATTAAATTAATAAATTGAAAAGGCTTTACTCAAATGAGGGGATTTTTTTTTCAAAATAAACCATCATTATTTATATATATATAATCCTTAGAGCAGGTCTTCTTAAATTTGTTTGTTCTATCGCCATATTTGTCTGTCTAGTGGAGCCAGTGGACCACTTAGCATAGTCATGTTTTTAACTGTATAAAATAAGATAATAAAAGAATATGTATACGATTACACAGGAAACCAATTACAGTAGGATTTGATTAATTCGTAAAATTGTATCGTTTGAGCCCACTAAATTCCCCATGAAATTTCTATTTAAATCAATGGTAAAAAATAACACTTGATTCGAATTTTAGAAGGAAATGTTTGGATAGTTCGAGGCCTATACATTGCTAATTTTTTCAATATTGTACTCATTTCAAACCTAACTTAACCATCTTAAAACTAAACCCCACCTGCCTCGGTGGCGTAGTTAGCTAACGCGCTAGTTTCGTGTTGAGCTAGACTGCCGAGGACGGGGAGATCGAGGTTCGAATCTCGCTCGGCCTAACTGGGGGTGGTTTTTCCTTTCCAGGCTCCCTCCACGCAAATGCAGGTTCACTTCCTCTATATTTAACTTTACCAATTCCAAATCCATTAACGTAATTAGTACTCAAGCGTATAGCCCAAACGGGTAGTAAGACGCGGTGCTAAATAATAAAATAATAGTAAATGAGAAGGCGGGGATTAATTATTATGCACCAGTGGTGAGCGGGTTGCCTAATATAAGGGATGTGATGGCTCCTACCCGCCAACCTGTAAGAGATAGGTAACATTTCACAGCCTGGGTTATCAGTTGACAGGAGCATATTCTAGTCCAGACCCTTAGATGTGCTTGGCTTTCATTAATTCTGATCTAAGTCTGCAATTTTTCCAAGCTTTTTTATTTTGTGTTTGAATTTTCCTTGTTTTTTATGCATGTATTTACTATATATGTTTTACATAGCATATATGAAATGTGTTTGTTTACACGTAGAATATTTTGGTTTATTATGTACCAGCTGCTTAGATACTCATGAAAATGTCTAGTTAGAATTTTGGAAGTTTCTGTTTTTTTTTAGATATTCCTTAAACTTAGAATTAAAAAAGATCTACTGTGTATTCAAATACAATTATCAAAATATTTTAAAAACAAACTTCTTTACTAACGCATTTAACACCAAGGCAATGCGTTATTCAAAAAATAGACACGCTAAATTTATTATTTGGCGTATTCAACGTTCATTTTAGGAACCAACAGATTACAGCACAAGACTTATAATAAACTAACCTGAGTCTAGTACAGACACATCACCCAGCCCCCCGGTCGTTAACCTTTCATTGTGAAAGAGGAAAACTACATTTAAACAATGATAAATGTTTCATCCTTGCCGGGAATCAAACCCGGAACTCTTAGATTAATAGACAGACAGGCTACCAACTGAGTTTAGGCGTCCGTAAAGTTAGAGCTAATTTTTATTTTTTTAAATACATATAAGTTAGAGGCTAGTAAAAATAAATATAGAATTTTATTTCCACCCAAGTTCACGGGCCCTATGACAGCCACTCACGGACCCCAGGTTAACCACCCCTGGTCTTAGAACAGGGTCTCCAAACATTTTGGTACGCAGCCCAAGGTAAAAAAAAAATCAATTTTATAAATGGCTGAATAACATTTATTTGGATCTTCTTGGGGGAATCAGCATGCTATTGCTCAGAACGAAAGAGAACTTAAACAATTACAAAGAAAGGCAGTGAGGAATACACATCCTCAAGAAACAGAAACTCATATCTACTATGTGATTCCGACAGCACTCTGGTTTTATGCCATGGTTTTATCCCATGTGGAGGAACTGGACTTGTCAAATATACTGCGTGGTTAACAAATAACCAAGGGAAACAATTAATTTGTTTTTTGATAACATCTTGGGGTGGGCCGGATGTGACCCCCGGGCCGTGGTTTGGGACCCCGTGTCTTAGAGAAAGTGTTTTGTATAAAGCTTATTAAAGTGAAGAGGCTAGGCCTACTTCCAGAAGTAATTACAAATCAATGTGATTCTGTCTTAAATCCTTTGTGTTATTGTAAACGCTTGTATTTTTATGGCAAAACTTTTTTTTTGTTCAAAATAAATAAAATATTGCTCCAGTACAAACACAGAGTTTTAATTTTCTTCAGCAGTTCCTGAATAACTGTCATGATCATAGCGGCATTAGACTACAAACTTTTTAAATGAAGAGAAACAGTTGTCATTAAATTACAGGACAACCTCGACAGATATTCAAGAAATTTTGACGTCATCATGTGAAGAAAATTAAACTCTATGTTTGTACTGGAGCAATATTCTATTTATTTTGGCAAAAAAAAGTTTGCTATTAAAACTGTAAAAACACGAGCCATCTTGGACAGCAACTAATAGGCCTACAAGCACTTTTAATAAAATAATGCATAACTATTATCTCAGTCGGTAGAGTGTCTGCTTACTCAGCTAAGAGTCCTGGGTTCAATTCCCAGCACTGTCGAAAAAATTTATCATTGGTTTCCCCTTCATAGTGATGTATAACGGCTGAGGGCTGTATATTGTATCTGTTCTAGGTTTAAGTTAGTTTGTAAGTCGTGTAGTGATAAAGTCAGTCGGTACAGAAAGTGCACGTTAAATACCTCAAATAATAACTATATAAATACTAGTTTAGCCAATCACGATGCCAATATTACCAAAGATATAGTACAAGCGAACAGCTCTGATTTATACAAATACTTTAAAGACCAAGGGACCAACAAAAGCTAAGCTTATCAATTCAATGTTCATTTTTTATCTCAATATATTATATCTAATAATGCATGTAGCAACTACTTTAACTTTAATATAGGCCTATGCTTTATAACAATTCTAACAATGTCCTAGGTTCACAATTCACCTTGTTTAGATCTTCATTCTACATTAAATGTTGCTGATCCAATTTGTTAGTAAGCTATTTTCAAATTCAACTTTAAACCTTATACACAGATAATGAACTATAATAATGTTATAACCAAGGAATCACAACAAAACATTGTTACATACTGATATAAAAATTTTCGCTAACAGCTTTTTACTAATTACGCTAATGGTTTTAGGATTATCAAGGTTATATTTATAGGTAATGTACCCACATTTGCATGGCAATAGTGAAAACCACCCTAAGTACACCCGACCAAGATTCAAACCTTGATCTCCCTGTAATCGACAGTCTAGTCTACTGCGAGAGTAACACCTTAGACCAGCCCTGGGCAAACTACGGCCCGCCACGTATTTTCATGTGGCCCACCAAGCTATCTGCGAAAAATAAATATATATAATTCTAGAAACAAAAATTAAATTTTTAAATATAATCCTATAAACAAAAGTATCCTGCCTGACAAATATCTATTTCATGTTGGTATTTTATTGCTTGAGACCAAAGCGTTGGCAACCCTGATCACTCCGCCTCTAATATGGTAATAAGCTTGAATGCATTCCAATTAAAACTAGGTTTGTTTTCACAAGATTTATTGGAAAAAAAACTCTTGATCACTTTCCAACCAACTTACGATACCAGAAAATAAATCTAAAGAATATTCCAAAATGATCAACGCTTTGAGAGATGATTTTTCTCGCAGGTTTGCCGACTTTCGTAAAATTGAAAAAGGTTTTTCGATAGTTCACGATCCATTTTCAGTTGACATTTATATTGCACTGACTAAACTTCAACTTTAGATGATAGACCAACAGTGTAATCCTGGATTAAGGGAATTACACGCTCGGGAAGAAATTGGTAAATTTTACAATTATCTTGATTCTGATAAATTCGCAAACATTCAGAATTTTGCTCGAAAAATGTTGGTCATTTTTGGATCGAGCTTTCTATTTGAACAAACATTTTCTATTATGGATCTCAATAAAATCTCCTTACGATCAAGCATTTCTGATGAACATTTACAACCAGTTTTAAGAATTTCGATGACTAAATATACAACTGACATCAAAGAAATGATGAAATATATAAAAAATTTGCATTCATATCATTAAGTCATGTTTTATTGGAGATTTATCATTGATTATTTTTCAACGTTTTTATCTTTTTATATAGTTTTCTATTTTTATATAATAAATTGAGTGCACCAAAAAATAATATTTTATTTGGCGGCCCGTTATAATATTTAAATTCTCAATGTGGCCCTTTAGCCAAATATTCGCCCAGGCCTACTTTAGATCATGCAGCCACTGAAGCAGGTGTCCGCTTATTACAGCTCAGAGTGTAACACACTAAGGGGCCGTGCATAGTACCTAAGGGGTTTTTTCTCAGTATTTTCTTACGTTTTCTTATGATGGGAGGCAGGGGCGTGGCAGAATCCATCTTACGTGAGGTTTCTTATCAATGGTTATAATGAGACAAAATCTTAAAGAAAAAAAATTGTCAGTAAACTCTGAAATCTTTCATTTTCGTTAATTGAATAACCCCACTTTGATCACTTACTCTCACATGTTAATAGAGATAATTAAAATATAAACTTCTTATTTTGCACAAAGATGGCTAGTTACATTAAACATGACAAATGAATTTTCGTTTTAACATTCAAGTGGTCTAAATAATTAATATCACTCGCTTTGTTACCAATCCTTATGTCTAAAACTAACTAAACGGTTACAATAATCTAATTTACCAAATCGAAAAAAATTACGTTAAATAGAGAACGGGATTGAGGTGGGGGAAATGGGGGGGTTGATAAAAAAAATCTTTGCGGTCCCTTACGTGGGAGGGATGGAAAATCTGACGGTCTCTTACGTGAAACGGGGGAGGCGGTGGAAAGGGATTATAAAATCATGAGAAAAAGCCTTACGCAATTTAAGGACGGTCCTTATTTATTAACATTTATGCTCCTCGCTACATATTTTTATAATATTTTCTAAAACATTAAAGTTATAATCTAGGATGACTGTGAGTTCTGGAAGCTGGGCAATGCTACTCGTTCAGAGTGTACAGTAGTAGTAAACGCATCATGTGTGTCCGACCAGCCAACGTGACTTCAGTTTACCAATAACAAGCCCCCGCCATCTTGTTGAAAAGGTGTCTAGTTCTCAGCCTGTTTGTCTGGAGCGGCCATGAACATGTTATCATGGTCAGTGTCAGCTGAGAACGAAAGTGGTGGAGTCGAATACAACTGTGGGCCGATCATTCCTCACACTCGTGGGCCGATGTCATGTCCCTTCAGGTTTGATCACGGTCAGATGTAGAGACAGAGGGCTGGTGGAGTCACTTTACATCACCTCGTGGGCCGATGTCATGTCCCTTCAGGTTTGATCACGGTCAGATGTAGAGAACAAGAGGGCTGGTGGAGAATAACATTCCTCTCGCTTTAGAACGGGATCAAAGCAAGATTTTATTTTATTTTATTTTATTTTTAACCCTGCGTCTTACTACTCGTTCGGTTTATACGCCTATGTACTAAGTAACAATAGTGTTTTAAATGATGATGAATGGTTAGATTTAGAGGAACTGCGTGGAGGGAGAGTGTAAAACCCCTGACACTACACCCGACCGAGGTCTCCCCGTCAGCGTCAGTCTAGTCTACTGCGAGAGTAGCACGTCAGACCTTGAGGCTAACGAAGCGGGTATCAAAGCATGTTGCTCAACGCAATATAAATACAACAAAGATTCCCCGAATATGTCATGGCTTGTGTTCAAACTCTTCTAAGGGTGTAACAATTATTACAACTTTTCTAAAATAAATATTTACTTAGTTACTCTATGACATTAGGAACTCGAAAGTTCATTGCCATGCCTACAAAAGTACGCTATATATCTCTATCGTGAGTTAGTTTATCCAGTCCACCTCATTACATCCTATCTTTCTCTGGTACATTCGAGTGTTATCCTCCCATCTGCGTTTAAGTCTTCGCAATGGTCTCTTCCCTTTGGGTTTACCAGTCAGTACTTTGAACACAGTTCTAGTTTCTTCATTCGCTCTAATAATGTCTGGTGATGAGTAGAGTATAGATCTCACCATTATATAATCTTCTCCACTCTCCATTATTTCCATCCCTTTTTTTTTATCAAAGATTTTCTGGATTACTTTATTTTAGAACACCTTAAATTTATTCTCGTCACGCAAATAAAAAGATACCATGTTTTAAAATCCATATAAACATTATTTTATATTTATGACTATTATTTGTAGATTATAATGATTGTAGCCATTGCCGTTAGAAGAATACGAAGCTCAAATTTATTCCCGAGCCCCGTCATAACACAACTGACAGTGTGACTAATTAGCACCACCATTGAGTCTTGTGCTCCCTCACAACCTATTATTCACTGGGGTCTCTTCCAGGGCCCCTCACAGGAATTTGAGGAGTACGGCCGATGGTACAATTTTGGGGGGCCCCTTCAACCGGTGGCGATGGAACACTATTTAGTGTAAGGGGTTGGTGGAGATTGACAAATTGACCAAAAAAGTTATTTGGGGGGCTCAACCTCCGCCCCCCAACCCACCCCCAAGTCAAACTTGTTCCTGGGATATCCCCCAGCAAATGTTTGACAATTTGATGCCTCTATATAATGTTTCTCAAAGTGTTGGTGACGGAGAACTGCCAAATGGAGGCAATGTTCCCTGGGGACCATCGGGGTCCTGAGAGCATTGGAAGGGGTCAAAATTACCCAGGATATACATCATTATTAGAATAATAATATTTAGCACCGCGTCTTACTACCCGTTCGGGTTATACGCATAAGTACTAATTACGCTAATGGATTAGGAATTGGGAGGGTTGAATTTAGAGGAAGTTAACCCGCATTTGCGTGGAGGGAGAGTGGAAAACCACTTAGGTAAAACCACCCCCAGTTCACCCGACCGAGATTCGAACCTCGATCTCCCCGTCCTCGGCGGTTGAGCTCAACACGACTAGCGCGTTAGCCAACTACGCCACCGAGGCGGGTCATTATTAGAAAATTTTATTTCACGACTATAAATACAAGACACTGACACCTTAACGCAGTCGGTAGCCTGTCTATCTACTGAACTAAGGACTTCGGGTTCGATTCCGGTATGGCTGAAAAAATTATCATTGGTTAAATGTGGTGTTTACACTTTAACATTGATAAATTAATGGCTGGTGACTGGATGTTTTGCCTGTCCTAGTCTTAAGTTAGGTTATAAGACATATGAAGCTACAGCAGGCCTACCAAGCCGGTAGTGGAAAAAAAAATGGCTTGAATAAAAAATTGACCACAGGCTGGAAACAGTGATGGATGTAAAGTAAAAATAAAGACAAAAATTCATTTATTAAATCAAACTTTTCAAAAAGAGAAATCTAATATCTACACCTACTTACCAAGTGATCGTTTACTAGTAATTCACTCAATGACTAATCTGACACCATAAACTGTGTGACCATAAATTCGGTTGGGGTATCACGGAAGAAGGTAAAATTACTTACAAGCTTCCATTAGTCGTGAACGGGGAATTACACCCAAGTGTTTGTCTAAACTCTTTGAGTGGAGGGCAACATTAGGATGTTGACAGTTCTGGGTGGACCGGATAGAAGAGACAGTATTATAATATATACAGGTGTACCGTAACATATGGTACCCACTACAGAGCTGTACCGGATAGGAGAGAGACAGTATTGTAATATATACTGGGTGTACCGTAACATGTGGTTCCCACTACAGAGCTGTACTGGATAGGAGAGAGACAGTATTATAATATATACTGGGTGTACCGTAACATGTGGTACCCACTACAGAGCTGTACCGGATAGGAGAGAGACAGTATTGTAATATATACAGGGTTTACCTAACATGTGGTACCCACTACAGAGCTGTACTGGATAGGAGAGAGACAGTATTATAATATATACTGGGTGTACCGTAACATGTGGTACCCACTACAGAGCTGTACCGGATAGGAGAGAGACAGTATTGTAATATATACAGGGTTTACCTAACATGTGGTACCCACTACAGAGCTGTACTGGATAGGAGAGAGACAGTATTATAATACATACTGGGTGTACCGTAACATGTGGTTCCCACTACAGAGATGTACCGGATAGGAGAGAGACAGTATTGTAATATATACAGGGTTTACCTAACATGTGGTACCCACTACAGAGCTGTACTGGATAGAAGAGAGACAGTATTGTAATACATACTGGGTGTACCGTAACATGTGGTACCCACTACAGAGCTGTACTGGATAGGAGAGAGACAGTATTATAATATATACTGGGTGTACCGTAACATGTGGTACCCACTACAGAGCTGTACTGGATAGGAGAGAGACAGTATTATAATACATACAGGATGTCCCGTAACATGTGGTTCGCACTACAGCGACAGACAGGAGACACAAAAACAGTGAAAACAGTTCATATAAGCATGTGTCCCATTTGACTAGTTTCCAGTAATGTGGAGCTGCCTTACATTTTAGGAAGTTCTCAAAATGGCCGCCTTTAGCCTGAATGACGCTTCCAGTCATCTTGTCGTAAAATGCCGCACTCTTTAAAAAATAGAAGGTGTGTGTAATAACCCAGAATAACCCATAGAACAGACCAATCAACAGGTCGAGAGATATCGATTATGGAATAATAATAATAATAATATTTAGCACCACGTCTTACTACCCGTTCGGGTTATACGCTTAAGTACTAATTACGCTAATGGATTAGGAATTGGGAAGGTTGAATTTAGAGGGAGTGAATCCGCATTTGCGTGGAGGGAGAGTGGAAAACCATTTAGGAAAAACCACCCCCAGTTCACCCGACCGAGATTCGAACCTTGATCTCCCCATCCTCGGCGGCCGAGCTCAACACGACTAGCGCGTTAGCCAACTACGCCACCGAGGCGGGTGATTATGGAATACAAACAGTTTAATGGTACCACTTGGATGTCGCTCGTTAACAAGGTCAAATGGGATACGTGTATATATAAACTGTTTTCATTGTGTTTGTGTATCTTGCCATGTTAAGGTACCCCCTTTACTTTACTTGGGGTAAGGTGCTCACCTCAGGACCAGATGTTCGTGGGTTCAAACCCAGCTGGGGTCGAAGGATCTTGAGCGATTAAAGTCCGTAGCACGACTTCCTGTGAGTAAAAATAGTAGCTTATGGACAGCCCCTTACAGAGACCTTTCAGGGATAAGTAGGGTCTAACAGGGATGTGCTAAGCCTTGTGATGTTGCAGTTGAGGCTCAAATATCCTTCACTTTGACTTCGACACGCACAATAACCTTCTCATCTTTAGAAACATTTAGAAGAAAGAAGAAAACTTGGCTATAATTATTATGAATATGATGTGTGAAATATCTCTTTGAGATATGTAGTACATCATTTTTATATCAGTATTTTAACATGACTAGTGATTAAATAACTTAAAGTAACAATAGATACATTCAGATATGTCGTCACAAGATAATACAGTAGGCTTTGTTTGTAGTCGACACAGTTATCACTACCGAGATGCACTTAATGGACGGTGACATTTTTAAAACAGTGTCATGTGACAGCAAAAACCTCGACTTCGATCTCTTTTCGCATTTGAAGAGAGATCCCCGGTAAGATAATACTATTGATAGTATAATAGTAGATTATTATTAGCACCGCGTCTTACTACCCGTTCGGGTTATACGCACTTACGCTAATGTGTAATGGAAGGGTGATTGTGAAATGAAATGGAGGACCTACAGTTTAACGTGGGATCCGAACCACGGTGGAGGCCTGGCATTCCTCACATTCACAAGTTGTGATTATTATAATAGTAGAGAAACATAGTTTTGTGAATAGCGGGTCGGAGTGCATCCGTGACAAGTAATGGAGGGAATTCTACCTCTAAGAGGCGAAAACAGACAGGATCGTGGACAAGGCATGAAAAGTTGCTTCTTAGAAGATTTAAAAAAAATTGATTGAAATATAAAAATGTCCTTAGTCCTGTCCTTAGTTCAAATAAATGTTACGTCACATTCGTAAATATTTTCTCATATAGTGAATTATTTATGTCAGAATAGTTTTTAATAATTGAAAATTTGGCACAAGTTTACTCTCAGAATGTTAAATAATATTTTATTATATTTTTTTAAGTTGACACAACATGAAAGTGCAAGATTCTTGCGCTCGAACCCTTCGTATATTTCAGTTTGTTGCAAAGTTTAAATTTAAAAAAATTAGTCATAAGTAAACTAGATTCAATTTATTTTTGTACTATCTTATAGAACGTACACTTCACTTAACCTGAAAGCTAACAGTCTGACCTTGGTATTTTACGCTATGGACCTATCTTATAAGCTGCGCCATAGTGTAACAACGCAAGGTAAGCTTGCTTAATTTTCAAGGCTAACGAAGGGTGTATTTTTATTGATCATGTAGTGCGATACCCACATACCCATTTTTAACAACATCGTTAAAGTCATTTAAATTAAACGAGTCTTTGAAAATCAATCAGCAGCACATTACCTTTAATTTTAGGGCTAGAACATAAAAAAAAACACCTGAAGTATGAACATATAACATCTATATATCAAGTTCGAGTAAAAACATCAAACAGTTTCATCTGTAGCCACAGGTACAGACAGACAGACAGACTTGGGATGGCAGCAGACAGACTTGTACAAGACTCATTTTTTTGGGGGTTCGGGGTATATATGACGTCAGTCATAATCTCAAGGTAGATATTTTTCACGATTACAGTACTTACTCTATATGAGAAAATAAAAAGGATCCTTTGGCGATAGTTTCTCATTATTGTTGTTTCTTATTCCGTTTTCAGAATATTTTATTTAAAATTAGTAATATTCTTAGATTTAAATAAAACGAGTAGCTAATAGATATTTTTGTTGAGAGAGAGAGAGAGAAGAGAGAGGTGAACTAAAATAGAAAGAATCAGCTGGAATCAATTTACGTGATAATTATTCAGTTAAATGTGTGAAATAAAATAAAATACAATGTATTTGATTCTTGCCTAATTTATGTCATCTACTTTGGTCCGAATTAATTTATATTGATAAATGGTTTTAAGCTACCAACAAATAAAATAAAACTACTAACTATGGATTAAACTCAAAAACATCATGTTCTCTCCATTCGCCTGCACAAGTAAGACACCCACTTTCCTTATTTCTATATGGGAACATAGAGCAATAGTGTAATACGTCAAGCTATAGGGTATATTAGCACGAGTCTGTGTGTGGAAATTACAGTAGACCCTCGTTAATCCGAACTAATTGGGGCCGAAGCTAATTCGGATTAATCGGGAGAGCACTAAACGGTCTACGGGGGAACAGACGATTCTGACAAGTTTTAAATTAAAATGGAATGAGTTTTATCAAATGTACATTCATGCTACTAATAATCGACTGTAGTTTTACATTTACAGTAATGTAATTATTTTCAATTACAGGAAAACACAATGTGTAGACTACAAATACATATTAAGCATTTATTATACTTGTCTCTTAGAATTTTGCTCTAACTTTGCGTCTATTGTAAATCAAATGTATTTCATTTGAGATAGTTTATGTCCCCCCCTCCCTCCATTTTCCTAAAATTGTATTAAGATTATCCTTAGTTTCGAACTACCGGGATTTACTGTGTAACATGGTGAGCGTTTTATTACATTAATGGATTACTCTTCTTTCTCTAATGCACCTACAGACGAATCTAGCAATGGTTTCCTAACACCGTGTCTATTCTTTGTTTGGGACTGAATCGTGCGGGGAGAAAAGTTGTAACAGTGAAAGCTGCCTACATTATTATTCGTAACACAGTCTCCAGTGGTGTGCAGTTATGTCATGTGTTTGTACGCTCCAAATAAACCTGCCAAACACACACGTACTCCGATATTAGCGTCCCAGAGATAAACACACAGAACATCGTCTAGATGAAGATACGTTGTCTCAGGTAAAGAATGGAGTGGGGACTTAAGCCCTATCACGAGATTAGCTCACTGACCTACACTAATCCAGTGTACCTATTCTATCTAAACTAAACAAGAAAAATATTAGTGTCAATTTATTAAATTTAACTTTTGATTAAATGTCAAATAAGTGTTTTTATCAGCATTGAGTGTTAAATGTCCATCTCAACCCCGGATAAAACCTAACTTAGGTAGGTAATATAGGTCTCACACCCCGGATAACACCTAACTTAGGTAGGTAATATAGGTTTCACACCCCGGATAACACCTAACTTAGGTAGGTAATATAGCTCTTACAACCCGGATAACACCTAACTTAGGTAGGTAATATAGGTTTCACACCCCGGATAACACCTAACTTAGGTAGGTAATATAGCTCTTACAACCCGGATAACACCTAACTTAGGTAGGTAATATAGGTTTCACACCCCGGATAACACCTAACTTAGGTAGGTAATATAGGTTTCACACCCCGGATAACACCTAACTCAGGTAGGTAATATAGGTTTCACACCCCGGATAGCACCTAACTCAGGTAGGTAATATAGGTTTCACACCCCGGATAACACCTAACTTAGGTAGGTAATACAGCTCTCACACCCTGGATAACACCTAACTTAGGTAGGTAATATAGGTCTCACACCCTGGATAACACCTAACTCAGGTAGGTAATATAGGTTTCACACCCCGGATAACACCTAACTTAGGTAGGTAATATAGGTTTCACACCCCGGATAACACCTAACTTAGGTAGGTAATATAGCTCTTACAACCCGGATAACACCTAACTTAGGTAGGTGATACAGGTCTCACACCCTGGATAACACCTAACTTAGGTAGGTGATACAGCTCTCACACCCTGGATAATACCTAACTTAGGTAGGTAATATAGGTCTCACACCCTGGATAACACCTAACTTAGGTAGGTGATACAGCTCTCACACCCTGGATAACACCTAACTTAGGTAGGTGATACAGGTCTCACACCCTGGATAACACCTAACTCAGGTAGGTAATATAGGTTTCACACCCCGGATAACACCTAACTCAGGTAGGTAATATAGGTTTCACACCCCGGATAACACCTAACTTAGGTAGGTAATATAGGTCTCACACCCTGGATAACACCTAACTTAGGTAGGTGATACAGCTCTCACACCCTGGATAATACCTAACTTAGGTAGGTAATATAGGTCTCACACCCTGGATAACACCTAACTCAGGTAGGTAATATAGGTTTCACACCCGGATAACACCTAACTTAGGTAGGTAATATAGGTCTCACACCCTGGATAACACCTAACTTAGGTAGGTGATACAGCTCTCACACCCTGGATAACACCTAACTTAGGTAGGTGATACAGCTCTCACACCCTGGATAATACCTAACTTAGGTAGGTAATATAGGTCTCACACCCTGGATAACACCTAACTTAGGTAGGTGATACAGCTCTCACACCCTGGATAATACCTAACTTAGGTAGGTAATATAGGTCTCACACCCTGGATAACACCTAACTTAGGTAGGTGATACAGCTCTCCACCCTGGATAATACCTAACTTAGGTAGGTAATGCAGGTCATATAGTGGTGAGGTTTTCTGTAGTCTACTTCAAAAAGAACAGTTAAATCCATACCATTGAAACAATTTCAACATATTTAAAAAAATAAAATATTATTATTATCATCATCATAGCATCATTATTATTATTATTATTATTATTATTATTATTATTATTATTATTATTATTATTATTATTATTATTATTATTATTATTATTATTATTATTATTATTATTATTATTATTATTATTATTAGCACTGCCTCTTACTAACCGTTTGGGTTGCCAGTACTTAAGCTAATGTGTAATGGTAGGGTGATTGCGAGATGAAATGGAGGACCTACAGTTTAACGTGGAATCCGAACCACGGTGGAGGCCTGGAATTCCACACATTCACAAGTTGTGATTAATACACGTCTTGTTAGAGGTGAAGAAAGGGTTTGGCAATCAGATAAATCCAAGTTGAGACCGAGGATTGAGCCCCGGACCCTCAACACAGAAATCTGACACCTTACCCCTAGACTGCCAGGTCACAAAAAAAAAAATCGAAACATAATTACAGTAACACAGCACAGTTAGACCGAACCACAATAGTTTGAAAATCCAGATACTTCAAACACACTTTTCGGAAAATGGAGGAAAAATTTAATTCAAATGAAATATATTTTATTGGTTAACAAGCGCAAAGTTAAAAGAAAATTCTAAGAAACAGTTGATATCTGATAATAAATGCTCAATATTTACTTGTTATGGTGACCTGGCGGTCTAGGGTTAAGGTATCAGACTTCTGTGCTGGGGGTCCGGGGTTCAATCCTCGGTCCCAGCACAAATTTATCTGATTGCCAAACCCTTCCTTCACCTTTGACAAGACGTGTATTAATCACAACTTGTGAATGTGAGGAATGCCAGGCCTCCACCGTGGTTCGGATTCCACGTTAAACTGTATGTCCTCCATTTCATCTCACAATCACCCTACCATTGCACATTAGCGTAAGTGCGTTTAACCCGAACGGGTAGTAAGATTCGGTGTTAGTAATAATAGTGATAATAATAATTACATGTTGTAGTAAACACAATATGTTTTCCTGTAACTGAAAATAATTACAGTACATATTACGTGTTATACATCAGTTAAATTAAATGAAAATTTGATTAAACTCAATCAACTGTAATTTAAAATTAATGAAAGTACTGTATCCCTGTACTCTCCGGTTAATCAGAATTCTCGCTAATCCGAACAAGATTTGGTCTCAATTAGTTTGAACTAACGAGGGTCTAGTGTATCTTAAATAAAGTAAAAACAATGATTCAAATTTCCCTGTTGTCAAATGAAGAATGCAGAAAAGCGTTATCTTGTATTTAATACCCCGGCTAATCGGTCATGATATGGACTCTTAAGCATCACATGACACTTAGTATGCGAAACAATTGGTTAATTTAGCTTATTTCAGATCTGTCAGTTAGAGGAAGCTTAACATCGTTACACTTTCAGTGCTGTGCATGTGTTTTGATATTAATTATTTTTATGAATAGTTTAAACACGATATATTAAAATACAACTTGTCCAACACCTTAGCTAAGTCGATAGTGTGTCTGTCTACTAAGCTAAGGGCCCCGGGTTTGATTCCTGGCATGCCCGAAAAATGTTTCCATCTTAAAATGTGGGTTCACTCTATCACAGTGATAAGTTAACGTCTAGGGGGCTGGTTGTTGTGCCCGTTCTTGTTTTAAGTCAGTTTGCTTATACAGTCAGTCGGTTCAGAAAGTGCACCTTAAATTTACTCAAATATAATAAATAAAACTTTATGTTTTATCATAAAAAACGTTTTTTTTTTACATAATAAACATCGGTGATGGAAACCCTTTTCGTGCAGATCCAAAAAAATTGTCCTGAGCCCAATTGTGGGGCGAGTGGGTTATTTATTTGAGAGAAATGCACGTACAGAATAACTTTGGTAAAATATTACAAATATTATTTTCTTTCCAAACTATCAGTTAATCCAGTATATATTTATATCTCTCCAACTATCAGTTAATCCAGTATATATATTTATATATCTCCAACTATCAGTTAATCCAGTATATATTTATATATCTCCAACTATCAGTTAATCCAGTATATATATTTGTATCTCTCCAACTATCAGTTAATCCAGTATATATATTTATATCTCTCCAACTATCATTAATCCAGTATATATATAATATATGTATATTTCTCCAACTATCAGTTAATCCAGTATTATTTATATTTCTCCAACTATCAGTTAATCCAGTATATATATTATATCTCTCCAACTATCAGTTAATCCAGTATATATATTTATATCTCTCCAACTATCAGTTAATCCAGTATATATATATATTATATTTCTCCAACTATCAGTTAATCCAGTATTGTATTTATATATCTCCAACTATCAAGTTAATCCAGTATATATATTTTATATTTCTCCAACTATCAGTTAATCCAGTATATATTATATTTATATTTCTCCAACTATCGGTTAATCCAGTATATATTTAGAAAGCACTCTCCTAGAAGATTGTGTCAGGCTCTCTTTTTTGGTAGACTTAAGACTAAAGTGTTAGATATTTTAATAGATAAGAAATTCATTGGTATTATTAAGGAGGAGGGGGGAGGGGGATAAGAACTCAAGCCTAGGTTCATAATTTTTTCACAGCTTTAAAACAAAAATATACTCTTTTTACCAAGATAACTAAACAATAGCTCCAGTAAATGTTTAAGGTAGTTTTCTACTCATGGTAATCATGATGGTTCTCATATTTGGCACGGGAGGTAATTTAACAGACATTTTTAAAATTAAGATAAATATAGTACAATTTAAATGTTACTATATATATATATATATATACTATTTTTAACACCACGGCTTACTACCCGTTCGGGTTATACGCTTATATACTAATTACGCTAATGGTTTTAGAGATTAGCAAAGGTTATATTCATAGAAAGTGTACCCACATTTTCGTGAAGGGAGAGTGTAAAAACATTTAGTAAAAACTACCCTCAGTAAACCCGACAGATACTCGAACCTGAATCTCCCCGTTATTGGCAGTCTAGTCTACTGCGAGAGTAGCGCCTTAGACCATGCGGCCACCGAGGCTGGTGATGTCAAGTGTTCAACAATTTGTTGATATTACCACGTGTAGAATATTAAACTAAACGTAGCTACTAAAGCAAAATTTGTGTGTTTTGTTTTGACCAAAAAATGTTTTTGTTATAAGACCTTCAAAAATATTTACCTCCCATCACAGTTTGAAACTAAAGCAACAACCAGCAAACAATGGTGGTGGTGATGGTGGTGGTGATGTTAGTGGTGATGTTGGTGGTGATGTTTATGGTGATGGTAATGGTGATGGTGATGTTTGAAAGATGGAGACTTATAAGAATCTCAAGAAAGTATCTCGAATACGATGGAAATCTCGACTTGATATAACAATTTTAATCGATTGATAAGACCCGCATCGGTGGCCGCGTGGTCTAACGCGCTACCCTCGTGTTGGACTAGACTGCCGGTGACGAGGAGATCGAGGCTCGAATATCGGTCGGGTGTACTCAGGCTGGTTTATCCACAATTGTTTTACACTCAAATGCTGGTACACTTTCCATGAATATAGCCTTCCTAATCCCTAAAACCATCAACGCAATCAGTATATAAACGAATAATACGAACGGGTAATAAGACGCGGTGGTAAGAGAATTGAAAAAAGGAATTATATAGACTTGTGAAGTTGAGAGAGAGTAAAAAAATGACCAAAATAAATACTTTTTTTTTTATTAATTTACTAAAAAAAAATTATCTTTGTTATTTATGACGTAATAGTCATGACAAACAAAATATCATTTATAATTTGCACCAAACTTTAAACAACCTTTTTTAAATGAAATTTTAAATATTTTCACTTTAAATAAGATTGTAATTAAAAAAAAAGATTTGATAATTCCAATTTGTAATTAAAGATTCAAGAGAACATTTAATAAACTGATTCTGGAAATATTTGATTCGACTCATCTCTAAATTCGAAAGCTTACATTTGTTTAAAAAGAACCCGCCTCGGTGGCGTAGTTGGCTAACGCGCTAGTCGTGTTGAGCTCGACCGTCGAGGACGGGAAGATCGAGGTTCGAATCTCGGTCGGGTGAACTGGGGGTGGTTTTTCCTAAATGGTTTTCCACTCTCCCTCCACGCAAATGCGGGTTCACTTCCTCTAAATTCAACCCTCCCAATTCCTAATCCATTAGAGTAATTAGTACTTAAGCGTATAACCCGAACGGGTAGTAAGACGCGGTGCTAAATGGAATGTATGTTTAAAAAGAACACCATTTTGTTTGGTGTGTACCTTTGTGTTATTTACATTTTTATAAATATTTACAGGTGGAGTATTTGTTCACCTTAAAAAAGCAAATAGTTTTAATAAAAACTTAAAATGAATGTACTAACCTCAACAATATTCTAGAGCACAGAGGATGTGTGTTGAATAACTCAACAATATTCTAGAGCACAAAGGATGTGTGTTGAATAGCTCAACAATATTCTAGAGCACATAGGATTGTGTAGAGTGACTCTACAATATTCTAGAGCACAGAGGATGTGTGTTGAATAACTCAACAATATTCTAGAGCACAAAGGATGTGTGTTGAATAGCTCAACAATATTCTAGAGCACAGAGGATGTATGATGAATAACTCAACAATATTCTAGAGCACATAGGATTGTGTAGAGTGACTCTACAATATTCTAGAACACAGAGTATGTGTGTTGAATAACTCAACAATATTCTAAAGAACAGAGGATGTGTGTTGAATAACTCAACAATATTCTAGAGCAAAGATGATATATATTGAATAACTCAACAATATTCTAGAGCACAGAGGATGTGTGTAGAGAGTAGATTTGATTACAAGTACAATCACATAAATATTCAAGAGATATCCAGCGATACTCATTAATACGGTAATTAGAACTCGCAACAAAAAGATACAAAAATAATAATTGCTTTGTTAGGTTACATATCCCCCTAAAGGCGTCGTTAGTGTGGGTACACGGGGGAGCCCTCCACCCCCTCCCAATAATCTGCTCAAATGGGACACTTTTAGTACAGTCAAAAAAGAGTGAATTGTTTTATCCAGAGAATTGAAAAATCCCGTTGGGACCATTGCATGAATGGTTAATTATTTAAAAAAATTAAAATGGGTTCATTACGTCCCCCCTGCTACCCCGAAAATCAAGAGATAGCGATGCTTATGCCCTAAAGTACACTTATGTGTGTGCCACTGATATTAACTATTCCAAAAATAAACACCCGAGATGAGAGTTTTCTGCGGGTTGTTCATCTGTGTTAGTGATTGTGTGTCTGTCTTACCTGTTGACCGGCCGTCAGTAGGTCCAAGGTGTGGTGTGGATGCGACGATACGCCAGCGCGGATGAGAAGCACAGTAGCAGCTCGCGCGCCAAGAGACCAACTAAGCACTAAACTGTTGAGGCCGGTCCAGTGGGAAGGAACTGGCCAATCCAATCTGGTCGCTCTTCTATCAGGTCGGGAACTCTCAGACGGAGGTGTTTGTTGTTTTACTGTGCGCACGCGCTGAGCAACACACACTGTCCATCTGTCTGCATCTAGCCTCCGAGCAAGGGTGGATAGCCATCCTCAGGTCACAACACCACACACTGTCTGTCTGTCTGTCTGCAACAAGCCTCCGAGCAAGGGTGGATAGCCATCCTCAGGTCACAACACCACACACTGTATGTCTGTCTGTCTGTCTGTGTGCAACAAGCCTCCGAGCAAGGGTGGATAGCCATCCTCAGGTCACAACACCACACACTGTCTGTCTGTCTGCAACAAGCCTCCGAGCAAGGGTGGATAGCCATCCTCAGGTCACAACACCACACACTGTCTGCCTGTCTAAATCTAGCCTCCGAGCAAGGGTGGATAGCCATTCTCAGGTCACAACACCACACACTGTCTGTCTGTCTGAATCTAGCCTCCGAGCAAGGGTGGATAGCCATCCTCATGTCACAGCACCACACACTGTCTGTATGTCTAATCTAGCCTCCGAGCAAGGGTGGATAGCCATCCTCAGGTCACAGCACCACACACTGTCTGTATGTCTACATCTAGCCTCCGAGCAAGGGTGGATAGCCATCATCAGGTCACAACACCACACACTGTCTGCCTGTCTGAATCTAGCCTCCGAGCAAGGGTGAATAGCCATTCTCAGGTCACAACACCACACACTGTCTGTCTGTCTGAATCTAGCCTCCGAGCAAGGGTGGATAGCCATCCTCAGGTCACAGCACCACACACTGTCTGTATGTCTACATCTAGCCTCCGAGCAAGGGTGGATAGCCATCCTCATGTTACAGCACCACACACTGTCTGTATGTCTATATCTAGCCTCCGAGCAAGGGTGGATAGCCATCCTCAGGTCACAACACCACACACTGTCTGTCTGCATCTAGCCTCCGAGCAAAGGTGGATACCCACCATTACCAATCACTGCTAGGGATGGACATCCACCACTGATAATTAAAACATAGCTAATTTGTTTTTAAAATCAGTTATACATAATTCCTACTGGAGTTCTTTTTAATAATTCAGTCCAAAATCTTAGAATAATTTCAAAAAATTGTATTCATTAATATTCGTCATAAAAAAGTGTCTAAAATAAACAAAGTAATTAATAGTTTTCAGTTCCATAATCAAAGCAATCACAATATGTAGTAAAGTGATTATGTATTTAAATGTTTTGTACTGGTGTTCGATATACAGATCGGTCCCTTGTACCTACATCGGCACAAAACATAGGAACATCGAACCTTCACCATCGATACTTTAAAAACACTTATGGTCAATGTCCATCCCTAGATTCACTCGTAGATATGTCTGATAGTCGCTGGTTTGAAGCTTAGAACGGAATAATGTTGGGTTTATATTCATAATTAATAACAAATAGTGCATAGCACATAATTTGCAACAATGTTGAAATATATTTCTTTCAATGATAGCTTTCATAGACGATACATAATGAATAGTGCACAGTTCATCAAGAGTGTATTTAATCTATTAACCATTGTCTATGGACTTGAGCATAGACGATTCTTGGACTTGAACATAGATGACTCTTGAGCTTGAGCATAGATGACTCTTGGAATTGAGAATAGACGGCTCTTGGACTTGAGAATAGACAACTCTTGGACTTGAGACGTATCAGCCAATGAGAATGCGGGAAAAGGCTCTAACCAGTTAAAACGCCAATATACACAGCAGACAGAAAACTTCTGTTCCAGTTTGAAACTCCTTGTGGTAACCATACTAGTTTGTTATTAACGGATTTTCTTTGTTTTTAGCATAATTAACAACAATTATTGTAAATATTATTGACAATATAGAGGAAATAATGCATATTTGATCATGTTATTTAGACGTTCGTCTACCATGATATCATGAGAGTAATCAAATCATAACCAAATAAAAATAAAATTTTATTTAATATTACAAGTATCACTTAAATTATATTAATTTTGATCCACATATTCAGTTTAATTAGAGGGAAACCTTGAGGCAGCTGCCTCAGTCAACGAGAAAGTGTCAATCGCTCTCAGGTCACATGGCACTACAATGCTCTGTGTCTTTTCTGAAACTACTTCTCTATTCTGTCTAAGCTTATACTCCCTTTCGCCCTTCACGTAAAACCACCCTTTGTCATGTCAATAAGAAAGAAAACTACAAAACTTGTTATCTGAAGGTAAAGAGGAACGCTCGCTCTAGTTCTCACGACAAATGACTGTATTTGTAAAAGGGAGGCTAAATCTAGAGCCCTATTTCATCTAGCCTGGTCTCATAGCTCCGAAAATATGATTAAAAATTCGTAGAAAATGAGCTAATGTTACACATTTTTTATTAACAAAACACCATGTATAGGGCTATTAAGAAAAAAGAGTCCTGTTGAAATCTTTCTACTTTATTTTGGTGTGAGCCATATTATGAAATAGCGCATCGTAGTGTTAAATATTGCGTTAAAGCTGAAAGTCCGCGTAACAATTTCTCGCTTACCGAGGTTGACCCCGAAAATGACGTTATTTCAAATACTTATCTAGTATATCAAAGAGAATGAAGAGAATGTACAAATTTATTTTAATAAAAACACTGGATTTAAGTAGGATTAATTATGTGTCTTTCTTATGTATTGTGTACTATGCGCTACGCACTATTTGATATTAGTTATATATGAGTATAAAACCAGCTTAAGCATGAATACTTCATAGCGTATGGGCCCCTAATGTGAGTTTTGTAGGAAGAAACATTTTGAAAATACATACATATTTTACGGTCAACAATGATATAATTTTACTATATTATTATTGTTATTTTATAGGTATTGATAATATTTATCAAAAGTGAAAGCTGCTTATAACATGACTTGACATATGAATACATGAAAGTAGATCTAGTAACTTTTCTAGCTGTAAGATAAGACCCTTCCTTTGAAAATTGGACTGTAAGTATATTAATTGCAAGTGGTTTAAGGGGAAAAAAACACGCTGGGACTCCATGTAGCTGCCCTAACTAAATGTAGAGTCAGACAAAATTACCACAACAAAATATAATAAAATACTTCTTTGTTTTAACTCAATGTACTGTACATCTAATTATGACTACCGTAACCGAACATGATGCAGGACTAACTTGTTTTATTTCAGTGCATATATAGACATTGCTGCCATGACTACAAATACAAAGGGCAACAAACAGTGTTTTAACTCAGTCTAGTTGGACAGAAAGGTTCATAGAATAGAGTAGGCCTTCTAAATGTTTTAATTCAATACAGAATTTAAGATAACTACATACTGTACTTAAAAAAAATTAAAAACTAGGTTTCACTGAAATACCTTCAAGTTATCCTAAGCAAAATAAACATTTAATTTTATCAATCATAAGAAACACCTCTTCACAATTGTATGGCTTTTAAATAAAATTGTTTAAACCATTTAAAATAAAAAGAACACAATTTTCAAAACTACCTTAAACTTATTTATTTTCATAGAAATCCAAATTATTATTTGTTATGTAAAAAAAATTCTCAGGTACCCATTTTGAACTAGATCGTAAAGTCTATCCCAAAAAATGTCAAATTGTCTAAAATCTGACATTAGTAAATTAAACTTACTAATTTATTTTAGAGAAGGTCTTACTTATCATGTAAAAAAATCCCTGATTAGCAAGTTTGAACAAAATCACTATTGATATTTTCAAAATATTTCAAATTTTTTGAAAGTTATTTATTTTCAAACTACTTACGCTTAAGGTCACTTAAGAAAATTAAAAACAAATAAAAATACAATGTTTCATGTAAAAACTTCTCAGATACCCATTTTGGCCAAAAAATTAATTACATTTTTTAAATATTTCAAAATTTTCAAAAATCAATCATTAGTAAACCATTCTTGAACGAATTATTTACCGAAAAACCAGTATACAGTGTTAATTATCATATCAAGCAGAGCCGAAACATAATCTCGTGACTGTCTTTAAACCAATCACAGGTGTTGTCCACTTGGCGTGACTTAAAAAACCTTGGCTTTTTTTCTGCGCGACAACATCAGGGCGTATAACCCGAATGGGTAGTAAGACGCAGTGCTAAAACAAAAAACAAAAAAATCAGCTTGAGGGAACCAATAACATTTAAAAACCAACCGACTCACTAAGTGCGCATACGCCTACAAAATGAGATACAAGCAGACATCTACGTTCACTGTTATTAGATGATTTCAATTAACCCGTTAAATGAGAAGCGTGTGTGTAATTAATTATTGTTTCGTGTTGATTTGTTTCACAACACAAAACAATAATTAGAAAACATCCATTGTGATAATAATCTAAAGGAACTGTTTAGTCACTAGAATATAAAACGTATCGGTAAACAGCTGTTTCTAGTTTGTGTTACAAAGCATCATGGGCCAACAAACATTTCTGTCGGGCTGCGAATTGCTGCGATCCTCGAGCAAATTATGATTATATTTTCGGTGAACTTGTGAACCAAGGTTTACTCAGAGCTATGCAATCTTCTTCGCAGTGCTGTCTAATAGGTTGCCTACACGATCCACCTCCCGGCGCTTAGAACAAACATTCTAACGTGCTACTTGCAGGTCTCTAACGTACAGGAGTGTACTGTACATATTCAAGATGGAGATGGAAGTTTTCTTTTTTTAACTTATAGTAATGTCTCCAATCTATAATGAAGTGTATGTTTGAATTATAAGGATTGAGCAGCGATTATCTTACTCTGTGCCATTATTTGGTTTAATTGTGTCAGTCCTGAACATGAGGGTTTTCAAATGAAGGCAGAATTGGAGTTCCTTCTTCCAGGGGTATCCCCCTCCCTCTTCTTTGAGAGAAAATTTCAGGTATTTAACCTTGTGAGAGGAAATTTTAGCACATCTGAACATAATTCTGAGCTAATTATATGAGTTTCAAGAGCCAATTTTAGCAACAACAAAAAAAAACACTGAAAAACTAGCAAAAAACAAAATTTAGTTTTTTTGAGCCCATTGAAAATAAACTTTTCTTTTCATAATTTTATTGGACAGAACAAAATGAAAAGAAATCTGATGAAGAGGGAATGGGAGGAAATCTACATTTGCTAATTTCTACCTCTGTTAACTCGGATAAAGATGATTCTAAGTTTAAAGTAGTAAATTGCAGCCAAATCACAAATAAGGTACACAATTTTATAAAAACCAACAACCAAATAGCAAACATTGAAGAGAGGTGAGGGGGACTGGAACTCACCTTCTCGCCCATTTAGGGGCGTCCAAAGTCCTGAATCCTTGTTCTATTCATCAGTATTCACAATAATAACCTTAGAGATCCAATGTGCCGTGTCCGAGAAACCCCATCATGTAGTTTACTCTAGTTTCCACCAGGCGCGTGGGGTGTTTTGAGTAGCCTGGATAAACTGAATATTAAACATTACATTACTTCTGCTTAGGGCCTGTCTTATGACTACCAAATAAATATTGCTATTGATAGGTTAGCGAACAGATAAAGGTTATCATACACTTTAATATTTTACGCGTATTATGAATTGAATTTATCTGCCAGGTAGCTATATGTAAGATAAATATATTTTTATACAGAAAACGCAAGGTTGGTACTGTTTTTACCGGTGCGCGCATGCGTATAAGCCCTGCTGCTACCACTACAGCTCTCAACATTTGTTAAATAATGGCGGCTAAACGAGTGCGAGTAAACAGATGGCGTCACGTGGGCGCAGAATCTAAGTTGTCTTGCAAGTATTAATTTTGATGTTTGCCAAAATGTGGTCAATAGTTGGGTACAACTTTTACAAAATTTCATTTATTGTACTCACATTTAAATAATTTGTTCTTATATAACTACAAATCTACAAATGGCTTGTGAGTTTTTATAAAAGTGTGAATTAAATGCTCTAACTATATATAGTAAGAGCCCGGGCCTGTGCCTACTAAACACGTGAACCAAAATTTTAACCTAAGAACAGATTCTGATAAGCGAAATCTCATGAAAAACAATGCGTCACTATGGCAACAACCATTTTAACTTTCAGATAAAAGTTATCAGGTACTTGAACCTCCCGATAAAAATGTGATGGATACATACATTTTATCTGGCAGATAAATGCTATCTGGCAGTCACAAGACGCACTTTTAACTTATCAATCAGATATAATTATTTATCGGCCAGATTAATTATTTATCCAGGAGTCATAAGACCAGCCCTTATAGAACTAAATTAATTATGTAGGTCTATCTAATACAAATTTTATGTTAGCATAATAGTGGACATCTCCAAGTGTTACACATATTTGTGATAGTTAAAGAAATTAAACCTGTATTTTAAAGTGTTTTTTAACCCATTCGGGTTATACGCTCAGAATGTACCAATTACGCAAATGGTTTTAGAGATGAGGAAGTTAATATTTACACCCAGGAAGGGTACCCATGGTTTCGTGGAAGGAGAGTGGAAAACTATTTTGTAAAAATCACTCTCAGTACACCCGACCAAGATTCGAACCTCGATCTCCCCGTCAACAGCAGTCTTATATACTGCGAGAATAGCGCCTTAGACCATGCAGCCGCGAAGAGGGGTTAAACTTCTTCTAATAGTTAGATAAATAGTCACAGGTTTGGTGAGACTTAAATATTGCTAATTACTAATTAGGTGTATATATAGTATTAATCTTAGAATTTTTAAAATTATGTATATTTACTAATTTGCTTGAAATACGTATATTAGTTCAAAGGTTACACGAGATAGTAACATAAAATAATAACTTAGTTATTTAAAATATGTTGTCTCCACTCATACCAGAATTATGACCTCTAACTCTAAGAATAAATAAAATAAAGTACAAATAAAGAACATGAAGAGGAAACTGCTTTTTTATGTTTCAAGTTTGATTGAAACCCCACCAACAATTATAAAGCTACGAGGGGGCGCATGTTCAAAAAACACACGACCGAGTTGACCATCCCATTAATCTTTTAACTATGAAATATACAAGTAATATAAAATAATGTTTTTTTATTTTACTTTAATGAAGTTCTGCAAAACAATATCTATGCCATATATTTTATCGCTAGTGGGTGATAATATATTTCACTGCTAATTATGAAAGAGGACACACAATATTTATAACAGACCTGTTACTTAGCAACTTCGAGCTGGTTTGCTTTAATATTATAATGACGGGTTTTTATTATTCATACGGTTTCTAGTAGCCAGTAAATATGACGTATAGTAATTGGTTTGTTTTGAATGCGAGACGAACCATAATAAAACATAAAGCTCGTGTTTGAATCTTACGTAAAATTACTCGATAATTCGGAATATTTCAAGCAAATTGGATAACCTACTCAAATAAACATGCCAGTGAAGACTCTATTATTTTGTTTTCTCGCCGAGTCTTACTACCCGTTAGGGCTTTACGCATAAAGTACTAATAATTACGATGATATATTGGGACGAGTATCGTTGAATTGAAAGGAAATGTACCCACATTTGCCTGAAGGAAGCGTGATAAATCATTTAGGGAAAAACGACCTTCAGAACACCGGACCGGGCTCGAACCTCTATCCCCCTGTCATCGGTAATCCCATATATTGCAAGAGTGACGCCTTATACCATTTGATCACCGAAGCGTGCTGTTTAGACCATGTAATATTTAGTTGACTGCTAACATTGTGGCCGTGGTTTTTCGTATTACAAAACACATACTGTATTCTCAATGAGTATTGCTGTGCGAAGGTCACTTTCTAAATGCGAAGCGAAGTCAAAGTGAAGCTTGAAACATGCGAAGCAAAGTCAACGCCAGAGTTGAAGATAACATTTTTGTCATGGTCACATAGCACTACATTTAATGTTTAAATTAACCACTAATTGCCTCGAGGTAAAAATAAATGTTCAGAAAAATTAAATATGCAAACTAAATTATGTTATCCTGACTGTGAATCTACCTCTGTATACGTTATCACTAGTCGGTGTTAAAATATTGTTTAGTTGCTGTTTAAAAATTGTTCCTATATTAAAATACGTCATATTTAATAAGTTATTTCAAATATATTCCCAAAATATAAAAGTTTCTTCTTTTTTCAAAATGTCTTGAAGAGGCGAAGTTAATTGTGGGTGTATAAGTAGAAAAGGAGGATGTTTGACCTTCAACTTTAACATTTGGAAGATTAGCATATATCTATAAATGAGATAAATATTTGAATCTAGTCTACCCACATCAAGAGATGGAAAACAAAACAATTAAGGTCCCAACCATCAACCTGTTTCCTTATCGCAGTTGGAAAGCTGTGTTCCAATAAACTAAGATATTCAGTGCCTCAATCAGAATCTGCTATGAGCCCCCACATCTGGCGAGCTAACACCGAGCTAAGTGTCGCTCCTGAGCTATCCCACATCTTGCGAGCTAGCACCGAGCTAAGTCTTATTTCTGAGCTACCCACATCTTGCGAGCTAACACCAAGCTAGGTGTCGCTCCTGAGCTATCCCCCATCTTGCGAGCTAACACCGAGCTAAGTCTTGCTTCTGAGCTATCCCCCACCTTGCGAGCTAGCACCGAGCTAGGTGTCGCTCCTGAGCTATCCCCCATCTTGCGAGCTAGCACCGAGCTAAGTGTCGCTCCTGAGCTATCCCCCATCTTGCGAGCTAACACCGAGCTAGGTGTCGCTCCTGAGCTATCCCCATCTTGCGAGCTAACACCGAGCTAGGTGTCGCTCCTGAGCTATCCCCCATCTTGCGAGCTAACACCGAGCTAGGTGTCGCTCCTGAGCTATCCCCCATCTTGCGAGCTAGCACCGAGCTAAGTGTCGCTCCTGAGCTATCCCCCATCTTGCGAGCTAGCACCGAGCTAGGTGTCGCTCCTGAGCTATCCACCATCTTGCGAGCTAGCACCGAGCTAAGTCTTATTCCTGAGCTATCCCGCAACTGACAATGAATCGTTCAAAGAATGTTCCTACCCAATTTCGTTAAAACTGGCCAACGCATTTGGCAATTATCGAGTGAGAAATATCCGGAAATATAGACAGATGAAACTCCATATGGTCAAGTTAAAACAGCACCTTGCCACGCTTGGTCGAATAAGTCTTCAAACCTAGCAAGCAACATCAATCTCTCCTCATCCACAATGGCGTCTGCAAACGAGGGGACCGTCAATATGTGTTTGTCTGAAGCCGTTGCGACTTGTATTGGGGGATAGGGGGGGCTAGAGGGTTGGCATGTTCCAAGTGGCCGGCTTATAAATACCAGTGAAGCCCGTTTCGGTGGCCGCATGGTCTAAGGCGTCACTCTCGTGTTAGATTGGCCTGCTGATGACGGAGGATTGGGGTCAGAGTCGCAGTCAGATCTACTGAGGGTAGTTTTATTAAATGGTTTCCCTTTCTCCTTTTCCTTCCACGCAAATGCGGGTACATTACCTCTAAAATGCTTCCTTACTCATCCCTACCCCATTAGAGTACCATGCGTACAACCTGAACAGGTAGTAACCGCGGTGATAACAAAAATTACTGAGCTACGTTTTAGTATCGGCTGAAGTGGTGAGGTAAAATAATTTTGAAAATTATTATTGGTAAATTTAATCCAGAGGCCGTTTCAGCAGCATTATAGATGGTTACGTCGCTATTCAGTCGCTTAAAATATCAGCTTCTACTTTCTAATGACGCGAGCAAAAATGCTACTGAATTGTTAAACAATATCTGAGAGTATATTTTGATATATTTAAGTTATTGAAATGATCCTCCACCCGCTACTTGTGTAGCTTACAAAGACAGTAACAGTCAGTACCCAATAAATAAATGTTGATATTGCTTATAAACAACCAGAAACTACAATCGGGACAGTTTTACATTTAATATCATCGCATGTCATCGCAAATGTATCCTGGGCATAATCTGAGATACTTAATGGAATTTTTGATTAAATTGAGTAAAACCAATAATTTAGAATTGAAGTTTAGTTCAAAGTAGTTGCGGGTAGTGATGGGCACAATCGAGTAATTCTAAGAATCGAGTAATTACTCGATTCTCTTTAAAAGAATCGAGTAATCGAGTAAAATTACTCGAGTAATTTTTAGCAAATCATCTACTCGAATCGTCCCGTGGCAATCGGTTGGACAATATTACTCGGAAGTCTTGCAATGGAATTTGATACTAATAACATGTCTATCATCTCTTCCTGTAGTAGGCAGTCGACACTGACCTCCACCCCCTTATTTTCATGTTTCACTTTACATCTACAGTTAATATGAAAGTATGCGTTTTAAGAAATGTCTCACAAATAAAAATTGTTTTGTATTCTTTTTAATAAAATAAACTTTTCTTTAAACGTTCATGTTAAAGAAATTGATAATAACTGTACCTTTATAAAAGTAAAAACAATTGTTTTTTTGTTTTGTATCTTACTCTGATTAGTTTCAATTTATAAATAATCATATTTTACTAAGGAGAAATTAAAATAATTATGAAAGACAATATTTAGTTTCGTCAATGTGATTGTGAAAATAAGACTGCCGAGGTGCCGAGTAAAAAGAATCGAGTAACTTTCATCGAGTACTTTTGAAAAGAATCGGAAATGTGATACGCTTAGCTAGTAGCATGCTTTTCGATTGTGTACTTTACATCTGCGAGTAATTTGTATTGATAATGCATGTGCAACGTTTAAACCATAAAGGGTCATTTTTGCGTGGCAGCGAAAACTGTTAATGAAAAATGAGCTCTAAGGGAATATAGCTTTTAAATGGAAATAGCGTGGTAAACAGTCTAGCCAATAAGGTCGATTCTTATTTATCTGGTAAGAAAAGAGAAAATAAAAGAATAACACGGTCCGAGTAAAGTTACTCGAGTAATCCCGGAAGAATCGAGTACTCCCGATTACACAACACAATCGAGTTACTCGATTATTTTTACTCGATTGTGCCCATCACTAGTTGCGGGTGCCAAAAAAAAAAAGGGCCCACTGTGATATTTTCCTGTGTCGCGGTGACCCCCCTGTTTCTCTCATACCTTCACCACTGGGTGTTTGTAACGGCGCTGACAATACGAAACGGTTCCAAACGGTTCTGTATTTTCGAATATGAATCAGGCCTTAGTTAGGTTAGAGTTATATCCCTCCTAGCCAGGGTCCGGAATTTTATTACCCAAAAATGATCAAAAATGACATAAAAATGATAAAATATTAGGTACTTCAAATTAAGAATAAACACCAAAATTTTTTAACAAAACTCGTAATAAATACACGTGACTATATCAAACATGCACTTTTCAAATGGAATCTAAAAAATATTCCTGCGCCAAAAAGCCTTTAACCACTAAACTCTCACATTCTGCTAAATATTACATTGATTTACCAACATCTGCTTGAGAAGTAATAGCTACCCCCTCCAGTCTAGTTACAGTCACCAGGAATGTGTATTTTACACCAGACAAGCAAAGAGGATACAAAGTTCATTGACTACATTGTCTTCTCATTCCGACAACTGCGGGGCGAAAACACTTATTTTTGAGTATTTATGCTTTTATAAATGGTATTTTTGTTAAAATAGTCGCTTAACATAAATGATTAGAGTATATATATATTTTTTTTAAATGAGTCAAAATGCCTAGAAGTGACTAAAAAAGAACGCAAACCAATAGAATATTACCTAGATATTCAAAATTATAAAAAAGTATCAGAAATTACCAAAAAAAAGTAGTTTCCACAACCAAGGGACCATGAACGTCAGTACACAGCAGACTGTAAATATTGTCTGTTCATGTTTGTAATGGCCATACTTGTTTGTTATTTAGTTGAGATTGTAGGGGACGCGAGAAAGGCCAGTGTGTTTGCAGTTTTTATGACAAAACATTCCATGTCCAGAATAAACAAAATATTTCTCCAGTAGAGACACAGAGTTTAATTTTCTTCACATGTTGATATCAACAGTTCCTGAATATCTGTCATCAGTATAGCGGCATTATCTAACAAACCTTTTAAATGAAGAGAAAAGTTGTCATTAAATTCCAGGACATCCTTGACAGATATTCAAGAAATTTTTAGGTTCCTATTTGAATAAAATTAAATTATATATTTGTACTGGAGCAATATTTAATTTATTTTGAACAAAAAAAATTTTTTTGCCATAAAAACTGCAAAAACACTGACCTTTTCTCGCGTCACCTTTCCATCGGACCTTAACGAGTTTTATTTGTAGATAATGCCGTCAAAAGAATTATTCTTAAAGGCTCTATCTAGTAGATAAAAGAGGTTAGGCCAATTTATTTGAATAAACAACCATTAATTCAAATGATTGACTCATTGATACGTTTCATTTTAATCCGTTGTATTTTTCTTACGTAATGTTCACTGCACGTTGTTCGCTGTCCATGAATATAGAGCCAGCCTTACGTGAAGGTTCATGTCGGGAAGTTCACCTGTTCAGCCTTGTAAACAAGACGTACCAGTTTCTTGACCTCACACACACGACTTCTAATTTTCGACCGGTCCTGTCCAACCGACAAGTTTAACGTTGGGAGTCGCTGCTCAGTTACACAAGATAGTGGGGCGAGCTCTCGGTACTTGATTCGGTAGAGAAACTTGTAAGATCTTAGCCCGACAACAATCTGATCTACATCCATACCATCGCGTTTACCAAGCGAGATTTATTTCCATCAACAATACTTTATCCGACACCTTAGCTCAGCGGGTAGCATGTCTGCCTACCAAGTTAAGGGTCTCTGGTTTTGTTCCTGGCATGGCCGGAACATTTATCATTTGGGAAAGTGGAGTTTTTCCCTTTTAAAGTGATGAATTAACACCTGGATGTTGTGTCTTTTTATATTTAAGTGTGTTTATAAATTGTGTACTAATACAAACAGTCAGTTCAGAAATGGCACGTTAAATAACGAAAGAATGTTAATATTCACATAGGAAAGGTATCATACAATTTAAAAGTATATTTACATAACTATCAAAACATTTCTTATTTAGAGTCTGTGTCAGAAATGAATTTGCTTTGGGCCAAAACTAACGGTAAAATGTAGCAGGAGTCACATTCCTGATTACACGAACTTGAACCTCACTCCAGTGTCGCCAAGGTCAGCAATCCATATCTTGTTTCCTAACTGCTTTATTAAACTACCTGTTGCAGGGCCCAACTTCACGAGCTGCGGCTTCATTCACTATGGAGAGAAAGTTATGTGGCGATACCTAATTCACAGGAAATACTAGAACTGTGCTCTGTACATGATTGGAACATATTGCCTGTTTCGTAGATATTATGTCACAGAACTAATTTTTTAGTCAAGTGGTTCCTACTTTACTAGCAGGGGCTCCGGAACAGTGAGATTCGAGGGGCTTGATTCACCCTGTTTCCTTGATTGGGGGGGAGACTATCTTAAGCCCCCCACTATTTCTTATGCATATTCAAAACACTTATAGTATATATACTATAACCTGTCACCATCAGCTACAAAATGATAGTCGTAGAAGGTCAGAAATGAGTTTTATCTCCCCCCCCCCCCTTCATTCCCTAAGAGCTCGAAAGACTTTACAAAGCTTTACACTGAAATCTACAGGCCATACAGGTAAAGTATGCTTTATTTCTATAACGTCAAGTAAATCAGCTGCTGAGACAGTCTCTAATCTCTAAGGGAGTGCAAGTATTTCACGGGAGAAGTTTTGCCATTCTTGAGTGAATGGGTGTGAGACTAGTGACTCCAATAAAATATTTTAAAAATTAGCCACGCTGGGTGGCTGACTTTCTAAGAATTTACTTGACTTTTTCTTTCATACTCAGTCATTTTTAATGGAGAAATAATTTTAGGGTGAATATTATTTTATGGAGTTGCCTCAAATCTACGAATTATATTAAGTTATTTCACTTTTTATTCAAAATAGTGTTATATAGGTAGTCCATTTACATCATTTATAGAGACAATATTGCTAACAAAATGTGTTGAGTTTTTTCTTCAAAAAATATTGAACTGGCTGTTAATTTTAAATAAAAAATATGAACAATTAATGTACGGCAATTGTTTTTCCCAATAAAAGTGTAGATTTATTTAAAAATATGCTTCCTGGGTTGATAACGTTGTTATCATAATACGAGTTATTAAAAAATACTCTTCACTCTTTCCAATGAACTATGTTAATTTAGTAACACCACATGTCTTACTGTCTTTGAAACAAGTTTGCTTATATACAGTAATTATATTCCCACTGTTTTAATAAATTACTGATATAATCTAATGTTACGTTAAATTTTACCCACACAAAAAATCTTTCATAAGAATATAATAAAAGCATTATTTTAATTGCCTTATTTTAAAAAATTAGTAAAGGCTAAATGGTAACTATTGAAATAGATTAGCGCAGTTAAATAAAATGTCACAGTTGAATTGAAAGTTTAATTTGGACAGGAATAAAAAGTTAATTTTCAAATCACATTTTAAAATTTTATATTTGATCATATTTATCCACCCTAATAAAATTAAAAAGCTGGAAATTTGATCAAAATCTCTCTTCTGGTGGTTTGAATAGAATATTTGAATCTGTTTGAAAATCTTAAGGGTTAAATAAGGTTGAAAATTAATGTTCTAGTATGCACTGCAATCTTTAAAGGTGATGAATACTTCAAGTTTAAGAAAATACTTTTTCAGCCCACTTGAAAAGAGAATTAGAGCACTAATGACAAACTTAGTTTAAATTCACCTATATCGATTTGATTAGAAATGAATTTTTGAAGCATCCTCAAGGAAAAAATAAAAACTATGGTGAACAATGATAATATTAATAAAAAGATAGTCAATATCTATAAATAACAGTAAAATAGAGTAAAATGTTATCAATGTTGAGTGCAAACAATTTTTTTATACTTTCTAAAAGATGTCCTTATGTCCATACGTGTAACTTCTGTTCCCCTGGCCTAAAGTGTATAATCGAGCAGGACTGGCTGATATAGGATACGAATATCCTCTGCAGCACATCCCTTACCCTACAATAAATGTTAATTAAAATAAAAACTAATTACAGCAATGTGTTTAATTGGAAACCAGAAATAATTTAGAACGCTATGATTTTTAATATTCTATGTAATGTTGGTAGCCTTATAGGTGTCTACGAATTTCAAATAATTACTTTAAGTTATTTAAACAATTTGATTGAATTAACATACTGATTTGGCTGCACTCTAGTATACAAGTAGTAAGTTAAGAAGATTCCATCCTGCTTCCTTCTACCAGAAGTGTGACAAAGCATTTACGTTAAACGTTCCTTCTGTTAAACCTCAGGTCGGCCATTTGTGGATATGATTCAGGTTTTCTCTCAAAGGTTATATTTCAAAACTGTCTGAATGGATACCATTCCGAGTGGATACAATTCCAGTTTTTGTGGATATAATTCAGGTGGATACAATTAAGGATTTTCACAAAAGTAGTGTATTACAAAACTGTCGGAATGGATACCATTCCGAGTGGATACAATTCCAGTTTGTGTGGGTATAATTCAGGTGGTTACAATTCAGGATTTTTACAAAAGCAGTTTATTACAAAACTGTCGGAATGGATACCATTCCGAGTGGATACAATTCCAGTTTTTGTGGATATAATTCAAGTGGATACAATTCAGGATTTTCACAAAAGCAGTTTATTACAAAACTGTCGGAATGGATACCATTCCGAGTGGATACAATTCAGCTCCCCCGGTTTCATATATATGAAACCACGGCCTTGGAGAGAGAGCCCAGTTGGTGGGAAGATTATTATGTATAGTACTAATCGTACATCCATTCCGATTTCCGTGGAGGCTCTTTCCATGTCCCTATGGAATGAGGTGGAGTATGGGGGTGTGGAACCAACATAAACTCTTAACCTGATATAAGCCTAACTAACCAAGCCCTGGTATAAGGATAATTCCCTTTACGGGAAAAATTACCCAAGGCACCAGTTGGGAATTGAACCCGGGAAACCTAGGTTTGTAATAATAATAATAATAATAATAATAATAATAATAATAATAATAATAATAATAATAATAATATTTAGCACCGCGTCTTACTACCCGTTCGGGTTATACGCTTAAGTACTAATTACACTAATGGATTAGGAATTGGTAGGGTTGCATTTAGAGGAAGTGAACCCGCATTTGCGTGGAGAGAGAGTGTAAAACCATTTAGGAAAAACCACCCCAGTTCACCCGACCGAGATTCGAACCTCGATCTCCCCGTCCTTGATGGTCTGGCTCAACACGACTAGCGCGTTAGCCAACTACGCCACCGAGGCGGGTCTAGGTTTGTAGCCAGGTGCGTTGACCACTAGACCACTGATCCAAAATCAGATTTCACTGTCTTTAAAAACTTTGTTCTTTATACAAATAAATAAAATAAAGCTATTGTACTTTTTTTTTTTTTTTTTTTAGAAATTGGTTGCATAGATAAAAGTTTAAATTTTTGTTTCGCTTTTTTATGGACACGCGTATTTCCATCTAATGTAAATATAATAACTCAAAGGAAAGGATGCATCGTTTAGTAATGATAGGAAATTGATTGCTAGTACGTAGTTGTTTGCATTATTAACCAAATCAACTACATAAATCACTGTTTAGTGTCAATTTTAGACCTTCGGGTCATGTTGGACAGCGCTGCCAACCTTGCCCGCCCAATTTATGTCGTCTCTTTGAGCATAATACATTTTGCTAACCTGCAATTACCAACGGACACTCGTTGCTAAAAACGACCACACAACATATATGATATTCTAGCTCCACGCCATGTTTATAAATTGTTTGCACTTTTAAGAACCTTATAAAATGATTCATATAGCTAATATTGCCTTATGACATGTTATAAAAAAATAGTATTCTTCGAAAAAGAGACTCTTCTCCGTGAGATTTAATTTTGTATAATAATTGTACAACAAACCAAACAAATTAATGTTTAACTTTATCATGAACCTATTAAACTATAGCAAGGCTGATAAAAAAATACTCTACTCTACTATACTATACTATACTAAACTATACTATACTATAGAAAAATAAAATGTTACTTTTCCATTCTGAGTTGAGATAAATATACGTTTCATTAATTGAAAACTATTACATACTTAGTTTAGCACTGTGTTTTACTACCTGTTCATGTTATACACACATGTACTAACTACACTGATGAATTGAATCGCTTATTTGAAGAGGGAAACAAGTCCATAAAATGACCAAATTGAATTGAGATATACGTTTTGTATACAAAACATAGCCGAATCGAATGGCGTAGTAAAGAAACATGTCCAACTATTCCCCTTATTGTTACGGCCATATAAATATCTTTATGAGTTTAAGAAAAAAAAAAAGAAGAAAAAAAGTAATCAAGATGGCGTCCGGTTCAGTTAACCTTTGTGGTGGAGGTTGTGGAAATACGGTAGTCGGGGGACAAAAAGCGATTTTCTGTGAAGGAAATTGTAGGAAATGGTTCCACATAAAGTGTGCAAATGTGAGCAATGAAGATTTTGGGTACCTTTCACGTAATACGCATGTAAAGTGGTTTTGTGTGAAGTGTCACGAGCTGGACAGTGCAGACAGTAAATGGCGCGAAAGTCTAGACAAACGAATTGACGAAGTATTTGAGGTTTTGACTAGCCTATCTGAAAAGAATGAGGAAGTAACAAAAGTAAAGGATCGTATTTCAGCCCTGGAAACTACAACTAGTCTACAAGACGCAATGCTAAATGAGTTGAACCAATACTCAAGAATAAACAACATTATTATAGACGGACTGCCCAAAGTGACCGATGAGTGTGTTGTAGATTTGGTTATCAAACTAGGCATTGAGTTGGGAGTAAAAGTGGAGCCAACGGACATAGACACAGCCCATCGACTGCAAGCTAAAAAATCAAGCGTCCCAAGCATAATAGTGAAATTCACGCGGAGGTCTATCAAGGAATCCCTTCTACTCAATAAGCATAAACTTAAAAATTTGAACTCCACAAAAATTGTAAATGCTGCTGGCCACCCGCTGTACATCTCAGAGCATCTAACACCTCTGAATAATCTGTGGTTCTACCAAGCAAGGAAGCTCAGAGATGATGGGGCTTATAAATATTGTTGGGTTAAAAATGGCAAGATATTTTTAAGATATGATGACAACTCTGCAACAATTAGGTATACCGGGAACAATTCAGATGACAGCGTTGGTACACCTGCTAACATGCCTGAAGTCATTGCACAACAAAAGGAAGATAACTTTGTAGCTCTGAATAGGAAGCAGAAGAAAAACAAGCAAAATGGAAAGAAAAAATAATTTAATATTCATTGTGAATTTAATCATGTCTTATTTTAGGTACTTTAGATTATTTATCACTATATTCTGTTTTTTACTTCTAACACAAGCCAGGGAGTGCAAAGTACTGTGGCCAGCCTTTAATTTTACCTGTGCTAAGAGTTTTAATATATGTGCTACCTTATACATCTTATTTTGCCCCATACAAGTTAAGTGTCAAATAGTTAAATGGTTAAACAACCTAATGCAACATTTGATGATGACATCAACACCAGGTGATGTGTCCCAAACTGCCCTTACTAGTATTAGTACAAATAGTTATATTAAGTTAATCTCAAATGACAGTTTTTCTAACCTTAACTTTAGTTCCTCTAAACACAGTAGCATATGAAAACATATGAGCTAGGGCTTGACACTATTAGAGACTTCAAGTACTGCTACCCGAATCCCAGTGTGTCCATTTTCTATGCGAATATTAGAAGTCTCCATCATAAACGTGATGACATCAGTGCCCTATTAGAACATATAGGCAACCGGCCTGACCTCATACTCCTTACTGAGACATGGGTAAAGGAAAACGAAAGTAAATTTTTCAGTGTTGAAGGTTACAAAAATATCTTCTCGTGCCGCAATGATAGGCCTGGGGGTGGTGCCTGCATCTACATTAAGAACAATCTTAACTTTGAAGTGATGCAAATAATTGAAAAGGATATTTACTACATAAATATTTATATACAGAATATAGACCCTCCTTTAAATATAAGTGTTGTATACAGGCCCCCCCAAACATCTCTAAATGATTTCCTTGATATGCTTGAAGCGATATTTAACAGTGTATATAAATATAATAGCATCATAGTGGGGGATTTTAACATAAATAGTACATATGGGAAGTATCTAAACCTGATAAAAAGCTATGGGTTTTGTCTGTGTAATAAACTTCCAACAAGAGTTGATAATAGATCTGAGAGTACAATTGACCATGTTATTACAAACACTCAATCATATGATAGAATATGGATAAATAATATACACTCCAGTCTTAGTGATCATAATATATTAATAATTGAACTGGAGTCAGACAAAGTGAATAGTAGAACAGGGAATAGAAACCGAAGACAAAACCCAAACATTAAGATCAATTACAGAACCCTAACTAATATTCTCCTAGAAAATTTGAACTCATTAAATACTGACAGACTTGATGCTAATCAAATATATGGAAACCTTTTTAACATTTTGAGTCTATCCTTAAATTCTGCCAAGAGAGGGCTAGATGATAGGGGCAAAGAAACCTTCTGTAAACAGTCGTGGGTTAGTACGGAACTCCTAGGTCTAATTCATCAAAGGGATAGGCTCTCTAAACTTGCCAAATTACATCCTCTTAATGTAAATATAGCTAGTGATTATGTTCTATGCAGAAATAGCGTAACTTTTCTGAGAAGAAAGCTAGTCAGGGAACACTATGCCAGGCAATTTAATGATGCTACTGGTGACCCCAGGAGAATGTGGAGAATCATTAACAGTGCACTGAATAAAACTAACTCCAAGTCTAATTCTAATGCTATAACTAAAATAATGTATGATAACCAAGAATATACCAATAACAAACAAATATGTGATATTTTCAATAATTATTTTATTGAGGTGGGGCATTCTTTAAGTATGAGAATACCGATAAAGCCTTTGGAAAAACTTATATTACTGGAGGGGAAAAATGCTCAATCCATGTCTTTACTATTCACAGATGAAAGTGAGGTGGCGAAGTTTATCTCTGAACTTAAAAACTCTGAGAGCCACCCATATGATCATTGTTCTAATAATCTGCTAAAAAAATGTAAGAACCCTATAACAAAATGGATTACTGTGCTGATAAATAGGTCCTTTGAAGAGGGAATGGTCCCGGATATCTTAAAAATTGCTAAAGTCATTCCGATCTTTAAGGGTAGTGGTACCAGGGCAGACACCTCTAACTATAGGCCAATATCGATTTTATCAGCTGTTTCCAAAATTATGGAGAAAGTCGTGAAAAAAAGACTTGTGAGCTACTTGGAACACATTCACTTTTTCTCTACAGGGCAATATGGTTTTAGGGATAAATCAAACACACTAATTGCATGCATGGACCTAGTTGACCAAATTCAAACTGCTCTGGACAGTAACTTGAGGTCAGCTGGACTATTCATAGACTTGAAAAAAGCGTTTGACTGTGTAGATCATGCCATCCTCATTTACAAACTAACTAAAATTGGTATACATGGAATAGTATTGGAATGGTTTAAGAGCTATCTATCCAATAGGACTCAGTATGTTTCAATAAATAACTCTACAAGTACGGAGGAACAAATCAGGTGTGGAGTTCCTCAAGGATCAGTTTTGGGCCCTATATTATTCCTAATTTATGTAAACGATATAGCAAAGGTAGACTTCAAAGGCCATATTCAATTATATGCTGATGACACATGTTTTGTGTATGTTGAAAAATCTCTGCTAAATATTAAACAAAATATGGAATCTGACCTGGCACTACTTGATGACTAGCTTAAAATGAATAGACTAACACTTAACCTGAATAAAAGCAATTTTTTGATTTTTAATAGGCCTAATAGTAATCATGACACCGATGTTAAAATATACTTCCAAGATAAAGAATTAAAACAAGTAAAGGAGGTAAAATACCTAGGTCTGTTAATAGACTCCTCACTTAGCTGGAAACCACATATACAGTTCATAATAAGTAAAATAGCTCCTGTGGTAGGGATACTTAAAAGATTGTCCTATAAATTCCCCCCTAATGTACTTAGACCGCTTTACTTCTCTTTAATCCATTCCCATATCAGCTACCTTAATGTTATTTGGGGATGTGCCTATCTCAATCATCTTATGCCACTTATAGTTCTACAGAATAGAGCAATCAAAAACTTATACAGACTCCCTTACCTCACACCTAATAATGATGTATACAGTATCACTAACATTCTGCCCATAAGAAAACAAATAATATATGACTCTGCAATAACATTTCTCAAAATAGGTAGTGGTACAACTTTAAGCTCAATCAAAGTGGATAAAAACCTTATACATGGTTACTTAACTAGAGGACATAACAATCTCAGTATTGCTCATTATAATACAGTAAATTATGGACTAAACTCCATTCGTGCTAAGGGCACACGATATATCAATAAAATTCCTAATGACATTAAAACATTGGAATTATATAAGCGAAAAAAAAAGCTCAAATCATGGATAAGGGTAGCTTCCTTGGAGTCTTTAATTTAATTGTTACTTGATAATGCTTGCTCTTTAACTCTTAATATATCTAACTACACTCATAATCTTACAATGGATAGGCACTGCACATATTTCGAGCTAATTGCTATTTGTTCACAGCTGTCTTTCGTTCTATAAACTAATGTATAATTTATAAACTTTTATTTAGGCTTATTTGACTTTGGATAATTTGAATATTATCCAGATGCAACAACCAATAAGGTTAAATTATGAATGTCCTCATCAACAGTATGGTTGTCATGAATCAATCCTTGAATTTATCTTTCACCTGCATCCCCCCCCCCCCCCCGCACCACCACCCAACTTATTTTCTATTATATGTATGTATTTTGTACTTGTCTTTTTTTATGGTTAACTGAACCTGTTTCTTTGTAACTTTAATGTAACGAGCTAACTGCTCATTTTAAAGACAAATAAAACAAACAAACAAACAAACAAACAAACAAACAAACAAACAAAAGCAACAAGTCCTGGACATATTTCCTTTTTCTGCTTATAGTTAGTAGTAGTGAAACAACATGCAAAGTTCCTTATTGTTTAATCTTTCTATCATAGATGGCAGGAGTATATTTATATAAGAAAGTTTTATATTTTAAAATATTTTACTAATGTGAGTATTGGCTAACCTGGAATTTAGGGATAAACTTTCTCTTTTTATGTTTTTTGTAATATAAAAGTTAATTTCATTATTGATTATGTGTGAGTAGTTAGTTTTGTTTATAAAATTAATTTATAAGAACAAAAGTATGTCAAGCTCTAGTTCTTATGATGAAGTGCCTTCCAAACGGAAAAAAGGTGTAAGAAATACTCAAGAATATGCATCAAACAAAAACATCTCGTTTGAATGGACAAGCCTACACAACTACATCAGGAGCTCTAAAAGAAGAACTATCTCAAACCCGACGCCAAGTTATATATTCCAATGATTGTAAACGCAAAGAAAACACATAACAGCTTTTTAGTGACCATGATTGACACAGAAGATATTGTGGACTTCAAGGAATGGTGGCCCAAATATTTTAAGAAAACTACAAAATCAGTTCATCCTCAGAATTTATTTTCTCTCTCAAAATATAGACATCTGACTTATGAAAACAAGAACTGTGGGTGTGTTAAAACTTGTGAGTTTATTGATGTCATTGTACAATATGTATTCCGTCTTTGGAAGATAGAGGAAATACCTCTCATACCAAAGGAAATTGCATACATTTTTCCAATACAAATAAATGGAAAAAATATTGATTACGTTGAAAAGATTAGAAAATATATTCCTCAACCAGAAAATAATTTCTATAATATTATATATATTTTTTTTTTTTTTTTGAAGGCCTAAGAAATGTGCCACTGACTTAGACAATTACAAACTAAATATGGTTAAAAGCTTCATACAGTGAAGTGTTATTTTTACATGTTTTATTGTTTAGTATTTTCATGATTGAATGTCCTATAACTTTGAATAAACTTCTGAAAATTACATGAATAAATGTATACACAATAATCTTTAAGGAAAAGTCAAAATCTGATAGTAAATGGTTATCAATCTGTCAATATATCATAGCTGTTTTAAGACAGAAACATGTTCACGCTAGAAAATAATTAATAAATATATAACTAACAGATAAAATTAAAATTGTTCTTACTCAATTTGTGTATCTTTTCTTTATTAACAAGTTGACAATCCACACGGTTATGATCAGAACAAAAATAAAAGAGTTGTATAGTTTTTTTATCATCTCAAAACCAATATAGGCCTACATGAACCTGTTTCCTTCTTCAAATAAGCGTTCAATTAGGGATGAGGAAGCTTGAATTTAAAATAAGTGTACCCGCATTTGCGTGAAGGAAAACATATCAACAACCCTCAGTATGCGTACACCCGACCGGAATTCAAACCCTGATCTCGCTCTCATAAGCAGTCCAGTGACTTACATAATTAGTTAAATAACTTAATAATCGTAGCCTAGTTTTTTTTTAAATTGGAGCTTAACAAATTGTGAGAATACTTTTCATTCTAGTTTTTATCTTCTCAACTACTTGATTAGGCAACGTAGAATAATTTACACTTCGATGGGGGGGAAGGATGGGACCAATTAGGTACGGTACTCATAAACAAAATGTATGCATAGAGAATAAAATGATTAATTATTTATTTAACAAATTTGCACAAAATATTAGCTGACATGAAGGCAGCAATATACTAATTCAAGAATAATAATGTATCATAGAACTTCTCTATATATTCACCTAGATACGGTACCTATACCTATTATTCACTTTAGAATACACCATCTAACTTTGGAATCAAGTTCTTAAACAATAATACAAAATAAATAATATCAAGCAAATTCCTCAAAGGGACAGTTTTAGATAATAATAAAACATTAGATTTATCTATACAAAGTCAACTGAATCTTTGCAATAAAAAGGTCCTTTCTTTTTCATAGACTAATTTCTTATTGTTTTTAACTATTCCCATACAGTTATTTACAAAATTATCTCTAAATCCCAATTTTTTTTTATTTTTTTTTACTTGAAAGAGGTTGTATGCAGGGCTAACTAATATCAAAGTACTATTTTTATCAGAGATTCTGAGTTTTCGAGTTACACTTTTAATGTTCCTTTTTCTGAAATTTTAATTCAGAATTGATGAATTTTATCCGTATTGATCATAAACGGTATTAGTTTTGTTTGTTTGTTCATTTGTATGAAATTTGTTATTGTTTGTAATCATCTTTACATGAACAATAAAAAAAGACAGGAAACACGTAGTTACAGAAAACGTCAGCCCCGAAGGGCTCTCAAATTCGAGCATGGCGTGGATAAAATAAGAACACAAACGGTAGCATACGGCGTCCTGCCGGTCTGATAAATTACATGCTATAAGGATCAGGGTGGGAAAATACTATAAAAACCTGCCTCATTGCTCATACTGGGTCCACATGGACCATAAAAAGAAAAACCAACACTGAATTTGTCAACCCCAAAAGAGGAGGAGTGGGGGAGAAACCAGAGAAAAAATGTTAAGATAATAATAGAAGTGAATAAAAGAATTGAAGTTTGCACTCCGAGCGAGCGAGCGAGCCTGTTTGTTTGTTTGTGGTCATACGATGGAGTCGTGAAGGTCACAGTGGATGTGGACAATATGTACACTTTCACTCAGGAAAGTTAAGTTAAACAGTATTCATTTACACAGTGTCAAATAAGAATGACACAATTTAACATAGTGCTTGTATCTTGTAGGCCCAATAATGTAATTTCGAGTCAGTGTCCAGAACATATGAGCTTTTTTATAACTAAATTTCTACATTTGCACTCTATGGTATATTTAGGAACTAAACTTATTCAATTGGCGCTTTCTATGAGATGTTTTGGAACTAAGTTAACTTTTAGATCCTTTTTATTCTCTTATGTTGGTTAAAACGGTTAAGTTATTGTGATTGTTGAGCATTCGTGTTAACTTGATCTGTGATCCTTATCTCTGAGTTAAGCTTTTCTATTTGCTAACCCGCTCTGGTAATGGTTAATATTACATCTGTACCTCGTGCTGTATATACTTCTAAAGGGCTTTATAAGTATCTTCTTCGGACATGTAAAACACTTCCTAAAGATGCAGAAGAATTCTACAAACATAGTATTAGACAGGTATGTAGGCATAGGGCCATCATTTTCCAATCTACAGAAACCGCCTAAAGTCTCAAAGAAACACACTACACTTTTTTGTCCACACATTTGAACAAAGGCCAGTAATTATTTTTTGTATATTTTATGTATCTAACCCGCCCATTGTATTTAATAGTTGAACAGTGAACTAATAAATAATATTTTACTAGTTATTTATTTTGAGCACACAGATTATTGATGTACACATGTACTAATTACCCTATTGAGTTAAGGATAAGGTAGATTGAATTAGAGTAAGTGTACCTGCATTTGCGTGGAGGAGTGGAAAACCATTTATAAAAACCCGCCCTCAATACACTCAACCGAGATTCAAATCATGACCTCCCTATCATCAGCAGTCTAGTCTATTACGAAAGTGATGCCTTAAAGACCATGTGGCCACCGAAGCAGGTAATAATAACCCTTTAGAAATATTATTTTATTACATGACGCAAAAAATGGTGTTAACAAATATTACAGCCATGGAACAAAGTGAACATAGGCCTAGATAATGTAACAATGTGGGCTAGCTGGAAGAGCATTAATTTGACAGAACAAATAAGTTGAGAGTAACTCGGTGTGTACTTGTGAGGGTCGGTAAATTTAAAATATGACCCCGCTATCCCCCACCCCTGTGCACACACACACGCATACACATCCAAGTCTGTTCTTGATTTCAGCAAGTGTTGGACTAGGAACACCCTTGGTTAGTAGCTTATTTCTTCAGTTGGGCAATACGCCACTTGGATGTCTCCATGACATAGTTTTCCGGATGAATTGCTCCTTAATATTTATATGTTTAGAGCGTGAACTGGGTGACCTGGTGTTCTAGGGGTAAGGTGTCGGACTTCTGTGCTAGGGGTCCAGGGCTCAATCCTTGGTCCCGGCTCAGATTTATCTGATTGCCCAAACCCTTCCTTCACCTCTGACAAGACGTGTATTAATCACAACTTGTGAATGTGAGGAATGCCAGGCCTCCACCGTGGTTCGGACTCCACGTTAAACTGTAGGTCCTCCATTTCATCTCCCAATAACCCTACCATTACACATTAGTGTAAGTGCGTATAACCCGAACGGGTAGTAAGACGCGGTGATGATGATAATAACAATAACAATAATAACATCAACAATAACAATAATAATAATAAAATATCCATAGAAAGTTTTTTGGCTGTCTAGCCATCATTCTATATAGTGAAAGTACTGCAAGTTACACTCATGTCAATAGCAAGTTGCTCTAAATAGGCTTAAATGGCTTCCTTTAGGTACCTATGGAAAGGTTCTTTTAAATGTGATAGTTGTGTTCCAGAAAATCGTCGTGTTGTCAAAAAATTGTGTTTGAGAAAACATTCATCACATAATTGAGAAAACATAGACCTAGTAGATCATGATCAGACTATGAAAAATCACTTTCCACATATATTTTTTTATAGTGTTGTTTGAAAAAATAAAAAATAGGCCTAATTAATAAAATACCGGTATCAAAATAATTATATTGTTGCAATCTAGCTGGAAACAGACAAAGACAGATCTGGCATCATTATAGTACTACTGGTGGAGAAACATGACATTAGCGCAAGAAATCTAAAAGGTGCACTGTTGGAAATCACGTAGTAAAAACACTGATGACAGGAAAACACTCTTTATATTCTGCTTTGGCTGAGAGCACCACTGATTTATGCTTGTGAGACTCCCAGCTGATGGTCCCTCCTGCTTACTTGAAGCACTAGCCAGTAAAGGATTTACGTCCAATTGGATAAGCTGCCCAACCAACATCTGTAAATCCTACAATAGGTTCACATGACCTTTTAGAAGGAAGTGACAAGTATTTTTTACCCTTTAGATATTGCAGAATTGTTTTGGAGCTAGCCAATGTTCCTTGCCGAAGCACTGGTTAAATTGGCTCAAATAACTTATGGAATGTGAAATGTCAGGTCTGGTAGCTACTGACATGTTTATATATTAAACTGTCTAGTTCTGATATTGAACGGCTATGGTGCTTTCTCTTTGGTAGTTTCAATCCGGCCATTACCAGCTCGAGCCAGACGTTGATCATGCTGTGAGCAATGTAAGATGTTGACTGACTGTTTTCAGAGCTACAAGCAACACCAGCTGGAGTCAGACGTTGAGCGTGTGCAACAGATAATCCAGAGAGCTCTGCAGGATGCGGAGTGGGTGGTGAAGAAGGTGACTACATCTTAGAGCTAACACTAAGCCACACACTTGTATTATACACACTTTTAATCGTTCACCTCGTCTCAGTACTCATTCTGGCTACATAAATAAACATTACGCTTATAGGATACGGTAGGGAGAGGAGGGTTTGATTTTAAAATAAATGCATTTGCATGGAGGGAGAGTGGGAAACTATGTAGGGTAAAAAAAAACAGTACACCTGACTGGGATTTGAACTTTGATCTTCTCATCAGGAATCCAGTTAAACACGAGTGATGTGTTGGATTACACGACCACCATTGCAGGTATTTTGTCATTATTATTATTTATAAATAAATATTTAATGTTGTGTTCCAGTACAAAATCAAGACCTCCATATCTAAAGTGTAGTTAAAGAAAGCCAGTGAGTGCACAATGTTGAAGGATGCGACGTTGCTGTCCAGTAGCCCCACGACTGCCACTAGGGAACAGTTCTGGTGGGCTGCCGCCCTCTGGCACAACAGTCCCCACCTCGTCAATCGTCGTCTCTACGGTTCAATTCTTCTCTTGTCTGTGCGAGTCGTTCCTCATCCTGATCTCCTGAGCTTGTTGACTGAGCTGGATACATCCGGGTGGTCTGAGGCCTCTCAAGACGCCCTGGTGACGCAGTTAAAGCAGGCGGGGGTGGAAGTTCTAGGGACTTCCGACCTTGTGTTAGACGGAGCTGCTACAAATACGGGGACGTTCCTTACCCTCACATTGAAGCTGTTGCTTCCTAGGAATAACGACAAGTTCGCAGAGGGGCTGGAAGTGGCTCTCTTTGGTAAGCATCCTTACCTACAGTTTGGTTAGGGCTCTTTTTGGTAAGCATCCTTACCTACAGTTTGGTTAGGGATCTCTTTGGTAAGCATCCTTACCTACCGTTTAGTTAGGGCTCTCTTTGATAAGCATCCTTACATACAGTTTGGTTAGGGCTCTCTTAGGTAAGCATCCTTACCTACCGTTTAGTTAAGGCTCTCTTGGTAAGCATCCTTACTTACAGATTGGTTAGGGCTCTCTTTGGTAAGCATCCTTGCCTACCATTTGGTTAGGGATGAGACCCTCAAATCCTCACAGAAAAGTCAGGGATTTCTCAACAATTTTTGGAATTTTTTGTCCATATTCACTAAAAGAAAAACACAACTTTCATTTACAAAAGTCAAAATAACATTTTTCTTCCAGTTAATACTGACCACAAGTTTCTTTAACACAGTCCACAGTTGTCCCTGTTGAGCAAAAGTCAACATGTGATTCTCGCATCGTGTTCCCACACCCTGTAATCCACCCCTGTACCACTCGGTAACCTCTTCATAGAGTGACATAATTTCAGAATATGTGTGTGTGTGTGTGTGTGTGTATATATAAATATTATTACATTAAGTTGTGATCTTACATGGTGGCTACAGACAGGGAAAACAGGGAAAACCTGGAAAAGTCAGGGGATTTTTTGATGACAGGGAAAACAGGGAAATGTCAGGGAATTTAACTAAAAATAAGGAAAAGTCAGGGAATTAAAAAATATGTCTAAAATATCCTATTAATTTCGCAACTAAACTCTAAAACAAATGTTAATAATACCTAAATAAAATAACATCTTAATTTTTTAAATAACTGATAAAACTGTTTATGTTTAGTAGATATAAACTTTTTTTAATATGTGATCAATAATAAATAAAACAAGTCCTCATCCACCATTAAAACTGGAAAAAGTAGTCAGGGAAAATTGAAAAATGTTGCCTGGAAAAGTCAGGGAATTTTGTAAAATATGTTTTGTAGCCACCCTGTCTTAATAAAATATTGTTTGAAATATACTAGATACATTAACATAATAATAGCTGGAAAAACTTATTGACCCTGCAAAACCTCTAGAAGAGTCTAGGAATTCTAAAATAAGTTTTTACTGGACACAAGAGGGGTGCCAAGTCCACTTTTTCAATTCAAAGCCAACTCGTATCAAATATATGAAGGCCGAATCAATGATAGAAAATTCTTAGTTGTTGTTTTAAGGTTGAAATAATATTATTATTATTATTATTAGCACCGCGTCTTACTACCCGTTCGGGTTATACACACTTATGCTAATGTGCAATGATAGGGTGATTGTGAGATGAAAATGGAGGACCTACAGTTTAACGTGGAATCCGGACCACGGTAGAGGCCTGGCATTCCTCACATTCACAAGTTGTGGAAAGAATATTATATTTTGGTTATTTTTATATAACACTATCCACTAAACCTACTTGTAAAATGTTTTATTGCCCGATTGTTTGTAGTATTTTGTTTTATTCTAATAAATTAAGTTATAATCACAGCTTGCATTTCAATTGCTTAATATTTATTTCCATATGAATACTAACTTTCTATGTACATAACAGCTCGGAATGGCAATACCTAATTGATCATAAACTCAGCATTTTAGATGTCAATATTTTTTTTATGAAGATTTGTAAAAATGTTGACGCTGGAATCTTTTTCTCAGAGCCGATATTTGTTTCGAAGCCAGTCGAAGTTTTGAACACCCTGTTCTGATCTTATCCTCAATACCGTCCTAATATTTGTGTGTTTAGACTGGGCCGCTGGACAAGTAACCTTTCTTGGAGACAGATCTGGGGCAGAGGTTCCTTCAGTGTGTGTCAGTTTCCCCTACAGCTTACACCTTGAGGACGGGAATATAACTGTGTATGTGAGAGAAGCTAGTCTTGAGGAGAGGAGTGCCATATGGCTCAAGGAACACTTGTTACCAAGGTACAGTGATATATATAAACACCTCTTTGGTGGTTGAATAGTCTCGTGTTGGACTAGACTGCCAATAACAGAGAAATCGGGGTTCGAATCTTGGTCAGCTGTACTGAGGGAGGTTTTCCCAAAATGGTTTTCCACTCTCATTCCACACAAATGTGGGTACACTTCCTTTAAATTTATCCTACCTCATTCATAACTCGTTAGCTTAATTAGTAAGTACATATGTGTATAACCTGAACAGGTAGTAAGGCGTGGTGCTAAAAAAGACTTTCTCTAAACTCAATTTTCTTCATCCCTAACATATTAGTGTAAAATTAGTACATACATAAAGACACTGTTTTTGGTTTTAGGGATAAAAATAAAGTAATCAAAATAGTTGGGTTTTTTTTTTCCTAAATTATCATGTTTCATATGGTTTGGTTGAATTTTCAAGACGTTTCATATTCGCGATATAAAGCGATAAACAACTGTTTTCGTGATAAATGCCTTTATGAGCAAAGTGACAGCAATTTCTAATTTTAAAATGGGACAATTTGTTAAATTTAATATTTTTTCTATACAGGTCATTCTAGATAACACATTCAAAGTACTTTAGATTGGTATTTCTGGTATTTTCCCATTGTAAGACAAGGAGCCCCTCTCTAACGAGCATGTTACAAATAAATTGTTGGACGCAGGGGTCGCTGGCTGCAGCAAACGACAAAGCACAATTTTAGAAATGAACCAGAGGGATAAGAAAGCCAAGACAGAAAAGACTGCCTTCATAAGCGATACTGTGAAAATGTGTTTGAAAGCAAACATTCCTCAACAAAAACTATATCACCCTGCAGTACGCCAGGATCTGAAAACGAAAGTTGTCTTTATATGCCTAGACCTATATGCTTGTCACTTTGCTACATAATGCTAATATTAAAAATTTAAATGCTACAAAACATGATTTTTCAAAATCAAAATGCTATTTTTACAAATAATTGATGCTAAAAAACATTGTCTCTATGCATACACTATATAACCTGAACGAGAAGTGAGACGTGAAAAAAATAATCCCAATTAATGTGATTTTTTTCGCTTACTTTGTTTTTATTAACATTAATTCTTTAGTGGCTTTATAAAATACTAATCTTAATCAAGTGATAACATTCCTTATTGGTACAATTTGAACTCAAATTTAACTAAGGGGCAAATCAATCAGTTGTTAGATTTGCGTTATAATCATGTCACTACCTGTATGTTAGGTATTGATTACTCTTAACATGTTAAGAATCAGGATGGTTGAATTTGTATTTAGTGTAGCCACATTTACAGGAAGTCTGGTCTAAAGACCATCTAGGAAAAACCACCCTTATTACACCCGACCAGTATTCGAACATCAATTTCCCTTACATCTTCCAGTCACTCTATTGTGAGCGAGACATCTTAGACCATTCAACCACCCGACTACCGAATTGGTTGTATAAACATGTGAGGTTAAACTACTACTAAGCATCATCATAAAATCTCTCAAACATTAATATTCAAAATTTTAAAAAGAAGATAATAATAAGGTTTGAATTTTTCTTTTGAAATTTCTTTGAATTGAGTCTTGAATAGTCTCATATATTTGAAGGAACTCCCGATGTAAAATGGTGTAAGCTGCGGGTCTCGATAAATATCGCAACTGTATTGATCCAAATGTTTGTTATCTGCCCCTCTCTAGACTTGTAAAGTGGGCAGACTCGGCCACTCCTGGCCACTCCTCGCCCTCCGCTACGTCCCTCTCGCTGGTCCCTGTACAGGAATACAACACCTTGTACCAACATCTAAAGAAGAAATATGGAAAGGAAATGGTCAAGGTTAGTGATGGTTCTTACTACCCCTCTCGGGTCAATTAGAAAAATATTATTTTTACTAAACGCCCACTCTCCGAACAGACTGATTACATCAGCACACGACGAACAAACTAATAAGGGTGTGGGAAGCTTCGAAACTTTTGACTTGGCTTCAAAACAAATTTCAGCTTTTAACAATAATTATGAAACTTGGTCAGTAAAAATATTGACAGTTAAAATATCTCAACTTATGTTCCTATACCTTCTTCCAAATATAACACAATTAACTCATAATTCCTTTTAGAGATATAATATATATTTTAACTTATGTTCAATTATCTCCACTTTGAGCTGTTATGTGCATTACAAATTAATATTTATATATAAAAGATATGAAGTAATTTAACTGCATGTTGTGATAGTAACTTGATTTATCAGATTAAAACAAAATGTTACAAACAGTTGCACAATGAAAAACATTCTAACCGATTTTAGTGCATAAAGTTATAAAATTATGCATAGTATGCATAAAACACTTGATCAAAAACATTAAACCTTCAATTTGGTTTTAATAATATCTTATATATTAGATTTGAGCGGATTAAAAAGTACTTTCGCCCTCCCCCTATTATCTAGATTGGGGGAGTCAACCTCACCCCAAAATATGCTCCTATCCCTCAACAGAAGCTATTTCCTCAAAGTTTGGCTGTGTGTTCTATGTCCTGCGCTCAGAACGCACTACAATTCAGTGGGAAGGGAAACGCACGAAGAGAATGTCACATGTAGTCCGACGAAAGAGAGCCAGAATATGAGTTTGTTGTTTCAGATCTGTCCTGAAGTAACCGACCCTCACAAGTGATGTTGTTTCAGATCTTTCCTGAAGTAACCGACCCTCACAAGTGATGCTGTTTCAGATCTGTCCTGAAGTAACCGACCATCACAAGTGATTTTGTTTTAGATCTGTCCTGAAGTAACTGACCTCACAAGTGATATTGTTTCAGATCTTTCCTGAAGTAACCGACCCTCACAAGTGATGTTGTTTCAGATCTGTCCTGAAGTAACCGACCCTCACAAGTGATTTTGTTTTAGATCTCACCTGAAGTAACGACCCTCACAAGTGATGTGATGTGATGTTGTTTCAAATCTTGGCCTGAAGTTACTGACCCTTACAAGTGATGTTGTTTTAGATCTCACCTGAAGTAACCGACCCTCACAAGTGATGTTGTTTTAGATCTGGCCTGAAGTAACCGACCCTCACAAGTGATGTGATAGTGATGTTGTTTCAGATCTTGCCTGAAGTAACCGACCCTCACAAGTGATGCTGTTTCAGATCTGTCCTGAAGTAACCGACCATCACAAGTGATTTTTTTTAGATCTGTCCTGAAGTAACTGACCCTCACAAGTGATATTGTTTCAGATCTTCCTGAAGTAACCGACCCTCACAAGTGATGTTGTTTTCAGATCTGTCCTGAAGTAACGACCCTCACAAGTGATTTTGTTTTAGATCTCACCTGAAGTAACCGACCCTCACAAGTGATGTTGTTTCAGATCTTTCCTGAAGTAACCGACCCTCACAAGTGATGTTGTTTTCAGATCTGGCCTGAAGTAACCGACCCTCACAAGTGATGTTATTTCAGATTTCACCTGAAGTAACTGACCCTCACAAGTGATGTTATTTCAGATTTCACCTGAAGTAACCGACCCTCACAAGTGATGTGATAGTGATGTTGTTTCAAATCTGGCCTGAAGTTACTGACCCTTACAAGTGATGTTGTTTTAGATCTCACCTGAAGTAACCGACCCTCACAAGTGATGTTGTTTCAGATCTCACCTGAAGTAACCGACCCTCACAAGTGATGTTGTTTCAGATCTGGCCTGAAGTAACCGACCCTCACAAGTGATATGATAGTGATGTTGTTTCAGATCTGGCCTTAAGTTACTGACCCTCACAAGTGATGTTGTTTCAGATCTGTCCTGAAGTAACTGACCCTCACAAGTCATGCTGTTTCAGATCTGGTTTGAAGTTACTGACCCTCACAAGTAATGTTTTAGATCTCACCTGAAGTTACCGACCCTCACAAGTGATGCTGTTTCAGATCTGGCCTGAAGTTACCGACCCTCACAAGTGATGCTGTTTCAGATCTGGCCTGAAGTTACTGACCCTCACAATTGATGTTTTAGATCTCACCTGAAGTAACCGACCTTCACAAGTGATGCTGTTTCAGATCTGGCCTGAAGTTACTGACCCTCACAAGTGATGCTGTTTCAGATCTGGCCTGAAGTTACTGACCCTCACAAGTTTGTGTACGAAGATGTTGCCATAGCGACCTACCTTCTCTTAGTTTGGAAGAAAGAGAGAGAACACAAGGGGCTCTCGGACAGAAAGCAGTACTTCGTTGACTTGGGCTGTGGAAATGGTCTTCTTGTGCACATTCTTGACCCAAGAGGGTCATCCGGGCCTGGGATTGGATGTTAGGAGGAGAAAAATATGGGACATGTACCCTTCTTCCACAAAGCTAGAGGTACTGAGATCCAGTTGGATATAGTGGATATATTTTAAAACTAAAAATATTGCTTTGATTTGTTTTCGTTTACCAAACACTTTCAATTGTAGGGCTTAGTAGTGGGCAAAACTTCAACCCGACTTTGAAAAAAAAAAATACCAATTTCAACTTTGCTTCAAAAAAAAATCCCGCAACAATCACGAAACTTTGACAGTAAAAATGTTGACAGCTAAAATACTCCATTAATGTACAATACCGCCATCCTGAGGTGCTATGTACAATACTGCCATCCTGAGGTGTTATGTACAATACTGCCATCCTGAGCTGTTTTGTACAATACCGCCATCCTGAGCTGTTATGTACAATACCGCCATCCTGAGGTGTTATGTACAATACCGCCATCCTGAGGTGTTATGTACAATACCGCCATCCTGAGGTGTTATGTACAATACCGCCATCCTGAGCTGTTATGTACAATACCGCCATCCTGAGCGTTATGTACAATACCGCCATCCTGAGCCGTTATGTACAATACCGCCATCCTGAGCTGTTATGTACAATACTTCCATCTTGAGCTGTATATACAATATTCCATCCTGAGCTGTTCTGTACATACTTCCATCTTGAGCTGTTCTGTACAATACTTCCATCTTGAGCTGTTATATACAATATTTCCATCCTGAGCTGTTCTGTACAATACTTCCATCTTGAGCTGTTATATACAATATTTCCATCCTGAGCTGTTTTGTATAATATCGCCGTCTTGAGCCATTATGTACAATACCGCCATCCTGAGCTGTTATGTACAATACTGCTATCCTGAGCTGTTATGTTCAGTGCAATAATGGTGTTCATATGAAAAAATCTGATATTTTTTTTTAGCACTGCGTCTTACTACCCGTTTGGGTTATACGCTTATGTACTAATTTGCTATAGGTTTTAGGAATTAAGAAGGTTATATTTAGAGGAAATCTACCTGCATTTGTTTGGAGTAAAATGGAAAAACATTTTGGAACAACCCCCTTTAGTACTTAGTACACCCGACCAAGATTTGAACCCTGATCTCTCTGTCATTGGTGTATCAGATTAGAATGAAATATTACAAACAATTGTGTAATAAAACATTTTCTAAGAAACTTTAGTACATGAAATTATATAAATTAACACAATATTTTTGTCATGCATAAAACATCAATTGTTCCCAGCCTGTGGCCGGGTCAGTTTAGTAAAATGCCTCCATCTTCCATTATTCTTCCACCACTTTTCCTATTTAATTTCTCCCGTCTCTTTCTTGGCCTCCATTGCGGTCTTTCTCCCACATATTTAATTTCCAACATTTTCTTTGGCAACCTCTATTTTTCCATCCTCATAAATCATAGATTCATTATTTGACTTGACCATAGAAACTTGTGAATCTTGTAATATTTAAAATAGATTATGATTATCGACCTTATTTTTTATTGGACTCATTTAAATATTTATATAATTTAGCCTAAAATTCAATCGGTATTTGATAACATTTAATTATAAACTGTTTTATTCAGATTCAATTTGAAACATTTTCCTGTGAAATCTTTAATTTGGATTTGATTTGAGTCGGTGAGCAAAGATTCAAATTACGTACAAAATATAAGATCTTGGATTAAAAGTTAATGCTATTTCTTGTATCCCCTAGGTACGTACCATCACTCCGTGTGCGAGCTCTCTGTTCCCGCAAGCTGATTGGTTGATTGGGAATCATTCAGACGAGCTGACTCCATGGCTACCTGTCATTGCTGCTCGCAGTTCGCCCTCTTGTCGTTTCTTCCTCCTCCCTTGCTGCGCCTACGAGTTTGATGGCAGCAAATACCAACGAGAGAATTCCTCCTGTAGTCTGTACAGCGATTACATGAGTTATGTCCTATCCATCTGTGAGGTCTGTGGCTTCACGACGAGTGTCGACAGGTTAAGGATCCCTTCGACAAAGAGGATTTGCTTTATTGGGTATGAGCGTTGCTACGATGCGGACCGAGCCGAGAAGACCGGCAGAACGATACAAGAGTTTATTGATTCTAGAGGCTCTAAAAACAAAGTAAAGAACAGTCTGACATCTCCAGAAGGTTATTGGTCGGAATTCAAGCCAAGGGAGGATAAGGAAGTCGTTCGTAACTGTACGCAACTTGATAAGAGTTTACTTGAAGATATAGTTAGTCTTGTTAGTAGAATTCTTCTGAACAAACATCGCAATATTTCGGTGGCGAGTATCGACGGCGAAGAAAGGATGTGGAACGCCGGCGGATGTCTGATGTTGAACGAGGTCGCTCAGGCTCTTCCCAGAGAAAAGTTAAAACATTTGAAGAAACAGTGTAGCGGTCTGCAGACCCTCCTGAAGAATCATCACTGGGTATTTAAGGTGGAGAAAGGCACGGTTCAGCTAAGGATCCCTAGGAGAAAGAGCGACATAACCGGTACAGTTTGTAGAATCAAACCATGCTGGTTCCATGTGAATCACCCAGACGGTTGTTTGTTACCTGACGATGATTGTGCATATCAACATTGTAGTAATTAGAATATGCCTATCTAACTTGATAGTCTTCTGTTATTCTTAACATTTAAACACAAATGGTTATTTGCTGCATATATTGTTCTACTTTATATTAATAGATAAACATGTTTGATATTAATAATGTATTACAATGTAAATAAAGTAGATAATTTTATCACACCTCTTTATAATTGTGATATAACTAATCGAGTTACACACCCAAGGGGAAACGGGGGGGTTGGGATGTCAAATGGGTCTTCTTTGCATCCTCTTCACTTTCCCATGACCTTAAATAATTTTGATAAAATTAAATGTTTTAAAGTATGAGTAGAACTAAAATACTACCACAGAAACACAGATGAGTACATAGACTACTTTTTTAAGTCTAGGCTTATCACTACATTCATTAAAAGTACCCTTAAAAATTTCCAATTGAAACACATAAAAAAAGCTTAAATACAGGATATACAAAGCTGTAGACAGATGCGGTTGTAATGAGATATCTAAGGATTGTATGTGGACAAAGTCGGTAATGAATGGGTGCTAAAGGAGTGCGGTTTGAAAGGTAATCCAATACCTGTCAATTTGAAAGACGCACCCTTACGTTGGTTTGAGCATGTTGAGAGGATGAGTTTGGATCAAGTGACGAAGCAAATATATGAAGGTAGAGTGCGTGGATCAAAAGGAAGGGGTAGGTCATGTAAGACATGGCTGAATGTTGTATATGAATGTGTGAAAAAGAGAAATATTAACGGTTTGAATAATAAAAGAGCATTTATGACTCTGTGTATGGGTGTTGTTGAAGAAAAGGGAGTATGCAAGGATAGGGAAGTGGAGAAAGTTAGTGAGGATGGATTAAGTAAGAAGTTGTTTTTTGAGTTATATGCTCAGTTTCTTGCCTACCCCATAAGGGAATGGTGTGCTTAGGTATGTATGTATGTATCCAAATAAAATTTTAACAAATACTGCCATATCAACTGTTTGAACATTAATAAAATTAAGGTGCAATGGAATATATAAATAATAAACTTCAAAGTCCTTATAGCACAACCAATTTCACAGGACTAAATAACTTTGATCTGACTGGGATTCAAAGTGACAAAAATACCAATGCTGGTTGCACAACACATTGAGGTATAGTGCCTTAGCGGTCTAGACCGTTACTTGGAGCTGATATATACATATTATTAGCGCTGCCCTTACTACTTGTTTGAGCTACACACTCCGTACACCCGACCAATATTTTAACCTCAATCTCCATGTCATCGGCAATTTAGTCAACTGCGAAAGGAGTATCTTAGAGCCCTTTTATGCAGGCGTTTTGTGCCGCGCGACACACGACGGCAAAAGCCGTCGCGTTTTGTAAGTCACTGGGAACAAATGAGTCCTTTTATGCTCTGCCGTCCGAAAAACTTGCCGTCGCGTTTTGTAAAACATGCCGTCGTGTCTTAGAAAACGCCAGCAGCAAAAGCGGCCCGAAATAATAAAAGTACATGGCATCTTAAGGGTCCATTTATGCAAACGCGCCGCTTGTCTGCTCTCTGTTGTCTAGACATCAGAGCTGCCAACCCTTGGCTAGTAAATAATATTTGTCCAGTTGCCTGGATGTTTACAAATGGGATTATTTTGTAATTTGAATAAGTGATATTTTTATCATTTTATATAAAAAATAATGATTTGTATACTGAAAGTTTTAAAGATGAAATCAAGAAAAATAAAGTAATTTGAAATTAACTATCGGTGAAGTAAAAACCAGAAATATAAAGAAAAGTCACTGGATAGAAAGAAGTGTGTTATGTGTTTTGCCATTCAAAAATAGTTTTTATAAACTTGTTTCTGTCATCTTTTAATTTTTATAGAGGTTACAAAATGCCCATCTTCAAATCTAGCAAAGTTGATGGGATGAACATCCAATTTTCTTTCCCTTTTTTCAATATAAGGTGACAATACTCCAAATAGATTATGCGCGGACACATCTTACACTCCCAGTACCCAACACAAAGGTATTGGCAGCACTGATACGATCTATCCTCCCCCACTACTATTATTTTAGATGGGCGGCAAATGCCGCGTGCATAAAATGAACTTACAAAAACGCGACGGCTCTTGCCGTCCTGTGCCGCGCGACACAAAACGCGTGCATAAAAGCAGCCTTAGAGCATGCAGCCACTATTATTTCAAACCATAGTAATTATATAATAAATAAGACAGTGTAGAAACACTGTATAGTAATGTAAAGTGATAGTGAAGGAAGCCAACCTGAAAGGATAGTAATGTTATGTCTAGATAGGAAAAACACTTCTCTCTTCATTTCTTCTTACACTTTTACATGTTCAAGGTTACACATTGTATGAATTTTCAGAAATATTCCTTTTTCATATTTTAAAAAATTCCTACAAACCTAAATGTCTGTGAAATTTTAAAAAATCCTACAAGCACTTGAAAATTTCAATTTGCTAATGTATAATAGAGTTAGTACTAGTTTATAAAGAAAACTTGCTTTGCTCATTGGGGGCTCCGCCCCCAAACCTCCAGTAAGTTTCCTTTGCAAATGGATGTAAACTAATGTAATTCCAATATTGTTTTGAACATAACAATTTAAAGTTACTGGTATTGTATATACTGCATCGACTTTAAAGTTTCTCTGGCATTTTGAATTTTTTTCGGGGTTTAAAAATTAAAATTTTAAACTTTTTGGAATTTTACGTCGGTTACAGGCTAGAAGCTATAAGTTTGCCAAATTTCAAGTTTCTAGCTCATCTGGAAGTGGGTAAACATTAATGTCAGTGAGTGAGTGAGTCAGCCATGTGGCTTTATAGTAGTATAATTAAAGAGTGAAATATTTTCAATATAGTTGTAAGGTTAGAAATAAAAACTGCTTTTTTAAACAAGATATAAACTCTGTTCAGCCTTTGCTCATGGAACAAAGAAAAGTAGAAACGTGTGAGACTCGAAAATTTGAGAAATAAAAAAAACTAATAATGGTCCTAAGAAATTAAAAACCCAAACCGGGAATTTATTTTTTCCAATAACACCATAATAACAAGAGCACGGATTTTGATGTCATTTTTTTTTTTTTGGTCCATCCGAGACAATGCTCAGTTGTACATAAACTCTGTTCATGATCCCCTGGTTGTATAAATAATATTTTAGTACCCGCCTCGGTGGTGTAGTTGGCTAACGCGCTAGTCGTGTTGAGCTCGACCGCCGAGGACGGGAAGATCGAGGTTCGAATCTCGGTCGGGTGAACTGGGAGTGGTTTTTACCTAAATGGTTTCTCCACTCTCCCTCCACGCAAATGCGGGTTCACTTCCTCTAAATTCAAACCCTCCCAATCCCTAATCCATTAGCGTAATTAGTACTTAAGCGTATAACCCGAACGGGAAGTAAGACACGGTGCTAAATATAAATATAAATAAATATTTTATTGGTCATTTTTTGCCATTTAAGATTTTTAGGTCATTTGGCCTGCTTTTTTTGTTTAATAAGTAATTTATAAGCATATTTTTGGAAATAAAATTTAAAATTGTTTGAAAATGACTTTAAAAAGTTTATATATTATATGTGAATTATTAGTGCTTTGATAAAATATGAATATTCAAACATCAGATATTTTACCACACACTTGTTGACTGAAGAAGATAATGTTTGAGTCCAAATGAAATTTGTGCCCCTTTACCTGCGTGCTTATAAAACCCACATACCTGGTGAGACCTTCACTACACCTTGGGGAGGGGAGAGCAATTTTTAGGGTTAAAATGAACTTTGTACCATCTTTACATTCCTGGTGAGTCACTCACTATACCATGTTTTGGGAGGGCTGCAGGGGGATGGGGAACTATCACTTTTAAAGCAGGTATTTGTATTCCAATGCTAAGTGGAACACATGATTTTAGCTGTCAAAAGATTATAAATGCATAGTTTTCATTTATAAAGTGCACGTAATATTTATTCGTTTGCAACCATTTTATATGTATTTAGATTGCTTTAAACCAAACCATCTAAAGCAAGTCATTTGAGGTAAATTATTACTGAATTCGGAGAGGATATTTTTTCTACACAGAGTGAAATACTTTTCTGTAAAATATGTGAATTGAAAGTGACTGGCATCAGATAAAATATTTAACCATTAAACAGCATATCAATCACAACAAACATGTCCGTGGTATCCAGAATATAGATAAAAGAAAACCTCTCAATTATTACTTGCACAAAATGAATTCACAAATCAAGAAAAATCCTCAACATTTTATAAAGATTTGTGTGACGTTCTGGTATCTGCGAACATTCCTCTGTGGAAACTGAGCAATGTTAAACTAAAGGATTTCCTGGGACTGTTTATGGGTCATTCTATTCCAGACAAATCCATACCGAGGAAAAACTGAAAATGGACAGACCAGGAGAGATATTTTTGCATACGTGTATAATGTAAATCCTAACTCTTGTAATAAATATATCATATTATGAAATTTCAATCAAATTTTTTAGGTCATTTTCTGCAAATTTAAAGTCTTTATTTAGAGTTTTTAGCGTCATTTTATAGGACTTTTTTTTGGCAATTTTAAGCTCATCAAAATCCGGGCCTTGGTAGTAACTAAAAAATAGGTTGCAACCCCCACCTCCCCCCCCCCCCCCCAAAAAAACCCTCATTAAGAAATGTTTTGGTTATAAATATTGTTTTTCAATATCAAACTTTGACAATATATGCTGTTACACTACAAAATTAAATTATAAATGGTGTTCATTATAACTAGCTATCACTATTTTATTAATTGCATTTAAAATATGTATGAGTTATATCTCAAGTGTTTGAATGAACTATATATAAAACAATCTAAAGCAAGCACCAGCTCAATTGTCAAAAAGGAACTGTATAAACTATATATTTACTTTAATAAACATAATTTAATTTTTCTTACTTTCAAAGGACGTTTTCTCGTCTCATTTCTCGATACTTTTTTATATTCTCATCTCAAGATCGTCTCGAATTGAAAAAATGGTTCTTGCACATCCCTAAAGAGAAGAATAACATTTTCCATTTGAGGCACTTATTGTACCTCTTAATATAAACTAAAATGGAGGTAATTTAGAGATCTTATCTTCACCAATCCACCGAATTTTTATTCTGGTTACAGTTTAACACCTTAGTATACTGAGCTAAGGTCCCTGGCTCGATTCCTAACATAGACAAAAAATGTATCATTATAGTGGTATCATGTGGGTTTCCACTCTCACAGTGAATTAATCTCTGGGGGCTGGGTGTTGTGTCTGCTCTAGATTCATTTGGCTCATAAAGTGCACATTACACACCTAAAATACCTAAAATGGCTGCAGTCTTGCCTTGATTATTCACCCCGCTCCCCACCCCTTTCCTAAAGTAAATTTATCGATGTAGTGCTGCAAGGAACCAATGTATGGTGATGTTCAGGCAGTCTGACTCAAAATGCACTTGAACACTGTTCAAAATCCAGCCAAGCAGTTTCCCCACATATGCTTGTCAGTTTTTACCTTCCTACTTGCATTAATGCTGATACATTTCTTCAAACCTTCTCCTTACGGCTATTTTACATCACATTGATATATAAAACTAAAAGTATAATATAATAACTTTATGTGAATTTTATAATATGCAAAAAAAAACAAACACAAATCACTATTGTTTGTATTCACCATTTAGACCTTTTGTCATAGCAGGCAGGCCCAACTCGGCTCCCGGCTCGCGCGAGGTATGGGAGTTATATAATAATATTTAGCACCGCGTCTTACTACCCATTCGGGTTATACGCTTAAGTACTAATTACGCTAATGGATTAGGAATTGGGAGGGTTTGAATTTAGAGGAAGTGAACCCGCATTTGCGTGGAGGGAGAGTGGAAAACCATTTAGGAACCACCCCCCACCCCCAGTTCACCTGACCGAGATTCGAACCTCGATCTTCCTGTCCTCGGCGGTCGAGCTCAACACGACTAGCGCGTTAGCCAACTACGCCACCGAGGCGGGTGTATGGGAGTTGAAGGGAAAAGATAAGACCAAGATAGACCAGAAAAGTGTGCAGTGCATTCGTATTTGAATGACTACTCAACATTTTCCGCGGTGATGATGGGGGACAAAGTTTCTTGTTAATAACTACAGCATGTCCCTATTATGACAGATTAAAGATTTGTGTGCAGTGCTTAGCTGTGAAACCATTCCAAAATGGTCAAAAACGGCCTTTTCAACGCAGTTTTTATATAAATATTATTTAATATTTCAACAATGTTTTGTATTAGGAACTTCCATTAACTTTTATCTCCATTAATGTTCAATCAGAAATGATCCACATGCAATAATGTCCGTTTAAATTAACAATTTTGAGCCGACTGTACTAGAGTAGATGGGCATGTGATGCACACTCTTACGACTATTTTCTGCTTGTAATACTATGCTTATTAAATGTATTATCTCTCCTTTCATTAAGTATAACCATTTCTTACTTTGTATTATTAATGCATATTCAAGTAAATCCTACCTGCTTCAGTGGTCAGATGGTCTAAAGTGTCTTTCCTGCAATAGACTGGTTTGCTGACGACAAGGAGATCGAGGTTTGACTCCTGGTCAGGTGTATTTGAGGATGGTTTTTACTTAACTGTTTTCCACTCTTCCTCCACACAAATGTGGGTACACTTCCTCTAAATTCAACCTTGCACATCACTGACACATTAGCGTAATTAGTATATATGCATATAACCTGAACAGTTAGTAAAGACGCGATGCTAAAAATAATAAAATACTTAAGTTTGTGATGTTTTCCAGCCTGTAAGGTCAGTGGTGGACGCATGAATAAGATGCAAACAGGATAACTCTTAACATGAGTTATAACGAGTTTAATGTTTAACAACAAGTAGGCGGCCCAGTGGCTTAATGACTATACAATGATGGGAAATTATGAAAATAAAAAATAAAACAGAGTAATAATAAGTGAATAGATACCATTCAGGGAAAGAGGAACAGGTGTGTTAAGAATCCACAACACAAAGTTGACATCTTACTTTCTTTCGTGTTCTAAAGTACATACAAAGAAAAATGTGAGACTTTATTTTTTGTTCCAACAATGGTTTATCACAGTGCTTTAAACAGGTTTTTTTTCTAATTCACAATTGATTAGGTTGGTGTTTTCCCCTCTTTTTTTTTATGAAGGCACTAATTCATAAACATAAAAACTTTGTGTTTCATTTTGTTTGGGGCTATTTCTACTCTATAAGCCAGAAGAAAGAAAGGAAGATGTCACCTTTGTGCATGGGATTCCTCCCACAAATTTTCCTCTTTCCATAGGTGGGCTATATTCACTTAATTAGTTTATATTTTCTTATTTTTATCAATTTCTATTGGTGAGTTTAGTGTATTATTCTTGTTGCACAGTTTGATAAGAAATGATGTAAAACATTTGATCACTTTTGCAACTGCTTACATCAGAGGTAGCCAAACAGTCAATCACGACCGCTTATTTGGTTGATTGCCTTGGTGATTGATTAAAACAGATGGAGATAAGAAAATGAAAACGAGGGTTTGCAGGTCTTTTTTCCTCAACTGGAGATTATAAAATCTAAATATCGAAGCTGTCTGACTTATGGATATTTACAATCTGCCTTTGTTTGTGCAAGAGTAGCTACTAACACTCATTCAATAAAATATCCTAATATATTTAGTGTCCTGCATCAACTTCAAATGTAAGTGTTTGATGATAAAATACTTTTTTTCAGTGAAACTAAATAATATGTAGTTGTTTACCCACTTCTTTGGCAACGTGGTCAAATTTGCACGACTCTCACAGTAGACTAGAATACCGATGACGGGAGATTGAGATTTGATCTCGGTCGGGTGTTTTCCACTCTCTCCATGTAAATGCGGCTATACTTCCTCTAAATATAACCTTCCTAATCTCTAAAACTATTAATGTATTAGTACATAAGCATATAGCCCAAATGGGTAGTAAGACGTGGTGCTAAAAAAAATGTAGTTTTATGAAAAACTCAGTTTCAGTCAATGAAAGGACAAAGTTTTTATACACAATATAATTTTTACTACTAAAACACAAAATGGGTTATTTATTTTTTACCAATGGAACAAACCGTATAAGCCTTTAGCTCCGTAGTAGGCCTCAAAGGATTTTCTTTCTCCGGAGTAAATCACTAGATCCATAAGTTTGGCCACTCCTGGCTTACATCTTACATGAACATTGAATAAAATGTACAAATTCACATAAAATATTTTTATTTGTAAAAAAAAAAAGTTTTTCGATGAATAAAAATGGTCACATTTGTTACATTGATTTATTCTTATTCATGAAAACCCCATTGATTTAAAAATCTATAATATATTATAAATACTAAAAAATACTAATACGTATCTATAGGTTGTAGATAATTAGAAATTTACACATATTGCTATCCCTAAATGTTCAAGAAGTAGAAATGCATCAATATTTTCACACATAAAAAAAAGATATACATTATTTATATTAAAAAAATTGCAGATTAAAATTCTGCTCACTTCTACAAATCAAACGACTTAGGAAATTGCTTCACAGTGCTGAGGGAATATCTGTGAAATAGATTGACAATTCAAACATTGTTAGGTCATCCTAAACATTGTACTTTTACTATTGGTTTCATGAAACTATTTTATTTTATTTTTTTTTTCCAGTTATTAGTCCTTTAGAATGAACATTCACTACTTATGTTACTCCATTTTATCAGCACTTGTGAAGCAAAGGCAGAGCTTACGAACTCTTTTTTGAAGAGACAATGTCTACCATTAATCGATGAATAATATCAACGTTCCTTACATTTAATATGGCATAAACCAAAGAGAATTTAAAGAAGTAATAAAAAAAATTCACGCACATACTTAAAAAAAAACACAAGATTGGTCTACAATTAACTAACACATCAGTCTGTTGATCACAAAATGTTTTTGACCGAGATAATATTGTGCGCAATTCAATTATTTTTTACATCGTATACACTTTAAATATACATCAAGGGCTCGCGTTTGGTAAAATGTTTACCAACCCGAACAATCAAGTCGACAACCTGAATATTTGGAAGACGGGTCGAGGGGGGAGAGAAGATCGTGTTCAAACAAAGATTAGGGTGGGCCACATTAAAGGCACAGAAAAAGTATTTAGCATGCTCGCTTACTGTGACTTTAGATACGTCGAATGTTTATTTGGCACCCGAGTAATCATTTTTTTTTTCTTCTACCACGTTAATGCCGTATTTTCGGTTCGTTGACATGAAAGCATTCACCCAAGTTGTCGAGTGTTCCTGACATCGTATCGCTGAGTTGTGAATCAGCCTCTAGTTGAGAGAGTAGCCGTGTTAGATATCGAGAGCTGACTTCATCTTCGTCTTGAAGCCGCTGCTAGTATCATCTTCTTGAGCATCGGTTGAGGGTTGCACACCTGCGGGTCACACCTCATTTGTCCGTCTCCTCCGCACCTACCAACCACATGAAAGATTATTAGGTTCGTCCGAGAGGATTATAACTTCACTAAAAATAAATTGGCCGAGCACAGCTACGTGTTAACCAATATTCGTCACAGATAAGGTGAAGATGTTAAGGACTTGTTGTATTTATATGATAAACTTCACTGTAATTCTGAACATGATAAAAATATATTTGTAAATTTGAAAATTGACATTTGGACACAGCAATCAAACCAAGGACACTTGGCTTGGCACACCAATGCTCCACCATTGAACCCTCTAGGAATTGCCTTGTTCTCACTGTCATTCTTCACTCATGGTTTAAAGTAGAGTCTGTGATTGACATGTAGTGTGTCCCTTGTTCAATTCTGTGTCCAGTTGTATTATCATTATCATTGTTATTGTTAGTAATGTATCTTTATAATATTTTTTCAATAAATATTCAATGTTTATTTAGAACTAAATTAATGTTCACAAGTTAATTTAAACAATTAATTGCCAAAGGGACTTAATGAATTAAGAAGACATAATGCTGATTGAAATGAGAATACAAGAACGAGGCCTTCACTCCTCGGGAAAATGTTGGCCTCAGAAAGTTCACCATCAAAACACATTCCAGTAATGTCCGAGGCATATCGGACCCTTTCTTTGGCAAAAGAGAGTAAAACACTGAGACGGCGATTTACTCTCTTCTGATGAAGGAGGGGGCTGATGTGCCTAGAACATTACTGGGATGTGTTTTGTTGGGTTTCAATCGTGAGAGTTGAGGCCTTGCACTTAAATCCTCATTTCAATGCTTGTTAAGTGCAGCCACTTGGAGACTTTTTTTTCCCTTTGTTTAAAATCAAATTATAGATGGACGATCTGGAAATCTATAAAACTATGCAGAGATGGTTGGCTATGTCAAACACAGAGGTGCAAGAACTTATGAGAATGATTATTGTGGGTATATTGGAGGGTAGGATAGGAAGAGACTAAAGAATATGAAACAGATCATAGTTGTTATTGGAAGCAGTAATTACAGTCAGTAATAGTTTCGGACAGGTGCGTGGAAATTAGCTTTCTACCAACCTGCGGACTGAACACTAAAAAAACTATTTCTTGCTGGGACAGTCTTAAAAAGTCACTCTTGCAAGAGATTGGACTACCGATGATGGGGAGATAGGAGATATAATTCTGGTTGGGTGTAATGAGGCTCAATTTCCCTAACTGGTTTTTCACTATTCCTCCGCAAAAATCTGTTACACTTCCTCTATATTCAAACTTCTTCATCCCTAACATATTAGTGTATTTAGTACACGTGTGCACAACCCAAACAGGTAGTAAGACGCAGTGTTAATATATATATATATAAAATTTTATAAATCAAAGAAGACTTTTTTTAAAGCATAGCATGTAACTGTATGAGTTAAATAAAATGACCTAATTATGCTAACTTGTTAGGGATGAAGGAAGGTTGAATTTAAAGGAAGTGTACCAGCATTTGTGTTGAGTGAGATTGTAAAACCATTTAGGGGGGAAAAAAGCCAGTGCACCCAACCAGGATCCAAACCTCAATATCCCTGAAACTGGCAGTCTAGTTTATCGCAAGAATAACACCATAAACCATGAGACCACCGAAGTGAGTTTACAGATCTTAGTCAAACCATAGACTAGGAAGGAGGAGGTCAGCAATAAAACTCACCTGCACTGGAGGCAAGGCCCTGACGCTGATTCAACGACATCCCCGACTTTGTACGCCTTCCCCGACACTTGGCAGCCATTCATCGAGGCAGAGCCCGTGTACGCATGCGTGAAGAAGTGTGGCGGTAATGTTGTTGTGGTTGTGGTGGTGGTCGTAGAAATGTTCATTACTGCGGCCATCGACACTGGACACTCGTACCTCGGGCAACAGAAACCGTCGATGGGCTCTTCTCGACATCCTTGTATCGGTGGTGGGCAGCTTTGTTGGAGGCAGATTATGTCGCTACGGAAACAGAAGCAGAAGTCGCAAGGGTCGTCTCTCGGGATCTGCTGTGCAGAGACGTAGACCTTCCCTCCGTATCGGCAAGTACCCGGGCCGAAAGCTTGTTGTTCATCCTCCTCGTCGTAAACGTCATCACCGATGGAGGGTGGTAAGTATGCACCGCTAGGCGGTATCATAGACTCGTGGTCAGGGTATGGTGCTTGGATCGATTCAGTGGCGCCAGTAGAAATACCAGACATTAAATGTGAACTCGAACTAAAATTGTATCCAAAGGTTTCGTGAACGATTCCTCCTTCAGTCGAAGATGTGAAAGATTCATTATGAGGGTAGAAATGTGGTGGAGGTCCACCTGTAACTTGAGTGTGTTGTTCAAAGTTCTCGTCTTGTTCAATGGGTAACTGTTCCTCTCCAGAATGTGCATGCTCTTGTGCGGGAGTGTGTTCCGTCGACTGGTGAGGAACATGGATTTCACTCGCCCCATGAGATAAATTTAAATATGGTTTGTGAGAAGTGAGTTCCAAACCTAGAATAGATTGTGTTTGTGTAACTAATTCTCCTAAAGTTATGGAATATTGTTTTTCAGTACTTGATGTCGATACCTGATCCTCCAATAGACTTGAATTATCCATTCCTTGTTCCTCAAATTGGGTCACATTTGGTCTTTCAGTAAAAAGATTATGTTCCGCTGATTGAGTAAAGTTAACTATAACATTTGGACTCTCAGTTATCACATGCCCTTCATGTAGTGTAACTCCGCCTTCTTCCTTTGGACTCTCAGTTACTACTTGTCCTTCATGTTGTGTAACTCCACCTTCTTCCTTTGGTCTCTCAGTTATTACATGCCCTTCATGTAGTGTAACTCCGCCTTCTTCCTTTGGACTCTCAGTTACTACTTGTCCTTCATGTTGTGTAACTCCACCTTCTTCCTTTGGACTCTCAGAAACTACTTGTCCTTCATGTAGTGTAACACCACCTTCTTCCTTTGTACTCTCAGTTACTACTTGTCCTTCATGTTGTGTAAATCCGCCTTCTTCCTTTGGACTCTCAGTTATTACATGTCCTTCATGTTGTGTAACTCCACCTTCTTCCTTTGGACTCTCAGTTATTACATGTCCTTCATGTTGTGTAACTCCACCTTCTTCCTTTGGACTCTCAGTTACTTCATGTCCTTGATGTTGTGTAACACCACCTTCTTCCTTTGGACTCTCAGTTACTACGTGTTCTTCATGTTGTGTAACTCCACCTTCTTCCTTTGGACTCTCAGTTACTACGTGTGCTTCATGTTGTGTAACTCCACCTTCTTCCTTTGGACTCTCAGTTATTACATGTCCTTCATGTTGTGTAACTCCACCTTCTTCCTTTGGACTCTCAGTTACTACTTGTCCTTCATGTTGTGTAACTCCACCTTCTTCCTTTGGACTCTCAGTTACTACTTGTCCTTCAGTAGTGTAACTCCACCTTCTTCCTTTGGACTCTCAGTTATACTACTGTCCTTCATGTTGTGTAACTCCACCTTCTGCCTTTGGACTCTCAGTTATTCATGACCTTCATATTGTGTAACTCCGCCTTCTTCTTTGGACTCTCAGTTACTACATATCCTTCATGTAGTGTAACTCCACCTTCTTCCTTTGGACTCTCAGTTACTACATGTCCATGTTGTGTAACTCCACCTTCTTCCTTTGGACTCTCAGTTATTACTGTCCTTCATGTTGTGTAACTCCACCTTCTTCCTTTGGACTTTTCAGTTACTACTGTCCTCATGTTCATGGTGTAACTCCACCATCTTCCTTTGGACTCTCAGTTACTACTTGTCCTTCATGTAGTGTAACTCCACCTTCTTCCTTTGGACTCTCAGTTATACTTGTCCTTCATGTTGTGTAACTCCACCTTCTTCCTTTGGACTTTCAGTTATATGTCCTTCGTTGGTACCCACTTCTCTGACTCTCAGTTTCATGTCTATGTTGGTAACTCCACTTCTTCCTTTGGACTTCAGTTACTTCATGTCCTTCATGTTGTGTAACTCCACCTTCTTCCTTTGGACTCTCAGTTATTACATGTCCTTCATGTTGTGTAACTCCACCTTCTTCCTTTGGACTCTCAGTAACTTGTCCTTCATGTTGTGTAACTCCCCTTCTTCTTTTGGACTCTCAGTTACTCATGTCCTTCATGTTGTGTAGCTCCACCTTCTTCCTTTGGACTTTCAGTTACTTCATGTCCTTTATGTTGTGTAACTCCGCCTTCTTCCTTTGGACTTTCAGTTACTACTTGTCCTTCATGTAGTGTAACTCCACCTTCTTCCTTGGGACTTTCAGTCACTACATGTCCTTCATCTTGTGTAACTCCACCTTCTTTCTTTGGACTCTCAGTTACTACTTGTCCTTCATGTAGTGTAACTCCACCTTCTTCCTTTGGACTCTCAGTTACTTCATGTCCTTCATGTTGTGTAGCTCCACCTTCTTCCTTTGGACTTTCAGTTACTTCATGTCCTTTATGTTGTGTAACTCCGCCTTCTTCCTTTGGACTCTCAGTTATTACATGTCCTTCATGTTGTGTAACTCCACCTTCTTCCTTTGGACTCTCAGTTACATCACTTCCTTCATGTTGTGTAACTCCAACTTCTTCCTTTGGACTCTCAGGTACTTCATGTCCTTCATGTTGTGTAACTCCACCCTCTTCCTTGGACTTTCAGTCACTACATGTCCTTCATCTTGTGTAACTCCGCCTTCTTCCTTTGAAATCTCAGTTACTACTTGTCCTTCATTTTGTGTAACTCCGCCTTCTTCTTTTGGACTTTCAGTTACTTCATGTCCTTCATATTGTGTAGCTCCACCTTCTTCCTTTGGACTTTCAGTTACTTCATGTCCTTCATGTTGTGTAACTCCACCTTCTTCCTTTGGACTCTCAGTTATTACATGCCCTTCATGTTGTGTAACTCCTCCCTCTTCCTTGGGATTTTCAGTTACTACATGTCCATGTTGTGTAACTCCCCCTTCTTCCTTTTCTTGTGTTGGATGAATAGGAATTACTGGTAATGGTTCATTTTTATTCCCCAAATTAGGGATATTTTCTCTATCAATATTGGATGTCTGGGTACTTGATGTCAATACATTCACTGTTGTTAAATCAGTTACACCACCCTTATCATCTGGTATTTCTGTCGTCCTAGTTTGCTCTGCCATCTGATTGTCCACTTCTAATGGTTTTTTACTGTCTTCATCTGAAATATACAAAGTAGAATTTTTGAAATACATAACTTAATTTTTATTAAGTTATCAATTACATTTCTATTTTTGGTTGGTAAAAATAAATTTATATATTTGCATCCAAATGACAACCATTCTATTTTAATTGATTTTTACCATTTTATAAATTCATTTAGCTTTTTCAAATGACTTCATGGAATAAATAATCATAGACAAATATAAATATATAACTTATTTTAATTTTAAGTTGTTATTGGCAAGCATATTTTGGCCTATAATATCCTATAATATTCTTTCTAAGAAAGTTAACTCGTTTACTCTGGGCATAGCTCTGGGGAAACGGGTGATTGTAAGGGTGTCAATGCCCCACCCACCCTTATATGAGGGGGGGGAAGCTTGTAAGTCGGAATATTTTGTGGAGAGTCGAGATCTTGAGTTGGTAAATTATATAATTACTTTGTTCTACAGTATTTTAGACTATGAAAGTTCTTTACCGTCGACTTGTACATACATATTTAAAATTCCCCAACTGTAGATTCCTACTCTGAATATGTTCCCAACCTCATAACTCATCAAACATTGAAAGGAGATATCTTCTGTAGTAGATTGTATAGAAAGTTTTGTTAGTCAAGTTGGCTATTAGTGCCATTACCTAAAGCATTGTTTCAAGTCCCAGTTATTCCTTTAAATTGTACAATTTTCCTGGGAAGGAGCCCCCTTGTTTACTGGTTGTTATTCTATACCCCTAGACCTCCCAGTATTCTCAACATAGCCCTTGTATTATTCCTGGTCACCTTGGAATTTTTCTGATTTCAGAATGCTTAGAGTTAGAAAATTCACAATAACTCCCTCCCCACCCATCAAAATATATTTTGTGCCACGCCCCTGCATTTAGTTCCCTGTTAATATTTCAATCATAGCTTCATAATGATACAATATCCTTTGTGTAGTTTCACTTACAGCAATAAAGATGACATCTTTTGGGGCCCACCAAAATAATATTAACTTTTAAATATACACTTAATAACTAGTGGTAACCAATTTGTAAATTTATTTCCTAGTAAAATATAAACCATTAATGCTTTGTAAGGTTTTTATCTACTAAGCCTTCAGTCACAAACCTCATGGGTTTCTCGTCCCACACAAATTAATATAATTAACTAGGTAAAAAGTTCCGTCCTCAAAGAGTGGTATATGTGCATAAAGGCAACTTTTGTTGCTTTACGGACATTGGCTATAACAGGCAACTCTTGCTGCTTTAAGGATATTCGCTGTAACAGGCAACTCTTGCTGCTTTACGGAAATTTGCTATAACAGGCAAATCTTGCTGCTTTACAGACATTTGCTATAACAGGAAACTCTCACTGCTTTACAAACATTTGCTATAACAGGCAACTCTCGCTGCTTTACGGACATTTGCTACAATAGGCAACTCTTGCTGCTTTACGGAAATTTGCTATAACAAGCAACTCTTGCTGCTTTACAGACATTTGCTATAACAGTCAACTCTCGCTGCTTCAAGGAAATTTGCTATAACAGTCAACGCTTGCTGCTTTACAGACATTCGCTATAACAGGCAACTCTTGCTGCTTTACAGACATTTACTATAACAGGAAACATAATTTCTTAAAGTCGCCAATAGACCAGAGTTCCTCATAAAACAAAATGCCAGAGGTACAGAACAGGGAACACTTGTATTTGCGACTGGAAAATCAATGGGATGGCCAAGTTACCCTGGCCCTGTTTACGTACAATAAACCATAACGACTATATACATTATAATGAAACGTATTGTACAACTCAGCATTTCTCAAACTGTGTTACAAGTACCAATAGTGGTATGTACAATTATTACTGGTGATATGCCAGAAACAAAACAAACAAATTGAAGTTGTAAAAAAAGATAAGGCCTCATCAAATCTTATAAATATATTACTACCATGTTTAACCAAAAGGAAAAAATATTTAAACAGTAGTTTGAGGGGTGGCAACACTGATTAAAGCTAAGACAGCTGGCGCAGCCATGTGATCTTGTACTGAACACGCTAACAGAAATATGCCAGCAAGTGCTGGTCTAGTCATTACGCCGTTGTTATTAAAGACACTATTATCCTGAGGGTACACAAAATTACCATACGGAAACTATTGGGGCAGTAGTATGCCATTCAAAAAATTTAGGAACCGCTGGTATGGACCATTAAATGTCAAGCACATGGCTTTAATACTTTAAAACTACTGCTAAAGTTTAGGATTCTTATCGATGAAGCTCGTGAATGCACACAACAAACAATGCCTTGAAACGAGACTTGTTCATAAACCTAGAGTTGACTGTATCAAGTTTGGTTCAAATTGATTTAAATACCGTGTTTCAACATTTTGGCTCTTACTCTTTTCGAAAAACCATATTTCATTTCCTGCCTTAAGGTGGTATTTACCGCAAGTATATGTGGGACAGCACGCTCCTTCCTTGCTCTGTACAGGCATGCAGTTAGTATGGTGTGGTGGGGGTGGCGGACAGTTCAGGAGAACACAGTGGATTATACTGCTCACGCAACGGCAGCTCTGCTGGCAAGGAGTTGCCGGCGGGATTGACGAGTTGTTCTTGTACGTCACCTCATCCACCAAACAGCTACCTACAAATTCACAGTTACAAAATAATCAGTTAGAAACAGAAACATATACTCAGAGTCTTTCGGGTATCTTAAGTTTGAGGTTCCATTGTCAAAAGAAAACAAATGTTAGTAATCTAGTGGTATGCTGGGATATGTGAAGCGGGGTTTGTTGATTGATGTGTTTCAAAAAATTGATCCCTTCTCCCACCCCTTTGTGTTTCTACAAATAGAACCGTAAGTTACAACTTCAGTTACGTTTACATATTAACTCCCATGTTGAATGTGTTTGCTTTATTTACAGAGTCTGTTCCTAGTGTACAGTCATTGTATCAAGTAGAGTCACTAGTTTATAGTAAGTTATGTTTGTTCTATTTAGTGTGTAGTGGAGTCCTTTTGAATGTTCTTTAGATAAAAACTTATTTTCTCTGCTAATTGTTTCCCTGTTATTCAATAAAGTCCGAATTTCCAGTAGTATGAGGGAGTCTCAATCACATCCACATAGAAATATCAATAATCTACTGTAGTTCAATACAACAAATTAACAAGCATCTCAATTGAATTTTATAATAAGAAAAATAATATATTCATTTGACTTATTGGATTAAGAACTTGTTTCAAATATTAAAGTGAAACTGTGGCAGTTAAGTATTTTATAGATGAAATAGAAAGATGAAAAAGTGAGTGTGAATATTTACCTTCTCCAGGAACCACTCCATGTGGGGGGCTAGAGGTAATGTGGGTGATGCCCGTTGGACCATACAAAGGCAATTCTGTTGTTTGTGATGGTCGAGGATAGAAATAACCACTGGTTGTAATGGCTCCTCCAGAAACAATCTCATGTAGAGGGACATGAGTGGAGGTGAAATATTCATCTGCATTCAGTGTTTCAGAATAGAGCTCTTGACCTTCGTGTTGAGTTACACCTGGATGTTCTTCCTTTGGTGTCTCAGTATAGACCTCTTGACCTTCGTGTTGTGTTACACCTGGCTGTTCTTCCTTTGGTGTCTCAGTATAGACCTCTTGTCCTTCGTGTTGAGTTACACCTGGCTGTTCTTCCTTTGGTGTTTCAGTATGTACCTCTTGTCCTTCGTGTTGAGTTACACCTGGCTGTTCTTCCTTTGGTGTTTCAGTATAGACCTCTTGACCTTCGTGTTGTGTTACACCTGGCTGTTCTTCCTTTGGTGTCTCAGTATAGACCTCTTGTCCTTCGTGTTGAGTTACACCTGGCTGTTCTTCCTTTGGTGTTTCAGTATGTACCTCTTGTCCTTCGTGTTGAGCTACACCTGGCTGTTCTTCCTTTGGTGTTTCAGTATAGATCTCTTGACCTTCGTGTTGTGTTACACTTGGCTTCTCTTCCTTTGGTGTTTCAGTATAGACCTCTTGACCTTCGTGTTGTGTTACACCTGGATGTCCTTCCTTTGGTGTTTCAGTACTGACCTCTTGACCTTCGTGTTGTGTTACACTTGGTTTCTCTTCCTTTGGTGTTTCAGTATAAATCTCTTGACCTTCGTGTTGTGTTACACCTGGCTGTTCTTCCTTTGGTGTTTCAGTATGTACCTCTTGACCTTCATGTTGTGTTACACTTGGTTTCTCTTCCTTTGGTGTTTCAGTATAGATCTCTTGACCTTCGTGTTGTGTTACACCTGGCTGTTCTTCCTTTGGTGTCTCAGTATAGACCTCTTGACCTTCGTGTTGTGTTACACCTAGCTGTTCTTCCTTTGGTGTTTCAGTATGTACCTCTTGACCTTCGTGTTGTATTACAACTGGCTTCCCTTCCTTTGGTGTTTCAGTACTGACCTCTTGACCTTCGTGTTGAGTTACACCTGGCTTCTCTTCCTTTGGTGTTTCAGTATGTACCTCTTGACCTTCGTGTTGTGTTACACCTGGCTGTTCTTCCTTTGGTGTTTCAGTATAGATCTCTTGACCTTCGTGTTGTGTTACACCTGGCTGTTCTTCCTTTGGTGTTTGAGTATGTACCTCTTGACCTTCGTGTTGTGTTACACCTGGCTGTTCTTCCTTTGGTGTTTCAGTATGTACCTCTTGACCTTCGTGTTGAGTTACACCTGGCTTCTCTTCCTTTGGTGTTTCAGTATGTACCTCTTGACCTTCGTGTTGTGTTACACCTGGCTGTTCTTCCTTTGGTGTTTCAGTATGTACCTCTTGACCTTCGTGTTGAGTTACACCTGGCTTCTCTTCCTTTGGTGTTTCAGTATGTACCTCTTGACCTTCGTGTTGAGTTACACCTGGCTTCTCTTCCTTTGGTGTTTCAGTATGTACCTCTTGACCTTCGTGTTGTGTTACAACTGGCTGTTCTTCCTTTTGTGTTTCAGTATAGACCTCTTGACCTTCGTGTTGTGTTACACCTGGATGTTCTTCCTTGGGTGTTTCAGTATAGACCTCTTGACCTTCGTGTTGTGTTACACCTAGTTGTTCTTCCTTTGGTGTTTCAGTATAGACCTCTTGACCTTCGTGTTGTGTTACACCTGGCTGTTCTTCCTTTGGTGTTTCAGTATAGACCTCTTGACCTTCGTGTTGTGTTACACCTGGCTGTTCTTCCTTTGGTGTTTCAGTATAGACTCTCTGACCTTCGTGTTGTGTTACACCTGGCTGTCTCTTCCTTTGGTGTTTCAGTATAGACCTCTTGACCTTCGTGTTGTGTTAAAACTGGCTTCTCTTCCTTTGGTGTTTCAGTACTGACCTCTTGAACTTCGTGTTGTGTTACACCTGGCTGTTCTTCCTTTGGTGTTTCAGTATAGATCCTCTTGACCTTCGTGTTGTGTTACACCTGGCTGTCTTCCTTTGGTGTTCAGTATAGACCTCTTGACCTTCGTGTTGTGTTACACCTGGCTTCTCTTCCTTGGGTGTCTTCAGTATGACCTCTTGACCTTCGTGTTGTGTTACACCTGGCTGTTCTTCCTTTGGTGTTTCAGTATGACCCTTGACCTTCGTGTTGTGTTACAACCTGGCTTCTCTTCCTTGGTGTTTCAGTATAGACTCTTGACCTTCGTGTTGTGTTACACCTGGCTGTTCTTCCTTGGGTGTTTCAGTATGTACCTCTTGACCTTCGTGTTGTGTATACAACCTGGCTTTCTTCCTTGGTGTTTCAGTATAGACCTCTTGACCTTCGTGTTGTGTTACACCTGGCTTCTTCCTTTGGTGTTTCAGTATAGACCTCTTGACCTTCGTGTTGTGTTACACCTGGCTGTTCTTCCTTGGTGTTTCAGTATGTACCTCTTGACCTTCGTGTTGTGTTACACCTGGCTTTCTCTTCCTTGGGTGTTTCAGTATAGATCTCCTGACCTTCATGTTGTGTTACACCTGGCTTCTCTTCCTTTGGTGTTTCAGTATAACCTCTTGACCTTCGTGTTGTTTACACTGGTTCCTTCCTTTGGTGTTTCAGTACTGACCTCTTGACCTTCGTGTTGTGTTACACCTGGTTTCTTCCTTTGGTGTTTCAGTATACTCTTGACCTTCGTGTTGTGTTACACCTGGCTGTTCTTCCTTTGGTGTTTCGTTAGACCTCTTGACCTTCTGTTGTGTACACCTGGTTTCTTCCTTTGGTGTTTCATATAGACTCTTGACCTTCGTGTTGGTTACACCTGGCTGTTCTTCCTTTGGTGTTCAGTATAGACTCTTGACTTCGGTTGTGTTACACCTGCTGTTCTTCCTTTGGGTTTCGTATGACCTCTTGACCTTCTGTTGTTTACACTGGCTTCTTCCTTGGTGTTTCGTAGACCTCTTGACCTCGTGTTGGTACCCTGGCTTCTCTTCCTGCAGTGACCTCTGACCTTCGGTTGTGTACACTGGCTGTCTCCTGGTGTTCGTATGATCCTGACTGTGTGGTTACTGGCGTCTCTTTGGGTTTGAGAGTCCTTGACTTGTGTTGTGTACACCTGGCGTTTTCTTTGGTGTTTCAGTATGTACCTCTTGCCTTCTGTTGATTACACTGGCTTCCTTCCTTTGGTGTTTCAGTATGTACCTCTTGACCTTCTGTTGGTACACCTGGCTTTCTTCCTTTGGTGTTTCAGTATGTACTCTTGACTTCGTGTTGGTTACACCTGGTCTCTTCCTTTGGTGTTTCAGTATGTCCTCTTGACCTTCGTGTTGGTTACACCTGGTTCTCTTCCTTGTGTTTCAGTATGTCTCTGACCTTCTGTTGTGTTACAACTGGCTTTCTTCCTTTGTGTTAGTTAGACTCTTGCTTCGTGTTGTTTACACCTGGTTTCTTCCTTGGTGTTCAGTATGACCTCTTGACCTTCGTGTTGTTTCACCTGTTGTTCTTCCTTTGTGTTTCGTATAACCTCTGACCTTCGTGTTGTGTACACCTGCTGTTTTCCTTTGGTGTTCATATGACCTCTTGACCTTCGTGTTGTTACACCTGGCTTTCTTCCTTTGGTGTTTCAGTAGTACCTTGACCTTCGTGTTGTTACACTGGTTTTCTTTTGTATTCAGTTGACCTCTTGACCTTCGTGTTGTGTTACACTGTTTCTCCTTGGTGTTTCAGTATAGAACTCTTGACTTCTGTTGTTTACAACGTTTCTTCCTTTGTGTTTCGTATAGACCTCTTGACCTTCGTGTGTGTTACACTGGTTTCTTCCTTGGTGTTTCAGTAGACCTCTTGACTCGTGTTGGTTACAACTGGTTCCTTCCTTTGGTGTTCAGTATGACCTCTTGCCTCGTGTTGGTTACACTGGATTTCTTCCTTGTGTTCAGTATAGACCTCTTGTCCTTCGGTGTGTACACTGGCTTCTCTTCTTTGGTGTTTCAGTATAGACCTCTTGACCTTCTGTTGTGTTACACTGGATGTCTTCCTTTGGTGTTCAGTATGACCTCTTGACCTTCGTGTGTGTTACACCTGGCTGTTCTTCCTTGGTGTTCAGTATAGACCTCTTGACCTTCGTGTTGTGTTAACCTGGTTTTCTTCCTTGGTGTTCAGTATAGACTCTGACTTCGTGTTGTGTTACACCTGGATGTTTTCCTTGGTGTTTCAGTATAGACCTCTGACCTTCGGCTGTGTTACACCTGGCTGTTCTTCCTTGGTGTTTCAGTATAGACTCTTGACCTTCGTGTTTGTTACACCTGGTTTTTCTTCCTTTGTGTTTCAGTTAGACCTCTTGCCTTCGTGTTGTGTTACACCTGGATGTCCTTCTTTGGTGATTCAGTATAGACCTCTTGCCTTCGTGTTTGTTACACCTGGCTTTCTTCCTTGGTGTTCAGTATGTACCTCTTGACCTTCGGTTGTGTTCCCTGCTGTTCTTCCTTTGGTGTTTCAGTATAGAACTCTTGACCTTCATGTTGTGTTACACCTGGCTGTTCTTCCTTTGGTGTTTCTGTATAGACTCCTTGACCTTCGTGTTGTGCTACACCTGGCTTCTCTTCCTTGGTGTTTCAGTATAGACCTCTTGAGCTTCATGTTTGTTACACCTGGCTTTTCTTCCTTTGGTGTTTCAGTATAGAACTCTTGACCTTCGTGTTGTGTTACACCTGGATGTCCTTCCTTTGGTGTTTCAGTATAGACCCCTTGACCTTCATGTTGTGTTACACCTGGCTTCTCTTCCTTTGGTGTCTCAGTATAGACATCTTGACCTTCGTGTTGTGTTACACCTGGATGTTCTTCCTTGGTGTTTCAGTATAGATTTCTTGACCTTCGTGTTGTGTTACACCTGGCTGTTCTTCCTTTGGTGTCTCAGTATAGACCTCTTGACCTTCGTGTTGTGTTACACCTGGCTGTTCTTCCCTTGGTGTTTCAGTATGTACCTCTTGACCTTCGTGTTGTGTTACACTTGGTTTCTCTTCCTTGGGTGTTTCAGCATAGATCTCCTGACCTTCATGTTGTGTTACACCTGGCTTCTCTTCCTTTGGTGTTTCAGTATAGATCTCTTGGCCTTCGTGTTGTGTTACACCTGGCTTCTCTTCCTTTGGTTTTTCAGTATGTACCTCATGACCTTCGTGTTGTGTTACACCTGGCTGTTCTTCCTTTGGTGTTTCAGTATAGACCTCTTGACCTTCGTGTTGTGTTACACCTGGCTGTTCTTCCCTTGGTGTTTCAGTATGTACCTCTTGACCTTCGTGTTGTGTTACACTTGGTTTCTCTTCCTTGGGTGTTTCAGTATAGATCTCCTGACCTTCATGTTGTGTTACACCTGGCTTCTCTTCCTTTGGTGTTTCAGTATAGATCTCTTGGCCTTCGTGTTGTGTTACACCTGGCTTCTCTTCCTTTGGTGTTTCAGTATAGACCTCTTGACCTTCGTGCTGTGTTACACCTGGGTGTTCTTCCTTTGGTGTTTCGGTATGTACCTCTTGACCTTTGTGTTGTGTTACACCTGGATGTTCTTCCTTTGGTGTCTCAGTATGTACCTCTTGACCTTCCTGTTGTGCTAATCCTGGATGTTCTTCCTTTGGTGTTTCAGTATGTACCTCTTGACCTTCGTGTTGTGTTACACCTGGCTTCTCTTCATTTGATGTTTCAGTATAGACCTCTTGACCCTCTTGTTTTGTTACACCTAGCTGTTTCTACTTTAGGTGCTTCTGTATAAACCTGTTGACCTGCCTGTTGAATTACAGATTCCTGTTTTTTATTGTCTTCAGTAACACCTTTATGTGGTTGTGTTGTTGTGTCTGTTAATGTCCCTTGTGTTTCTTTTATCGGGGCTTCTGTTAATTCTTCTTTTTCTTGTGACATTATCTCAAGTGGTAGTGTTCCATTTTCTGAAACATTTAAATATACGCATTATTAAGACTTTTCTTATAATATAATTTTTATTTGAATTTCCTTCTCAATTTTTTTTTTGCCAGTGTTTTTACATATTAAAATATATTTTACAGTTACATTGAATCATTTTTGGAATCAACTATAAAGTTGTTCAATCATAAACACTTAATTTTAATTTCAAATTATGAATTATTTAAATTTTCTGCTTGTATCATAACTTTAATAATAATAATTTAAGTAATCAAAGTCATACCTAAAAAAAAAAGTAAATATTTGTTCCAAACAATCATCTCATAATAAAAGTAAATCTTTGTTATCAAACAGCTATATCTCATAAACAAGTCAATACTATTTATCAAACAGTCATATCTAAAAAAAAACAAATCGATATTTGTTATCAAACAGTTATATCACATAATTAAAAGTCAATCTTAGTTATCAAAACAGTCCACATCTCATAATACAAGTTAATCCAGGTTATCAAAAAGTCATGACTATTTCATAAAACACGTCAATCTTGATTATAAAACAAATCATATCTCATTAAAAAAAAGGTCAATCAAGGTTATCAAACAGTCATAATTCATAAAACAAGTCAATCTAAGTTATCAAAATTCATCTCTCATAGATAATGTCAATCTAGGTTATCAATCATAATTCAAAAAAACAAGTCAATCTATGTTATCAAAGAGTCATATATCATAAAACAAGTCAATCAAGGTTATCAAACATTCATAGCTCATAAAATAAGTCATTTTTCCAGTAATATTAATTTAGTTTGCTTTTATCTAATAATGAAAGCTCTATATTTTATAAGTTTACTGTGTTGAATAGTCAAAATTTTTAAACATAAAAAAAAATCATGCAAAGCTTAAAATCTTTACTATTTTAATGAGCTAGTAGAATATATTTAACTAATGAAGATACATACCCAAATCTTAGTTTACATATTGAGAGCACCCATAGCCCCCTGCCAACAACCATTCTCCAAAGAACACATGCAGTTTAAACCATTCTTTCTGACAAGGGCTCACATTTCAGATACTAGTTTCAGTTCCAGATTGTTTCTTGGATCATATAATTTATAGTGTATAAGTGTGGACGGTTCTAATTAGGGCCAAGATTTACAAGATACAAACTTTCTCCCTGCTTCCACCTTTCACCTCAATCACGCTTCCAACATATTTTACGTTTTGTACTTTTCCCAGCTCTACTCCATCCAACTTTATATCTTAACTAGACCTTATCCTCTTCCTTGTCATTAACATCACTTCACACTTTGCCATGCTAAATTTCATCCCACACTCTTTAACTTCCTCACATTCCATTCTTGTAGTTGTTCCTGTATTGAGTGTCAACAAATGGTTTTAAATGTGTATTATAATGGGTTGAGAAACAGTTGTTTAAATAATTCCTAATTTTATCACCTAATCAATATCAGGTGTGGGGTACTTTATTCAATAATATTATCTAACTTGTCGAGTAAAAATTATGGCTATATTAAAATAATTTCAAGCTACTTGCTTTGTCTACAAAGAAAATATAAGTTTAGTAAATTTGATAAAAAATTGATATAATTATTTTTAATTTTTTAAAAAACCACAACTATAAAATGGGATTAAAAATAGATTTGAGTTGATAATTAATTTAGTTAAATGGTTTGTTTGTAGGTATCTATATTTTTAAATAACTATTTGTATAGTCGTTTGCAATTTTAAAACACGATTACAAAATGAAATTTAAAACAAACTTGATTTTATAACTAATCTAGATAAATGGTTCAGTTATATCTCTTTTAAATAACCCATTTATATAGTTAAGACAAGTCTTAACGTCATAACTAATGAATTAATTCATTGAGAGTTGCTAATATTTTTTATTAATACCGTAATATATTAGCTATGGGTAATTGATTTGACTCTTGATAGCAGGGCAGAAAGTTTATAAGTCCAATAGAGTTCCTGATTTCTAAATAAAATAATTGGATTTTGTTAAGTAAAAAAGTTGAATTTCTGTATAAAAAATTTGTAAATAAATTAAATTTCATTTTGGTTGAAAATGCTAACAGATCCATTCTTATTTAACTGTTAAAATGAAACAAAAGAAAGAAGAAAAAAAACTAAAGCCAAAATTGGTGGAAACCAAACCAAATTTGGGAGGTTAAGTCTAACGTATGGTGATGAAATATAATACAGAGTGGTCAAAACTAATTACTAAAAAGGGCAGACTTTCTTAGTATTAATTCAATCAATGCTTATTCACAATTTTAAATTACATTTAATCTATTAACTAATTAATTAATAATTAATTAGGTTAGGAAATATAATAAAATACATCATTATAGCTGACAAGCTGTTAATATTGGACAACAATTTGAAAACGGGAATTTTATATGTGTAGAGACTCATCTTATTCAAGTTTTATTTTCAGTGGAAATTATTTTTAACTCCAATTTTTAATGATCACTCTATATTAACTTTCAAATCCCAATTGTTGGCCCAAGATAAAGTTTAAAATAATAATTTGAGATCTGTAATAGGACAATGAAGATTCTTACAGAAGAAACATTGAAAATAATACATTTTGGTTAATAATTAAAAACAGAAATGAAAGTAGAGGAGAAGATTTGTTGTGTTAATGTCTTTGGTTATGTTTATATTCTTGAAATGTTTGTAAAACAATAGTTTTGAAAAAGCTTTTCTATGCAGTTTGAGAAAAAAAAATCAAGCATAGGCTACACTAGGAGTCGTTAAAAAGAAAACTCTCACAAAAATAAAAACTATTGTTAAAAAGATTAATTTTAAGGCAGCAATTTCTAATATTGTTTTCGTGCTCAATATTTCAGCAAAGGGAAGTAAGCTTTTTTTTTACATAAAAACAAAAGATTGTTCCTTAAGACAATCAATTACCATTTGCATCATTTTCGTGTTTGCGATCCTGCCTCAAGGTGGTATTGGTTCCTTCGAACAGATCACTCTCTGAAATGACAAAGTGCGAGGTCTTTCTCAGACTCCACAACACAAAACATGCCCTTGCTTTGCCAACACGGCCGCCCAGATGGGGGGTAAGGGGGCTTGCGTTTCCGGAGGTAAATATATAGCCTATAGTTCACATCCTAGTTCTATAGATGTAGTGTTTAAAAGTGTCCAAAAGCCGGTGAAGTGTTTATTATTGTTTCCTATGTCTTGCCCTATTAACTTAATATGTGTGCAGGGTTGTGGTGTCGGAGTCGAAGCCTTGGCGAATCGATTCCACGGCCCTTTATGTGTGTAATAATTGTGAGCCCTAAGCAATGATTATTTAGATTAATGACATACGAATTTCAATTAAATTACTATTTTGTTAATATTTAATAGTTCGCTATTTCACTATATAGCTCATGTATGAATGTTTAAGTATTTTAAAAGAATACCCTGGGCTTTGGTATAAAGTAACAATATAATCCATTATTTATCAATTTATTATGAAAATAGATCGATTGACCAATGTTCTTGAAGAATATCACTTTATAATCCAAATTTTATTTGATAATTAATTCTCCCTCTCAACTTCCCACAAGATACTTTGGTTTGGATCCCAGAGGTGTTGAAATTAATTATCATTAAGTGTGAATGATTTTCAATAAAATATAATCGCGGTCCTCCTTATAACACCACTTGTTTATAAAATGATTTTGTTTATATATTTAGATACAATTAGTATTAGATGCAAGAGTAGTACCGATATCTTGTCAGACAAAATACAAACCATTTCAAACCCTCGTATTATTGCTCAAGACTAACGAGTGACAACCTTGCACTGTAGGTTGTCTTCTAGTCTGTGAGAAATGTAATATTGACTCAGAAGATAGAAAACAATGCATTGTAAACTACATTATCTACGACACGTTCTTTCAGTTTCATTGAGTAACAATTGTTAACCTCAAAACTACTTTACAGATTAGGTACCGCAAGTGTGTCAAATTTGATTTTCCCCCACCCCCACCCCCCATTACTCATTCTTTCCATCTATCTTAAGAAAAATTCTACAGGTACCCATGGTCACTAGAAAAATCGGTTGGTTAAGACTACAAAATATGTTGTTGTTGTTTCCAAACGTTCTAATTAGTTGAAATGCAAAAAGTAGCAAAAAAGTTACATTTTAATAACCAACTATTGAACATACACAATAGGAGTAACTTATATATTTTTTACTCAAATCTGTTTGAGTGTATTATTTGGGCTTTTTAATTTAATTACTATATTGAACACCTTATAGCTGCCTAATATCAATGGTTTAAACATGATTTAAATGTAGACTATAGAATTTAAAACTATTCAACACCAATTATAGTTCAGTTAAGTTAGTGTTACTCATTTTAAAATATCAGTCAACTAGAAATTATTTATTTACTTGGTGGTTTCATGTTGTACCGCCAAGTAAAGGTTTTGTTCCTTCTGTTTAAACGTCGCCCAACTGACTGATGGGATCTTGAATGAGTGGCAGATAACCTCAGGAGGAATTAAAGTTCGTGACACTTAAAATAAAAACTTTAAAATAGGACAAACACCCTTTGTAAAATTTCTTGACTCAAATAACCTCTCAAAATCTCAGAATATGACACCTTTTTTTCGTCTGTGTGTTTATGTGTATTTTTGTTGGAAAATTTATCCGATTTTATTTGAAAATGTTGTTGGTAAAGACGTGTTTATATATTAAGTACTAATCACACATCCATTGAAAGTAAGTAAGAAATATATACCCACACTGATCAAACAAAATATATTTGTGTCTTAATATTTTGTGAATAAGTAAATGTTGTCAAAATATATTCTAGCACTGTGTTTAATATTTTTAAAAAGAATAGACAAGATAAGACCAGAATCGCAGTACAAAAATGGTATACATACACAACACAGGGTCTATATACACAATACAGGATTTATATACACAATGCATGCACTATTAACATCAAATTGCACATTTAATACACGCATGTTATTTCAATAATATATATTAAATGCATCGCACACAGTATCGTCACACCTGTGTATTCAATCTATACAGTGGAGGGAGGCCCTACTCTTTTGGAAGTGATTGTACCTAAATAATATGTGTGTATATAGTAATGTTGAAGAAATATTACCAGTAGTAGTAGTAGGTATTTTGCTTTTCAGACATTTCCACATTACTTTCAAACAAATTGAGAACTAATGGGTATTTTTAAAATAATTTACTATATAAGTGTTTAAATTAAATTACTTCCTTTTTGTATGATATATCATCATCATCAGCAAAATTATTGAATCCATCCATTATTGAATTCATGTTAATATTAAGCAAGACATTGCTTAGACATTTTTTTTTTATAGCTCAGAATATGTGGAAAGCAAACACAATAATACTATTTCATTTGTTTAACAATGAGGTGACCCAGTGGAATAGATAGGTTTATAATAATGGAAGTTGATAGTAAATGAATAAAAATAAATGTAATAATCGACCGTAATAAGAGTAACTAAGAAAGCCCACCAAGGTAAAGAAGTAAAATATGTAAAGAATCTAATGCACAAAGGTGACATCTTCTTTCTTTCTTCTGTCTTCTATAATAGTATTAGTCACACACATGGGAATTCAAAAATGGAGTAATCCATTGTTTGTGTAAAGTGTATTCCCTCTTTTTATTTGATAAAGGTAACAATGCCGGTATATTACTCTATTTGGGTTAAAATTTGTGTGTGACTACTTCTACTAGGGTGACCTGGTGGTCTAGGGGTAAGGTGTCAGATTTCTGTGCTGGGGGCCCGGGGTTCAATCCTTGGTCCCGGCACAGATTTATCTGATTGCCAAACCCTTCCTTCACCTCTGACAAGACGTGGATTAATCACAACTTGTGAATGTGAGGAATGCCAGGCCTCCACCGTGGTTCGGATTCCACGTTAAACTGTAGGTCCTCCATTTCATCTCACAATCACCCTACCGTTACACATTAGCGTAAGTGCGTATAACCCAAATGGGTAGTAAGACGCGATGCTATTAATAAATACTTCTACTATAAAAGACAGAAGAAAGAAACAAGATGTCACCTTTGTCCAATGTATTCTTCCCACATTTTTCCTCTTACCCTTGGTTAGCTTTCTTCATTAAATTTACACTTATTAGTTTATCTTTATCACTGTCCATTAATATAAAGTTATTTATTCCATTTGTTAGTAATGGTTAAAAAAAAATTTAACAAAGGAGGAAGATATTTAAAATTGTCTTTTAGTGAGAATCATGGAGAAACAAAAAACCTTTGGGGGCAGAGGGAGTGTTGTGATTGATCCCAAACAGTGTCGCACCCAGGGGGAAACAAGAGGACATCAGCCCCTGGTCCCCCAAAAACCACTAAATGTTTTAAGAAAATCTTATAACATATGTAAGATGTGTCGAATACATAGGACATTTTATAATACCAGGCTTACAATATTATGTTAAAAATTATAAGTGCCCCTAAAATCTCAAATTGGTAAAAAGTGTATAGATAATAGCTTCATATATTCGCACGCCCACCCCCTCCAATTGGAATATCTGGGTGTGCCACTAATTCCATGGAGTATTCTGGTTAAACTGTCAGAGGAAAAAATACCTGTGAACCCAAATTTTGGTTTATTAGTTTAACGAGAGCCTTAATAAAATAATATAGCAATAAAAAATAATTTTTTTTTCTTTCAAAATCCTTGGTGAAAGATTATTTATTATCGCAGTGATAATTTTGAAAATATTTATTTATTTTTTTACTAAAACAACCCACCTCAGATCAGCGATTGGCAAGAGCGCGATCTATTAAATTACTTGACATTAGTCAGCATGGGGGAGAAATATAATTATATCCTAACACATATTTACCTTGAAAGGTGGCGGGAACTATTTTCCCGATATAGTCCAACATCTATGCTCAGTCGGTAGCGAGTTTACCTATTAAGCTAAAGGCCCAAATCCCTGCATAGCCGAAAAATGTACCATTGGTGGGGTTTCCCCTTTCACAGCTATGAATTAACAGACGAGAGGGCTTGGTGTTGTGTCTGGTCTAGATTTAAGTTAGTTTATAAGTTGTGTGCTGTTGATAATCAGTCTGTTTAGAAAGTGCACGTTAAATACCTCAAATAAAATATCCCAATAAACTAACAAGGGTGGTTTTATTTACAGGGGGCCATGGAAGAAACATCGCAAGTTCCGGAAGAATTTAGCCAATACAGCGACCATGCTCTGCACCTCAAGTACCCCCAGACGCATGCTCCCGGTACTTACCACATTGATACTGCACCGGCAGCACTGGTCCTCTGTGGGGGGCAGCGCTGTGCAGTTCTTGCCCTCCTTCTCGAGAGGAGTGCCACACTCCTGGACTGCACACACAATGTCTCCGCGCATGCAGTAGCAGTGTTCGCAAGGCAGCTTGGTTGGGATGAGGGCTCCGTCAGCGAACGTCTCCTGGTTGTGTTGGCAATCGAGGGGCCCCGCGGTGGTGGTTGTCAGTATCAGACCGGGGGTGGTGGGTCGGTATGTGGTCTCTGGTTGCTGTGTGGTCTGCAGTTGCTCTTCGCAATCTACCGGTGAAATAACAATAAAACACTTTCATCCAATGGGTGGAACTATCGCTGAACTACAGTAATATTTAGTAAATTAATGAAATGATACATTGACATCTAATTAATTATCTCTCTGGCCTTGAGGAACTGGAAAGTTCATGGCTCTCATAACGTAAACTCACTATTCAACACTATCCTGAGACACAACTTCTTCGAACATTCTTTATAGATCCTTGTATGAATGATATAGGTTTTTAGTCCAGTAAAATTTCATTTTTGGCTCTGGGAAAAATCGGAAAGTTATGATTTTATGGCCATCCTTTATTATTATGGTATGATTTTTTTTTTAACTGGTGTTGAGATACGCCGAGAAATATATTTGCGCTTAAGAGGGCTGAGCTAACAGGAGAACAAAGAATGTTACATAATGAAGAACTTCGTGATTTGTATGCATCCCCAAACATATTAAGGATAATCTAGGCAAATAGGATGAGGTGGGATGCTCATGTGATGTGTATGGGCAGGTGTGTACACAACTTTTTTGTTGAGAAATCTGAAGATACAAGATCCCTTGGTAGACCGAGATGTCAATGAGAGATGTATATGAGAATGTTAAAAAATTATTTAAATAACACTTAATTTGTTACAATTTTTTTAATGCACTCAATAAATATAAATAAATATAAATAAATAAATATAAATATATATATATATACTTTGATAAAACAATGTTATAATAGGATGTATTTAAGACAGTTCTCCTCCCTAGATAGCTAACAGTACCATTTTCCTTGATTGATTACAAAATCCCCTATCAGGCAAAGAGTGAAAATATCAACCAGCCTGTCTCTCGTTGTTTAGACAGTAGTTAAGTGCAGCCCCTCCAAGAACATGTTATTAAATGAATACAACATTTAAACATCCCTAACCATTCCTTGATTATCTTATTGGATATTTGGGGCACCTTTTAGGTTAACATTGATAACATTCTACTATTTTATTATTGTTATTTTATAATTGTTGATTATAATTCATGGTGTCTACTCAACTTGACCAATGAAATTCCCGACTTTTTTCCTGATTTCTCCTGATCATTTCCTAAAATTCTCGACTCAAATGTATGTCACACCCCTTCCCCTACACGTTTTTGTATTAATTTTTTTTATGAATAATAATAATAATTTTTAAAATATAAATAAACATTTTGTTTTATTTGTATTAAAATAGTCTACTAGGAATTAGAAAATTATAACATATATTATACAGCTACAACAAAAAACAGTTTGAATCACATTATAATTTACAGATCTAATGATTTTTATAGTTAATATTTTGAGTAAAACATTTTCCCATTTTTTTGTTGTTTTTTTTAATCTATCTAATTCTCAACTTATTCCTGTTTTTTCCCGACCACTTCAAATTCCAGCTAGTTCCTGTTTTTCTGGATTTTCTTCGATGGTAGACACATTGTATATATATCAAAACTCAAAAGTGAGATCACATGACTTGACGTATGAATACTATGTGAAAGTAGATCTGGTAGTTTTTTTCAAGTTGTTAGAGAATGAGGGTGTGTAGACCCAGCTGTGAGTAGAGGATGGTACTTACTGCAGTCATAGCGTACGGGACAACACACTCCCTCCTCATACACAGGGGCACACCCTTCCACGTGCAAGGTACACTCCTGCATGACACAGGCAGTCATGTTGCGGATACAGTAGCACAGCTCGCAAGGCTTGTTCGGGTCACTCGGCACCTGTACCAACATGACAAACATTAGTCTCAACACGGTACCAACATAAACACTAGCCCCAACAAGGTACCAACATAACAAACACTAGTCTCAACAAGGTACCAACATAACAAACATTAGTCTCAACAAGGTAGCATGGTACTGAGGGTGGTTTTCCACTCTTTCTCCACACAAATGTGGGTACAATTCTTCTAACTTCAACCTTTTTCATCCATAACACATTATAGTTATTAGTACATAAGTATATAACCCAAACAGGGAGTAAGAAGCCGTAATAAAAAAAAATATCAGTACTCTTGGAGGTTTATATAGTTTTTTTATCACCACGTCTCACTTTAGGTTGTACACAAATTTACTAATTATTTTAATGAGTCAGGTATTTAGGAAGGTAAATTTAGATTAAGTGTGGTCATATTTAAGTTGAAAAAAGTGGAAAACTGTTTAGGAAGAACCCCTCAGTACACCCGATCGAGATTTGAACCCCGACCTCCCTGTCATCGGCAGTCTAGTCTGTTGAAAGAGTGGCGCCATAGACCATGCAGCCACCAAAGTTGTTTATATAGCTGAATGCAGGGTGAGCATTGACCTGTGTTCCATCTGTGTAGAACTCTCCCTCGATGGTGCAACCATAATTGTCGAGATGTCCTAGGGAGCAATTGGTGGTGTGTTGGTGGGAAATGGCGGTGGTGCTCTGAGACTGAGGGGTGGACATGGTGGTACTGCTCGTCACCACTTCCACAGGAACTGGAACACAAGTAACATTCGTAGGGAAATTAATCTAAAAACAATGTTGAGTGTTTGATTGCGAGTAGAGAAGTAGTGAATGTTCACAATTTCATTTTAGTTAATTCTAACGATCTGTATCAACTATCAAATAATAATATATAATTGGGGTCAAACAATTTAGTTCAGTTGGTAGCGTGCCAGCTTTCTGAGTCCCAGGTTCTATTCCTGGAATGGTAAAATTAAAAAAAAAAATTGTGAGATGCTTGTTTCTCCTTTCCCAATAATAAATTAACTGTAAGGGGGCTGGGTGTTGTGTATAGTCTAGCGTTAACTTAGTCTATAATTCATGTGATATAATCAGTCGATTTAGAAAATTGCACATTGAATACCTCAAATAATAAAATAAAAAAATATCGGAATGTTACAACGATGGACCTTTAGCCATAACTAATCCATTTACCATTATGTTTGTAAAATAATAGCTTCAAGAACTTCCGACTTAGCTTCAAATATATTCAGCTTCAGCTTCAATTCTAATAAAATTCTAAATTCGACAACTACAATTCTTCCCCAATAAAAATATTTAAAGTTAAAATATACATTTATGTTAAATTTTTTGTAATTTTTTGGCCCAATGTACATCACAAATTAATGTTCACATGATAAAAACTTTATGTGAATCGTGTTTGCAATATAACATTTTGTTAGTAAAATCTAATATCTAAATTCTTATAGATATGCAACATATTATGTATGTATTTTTTTGTGTTAAGCATTTTATTTAAAAATTCAATCTTGATTCAGCTTCGGGAATAACTTTTTATTTGTTGGTTCAAATATGCTAGGATAAAAACTAATTCCAAAGATATTCAAGAAAGAAAAAATAATATTTTAGGGGAGAGAGGGGGAATGGCAGTCAGTGGGGAATGGCGGTCAGGCCTATTGCATAGCCCCACTGTTGTTTTGAAGTGGTCTAGCCTGTGTTGCGTTCTACTCCATCTTCTACCGAACCAACGCAACAGGATTCACCATTGTGGTCAAACTTTTAGTGACGAAAAATTTATGTTTTTGGTTTTCCGCTGTTTTGATCTAAATATTGTATTAAAAATATTCTCATTTAAGTACCAGAAAACCACGTTTAACTATTTTTCTTTTAATTTATTTGCATGCTTTTGTATTTGAGAATAGATTCCAAATTTAGAATTGTTTTTAATGTTTCTCGTTTTCATGTGACGATTTTTTTATTTCATGAGATACGTTTGGGGCAATGGCAGTCAGCTTGACCGCCATTTCCCCTCAAATATTTAAATGTTTAAGAAATACTTTTTTAATTATGCATTGTAGGCTTATATTAAATATAATGTAATATGTAATATAATGGCTTAGAATATAAAACGCCAAACAAAGAAGGCCACCTGGACAAAAGTTGATTTAGAGGCTGCAGTAAAGCTAGTCAATGAAGAAAACACAATGCGCTCGGTTGCAAAACAGTTAAATATTTCATTCAGCACATTGCAAGGTAGGATGAAAATAGAAGTTTTCAATAATCATACCTCTTCTTCAGAGTTACAAGCCACCTCAGAAGGCACTTCTATTTATAGTACTTCTACCTCAAACTTGAAAATCATCACACCAGTTTCAAACAAAACTAAACCACAGACGACAATAAAATACATTTCTCCCGTACCAAGAACAAATCAAGACAACCCAATCAAAGGCAAAAAAAAAGGAAACAACATTCCCAACTTCTTACAAGCACACCCATGAAGTCAGTGCTGTCGAAAAAAAATGAAAAAGTTTTGCATTAAAATCCAAACAGGTGAAAGGAAAGATAAAGATTCAAACAAAAAATGCAATGCAAATTAAAAAAAAATGTCGGAGAAACCTTCGGGACATCGATAGTACATCGACGGAAGACAGTTATTTTAGTGAGGATAATTTGTGTGACGATAATGATATAAATGAGTGTGACATGGAGACTGACAAATGTTTTATCTGTGACTAGTTCGGACAAGATGGAGAGCCATGGTATCGGTGCACTTCTTGTGGAGTATGGGTTCACTAAGAATGTAGCGGGTGGGACACACCAGAGGGATACATGTGTGACGTGTTCATAAGAAAAAATCGCCACTCAATGTAAACAAATGTTGACTAAATAAGTTGAAATAGATTTTTTGACTACTGTATTTTATATAACTTTCTGTATGTTATCAAAACAAAGACATTTTGGAAAATATTTACTCTTAAAACCTTTTTTTACTTTTCACTTTTGATAAAACTGATTGTTTTTATATTTATGTTATCATGTAGCCTATTGTTTATCATATTAATTTTAATTTCATCATTATTTTTACTAATTTATATGCACATTTATGTTTGCTGTTGGATTACTATGTTTCAAATTATTTTACAAATTTTTTTAGCAAATAGAATAAAAATACATATTTTACTATTGTAAAACCATGGGAGCAATAGTGACCGTGATTACCCGATGGGGTAGCAAATGGCGGTCAAACCACTAGTTATAGTTTTTTTGTTTGATAGACAAAACATTATAGACATTCTATTTTGTACTATGTAATCTTCAAAGTAGAATCACTAAGCTATAAGATCGTGCTTATTAGGTTTAATTACAATAAATACTTTCTCAGTAATTTAAGTTTTTGCTTAGGTGACCGCCATTTGCCCACTCTCCCCTATATATTTCCCTAACCAACCTATTCTGATAAATGTTATTCAAGAACATAACTAAATGAGTGTGTGAGTTTGAAATCTTCCTGTCCAATCACGGCCCTCAATGGGGCTGACCTCCAAACCATCAACTTGTCTGAAGATCAAGTTCATTTGCTCATAGTCTGGCTGGCCTTGTGAGCTTGTCAAAACAAGCTTTCAAGGAGAACATCCATTAGGAAATGAAAATAAGTTTATTACCTTATTATGAGACAATAGAGGTTTTAGGAAGTTAATTTGCATCCACACTTGTCCATGTGGCAATGCAGCAATTACAACCTTTATATTAAATACATTATTGCATTCATAAAATGTATAAACCACACAATTTTAAAAACCTGCAAATATTATAAATAAATTATCATTTTAGATAGTTTTGATCTTAGCAATTAGCTCAATCTAAAATGGTTATAGTGTATTTATTCCTTTTGTGTTAATAATGAAACATGATAAAAATAAAGAAAAAGAAAAAATAAACTAAAGAATAAATTGAAAATGGAGTAGGTTAATTAAGTGTTTGTTTAAAATGTATGTCCTCTTCTCTTTTTGATTGATAAAGGCACCGATGCTGAAATATTACTCTATTTGTGTTTAAATGTGTAACTACTTCTAATACGCAAGACAGTAGAAAGAGAGAAAGATGTTTCATTATTTTGTGCATTCGATTCTTCCCACATTTTCCTTCTTTCCTTAGGTGGGATTTATTCAATAAATTTTTACGCTTATTAGTTTATTTTTCCTTTATTTTTATCAATTTCCATTATTACATAATTATTTAGCTATTGGGCCACCTCAATATTAAACTAATACAGTTTAATGATATTACAAGCTATCAGTTAAATTTCTAACCTAAAGGAACACTTTGGTTAAGTTTATCTAGGTTAAGTAAGGTAGAGATGCTCAGTTAAGTTAAATAATTCTGGATTGTATATGCTCATTTAAGTTTTTTTCTGTTGATGTTAGTCTAATTATTAGGTTGCATTGTGTTAGTTTAAATAAGTTGACTTAAGTTTTTGTGAGTTAACTAAACAAATTGATTTGTTTAAGGGGCTCCAACTTAATGCCCCCAAGCTTTGAGCTTTAGCCTCTCTCACATAATATTTATTTTCCCCCTGGTACTGTATGCGAACCACCTGGCACTATGGTTTGAGTACCGCTGGTTTATCTCTTCCAGAGGTTCTAGTTCAGCCCTATGTGTTGAAGACTCACCCTCAGGACATGTGATGACTGGACAACACTGGTCTGGTCTCTTCTCCACGGTGCAGTCCTGACCGATGCCCTTGGTGAAGGGGCATACCCTCAGGTAGCACATGAGCATTCTGTTGTGACACGTGCAGTTGAGACATGGTTCGTTGGTGACAATCCTGTCCCCCTCGTCGTAATGTTGGTAGTTGTAATAGCAGCTGTTCCCGTCTGACAACAAACATAACAAACATTTCAGTCTGCCCTTGACCAAACCATCAAAGGTAATAAGACTATAAAATAATATCTAGTCATGAGCCCGCCATGTGAATGTATGTTGAACCTTTCGTAATAGCTGCTATCATTATCTCAATACAAGTTACATACTTAATACATACATACCTAATCACGCCATTCTCTTATTGTGCCTATAACTCAAAAAACAACAACTCCGTACATAATCCATCCTCACTAGCTTTCTCTATATTTCCCTTTCCTTGCATATCCCTTCTCTTCAACAACATCCATAAACCGAGTCAAACATACTCTTTTATTCTTAAAACTTTTAATGTTTCATTTTTTCACACATTCGTCTGCAACATTTAACCACGTCTTTGTTTGTCCTACCCGTTTCTTATTGATCCACACACTCTACCTTCATATATTTGCTTCTTTCCCATTGACCTGTTGGATTCCCTTTCAAGCCACACTCCTTCAGCACCCATTCATCACTGACTTTGTCAATACGAGTTTTTCAACAAACCTTTCTTAGATATTTTCATTTGAACCACATTCTCCTTGCTCTTGTGTTTCTCCTGATAAACCCGCGCTTCACATCCATAAACCATTTGTTGGCATACAAGTTTATCTACTTTTTAAAGTACAAAATCATCGCCTGCATGTATTAATCCACATTCTAACTACATGCAAGGTTATGACCAAGTGTGAAATAAAGAAGAACGTGTAAATTCGTCATCTCACCGACTCAACAAAGCTCCCCCCAACAACCTTCCCAACAACCCCCCCCCCTTTTTTTAAAAAAAGGTGCCAACGTTTCACCTGAGCCATTATGAACTAATTTTCTAAGTGGGGTAAAAAGTTAAATGTAACCATCCCTTAACAATTATTTTTAATAATGCAAACATAAAAGTAATTTTTACTTTCTCTCGCTCGACCCCTTAAAGAAAGAATACATACATATTGTGATCGTTCGTCAAAAAAATTTAACTCGATATTTTGATAAATGTCGATGTTCCATGACCCATAAGTAGAGTGACCATTCGTCCCGGTTTTTAGTGCATGGTTTCGTATCAGTAAATGTCCTGGATTTTTTTTAAACTAACCTGCTTTCAAGATAAAAGTTTTTTTGCGTGTTTTTATTTTACCCTACGGAATCGGCCACGTGGCCTAAACTTGACAACAATGTTTGATATGCCAAAGCTTATTTAAATCATCTTTCCGCTCGGTTTGAAATCACGCGCTGCCTCTTTTTTTAATTTAACAAACAAATCGAGGGACGCTTTACTGGCGATATCTTGCAGCTGTTCTTTCAAACATAATACAAATGTATCATATTCGTTACATGCTTTCCTATGGATAGAATTCTCTAATTTATTTAATTATCTATTAAATTTTGAGTTCCTTCATATGTTTAAATTAAATTGTACCTATTTGAAACTTTTAAAAGTAGGCTGTTAATACAAAATGTCATTTTTATTTTTGAATATAACTTAAACTAACTTAAGTATAGCAAAAACTTGGATTCTTTTTGGAAGATGGAAAATAAATACTTGGATAGTTTATAAATGTGGTGCTGGAGAAGACTTGAGAAGATCAGGTGGACAGACAGGATGACAAATGAACAAGTCCTAAGAATATTGAGTGAGAAAAGGCCATTTTGGATGTGATTCTTCGGTACAATTCAAACTGGATCGGACACATCCTTAGGAGGACCTGTCTTTTGCAGGACGTCATAGAAGGAAAGGTTGAGGGAAAAGAGCTTAGGAAGGAGGATTCAAATATTAGACGACTTGAAGAAAAGAAAATAGTGGGGGCTGAAATAGGAGGCTGAGGACGGGCGCATTGGGAGGTCTAAGTTTCACTGACAAAAGGAATAGACCTGTCGTAATACAGAACAAATAATAATATGTAAAACCTATTAAAATTATAGTGTTTTTTTTTCTTCCTAATTGGTTCGAAAAGTAAATGTTAAGTCTAAGTATAAGTGCGTTTAATTTTAAAAGTCTCATTATTAGCCTATAGCTATCAGTCATCAATTATATTTAGTCTCTATTATCAATGCTTTCTATTTATATTGTCCAAGTTCTTTTTGTTTACAATTACGCCACTAACGTGTCTGCTAAATACCAATGATGTCATTAATGCCCACTTAATTAACAATGACTTCATCATTGTTGGCTGTTTTCCACTTTCAGGCCTTGCCACTATGATTGCTCGCTGTTGTGGGGTCTTACTACTACCCTCGTGACCTCAGCCAGCAATAGTTGAGCGGGATCAGCAATAGTTGAGCGTGACGCAGCCATGACAGTGAGAGACGGGCGACCTTGACTCAAGGCCACGATACGTCACCACTCGAGAGACAGGCCGAGCAAATAACTACAAGGGAGAAACTACTCGGACATATCTTCACCGCGTGCCATTTATTACGAGTAATTTTTGGATCTGTTTGCCGGAAAACAAACGTTAAAAAATTAGCTCTTAAATATGTATAAGAAAAAACCTTTAAAAGTTAAAATGTGCTTTAAAAAAGTATGATTATTCAAATATATCCTACAGGGATTAAAGGCACCTTTAATCACTAAAAAAATATTAATAAAAAACAGATATAGCCGCATCTAAATATTCTTTAAATTGAAAAAATGACACCTGGACATGGTAATCGAACCCTGGACCGCCAGCTCTTACCATGGAGTCGTCCCATGCCCAGGGTAATTCTTCACTCATATTTTAAGGCTTTGCTATTTAATTCATCATTATGTGCATGTTAGTACAGTTGTCGTTGTACATTAGGCAGCTTTAATCTCTCTTGAGTTGGAGATGGCAGGCTTGTGTTATAGTTATTTTATTGATCAATCATAATTATGTAGCTGATTATTTCCACACGCATATTACACTTTCTGCCTTAAAATATGAGTGAGGAATGTCAGCGGTAAGAGCATTGCTGTACTAAGCCAAAGGTCCCGGGTTCTATTCCAATGTCCATGTGTTCTTTTTCAATTTAATGAATATGATGCTTAGATAAATAGTATGGATACATAATTTGTTAAAACAATACATTATATATTAATGTAATATTTATTTAGTATAATTACTTTGTCATGTATAAAATATAATTTTTTGATAAAAACTCAAAAAATATTATTGACTATTCTTCAAAATATGTTATAAAATGTAAAGAACCTAAGAATGCAATTATATATGCGTACTAAAAAAAAGGCAGCCCAAAACATGTTTATATCATGTCCGACATCAAAATGAAGATAAAAATATGACTTGTTATAATAAATATCCTTGCCTCGGTTATCGGAATGGCAGCACTGAAGCTTCAAAACATGTGAAATAATCTTTAAATAATCTGCCGCAACCCTGTTAATAATTATTATTTTATCTGTTGTGTGGAGGGACTATGTCTATAGAGGCCTATATATATAAAATTGTAATCTCTTGTAATGATATTGAATTATACATCCCAGTAATTTATTATTCACATTTGTATTCAAAATTACGATATTATAAATGAGAGCGGATCGTAAGATTTATTTGTGTTAAGTTGTTAAGTTGCAAGGTGTGGCGACATCTTTCTACGTCTCTGTTTGAAAAGACAACGCAGTTTTGTAAACAGAAACGCACCTGGATGACAGCACCTATTTTTATTTTTTTCTAAGAAGCTTCGAGAAGGAAATGTCGCTAGATATACCTCTTCAGGTACGCATCTATTCACTTTCCTTCCTGACGAGGACCCGTATAGATAGTCGATGAAATATTAATCCGTGTTCTAAATCTCACGTGTAGGGAATTATCGTGTATATGACGTGATAGTCGGGCTTTTAAATTAAAATCTACAACGTGTGAAATATCTAGCAAAAAACTGTTTATCTACTTAAAATAAAAAACTATAAAAGACCAGAACTTTTAATTTTAAAAATAAGACATCATCCCTTTTCAATTACTATTAATACAGGATATCAAACTTGGACCCAATTCAATCATTATATCAAATATCACACTAATGGTGGCGAACAAACATTAATATATCAGGCTAGCTCTTTTAAACGTTACACTGTTTAAGACTCTGGATTGCTAAATCTAATGTTTAATCCTCAATCTTAGTTATAATATTGAAAACATTCTATGCAGTAAAATGTAATATACATAAATGTACAGTACACACAAAATGAAATTATGTGTTGTTATTATTTATATACAAAAATTAAATACACAACTATAGGTAAAAATTCCCGCCTTCTCCAGTAATATGAACCTTGCACCCTCCAGAAAAAAAAAAAGTTACATTCCTGATCATGGGAGCACACTGGGAAATCCATTGGTCTGTAATCGTAAAAAGTTTAACCTAGAAACGCAAATTAATATTTTACCACTGAATGTATTAGTAGTCGAATATGATAATGCCCAGTCTACGATACTATTTCATCTGGTGAAGCAAAGCTAGAATATGCCAATAACCAGGCTACAATACTATTTCATCAGGTGAAGCAAAGCTCCAATATGTCAATAACCGGGCTACGATACTATTTAATCAGGTGAAGCAAAGCTCTAATATGTCAATGACCAGACTACGATACTATTCCATCAGGTGAAGCAAAGCTCCAATATGTCAATGACCAGGCTACGATACTAGTTCATCAGGTGAAGCAAAGCTCCAATATGTCAATGACCAGACTATGATACTATTCCATCAGGTGAAGCAAAGCTCCAATATGTCAATGACCAGGCTACGATACTAGTTCATCAGGTGAAGCAAAGCTCCAATATGTCAATGACCAGACTACGATACTATTCCATCAGGTGAAGCAAAGCTCCAATATGTCAATGACAAGACTACGATACTATTCCATCAGGTGAAGCAAAGCTCCAATATGTCAATGACAAGACTACGATACTATTCCATCAGGTGAAGCAAAGCTCCAATATGTCAATGACAAGACTACGATACTATTCCATCAGGTGAAGCAAAGCTCCAATATGTCAATGACAAGACTACGATACTATTCCATCAGGTGAAGTAGAGCTCCAATATGTCAATGACCAGGCTACGATACTATTTCATCAGGTGAAGCAAAGCTCCAATATGTCAATGACAAGACTACGATACTATTCCATCAGGTGAAGCAAAGCTCCAATATGTCAATGACAAGACTACGATACTATTCCATCAGGTGAAGTAGAGCAAAGTTGACAGGGTCTCGTTTTTACGAGAGCCGGCCCCTGCCTCCCCTAACTATTGGTTATTGATTCCGACTGGTTGTCCCCCAATGATTGTATTTGTGAGTCACCCCCTCCGGAGAAGAATGATATTATCTAAGTACAGTACTCTCCATTGGAACTTTCCATCAGACCAATAAGAGAGCGTCTACAAACCATGTCTGAAGAAGACATTGGTTATATTACGAGTCAACATTTGGAGAACCTTTTACAAAATACAAATATATTGTTTGCTGTCAACCTTGGTAACATTTTACCATAGTAGTGTATTTTATAATTATTAGTAATGATATTATCAATCAAAGGCGACAGCTGCATATCACATGAAATGATGAATGAATCAGTGAAACTAGATCTAGTAGTTTTTTCCTAGCTGTCAAATATGTCCATTCGTAAGAAAATTTGGTATATTTACTTTGAGATTAAGTCTTAGTTCTGAGAAAAAAGAAGATTTTATTTCTTTATAACTTTCATTTATGTAATAAATTCTGTAATGTGAGGATGTTTAAATTCAAGCAGGCGGTGCTCGAGATATTGCCAACCAGTTGTTGTGCTCAGGTTAAATATTGACAAAACCTTTAACAATACACGAATTTTGTGTTTACTGGAATGAACACAAAACTATGTTCTATAACCCTATACATACATAAACTTGTGAACATAGTTTAAAAGGTTGACATTTCTAATCTGAAAAGTACAAAAACCCACATATTTCTATTGGTCACTAAGAGGTAAATGCCCAAAAACCAAAAGGTAACTGTTATAGGAACGTAGAATGGATCTTTGGGAATCGAATGTAATTTAATAGGAGGGTGGTTTATTTTCCTCTTCGCCTGTTTGTTCTCATACTGTCGGACAGCTTTACCCGGAAACGCTGTAAGCACTCTTGGTTTCTGGCGTTTGAAATGCAGGAGACGTGAGTTAAGGGGCGGCGTTTTTGCAGTTTTTATAGCCAAACTTTTATTTTGGATAAAATAAATCGATTATTACACTGGTAAAAAACACAATGTTCTTCGCCTGGTGATATCAACAATTTGTTGAATATCTGTCATGGGCAAAGCGGCATTAGATGACAAACTTTTTAAATGAAGAGAAACAATCGTCATTAAATTCCAAGACAACCTCGACAGATATTCAACAACTGTTGAGGTTACGTGTGAAGGAAATTAAACTAAACGTTACCAGTGAAGAATTATTTTATTTATTTTGGGCAGAAAAAGTTTTGCTATAAAAACCAGAAAAACACCTTAACTAGGTTTCCTACCTCCCCACCTTAAGCGAGTGTTAATAACAATTACAACCCAGTTTTCTTAAGAGTGGACATATCTGACATCTAGAAAAGTTAATAGATCTTCTGTCACGTGTTAATGAGTTAAGCAATGTGATCTACAATTGTAGCTGTTGATACTATCAATACGTATAAAATGTCCACTCAGTGACAGTGACGGTAGAGCCTCGTCAACAGCCTCTCAGAAGAACTGCACGACGCAGGCGGTCATCAATCTTAAAATAACCAAGGCCACTCACACAAGCACCCATTTCTGCTGGCTTGGTTGTTGGTTGTTTTTTTTACATCTTATTTCCAACATTAAAACCTATTTTAAAATTAAAAAAACACCTGGTGTCGGTTTATTTCCATGAGATTATGATTTTTTTTTTAATAATAGATTCCTCCAGAGGGTGATGTCATAATCCGCGGACAGACATTTCGAACAAAGGGAAGAAGAGACTTCTTCTGTCGTTTTGTTTCTTATTGCAGACAAATTCTAGTCATAAATGGACCTTGTACAACCGCGAGTGTTTCGGGAGGTGGGGGGTGGGGGGGTTGTGAAGATGAGCAGTAGTGACGTCAGGGGGCAGTGTTCAAGGTGAAGTAGGAACTATGACCACTTCGTGACGCTATCTCACCTCGGTCAGTGCTGCTCAATGTGGTAACAACTGGAAGTAGGATGTTCGAGGCAAGGTCATTATCACACCGCGTCTTACTACGCATCATAGAATAAACAAGAGGATGGTAGAGTACCCGCATTTACGTGGAGGGAGAGTGGGAAACTGTTTAGAAAAAACCTCCCCCAGTTCACCCGAGCGAGATTCGAACCTCGATCTCCCCGTCCTCGACAGTCTATCTCAACCCGAAACTAGCGCGTTAGCTAACTACGCCGAGGCGGGTTGGTTACCTATCGTTTCCCGGACATTTAACGCTTGGTGATCAACTGAAATATGTGGGATTTGAATTTTTCAGAGTGCCGTCTGTCCGTCTGTCTGTCTATCTGAGACTGGGATGAAAGCCGAGACGATAAACTGATTGGGACTTGTTATCCAGGATGTTCATAAGGTTCCACAAAGGGATGCTAGGAATTAGATAGCCAACCTTAAAATTAAGGGTAGGTCAATTAAGGTTAAAAAGAGAAATAATCAATGTTCTCAAAACTAGTTTTAAAGATTTTGATGAACAATAGTATTTAAACACTATTTAACGCTAAAAACAAAATGGCGCGTCTATTTTCCCCATGAAAAGGACTTAAGAGGGTACCTTATATAGTGGACATTTTCGATTTTTATCATTATCTCCGTAACTCTTTGATATAAGAACTAGCTTAACATTATTAAGTTGTAGGAGGACTCTTTTAAGTATAAAAAACATAATTTGAAATAATATTCTACAAAATCCTTGTTTTTTCGAGCTATAGTCAAATATATTTTTTCAACCCGATCTTTGGAAAATGGGGAGCTGAAAATGCATAGAACAAATAAAATGTTTCTATAACAGCGTATATTATTTCGTTTCACATATTTTACTAGTTTTAAATATAGATTAGATAAAGGAGAGAGAAATTGTGTGATGTACCGCACTTATTTTCATGTGTGGAGTCAGAAACCTAATTCCAGTCAGTTTACTAGACTAGAAGAAATGCTCACAGTTGTGTACACAAGGTACTATATAGAGCGTCCTATCGGTTGTCTCCAGGCTGTGATGATGTCATCAGGAGCGCCTCTAGGCAGAGCCAAGACAGGTGAGAAGGAAGTGGTGTAATGAGTGAGGTTGTAAGAGAAGGAAGGTCGTTGTTCGTCAAGACAACATCATCCTGTGTGAACTTGACTCTGGGAGGGAAATACGTTAGATAAACACCCACACCAAGTCATCACATTCAACAATTACACTTTCAGCCATCACACTCACCAATACATCACATTCAACAATGTCTTTGAAAAAATGTCATATCCGTCAATACCTTCTCGAACTAAAATATACTTTCCACCAAATTTGAGTGTTTATTCTAATCTGTGAAAACACTAGCGATCCTAGTGGGGATATATCGGCTGATAATTAAAAACTATCAGTTTTTTTTACGCCAGGCCGGTGACTTGTGGTAAATATGCATCCAAGGGTGTTTTTATCCGACCCGGAAAGATGGCAGTGGGTGGGCAGTAGTTGCCATTTACTCCCACTAGGTCTGAGTGGAGTTGTTCCACTCGCGAGCAACATTGCCTTCAATTTAAGTATTATGTTCAAAAATGTCAAAATAACTCGGTTATAAAAGTATTGTACTTCCATCCTTTCGATTGAAAATATTTTCATAATAAATGTTTAAGTAATACAAACTATTTTATATTCAACAAGAATAATTTTTATTGAACGAGCCTAATCTGAAAGATAGATGGGGTCGTTTTATATATATATATATATATATATATATATATATTAAAGTTGTTTTATATATATATAAAACAACTTTAATGGGCTAAAATAGTAAAATGTAAAAAAGTTCTTATTTTTTAAATGGCTCTTTTTTTCTGAAAATCGAACTGTAGTCGTTAAATTAAATCGATCTGTTAAAACAGTGAAGAAAAAACTATCAATTTATCTTATTAAATAATTTTATGTCCTAAGCTAGGTTTGGATAAACAGCTTATATATTATATTTAAGTTTAATTTGTACAAATAAAAACAAAAAATTATTTTCTGTATTGAAGTTATGTGAAAAATTTAGTTAGTTATAAGCTATCTATCTGTATGTACTTACCTGGGTAGTTTTGTGCTAGCTATAAGCTATCTATCTGTATGTACTGACCTGGGTAGTTTTGTGCCAGTTATAAGTTATCTATCTGTATGTACTGACCTGGGTAGTTTTGTGCCAGTTATAAGCTATCTATCTGTATGTACTGACCTGGGTAGTTTTGTGCCAGTTATAAGCTATCTATCTGTATGTACTGACCTGGGTAGTTTTGTGCCAGTTATAAGCTATCTATCTGTATGTACTGACCTGGGTAGTTTTGTGCCAGTTATAAGCTATCTATCTGTATGTACTGACCTGGGTAGTTTTGTGCCAGTTATAAGCTATCTATCTGTATGTACTGACCTGGGTAGTTTTGTGCCAGTTATAAGCTATCTATCTGTATGTACTGACCTGGGTAGTATTGTTCTAGCTGTGAGCTCTGCAAACTCTGTGACTGCATGTTCTGGTCTCCTTCAAACACTGGAGCTGTGAACAGAAAAATAGTTTCAGAATCTGATAGAGGATCTATGCTTAAATAGTTCAACATCAACATCTATTTGGATATATTCCCTTTACTAGAGTTACAAAGAACAAGTTTAACAACTTATTATCATTCATTTCATTTAGCACCGCGTCTTACTACCCGTTTGGATTATACGCTTATATACTAATTATGCTAATGAGTTAGGAATTGGGGAAGGTTCAATATAGCTGAAATGAACCCGCATTTGCGTGAAGTGAGAATGGAAAACTATTTAGGAACACCCCTCCCCCTCAAGTTCACCCGTCCTCAGCAGTCTAGTTCAACACGTAACCAGCACGTTAGCTAATTACGCCATTAAGGTGGGTAATTTACTATCGATAGTCACTTCCCTTTGCTTTTAAATTAATCAAAATAATATTAACCTTATTATGTGTGCTACTGTAAGTATTTTAAGCTCTATATCTTGATTCCCATATTAAATTAAATATATTATATATTTATATCAGAATATGCTTTTGAGTGTCGCATAGTGCAAACTACAGTAGCCCCATGGCTTATTTAGTGCTGACTGACAGCTCACAGCTGACTTCTGACAGTCAACATTTATGTATATACAGTAAAACCTTGGATTGCGAGTAACTTGGTCCTGCGAGTGTTTTGTAAGACGTCAAAAATTTTCAATAAATTTTAACTTGATAAACGAGCGATATCTTGCAATACGAGCAGTGTCATTGGATGGGTTCATTGTTAAAGTCGCACAAAAAGAAAAATATTTGAGTGAGCCAACATATAGCAGTGATTCCGTTAGTGACAGTGGAAGTCGTCCTAAACAATAAGACACCTCCTCCTGTCTCTCTCGTCCCCCTCACACCAGCCACCATTAAATTTAATAAATAAATTTGACAACAGTACAGTTACATTTAAATAAAGAAAATAAAAAAGGTATTAATCATTTTTAGATTAAATATTTTTGGGTTGTGGGACGAATCACCTGAGTTTCCATTATTTCTAATGGGGGAAATTCACTTTGATATACGAGTGCTTTGAATTACGAACACGTTTACGAAACGAATTATGCTCGCAATCCAAGGTTTTACTGTACCTAAATTTTGACTGTCAGAAGTGACAGCTGCTAAACACATGTTTTTTTGCGGATCATATGGTTCGGCGTAGGGATACATAATTTGGTCTGGTAGCTTTTCAAAGCCGTCAGCTGTCAGTCAGCACCAAAGAAGCCATGGGACTACTGTAGAGACAGATTATTACCGATAGATTATATTTTTAGTGAATAAACAGATCTTAAAAAATAAGATCACGATGAATGTTTTTTATTATTGTGTGTAGAGAAACAAATTAAAAATAAAACTAGAACGACGCGCGTTCTTCCCATTCAACAAGTTATTTCAATAATGTCGCAACAGAAGATGTATTTTTCTGTTTGTATCTCACTTTGTAGGTGTATGCGAACTGATTGAGTAGGCTGGTTTTGAACTATAATTGGTTCTCCCAACTTAATGTCGCACAGATAATAGGGAAGATCAGTTATATCAAGTCACGCTGAGTGGAGAACGCTGAAGATGATGAAATCTTATCTTGGAGCCCATCACGTTATTACGTTTTTGTTCCGTTTTCGTTTTCCGATGGACTTGTGAGTACACAGTGACTTATTATGTAGCAAACAACATCTGGCCAATCGATGGCACAGATGTGTGACAGGTGGCAGACGCGGCAAATGATATATTGAAGGCCCATATGGGCAACCCCCACGGTTATTGGGACTAAAATGGCCCCTAGCTGGCATATTTGAGTAAAATCAGCTGTTGTTGTGACATCTTGGTGTTGACACCAGCGATCCTGGTGGAGAGATATCAGTAATTAATTAAAACCCAGCCGCTACGCTCGCTAAGTTGACATCTTGGTGTTGACACTAGCGATCCTGGTGGAGAGATATCAGTTACTAATTAAAACCCAGCAGCTACACTCGCTAGGTTGATATTTTGGTGTTGATACTAGCGATCCTGGTGGAGTGATATCAGTTTATTAATTAAAACCCAGCAGCTACACTCGCTAGGTTGACATCTTGGTTTTGACACTAGCGACTCTGGTGGAGAGATATCAGTTACTAATTAAAACCCAGCAGCTACACTCGCTAGGTTGACATTTTGGTGTTGATACTAGCGATCCTGGTGGAGTGATATCAGTTTATTAATTAAAACCCAGCAGCTACACTCGCTAGGTTGACATCTTGGTTTTGACACTAGCGACTCTGGTGGAGAGATATCAGTAATTAATTAAAACCCAGCAGCTACGCTCGCTATAGGTTGGAGACCTCTTGGTGTTGACACTAGCGATCCTGGTGGAGAGATATCAGTTACTAATTAAAACTCATCAATTTTATTCGTCCTGGCTACTTCTTGGTGTAAATACACATTCAATGGCCCAACGACTTCCCCCCCAAATGTCCCCACTTATCAAATCTACGGCTAAGGAGGGTGTGAACGAAAAGGTTGCATTGTACCGTGAGGCGAGTAATTAAAAAAGTAAACGGAGACTTTTTTTTTTTACGAGCACGGTGTTGAGTCACTCGCCTCCCCCCTCCCTCTCAACATCTGTGACACCCTACCCCTCTTCTTCCCTACTGCACTCATCTGCTCGAGTCATTGTCATCGGCCGATGAATAGCGGCGTTACTCAGCTAGGAGGGGACTGACCCTGATTCACGTCAACCGAACAACACTTAGAGAAGATTAATAGTTGATTGCATGGGACACGGCACTTTTCAAATTGCACTCGATCTAGAACAGGGATCGGCAACTGGTCTATATCGCGGTGATTTTAAGTCGATCGTGTAAGAAAACTATGTCATTAAAAGTCTATCGTTGAGTCTTGTAAACTGTGGAATATATCAAGTACTTTCAAATAATGTTCGAGGGAGAACAAAGTAACGTTGAGCGCTCGTTATTGGTAATATTATAAGAAACACAAATAGCTTAATATGAAGATGGAGGGCAGGAAGTCAAGAGGAAGATCCAAGGACAGGTGGATAAAGGGAGTGCGGTGGAGTGTGTAGAGGAGAGGAGTGGAGGAAGATAAGTGGTGGGAGGACAGAGGTAAATGGAGAGATTTACGTTCGAGACAGATCCTGCCATTGGCGGGAAACTGTACATAATGATGATAATGAATATAGATATTTTATTTATTTTTCTAAATATATTATAAAGAAGGGTGGAGACACAAGTGGTTGAGAAAGGTGGGTTTTAAGGAATTAATATAAGACGTCTGGATAAATAAACAACGCAAAAGTAGAGTAAATAAACGTCGAGTGATCATGGGGACCTTTGATAAGGGCCTAAGTTTAGTCGATCGTGACCCGAGAAGGTTTTCGACACCCAGAATAGAGCATTACACTGCTTCTACTGGACATAGCTTCACTGCACGGAGACAATGTCTGGAGGTATTGATACGCTACTTTGTCCCATTCAACAGCTCTCGCAAGAGATGGTGGGGGAATCGGGGTTTGAATACCAGTGTTTTTATTTACACAATAACCTGACCTTATATATACAGGTTGTTCGGAAACTCACAGCCCAAACTGCACACACAGCTTGTTTGAACCAAAAGTAATACAAAATCCCTGTACAATTACATCCTGAAAACTATACTAATACTATTAAATTGTGTTCAAAGTTTCTGCGTATATCACCGGGAGAGCAAAGCTGTCGAGCTTGCGTGTACAACAGGTTGCATAGGAGTTAAGCGCGCGGCACCGCACACCTAAACATATTTGGAGCATGGCAACATAACAATAACACATTAATGGTAGACAACACACCAGTTCATCTGGAAGTCCGAATATGTTCTAAGGGTCATCATTAACGGTCCTACAGCACATAAAGTGCTTATCATCATTACATGTGCAGTGCCGCACGCCTAGCTCCTATGCAACCTGTTGTACACGCAAGCTTGACAGCTTTACTCTCCAGGCGCTGTGCGCCGAAACTTTGAACACAATTTAATGGTATTGGCATAGCTTTACAGATGTAAATGTAGGGAAATTTTGTATTACTTTTGGTTCACACAAGCTATATATGCAGTTGGGGCGGTGAGTTTCCGAACCCTGCATAATTAAATTTAAAACCTATTATGAGAACATGTTTAACATAATGAGATGTCTCACAAAACATTCCCAACATTTATATTAATTATTTTCTTAGCACCGCGTCTTACTACCCGTTTGGGTTGCACACATACTTACTAATTACAATAACGAGTTAGGGATTAGGAAGGTTGAATTTAGAGGAAATGTACCCATATTTTTGTGTATGTGTGTGTTAGGGGGAGGGGGAGAGGTGAAGATTGAAAAACCCCTTATGAAAAATCAAATTGAGTATACCTCATTGGGAATCGAACCCCAATTTCCCCGTCATCTGCAGTCCAGTCTGTTACAAGAGTGACGCCTTAGTCCACTCACCCACCGAAGCTGGTTTCTTCTATTAAGCTAATTGGTGCGTTTTTTAAAGCTAATTAGATAAAAATTAGGTGTTAGTTTAAAATCTTCCTACCTCATATACCAGGCCATGCTCTAAGAGATAGCTTTCAAATGTTCCTACCTCACATACAGCAATGCTCTAAGAGATAGCTTTCAAATGTTCCTACCTCACATACAGCAATGCTCTAAGAGATAGCTTTCAAAGGTTTCTACCTCAGATACAGCAATGCTCTAAGAGATAGCTTTCAATGTTCTACTCACATACAGCAATGCTCTAAGATAGCTTTCAAATGTTTCTAACTCAATACAGCCATGCTCTAAGAGAAAAAATCAATTTTCTAAAAATATGCTCTAACTGTTTTGATTAGATTTTGTATCTAGACAATGTTTAACATTATAAACATGAAAATAACTTTGAGGGTATACATTTCAAATTTTGATCAGATCTCCGTAACTATTTGAGATTAGAAATAACTTATCGTTGTAAAGTTGTAGTACATTTAAATATAAAATTATTTTGTTTGAAATATATTTTATAAAATCAATAGTTTCTGAGCTATAAGCAAAGATATATTTTGTATTCAAGTCTTTTAAAATAAAATTGTTATGCTCTTTGATGGATACAGATGTTCTTATTTTCTGAATGGTTTTGTAATTATGTCTGATTTATGATCTTTAGTGGAATGTAATGCTTTCCCCCCCCCCCCCCCACTCCCCACTCCAATTTTACAAGTTTTTAATAATGTATATATTTTAAGATCAAAGAGGGGGAAAGTTTATGGGTGCATTGTACCATTTATTTTAAACTTGAAACACATATTTTTTAAATCTTTTTCAACTCAAAATATTTGGTCACGCTATTTAAAAAGTTGTTATTTTAAAATATGTCTCGCCACAAAATGGAGGGGGAAGATATCAAATGATCCTATAGGATCCAAATTAATTAAGTTGTACAACTGTTAAATATTCCATGAAAAGGATAATTAGCTCATTTCAATGACGTTTAGTGTGAAATGTCAGAGCGCAAGGTTGGCAGTTAGAAACCAATATCTGGCTTTCCCAGAACTTTTTTTAATAAGTTCACTATAAACATATTGTTTTTAATAATATTATTGTTTTTATGGGTTCACCCTCTCATATTGATAAACTAACAGCCGGGGACTGGATGTTGTGCCTGTCCTAGTCTTAAGATGAGATACCTAGCAAGCCGGTAGTGGAATACATGGCTTGAATAAAAAACTAAGCCAGACCAAAGTAACGGATGTAAAAAATATACAGAATATTGAAGTAATTACTAAATGTGGCTTTGAAGATCCGAAACTGCCGGTCTCATAAGAAATATTGCAGTGTGACAATATTCCGTCCATGTGATCGATGTCCTTAGGAAGGAAACTTTATTTTTTTACAGAAAAAAATTATAATTATAAACTATAGACATAGGAACGCTTACCATCTATTTGTAATATCAATTTGTCTATGGCACAAAAAGTCTGAATTGTAGCTGTTGATACCAGAGTACTATCTTTTGATTATTTGTACTTCATTTTAACTTGTTACTTGAATCCTATGTTCCAGCTTTGAGTCAGGCTAGTCTGCAATAGTATTTGTTTCCTAAAAGCCTGCAAGCAACCAAGATGGCAGCCAAACAATCCAATGCTGGTTTGTGATCTGATGAAACAGTTTCAGCTCAACTTCCTGCCCATTGTCTCCGTGTGTGCTGAGATGGTCCGCTGGCAGCCTTCACGTCTAATTTGGTTCACCTCTAGTAATTAGATAAGAGTCTTCTTGCCCATTGACCTTGGCTTGCTTGATAGAGCGCACATCTTCTGATATATATCTCGCAGGCGGCGTGACACTAGTGCCGTGTCGAGTTGACGTCACCCTTTGGAGAGCACCCTTATGGAGGAATATATACTCATACTGCAGTATTTATGATGCGAATTGCAGTATTATAGTGATATTTTTTTAATTTTGTGAACTTGTTTAAAAAATGAATTCGGGAAACGATATATATTATTGTTATCTACCCTATTTACCTATTTTGTACTATCCTTATCTCAAAACTGCAACATTTCGTGTGAAAAGTCGTTAAAAATAAGTAATTTTACCTTTTAGTAAAAAATTTAAAATATAAGTTTTTTTATCCAGAAGGTAAGATCTCCATTCAACCATAACCTGAGACACAGCCTCCTTCAAATACATCCTCACATTATCCTTCTATATACGTCTTGGCCTACCAAGGGGTCGTGTAGCTTCAGGTTTCCCAACTAAAATGTTGTGTACATGCCAGTCATCACCTATAATTGCCACATCATCCTGTGTGCCTTGATTATCCTTGATATGTTTGTGGATGTGTACAAACCATGAAGTTCTTCATTATGTAACGTTCTACACCCTCCTGTTTGGTTATACCCTTAGGCCCAACCTCTTCTTAAATAAAGCGAGGTTTCGGAACGTCTTCAGCCTGTCTCAGTGTTCCGATGGTCTCCACCCCCTGCAAAGTAGCCATCCTGCTCTTCAACAGACTATGTAACGGTCAATATAACCTGTGTGATGTCTGTCACACGCATGTGGTACAACCTTGACATGACGTGATGACCTGTTTGGGTCAGAGGTCAGTAGAGTAGGTGTTACAAGAGTGGACCAGTCTGAACCGGGAAACAAACATTTCCGGAGGTACGAACTGCAAGGTGGGAGAGAAGTGTGGGAACTGTCTTGTTAGGTTCGAGCAGTTCAGTTGGGAACTATCAATTCACATAAAAAAACTGTGTTTTCTATTTGTTAATCGCTTAAATTGTCATTTTTAGTTATTTTCAACTCGCATCGGTGGTCCCGCAGACAAAGACGTTTGTCTCTTAAGGTCTTATAGTTTATCAGTGATGGGGAGGTGGGGTTTTCCTAAATTGTTGCTCACTTACTCTCCCCACTAATGGTGCTACATTTCCTCTCAATTCTACCTTATTCATGCCTACCTTATTGCCGGTCAAGCACAAAGACGCGCTCCCCCCTCACTCGTTCCCAAACATTTGAGTAAATAGTAGATGACAGAAGAAGATAATCTTATAAATGTTATTTTATTGATTTCACTTATTTTCCTGTGTAGTCAAATGTTCCCAAGTTTATGTTTTGTTTATTTTTAAAGCATGTTTTATAGCAGCAATTCATCATTTTTCTTGCCCACTAGATTGTAACTGTTAACTAAACCCAAGATTTTGATAAGCCACGTGGACCGATGTCTGTTTAAAGTACAATCCTGATATAATTGTGTTGAAAGTGTACTGAGTGGTTTATTGAAGAGTCAGGTAAGAAAGGAGCTCAACATTCCCTATTAAATTCTTTGAACCAAATATCCACTCATAGAAGCCAATAATTATAAACATAAACGAGTATTTTGAGCATGTGAAGGGTTTTCCTGTGAGGTAGACTGAACATCTTACATAGCAACTGCTTGTGTTGCATATGTCCCAGGCGTAACACCACACATCAGAACTGAAGAACATCGCTCATGACAAGAAGTGGAGGACTTACTTTGGTTCCATTACATTACATCTCGTTATTTTAATATGTGGTGTTTATTAATATTCAAATACAGTGAAGCCTCCCTTAACGAACAGCTGCTCAACTTTATAACGGACAGTCTATGCAACCTGTTTCAGTGACCGAATGGTCTAAGACGTCACTCTCATAGTAGAGTGGTGTCAGGGAGATTGGGGTTCTAATCCCTGTTGGGTCTACTGAGGGTGTTTTTTTTTCCTAAATGGCTTACCATTCTCCTGCCAATCAAATGCGAATATATCACCTCTAAAATGCTTCCTTCTTCATTCCTACTTTATTATAGTAGTTATTATAGAGGGTGTTCGGAAACTCACGGCCCAAACTGCATATATACCTAGTTTACTTGAACCAAAAGTAGTACAAAATCCCCTCTACATTTACATCCGGAAGGCTATGCTAATACCATTAAATTGTGCTCACAGTTTTAGCGTACAAACCGGGAGAGCAAGCTGTCAAGCATGTGTGTACAAGTTGCATAGGAGCTAGGCGCACGGCACCGTACATGTAATGGTGGAAAGCACTTTCTGTGATGTAGGACTGTTAATATACACCTTCAGAATGTATTCCCATTTCTAGATGGACTGGTGTGTTGTTTACTATTAATTGTGGTGTGTTCTGTTGCCGTGCTCCAAGATATCGAGGTGTGCAGTGCCACGCTCCTAACCCCTATGCAACCAGTTGTACACACATGCTTGAACAGCTTTGCTCTCCAGGCGCTGTACGCCGAAACTTTGAACACAATTTAATGGTATTATCATAGTTTGCCGGATGTAAATGTATAGGGTTTTTGTATTACTTTTGGTTCAAATAAACTAGGTATACGTGCAGTTTGGGCCGTGAATTTCCGAACACCCTGTATATACGTACAACCTGAACCGGTAGTAAGACACGGCGATAAAAAATTATATATCTGGCAAAATAGCTTGGGCTCTTAGGGTGAAGTAACCTCCATTTAATGGAACGGACTGTGCTATAAACGCATATTAATGGATACAAATATCTAAGTTAGTATTTATTATTAGGTGTTCTGTCTTATGACAGATCCATTCCCTTTGTCAATGAAATTAGATTTTAGCCAATAAATAGCGGACAAAAAGTGCAAATGCTAGTTGATATATTTGACAGTACAGATTTTAGAAATGTGATTGTGACTCTTCCCCTGTTAGCGAGACAATTTGCATTGCTATAACAGCCTGTGTTGTCAGAGGTCGGTGCAGAAAGGCTTTTAAGAAAATTATTAAGAAGTATAAATTTTTCTCAAAAATCCAAATTCAAAATGACACAAAACACTAACAAAAATGTTTCACTTATTTAAACTATGGGCTTTATTAAAGAGATAATGTTGAAAGTGTTGGGCTCATTGAAGAAACATTTTAAATTTATTTTGAGTTAAATATTTGTTTACCACATAAAACGTCCTTACGGTTTTTTAGTTGAATTTTATTTGTTATTTGAGAGGTTTTTCATTCCTGTATGCTTAATGTTTTAGCAACAGTGTTCATTTAATACTGTATTGTATATATTTAATCTAGTCATATGAGTACATCTATAAAATATAGTACAGTACATTTACTGTACAAATTTCATCTTATTTTGTGTATTGTTGTAAATACTTTGAAAACCGCACAGTAAACTACCAACAGTATATATCCATTTATTAGTGATGATTATATCGCATATCCGTAGAGTGAGACGGGCTATTAAGACATATCTTAAAATGTGCTTAGTAAAATAATGTCTTGGTCTAGTTATTCTCAATTCGATTGGAGGAGCAACGGATATTTTGAAAACCAGAACACCTAAAAATAACAATATTGTAAAATGTTATCAAGGTTGACCACAAAAATCATGTTTGTATTTTTTTTAAAGTCTCTTGCTATGAGAATATGACTGTAGATTTAGACTAGGGGTCATGAATCAGTGAACTCGAGGTTATTTCTCCTAGGTACAGCTAGGAAATGTTATTGTTTTCTGTTGAGAGACAACCTCATATTTCTCCCACGCTGCTCGTTGTCCCAGACCTTGCAGAGTTCGTGTCTTATTCCCCGGTTCAAGTTTCCAAACTGTTCCTTCCTCGTTAGGTTGGTTCTCTAATTATGTATGACACGCACCTTCTCCCCCCCCCCCCCTCCCCCTACCCCGTAGTCTTCATTTTTTAAACTAAAACTAATCAATTTGAAATTTTGAATCCTTTCTTTTTGGCGTGCATTCCTAATAAACATACACTTGAATACATCGAATTTTCGTGACAAGTTTGGATGTTTAAAGGGTGGTGGGGGGGACGGGGGAATTAATTGCTCAAGCTTTGGAGGTCAATTTTGCAATTAATAATATTTAATTAATTTGCACTGCCCATTATTTCACCCGAGTAACGTTAAAGAACGAGTGAAGCTAAGGAAAGTTTAACAACTTCAATGGCAAAATAAAATGTTTGAAGTTATCACTTTATGGAAGTGTTTTGTCACGAATTTGAGAGCTTGTGTTTGTTTGCCTTCATTTTCTTACTAATGGGCGTTTAGGGCACATTTTGTAACAAATGGAGAAAACTAACACTTTTATTATTATTTTTTCACCCGCCTCGGTGGCGTAGTTGGCTAACGCGCTAGTCGTGTTAAGCTCGACCCGAGGACGGGGAGATTGAGTTCGAGTCTCGGTTGGGTGAACTGGGGGTGGTTTCCTAAATGTTTCTAAATGTTTTCCTAAATGGTTTTTCCTAAATGGTTTTCCACTCCCCTCCACGCAAATGTGGGTTCACTTCCTCTTAATTCAACCCTCCAAATTCCTAATCCATTAGCGTAATTAGTACTTAAGCGTATAACCCGAACGGGTAGTAAGACGTGGTGTTAAATATTATTATTATTATTATTTTTACATGACTAGCGAAGTTTGGGGAATCAAAATTATCTTTAGGTTACGGATACCTGCAATAAGTTTCATATTCGTAAATTTGAAAAATGACACCTAGTCACTGGAATCGGACCCTCTATTGCGCGAAACAGTTCTCTCCCACTGAGCTATCTGTGCTCGGGGTCCACTGTGACCACTGACAATGACAACTCATGATAACTGATGATCTACACACGTCCATCACAGACTCTGTCTTGAACTATGAGTGAAGAATGAGCTTAGGCAGGGGAAAATCCCTGGATAGCTCAGTGGAAGGGTTCCGGGTTCGATTCCTGTGTCCAGATGTCAATTTATAAATACTGTATATGGATATTTTAGAAAATGTAAAAATATTATCTGCAGTAAACATTGATAACATTTACTGTATTATTATTATTATTATTATATTATTATATTATTATATATTATTATTATTGATAATATATATCAAACGTGATATCTGTAGATCAGATTACTTGACGTATGAATACGTGAAAGTAGATCTAGGCTGTCAGATATGTTTATTCGATGTGAGTGGAGCACTGAAACATCGACCCTATGTATGTCTGTATGTATGTATGAGTTCTTCCAGCCCACGTCTGACAAACTAAAAGCATAGTAAAGAGAAAATGACGTGACGTGACGTCAGCATGACTAAGTATTTAAATAGCGAGTTCCTCATCGGGCCGATATTGCCCATTTATTCAGGGGATAAGATCGTGACTCATCAAATATAGGGGCCAAATAGTTCTTCTTTGCTAAACAAAGAAGATATTTAACTCACTATCCACTCGTACCTATCCACACCAGCGGGATGATGTGGATAAAATGTGTACATATATTTGGGGAACAATTTAAAGTGGAGAAAAAATATCCCTCGGTACATCAGGCTGATAATCGAACCCCGTCACTGGCAAGCCAGAGTATATGAATCAGACATTCAGTTGTCGCACTCACCGATGCGGGTCTTTAAAAAAAAAATTTAATCTCAGATATTTATTCCGTTTTGTTTGGAATGTCTTCACCCAAGAACGTATGGTTCCTAATGTATTCCCAAACCACTTGTCTTCTTCAGCTTACTAATGTTGCATTCTCTCTTCCTCACATCATTTTTCTCCTGACAGGATTGTCTCAACCCTTAGCTCAAAACACGAGTCTATTAATCAAACATTACTTAAAATGCCTCGTGTTTTCATACGCCCTGAACGCATCTTTTCTATCTGATGTTCCTTCATCCGGCTTACGACTAAAATTAAGACACCACCGAGATTTAGAAGGTATATTCTTGTTCTGGTACAAAATGTCACAAAGATAAGCTCAAAAACTGTTATTTTTGTATATTCTCATAAATAATGTTGACAGTATCCGTTAAAACAGTGCCTTTTAAAGAAAAGTTATTTTTTTAATCTTTTAGTCCTGATTTGTGCAGACAGATAGTGCTCAGCCGGACAAGTAGCCACAAGTGGAGGAATAAATACAACACTCGCTTGGCAAGGTACGTTATACTTAGTGTTGCCAGGTCCGTTATGCTAAATCTCGGGACGGAGGGTAGAAACAATCGGGATATTGGTTTTCAATTCGGGACAACTAAAAAAAATTGGTTTTTAAAATCAACATTTTTATAGTCATAATTTTTATTATTAGGTTGCAAGAGATCACATCATATCACAGAAAATCTAAATAATCAACAAAAAACTTAAAACTAATTATTTAGTTTTACTATAAAATAATTACTTTTTATTAAAAATATTTTTTTTGTTGGATTTCACTGCTTTTAGAAGTTCTTTATTTTTAATTGCGTAGTTATAAAATTCACTACATGACAATTTGAAGTTAGTCTTTATTTGTATCTCTGCTTTTACATGCTCGAGAAATAATCGGTTTCGTCTGTCGGACCAAACAATATTTGCTTGAGAAAATATCCTTTCTGTTGCAGCATTTGAAACCCGTATGGATGCCATGAAAGCTTTTTTTTTTTTTTTTTTCCCCCCCCAGATTGGGAAGATCTTGATTTTCAAATAAATTGTGCCATTTCTGTACGGGTGTTAAGTCTTTGTTCTTCACAACTGCCTTCACTATTTCTTTGACGTTAGAGATTTCCTCATTATGCGCGTCCATTTCAAAAAACATGCCAATATTAAGTTTTTCGATTATATTGACTATAGATGCGTAGGTTAAACTATCGTCTTGTAGAGATAGTGGCTTAAACAAATTCAATTTGTTTTCATTGAGCTCGTACCGTATCTCTATATATTTCAGAACATTTTTGCATCAATCACAACAGGCTGTTTTTATCATTGAGGAAGTTTCAAAGGGCAACTTTTTAATTAAATTGCCGCATATGAAGCCCAAAAATTCGTCGTCTATTCTTTGCTTCAATTTGTTAGTAAGCTTGACCATTATTTCATAACCTTCAAAACAGAGCAATGATTCATTTTCTAGGCTCATTACAGCATCATGTAGGATTTTTAATGCGTTTTGATAAAAAAAAAAAAAGAAGCAAGGTAAGGTTCTGTTTTGCTACTATTAAAGAAGTTCCAGAGTGTAGACGGACACTCGTCTTCGCACATAGTTATAAAGTAATCCTTTAATATATTGTATGATTTCAAGGCACGTTCTACAGCTGGGAGGAGTGATAGCCATCGCGTTTTTATGTGTCGTAAGACTGGAGCAAATTCAGATTCATGAATTTCATAAAAAAACCTTTTAAAGCTTGTTCTCTTTTCGCATAGTATGAGAAATGACTATGCAGCTTCACAATAAAGTTCTCCAAATCAAATTTACATAAGCCTAAAGCATATTTTACACTATTGTGCAAAATATGTGCAGGACATCCAACTGGTATAATGTTATTATCTTTGTACAGCAACTGAAAAACTGAATTTTGATGGCCAAAATTAACGTTTGCATTGTCAGCACAAAAATTGGTAAGAAATTTAGTATCAATATTGCGCTCCTCCAGTCGTGTTACTAAATTATTATAGATGGCCAATGCAGTTTCGTTTGCGTCTTCGTAAAAATCAAGCACGCATGTTTTTAAATTTGTGGCTGGACTATAGAATTTTACCAGCAATGGAAACATTTTTGTTGCACCGTGAATAGAAGCATCCGTAGCCATACTATAAAACGTACCATTTTGTAGGACTTCAATGGCCGCTTGAGTAGACGCTGGATCTAAAACATTATGCGCAATTGCACTGGCCTTTGTTCTTCCAAGTGTTAGTTTCTCAGCAACTTTTGAATCACTATAAAAAATATCATCAAGTTTAGCTTCACAGTCGAGAGAATTAAATGATAAACTGTGCTTGACCGAATGGTAAGTTTTAGCTACTTCAGCAGCTATAGCTTTTTCTTCTTGAGTGCTCATTTGATCGGTATTTAAATATGCTCTTAGACATGTTGTCATACGGGAACTTCTTTCTTTTTTCTGATGCTCTTTGCAATTTTGGTGCTTTTCTATGTCATTTTTGGCACAATTTGCAATGTGCTTTATATTTATTATTTGAAACAGATTCGATAAACAAAAACTTTGCTGTCCAAACTTCCAGAAAACAGTACATTCATCTTTTTTTGATATTTGGAGTAACAGAACTCGAAGAAGCCTTGTTTAATGTGTCAGAATCGGATTATGAATCACTCATTTTCATCCGATGATTCAATGCTGAAAAGAAATAAAATCATATAACTACATCCCCAACATAAGCGAATAGAAATTATACTTATACCTTTTATATTAAAATTTAAAGCCTTCACGAAAATTTATTCTGAAGGAACAGAAAAAAAAACTATATTTAAGCCCAATTTACAAAGTTTACAAACAACTTTGGTCCAAAGTTGTCTAAATAAAGCGTACCAAACAAAAAAATCTATAACGTACGAACAAAAGAAGAAAAAGTGGATGCTAATTTCATACAATATAGTTATTTTTTTATTGTTTTGACACACAGTATACAACTTTGGCCCAGTGTTTATAGAAACAATGTGGTGTCCTTTTGAACCCGAATGACAATACCTATATATGTAGGTATATATTATTTATTATATAATAGGAAACTTGCAAGTTAAATAAAAGCGTGATAAAACATTATAACCTATTCAATCTAGAACGAAGCACATCCATATAACCAAAACGCAACCTCAAATACCAAGGTACAAGCTAAAAGAAAATTATAATATAACATAATGTTAACGTACTTATTGAAAACAACAATGGAACCGCTGAAACAAATAACATAGTATACAAACATACCCTCAAGTCATAAGTTTCTGGCTATTTATCAATAACTTTGCGCACAAGAACAAGACTTTACGTATTTGTTTCACTCTTTATGTGACTGAACTGAACCGTGGCAGAGACAGTCGGCGACAACAGCGGAATAGAAGGAGACAGCGTGATATCTCTATCGCGCTTTTCGCGGTATACCTCTGCCTCCGCTCATGTATGTGTGGTACTTATATTGAACGCGTCGAATGATGTGATGCAACATAGCCGTGCGCGCACGGAGTTTACATTTTTTGGGGCCGAAGTCTGAATCACCCAAAATCGGAACATTTGGTGTCCCAATCATGGGTAAATTGGGATGTGTCCATGGACCCCTGGAAAATGGGACGTCCCGCGCAAATCGGGACACCTGGAAACGCTAGTTCTACTCCACACATGAGCACCTGGTGAGACAATGTATGTCCGTGTGTGATGGTGAGACAATTTATGTCCGTGTGAGATGGTGAGACAATTTATGTCCGTGTGTGATGGTGAGACAATTTATGTCCGTGTGAAATGGTTAGACAGTGTATGTCCGTGTAAGATGGTGAGACAGTGTATGTCCGTGTGTGATGGTGAGACAATATATGTCCGTGTGAGATGGTGAGGCAATGTATGTCCGTGTGAGATGGTGAGCGCCAGACCGGCTCACCCGAGCTGGCCACGGTCCCACAGTCCAGTCTGCACGACTTCCCACGCGCGGCGGCTGAGTCTGGGTCAAAAGTTGAAACAAAAGACAGTCTGCGTGCGGGTCCACATGGAGCGCGCGAGCAGCTATTTATAGTCGGTTCTGCCTCCAGGCTGCAAACATTACCATATGCGATTAGATGGATGTTTGGATCCCTCCTGGTCGGCTGACGGAGGATGGTCGGACGTGTCCGTGCTCTCCAGGTGAGGAGTCAGACACGTCAAGTTCGCATCCAACCGGGTCACATTCATTCATTTAGGTTCATCTCTAGGGATGGCAATGATGTATCGATATTTAAATATATTATAGATTTATTTATAAAAAAAACCTCGATACAATTATCCGATATATCGATACATTTTCATATCTACGCTCTAAAGCCTGTGAATCACTCGATAACCTAATCCTTTCCATTGCGAGTGGGGAGGGTCAGTGGGATTTCATCAAGCTCCCTTTCTCATTATAGTCATCGTCTGTTTGTTTTTTTGAAAATTATATGCCTCTTGAAATTATTTAGAGTTTTTTTTTAAATTGTAACCCGCCTCCGTGGCGTAGTTGGCTAACGCGCTTGTCGTGTTGAGCTCGACTGCCGAGGACGGGGAGATCGAGGTTCGAATCTCGGTCGGGTGAACTGGGGGTGGTTTTTCCTAAATGGTTTTCCACTCTCCCTCCACGCAAATGCGGGTTCACTTCCTCTAAATTCAACCCTCCCAATTCCTAATCCATTAGTGTAATTAGTACTTAAGCGTATAACCCGAACGGGTAGTAAGACGCGGTGCTAAGTATTATTATTATTATTATTTTAAATTGTAATTTGAGTTCAATATTTCCTTCCCCCTCCAAATAATGTGTGTGTGTGTGTGCGCGCGCGCGCGCACGCTTCATTGAAAGCAATATTAGAAGCAACACTGGGGGAGGGATGGCCTACCTGCCGCCACCCCCGCCCCCCGTAGACACGCCTATGCTGTGAATACAATAATTTGAACGATCTTTTCCAAAGTTTATTAAATTTCTTTTCTATTTTCAACGTTATTAAAAAAATAATAAAGGTGTTTTTTTTAATATATATATATTTTAACATTCTTCTTTCACATAAAAAAACAAGGCATATATTTAAATGTTTTGAATTGTTTTTGCACATCTTACTACCTGTTCGTATCGCACGCATGCGTACTAATTACGATAATTTATGTAATATATCGAATTTAATAAACTCATTTTTGGTAATCGAAATTACGAGAAAACGGCTGAATTGATTTTAATAAACGGAAATTAATTTTAAAGATTAAAAGTCCAGGGTGTCGGTAAAAAATACCAGCTTCCAACAAAAGCCCGATTTTCCTCTGGAGTCTCCACCTTTTCTCCTGATTGCGCAGTGGCTCACCTGTTCAACCATTATTTGCTTACATTTTAACGGAAACAAGGATTTGTATTCGACTGTGTATCGGTAAATGAAATATGTACCTCAATCATAAAGAAAAAGGACGAATAAAATATTATATATTTTGACTCTTTTCCTCCTTAGCAACACAGTCCCTTTCTAGCGGTCAGATGGAGCTATTGTTGTTTGAGTATAAAATATAAACGGCGATTACACTGAACAAACACGCTTCGGTGGCCGCATGGTCTAAGGCATCATTCTCGCAGTAGACTAGACTGCCGAAGATGGGGAGATCAGGGTTCGATCCCAGTTGGGTGCACTGAGGGTGGCTTTTCCTATATAGTTATTCCAAAACCCTCCTAATCCCTACAGAGAGTAATTAGTATATAGACGTTTAAACCGAACGGGTAGTAAGATATGGTGCTAAAAACCCATGATTAAAACTATAAATATAAAAAATAGTTCCCTTATTAAGGCCTACCTAGAGAATGTCTGGGATCTCGCTGTTTAAATGTGTGTCACGCTTGAAGTCTTGAAGTCTTGGAGTGAAGTTGTATACGTGTGAGAGTTAAGTGTAGTTGAGGGTTAGGATGTCGACAGTTTTAATATTCAGTACTGTCTAGCTGTAGTCAAGTTGGCAAGCATGGTGCACGCATACTCAGGTGTACAAACGATTCCTTTCAATTACCAGTTTAGCATTCTAGTTCTACAGAATTCCGTCAGCGCATTCTTTCCTTCGAAGGATCCACTTTTAATTATTAGGGGGGGTGGGCTGAGCTCCACTTTTTACATTCAGAGTAAACACGAACCAAATTAACTTATGAGCTTTTTAATTACTTTTTTTACAGAATTTGAACAATTTTTGTTGATTGTTTTTTGCTTGACAAATCTTGTATTGTGCTTATTTAATTGCAAGTGTACTAAAATAAATCATAAATATCGTTTTATCCCACGATTGTTTGTAATATTTCATTCTAATTTGATTAATAAAGCTATTTATATTACAACTTACAATTCAATTACTTCAAATTATTAAATAAATATTATTCTGTGTACTAGCCACGCAACAGAGCAGTCAAGATGTTTCCAGGTGGTACTAGCCACGCAACAGAGCAGTCAAGATGTTCCCAGGTGGTATTAGCCACGCAACAGAGCAGTCAATATGTTTCCATGTGGTACTAGCCACGCAACAGAGCAGTTAAGATGTTCCCAGGTGGTATTAGCCACGCAACAGAGCAGTTAAGATGTTCCCAGGTGGTATTAGACACGCAACAGAGCAGTTAAGATGTTCCAAGGTGGTATTAGCCACGCAACAGAGCAGTTAAGATGTTCCAAGGTGGTACTAGCCACGCAACAGAGCAGTCAAGATGTTCCAAGGTGGTACTAGACACGCAACAGAGCAGTCAAGATGTTCCAAGGTGGTACTAGACACGCAACAGAGCAGTCAAGATGTTCCCAGGTGGTACTAGCCACGCAACAGAGCAGTCAAGATGTTCCCAGGTGGTACTAGCCAAGCAACAGAGCAGTCAAGATGTTTCCAGGTGGTATTAGCCACGCAACAGAGCAGTCAAGATGTTCCCAGGTGGTATTAGCCACGCAACAGAGCAGTCAAGATGTTCCCAGGTGGTACTAGCCACGCAACAGAGCAGTCAAGATGTTCCCAGGTGGTACTAGCCACGCAACAGAGCAGACAAGATGTTCCCAGGAGGTACTAGCCACGCAACAGAGCAGTCAAGATGTTCCCAGGTGGTACTAGACACGCAAGAGAGCAGTCAAGATGTTCCCAGGTGGTATTAGCCACGCAACAGAGCAGTTAAGATGTTCCCAGGTGGTACTAGCCACGCAACAGAGCAGTCAAGATGTTCCCAGGTGGTACTAGCCACGCAACAGAGCAGTCAAGATGTTCCCAGGTGGTACTAGCCACGCAACAGAGCAGTCAAGATGTTCCCAGGTGGTACTAGCCAAGCAACAGAGCAGTCAAGATGTTTCCAGGTGGTATTAGCCACGCAACAGAGCAGTCAAGATGTTCCCAGGTGGTACTAGCCACGCAACAGAGCAGTCAAGATGTTCCCAGGTGGTACTAGCCACGCAACAGAGCAGTCAAGATGTTCCCAGGTGGTACTAGCCAAGCAACAGAGCAGTCAAGATGTTCCCAGGTGGTACTAGCCAAGCAACAGAGCAGTCAAGATGTTTCCAGGTGGTATTAGCCACGCAACAGAGCAGTCAAGATGTTCCCAGGTGGTACTAGCCAAGCAACAGAGCAGTCAAGATGTTTCCAGGTGGTATTAGCCATGCAACAGAGCAGTCAATATGTTTTTAGGTAGTACTAGGCACGCAACAGAGCAGTCAAGATGTTCCCAGGTGGTACTAGCCACGCAACAGAGCAGTCAAGATGTTCCCAGGTGGTACTAGCCATGCAAAAGAGCAGTCAAGATGTTCCCAGGTAGTACTAGCCAAGCAACAGAGCAGTCAAGATGTTCCCAGGTGGTACTAGCCATGCAACAGAGCAGTCAATATGTTTCCATGTGGTACTAGCCACGCAACAGAGCAGTTAAGATGTTCCCAGGTGGTACTAGCCAAGCAACAGAGCAGTCAAGATGTTCCCATGTGGTACTAGCCATGCAACAGAGCAGTCAAGATGTTCCCAGGTGGTACTAGCCAAGCAACAGAGCAGTCAAGATGTTCCCAGGTGGTACTAGCCACGCAACAGAGCAGTCAAGATGTTCCCAGGTGGTACTAGCCAAGCAACAGAGCAGTCAAGATGTTCCCATGTGGTACTAGCCATGCAACAGAGCAGTCAAGATGTTCCCAGGTAGTACTAGCCACGCAACAGAGCAGTCAAGATGTTCCCAGGTGGTACTAGCCATGCAACAGAGCAGTCAATATGTTTTTAGGTAGTACTAGGCACGCAACAGAGCAGTCAAGATGTTCCCAGGTGGTACTAGCCACGCAACAGAGCAGTCAAGATGTTCCCAGGTGGTACTAGCCACGCAACAGAGCAGTCAAGATGTTCCCAGGTGGTACTAGCCAAGCAACAGAGCAGTCAAGATGTTCCCAGGTGGTACTAGCCAAGCAACAGAGCAGTCAAGATGTTTCCAGGTGGTATTAGCCACGCAACAGAGCAGTCAAGATGTTCCCAGGTGGTATTAGCCACGCAACAGAGCAGTTAAGATGTTCCCAGGTGGTACTAGCCACGCAACAGATCAGTCAAGATGTTCCCAGGTGGTACTAGCCACGCAACAGAGCAGTCAAGATGTTCCCAGGTGGTACTAGCCACGCAACAGAGCAGTCAAGATGTTCCCAGGTGGTACTAGCCAAGCAACAGAGCAGTCAAGATGTTTCCAGGTGGTATTAGCCACGCAACAGAGCAGTCAAGATGTTCCCAGGTGGTACTAGCCACGCAACAGAGCAGTCAAGATGTTCCCAGGTGGTACTAGCCACGCGTGACCCTGAGGACCTATGCCGGCTGACCTCTCACCCGAGTTGGAGACCTTCCTGTACCTCAGGTACACCCACTCTCTCATTCTCTGAGAGTACAGTCTGTTCTCTTGGAGCACTTCTAATACAATCCACCGTTTTGTGGGGCTATAAAACAACATACTACCACCGTACAGGTGGTCACGCGGGATAAAGGGTAAGGCTCCTCTAGTCTGGTTAACTGTTGACGAGGAGGTTGGGGTTTGAATCCTCACAAGAAGTACTAAGGGTGGGTTTCATCGAATGTTTTCCCACCTTCTCTCCACACAAATATGGGTACATTTCCTTTAAAACTCTACCTTCCTCATACCTATCCTGTTATCATAATAAAGATGTGTTTAGTTCGAACACACACACACGTGTGTGTGTGTATATATATATATATATATAAAAACACGTGTGTGTATATATAAAATGGCGTCTTACTACCTGTATTGGTTATACAAATATGAACCAATTACGTTAATGTGTTGAGGATGAGGAAGGTTTAATCCAAATACACCCGCAATGGCGTGGAGGAATATTTAGGAAAAAAAGACCCTAAGTACACCAAATTATCCACCTTGGTGGCATAGTTAGCTAGCGCGCTAGTTTCGTGTTGAGCTAGACTGCCGAGGACGGGGAGATCGAGGTTCGAATCTCGGTCGGGTGAACTGGGGTGGTTTCCCCTAAATGGTTTCCCACTCTCCCTCCATGCAAATGCGGGTTCATTTCCTCTAAATTAAACCTTACCAATTCCTAACACATTAGCGTAATTAACACTTAAGCGTATAAACACGAACGGGTGGTAAGACGCGGTGCTAAAAAAAAACACAAAATTCGTGTACTGTTAAAGGTGTTTTCAATATTTAACCTAAGCGCAACATCTGATTGGCAGTATCTCGGCTACCTAAAGCAGCTCCCCCCCCCCCCCTCAAGCAATTCTCGTATTTTGTATAAAACATCGCTCTCTGACGCTCGCTGATTGAAAATAGTAGCTGGACAGGTTTAGCATGTTCGTCAACTTGTCACGGTATCTCTGTCCGCCATTACTACATACACATACACACTAGTGTGGACGTAGTGACTCGCCAGGACGGGTTCTTCCACACATCCACACACATGAAGATGACGTCATATGTACACGTATACGCCATTATACCGGGGTTATAGCTCAGGAGGTCATCAACTCAATGTGAGCTCGGCTAAGATTCACACGATTGACCGAGGAGCAAGGTTCCGGGTTGACATAGGCCTCCGAGGGATGCTTCAGCAGGTCAACAGTTGGTCAACTGCCCGGAGGGCAAGGGTCACTCTAGTACAGTATTATAATCAGATTGGTGCGGACAATTAATATAGTATTATAACTACTTCGTGTATACTTTATTTAATGAGATTTTAATGAATTTCAAATATTTCTGAAAAGAAACAGACATATATAACCTTCCTCGGTGGTCGAGTGGTCTAAGGCGTCACTCTCGCAATAGACTGGACTACAGATCGTTTGGTTTGAATCCCGGTTGGGTGTACTGAGGCTGATTTTTTTCTTAGATGGTTTTCCACTCTCTAGCTCCACGCAAATGTGTGTACACTTTCTCTAACTTCAAATCTCCTCACCATTAATGGGTCCTTGTATATACGTTGACCTCATATGGGTATTATTGAGGCGGGGAGTTAAACAACATGGCTGAAAGCTTCCCCTCAAACATGAAACGCTCTTTTTTTTGACCTGAAGTTCTTTCAGATCCTGATGTGTTCGTCTACGAGGAATAGTTGTAAAAATACTCCTCCCGGTGACCTCGGCGGGATGTCACGTGAGACCCTTGTCAAGAGAACAAGGAATACAGGAAACACGGGTTTGGCGCGAATAAAGCTGCCATCGGGCGAGTTGGTGAGGTCACCGAACCAATCAGCGGCACCACAAGTTCTTGGTACCAGCGTTGAGCGTCTTCCTGCATGGTGCAGACAGGTTGCCGTCGGCCTTCTATGTCAGCTACGAGCTCACTGACACATCCACCTCGCGAAATAAGTTTTGTCAAGTACAATCGCGAGTCAGTATTGGCCATAACGAACCCACTCCACGTTTGTGACTTCCCAGAAGAAATAAAAGCGGGAGTAAAACACAATCTTTCACTAAACCTCTCGGGCTAAACAATTACGCTAATGTTGTGGGGATGAGGAAGGTTGAATATGGAGAAGTGTACCCGCATTCGTGTGGATGTAGTGTAAAGCCACTTAGGGGAAAAGTCCCCTTCAGTAGACCCAACTGGTATTCGAACCACAATCTGTAGTACACACTGTTTTGTGAGAATTACGCCTTTTGAACCATTCGTGTTGATCTAATTCTTTCATCTTTTTTTTTATTAATTTATATTTTTAAAAGGTTTTTTGGCCTAGTGATTGGTTTGGGGGGGAGGGGGGTGTAATTATTTTACTGGCTGGCTCATTGGTTTTCAATAAATTGCTTTTTCATACCTTAATCGCCACATTTGAAGCTTTAATAAATTTGTTACTGATAACAGTAGCGAGGTCCTGTTTTTAACTTGGTATTTAATCTCCTGTCCATACATCTGTCTGTTCGGGTGTTTGTTATACTATAAATGCCCAATTCGTGGGCTAATTTTAACGAAATTTATCAGGGATATTTATTATGTAAGCTTAGGCAAAAAGATATGTGTGTATGGTTTTTTGATCTGGTTATTCGTTTATAGATGGCAGCCACTTAAAAGGTTTTTTGTTTGATAGCTCAGATCAAGGGATTTGAATTTCAAATTACATTGAATAGGGGATACCCAGAGTCTATTACTTTTTAGTGTCGAAATATATTGCGAGGCTGATGTATTAAAAATAGTGAATAACGGTTATCGTCCATCAATATAATGTATGATTGAATAGAGGTGTTTTTCTTTCTAGTTTGATCACCAAGGAAAGATATCAACTTGAAATCTAAAGAGAAATATTATTACTTTAATAACGATAATAGCATGGAGGGAGGTCTACTGTTCACAGAACTACTAGTAAGACTGTAGTAACGATAATAGCATGGAGCGAGGTCTTACTGTACACAGTTTCAAACAGAGATCTACTTCACAGTAAGTAGACTGTAGTAACGATAATAACATGGAGGGAGGTCTACTGTTCACAGAACTACTAGTAAGACTGTAGTAACGATAGTAACATGGAGGGAGGTCTACTGTTCACAGAACTATTAGTAAGACTGTAGTAGCGATAATAACATGGAGGGAGGTCTACTGTTCACAGAACTACTAGTAAGACTGTAGTAACGATAATAACATAGAGGGAGGTCTACTGTTCACAGAACTACTAGTAAGACTGTAGTAACGATAATAGCATGGAGCGAGGTCTACTGTTCACAGAACTACTAGTAAGACTGTAGTAACGATAATAACATGGAGGGAGGTCTACTGTTCATAGAACTACTAGTAAGACTGTAGTAACGATAATAGCATGGAGCGAGGTCTACTGTTCATAGAACTACTAGTAAGACTGTAGTAACGATAATAGCATGGAGCGAGGTCTACTGTTCACAGAACTACTAGTAAGACTGTAGTAACGATAATAGCATGGAAGGAGGTCTACTGTTCACAGAACTACTAGTAAGACTGTAGTAACGATAATAACATGGAGGGAGGTCTACTGTTCACAAAACTAGTATATGCATTATATAACCAACTGAAGAAAATTCTTACAGAGGAATGACAGCTTAAAATATTGATCCTGAATACAGCTCAGGTACGAAATTATTTCCTTCTTCCTTAATAAACATCTAAAGTGCCAAGGTGAACATTCTTATAACAGGTTTCGCGCTTGTTCAATGAACTTTAATATTTATTATTTCAGTTATTTCTTCAAATACAAATAGTCTGGTATTCTATGACATTCTAGAGCTTGTTAAGCTCGAAAGAAGGCGAGGTTGAATAGTCTCAACATCCGCCAGTGAACAAAAGTAATCTATCTTGAAGATAAATGTTGTCGTTCTCGAAAACAGAGCTTAGCTGTGTAGTACCGCTTGTAGACCTGATGTACAGAGTTGCTGGTCATGTCAGACATCAACTCACATTTTGTTCAGTCATCTACCCTAACTAAGGAACAAAGAATAACCACTTGTAAGACTTGCCAATAAGATTTTCCTGGTCAGGGTCTTAGACCTGATCTGTGTATTCTACACGCTATTCTCTTCTCAGGCCTATACAATATACATAGAGGAGCTGTGTGCTTTAGTCATGACCGGCAACACACACTTTGGAGGCCTGGGACACAGGTGGTTTGGGGGATTGGGACACAGGTGGTTTGGGGGATTGGGACACAGGTAGTTTGGGGCTTGGGACACAGGTGGTTTGGGGGCCTATACATAGAGGAGCTGTGTGCTGTAGTCATGACCGGCAACACACACTTTGGAGGCCTGGGACACAGGTGGTTTGGGGGATTGGGACACAGGTGGTTTGGGGGCCTATACATAGAGGAGCTGTGTGCTGTAGTCATGACCGGCAACACACACTTTGGAGGCCTGGGACACAGGTGGTTTGGGGGCCTATACATAGGAGCTGTGTGCTGTAGTCATGACCGGCAACACACACTTTGGAGGCCTGGGACACAGGTAGTTTGGGGCCTGGGACACAGGTGGTTTGGGGGCCTATACATAGAGGAGCTGTGTGCTGTAGTCCTGACCAGCCACACACACTTTGGGGGCCTGGGACACATGTAGTTTGGGGGATTGGGACACAGGTGGTTTGGGGGCCTATACATAGGAGCTGTGTGCTGTAGTCAGGACTGGCAACACACACTTTGGGGGCCGGGGACACAGGTAGTTTGGGGCCTGGGACACAGGTGGTTTGGGGGCCTATACATAGAGGAGCTGTGTGCTGTAGTCATGACCGGCAACACACACTTTGGAGGCCTGGGACACAGGTGGTTTGGGGGCCTATACATAGAGGAGCTGTGTGCTGTAGTCAGGACTGGCAACACACACTTTGGGGGCCGGGGACACAGGTAGTTTGGGGCCTGGGACACAGGTGGTTTGGGGGCCTATACATAGAGGAGCTGTGTGCTGTAGTCAGGACCGGCAACACACACTTTGGAGGCCTGGGACACAGGTAGTTTGGGGCCTGGGACACAGGTGGTTTGGGGGCCTATACATAGAGGAGCTGTGTGCTGTAGTCATGACCGGCAACACACACTTTGGGGCCCACAGGTAGTTTGGGGGATTGAGACACAGGTGGTTTGGGGCCTGGGACACAGGTGGTTTGGGGGCGTGAGACACAAATATTAATCTCAACTGTTCTCGAATATTTGTGACAATCATAATAGTATTTAAGAAGAAACTTTTTAAATGAAAATTTTTCATCAAATTCTAATGTTCATGACAAATATTCAACAAATGTTGATATCACCAAGTGAAGAAAATTAAACCAAACGAATCTACTAGAGCAAGATTTGATTCATTTCGCCCCAACAAATATCTCTGGTACATAAAACTGCACAGCTACTAACGTAATATCTCTGTTCCGTGTGATGCGGGCCAGGATGTCCCGCGGGGGGAACGGAAACTAGAGGCAGGTCGAGCAGGTACATTCCCCGCGTGACTAGCCCAGGGCCCCACACACTCTTCCTGCATCAGGGTCCAGGTCACTCAGGGTCACGTGGCGATATACCACCACACGCCACGGCGTGGTGTCGCTCATTGAGGAAACACAGGAACACAATACGAGCGTTTTCAAACCCCCGTCGGGGCTCGAACGGTCCAACGCGTCACTTTACCAGTAGACTGGACTGCTGGTGACTGGTATATCGGGGTTGAAAGACTGGTGGGGGGTATTGGGGGTATCTTTACTACACGTAATGGTGGGTACACTTCCTCTAAGTTCAACCTTCATCGTCTCTAGCACATTAGTGCAGCTAGTACACATGTGAATAACCTGAACGGGTAGTAAGACGCGATGATAAATAATAATATAATAATCAAAATGAACTCAAATAAATTGTTTATAAAAGTGTGTTTTGCTGGAAATATTTTAATTCAAACTTAATCACATCTCTTCCGGTGAGTAATTAGTGACCAGGTTTGTGAAAAGAGGTCAGAATGAACACGAGTTTACGTCAGTTCCGAACCGTGGTGAGTTGTCTGTGTTAACACCGTTCATACATCTCGACATCATAAAAACCTGACCAGTGACTCAATGCGTGGGAATATATATTAGACAAGACCTTGCAATGTTGTTTCTGGAGCAAGTTTACACAGTAGCTGTCATGTCTTTCACCGACTGTAGCTACAGCCAGAAATTTAGAATAAAGAAACATAGTGAAGAAAATAAGAACATCACATTTTACCACCGAAGAGCATACTTTAGATAATATACACTGTAACAGAAACATACTATTTGTTCTGTGCCTTTTCAACCCTGTATTTCTAAAAGCCCCATCAAAAAATATATACATATTTGTCTGTGCCTCATAAAATATTGTTTGAAATAAAGATTGTCTGTTTTTAATAGTAGTACAACTTCACAATTATAAATAATACTTATCTCAAAGAGTTGAGAAGATATGACAAAAGTAGGAAATTTCAGCCTTTTAATAGTGCCCTACAAGTCATTTTAATAGGAAAAAGAGATGAGTCATTTTGTTTATAATGCTAAACACTGAACACTAACTTTAATCAAAATCGTTAGAGCTGATTTTTGGTGGGAAAAAGTTTTCTCTTTTCACCTCTAAGCAAACAAACCACCCTTAATTTTAGGGTTGAATATATAATTCCAAAAATCCCTATGTATAAACTTATGAAAGCCTCAGACCAGTTTTAGCCTTATCGGTAAGATATTTTCGTATCTAGTACTGTTTGTTAGTACACAGCATTGCACCATCTTTTCGTGTTCAGGGGGTCATGAAACATCCAAGTTCATCAAAGTATTGAATTCCTTTTTTTTTAATTGGCAAATTCACAATATTTTCTCTCTCCGATGGATCGTGACAGAGTAAAAAATTCTTGAAGTGTATATTTTCACAAATATCACAAAAAGTGTTTCCTTACGTGGTTTGTACAAGCGAGGACAACTGGAGTGAGTCTCCTGCAAAACCCAGGTATACAACACAGCAATACAGCAGTGATCGCCAGGTGGTCGTATCGCTCAAAGTGGGCGCCAAGAGTTTGAACCTCCCATAGATGCATGAATATATACTAAGGGTGTGAAAAGTACACTTTTAACTTTATCATTACCCCTCGGGTAGAGGAGGTATTGTGATTTTTTTTTTTAGATTTTAATAGCTGTTGTCGATGTTTCATAACCCCCTGAGCACCAAAAAGTTGTTTTTGCGATGCCATCTGTCTGTCTGTCCATGTGTCTGTTTGTCTGTATGTCTTGTCTGTATCTTGACTTTGAGCCAAAACCATTTTACAAATCGGGCTAAAACTTGGTATCCAAGGAATTTTAGTAATTAGATATACAACTATAAAAATAAGGGTAGTTTATTTAAGGGCAAAAAGAGAAACAATCGATTTTCTCAAAATCTGCTTTAACGATTATAATTAATAATTTGTATCAAGGAACTGTTTGACATAATAGAAAATGACTAATCTCATTTCCCCAATCAAATGGCTTTGAGGGTACTTTACATCTGTGGAAATTTCCAATTTTGATCACATCTCCGTGACTATTTGAGATAAGAAATAACCTAACGCTGGAAAAAAGAAATTAGAACTATTAAAAATAAAAATATTTTATTTGAAGTATATTTTCATAAAAGCAATATTTTTTGAGCTATAAGCAAATTGATTATTTTTATCGAGGTCTTTGAAATAGGCAATTTATTGTCATTCTCGATGGTGGGCATTCCTCTTTTTAAATGTTTCTATAACAGTGTATATTATTTCATTTATGATCTTTGGTAGAATGTGATGCTATTTTCCCATTACGTTTCTGTAATGATGTATATTATTGTTTCACAGAGCCTACGAGTTTTAAGTAAAACATCTCAATTTTTTTTTTTTCGATTATAGGTGAATTCATGAAAATTAATATTCTCGAAGCTGTATCGAGGTTCAAATATTTTTTATTGTTTTATGATTGAATTTTTTTTATTATGCTTGATTTTATAAAGTTATCCACTAAAATCACTTGTTATGTGTTGGACTATTTTGTTTTAATCTGATAAATAAAGTTACCATCACAACATGCAGTTTATTTACTCCAAAGTTTTCCATTTGAATATTAATTTGCAACAACTCGGAATGGCAGCAATTTAACAAAAATGGAGTGTTTTATCTGTCAATATTTTTTATTGGCTAAACCTCGTAAATATCAAAGCCGGAATCTTTTTCGAAGGGAGCTCAAAGTTGATATTGTTTTCGAAGCCAAGTCGAAGTTTTGAGGTTTTGTACAAACTTAATATATGTTGAGTCTGAGATATGCTTCCAAGTTTTAGACCCAAATTGATTCCAGATTAGGAATTGATGTAATTTGATCCAAGATTAGAATCTAAAAGTCAAACATCTGAGTATTAAACCAAGAGGCAACTTCACTTTGTCTGGATGAATACCAGCAACATGGCTATAAAAGGCAACTTGACTTTGGCTGAATACCAGCAACATGGCTCCAAGAGGCAACTGCCTCCTGTTGTGTACAGTGTTGTGTTCCACTCACCAGCAGTTGTGCTATGAAAGATGAGGACGAGATAGACGCCTGTTAAGACGACACCGAGTGAGCGTCGAGACGCCCTCGGTAGGGTCACCATGACGCTAGGCCGCCGACCCTCTGTAACAAAAACACAACATTGTCAACTTCTGGACATCAACATCAACATCAACAGGTTCGTTCTCAACTATACTACTTATACAATACATGATAGTGAGCTTTAATTAATATACCCACTTCGGTGGCCGCACGGTCCAAGGCATCACTCTCGCAATAGACCAGATTGTCGATCGCGGGGAGACCGGGATTCAAATCCTGGTTGAGTGGACTGAAGGTGGTTTTCCATCCTCCTTATACGCAAATATGGGTACACTTTCTCTAAATTTAACCTCCCTCACCCATAACACATTATCGTAATTAGTACATATGAGTACAACCTAATCGGTTAGTAAGACGCGGTATTAATTTTTGTTCGTCACCGCGTCTTACTACCCGTTTAGGTTGTACTCATACGTACTAATTACGACAGTGTTTTACGGGCGAGGAAGGTTAAATTGAGAGGAAATGTACCCTCATTTGTGTGGAGGTAGAGTGGAAAACCATTCATGAAAAATCATCCTCAGTAAACCCCAATCAGGATTCGAAGCCCGATCTCCCCGTCATCGGCAGTCCGATCCATTGCGACGGTGACGCCTTAGACCATGTGACCACAGAAGCGTGTCGATGCTAATAAAGGAATAATCTGGAAACAGGATTAGAAAGTAGCACTTGGTTTGTGTAAGAAGTGCAATTATTGGTTAAAACTTAGACATTGGAGTTTACGGTTTATGATTACGGGCACATTGAGATGACCTTGTATGTTCTCAAACTAGGGCCAACGAGTCCTACATGGCATGTATAGCTTGGTACATAGGGCCTGTCTATTTAGTGACCTGCTCTCAAGAATGGCCGTAGTTCAATGGGGAAAAGACGATCGCAGTCCCCCAAAGAGCATACATTAGATATACACTGTTACAGAAACATATTGAGGTCCACTAAAGAGCATAGTAATCAACTCCTCCATTTCATAGACCTACATTTAAAAATATACATTTTGCTGTAGCTAGAAGACTCTTGGTTTTATAGAAATAAATTTCAAATAAAAGTTTATTTTTATTTTTAATTGTTCTACGACTTTTGTTTATTCAAAAAATTTACCAGAACAAACTAAAGTTTCCCATAAAAACTCTCAATTGGACGAAATTAAAGAAACGACAGCTTATTTCCTCTTCCCCCATAAGGAATGTTTCTAAGTTCGCCACTGCCTACCACACTAACACAAGATGGTATTTGGACAGGAGTGGTCTTATACCAACTCGTAAGCTATCAACTGTCTGTCTATCTGTTATTGGACCTCGCTTAGTAGAGACATGAAACCAAATTGACAAAGTAACGCGGAAACCTTTATTTTTTAAAAACCCGTACTAACCAGCTTCTTCTTTTTTTTTTTTTTTCTGATGCCAACATCAACGCGCGGTGTTAAGCTATTAGTCTAACGGGATTTAAACTCCACTCACGGAGTTTCCCTGAAACCATCTTGACAAGTTTCATCGCTCACACCGAAATAAGAAGACCAAGGGAACATGACGCAACTAAAGTGGAAGCTGGTGGAAGTAATTTGGCAAGTGTCTGCGTACAACTGATTACCAAAACACGCGGGAATAAACGACGATATAACGGTGTGGCCAGGCTCTCTGAGGTCTAAAAGGTAGGTTCACATGTTTACTAGTAAACCAGAACAGAAACATAATCACATGAAGAGCTCTAAAGCCAATCACAAGGCCTCATCAGCGTTGGCCGCTTGGCGTGACCGGAAATTACTTTAGCTTTCCTTTTTATGGTTGAAAACATTATCTTGGGAGACACAATCACATTTCAAAACTAACCCAATCAATTAATGCGCATGTGCCTAGACAAACTGACTCAATAAATGCGCATGCGCCTGAACCAACCAACTCAATCAGTGCGCGTGTACCTAAACCAACCGATTAAATCAGTGCGCACGCGCTTAGATAGCGAGATACAAGCAGAGAGAAGTCTACTGTTGTAAGGTTATTTGAAATAACTTGTTTAATGGGAAGTGTGTTATGTTATTGTTCTGCGTTGATTTGTTTCACTACAACACAATAAGTATAAAACATCCATAGGGAAAATAATAATAATAATAAATATATGTTTATTCACTAGGAAATAGAATAAGCCGGTAATCAGTTGTTTCTAGTTAGTGTCACAAAGCATTATGGGTTAACAAAGGTTTATGCTGGGTTGTGAATTGCTGCAGCACTCGAGAATATTCTTCTTTCAATTTTCTGTGAATATGTGAATTAAGCTTAGCACAAGTGTGCTGAATGGTGTCGATATAAATACTCGATACTTGTACGCATGTGAGTACTTCACAGTTCGGTATTGAAATAAACAATCATTTGTTAGCAATGCATGTATTTGTCTTAGTGAAGGAATTATTTTAAAACCACGCTCTGATAGCCTACTTAAAACTTATTACTGCTTGCCTGGTTAAAAAACTTACTACTGCTTCTTTCACAAGTGAGATAGACACAATTATATGACACAATATTGTGATTAAATTATTATAATTTTTGGTTATTTTATAAATAGTAGAAAAAGAATTAAAGTACAAAATTAGAATTTAAGTTTCAAAAGATTCAGAGACAAACACGTTATAAACATTTTCTAAAATGAAAACACTATCAAAACATTATTTTCAGTAGGTGACCTGGTGTTCTAAGGTGTCAAGACTTCTGTGCTGGGGGTCCGAGGTTCAATCCTCAATCCCGGCACAGATTTATCTGATTGGCAAACCCTCCCTCGCCTCTGACAATACGTGTATTAATCACAACTTGTGAATGTGAGGAATGCCAGGCCTCCACCATGGTTCAGATTCCACGTTAAACTGTAGGTCCTCCATTTCACCTCATAATCACCCTACCATTACAAATTAGCGTAAGTGCGTATAAACCGAACGGATAGTAAGACGCGGTGCTAATAATAATTGGAGCCACGTCCAGGACATAAATAGCCAACTTCGGGAAAATACGCTCTTACCGACCGGAATTAGCCGAACTGGGACAGATCACATTAGGTTGAGCATAAGGTAGTGACAGGGACAGTCATTTTAAAACCAGTTAAGGGACTCGAGGAAGAGGCACGTATTCGGGGGGGGGGGGGGGGGTGCCCCCCGAAATCTCAACAAAAATGAAAAAAATTATAGAAAGATAAAAAATTATTAAATTATCTTGAATTAAAATTGACGGGTAAACTTTGTGTAAACTATATTTTTAGTTCCAAGAGCGTACATTTATTCCAATATTTCCTTCAAATGTGCTTCGTTGTTTTCGGGTAGTTTCAAACCTGCAATCGGTTTATAGTTATCAGTTATCACGGTTGGCAGCACTGAAGACTAAAGTCACTTGCTCTACAGCCTAAGTTGCCTAAGTTGGTCTATACTCAGGTATCCCTCCACACGCGGAGTATAAAATTGTAAAAATAATATATTACAGTTGACCCATGATTGCATTCACTCATAATTAATCTGGTACTTTTTATGACTCTTAATAGAAAAATGTGTTAGTTTTTTGTAAAAATATTTGTAAAGTTAGTATATTTTCTATTAAATGTCATAAAAAGTATATCAATAATTGATAATTATTAGTGAATGCAAGAATGGGTCTACTTCAATATATTTTTGCAAGAAACTTTCGTATTTTCTCTACGTGAAGGTCAAATTCGTCCGCTCCCCCCCCCCCTCCCCCCCTCCTGCCACCATTGTTTAGTCTTGAGATGAAGGGCCCCCTCTCAACCACAAGAAAATGTCAGATACGGGCGTGTTGGGGAAGGGTTTCTATTTTATTTTATTATTATTATTTGAGATATCTACCATTCACTTTCTCAAGCAATTGATATCAGCTCACAACTTATAAATATAAATGGGACGCTCGAATGAATATTCGAATCTTAAGATATTCCAGGTATTAGAGATTTGTAAAAATCTTAAAAAAGTATATAGAGTACAAATTAATAGATCTCGTATTCAAATAACAATAATTCTAACCTATTGGTAAAAGGAATTATAGACTTGTGTAATTGGAAGATTAACAAAATCACAAAAAAATCACAAAAATGTATTGTTAAGTAATTTTACTAAAAAAAAGTGTTATTTGTGTTTTTTATGACGCAAGACACCGCACCAACCCTTAAAACAGCTTCGTTTGGATTTAATTGTAAATAATGGGTGTAATTCCTCTAAATATTGCCTTCCCTATCCCTAAAATAATTAGAGCAATTAGTACATAAGCGTATAACCCGAACGGGTAGTAAGACATGATGTTAAATATATATATGTTTTTCAAGGATTCGAGAGAAAATGTAAGATTCTTATTCGAGAAATATACGATTCGACCCATCTTTACTTATAAAACTAAAATCTAGACCAGACACAACACCCAGCCCCCTGGCCGTTAATTGTGAGAGGTGAAACCCACATTTCACCAATAATACATTTTCGGCCATTTTGGGACTCGCACCTAGGACCCTTGGTTAAGTAGACAGACACGCTACCGACTGAGCTAAGGATAAGATAAGTTTCCTTTAAATGGTCCATAATAGGCTACACCAGCCTATAGACGCAACTGGAGCCTATAAGTCAGAATCAGTGAGAAATACTCATCGCTAGGTATTATGACGTGCAATGCTGCCAAATTTTACATTTACAATTTTTTTTTTAATTGACTTTGTTAACACATTTATATTTAATCAATTTTATATTGTATTTGTTTACTTAACAAGCCGGGGACACAATAAGTCTGGGACAAGTTGGGACAAATACTAGCTTTACCAATGCGCGCGCGCGCGCACGCACACACACACACACACACACAGTTGCGCCTTTGCCTTGTCTGACAGTGACCTTGGGGAATCCCTCTTGAAACAATCCATCACATAGGGCGGCCCCAAAGGGGCGGGTTTGACAGTTACCGCCCGGGGAGCTGGTCTTGATGGGGCACCGTGCCCCCAGGGCCGTCTTAAAATAACTAAACTTGTAATAGTTTTATTAAAAAAATTACGTAAATTGTTCAGACATATTCGATATTGTATTAATTCCCATGACAGTAAGACGTGTGTGTGTGTGTGTGTGTGTGTGAGACAGGACTTTTATACTCTGTTGTTAGTCCCGGCGGTTCTGTGGTAGAGCGCTCGTCTCAAGACACGATGTTCGTGCGTTCAAACCCAGCCGGGGTCGGTCGACGTATTTTTATTGAGTGATAAAAATCCGTAGCACAACTTCCTTCGGAGGGGAAGTAAGGGTGTCTATCCCATGTCGATTGTAGCTTGTACCTTGGAAGGTTTGTGAAAATACCTTTCCTGGAACAATTTCTAAGTCCTCTCCCGCTAGCTCATAGAAATTCTCGTGTGTTGATATAATCAGTTGGTTCATAAAGTGCACGTTAAATACCTCAAATAAACTAAATTTTATATATATACTGTGTTGTCCAACACCTTAGCTCTGCCTACTGAGTTAGGGTTCTCAGGTTCGATTCCCAACATGGCCAAAAATGTATGATTAGTGAAATGTGGATTTTCCAGCAATGAATTAACGGCTGGGGGCTGGATATTGTGCTTGTTTTAGATTTAATTTAGTTTATAAGTCGTGTGCTGATACTCCGTTGCTCCAAAAAATAAATATATTATGCCATGTACAGTTGGTACACCTGTTTCCCCACTTTTGCCAACATACTGTGTAAAGAGAATCTTGTGTGAATTTAAATCAAAGAAACTTCTTCTTTTTGTCACAAATAATTGATTGAAACTGGATTTCTTAAAAATAAAATTCAATTGTTTTAAGGTTTCTAATTTAATATGGTAATTTTTAAACTAGATCTTTTTTCTGTAAATAAATTAGAATACTACCATTTTGTCGATGTTAATTAGACCGAAAGCAGATAATAATGGTTAATAATTGTATATAACTTACATAATAATTTATCAAAACAATGGACACGGACACTCGTGAATTTTTGTCTTGTAATGATTTCCTTTCAAGGTCATAAAACGATGTCTAGATCAAGATTATGCTGTACAGGATGGTTTTGAATGAGCGTGCCAAGATAAAATGGGTGGAAGATGGCGCTATGACGACAATATTAGTACAAGGAAACCACGGCCTCTGCTGCCCCCGTAAGGCGCTATGGGACTTCAAACATTTGAAGTGATGCCTGAAGTCTGGGCAACTTGTCTGGCATTCCAGCGGTGCTATCATTAGATGGTAGTATTGGCACTACCAAAAAGTCGTGACCCTCTTCAGTGACCGAATGGTCTAAGACGTCACTCTCGTGTTAAGGCCTATACACACAGCATGCTAAGCTAAGGTCCTTCTTCCCCACCCCCGTCCCCCCGAATTCAGTGTTGGTCTGCTCCAGTGAAGCTTAGTGATGATGGCGTTCAACCAAATGTCTTGTTTGAGTTGAGGTAGAGTACTGAGGAAGAAAAGATGCTGCTGTTGATTATTAGCAGCACCGCGTCTTACTACCCGTTCGGGTTATACGCACTTACGCTAATGTGCAATGGTAGGGTGATTGTGAGACGAAATGGAGGACCTACAGTTTAACGTGGAATCCGAACCACGGTGGAGGCCTGGCATTCCTCACATTCACAAGTTGTGATTAATACACGTCTTGTCAGAGGTGAAGGATGGGTTTGGCAATCAGATAAATCTGTGCCGGGACCGAGGATGCTGCTGTTAGCAGTTGTTTTGAAAGATGAGGAAAATTTAGAAGGTGGATGTTTGACTTGTTCAATTAACGCTTCCACTTTAATATAAAAACCTTTATTAAATATAAAACCTAAATATATTACTTAAATACACGTTAAACAAACTGAAAACAATACTTCAACACTTCTTCCTTGTTATTTTCAGCAAATCATCACCGCGTCTGTTCAACACGGAGCCCAAGTTGCGTTATGCGCATGCGTAACGTAAGATGGGTCAAGATGGGAGATGGAAAAATTGCCCGGCCAGCAATTGGAAAAAACAGCGCGGCGTAGCGAGGCATAGCTTAGCTTAGCGTTCTATGTATGCCGACCTATAGACTGGCCTGGTGAAGATGGGGAGATTGAGGTTTGAATCCCGGCCGGGTCTACTGAGGTTTGTTTTCCCTAAATGGTCTACCACTCTCTTTCCACGTGAATGCGGCTCTGAAATACTTCCTCTATAATCACTGCCCCATTAGAGTAATTATAATATTTGCGTATAAGCTCAACAGGTGTTGAGCAAAACGGGGTGAGAAGGGGGGGAAGAAGGTGACGTCTCATCCAAGGTCACGTGATTACTGCGAGCATACCCCATTACACAGGCAAACAGGTTCATGCCATGCAAGAGCGGAACAAAGATGGAGGATTACACACATTCAGGGACATACACCTTGTTTACAGGTGCAATGGGGCACACTCGCAGTAATCATGTGACCTGTGCTTGGATGAGGCACGTCGATTCCACCATTTAGCGGTAACGCTGCTGGAATGGGGCTTGGAAAGCAATCTATTATTATTACTATCTATAAGTTACCAATTTATTGAGATTGGAGTGATATGAACCAGGCAACGATTATGAGTCAAACTACCCACTTATGAATAGTTTAAGAAAAATTGTTCTTTTCAACTCAAATTTTAATAATAAGTGCATATGCATTTTGTTAGTAAGTGTATGGCATTTTAAAATATTCAAATTATTAAAAGAATAATGTACGAACACAAGACTGTAGAGTCTAGCGCCCAAACACAAGACTGTAGAGTCTTGCGCCCAAACACAAGACTGTAAAGTCTTGCGCCCTAACACAAGACTGTAGAGTCTTGCGCCCAAACACAAGACTGTAAAGTCTTGCGCCCTAACACAAGACTGTAGAGTCTTGCGCCCAAACACAAGACTGTAGAGTCTTGCGCCCTAACACAAGACTGTAGAGTCTTGCGCCCAAACACAAGACTGTAGAGTCTTGCGCCCTAACACAAGACTGTAGAGTCTTGCGCCCTAACACAAGACTGTAGAGTCTTGCGCCCAAACACAAGACTGTAGAGTCTTGCGTCCTAACACAAGACTGTAGAGTCTTGCGCCCTAACACAAGACTGTAGAGTCTTGCGCCCTAACACAAGACTGTAGAGTCTTGCGCCCAAACACAAGACTGTAGAGTCTTGCGCCCTAACACAAGACTGTAGAGTCTTGCGCCCAAACACAAGACTGTAAAGTCTTGCGCCCTAACACAAGACTGTAGAGTCTTGCGCCCAAACACAAGACTGTAAAGTCTTGCGCCCTAACACAAGACTGTAGAGTCTTGCGCCCAAACACAAGACTGTAGAGTCTTGCGCCCTAACACAAGACTGTAGAGTCTTGCGCCCAAACACAAGACTGTAGAGTCTTGCGCCCTAACACAAGACTGTAGAGTCTTGCGCCCTAACACAAGACTGTAGAGTCTTGCGCCCAAACACAAGACTGTAGAGTCTTGCGCCCTAACACAAGACTGTAGAGTCTTGCGCCCTAACACAAGACTGTAGAGTCTTGCGCCCTAACACAAGACTGTAGAGTCTTGCGCCCTAACACAAGACTGTAGAGTCTTGCGCCCTAACACAAGACTGTAGAGTCTTGCGCCCTAACACAAGACTGTAGAGTCTTGCGCCCAAACACAAGACTGTAGAGTCTTGCGCCCTAACACAAGACTGTAGAGTCTTGCGCCCAAACACAAGACTGTAAAGTCTTGCGCCCTAACACAAGACTGTAGAGTCTTGCGCCCAAACACAAGACTGTAAAGTCTTGCGCCCTAACACAAGACTGTAGAGTCTTGCGCCCAAACACAAGACTGTAGAGTCTTGCGCCCTAACACAAGACTGTGGAGTCTTGCGCCCAAACACAAGACTGTAGAGTCTTGCGCCCTAACACAAGACTGTAGAGTCTTGCGCCCTAACACAAGACTGTAGAGTCTTGCGCCCAAACACAAGACTGTAGAGTCTTGCGCCCTAACACAAGACTGTAGAGTCTTGCGCCCTAACACAAGACTGTAGAGTCTTGTGCCCTAACACAAGACTGTAGAGTCTTGCGCCCAAACACAAGACTGTAGAGTCTTGCGCCCTAACACAAGACTGTAGAGTCTTGCGCCCTAACACAAGACTGTAGAGTCTTGCGCCCTAACACAAGACTGTAGAGTCTTGCGCCCTAACACAAGACTGTAGAGTCTTGCGCCCTAACACAAGACTGTAGAGTCTTGCGCCCTAACACAAGACTGTAGAGTCTTGCGCCCAAACACAAGACTGTAGAGTCTTGCGCCCAAACACAAGACTGTAGAGTCTAACGCCCGTAAATAGGAATAACACGTTTATTTAGAACCATCAAGGCGTACATAGAACCAGTCAGGGTCCGAATACGGGACGTCCAGTAATAATACGCCACCCGTGCGTGGTTTTAAACGTTCCCACAGAGCGGTTCATCTCGTAACAACCTGTTATGACAGTCAATGCAAAGTAGACTGCTACTGCCGGGACATTTATGTGACATTGACCATGACGTCACGCACACCGCGGTAGGCATTAGTAAATACACGCTTTAAACGATAACAGTAAAAAGTAATAGTCCTTCTTTGAATATGAAGAATCTATGGAAACCAGGAGTCGAAATGGGACTCATGAGTCATTAATAATATTAGTACTACCCACTTCAGTGGTTGAATGGTGTAAGGCGTCACTCTCGCAAAAGACTGGACTGTTGATAACGGGAAGGTCGGGGTTAGAATCACGGTCAGTTGTACTTGTTGAATACCAGGGGTAAAGGAGGGGGAGCGTGTATTCGTAGATACAAAGATAATCGATAATATGTAAGTATCAACATATCTGGTCCATAGCAGCCTTGACGTTAGTGATGCGTTCAACCACCAAGCGCTTTAGTTCTAGGCCTAGGTCATTTAAATAGCTGTAATTTTTTTCAAGGAAAAATGTGTAAGTGATTTTTTTTTTCTTCCAAAAACCTATAATTGTCCGCCTGCTAAAGACCGGACGGATGGATTCCTGCAGGTGTTCTGCGGTCTCAAGTTCCTCAACCTGTGGTCAGTAACACCGCGAGCCAGGAAACAAACGGGCCGGACTGTGACGTCACTCACGTACTGAGGTTATTGCTGTCCTCCCCCCACCTCCCCCCCTCAGTCACCCCAGAGACTGACCGTGACATCAGATTGTATCCGCGACATCACAAAACAACCAGCATCCTCTCCTCCAGCCGACGAAAGAAGGTTTGACCCGCTGTTGGTTGCTCAGTGAGAGAACGGGCTATGTACTCTCAGCCTACTTGAGGGAGGGAGACTTGGAGCTTGTCCGTCAGGCGGGTTGCATCTTAACTTGACGTGCCTACGATGGGAGTGTAAGGTACACGAGGAAAGGACAGTGTTTTTGAAGTTATTAGAGCAAAACTATAATTTTTGACCAAAATAAATCAAACATGGCTCGAGTAGAAACAGAGAGTTTACTTTTATTCCCACGGTGATATCAACAGTTGTTGACAAGGCCGTAGCCAGGGAGGAGTTTTGGGGGTTCAAACCCCCCGCGAAATTTTATGAACAGAATATATATGGCTTTATTTATGGTTCAAACAATATTAAAATTAAGATCCAAATACAAATTAGGGGGCTGTGTTACCATAAAAAGTACTTCAGAGAGCTTCTAGAGGTGTTAAATATTTCGAAATTTTCCTAGCCTTCGGCATTTTAGAGGTGATTTTTTACCATAAAACAACTTCACAGAGCTTCAAAAAGTGTTTAATATTTAGAAATTTTCCAAGCCTTTGGCAGTTAGTGCGTTATTTTACCATGAAACAAACCACTTCAGTATTTGGGGGATGTGCCCACCAAACCCCCCCTGAAGTTATTGGCTGGCTACGGCCTTGGTTGTTGAATATCTGTCATGGGTGTCCTGAAACATGGTGATATCAACAGTTGCTGAATATCTGTCATGCGCATGACGGCATTAGGTGAGAAACTTTTTAAATGAAGAGAAAAAGTTGTCATTAAATTCCTGGACGTCCTCGACAGATATTCAATAAATGTTGATATCACCGTCTGGAGAAAATTAAACTTTATGTTTCTCCCTGGAGCGATATATATTTATTTAGACAAAAAAAATGTTTTTATATAAAAACTACAAAAACACTGACCTTTTCTCGCGTCCCCTACACTCCCATCTCCAAAAACTGTCACAATTAGACACCAATGTAATAAATAGAAAGAGAGGGAGGAAAATGGGCAGTTCATACTGAGAGGCTTTTGTTTATCTACTGAAAACTTCTCCTCGTTAACTGACGAGTATAAACACTCTTTGTATTTGTGCCTGGACAACATTGACTTGGTTTTTATTTTAATTACCCTTTTCTTGTTTGTTATACTCGACAGACAAATGCTTCCACGGACTTTTTTTAATTTACCTTCTGGCAGGAAGATATTTCTACCGGACGTTTCGGTGAATAAAACAAATAACTTGAGCTGCAGAAGATCTATAAACACTATGTTTACATGAAGCCAGCAGTAGGAGCAACCTCACGTGTCTGCAAGAGATGGCAACTCCTGATGACGTCACGAACTGGTACCGACTCACCTCGGGCCAATACCAACATTCGAAACCAGTGGGCGGAGGAATACAAGAAACTAGCGTTTGCTTTATCAATCATGTGTTGAGAACAATCTTCATTCATTATCCTTTTACAAAGGATACATTAATTTCATTTTGACTCGTCCAATTATATTACTTACGTAGTGGGTTATTTAATATTAAATATAGAGTACAGCACTGCGCAAAAGGAACATTATTTGGATACTAACAATATATATTAATGGTCACTAATGTCGTACAATATAAAAACACATTTCAAGTGAAACTAGTTTTAGAAACTACTATATTGTATACGTTAGGCTCATCAAGTACTAAGAAGGGTCGAATTCCTTATCCGGGCTGGGTACAGGCAAACCCCCCCCCCCCCCCCACTGAAGCTGGTCTCCCTAAATTTGATCTCATTAATGCAAATGCGGATGTATTTCCTATAAATTCTAACTTTCTAATCCCTTCCTCATTTGCGTGACTATTTTACGAGTTCCTATTTTTTTTGGTATTCATGTTGTTTTGTTGATCTGTTGAACAGAAAATTTGGAGCATTATTTATTTTAATTTTAACGCCGCGTCTTACTACCGATTCAGGTTATACGCTTAAGTACTAATTAATCTAATGGATTTTAATTGGGAAGGTTTAATTTAGAGGAAGTGAACCCACATTTGCGTGGAGGAAGAGTGAAAAACCATTTAGGAAACACCCCCCAGTTCACCCGACCGAGATTCAAACCTCGATCTCCCCGTCCTTGGCAGCCTAGCTCAACACGAAAATAGAGCGTTAGCTAACTACGCCACATAGGAGAGTCACAAAATATTAATATGCTCTTCACTATCACTTTTATCTAGCCTAAATGGAGCCTAATCTAACATTAACCCCTAAATGATCAACTTCTAAACCAAAATACTTTTTCATTTGAACGTTAAAATAAAATACAAGATTTTCATTGAACCCCAGATCGGTTCGTTATTTGAGACATGTTTAGTTCACCACGTGTGAGTAATAAGTATTGTAGACACAATTTGTTCTCAGATATATTTTAAGGTGACATAAGTAGATGAAAATGATTCCACCTTTACAGGATGAGCTTGCGCTTGCGGCGCTACTGACCACATAAGTAAAGCAAGGTCAATCTATTTATTAAGGTCCTACCATGCATGTGTGAAATCATTGGAACCTCGCAAGTAAGTGAACTATTTAAACCAATCAGCTAACTAAATTGTGTTTTGAAGGGGACTTTACCAGAAAGCACATCTGAGTAGGGGGCCCGGCGTCTCGTCACAATTTGACCTACTTATCTGTGATTGGCTGTCACAATTTGACCTTTTCTGTGATTGGCTGCTATAAATAGCCCTCCCCCACCCCTCCCCCTCCCAGGGAAATCCCGTTGATTACGAAATTTCCCCCGCTGATTACGAAATCTCCTGCGTTGATTACGAAATTTCCTCCCTTGACCTACTTATCTGTGATTGGCTGTCACAATTTGACCTTTATTGTGATTGGCTGCTATAAATAGTCCCCCCCACCCCTCCCCCGCCCCTCCCAGGGAAATCCCGTTGATTACGAAATTTCCCCCGCTGATTACGAAATCTCCTGCGTTGATTACGAAATTTCCTCCCCCGTCTCCCCCCTCCCCCCTACAGTCCCCGGACATTTTGGTTCTTGATGATTAATTATGGTTAATTGATGATTTCTAATTAATTATTGTTAATTGATGATTAATTATTAATTATCGGGATGGACTATGGAGTTTATTTATTTATTTGGGGAACATACATCTTGTTTATTTGGATGGGAAATGTAGCTCTCCCCCCAGCGACGAAGCACTCGCAATGAATGGCTTATATTGAATGACAGGGTCTGCAGGGACTTCCCTTTCACTAGCGTAGAGCGCTACCTTGAATTACGAAATCACAAGGTCGGGGGAAATCCAACGCTGTGTCTTTCAAGCCCCCCACCCCACCCCCTTTACCTTGCCAGTGTTTGGGGAAACCCAGGCGCGGTGTCATTCAACCCCCCACCCCACCCTTTACCTTGACTCTGCGAGTTTAAGGAAAGTACCGTTATCTAGCATTTATTTTTCAACAGCTGTCGCGTGAGGAAGTGCGCTAAGATTGATGAATGGTTACCCCCAGATACTCAATACATTTTAGCGTCCTAAATCCTTTGGCGAGATGCGTACCAGCATTTGCTCTGAGGTAGTATAGAAAATCCCCACCCGAGCGCGACCAAAAATAATTACGACAAGATTTGAACATCGAACCCCTGCGCTGTAAATAAAATCACCACACTTCACACGAGCGGGAGGGGGCCGCTATCCCCACCACAAAAGTCTACTAAAATTGATTGTTTGGTATCGACCGTCGACATGCGTGGATGTCTGTCACAGGTTGACCAGCTTTTTCTAGCCCAGGTAGAAAGTGTACCCGCATTTGTGTCTATCACTTTGTCAGCGGACGCCATAGACCATGCGATGCATTGTAACGGTAGATTGCTACCCATGGACCTAGTCTTTTTTGACAAAAACCACTTAAACAACAAATAAATTTAATGTCCGCTGAAATAATATATTCATAAGTAATAGCAAATACAATTTTAATGCTCGAACCGATAATACACACACTAACAAATTAGCCATTTAAACCGCAAGCCAAAATTATAGGAAGTGCACACACATTTTGTAAGGAGGGAGAATGGAAAACCTCCCTAAATACGTTCGAGGAATCTATAATATTTATTAGCGTTCTAAGGGAACTTTCTGCGGGATCAAACCCCCGGCCTGTTTCTAAAATGATGTGATCCGTCGCCCCATGCCAAATAACCTTGTTGTGTTTCAGCTCACGCCATGAAAAGAATACGGGATTCGGACCAGGGACTTTTGGCGCAACAAAAAATAATTATCACACACGATAGAGTTTTGTCTCCTCGAGATTTTCATGCCATCTTTTATCGGAAAAGTAACTGTGAGAGCTTTAAATGAGCTGACAGCTATTTAGGACAATCATACTGTCTCTTAAAGCTTGTCATGCTATCTCTTAGGCGGGCTGGAACTACCTGCCAGTTTGTAATATGCAAGAGTGAAATAAGTGCTGATTTGCAGGACAACAGCAAACTATATAGCTAATTGTCTAGAATTAAACAAGTAGGTGTGCACAGTTTCTTGCTACCCGTTTGGTGGTAGTAGGGATGAGTAAGGATCAAGTGTACACGCATTTGTGTGAAAAAAAGCGAGAAAGTATGTATATTTGTGCGGCGTGAGAAAATAAATCTCAGTACACCGGGCAGTACTGATGCCTTAGACTATGCGACCATTGAACAATGCACCCCGAATTTGCGAGAGTGAAAAAAAGTTTAGCATGCACTTTCTGACTGATTTGCACCCCACATTTGCGCGAGTGAAGGGCGTTGCGGAGCGAAAAGGTGTTCCAGTATTTGCTAGGCTTGAAGCCACTTAAACAAAAAAAATTTTAAAATATTCATTAAATGTTTGAAAATATATTCGTTGACATAATATTAAAAAATTACCCGCTTAAAACAACAAAAGAAATTTATGATGTAATAATATAAATTTACAAAAATTCACAAGTATGGGGGACCTTGAAATTATTTTAAATATGCTGTAACGCTTTAAATATCTAAGTCAAAATAATGGGGCATCAGCATTTGCGAGAGTGAAAAAAGATTTGTGTATCCGCACTTGCATGGCAGAGCTTCTACCCGCCACGTCCGTCCTCGTTGACACCTGGGAAGATTCTGAAACATAACGGGACTTACAGACACCGGCCTCCTTTCGCGCCTGCACAGCTGTGAATTTCACAATCACCTCCTTCAATGCGGCACGCCCTTTGATGTGCCTATAAATAGCCCTTGAAATCATTCCAGCCGGTCATTTAATTTTGTGATTGATCGCGATAAACATCAAAATGAGCTTCGAAGCGTTGGAAGATTGGTTCAATACAGGTATGTTTTAAAATCATTTTGTATATTTTAATCGTTACTATTTTGCTTTTTTATGTCTTTGTTGTAAAGCGGCATTTGTTCCTTTGACAGAGTGTCAAGAAAACCCTCCCCCGACACCCACATTAGAGGTAGAGTCGGACAGTGCGAACCCGCTCGAGTTTTTTAACGATAATGGGGTTTGTACGGCGGATGGCGGCTCGTCTATGGGTAAATAAAATCCTGTTTTTTTAGATTTGAGCATGGTTGGGGGTGTAGTTTTTTCTCACGATAGTAATTAATATGTATTTATTTAATTTCAGATTACTGGGACCCGTACGGGCTGGATGAGGGGCTACTTGAGAATGTGGCATTAGGAGCGCCCGGAGCTGTGAATGAAGCCGCCACCTGCCTCGCGACGCCTAGCGTCAATTGTACTACGCCCATTCTCGAACAGTGGCCCTCTGCAAATTCTCTCCCCGATGTTTGGGCTGAATTGGACGCGATGATATGTAAGTTTGTCATTATATAATTTAGTACACACTTAGCTTGTTTTGGCAAAACCTTTCTTCCTCCCCCCCGGCCCAAACCACTGTTGTTTAACTCGCACCCGCTAGATGGCATTAAAAGGCACTTAGCGAGCAAGCAAGCCTTTCTGCTCCCTCTCTCTCGCCACCAAATACTAGAGAAGGAAGGATCTGTCACCAAAGTAATCTTACGCTGTTGGTACGGGGGACACGTTTGGTTTTGTAAATTATCAGACAACGCTGGGAAAATAATAATTGCCGTTTTAGTCGGTATTGGTCCTGGGTTCGTTTCCCTGTATGCTTGAAAATGTATGTTTAACTCTTCATAAACCGGAGGGGCCATTGTTACTGTATTATTACAAACACTTTAAGAATGTTGCGGTGTTATAAATACCAAAATTAGTCTGAAATTGTGGCAGCATTTAAAGAGAAAAATTACGCGTATATTTGTATACAGATTTTAAATGGTATTAAAATATATACATGCATAATAATTAACCAGGGAAATTATATAATTTTTTAGTCGTGTCCCTATTGAACTAGGGGTGCAGGGCTCGATTCCCTGACGAAGTTGAAAATGTATGTTTAACCATTCATAAACCGGAGGGGCCATTGTTACTGTATTATAACAAACACTTTAAGAATGTTGCGGTGTTATAAATACCAAAATTAGTCTGAAATTGTGGCAGCATTTAAAGAGAAAAATTACGCGTATATTTGTATACAGATTTTAAATGGTATTAAAATATATACATGCATAATAATTAACCAGGGAAATTATATAATTTTTTTTAGTCGTGTCCCTATTGAACTAGGGGTGCAGGGCTCGATTCCCTGACGAAGTTGAAAATGTATGTTTAACCATTCATAAACCGGAGGGGCCATTGTTACTGTATTATAACAAACACTTTAAGAATGTTGCGGTGTTATAAATACCAAAATTAGTCTGAAATTGTGGCAGCATTTAAAGACGCGTATATTTGGAAAAATTATTGTTAAAGTGTTTACTTTGACACGTGCTTGTGTGTTATAGTTCAACTGGAGAGTGAAAATGGCGGTGCCGTCCTCTCTACGCCACCGGTCATGACACCCGCTCGCTCCAACGTAGGAGCACCGCCTCTGAGCCAGGGAGACGGGGTTCAATCCCCAGCTGCGGCGAGACAAACGGGGTCCCCGCAACCCGTGGCGGTGATATCAGGACCATCTTCGCCACCTCCGATGGGAATTAGTGGCCCGGTAAACCAGGTAGGTGGAGCTTTGAACCAAGGCCTCCCTCTTCGTATCGTCGAAGAGAGAATTAAGCAGTTGAGGCGTTTCTTTTATACCGGTAGAGAAGTTACCGTACATCTTGGTGCTCCAGCAAGCGATCGTGACGCATTAAGCTGGCTTGAAGAACAAATTACTAATTTGCTCAATCGGCTGCAGGACCATGGTGTAAGCGCTGATGATCATGTAGGCTTACTTTTAAACAGCACGGACTCGACGTTGAACCCTGTGTACGTCTCTTTTAGACGAGCAGATCAGTTAGACGCTCGAGCCGTGCTCGATAACGTAAGTCGCGTGTTGCAGAGTAATAGTTTGTTTTTGAGTACAGCACCATTGTACGTTAAACTCTGCCATTTTAAGGAGCCTCGCGGGAGTGCACGTTATTGTGATAAACTCTCTCCCGCTAGCACATATAGCCGGAATAATAAAGGAATAATTACTATTAAAAATGACGACACACTTTGCCTTGCCCGTGCATTGGTGGTCGCCAAGGCTATATGTGATAATAAAAGACAACCAGGACTCATTGACATGAACACCTTTAGACAAATCAAAATGGGTCGTAATATTCAAAAATATGAAGCAGAGGAATTATGCCGTGATGCCCGTGTGAATCTTTTGAAAGGTGGTGGAATAACCGAGCTGAAACAATTTCAAACATACCTCTCCGAATACAAAATCACCGTGTTCAGGGAACGTCGGGGGAGACAGGTCTTATATGAGGGTCCTACTCCTCCCGTACATTCTTTTAAGGGGCACATTGATTTGTATTTTCACGACGATAAGCAAAATCATTTTGACGTCATAACATCCTTGACGGCAGCGTTTAAGTGCTCGTACTTTTGCCGCGAGTGCCGTGTGCCGTCTGATCATCAGAACGAGCACAAATGTGAATCCGCGTGCAAAAGGTGCTACGCTAAACCGGCTTGTAGCGGAGGCCGATCTGTGGTTTGTAAAGATTGCGGACGTTGGTTCACAAACCAGACGTGTTTTGATAACCATAAACGTCCCGGTTTTTGCAGAGGTCACAGATCGATCTGTGATGTCAAAAAGGTTTGTGAGGTATGTGGGCAATTTTTCAGCCTGGAAAAGTCAAATTATTCACATAGGTGTTATGAGACTTTTTGTAGAGTATGCGAGACCCATCGTCCTTTTGGGCATTTCTGTTATATGAAGCAAGCCCCGTCCAAGCCGACACTGGAAAAGAGCAATTTCATGTTTGTATTTTATGATTTTGAATGCAGACAAGAAACGCTTCTTCAAGGTGCGGTCAACACGTACTTGCATGAACCTAACCTATGTGTCGTGCAGGCGTGTTGTAAGGCCTGCGTTCATATAGATGGAAATGAACATCATTGCACTGACTGCGGGGGCGATAGGACTCGTTTATTCAGGGGTGATACCACAATGGCCCAATTTTTTGGATTTCTCGAACAAATTAAAGCTTCAAAATTTAAGGATATCACCCTCCTAGCGCATAACGGGAAGGGGTACGATGGGAATTTTATTTTAAAGTACATGATGGAGGTTAAAAAATGGACTCCAGAGCTCATTATGAACGGTGGGAAAATCATGTCCATGCGTTACGGTCCGCTCCATTTTATTGACTCTCTGAACTATCTCCCCATGTCGTTGTCCAAGATGCCCAAAACATTCGGCTTGGACGAGTCTTTGGCCAAGGGACATTTCCCCCATTTTTTCAATAAAAAAGAAAACGCGGGGTATAGGGGTCCCTTGCCGCCAAAGGAGGACTACGGTATCGGTGAGATGTCAGTTGAGGGAAAGGAGCACTTTGAGAAGTGGTATGACGCGTTGGTCAAAGAAAATTACGTCTTTGATTTTAACCGCGAGCTGGAACTGTATTGCGTGAAAGACGTAGAGATCCTGCGGAAGGCCTGTCTAAAGTTTAGAGACATGCTCATGGAGAAAGCAAAGGTGGATCCTTTCAGAGAGGCTTGTACGATAGCTGGAGCGGCCATGTTGGTTTACCGCCGTAGTCATCTTAAGGAGAATACTATCGGTATTATCCCTAATGGTGGCTATAGGTGCGCAGACCAACAGTCGCACGTCGCTGTACAATGGCTCTGCTGGGAGGCCCATCAGCGCGGTGTCTCTATTCTTCATGCGGGTAACGGCCGTGAGGAATACGTGTTAGGGCGGCGTGTAGACGGCATTGTTAAAGCTGGAGATACCACCACCGTCTTCCAGTTTTGGGGCTGTTATTGGCACGGGTGCCCTCTTTGTTATCCAGACAGGACCACCCCTATCAAAAATAGTCCCCACGAGACCATGGAGACGCGTTATGAAGCAACCATGGCTTGTGTTGAAAAGTTTAAGAATGCCGGCTACACGGTCGTAGAGATGTGGGAGTGTACGTTTAATGCTATGAAACGCACAGACAAGGACTTGAAACGATTTGTACTCCGGCACGAGGTGTATACCAAGGAGCCCCTCAGCCCCAGGGATGCATTCTTTGGCGGGCGTACAAATTGTATAAAACTCTTTCACGAAGCAGACCTTTCTTGTGGAGAGAAGATCAAGTACTTGGATGTGTGTTCGTTGTATCCGTACGTTTGCAAGTACAAAAAATACCCCATCGGCCACCCCAAAATTCACTTGGAACCAAATTGTCCCGCTATAGATCAAGTTGAAGGCATAGCCAAAGTTACAGTGACGCCTCCGCGGGATTTATTCATGCCCGTATTACCTACACGGATGCACGACAAGTTAATGTTCATCTTGTGCAGGAAATGCGGGGAGGAGAAAAACCAAGGCGCGTGTCAGCACAACGACAAAAAAGATCGCTGGTTGACAGGTGTCTGGGTGATTGACGAGATCCGGAAAGCCGTTGAGAAAGGCTACACCGTTGAAGCAGTGCACGAAGTGTGGGAGTACAATGTATCTGTTTATGACCGTCAGACACGTTCTGGCGGTTTGTTTCACGGGTACATTGATACTTTTTTGAAAATTAAACAAGAAGCCAGCGGATGGCCAGAGTGGTGTACCTCACAAGATGAGAAGTTAGCTTACATTCAAAATTATGAGGAAAGGGAGGGGGTAAAACTCGATTTCGGCTCTGTTTGTAAAAACCCTGGTCTCCGCACTCTGGCTAAACTCTTTTTAAATTCGCTATGGGGAAAGTTTGGGCAGAGACCCGATTTACCACACGTAGCCGTTGTCAATGACTATCAGGGCGTCCACAAGTACCTGACGGATCCGTACATCACCGTGGACAGCGTCATTGATGTAAATGATGAGGTTATGTTCCTCAATTACAAGGATGCGCGTGACGCGTTGCGCCCTAACCCTAACACGAGTGTGGCGGTGGCGTGCTACACGACTGCTATGGCTAGGTTGCACTTATACAGCATCCTTGAAAAATTGGGGGACCGGGTTTTGTATCATGATACAGATAGCGTTCTATTCACGGAACGCCCCGGCGATTGGAGTCCACCGACCGGAGACTTTTTAGGTGACCTCACTGACGAACTTCAAGATTACGGTCCGGGAAGCTACATTAGCGCCTTTGTATCTGGCGGTCCCAAGAATTACGCGTACCGAGTTTGCGTTGGTGGCGACCCTGCCAAAACAAAAACGGTATGCAAGGTTCGCGGTATCACCATAAACTATGGCAACCGGAACGACGTTAATTTTGACGTTTTGAAAGCGATGGTCACCGAACAGGCCGCGGAAAGATACATACAGATACCGCACAAAATTGTAAGAAAAGGTCTTGCGACTGTATGTACCGTTTCGCAGAGTAAAGTTTACCGGCCGGTGTACACCAAACGGCGGATAACAGATAATTTTAATACGTTGCCGTTTGGGTATCAGAGTCCTTGTAAACGCGCTCGCCACGAATAAAAGGTGATTATTTAGACGGGCTGGATAATCATCTTTTTTTTCTCTTTCACTCTAGACAGTTCCACCGACATACCATTTTTCAAAGATTTTGAGCATTTTTTTTCATATTTTTTCTGCATGAAAACACGCATATTTTTTTATATTTTTTTATGCACCCGGGATACTTTTTTTATATTTTTTTATCAGCCAGTACAATCCTCCACCAACCTGGTTTTTTTCTAGTAATTTGTTTGTATATATATTTTAATTCACACTGATTGTATATATTTTAATTCTAGTCAAATATAATAAACTGTTTGTATATATATTGAAACCATATTTAGTACCGAGGCCACTACTCCCAATATGTAAATATAAATTCAGTATACTTTTCACTGTGTGTAAATAAATATTCAATATATACTTTGTGTAAATAAATATACAATATATACTTTTATTGCTGAAAAATTTTTATGTAAATAAATATTCAATATGTACTTTGTGTAAATAAATATTCAATATATACTTTTAATTGTTGAAAAATTTTTGTGTAAATAAATATTCAATATGTACATTTTTATTGTTGAAAAAACTTTATGTAAATATATACTTTTATGTTTGTAAATAGATTATCAATGTATACTTTTCAACATTGTAAATAAATATTATAAAAAATTGTAATGTTTGTGTTTTAACGTCTACACCCCCACCCATCTATCCTATAAATACAAGTTCATTTAGCTTATAAGCTCAGTCTTAAACATTATGGACAAGTTGAAACATCCATTTTCGGCCATCATCAGCGGTCCTTCAGGCTGTGGAAAGTCCCATTTTGTAGCCGACTTTATCCGTCACCTGGACACAATGTGTGACGTTAAATTTGATAAAATCACCTGGTATTATGCTTTATGGCAACCGGGATTCGAACAAGACGGGTCTGTCATATTCTGTAAGGGTTTACCGGAAATTGATGACACCTGTGATGACTCTCCTCCGCACCTGATTATCCTGGACGATCTGATGCGTGAAGCCAACGAAGTGGTCGTCGATCTTTTCACCAAAGGATGCCACCATCAAAATATTAGCGTCATGTACCTTACGCAAAATATATTCCACCAGGGCAAGGGACAAAGAGACATTTCCTTAAACGCGCATTATATTGTGCTTTTTAAAAATCCCAGGGATAAAGCTCAGATTCAACACTTTGCACGTCAAGTGTGTCCTGAAAACCCCCGTATTTTACAGGAGGCTTACGCTGACGCTACAAGTACTCCCCACGGGTATCTATTGTTAGATTTTAAACAAGGTACACCCGAATGGTTTAGATATAGAACCCGCACAAATGTCGGGTGCTGCGTGTACCTACCACGCAAAAGCTATAAAAACACCGACACGTCCCAATTACATATCATTTCATAACCATGAGCCCCAAAGTGCTGAAGCAAGCCCCGCTGCTGCATGCGATGCATCGCATGAACCCACAGCAACGTGTAGCCTTGTTGAAGACGGCCGACAAGAAACTGATTGACTCTGTTTGCGAGTGTGCCTACAACACTTTAAAAGGGCGGGTGCCGTTGAAAAATGCGCAGAAGACAAAGTTACGTGCTCACAAGCAGGTGTTGCGCAAGCTGGTCAAACGGGGAGAGTGCTGGAAGAAGAAGAGACGTCTGCTCGTTCAGAAAGGAGGAGCGTTCCTGCCCTTACTTTTAGCCCCATTAATCAGCGGTGTCCTCGGTTCCTTATTCAACAAGTAGATAATGGAACACACGAAAAAAATGATATTGGTGTCCCCGGAAACATTACACCGTTACGAGCAACACCACCAACAAGCGGCGTCGGCCACAAATCTAGTGGTATCCGAGCTGGACAAGGAAATGGAAAAAATCCTCGCTTCAAAACTTGACGACAAGTCTAAATGGACTTTATACCAACAAGTGCTGCAGCGCTATCTACACTTTAGTCAACAACAACCTCCACCGCCTGAAAATATCACGGCGACCGCCCCCGTACTTCCCATCGCTGCTGTACTCAATACTGTACCAGTACAGGCACGTAAAAAAGCCGAGCTTTTACTAGAACATATTAATTCCAGGGGCGGTATCTCTTGGGACGAAGACGGGGAAGTGAGTATTCACGATACACCTCTCCGTGGATCTAACATTGTGGATTTAGTCAACGATCTGGTCAGAGCTAGAAGACACAGCGAGCCGACGGGGTGGCGAGAGTTTCTCACTGCACTTCAAAAAATAAACATCCCGAAAGAATTTATTGTAAATCCGAAACGTTTGGCGCCATTAGAGATCCGACGCCCGTACCTCAACCACTTACACCGTCGCAACGCCCTAAGAAGAAGAAACTGAAAAGGGTGGACGAAAACAGGTGGCTGCCGTTCCGAGCTTAATGCCCCGTTTAGCCGACATCTACTACGACCCTTCTCATCCTGCTGGGTTTGCGGGGGCGGCGTCGCTCATAAAGGCGTCCAAGAAAGATCCCGACAAAGTACGAAAATGGCTTCGTGCGCAGGACGCTTATACCCTCCACAAACCGGTGATAAAAAAGTTTCCACGCAACAAGTACGTGGTGTCAAACATTGACGATCTCTGGCAAGCCGATCTCAACGATATGCGAAGTCTTGGAAAATACAACGACGGTGCTGTGTACTTGCTCACCGTCATCGACGTGTTTAGCAAGATGGCCTGGGCGAGGACGCTTCCATCCAAGACGGGGAGCGTCGTGAGAGACGCCTTTCGGGACATTTTCAAGCAAAGCGGGCGTAAACCTCTAAGTTTACAGACGGACAAGGGGACAGAGTTCACGGCACGTCTAGTCCGGAAATTTCTCAAGCAAGAAGGCGTGCATTACTACACCACTCATAATCCAGACGTGAAGGCAAGCATCGTGGAACGATTCAATAGAACTCTGAAAGGACGCATGTGGCGCTACTTTACCAAAAATAACACGTATCGCTACGTGGACGTCCTCCAAGATCTAGTCGACGCTTACAACGGCGCAAAACATTCCAGTATCAAGATGGCGCCTGCCGACGTTTCAGAAACCAACGTGCTTCAAGTCAGAGATAATCTGTACGGCAAACGGGGCCCAAGCTCGAATAGTAAACCAAAACTCAAAGTCGGTGACACGGTGCGTATTAGCAAATCCAAAATGCTGTTTGAAAAGGGTACGAAAGCAATTGGAGCGAAGAAATTTTCAAAGTCAGCAGCGTCGTGTTGAGGCAACCAATCGTCTACAGAGTGACCGATCTTGACGGCGAGGAGGTGGAGGGAACGTTTTACGAACCCGAATTGCAACGCGTACGTCTTCCCGAAACTTTTAAAGTTGATAAAATACTACGTGTCAAGGGTAAAGGTGCCAGAAAGAAAGTGTACGTGCAGTGGAAAGGTTACCCCGCCAAGTTTAATTCTTGGATTCCTGCCAGTTACGTCAGCGCCCTACCATGAAGGACCAGTTTTACCTCACCTTGCCGAGCGATAGCTCTATGGGATATTTCCCGAAAAATACCCTCACGAATTTCACCACGCAACTACCCTACCGTCTTACACTCGACGGCCAGTGGGAAGTAGCTCTCGCCGAATTCCAATATCCGTGTTCTTTCACCACCGTACCCGAGGGCAGAAACATTGTATGGTACAACTGGGTTGACGCTAACGGTGTGGAACAAATATTCAAGGATCACATCCCGCCTGGAAACTATAGCACTATCCAAGAAATGGTCAAAGCCCTAAACGAAATAGAGGCGTTTAAACGGGATTCTGGAGTTGTATTCAAGTACACAAGCACCAACAAAAAGTGGACGTTGTTTCTTCTTCGCCAAATATACAGCTGCTGGAGCTATCTAATCAACTAAGTCTACAGCTCGGTTTCGATCCTAATACTAATCTGATCAAAGTCCCAAAGTCACCGTACGCCGCCAACATTCTACTAGGCTTGCCCTCGCAAATGTACGTCTACACGGATATCATCGATCCTCAGCCCGTGGGTGACATTGTGGCACCGCTTTTACGTATCGTCGGTATCAACAACGCAAACTATCTCTACGGCATACATAAGACAGTTAGCTACGATCCGATGCACTACGTGCCAGTACTTAGAAGAGAAATTGAAAGCCTGGAAATCAATATAAGGACCGACACTGGTGAAGCTGTACCATTCGAGTTTGGAAAAGTGTGCGTGAAACTTCATTTTCGACGCCGCTCAACATGAACTGTCCTTACCAAAGATACTACGTCAACCAGGCTGGAACGGGAATATCTTCGATCTACCACGGTGTTCCCTATCAACGTGGACATGGAATAGGAAGTTTTTTCAGCGGTCTATTCAAGAGCGTCGTACCTTTGCTGAGAAGCGGCGCTAAAGCCATAGGAAAACAAGCCCTTCATACGGGTATCGACGTGCTCTCCGACGTCGCCAATCAGCGTCGTCCTTTCAAAGAGGCTCTACGGCAACGTGTCGGCGAGGCTGGAACAAACCTGAAACGCAAGGCGGAGCAGAAGATCGGCACACTGATGACCGGCTCAGGCTATAAAGGGCGTCGTAAGAAGCACCGGCGTCAGTCTTCAGCCGTTACCCGACGTAAAAAGGTCAAGAAAGAAGCTGTAGATATTTTCAGTTGAAATGTCGTTTCTACACCCCCAGTCCTGCGAGTGTGCCAGCAGTGAACTCGATCTATTTTCAGTCCCACCCACGCAAACCAGTCTCGAAAGCGGACAATGGATCCAGTACAAACCTGTCTCTTCCCTCACCGATGATTCACCCATAGAATTTACCGTTACCGGTCAAGGCGAGTTCTATATCGATCTTTCACAGACTATGCTCTATCTCAGGGCTGCCATCGTGAAACCCGATGGTGGCTCTTTCACAGAGGTGGATCAAATCGCTCCCGTCAACAACTGGTTGCATTCGCTATTCACACAGGTGGATGTGTTTTTAAACCAAAAACTAGTCTCACCGCCCAGCAACACGTATGCTTATAGATCGTACATTGAAACGCTGCTCAATTACAACGGTGAAGCTAAAAGAACACATTTGACTTGCGGTCTCTGGTTCGCAGACAGCCCCGGAACCTTTGAGGAGACTAACGCAGGCAACAAAGGATTTGAGACCCGTCGCAGTCTAACAGCCAAAAGTAAGACGGTGGATCTTTTGGGTTATCTACACGGTGATGTATTTAACCAAGAGAAATACCTTTTGAACGGCACCGAACTCAGAGTCAAGTTGGTCCGTTCCAGAGACGGGTTCAGTCTTATGGCCGTCCCTGAACTCCCACACTATAAGGTTCACATCGCTGAAGCAGGTCTTCTAGTGCGACGTGTCAAAGTAGCACCTTCTATACTGTTGGCACATGCCAAGGCATTAAACGTCAGTCCCGCAAAGTATCCCATCACCCGCGTGGAAGTAAAAACACTCACTATTCCTACGGGTGTACAAGGGAAATCGCTGGACAACGTATTCACCGGACAACTACCCAAACGATGCATCGTGGGCTTTGTATCAAACGCAGCGTTCAACGGAGACGCCACCAAGAACCCGTTCAACTTCCAAACCTACGGCATGAACCATTTCTCGCTGTACGTGGACGGAGAACAAGTGCCGTCGAAACCGTTACAGCCCGATTTTTCAAACGGCAACTATGTCATGTCCTACCACACACTGTTTTCTGGAACGGGTATCCATTTCATGAACGAGGGTAGCGACATCACACGAGAAGCCTTCCCTAAGGGATATCATCTAATGGCTTTCGATCTCACACCTAATCTCTCAGCCCACATGACATCACATTGGAATTTGACGAGGCACGGCTCTCTGAGCATCGAAGTGAGCTTCACCAGAGCTCTCACCGAAACCGTCAACTGTATCGTGTACGGGGAGTTTGCCAACATCATCACCATCGACAAGGACAGAAACGTCGTGACCGATTATGGGAGTTAATATAAACGGCTTCCCGCCCCTTACACACGTCATTTAAATCATGGACGTCATTGTGGATTTCCAGAGCTTCATCGACGACAGCAAGCAGTTTATCGTCAAGGAATTGAGTGTTTTATCTGTATGCGGAACATTACTTCAACATTGGGTGTTAAAGCCCCCCTTCGCTATAGAGGAACTTTCACCGGCTGCCAAAAAGAAAGCCGACTATATCGTCAACAAACTGCACGGTATTCCCTGGGATAGCGGTGATGTGGATTACAGCCTGCTCGAATCCCTCATCTCCCGCGCCACAGCACGTGCAGAAACCGTCTACGTCAAGGGAGCAGAAAAGAAAAAGTTTCTAATCAAATACACGCCTACGCCCGTCGTAGATCTGTACGACAGAGGTTGTTCGTCTTTGAAAACACTTAAATTGGGTCGCACCATGTGCATGGCACATAGTTCTGTTTGGAGTTTCTGTTCGGCCTCCATCGTTTGGGGACTTCGAGACTGGATGATTGAAGATGGACACGCACACCATAAGACGTGCGCTGAAAACAAGCCCGTGGTTCCGTTCTGTACGGTCGGGTGTTTTCCCTGCTGATCAACTACCCGCAAGAATAGCGCGACCTGCCGCTCTCGTCATCAACACGGATCCACATACCAAGCCTGGGACGCATTGGGTCGCCATCTTTATCGACAAGAACGGCGTGGGAGAATATTTTGACAGTTATGGATTTCCGCCACGTATAAAGTCGCATCTGGCATTTATACGAAAAAACACTTCCCGCACGTCTCATAGCACGCTACAACTTCAAAGCATAGCCTCGGACGTTTGCGGGCATTACTGTCTCATGTACCTTCTCTATCGCGCCCAGAACATTCCGATGAAAACTTTCCTAGCCCTATTCTCACCCACCAATCATACAGGCAACGACGCTAAGGTGGTGAGATATTACAACACATTTTTCAAGAAGCTAGGCTCCTGCCGCCCCTCAAGAGGCTGCGTACAATCAGCGTGCGCCTATAAAAGGGGCGTCACGGCGGCGTGCCGTCCATAACCGTGACAGTCGTCGAAGCGATGGAAGGTCAAGACGTTTGCGCCCGCAAAGCAAAGCCGGTGAAGCCGCTCGCCATCACCAGTATTTTCAACACTCTGTTTCCGCTGGACGAAGTCGACGCCAAGCGAGTCATCGTCGGCATGAGCGTCAAGAACAACTTTACGCCCTATGTCCAGCTAGAAAAATGTGGAGGGAATTGTGCGGTATTTAACCGTACAGAGTGGCAAGAACTGGGCAGCTACAAGTCGGTCATATCAAAGTTTTTCAGCAACACGCAACCTCCTCAGAAGATTAGTCTGACTAATCATGAAATCTCTTTGCGACGCATGTGCGGTGACCGTATGGTCGTCATCAGCGAGAAACAAGACGCAGGACTCAAACGGGTCGCCTATCTAGCACCTAGCTGGGCACGTCTTTGCGAGGTGTGGGACCTCATCGACGTCGCCGTCGACCGCAGGGATATGTGGTCGACACCCGTCGCACGCTATTGCAACGATTTGATCGACACGCTCGTCGTAGATGTATGCGACACGCTTACAGAATCAGTGGATGTCATCGATCTCGAACAGCCTACGGTGGAAACGCACATCAGAAACCTGGATCTTATCAGTGCTACCTACTATACACGCCAAGTCGTCGGTTTGGACTATTACATGCTGGATTGTGAACTAAAAACAATTTTACTAACGCATCTAAAAGACACTGTAGAAAAACGTATGAATGAATATATGCGTCATTCCTGTAAAAGTGTATAATATGTCTGTAAAATCTTTATTGTATAATAAATATAAATATTTGTAATATTGTGTTTTATTCATACAAATCCTATCTGTCCCTTACAAGTCTTGACTTGTCTTGTCGAGCCGCCAAACTGGCGCCAGGGTTGCGGTGACGTCACGGGGAAAACCCCTTGCATGTGTCATTGACCTCTATTCTTGTCTCAACTCGTCTTGTCGAGCCGCCAAACAGGCGCCAGGGTTGCTTGGACATGGGAAAACCCGTTACCACATAAGGGTTGAGACATCTGAGGGGGGGGGGGGGAAAGTGCGCACCCGCGATGCGCGGTAGTCACAACTCGGTAAGCAGCCCGGCAGAGAAGATATCCCCAGTCAATACAAGACGGCCGTAGCGAGAGGTCCGTCGTGGAGGGAGAGCTACATTTCCCATCCAAATAAACAAGATGTATGTTCCCAAATAAATAAATAAACTCCATAGTCCATCCCGATAATTAATAATTAATCATCAATTAACAATAATTAATTAGAAATCATCAATTAACCATAATTAATCATCAAGAACCAAAATGTCCGGGGACTGTAGGGGGGAGGGGGGAGACGGGGGAGGAAATTTCGTAATCAACGCAGGAGATTTCGTAATCAGCGGGGGAAATTTCGTAATCAACGGGATTTCCCTGGGAGGGGCGGGGGAGGGGTGGGGGAGGACTATTTATAGCAGCCAATCACAATAAAGGTCAAATTGTGACAGCCAATCACAGATAAGTAGGTCAAGGGAGGAAATTTCGTAATCAACGCAGGAGATTTCGTAATCAGCGGGGGAAATTTCGTAATCAACGGGATTTCCCTGGGAGGGGGAGGGGTGGGGGAGGGCTATTTATAGCAGCCAATCACAGAAAAGGTCAAATTGTGACAGCCAATCACAGATAAGTAGGTCAAATTGTGACGAGACGCCGGGCCCCCTACTCATCTGATATTGTAAGCGGGGGTGTGTGGGTGTTGAGGAGACGTACCCCCTCCGTCCCCCTCCCCCCTGGTTAGGCACACCCACGGCGAGAGAGGCCCCGCGGCAAACATCGCCACACTCGGACGAGACAAACGGAAACGCTGGGACCAAAAAAATAATAAACTTGAGCAGGCCTTAAAAAGAGGTAGTGAGGGCAGAGTGAAGGGTGGTTTGTTGGGGCGGAAGCTGGGGTGAGGGGCGAGGGGTGAGTTGGGCAGACACACAACACGTGCATGACAATCTCTCCGATAGAGGGCACAAATGTCCGAACTGTTCAGGAGAAGAGGGGACTTGTAATACTGAGAGAGTAACACACTGGTGTCATGTCAGAAGAACCTTGAGGAACCTGTTCAGTGATGCTGGATACTGACTAAGAGAGTAACACACTGATGTAATGTCAGAAGAACCTTGAGGAACCTGTTCAGTGATGCTGGATACTGACTAAGAGAGTAACACAATAGTGTCATGTCAGAGGAACCTGTTCAGTGGTGCTGGATACTAAGAGAGTAACACACTGGTGTCATGTCAGAGGAACCTTGAGGAACCTGTTCAGTGGTGCTGGATACTAAGAGAGTAACACAATAGTGTCATGTCAGAGGAACCTTGAGGAACCTGTTCAGTGGTGCTGGATACTAAGAGAGTAACACAATAGTGTCATGTAAGAGGAACCTGTTCAGTGATGCTGGATACTAAGAGAGTAACACAATAGTGTCATGTCAGAGGAACCTTGAGGAACCTGTTCAGTGGTGCTGGATACTAAGAGAATAACACACTGGTGTCATGTCTTGCAGTTCTGTATAAAAGCGTTTGTGTCCTTCACTAGACTTTATTAGACGTTAGGCCCTAATCGATTCAACCACTCATTAGCACGAATACACGACCCACTTTAGTGGCCGCATGGTCTAAAGCGTCACTCTCAAGTTAGACAGGCCTTCTGATGACGGGGAGATCAGGGTTCGAATCCCGGTTGGGTCTACTGAGGGTGGTTTATCCTAAATGGTTTCCCACTTTCCTTCCACGGGTAGATAACCTCCAAAATGCCTCCTTCCTCATCCTTACCCCGATAGAGTATGGCTTGATTCACACGTTCGCCGAAAAAAGAAAGCAGAATCTGTGCAGTAATTCACACACTGTATGTTCCCATGATTCATTGCAACGCTACTTAAAACAGCTGATTATCAACATATTTTAGATCACTCTCCCAATGGATGTTTCCAAATTATAGCGCTGTGTCGTGGAACAATCCAATACATCGATACACACGTTTTACATTGACGGGTTATTTCTAATCTACTCACTGGCTTCTAGCTTTAGGGCGCATGCGCTGTCAAATGCGCATGCGTACTGATTTGAGATGGTTGGTTCTGAGATTTGATTGGTTCTCCTGTACCGAACATCTCGGCCAGAGCGGGCAAAGTAGTGACGAGTTTAACTTTCGACGGAACACCTTGCGCCAATGAGGCGGAAATCTTGAGATTAGTTTAGAGTTCGTCACGTGACCACGTTTATGTTCCGCGCTAGTTTTCCGGCGAACGCGTGAATCCACAGCTACTGTCTTATGTGTATATAACTTGAACAGGTAGTAAGACGCTATAATAATAATAAAAAACAATAATACAGAAATAAAAACATGTCACTATAAGGTGTGTTGGGTACGATTTAAATGGCAATTACCTTATCTGGCTCGAACAAAGGGTCTTAGAATGGATGTCCCCGAAAATACCAAGAATAAACTGGTCCCTGTGAAGAGTGTAGAGGCGGTGGGAGGTGAAAGAAGAATTCAGGCGGATTTGCGAAGCAGACTGGTCACACGATGTAATTACGTATTGTACAATCGTCCAGTTCATGCACGCCGAGTTTTGGCCATGATAATCAAAATAATTGCCGTTGGACGCTTCGAAACGTAGTAGATTCCATATTAGGACATTGGCTGGGCCACCTATGGACACTTGGAATCAGCGCAAAAATGGAGTGTGTGTGTGTGTGTGCAAATCGCTGACAGGAACGTTAAGAACCTAGTAGTGATGACACTTTACATGAACACTTGGTAAGTGCGATATTTACCAGCAGAAATATATTGGTTTTGTTACTCGATCAACTTACATTTCCTCTGGTTTGTTTCTAAACAATGCAATCAATATTAGAGAATATTTATTAAATAATAAACAACAAAATATTCCTGTGAGAAACCCACTTCGGTGGCCGCATGGTCTAAGGCGCTACTCCCACACTAGACTAAGCTGCCGATGACGGGGAGATCGGGGTTATATTCCGGTCTGGTGTATACTGAGGGTGATTTTTCCCTAAATTGTTTTACACTCTCAGTCCAGGTAAATGCGGGTACACTTAATCTAAATTAAACATTCCTAATCCTTAACACATTAGTGTAACTAGTACATAGGCGTATATCCCGAACGGGTAGTAAGACGGGCTGCTAAGAAAAATCAATCCTGTGAGCCCTGAAACGTAACGTGACACACATAATAACGTAAACAAATGACTGCTGAGCATGCGAGTGGCACGTGACCTTGTAGCCATGAGTGTAACAGTTTGTGTGATGAAGAGCTTATGTTCTAGACTGGTTTCTTTCTTGGTGGTCTTTACTACCATTTATAGTATTGTTGTCTGCTTTAGTGGAGTTATGTGTGTGATTGTGTGTGATTGTGTGTGATTGTGTGTGATTGTGACTGGATGTATGTGACTCTCAGGGAGATTGTATGTGTGAATGTGTCTTAGTCCACCTGATTTCCCTACAAGGTTCCTCGTATAAAGTAAGAGTTCTAATAGAAAAAAGGCTATTGGTGATAGTATGGGGCTATAGTTGTTGAATCCAGCCATGGCCTGAAAACCTGTCTCAACAAGTACCAAGATAAGACACATTGTCCAGAGAGCCCAATGAACGCCGTGGGGTGTTATTGCTCGAGTTCCTACGATGTACCTTGTATTGGCCACTGGCGTTCAGTTCCGGTATCAATCTTCTGTCTCCCTCTCTTTCCGAGGTTTTTTATCCCGTGGGACCGTGTGGCCGGGATCACTAACCTCACCGCCAGTAAAAAGTCTCCTTCATTACACGCGGAATACTAGTTCCGTTGCCCCTGCATTGTTACACTCATCATCATCATCATTAGAGCTATATAACCTCCTGTACATGTTAGTTACTTCACTAAACAGGGCTTAATTTGGACTTCCCGTCAAGATTGTCAGACATTTCTTCATGCTAGCATCAGATTCATAAAAACTTGGAGATTCAAGATAAATATCTGGCTTGCACTCGACTGGCTTCGAATAAGTATAATACTGTTTTAAGGGTGGAGTGGGACAAGGTGAGATACCCTTAGACTAGACTGCCGATGACGGGGAGGAAAAGGTTTGAATCTTGGTCGGGTGTATTGAGGGTGGTTTTTACAAAATGGTTTTACAATATCCCTCCATGCAAATGAAGGTATACTTCCTATATATATAGCCTGCCTGGCCCCTAAAACCATCAGCGTAATTAGTACATAAACGTATAACGCGAGCGGGTAGTAAGACGTGGTGCTAAAATAAACCTTGATACAGCGTACACAGACTGGTTTTGAGCAGAGGAGGCACAGCTGCTACTGATATAAAGCAGATGCACAGCTACTAATGATCTAGAGCAGAAGAGGTATAGCTGCTACTGGTCTGATTTAAAAAAAAGTTTTTTTGAACTATTTGAAAATGATTCTAATGAGTTGGTTCAAAAATGATCTAGGGAAGGTTTCACAACAATGGTTTCCAACCTTTTCCGTGTCGTGGAACCCCTGAAGCCATTTATAATTCAGCCCCCGTCACCCCCCAATATCTCTACTCTAGCCCACCACACGAGGGGAAATATAAAACCCACGCAAACATTTCTAGTACTCTACGTAACCCATTTCATAAATAACATTTATTTATCAAATTACTACTGAAAATTGGATTTTTTAAGACAGCAATTTTCAACCTTTTTCAAATCACGTCACACTGAAAAAGGCACTAAAATTGTCAAGGCACACCATTAATTTTTTAATAAGAGATTTCATCATCAAAATAACGAGTTTTGAGATTTTGTTCAAAAGTCCAATAGCTAAAATGTTATTAATATGATACTTTTAAAAATAAGGTTGATCATGGATTTAAAAAGATTTATTTTTATTCATCAATTTTTTTCTCGATTCTTTTTGATCTTCCTCCAAACTCCCGCGGCACAACTTGTGACCTTTCGTGGCACACGAATAAAACTCTCTCCAACTGTGATGGTTGCGGCTTTTCCTCGGCCGTCAGTTTTTGAATGTCAGGATCAGCAGAGGATGATTTCAAACGTAGTTCTGGCTCTACTTTAAGTCTCTTCCTATATTTATTATCGATATATACAAAAGATGAACGCGTTTTCTCGTACAGATAAATGGTGACAAATGGCATCAAGTACTTCATTGCCCTTTTGGTAATATCAGGCAGGATACACCGAGGGCGCTAGAAACCAACAACGGTATTGAAGGAAATAGCACCTTCAAGGTCTAATCACAAAGTTCGGGGACCCCAGCTTGGGAAGATATGTATCAGATGACTAATTGAAATGTAGACGGGTTTTATATAATATTTAGCACCGCGTCTTACTACCCGTTCGGGTTATATGCTTAAGTAATAATTACGCTAATGAATTAGGAATTGGGAGGGTTGAATTTAGAGAAAGTGAACCCGCATTTGCGTGGAGGGAGAGTGGAAAACCGTTTAGGAAAAACCACCCCCAGTTCACCCAACCGAGATTCGAACCTTGATCTCCCCGTCCTCGGCGGTCGAGCTCAACACGACTAGCACGTTAGCCAACTACGCCACCGAGGCGGGTAGACGGGTTTTACGGAGAGCACTTAATTCAAGGGTACTTTTATGATAATGGATTTTTGAAAAATTTGTTTCAAACTATAAAGGCCATATGAGAGAATATGACGTATGAGTGTGTCACACCATTTACTAAACAGGGTCACTGCAAAGAATTCTAATATAATTGCGGGTCATTTTAAAGGTTTTAAAGCTTTAGAACTGTCAATCTCATAAGAACTACCGCAATGTGAGGATATTTTCCTTCAAGTGGATGATGGTAGGGATTGCAAGTTAAGGGCAGTATTTTTGAAGTTTTTATAGCAAAAAATTGTTATGCGACAAAAAATAAATAATATATTGCCCCAATAGAAACCTAGAGCTTAATTTTCTTCACCTGGAACATCAACAGTTGTAAAATAGTTGAGGGTTTCCTAAAATTAGATGAGAACTATTTATCTTAATTTAGAAGTCTCTCATCAAATTTTATTATGCTCATGACATATTCAACAACTGTTGAGGTCCCCGTGCGAAGAAAATTAAACTCTTTGTTTCTGCTGGAGAAATATTTGATATATTTTGCCGAAAAAAAACTGTTTGCTATAAAAACTGCACAAACTTCTCTCGTCACCATCCTGCCCCCATTGACGTAAGGATATTGACCAACCTGTAATGTTCTCTGCCGTTATCTAGTCAAGATGATGCAATGTGTGTTACTGGAAGAGCTCCGGTAGGTAAGATTAGTCTTCAAACAAGTTTAAGTGCGTGAATTTCCCGTTCAGAGCTGTTGCAGTTGGATTGTTGAACCAAGAGTAGGTAGTCATGTTTGACAATGACCGGGTTGTTGGGGACCTTGACTTTCATCGCACGTGACCTATCAAGCAGGTATACTCTGGAGACATTAGAACTTGACCTCAAACACGAGGAAACTACTTGTTAATAACAGTGCTCAACAAGTTATTACCAACTTACTTATTCTACGTCAATAGGAACTTGAAATCTCATTGCCGCACTTACAAAAGTACGCCACCTATCCCTATATTGAGCTAGTTCTATCCAGTCCACCTAATTACTTCCTATCCCTGTCTTGAGATAGTTATATCCAGTCCACCTCATTACACCCAACTTTCGTTAAAATTGATCAAAGCATTTAACCGTTTTCGCGTACTAAGTCTCGGACTGACAGACAGTTGAGTATATCCAATGATTAAGTCAAAACAGAACCTAGCTTCGCTCGGCCCAAAAGTAAATGTGACAGTGTAATATCGCCTTTAGTGCAGTTACAACGATTTTACCTCTTTTATTTGAAGTGTTTAGCGTGCATTTTCTGAAAGGACTGATTATATTACAACACGACTTACAAACTGACTTAAATCAATAACGGACACAACATCCAGCCCCCCCCCCCCCCCACCCCCCCCCCCAGCTGTTTCTCATCTCTGTGAAAGATGAGACCTACTTTTCACCAATGATTTATTTTTTGCCCATGCTGGGTGGGAAACGAACCGGGGACTTTTAAATCAGTAGGAAGACAAGCTAATGGCTGAGATAAAGTATCGAATACAACACCGCCTTGTTAACATCATCCATTTTTTTTATTTTTATTTTTTGCTAATTCGTCACGCAGATTTTGAGGTGGAATGTCTTTCGGACAAGTGTCCGGCTGATCTGGCGATTAGTTCTTTATTCAATTTTCCAGTTGACTGTGAGGGTATTTCTGTCTCTCTTTCTTTCTCGTCGAGTCCACGGCCGGTCCATTGTCGAGGAGAGTATGTGGACAGCAAGCAAGCCAGTGGTCACGGTCCAAAGAACATAGGAACTGCCCCCCATGCTTCTTACTCTCTGGCCAACCAGAGGGAGGGTCATTGACCCTTTCTCCCTAGAGTCAACGAACCTCTCGCCAATAACATCTGCTCCTCTTCATTCAAGGTACACACACTGATACAAGGTGGCGCTAGGCTCACAACGCATCCTACCACCTCCAAGTACTGGGAAGTCACCTTAATCAAATATCAAATTGACTTAAAACACGTGGAAAATATACAAATATCTATCTAAATCAAGGCATAAACGGTACGGTGTACCGCGTGGACTTTATCAAATCCTTACCAAAAAATTAAGATACTTGAAACTTGTGAGATACGTCAAATAAAATAATACACATTGTTGCAGAAACATACTGGAAAAAATAGCATAAATAAAATAGTATACACAGAAACACATCCGGAAAAAATTAACATCTTTGTTCAGCAAACAATTGACTCTCAATTTCCGTACCTCAACAAATTTTACAATAGCTTGTAAATTATTGGCTTGAAAAAAATATATTTCAATTAAAAGTTTTTAATTTTGCCACAACTTTGCTATGATAGGTTATTGCTTCTCTCAAAGAGTTATGGAGATAACATCAATATCCCCCGATGCACCGTTTGTTTATAATTTTAAACAAGTGCCTATTTACGAATTATAATCAAAATCATTAGAACCTAACCCAAGAAAACAACTTCATTTTATATCCCTTAAGTAACCTACCCTTAATTTTAGGGTTATATTAAACCTTATGAAAACCTTAGATTACCAACTAAAATGGTTTTAGCTCTAGCCCATGATACGGACAGAAAGACAAACAAACAAACGGAATCAAGAAAATAACTTTTTTCGGTTCGGGCGGTCATGAAACGTAATTCATAAAAAATTTTGATTCTATTTTTTTTTCATGATCACAATATTTTCTCTATCCTAAGAGAAGCGAGGAAGTAAAATTTACTAATAATGTTTATTTACTAAAGTAATATTATCGCTATGGATATGGTCCAAACGTAACAGTCGACGATAGGCTTGGATATTGAGGTTATGTTTTACCCTTTAAGGTGTGGCAGAAAGGAGCGCGAGTAACTTTACAGTTTTTATAGCATTACATTTTTTTGGCCAAAATAAATCAAATATTTCTTCAGTAGCAATATAGAGTTTAGTTTTCTGCACATGCCAATATCAACAGATCTTGAATACCTGTCAAGGGTGTCCTGGAATTTTGTCAAAACTTTTTCTCTTTATTTAAAAAAAACTTGGAACGTCTCCTAGATATAGATAGCTACGTCATTTAAAACACGTGGCGTGCTAAGAGCGGGTGATTGGCTACTAGGGGTGTGCTAAGGAATTATGGATGAGAAAGGTTCACTTTAGAGGTGTACCCGCATTTGCGTGAATAGAGAGTAGTAAACCATTTTGGAAAAACCCTTTCAGTACACCAGACCAGAAACAAACTCCGATCTCCCCGTCATCGGCAGTATAGTCTATTGTGAGAGTAGCACCTTATACCATGTGACCATCGTGACCTTGGTTCAGTAAGTTACCCCGTGTATGGAGCGGCTGTAGAATGTTTCCCTTCATCATAATGACGTCATTATACCGCACTTGATTGCATCGGCCCCCGCTGAGCATTTGTTCAGACAGTAACCAGTGAGACTGTGTTGGTTACTAGCAGTGGCGTCATTAGAAGGATAACTCTGGGGGGTTATAATTAATAGGAATAGGACTATCTTAAAATTAGGTTATTATTTTTATCACAGGCACGTTATTCTAGTCTGAAACAAGTCTTATTGTTCCGTATTTGGACAGTCTGGCTACTATTTTTATCACAAACATATTTTTCTTTTAATAAACACGTCGTAATTAGTCAATAAATGCTAACATTTTCTAAACTTATTACAAAAAACTACGTTTTCACTCTGGGACTCTTATTTCAACCCACTGAGGATAGTTGTAAAGAGATTAAGGATGAGGAAATAATAATTTAGAAAAAATATATCCGCGTTTTCGTGTAGTGTGGGAAACCATTTATGAAAACTACCCTAAGTACACCCCATTGTAATCCGAACCCAACCTCCCCGTTCATCGACAGTCCAGTTTATTGTGAGTATCGTCTTAGACATTTCCAACCTTTATCAAATCACGGCACACTGAACAGGACACTAAAATTGTCAAGGCACACCATCAGGATTTTTTTTTATGAAGAGAGGTTATAATTTTTAAAATCAGTGTTACGATTGTGTTTAAATGCTCAGTAGCTAAAATTTTAATTTATTTGTTTTATTTAAAAAGATAAAATTATTTATCGTGGATTTTAAATTACTTATTTTTATTCCTGAAATGTTTCCTCGCTTCTTTTAAATCGCCCGGTGACCCTGCGCATGGGTCGAGACGGCGTGTGAGCATGCGCGCGGCGGGAATGTGCAGGTATCGTGTGAGTATTCACGAGCCTCATTGAGGAGTCTACTCAGGAAGAATCGCCTGTCACTCAGACCATTCACTTGCCATTTGACGAGTCTGGGTCACAACAGCTCACACACTGACTGCTCAATCAGCTCACAGAGAAAGAGAGAGAGAGAGAGAGAACCGTCTCATCTTGGCTAAGAAACAGTGAACCACGAGTCCAGGGTTTAGTCCCCAGCAAGGTGAGAGTGTTAGACACACTTCTATATGAGCGTCAGTCTGTCTCGGTGGTCTTGGGGTAAAGTGCTCGCCTCAGGACCCGATGTTCGTGGGTTCAAACCCAGTCGGGATCTACGGATTTTTCGTGAGCGATAAAAATCCGTAGCACAACTTCCTTTGGAGGGGAAGTAAAACCGTCGGTCCCATGTCGATTGTGGGATGTAGAAGAACCCTGGTAGGTATGAGGAAATACCTTTACCGGCAAAATTGGTAAGCCCTTTCACTCTAGCTCATAGAAATTCTTGTGTCTCTTCAGAAAGTTACGTTAGATACTTCAAATACATAAATAATATATGAATTTCGGGAAGCGGGGGTGGGATTACACGTGTGGGGGCTCCAGCCCTGGCAAATTCTTGAAATCTATCTTTTTAGAGTAGTCTTCCCTCCGATTTTTTTCATTTAGCAGGATGACTCTTTAAGCTTTTTTAAGTTTTGTTTAGCTATATCATGTTTCAGAATATAAGAAGATAGTGAATTAAATCTAGAGGGCCCTCCCCCCACTTACCTAATTCTGGCCCTGGAGGACGTCAGTACAACATTGGCGGGCACGTGGTGACGGGGTCATGGCTAGAACCCATGTACAGAGGTTTTCCACTTTCCCTCCACGCAGATGCAGACACACTTCCTCTAAATGCTACCTTTATCAACCCTACCTCATATTATTAGTAAAATAACGTACACCTGGGGGACAGTGAGACCCGGTTGATAAAAACACACACAGCCGTCCGAGATAGGCTTACATATTCGCGCCTTACTATCTGTCCGGGATGTGTGCCTTTATTTACAGCTATGGGCCAGGGATTAGAAAAGAAGGATTGAGAGAAAATGTACTTGCATTTGCGTGGAGGAAGAATGGGAAACATTTTAGGGTAAAACACCCTCAGTTCATCAAGTCTGGATCCAAACCCCGATTTTTTCGTCACTAGCTAGCCAGACGTAATAGTTTGGGACATTTAGGGCCAGTTTCATAGTCAGATTTAGTAAGCCTAAAGTGCGAGTTGATACTAAATACAGGACGACACCTACCTAGACCAAAATGGAATGGGCAGTTTCGCATATGAAATTGGCCCATTCCATTCAATTTCAGGTAGGTGACGTCTTGTATTTAGTATAGCGCCGCACTTGAGCGTACTAAATCTGACTATGAACTGGCCCTTAGACCTTTTTGTCATTTAATTGCGGCTAAATAGCTGGCTATTCTATGAGAGTAAGACATGTTTGTTTCTACATTAGGTGCCGCCTCTAGTCAAGATCCCAGCTTGGGTTCCCCTTCAGTCTGGCCTCTCGCCATCTCTTCTAGTAACCCGTTATCAGCGATCAAAACATGACGCTGTTAGACACCTCCAAACACCTCTTGTGGGTGATCTCGGTGTGAAGATCAAGATGGCGGTGGGGACATGACAGATGACCTCATTGCGCAGGTCCATCTCCAGCACATGCGCACAATGAGGATCCCGTTGGTATACAACGGTTAACATTTGTCTGCACACACTTCACTAGACAGGTTCAGGAATTAGGGAAGACGATGTGTGAAGGAATGAGAGGAAAAACCGTGCCAATTTCAAGAGCTTTTAGAGAGGTCCAACAAAAATTGGAATGAGATTGCGTTTCGCGAGCGACCGAAAGACCTCAAACTAGTAATTCTGTGAACAAAAGACCACGCTACTGCCATGTTTCAAGGTTATGGGTTTTAACGTAACGGAATTTCGTAGACCTATTACAATCTTAACATTCCTCTTTGGATTTCTAGTTGAAATATTTCCTATAACTTCTCTTTGGATTTTCTTAGTTGAAATATTCCTATACTTCTCTTTGGATTTCTAGTTGAAATATCTCCTGTAACTTCTTCTTTTGGATTTCTAGTTGAAATATTTCCTATAACTTTCTCCTTGGATTTCTAGTTGAAATAGCTCTATAATCGCAAAACCATATGCATACTTTCGTTCGGTCTAGACTCACACAATGCCCTGACAAATTTCGTTAAAACTGGTTCACGCATTTGTTAGTAATCGCTTAACAGACAGTCAAAGTGTCAAGCGATCGAGTTAAAACAGGGCCTCACTCAAACCGGTTAACAACTCTATAATGAGATCCCCCTAGCTAGAAACGGTAATTCACGGTAAAAAGTCAGATTTTTTTTAATCCCAGGAGAAAAGGATGTGCTCTTAAAAACAGAGATAATATACGTATTAACATTTGTGGCCAACAGCAAATCCTACGTTAGTGACGCCTTCAACCACCAATCGCTGTGGTAGATACTTCAGTTATTGTAACTTATTTGCGAATGTTAGGAACAATAAAAGATGTGTGTATATTTTAAAACTTGGATAGTCTCGAATATATTCGCTCCAATTTAATCGGTTGAAAATGTATTCTACATCGGGATACGATTGGTCCTGAGTAACTTGCTGTGAACATTGTTTCAGTTAACACCCGCTTCGGTGACCGCATGGTCTAACGCGCTATCGTGTTGGACTAGACTGAGACAGACAAAGAGGAGATGGGGCTCGATCACGGTTGGTCACACCGAGGGTGGTTTTCCCTAAATGGTTTTTGCACTCTCCTCCACGCAAAGGCGGGTGCACTTGCTCTAAATTAAACCTTCCTCAAATAGTGTTAGTTACGATAGAGTCTTAGGGAGGATAGGTTGATTTTACGAGGGGTGTAGCCACATTGGCCGTGAAGCAAGGTGAAAAATATTTAAAAAATAACATCACCAAATTCCATTCAACGGGCTTTGAACCCCGATTTCCCAATTCCCCGGGAGTCCACTTATTGCGACGAGTGACGCCTGTAGACCATTCAACCACCGATGCGGTTGATGAAGCTTTTATTAGAGTCAATTTATTTAAGAATGTAATGTAACCATCTTAAAGCTAAGAAAAATCTATATCTACATTCATATGTTTCATATTCCAATCATGAGCTCTAGAGTGTCACGTTGACCATCAACCGATAACATTAATATACCCACCAAGCAAATAACTCCTTTATCCCTCTCTCTATTTAGTAAGCTGAAAGCAGTATACAACGCCTTAGAAACAGCGGTGTTTCAGCTTTTTCCCAACTCGCGGCACACTGAACAAAGGCACTAAAATTGTCAAGGCACACCATTAGTTTTTAAGGAGGGATGTAATCATTAAAAAACCGCGTATTAAGAATGTGTTTTAAAAAGTCCAATAGCTAAAACTCTAATAATTGTGTTATTTAAAAAAATAATGTTTGGTAGTAATGCACTTAAAAAGATTGTATTTTTACTAAAAAAATTTTTTCTAGATTCTTTTTTTATCTTCCCCCAAATTTCCGCAGCACCCCAATCGCGGCACACTGGCTGAAAAACGCTGGCTCAGAGTGCTTGAGTGCGTCAAGCTAAGGTGCTACCGCTTATCAAATTATCTTTTGAGTTCACCGAGAGTCGGCAAAGCCGTTAAAATTATTATAAAGGTCCCCAGAACTAACCGGGCAGTTCCCATGTGTGTTGATGTAACGTTGCATTGTCGCCATACTTCCCCCCTTCCCCTCACAGACAACGTCCTCAGCTTTCAGCTCGCAAGTTGTATTCCTGCTTGAAATGGTGTACTGGACAGAGGTTCCAGCCCATGCTACACGATGTCACCTACAGCTTGAGTCTGGTAGGCAAAGGACGGGCAAGGGATCTACTGGACAGTGTGGGCTGAAGACTGATTAGTTTGCCCATCGTAGCGTCAGGTTGTACTTATTTGACAGTTTAAAAGTTAATAATATAAATGTGTACATACTTAATTATTCATCCCATTATAAACTTTAAAAATTCAAATACATTAGCTATCTTAAAATGGTTTACGGTAATTTTCAAAGTTAGTAAAAATATGACTAGAAGCCTTGTTACCACAAACAGTTTTAAGGATTCTTAGACAACGAATTGAATTATTAAGGCTTATTAATATGGTAAATATTTTTTACACCTGTATATATACGTAATATATAAATATAACGTCTTACTATCCATTCAGGCTCTTATTAGTTACACAATGGCAGGGACGAGAAAGTTTATTTGAGAGGAAACGTACCAACATTTACGTGGAAGGAGGGTGAGAGTTATACTGTTCACAGAACTACAAGTGTCCCCATGGTGTAACATGGATATGATGCACTTGTTTCTTCACCCACTGTTCATTTGTTATTCCGCGCACGACGGCGCGTCATAATGTTAATATGTAAGAAACTGGCATGCACGCACAGAGATTTAAGTGATTCTCTTTGGCTCCTCTTTAGAGCATTGAATACATTTGCAAGTGAAGGAAAGAGCACTTGAAGAAAACAGTTCAGGGGATTCACCTAAGATGACTTTTAGGTTTTTACCGGAGGATAAATTGAGCTTTGGTCAAGTCACTTAGCACATTGTTAATTAAAACAAATTACTAAACTGTGAGTGAAGAATGAGTCTGAGCATGGATATAGTTAACTAGGGGGGTGGCCCCCCATAATAATCAAAGCTATTTTATATTCAGAAAAAGATCCAAGTTTGAACCAATGCTTATATTCAATTAATTCCGGTGCCTATATTATTATTTGTGCTATGCATTGGCAAAAACTAATTTTTATGTTATAATTTAAAATGAAAATTGGATCATTTTGATATCCCACACACCAAATAATTAAGTGCTAGTATTGCCTACGACCCTAAGTTCCGGTTGGTTCTGGATAGTTCAGTGGTGCACTAAGCCAAAGATCCAGGGTTCGATACCAATGTCAAGGTTTTATTTTAAATGACACAACTACAAACTATCTCTGTTATCATTGATGTGGACACAGCCCACTATGGCTACAAGTTGTTCATACAGAAGTTGTACTACATGTTGCAGTGAAACAGGGGGATCTGTGTCTCATGTACACCCTGTCTGGGTGGATCCTCCCTCGTCAGTGTGTTACACAAGAAGAGGTAGATTTAGGGGCAATCACTGCGGGGAGGTGCACTCTGAAGAGAGAAGAGAAGTAATTGCGGCAAGTGGTGTAGCCCGGGTTCGACCTTGAGGCTTTCAGACTTGCTACGTGCAGCACTCGGTGGTCACGATTTCCTAGTTCCCTCTCACGGTGAAGACATATTACAGAGTGCAACGATCCTTCGGGACTGGTATCAGAACATTCCCCCTGTTACAGTCTGTATTGGTACCAGAAAATTACTCCTGTTACAGTCTGTACTGGTCGTAAATTCTGATTTCATTTAAAATTAATAATACAATAGTGAATTTTCTCTAAGAGAGCATGTTGTGTTCCTAAATTATTGTATTACTCATTTTTAAGAATTAAAAATGAGCGTTGGTCAGAAAAGAGGGCAGTTGTGATATTTTGTTCCACTCCATTACCCAGGTCCCAACTGAGTGACTGTCCTTAGTTCGAGTCATGTGAAGCTACATAGCTATTACTCATAGCTAACTAACACACCAATCAGTCTCTACAAGGTATGGTAAGTAACAAGATAGATAGTATCTTAATTATGGTCCAACTGCGATTAGAAAGACCTCACCAATTGTTAGACCAGAAGGTAAACAATTTTATGATTAATAGAAAGGAATGTAGTTATCGGTTTTATAGCTCTAATTATTTCATCTGAGCATTCTCAGTTAATATTGCTTCTTGTAGCAAAACTACGACGCAACATACCTTGGAAACTTTATGTGGAAAGGTCACATGCGTATTGTTACGTATTTGAAACATTCAAAAAGTTGAAAGTTAAATCAATTAATAAGAGAAAGAAAGTTCAAGCAAATATTTATCTTTTAAATATTTACAAGTGAAAGTTTTTAAATACATTGGCACTAAGACTTCATCAGGCATTATTGGAGTGATCAAATATCGCAGATTAAGGTGGGCAGGACATACAGCGCGAATGGGAGAATCTAGAACCTTGTTCAGGATACTGACTGGCAAACCCAGTGGGAAGAGACTATTGAGAAGACCTAGAAGCAGATGGGAGGATAACATTAGAATGTACCTGAAAGAGATAGGGTGTAATAGGTGGACTGGATAGAAATAGCTCAAGGTAGAGATAGGGTGTAATGAGGTGGACTGGATAGAACTAGCTCAAGATAGAGATAGGGTGTAATAGGTGGACTGGATAGAAATAGCTCAAGGTAGAGATAGGGTGTAATGAGGTGGACTGGATAGAACTAGCTCAAGATAGGGATAGGTGGAGTAATTTTGTATGTATGGCAATGCACTTACGAGTTCCAAGTACCATAAAGTAAGTAAATAACCCTCTGGTCTTAAGGAACCGGAGAGTCCAAGGCCACCAGAACGTAAGCTATCCATTCAACCCTATCCTGACACAACTAACTCTCTGGTCTTAAGGAACTGGAGCGTTCAAGCTCTCCATTCAATCCTAGCCTGAAACACAATTTGACCCTCAATGACTTCTCTTGGTTGAGAGAAAGAGAACAAGTCTCTCATCTGGTAGGATTATAGTTTGTATATTCTCAATCTAATATTTCAAGACAGAAGACGAGATGACCAAAGCTGAAACAATTAATAATATCAAGCGTTTAAATGATCACCACTAATATATTATGTTATGGACGTAAATGGCAAGTGTATCTTTATCTCGGTTTATTAATCATGGCAGGTCTTTCATCAAAATGAACGTCGAGTTAACAATCTATAACTTCTCTTGAAGACGGTTTGTCTTGCCAACATAGACGTGTCGGAAATAATATTACAATGATATTCGACATATTTGGATACCAGCCAATGTCTGCATTGCCTGCAGTTAAACGATCTTTCATTCAGCTTCTGACACGGAGGTGGACACTGCTGTGTTTTTACGGTTATTAAATAGTATTAAAACAAACATTAATAACACAGACTCAACACAATTGTGTAGGTTGGCTGTAATGTAATGTAATGTAAAAGTGCTCAAACTGCAGACAATTACATACAGTATGTTACTGGTTTATTGTTTATACTGCTTTTGGTAATATTTCGTCTGACTAAGGTAAGCAAAAAAACCGTTATTTGAAATATATTTTTATCAAACCAATATTTTCCGAGCTATAAGTAGATATATATTTTAGATTGAGGTCCGGGAAATGTTAGAGTTGATTGTCTTTAATGGGCAGAGGTTTTATAACTATGTTTCTATAACAATGTGTAGTATTTAGCTTACCATATCTTACTGGTTTTGAGTAAAACATCTCAATTTATCTAAAGTACACTCGCCATAGAAGTGGTGGTAACTGATAGCTGGCAGAAGATATAGAAACGGTTGAAAGAAAAACAAAATGTTTTGTTGTGAAAGTTTCGAATAACAAAAGCGTCATCAAATCAGTATATTGTCTTGCAGAACAAATGGTTTTGGTGGATGGATACATAAAGCAGCTCTGGTAGCCCTTAATAGCTGTCACCATCACTACTATGGTGGATGGATACATAAAGCAGCTCTGGTAACCCTTGCTAACTGTCACCACCACTCCTATGGCGGATGGACTATATAAAATAGTGAGAATGTCTGTACGTTTGCACCAAACCAATTGAGTTTCTATAGTGTTTGTTTATATTCTCGCGACGTTCAGACAAACTTCTTCAATAATGTAAAGTACGTCACCTTTATATTCCGGCAAAGTGAGTGGGAGGGTGGTGTAAGTTTAAACCCTCCTCTCTCCTCCTCCTCCTCCTTGCTACTCCATTCCTCTCCCAGCTAGCTCTAGAAGCCACAATACGGCGAGTCCTCAAAGTGAGGAAGAAGTGAGGTTTTCGTAACAAATATTCGGCGTTAGTCGAGACCCGCTACAGTAACGGTAAGACAGCCAGCCATTCCGACATCCTCAGTCGGGGTAAAACAAGTGTTGGCAAGTCTGGGAGACTGGCCACTTGGCAAGTCATGATGGGAAGCAAGTGGGCAGTCATGGAACAATGTCGTTACTTGGGTATATACACGCATATTATAAGTATCCACTCAGAATTGTAACCGTAGGGAATTTGTATAACATTGTGGCTGCCGTAGAAAAATTAGGAATTGGTGCAATTTTTAAAATTGTACTTTACACTCTAGCAAAATACTGGCTGTCAATGACGGGGAGATCAGGGTTCGATCCCAGTTGGATGCAATGAGGGAGGTTTTATCCTAAATTGTTTTCCACTCTCTCTCCACGTAAATACAGGTGCACTTCCTACAAATTCAACCATTCTTATCCATAACTCACTAGCGTAATTAGTACATAAGCGTATAAACCAAACGGGTAGTAAGACGTGGTGCTAAAAATAAATCTTTAGGTGGAGGGGCGTGTCAGAAAACTGGGGGGCCTGCAAATGAAGTTCATTCAAGCCATTATAAGCTTTGTGTCTTCTTCCCTGCTGTCACTGTCCTCTTTGTGAATGGTCTACGAATTAAAGAAAGAATGTTTTGAGAAGTAATGTACCTCAAACACTTTTAAGATATCTACAAACTTAACCAATTTATTAATGCTTATAGTGAGTGGGGTGAATAAACGGTAGCCGGCGAGTTTACCGAATTGCAATTTTTCGAAATTCAATTATTCGAAGTTTAATTTTTCAAAAACAATTTTTTCGACGTAGCAATTTTTCGAACTAATAGTTTTTCGAAAATCAATTAGGCGAAAATAAATTTTTCGAAATAATTTTTTCGGAAACTTCTTTTTCAAAAATGAATTTACCTCAAATCTGTTTTTCAAAAAAATGTTTCAAAAAGGAGATTTTCGAAATATATTTTTCGAACAATTAGTTAGAAGTATAATAAAATTCTAGGTTAGGTTAGGTTAGGTTAGGTTAAGTTAGGTTAGGGGTAATCCTCCCTATAGGGGGGTGAGGATAGGGGTAGGTGATTCCCAGTCCTCGATAAAATAGCTTCCGGAAAATTCGCAGTTCGCTAAATTGATTTTCCAAAAAAAAAAAAAAAAATTTGCAATTTACAAAATTGATTGTTTGAAAAATTCATTTAGATTATTTGACTGCCGAACAATTGATTTTCGATCAATTCACTTCGGGAAATTGATTTTCGGGCAATTGATTTTCCAAAAATGTGGTTTCGACAAACATATCGTTTGGAAAATTGATGGTTTGAAAAATTGATTTTCGACAAAATTACTTTCGATGATTTTGTATTCGGTGAATTGATTTCGATAAATTGATTTTAAAATAAGACTTAGATGCAGGGAGGATAACATTAGAATGGACCTGAAAGAGATAGGGTGTAACGAGGTGGACTGGATATAACTAGTTCATGATAGAGATGGGGTGTAGTGAGGTGGACTGGATAGAACTAGTTCATGATAGAGATAAAGTGTAGTGAGGTGGACTGGATAGAACTAGCTCAAGATAGAAATAGGGTGTAATGAGGTGGACTGGATAGAACTAGCTCATGATAGATATCGTGTGTAATTAAGTGGACTGGATAGAACTTCAGAGAATCGGTTCAACAGACTGAAGTTCGATTCCTGGTCAAGGTTCACTCATATCTCTATTATAACAACCTACACAGAGTTTGTCTGTAACGTTCTTTAGAGAATGTTTGCTCAGCTGTTAGCAGATTCCTCTCCGCCTTGTTCTGGGGACTGAATGGGTCCTCAGTGTCACTGTTATGACGTCATTAGGACACTTAGAACCTGCTCAAGGGAACCCTTCTATTGGCAAGTAGGGACCAACATTTACTGTGGGAAAAAAACTGACCCGGGCCGGGTTCTTCCTAGACTTTTGTTTCTCAGGAGCTCTCGTGGCTAAAAAACTGTTTGCTCATCTTCCCTCGACTGACAGTTCTGGCACAAATGTTAAGTTGAATATGTTAAAGAGATTGGTAGGAAAAAACTGTTAGAAAATACAAACATAGGTTACAGAACTTTAGTATCCTGTAGTACTCAATAAAATGAGTAGAATAGTTTTAGAAAAGCCAGATCCACAAAACAACTCAAAGATAGAAACGATAGGTCAAAGAGGTCCAGTCCTCTCTCTTACCTTAATTCTCGAGATTATTTTGTAAAGAGATACATGGGGTGTTTTCGTTCCCAATAAATGTTCATATCAGACTTACAACAGAGGGTTGTAAGAGGTTGTCGAGCGATTATAATGAAGCCGGGGCATTTTTCAAAGAGCACCCGGAACTCATATGATTATTATATTTCCGGTGTTAACATCCTTAAGGCAGCAGCAATATTTTCAACAGTAAAAAAAAATTGAACATTTTTATAATAAATTTTATTTAGGTAAGTTTTCTCATGAATTTTTTTTTCTCTGCCATCTGTAGGTGTGTGAGACGGACTATCGCAGGTGTGTGAGACGGACTATCTCAGGTCTGTGAGATGGACTATCGCAGGTGTGTGAGAAGGACTATCGCAGGTGTGAGACGGACTATCGCAGGTGTGAGACGGACTATCGCAGGTGTGGGAGACGGACTATCGCAGGTGTGAGACGGACTATTGCAGGTGTGGGAGACGGACTATCGCAGGTGTGAGACGGATTATTGCAGGTGTGAGACGGACTATCGTAGGTCTGTGAGACGGACTATTGCAGGTGTGGGAGACGGACTATCGCAGGTGTGAGACGGACTATCGCAGGTGTGAGACGGACTATCGCAGGTGTGAGACGGACTATCGCAGGTGTGAGACGGACTATCGCAGGTGTGAGACGGACTATCGCAGGTGTGGGAGACGGACTATCGCAGGTGTGAGACGGACTATTGTAGGTGTGTGAGACGGACTATCGCAGGTGTGAGACGGACTATCGCAGGTCTGTGAGACGGACTATTGCAGGTGTGGGAGACGGAATATCGCAGGTCTGTGAGACGGACTATTGCAGGTGTGGGAGACGGACTATCGCAGGTGTGAGACGGACTATTGCAGGTGTGGGAGACGGACTATCGCAGGTGTGGGAGACGGACTATCGCAGGTGTGTGAGAAGGACTATCGCAGGTGTGAGACGGACTATCGCAGGTGTGTGAGACGGACTATCGCAGGTCTGTGAGACGGACTATCGCAGGTGTGTGAGACGGACTATCGCAGGTGTGAGACGGATTATTGCAGGTGTGAGAGACGGACTCTCTAAACAAGTGTATATATCCCACTCTTACTTCCATCAATCAACCCATTCATTAGTCAGTTTGAGAGGAGCAGTTCCTGAGCCTGGCCATCTCCGGCGCAGGACCAACTCAAGGTCGGATGGATAGCACGACTACCGTGACTCAACCTCTCGCGGAGGTACCAAACTGGCGGGAGGACTGGCAACACCTGGCTAGGTAACAAACTGGCGGGAAGACTGGCAACACCTGGCTAGGTAACAAACTGGCGGGAAGACTGGCAACACCTGGCTAGGTTACAAACTGGCGGGAAGACTGGCAACACCTGGCTAGGTAACAAACTGGCGGGAAGACTGGAAACACCTGGCTCGGTAACAAACTGGCGGAAGACTGGCAACACCTGGCTAGGTAACAAACTGGCGGGAAGACTGGCAACACCTGGCTAGGTAACAAACTGGTGGGAAGACTGGAAACACCTGGCTAGGTAACAAACTGGCGGGAAGACTGGCAAAACCTGGCTAGGTTACAAACTGGCGGGAAGACTGGCAACACCTGGCTAGGTAACAAACTGGCGGGAAGACTGGCAACACTTGGCTAGGTTACGTTACAAACTGGCGGGACAACTGGTAACACCTGGCTAGGTGACAAACTGGCGGGAAGAGTGGCAACACCTGGCTAGGTGACAAACTGGCGGGAAGACTGGCAACACCTGGTTAGGCTAAAAACTGGCGGGAAGACTGGCAACACCTGGCTAGGTAACAAACTGGTGGGAAGAATCGCAAACCATGACTGGCAACACCTGACTGGCTGGCTCACGTGATCAATCACTACACTTTGGAGGAAATGTCCAGTTATTTTTTATACAATAAACTCCATGTTTCTATTTTAGATTGGGACGGTCTAATCCTCTCGTGTTCTAAAGATACAATATTCGCTAAGTTAAAAACAAAGTCTTTCCAAAACAACTATGAAGACCTTTTCTTGATGTAACAGTTCTAACCAAATTGGTAAAAGGAATAATATAAACGAGTGTAGTTGGGAGAGTAACAATCACAAAAAAAAAGGCAAAATTGTATAAATATAATTAATTTAGTATTAAAAAATGTGTTCACGTTGTCTATGACGTAATATTTACTAAGATATTCTGAGAATGTTTGAACAAGAGATCAGATTAAGATAAATGTGAGAAGACTGGTATGGCGGTCATCGTTCAAGATGATGCGACCTGCTGGCCACAAGGTCATGTGATCGACTCTTCTATGACCCAACAGATTCTTTAATGATGATTAATAAAGAGTATTATCTAATTAAATAGTTGTGTTGGTCCTCGTTCCACATGAGTGGGATTACTAACATCCTGGAGTTGATTGTAAGCTGACTCATTGGCCGAGTACACACATGTTCTCAGTTGAACGTTGGTTTGTACAGCGACCCACCAACTTTTGTTGAAAATCACTGACATTTGCCCTTACACAAATATGCCTTGTTTGATTCATTAATTATAATCTTCCCAAAAGCTTCCAATAATACTTACAAAAGGATTTCTTTAAAACTTATCTTATAAACTATAAAATTATATTAATTAAATGCGCTTAAGAGTGTAAATACAATATTACAACTATTATTGTAGTAATTTCCCCCCCTGTCATTTTGGCAACACTTGTTTCCAGTTTTCAGATAACAGGTTTTGTGTAGCTATGTTATAATTTAAAAAAAAGGGTGAAATTATTCAGAACAAGAAAAGTGGTGACCAAGGGCTTGATGTCGTCACTTAACCATTTATCTCTTTTTAATTCAATAAGAAAATCACTTAAATGTTTCCACATTAATTACTCCATTAACAACCATAGTAATAACCTTATTGACGACCGGGCTGAGGTTGTGTTAGTAACATAATAAAATATTATTGAGGTTTTTTGTCAAAGTTTATTATTATTACGCTAAATAATAACTACACCATTTAATAAATAATATGATTTTTATTTTCAGAGCTTTTTTTTTCGCGTGCTTTTTACTACCTGTCCAGAATATCCACATGAATCCATTAATGGAGTAATGCCGGGATCACGATCAACTTAACATTCTTTTAACTTTCACGTAACCTAACCTAACGTAACGTAACGTAACGTAACTTAACTTAGGTGCCCCTCTTGTTTTAAATGGAAACCATCAATATAATATTTAGCACCGCGTCTTACTACCCGTTCGGGTTATACGCTTAAGTACTAATTACACTAATGGATTAGGACATGGGAGGGTTGAATTTAGAGGAAGTGAACCCGCATTTGCGTGGAGGGAGAGTGGAAAACCATTTTAGGAAAAACCACCCCCAGTTCACCCGACCGAGATTCGAACCTCGATCTCCCCGTCCTCGGTGGTCGAGCTCAACACGACTAGCGCGTTAGCCAACTACGCCACCGAGGCGGGTACCATCAATATACAATTAGTTTCACGTTCACTAAACTTAAAAGCGTTTTAAAGGGGAAAACTTTCAAGTTAATTGAAGGTGTCACGTGTTCCTGCCAGCCATCATGTTGCGAGTGACGTCAACAGGGATATTTAGTGCTTCATTAGTTTATTTATGGTGTAAAGATGAAATTCCTCGGTACATTTCTACTTTTCGCGTTTCGCGAACTATAACGGTTGTAACCTCTTGTTACACTTTATTTTGTATATCTAGTAGAATTGAGAAGATCAGGTGGACAGAAAGACAGGGTGACAAATGAACAAGTCCTAAGAAGAGTGGGTGAGAAGATCAGGTGGACAGACAGGGTGAGGATCAAATATTGGATGATTTGAAGTAGAGAAGACAATTCTGAGGGCTGAAGGAGGAGGTAGAGGACAGGGCGCATTAGCGGTCTAAGTTCACTGGCAACAGGAATGGACCTGTCGTAAGAAAGAACACCTAGTAATAATAATCCAGTAAGTTTCTATTGCAACTACTTGAAACCTAATCAATAATCAGCCCTAAATTATTTGGTTTCATTTTAGTGAACAATTTGTACTCAAACAGTCCAAATCAATTGTCTGTGTTTTGGTCGAGTTGTTACGTTAAGTTACGTGAATCCTGGTCACACACTAGTTTCTCTGCGTTACGTGAACGTTACGTTGATCGTGATCCTGGCACAAGGGATATTACGGTAAAATAAAGAGACACTATGTTTGCATTTGCGTAGAAGGAGAGTGGTAAACCATTTAGACAAAAACAACCTCAGTACGCCCAAACAGGCAGCCAAATAAATTAAATATAAATCATTGGAATTAACTAGGATAATACTTTTAGACATAATTTAATTCAAAATCATCTTAGTATCGTAATAAAAGCAAAAAGGTTTAAGATAAGTTGTTGATATGGTATCAGTTTTGAAACAAACATTCAAATTTTGTGTTTAAAAAATTGAATCCATTTATAATTGATAATGAATACTATAAACGTAGTATCTAGATTTTAAAATTTTTAAAAATTTAAGTTTCCTAAAACAATAAAAAATAGAAAATAATAAATAAATAAAAATAATTGATGATGGTTTGTTTTTATGTAAAAACGTCAAATTAAAAGTTTTAAATGGTTTCCTTTTTTTTTTTGCGTGAAATCAGTTTTCATGCGTAACACAAAAGAGTGGCGTTGCTAAATGAGGTAACGTTTGTTTATATTGCGCACTCGGACAATGAAGTGAATGATCCATAGTTTGAGATCTGATGTCACCATCAATGAAACGTGGATCACCGCCTCAAGGCTGCCAACATAGCAAATATGACTACCACCTTTCACTAACGCAGGGGGGCCAGTTATGACTTCAGATACACACATTTTCAAGGAATTTCTTTCTATTTTGGGTAAAACATATCGCAAGTGACCTCATTTATTGTGTGATCACGTTTCATCATCCACCGCTAATTGATCAACGAGTTTTTAAAAAAAAAACACACACAATGGTGACCTTCTAACGCTAGGAATATATATATTTTTTTAATCCTGTTTGTTTTACGGTGCTTCTTCAAATAATTCCGATGAATTATTTGTTAACTACCACTGTCAAGATTGATCTCGGTGGTAACCAAACCAAACACTCTTTGATCTGCGCGGAGAGCCGCTTACAACTGAGCTACACCCAATATCACCTCTGGGGTAACTGTAGGTCTTATGGAGAAAAGCTTTATATTCACTGTCTCTCGATTAACTGTTGCCAAATCTCCTCGCTCTCGGTTATGTCTGAAGGTGGTGTGCTGAGGTAAGAGGCAGCTACTGGAAACCTCAACCACCCAGCGTTGCCAAACTTATCTTATATTTGAGGGAAGAATGACCACATGAAAACAAGTGAATGACAACGCTGTTTCCCAATATCAACCATGCAGTTCCCACAGAGATGATATCCAGTGCATGATGTTTTGACGACTTATAATGTCCATCAAACATGTGCATGAACTATATTATCACTTGACTAGACTTCATTAGCAAGATATGATCAAGAAAGTGTGAACAATGCTAATGGTAGACACCGCAAGATTGATGAAGACTTGTCAATTAACCCCCAGTTACGTGCTAATGAGCACAGCCTTGTAACATATGTCACAAGAGCACAGCTCTAGGAAGCTACATGCTCCTAGGATCAAAACAATGTCCTCGCTGTGGCTGTGGTGTTTTAACACTCATGTTAATCTCGTACACGAGTTAAAATAAATGCGACCATTCCAACCCCCCTCAGGACATGCGGCGCGAATTGAAGGAACTAGAACGGCGTTCAAGTGCAATTTACAAATGTAAGGGCTTTAAATGACCGTTAGAAAAGTAGTTTTGATTTAATTTCACGTATTCATACGCCAATATTCTTCTAATACACATTGGACTGGCTCTGTTCACTTCGTTTGCCCTTAAAGGTATCAATCGTACCCTGACTGACTACACTATGGCCCTATATCTTATAAACTGAATAGAAGCACCTAAGAAGCTACTGGTGACATAAGACCTGTCCTAGAACCCTTGTGTGGTCCTAGAAGCACCTAAGAAGCTACTGGTGTTATACGAACTGTCCTAGAACCCTAGTGTGGTACTAGAGATGTACCTAAGAAGCTGCTGATGACATAAACCTGTCCTAGAACCCCCGTGTGGTCCTAAAAGCACCTAAGAAGCTATTGGTAACATACGACCTGTCCTAGAACCCTCGTGTGGTCCTAGAGACGTGCCTAAGAAGCTGCTGACATAAGACCTGTCCTAGAATTCCCGCGTGGTCCTGAAAGCACCTAAGAAGCTACTGGTGACATAAGACCTGTCCTAGAACCCTTGTGTGGTCCTAGAAGCACCTAAGAAACAACTGGTGACATAAGACCTGTCCTAGAACCCTCGTGTGGTCCTAGAGACGTGCCTAAGAAGCTGCTGACATAAGACCTGTCCTAGAACCCTTGTGTGGTCCTAGAAGCACCTAAGAAACAACTGGTGACATAAGACCTGTCCTAGAACCCTTGTGTGGTCCTAGAAGCACCTAAGAAACTACTGGTGACATAATACCTGTCCTAGAACCCTCGTGTGGTCCTAGAGACGTGCCTAAGAAGCTGCTGACATAAGACCTGTCCTAGAATTCCCGCGTGGTCCTGAAAGCACCTAAGAAGCTACTGGTGACATAAGACCTGTCCTAGAACCCTTGTGTGGTCCTAGAAGCACCTAAGAAACTACTGGTGACATAAGATCTGTCCTAGAACCCTTGTGTGGTTCTAAAAGCACATAAGAAGCTACTGGTGACATAAGACCTGTCCTAGAACCATAGTGTGGTACTAGAGATGTACCTAAGAAGCTGCTGATTACATAAGACCTGTCCTAGAACCCTCGTGTGGTCCTAGAAGCACCTAAGAAGCTATTGATGACATAATACCTGTCCTAGAACCCCCGTGTGGTTCCAGAGACGTGCCTAAGAAGCTGCTGACATAAGACGCTGTCCTAGAAGTGTTGCGGCTTACCGCCACGTGTGATCCCAGACCATGAATGAAGGAGTAGCCGCGCGCTGGAGCCTTGCCAAGAAACTAAACCTGCCGAGCAGGAAGATAACTTAGGCTGGGGAATGCCATAACTACTCCCACATGGCCTGGCGGGACAAACTGGAACAATCGTGTTGGAAAGACAGAGGAACTGATTGATAGTTTCTTACTGGAGAGACAGAGGAACTGATAGTTACTTACTGGAGGAGAGGCAGAGAAACTGATAGGTAGTTCCTTACTGGAGGAGAAGATACAGGAACTGATAGGTAATTCCTTACTGGAGGATATATGACTATGATCATATATAAATATGTAATATTATATATTATACGTCTATAGCAATATAAGTTATGTGTATACATAAATATATATAAACCATATATAAATATCCAAAGGAAGTAGAATGTGAAACCCTTTAGGTAAAAAAACAAAACAAAAACAAGTCCAGGATTTGAATGACGACCTCCCAGTAACCGTCAAACTAAACAGACGTCTGGGCCTTCACCGCGCACGTGTACTTGCGATGTTAACAGCGCTTAACGGTGCTGTTAGATGTCTTTCAGGAACACCCCTCAGTGGTCAGAGAAACTGTACCCTTTGTACCAACAACAACCTAGTCCCTGCACAACAAGACACTCCTGGAACTACCAAAGTACCTGTAGCGCTGTTGCCAAATATCCATCTCCCATCTGGGTCGCACCCATATGAACTAATTACGATAATGTGTTAAGGATGGGGATGGTTTAGTTTAGATTGAGTTTAAGTCGGCCTCGGTGGCCTTGGGGTCAAGTACCCGCCTCAGGACCCGATGTTCGAGGGTTCAAACCCAGCTGGGGTCGACGGATTTTTTCTGAGAGTAGTACAACGTCCTTAGGATGGTAAATAAAGCCGTCGGTCTCAAGTCTATTGTGGTATGAAGAAGAACCCTGAAAGGATGTGAACAAACCTTTATAGGCAAAATTGGAAGGCTATTTCCCTCTCGCTCATAGAAATTCTAGTGTGCTGGTATAATTAATTTGTTCATAAAGTGGATGTTAAATACCTCAAATAAATAAAAGTAAGTGTACCCACACTTGCATGGAACGAGGGTGAAAAACAATTTAGGGAAAACCACCCTCAATATTCCCGACCGGGATTCAAACCGATAACCGATATCAACAGTTATTTTAAAGGAAAACGAACCAGGAACAAAAAAAATAAATGCTTAGGAACCAGAACTGGAATGGATATATCATTTTAGGTTCATAAAGGTTCTTATTGGTTCTAAAAGGCTCTACATTTTAATATATATTTTATAATTTAATTTTATGCCCTTTTTTATTTAACTTAATTTTATTTTGAAAATCTAGATTTTTCCTATTCGTGTATTTTTTGTCAAGTTATGATGTATTTAAAACTTTGGCTTAAGACGCGTGGTGTAAGGGGGGGGGGGAGACACAAATATCACCTGTTGACCTTGAGAATTAAGATTAGTATGCTCAAATGCGTTAAAAGAGATTTAGGGTGAAAATTAACTGGAAGAAAAATGTTATTTTGACTTTTTTAGTGAAAGTTGAGTATTGTTTTAGCGAATTTGTGAAAATTCAAGAAATTTGATACAATTCCCTGACCCTCCCTGTTTTCCAGGTCGCATGAAATCTCAATAGTTTTTTTTTTCCAAACAACTTGGCTCGATCTTACTCGCAAATGTTGGCAACATTGTAATCGATACAGTCAAGTATAGATATACCAAAAATACCTGTTCGCCTGTCAGGCAAAAAGAGAGATGAATGGGGAAGCCAAAAGATTGTTCTGGCGACAGTTGGAAGGAAGGGCAGGGCGAGAAGGGGGTAGGAAGGTCGGGGTTGGGTTGTCGGGGTGCGAGATACCGGTCTAGCTCGACCATGGTGCCACCAGGTGACAAACGTTAGAACTACTGCTTTAACGTCGGTCTGATGGCGTAATCAACTCTCGTATGAGCTGAGGCTAATATGTACATGACAATGTATTCGGGATGAGGAAGGTTGAATTTAAAGGAAGTGTACCCACATTTGAGTGGAGGGAGAGTGGGAAAACCCAACCAGTATTCGAACCTCGGTTTCTCTGTCCTCGGCAGTCCAGTCTATTGAGAGAAAGACACCTTAGACCACGCCACCACCGAGGTGGGTCAAACTAATGCTAAGAAAATAACATAAGTTGTAACTTAAAATGTGTTTTTCCCCCTCGTTTATTTGAGGTATTTATCGTGCACTTTCTGAACCGAGTGATTATATCAACATACAATAATTTCTATGAGCGAGAGTGAAATAGCCTACCAATTTTACTGGTAGAGGTCCCAGGGTTCTTTTAAACACCACAATCAACATGGAACCAACGGCTTTACTTCCCCTCCGAAGGAAGTTGTGCTACGAATTTGTATCGCTCGAGAAAAATACTTCCACCGCAGCTGGGTTTGAACCCACGAACATCGGTTCCTGAGGTAAGCACCTTACCACAATACCACCGTGGTCAAGGATCTAGCTTATAGTTTTTTTATATGAATTAAGGTATAAAAAATGATTTCTTCTTAATAACGTATTTTTCATTTAAAATATACAGAAATAAAAAAGGGTATAAAACATTTTTTTCCTCCCACGTCTTGGGGAAACAAGATGGAGATTATGAAGAAGAAGAAATTTGAACACCATTTGGTATAAACACCACAGTTCACCGTGTCTTGGAACACCATTTGGTACAGACACCACAGTTCACCGTGTCTTGGAACACCATTTGGTACAAACACCACAGTTCGCCGTGTCTTGGAACACCGTTCGATATAAACACCACAGTTCACCTGTCTTGGAACACCATTTGGTACAAACACCACAGTTCCCCGTGTCTTGGAACACCATTTGGTACAAACACCACAGTTCACCGTATCGGTGTCGAACCTCGTACTCCAGAGTCAGAGCGATAATAACAAACCTGATGAAGCCAATATAAAAACTCGCTTCAGTGGTCGAATATTAAGATACGTCACTCTGGCAATATACTGGATTGTTGATGACGAGGAGATCGGGGTTCGAATCTCGGCAGGGTGTTCTGAGTGTGGTTTTTACTAGATATGTTTCTATTCCCCCTCCACGCAAATGTGAGTACACTTTCGCTAAGTTAAACCTCCCTCTTCCTTAACACTGTCGTTATGAGACGCGGTGACAAAAAAAAATATCTTAATTACGCTGACCTAAGTAAACATGATCCCATAATGCAATATTTGTGAGACAAAACACAGGTTGTGCTGAACCAACAGTAAAGCTGTATTTAAGTTGTGGGCAAGTCACTTAATTTCTGAATATGGTAGTTTGGTGACGAGCATTGCTCATTACGTAGTTAAACATGGACAGTAATCATGTTTGATTCCTGAATAAGGCCGTGGCTATAAACAAGGAACGATATAATATCCACATTCATCCAAACCACACTAAGTGTTTCTCTGCTCGGATTGACATAAATTAGCACTACATTCAATAGAGAATAACCACTATTCACGTAGTTTAAGACGTCAGTCCCCCAAACACTTTTCAAACGTTCTTCATAAAGAAATGGACAGCCAGGTCAAAACACCACTGACCTCGTTCAACTCAGGTTCAAAGACTGTCCCGGACAAATTTGATTAAAAATGGTCCAACGAATTTGGCAATAAGTTATCACGGCACAAATAAACAGGCAGATCAAACGCTAAATGGTCAAGTTAAAACATGACCTCGCTCCGCTCTGTCAATATATTACGCAAGTGATGTGATTAAAACGTTTGGTCGGTTCATTCTTTGTAGCATGTAAACATGTATGGTAAATCTCTAATAACATCTCACAGAAACATCATGACAACATATACAGAAACTCCCCAATAGCTCCTCACAGAAACATGTCAAAATGTATAGCAACTCCCCAATAGCTCCTTACAGAAACATGTCAAAATGTATAGCAACTCCCCAATAGCTCCTCACAGAAACATCATGACAACATGTACAGAAACTCCCCAATAGCTCCTCACAGAAACATGTCAAAATGTATAGCAACTCCCCAATAGCTCCTTACAGAAACATGTCAAAATGTATAGCAACTCCCCAATAGCTCCTCACAGAAACATCATGACAACATGTAACGCAACTCCCCAATAGCTCCTTACAGAAACATGTCAACATGTACAGCAACTTCCCAATAACTCCTCACGGAAACATGACAACATGTACAGCAACTCCCCAATAGCTCCTCACAGAAACATCATGACAACATGTAAAGCAACTCCCCAATAGCTCCTCACAGAAACAACATGTCTACATGTACAGACCCGCCTCAGTGGCGTAGTTGGCTAACGCGCTAGTCGTGTTGAGCTCGACCACCGAGGACGGGGAGATCGAGGTTCGAATCTCGGTCGGGTGAACTGGGGGTGGTTTTTCCTAAATGGTTTTCCACTCTCCCTCCACGCAAATGCGGGTTCACTTCCTCTAAATTCAACCCTCCCAATTCCTAATCCATTAGAGTAATTAGTACTTAAGCGTATAACCCGAACGGGTGGTAAGACGCGGTGCTTAAAAATACATGTACAGCAACTCCCCAATAGCTCCTCACAGAAACATGTACAACAACTCCCCAATAGCTCCTCACAGAAACAACATGTCAACATGTACAGCAACTCTCCAATAGCTCCTCACAGAAACATGACAACATGTCTCCTACTTGGACACTTAAGGTCCCTGTTCACGAATGATCACAGCGTCATCAAGAGGAACATTATATTGTGTAATTTGTAATAAAAAGGTTACATGTGATCCAAGGTTTTCTCGGTACGTAGTTTGAATATTTCCTCTGTAGGGAAAGATACTTGATGCAGGCCTACCAAGAAATGTTACACACAGGGAAACTCACAAAGTTCTCTACATCACACAGGGACCAGCATCGATGGTGGCGCCGTCTAGTACGTCACTGTCAAGTAATGTTATCTGCAGCTGTCACTTTTGATAAATATTATCAATAACACAAATAATATAGTAAAGTATTATCAATTTTTACCACAAATTATAATTTTTAAAGGGTGCTCCAAATGTCCTGTTTGCTAAGGGGGGCATAAAACCCAACATATTTCTGTTAATCATTAAGAGGTGAATGTGCGGAAAATCAAAGGTAGCTGCTATAGGAGCGTAGAATGGATCTTTGTGAATAGATTGATGCCATTTAATAGGGAGGTGATTTGTATTTTCCTCCTGTTTGTTCTCATATTGCCAGACAGCTCCTAAGCCCGTGTCCGATGCTATGTTAGATATTGTCAAGATGCGAACCACAATCCCGCGAGAATATTCCACTGTTAGTTCACCGGTTCCCCGCCACACCCATTCAGGGTTGGGTCGAACTGTGTGGGATTTGTTGGGACGAACGTGGGTTCTCTAATGACAACTTTCAAAATATATCACAGTTTAAAAGGAATTCACAAAACTAGGCTGGGGTTTAGTTAGGTTAAGTTCTGGTTCTGTATGGAGAAGATACACTTGTCATCATTTCAGAGAACCTGTGACCCGATGGGTTTGTTTGGGCACTAAGGCTGCAATCATTGCACCTGGTTGGTTTTTAGTTCTGTTGGGTCATCGCTAGTATAGGATAGGGGGGAGAGGGGAGGCTGTAATATCTACATGGGAAAGGAGGGGAGGGGGTAAAAAGTAAGATAAAAAAAATGTTACGTGGTCGGAAACAATTTAAAGAATGTCCAGGTCGATTTCGATTGAAACGAATTTTTCTTGACATTTATTAAAAGTTACCGGAACAATTTTTATACATTAGACCTGCTTCGGTGGTCGAACAAATACGGGTACACTTTTTATAAATGCAGCATTCCTCATCCTTAAGGTGGGGACGTAGGGAACGCGAGAAAAGGCCAGTGTTTTTGAAGTTTTTGAAGAAAAACATTGATTTTGGTCAAAATAAATAAAATATTGCTCTAGTAGAAACTTCCGAGTTTAATTTCCACACATGTTGATAATTAACAGCTGTTGAATATCTGTCATGAGAATAGCGGTATTAGACGAGAAACTTTTTAAATGAAGAGAAAAAGTTGTCATTAAATTTCAGGATACCCTCGACAGATATTCAACAACTGTTGTTATCACTGTGTGAAGAAAATTAAACTTTTAGGTTTCTACTGGAGAAATAGTTGACATATTTTGACCTAAGAAATGTTTTTATATAAAAAGTGCAAAAGCACTGGTCTTTTCTCGCGTCCCCTACATTCCAATCTCAGCACTTTGCGTAATTAGTACACATACGTGCAACCAAAACGGGTGGTGAAACGCGCCGATAAATAAAAATGTAAACATATATTTTTACGTCAAGTCATTTGACCTGTGTGTCTCACTTTTGATAGATATAATCAACAGGTCTCACCTCTACATGATATAAAATAAGTGAAACTACTAGAAGATGGATAAACAGAAAACGGGGGGAGGGGGGGAATAGTAGTGTCCAAAGAAAATCCGATTTTCCCGACGAATTTCCAACTTTTCCACTGATCGTGCAGTGCAGTGGCTCACCTGTACAGTGTACAATCCTTCTTTGTTTACATCTCCATGGAAACCACGATTTGTGTATGATTGTGTATACTTATGTGAATAAAATATTTCTCTTTTGTTATAGTTAATAACTCGATTCTTAAATGAGTGGTTTGGTGCAACAAATAGAGCTAATAGAGGGGTCGTTTTAAAGTTCTTATAGTGGCGTGAAGGGGGCAAATATTCGTTTTGATTCGAATTAAATACCGAAAGCTACAAATCTATAAAAGTTGATGGTCTTTGACGGGTAAATATTTAATTAAGTATAAATTTAAGTGAAGCCTCATTGATTTCTATAGAATTTTTACCAATAAAAAGTTTTAAATGAGATACATTCTATCGTGATAATCTGCAACCAATCGCTGCAACGATCCGTTGGCTAAGATATCATTTTCCAGACAACTATTTATGCTTTGCAAACCTTGTAAGGGTTTAGATGTATGATCTAACCTCAACTCTTTTAACACATCGCTGATAATTAAAACCAAACTCCCGCTACTGTTTAAACGGTGATTATTTACTAATTACGGTCTCCGAGATCAGCCACTGAGAGTCAGTGTGTGAGTGTGTTAGTGTGTGTGATTCAGTGGTACGAGGCACCAGTGCATGTAACGGAGTCTGGAAGGGAGAAGGGGGCCGGCTCAAACAGTTCACTTAACGGACTGTTACAGCAACAACGTGCCAATTTCAAAAACCGTTCTTCAAATATATTTGTACTTGTAGCAAAATGATGGGAAGTGATGACGAATAATTGTTTGGGATAGTGGAATAAAAAACAAAATGGCTCGATTAATAAAATAAGAATTTATTTTAATAATAAAATAAGAATTTATTTTAATAATAAAATAATTGGTACAGGCCCACCACGTCTCACTACCCGCTCGGGAGGTACGAATCGTATATTAACTAGGCAAATGGGAAAAGATAAGGTTGAACTTAGAGGAAGTGTACCTACATTTACGTGAATGGAGAGTGGAAAATATTTTTTGGGAAAATCAACTTCAGTACACCTGACTGGGATTTGAACCCCGATCTCCCCGACATCGACGCGGACTCTCATAATTTAAAGGCACAAGTCTGATATAGACGTGTGGAACTGTCAGCTAATTGACCTTATCAGTGAAACCCCAACCACCAGCTACCAAGGGTTGACTTTTTTATACACCGAGTGTACAATACTAGATTTATATATTAGGTTCGATTCCCTTTTCCAGCTGTTATTTTTAATCTAATTCTATACATAAGTAACACTTCTGAATTTTCAATTTTTATTCACCTGCTTCGGTGGACTAACATTCTAAGGCGTCACTCTCGCAATCGATTAGACTACCGATGACGGGGAGATGGGGGTTCTAATCTCGGTCGGGTGTACTAAAGGTGATATTTCATTCATGGTTTTCCCCTCTCCTTCCACGCAAATGCGTGTTAATTTTCTCTAAAATTCAACCCTTTCTCAACCCTAGCTCATTATAGTAATTAGTACATATGCGTATAACCTGAGCAGGTGCTAAAATTATAATAATATATATAATTTACAAACTATCTAAATTTAATTTAAAATTGAATATTATCGCTACCTTATATGAACATACCATTTTCATCCAACACATACATCTGTTATTAAAATAATTTCTGTGCGCTATATGCTGTTATTCCACTGAGTCTCTTGTATCGAGCTAATGCCCCAGGCTAGAGTCGACTGTGAACTTCTACTGAAGGTCTCGAACAGAACAACTCACGACGAACGGAGACTTTTACAAGGAGATTCACTTCCCAGAAGTTATTCCACTCATTCCTCGGCTAACAAAAGACGATTCTTATTAACGGCGCGTGATTTATATTTTATTGGAGTTTCCCAGGGTATTAAATGGCCACAAACGCATTGTTAACGTGATTTAAGGCCGAATAACTGCAAACGTTCATTTGTCTTAGAATCACTAATGGTGATTGTCAAGTTTTTTATACGAGTAAAAAAAAGACTCATTCATTACTGAGCAGTCGTGTGCTTCATCTTTAAACTTATATAAACAAAATAATCCTCCTGCATCTCGGTTAAGGCTCTAAGATATCAATTAAACATAATTAATTATGAAGGCAGATGTATTGGTTTTCCTATCACTTTTGGCACATTGATAGTTTTAAATTCTAGAATTTAGACAGCTCGCTCATCAATATGGCGTCAACAATATCATTTATATACTAAACAAAAAACCATTTGTCCACAAGATACCGTGGGATGGAAAAACCTTAGGGTGAGGGTGCAAAGAATGTTAGAAAAGGTCAGTGTTTTTGCAGTTTTTATTGCAAAACTTCTTTTTAGTCAATATATATTAAGTATAGCTTCAATACAAAAAAAAGTTTAATTTTCGTCACACGGGAATATAAACAGTTGTTGAATACATGTCATGAGCATAGCAGGATTAGATGAGAAAATTTTTAAATGAGGATAAAAAGTTGTTAAATTCCAGGACACCCCAGATATTCAACAAATGTTGATATCACCATGTGAAGAAAACACTATGTTTCTACTGGAGAAATATTTGATTTATTTTGGGCAGAACAAGTTTTACTATAAATATGTAAAAAATACTTACCTTTTCTAGTGCCCTCTACATCCCTACTTCAAGAACAAGATTGTTTAAATAAAACTTTATATTTAAATATTTAAAAAAATTATTGGTAATTAAAGGAGTTATTATAATGAATGAACCATTTTGTTTTGATTCAGTATATCAATTTGTCTGTAGGCAAATGTTTCATGTCCACTCCTCATAGAAGCCCCAGCATCAACCTCACTCCTAGATGTCCCAGCATCCCCCTAGATTTCCCAGCATCAACTTCACTCAGAAACCAGCTAGAAGTCCCAGCATCAACCTCACTCAGAAACAAGCTAGATGTCCCAGAATCAACCTCACTCAGAAACCAGCTAGATGTCCCAGAATCAACCTCACTCAGAAACCAGCTAAATGTCCCAGAATCAACCTCACTCAGAAACCAGCTAGATGCCCCAGCATCAACCTCACTCAGAAACCAGCTAGATGCCCAGCATCAAACTCACTCAGAAACCAGCTAGATGTCCCAGCATCAACCTCACTCAGAAACCAGCTAGATGTCCCAGCATCAACCTCACTCAGAAATCAGCTAGATGTCCCAGCATCAAACTCACTCAGAAACCAGCTAGATGTCCCAGCATCAACCTCACTCAGAAACCAGCTAGATGACCCAGCATCAAACTCACTCAGAAACCAGCTAGATGTCCCAGCATCAACCTCACTCAGAAACCAGCTAGATGTCCCAGCATCAAACTCACTCAGAAACCAGCTAGATGTCCCAGCATCAACCTCACTCAGAAACCAGCTAGATGTCCAGCATCAACCTCACTCAGAAACCAGCTAGATGTCCCAGCATCAACCTCACTCAGAAACCAGCTAGATGTCCCAGCATCAAACTCACTCAGAAACCAGCTAGATGTCCCAGCATCAACCTCACTCAGAAACCAGCTAGATGTCCCAGCATCAACCTCACTCAGAAACCAGCTAGATGTCCCAGCATCAACCTCACTCAGAAACCAGCTAGATGTCCCAGCATCAAACTCACTCAGAAACCATCTCACCGCTACAGTCTATCTTTAGGAAGTCTCTCCATCTAACGAGATGCGCATACAACGCCACTTGGCACATTTGACAAAGTCTGTTAGTTCAAGTGATGAATTCCATTAGTTACTCCTGATTGAGCAACGTTGCTGCCTTGTGCGCCCGTGTTGCTTACCGGGCCGATTGTTGACACTGTGGTCGGCATCGAGTTCAACCCCCCCATCCCCTCGCCACATGGCTGGCTACCCCTTCAAAGACCAGACGTACCAAGTGGACTGGCAAACAGAGCCAACCCTAGACGGACCACTCCTATGTCCACAACCAACTATTTCAACAAGAACATCTTCGGGCGGAGGATGGTCTGCTGTCCACAACATGGGAAAGACAACAAAAGAAAGATTCCAGCCACCAAAATATTGAAAAGTTATTACTAGAAAGAATCTTTGAAGGAAGTAGAACACAAAAGACAGATCAGGGAAAGAAACAAGTGGTCGATGGACTTCATCACAGCTGGTTAAAAGCGGAGAGGATTATTTAATGAATTGACAGTAGATCTATACATTAAATTTATTAAGGTGTAGGTTTTATATAATGAGCTACATACCCTGTGATTATAGAATATACCTGGAAGATAAAGGTGGACTGGATAGACTAGCTCAAGATAGGGATAGGGTGTAATGAGGTGACTGGATAGACTAGCTAAAGACAGGGATAGGGTGTAATGAGGTGACTGGATAGACTAGCTAAAGACAGGGATAGGGTGTAATGAGGTGATTGGATAGACTAGCTCAAGATAGGGCTAGGTGGCGTACTTTTTTAAAGCGTGACAATGAACTTTCTAGTTCCTAATGCCCTGGCGTAAGTAAGTAATGTAATATCTTTCAAATTAGACTACCGGTTGTCCATTCTGTGGTCGTTGAAGAGCGCTCCTTTGTCATGACATCTGTCACGCACGATTCTCCACTTAAGTCAGTTGACATTTACACTCTCTTAGTTGTGTCATTCATTATGAACAAATAACATATTAGAGCCAACACTGTATCAGATAGTCTGTGTTAAAACTTCCAATACACTACCATTTAACATACTCCCCAACACATTGGCACCTCAAGATGATATATCGTGTGTGGTGTACATATTATTACAGGCCAGATGAGTTTTATTCATTCGAGCCATACAGGGTTGGCCTGGGTTCGATTAACGCTGTTCAGTTGGAACAATGTCTTGTTTGAAGGCTAGGTTGATGTCTAGTTTATGTCTTGTGTTACGAACCACAGTACCACGCTCCAACACGTGGAGGTCTGTTTCATATTCACCAACGCGTGTCTTGAGAAACCCTTTGGTCGCCTTTTATCGCCTGTAACCTATTGTCAGCGACATCCTATTAAGAATAACTGCTAGCATGTCTAGATAGGTGATAGCTACATCCTTGCACTTGTCAAATATCCAACACAATTATTACTATTATTTGTATTATAAAAGTTTAAATAATAAAAACACATGGTTTGTTCTTGAGGTTTATTATTTGCATCTATTTTAACAGCTAGTCTATATCTTGATTTTCTTACAAATGTACATTTGGAACGCCTTTTTGAAAAAACAAAACAATTTTCTTACTGTCAAAATTGATAGCATTTTACTATTATTGTTATTACTTTATATATATCCACCTAAAGTGAAATACATATGACTTGACGTATGAATGCATGAAGGTAGTTCCTAGTAAATATTTCCATCTGTTAGATAAGTCCATTCATAAGAAAATTGGGGTGTACGCAGATGGCTATAGTAGGAATGCGGTATGAAGCAAGGTGGCTTATATTTAATTAAACTACTTTCATGCATTCATATGTCAAGTCACGGGGCCTGCAGCTCTTACTTTTGATAGGTGTATCAATAGGTACCGACCAAACATTAATCGTTGTGTTGTTGTAGGCTATTTAGACTCTCGTACTGATTGCGCGCGGGTCAGCTTAACCCGGAGGATAACATGCTATTTGCTATGCTGTATCGTACGAGTGATATTTAGCTTGATATGCAGCCTGAGATGCGAGAAACGATCGAGTTCTTACGTCACAGAGATCTTTCTGTGTGTTTTTTTTGTATGTTAAAGATCTACCCTTCAAAAGCTCACGATAAGCTAAAGCTTCTACTGAGGCTAACTTAAAATATGTTTAACTCCTTAAGGTGGGATGGAAGGGGCCGCGAGAAAAATCCAGGGTTCTTGCAGTTTTGATGGCAAAACATTTTATGGCCATAATAAATCAAATATTGCTCCAGTACAAACAAAGGAGAGTTTAATTTTCTTCACATATTGATATCAACAGTTGTTGAATATCTTCCGTGACCATGGAGGCATTATCTAACAAACTTTTTAAATCAAGATGGAAAGTTGTCATTAAATTCCAGGACACCCTTGAAAGATAGGCCTATTTAAAAAAAAATTAAGTCACCATGTGAAGAAAATTAAATTCTAAGTTTGTACTGGAGCAATATTTTAATCATTTCGTCCCCCCAAAAAAAGTTTTGCTATTAAAAGTGCAAAAAACACTATCTTTTTCTCGTGTCCCCTTACGTCCTACCTTAAGTAACAACGATAATATCTAAGTTGGTAAGATGTACCTTATGTTTGTATAATACTGTTTGGAAATATTTATTTTAATTTAAAAAACACCAACACATTTTTATATTAATAAAATAAGCTTTTCATCGGAAATTATACTTTAAACCCCGTTAAAAGCATCAACATTTCCAGATTGACAATTCCTACATCTTCTTTGTACAGATTGGATCGTTATAAAATGATTTAGGAATACTTGATTAATAAATTACAGAAGAATTTAAAATTTACATGAAACAAGCCTCATCAATAACGTCTTGTAAATTTAGAGATGTTTACAGCCCTCAAAATAAGACAAGAGTTATAGTACTTTCCTGACAGGCAAACGTCCCACAGTATACTAGCAGCTAACCACACACCTGGCAAAACATGAGCTAAAATAACACGGTTCCTAGACAATATACTAGCAACTAGCCACACACCTGGCTAAACACATGTTAAACTAACACGGTTCTTAAGAGTCATACTATAATATACTAGCAACTAGCCACACACCTGGCTAAACAAAGATAAACTAACACAGTTCTTAAGTCATACTATAATATACTAGCACTAGCCACACACTGGCTAACACGAGCTAACTAACACAGTTCTTAAGTCATACTATAATTACTAGCAACTAGCACACACCTGGCTAAACACGAGCTAAACAAACACAGTTCTTAGAGTCATACTATAATATACTAGCAACTAGCCACACACCTGGCTAAACACGAGCTAAACTAACACAGTTCTTAGAGTCATACTATAATATACTAGCAACTAGCCACACACCTGGCTAAACACGAGCTTAAACTAACACAGTTCTTAGAGTCATACTATAATATACTAGCAACTAGCCACACACCTGGCTAACACGAGCTAAACTAACACAGTTCTTAGAGTCATACTATAATATACTAGCAACTAGCCACACACCTGGCTAAACACGAGCTAAACTAACACAGTTCTTAGAGTCATACTATAATATACTAGCAACTAGCCACACACCTGGTAAAACACATTTTAAACTAACACGAATCAATCTGTATTAAAACAGCCGTAAAGATTACGACCCGTAGAAAACACCGGACAAATAAAATCTCCGTGTCTTTTGAAACATATCAAGTAATACTACCCCCGTGTCCATGTGAGGATCTTACCCTGCCCCAATCTCCCCAAAGGGTAATGAATGACTTACCTGAGGTAACAAGACTGCCGGCCGCGCGCAGATATCCCTTGTTGGCAATCAGAGACCTCTCCAGCACGACAAACACTAACGATACGCTCCGATCAAAGAGTTTTTCTTTTCGAGGATGTTCCTCCCCCGAGAAGCGAATCAAATCCCTAATTGTTCGCAGCCGCCACCAACACACCCACCGCCCAGATATGAAATGAACTCGTGGAGGGTTCCGTCCGTCGACTATAAATAGGTGGGGAGGTTTGTTCTACGAGGAGGAAGAAGGGGGGGTAGACCAAAAAAAAAAGGGGGTGTTTAGGAAGAGGGTACTTCGGAGGGCAGGCCGTACCCTCAGCTGTCTCTGGTAATGTGCATCCTGTACCCTGGGCAGAAGGAGGGGAGTAGGGGAGGGAAGGACTGTGATTGGACAAGAAGACACCGGCCACAAGAAATGGCCAGGAATGTTAGCTGCAGTCGCGAGCAGGGCAGATCGGAACCGAGACTTGTGTTTGATGGTTGCATGAGGTAAAGTTGAGGGACCGCTGAAGAAGTCCCCCCCCCTCCAACCATGAGTGTTCCCCCTCCTCTTCTAGCATCTTCCCCCTACCCCCCACTCCTGGTGGGTAACCTTGCAAGTTCTCACGACACCAGGTAATTCAGACAAGCGATGACATAAGGAATGTTGTGTTGGTGCACTTTGTATTCGGCCGTCAATTGCAAGTTGCATCTCTTCGGGTACTAGGGGGAAGGGGAGGGGGTAGCACGGTCATATATATCTAACACAATAGCCCTAGTACCTCGAGGAGGGGTACATGATTAACTAAGAGGGAAGCACAAGTGACTTCTGTAGATTGACAGACCCGTTTAGATTTAACACGCACTCCTCCCTTCGGTGGTCACACGTTCACGTCACTGTCGCAATACAGTAAAACCTTGGATTACGAGCATAATTCGTTTCGTAAACGTGTTCGTAATACAAAGCACTCGTATATCAAAGTGAATTTCCCCCATAAGAAATAATGGGAACTCAGATGATTCGTCCCACAACCCAAAAATATTTAATCTAAAAATGATTAAAACCATTTTTATTTTCGTTATTTAAATGTAACTGTACTGTAATCAAATTTATTAATTAAATTTAATGGTGGCTGGTGTGAGGTGGACGAGAGAGATGAGAGGAGGAGGTGTGTTATTGCTTAGGACGACTTTCACTGTCACTAACGGAATCACTGTTATATGTTGGCTCACTGGAATATTTTTCTTTTTGTGCGACTTTAACAAAGAACCTATCCAATGACACTGCTCGGCAGACAAAGCATAACAATAGTACTACTCGTATTGCAAGATATCGCTCGCTTATCAAGTTAAAATTTATTGAAAATTTTTGTTCGTCTTACAAAACACTCGCAGACCAAGTTACTCGCAATCCAAGGTTTCACTGTATATCAATGTTTGGGGATATCGGGGTTTGAGTCCCAGTCAGGTGTAATGAGGGTGGATTTATCCTAAATGGTTTTACCACTTTCCCTCCAAGCAAATGCGGGTACATTTTCTCTATATTCAGACTTCCTCATACCCAGCACATTAAAGTAATTTGTACATATGGGTATAACCCAAACGGGTAGTAAGACGCGGTGCTAAAAATAAACAAATATAAACATGTTTTTATTTTAACTGACAGAACACGACTTATAAACTAACACACACAACACCCAGCCCCCCGGCGGTTAATTTATCACTCACTATGAAAGGGGAAACGCCAATGTCACAAATAATAAACTTTTCGGCCATTCTAGGAAATGAACCTAGGACCCTTAGGGCAGTAGAAAGACTCGTTACCAGCTGAGCTGAAGCGTCGGACTTTAAGTACACATAAAACATTTGCTTGGTCCCAGATGGTTGTTTCGAAAACAATTAGAAGATAAGTTTAAAAAATAAAACTTAGTGAAAATTAATTAATCATTTCCATTCAATTACCCCCCTCCCTCCCACGATGTTTTAATCATAAGCCACAACTGCATTTATATCGCATCTTCACATTAAATGTTGAAACATACTTATCGGAAAATTAATTTTGATTTTATTTTTAGATAATTACATTTTAAACGAGAATCTAGTAATTATGACAAAATCTTGGCGTAATTTATTGAGGAGACTAGTTGCACTCTTATCTGCCATCAGACTATAAGTTACTTGACTCAGTAGGTGACCTGGTGGTCTAGGGGTAAGGTGTCAGACTTCTGTGCTGGAGTCCGGGGTTCAATCCTCGGTCTCGGCAAAGATTTATCTGATTGCCAAACCCTTCCTTCACCTCTGACAAGATGTGTATTAATCACAACTTGTGAATTTGAGGAATGCCAGGTCTCCACCGTGGTTCGGATTCCACGTTAAACTGTAGGTCCTCCATTTCATCTCACATTCACCCTACATTACACATTAGCGTAAGTGCGTATAACCCGAATGGGTAGTAAGACGCGGTGCTAATAATAATAATAATAATACTTGACTCAATCATTACCAGCGACTTTAACGAGAGGGAACGAAGGAAGTTTGATACATTTTAGAACTTTCACTGCATTTGACAACTTCAGTCTGAAACTGTTAGATATTAATGTGCTATCCTTATACATATGGGTTAATCAAACAGGGATGAAGATAATTATTGAGAGTGGTGGAGGTTACATAATTATGAGTTACATGCCCTGTAGTCATTATCTGACATTGTTGGGGTGAAAGGGAACTAGAACCGCATTCAAGGTACTAACTGCAAACCCAATGGAAGAGACCATTGGAAGATGTAGACTCAGATGGGAGGATAACATTAATATGTATCTGAAGATATGGTGTAATGAGTGGCCTGGATATAACACTCAGATAGGAATATGGTGTAATGAGGTAGACTGGATAAAACTAGATCAAGATAGAGATAGGGTGTAATGATGTGAACTGGATAGAACTAGCTCAATATAGGGATATGGTGTAATGAGGTGACTGGATAGAACCAGCTCAAGATAGGGATAGGGTTAATGAGTGGAATGGATAGAACTAGATAGGGATAGGGATAGGGTGTAAAAAGGTGGACTGGATAGAACTAGCTCAAGATAGAGATAGTGTTAATGAGGTGGACTGGATATAACTAGCTCAAGATAGGAATATGGTGTAATGAGGTGGGCTGGATAGAACTAGCTCAAGATAGAAATCGTGATTAATAAGGTGGACTGGATAGAACTAGCTCAAGTTAGAGATCGTGTGTAATAAGGTGGACTGGATAGAACTAGCGATAGAGATAGTGTGTAATGAGGTGGATTGGATAAAACTAGCTCAAAATAGATATAGGGTTAATGAGGTGAACTGGATATAACTAGTTAAAGATAAGGATATGGTGTAATGAGGTGGACTGGATAGAACTAGCTCAGATCGAGATCGTGATTAATAAGGTGACTGGATGAACTAGTCAAATAAAGATCGTGTGTAATAAGGGAACTGGATAGAACTAGCTCAAGATAAATATCGTGTGTAATAAGGTGGACTGGATATAACTATCTCAAGATGAGTGACGTACTTTTGTAAATGCGGCAATGGAATCGCGAGTTCCTTGTCTCATAGAGTAAGTAATGACTGCTATTTTAACTGAATGTTTGAGAAGAATTTTACAGTACATGGCTTTTCAAACTTATTTTTTAACAGTAATGTTTTCCAAAGAACAGTTTTTTTATCAAATTTAAATTTACTAAATAAACATGAATTAACAAATAAACATTAAAAATCTAATGTATGTTTAAGGAGATATATATTAGGCTTATATATTTGATAACCTCACACAACTCATTAAATAGTTTATTTCTTAATAGTGAATAATAATAAAATATTAGGAGATGCAAAACAGTTTTATCGAAAAAATGTTCGTGTATTTAGCAGTCTAAAAAATAAATAATGCATGATTTGAATGGAAAATATCCAAACACCAAAGTCTAGCGGAACATTGGGTCAATATTTCTTTCCTTTATTTCAGTTGACGTAGATAATTTAACCTTAATGCAGCGTTGAATCAGTGTAAAGAAAATCTTCTCGTAATCTTCGATCATGGTTCGCCATCTAAGGGAAATAAGGTATTTCTATTAGTCCTAGTTTCATTTTTTTAATTCAACCTCTTGCTCCCATCCGACTTGTACACATATGTACAGTACTAGTTACAATAATGTGTTAGGAATGAGGAAGTTTGAATTTGGAGGAAGTGTACCCACATTGGCGTGGAGGGAGAGTAGATAGACTTTTAGGGAAAAAAACACCCTCAGTACACCCTACCGAGATTCGAACCTCGATCTCTTCTTCATCGTCAATCCAGTATATTTAAAGAGTGACGGCTTCGACCAGGAGTCGGCAACGTTTTTAATATCATGGGTAGTTTTTGTTAAAAAAAAATTGTCAGCCGGTTTGTAAGAAAAATCGAGGAAAAAAATGTTAACTCTGTATTTATTAAATCGTTATTAGTATATTTTTTATGAAAACAATTGTTTGTTTGACAAACGCTTTGAGGGTCAGGTAAAATCAGTCGGTGGAGCGTAGTTTTCTGACCACTACCTTAGACCATGCGGCCACCGAAGTGGGTAACAGTCAAATACAGGATATACCAAACGGTCTAGTTAAAGCAGGGCCTACGCTCCGCTCGCTTGTCGAGGATTGTGTCCACCCCTGGTACCGCGAGTGGTTGTTAGTTCCATGTCAAAGCTGGCCGAGTGCTACCACACAATTACCCCTCTAAGAGTGTGTTAGGTTGAGTCCAGGGACAGGTAGGAGGAGGGGGGGGGGGTCGCTGGCACTTCCACCTGGGACGTGTCGGGCATACACGAAACCACGGGTTGGCGCACCAGGAATTTAAAAATCCAGACGAAATGTGTGAGAAAGTCAATGCTGAGGGACGTGTTACAATGCACGGAGACCAGGCCGTGCGGCATCGACCACACAAATCATCACAAGAGCACTTGTCCAGACTCGAACACGAACCTACCTGCTCAGGATCATTACAATCACAGGTGGACAAATCCTGCATATGATTAACTACACCAGTGGCTAGATACTACAACTGTTTAACTACACCAATAGTTAGATCATACAACGGATTAACTACACCAGTGGTTAGATCCTACAACTGTTTAACTACACCAATAGTTAGATCATACAACTGATTAACTACACCTGCAGTTAGATACTGTACTGATTAATTACACCAATAGTTAGATCCTGTACCTGACTAACTTTACTAATATTTAAATCCTGTACCTTTTTAACTACCCAGTGGTTAGACTCCTTAACTAACTGTTTAACTTACACACCTGATTAACTACACCAATAGTTAGATCCTGTACCTGATTAAACTACCACTATAGTTAGATCTCTGTGCCTGATTAACTACAGCAGCAGACCAGCCAGTACTACAGACACAAAACTCACCACATTGTCCACAGCCTGCTCACAACCCTCTCTAAGTGGAGCCGAGGATAAACTATATCATCTTTACTCTCTCAGACCTTCACAACAGAGAGAGAGAGAGAAAACTACCATATTTCCTATTTAGCAATGCTCTCCAAACTTTTCTCATCACAAACCCTTTTTTAGAAGAAATAATCGACATTAACTACCAGTACTATATATTAATATTATATATATATATATATATATATTATTTCACGAATTTATATATTACTAAGAGATGAACACGGCGTTTCTTTACTTCAAACAGACAGAAAGAAAATATCTTCATTTTGTTTATTCCGACCCAGTTTCTAATTAATTAAAAAAAATAAAAAATCCCAATTTTAAAATTCCTGTTTTCTCTACTGTTATTCCAACCAAAATCAGGGTGTGTATTACACACACCTCTACAGAAACAAATACTAATATATCTGTACACCTTGTTTTCCCTGTTAAGGCAGCAAGCTTACATTGGGCCATAGAGGGAATCTTCAAAGTAATATCCATACTTTCAACGTAAACCAAGTCTACATCATAGAACATGTAATCAAAGTAAAATAAGATGTAATAAAGACAGCTAAGACTCTCGCACGCTACAGGACCACCTATGACTCGAACCTTAACTTGGTTTCTGTTCATCCAGCACCCTACTGGGTCCTCCCAAGCACCCCTAGCGTTGTACCCACCCCATTTACTTGCAAATGGTCTTATCCGGTAACTAGGAACAGTTATCACATCTTCTCTCATGTATCCATACGCCAATACATAAGATCTTCAAGACTAGCATATGTTGAGGAGCTGTCACTTTGGAAGTCAAAATTTTCACAACAATCAATTTGTTTAATGTTTGTTTTAAGCGTTTTTACGTTATTGAAATATGAAATTATAAAAATAGCTTATTGGAAGAATTTTTTTTATGGTAGCGGATTTTGTGGTCCATTTAAAAATGATTTACAAACGAGAGCTTCTAAAGAGTCGGCTTCACTTCATAAATAAAGATTGTGAACCTTACGAGATTGAAGTTGTTGATGACGTCAGTACCACATGTATACTCGTGTCTACGAAATAAAACTTTTTTTATTTTGAAACTAAGATTTTATATGGATTTTCTCTAAGCTTTAATTTATAAGGAGATAAAAGTGTTAATACAATATCTTAAATTTATTATTTACTGCACTATAAAACATACTTATCTTGTTACTATACCTTCCATCCATGACTGTTTCCAGCCTGTGGTCTGTTTTTAATCCAATTAATATATTCTCCACTACCAGCCTGCTAGGCCTGTCGTAGCTTCAAATGCCTTATAATATAACTTAGTAGGTACCAGGACAGGTACAACATCCAGTCTCCGACCGTTAATTTATCCTTGTGAAAGGGTAAACCCATATTTCCCCAATAATACATTTTTCAGTCACGCCGGGAATCAAACCCGGGACCTTTAGCTCAGTAGACAGACATGGTACCGAATGAGCTAAGGTGTCGTGTACATATTTTGTTACCATAGCCATGAAACAAAATACAGAATGCTTTTATTAAAAATATATATATATTTGTAATTTCAATTTAGTCATGACATGCTTCGGTGGCCGCATGGTCTAAGGTGTCACCCTCCCAATAGACTAGATTGCCGATGACGGGGGAGATTGGGGTTCGATTCCGTTTGATTGTACTGAGGGTGATATTTCCTAAATAGTTTTTTCCACTATCCCTCCACGCAATTGTGGGTGCACCTCCTCTAAATTCAACTTTCTCCATCCCTAACTCAATAGAGTAAATAGTACACAGACGTATAACCCGAACGGTTAGTAAGATGGGATGCTTAAAATAAAAAAAGTCGCGATGAAGAAGCCAATTATAGAGTAATCCTAATCCCTAAGGATGTGTTGTTGGAAGCTTTTGACTAACTACTGTATTTAATTTTAAGAAGATCTTTACAACGTTTGACACTGACTGTCCATCAAAGTTTGCAATAAAAAATATATATTTTGGTTCTTCAAAATGCTATTTTTATTTAAGTAAACATACACCGTGATTTGGGTCCTGGGTGGTCTTTTATCTTACCAAAATATTGCCATACAGTAGGATTCTGGTACGAAATAAAGCCTTACAGAACAAGCTTCCCACCAAATAAGGGTATATTTAATCATTTGAGGTGTTTAACATACACTTTTTGAACCAGCTGATTATATCAGCACATGAGAAATTCTATGAAGAGCGAGAAAGGGCCTGCCAATTTAGCCAGGAAAGGTATTTTCACATAAATTCCAATGTTCTTTTACATGCCTTATGTCAACATGGGACCAACGGCTTTACTTCCCTCCCAAAGGAAGTTGTGCTACGGATTTCCTATCGATTAAGAAAAATCCATTGACCCGGACGGATTTGAACCCACCAGCACCGGGGTACGAGCGCTTTACCCTAAAACCACCAAGGTCTACAAAATCAGGGTATGGTTCCTGCAGTTCCGTCAAAGAGAGATTTGAACAGTTAATCCTGAGCTTTGACCAGACATCAACTCCTACCTCTCAAGTTTCTCAGGCCCTTCATTTTGTCAAGTTGGTATTTACAACATTGCTTTGTCCAAGAGAGTTTCTAACAACTGCTCAGGAGGGTGGATTACGAGGGGGTGGTTGCCATTGTTACCGGAGGGTGTGGAGACTTCTAGATCCTCATCACAGGAAACTGTTTGTTGGCCTCCATTGTGTCGAAACATCTAAATCATACAGCGAACATTTTTACTGGAATGAAATTAACAATAGCTAAAACTTTGGTGGTTCTTACCGGTGTTATGTCCGCGGAGCCAAATACCTAGAATTGGCCCGTCAGGTTTATTTAGGCATGTGCCGTTTGAGCCACTCCCAGTTCCTCAAACCCCATCTCCAATTCGTTACTCCAGAGAAGTGCTCTCTTGTAACGGGGCACAAAATAATAGGGAAAAGAATATCTCATTAAGATAGTAAAAAGCTTATTTAATTAAAAGGGAAGCATTTATCTATTCTATTAGTCATCAAGCTCTAAAAAAAAAACATTCGATTTCCAGAGATGGTAGGTCTAGGTTTGTGTCTCGGTCGAATGGTGTGCGAGTTATTTTTCACGATGTGATGTATCATGGGAATTTTACCATTCGCTTTTCCCGAAAATGATGTCGACATTTCCTCTGAAACAGGATTGCTCATCCCTTTCTATAATATAATACCATTAATAGCCCTTGAAACCGGTTTCGGTGGGTGTATGGCTTAAGGCGGCGGTCGGCAACCTATGGCCAGAGGGCCAGATCTGGCCCTACGATTGATTTTACTTAACCCGCAAAAGATTTTTCGCAAACAAACCGTTTTTTGTGTTCAAAAAATTGATTACTAATTAATTACCATATGATTAATATAATGTTGGAGTTCTTTACTCGATATTTTTTCCAAACCAGCACAACAACAATTTTTTTAAGGCCCGTGATTACAAAAATGTTGGCCGACCCATGGCCTAGGGCGTCATTCTCGTAATAGACTAAGCTGCCGGCGTCGGAGAGATTGGAGCTCGAATCCCTTTGAGTATACTTGGGGTATATACTTAAAAAGTTCGTTATAAAGATTTTATCCATATAAAATCACACAACAAATTATAAGACGTGCGCTATGTTTGAAACAACAGTTGCGAGATATCGCTAGTGATGCTTCTCTTGATAGATTGTTGACTGAAAAGGAGGAGGCTTCACAGAACGGAAACATGATTAAAATGCGCTCTTGCATTTCGAACAATTTTTCCAAATGTACCCCACATATCCAATTGCACGTGGTCATTTAAAAAAATAACAAAACTTGCATCTTGTGAACAGGATGGTTTTTAATATCTGGCACATTTTCCGAGACATTTACTGATACGGAATAGTGATAGGATAGTGGCATGGAACCTTGACACTGACATTGAAGCTGTGTTTGTTAAATCTACAAGAAATGAACCTCGAAAATGACATTGAAGCTGTGTTTGTTATAGCTACAAGAAATGAACCTCGAGAGTGACATTGAAGCTGTGTTTGTTATAGCTACAAGAAATGAACCTTGACAGTGACATTGAAGCTGTGTTTATTATAGCTACAAGATATGAACCTCGAGAGTGACATTGAAGCCGTGTTTGTTATAGCTACAAAGGATGTATCTTGACAGTGACAATGAAGCTGTGTTTGTTATAGCTACAAGAAATGAACCTTGACAGTGACATTGAAGCTGTGTTTGTTATAGCTACAAGAAATGAACCTTGACAGTGACATTGAAGCTGTATTTGTTATAGCTACAAGAAATGAACCTTGACAGTGACATTGAAGCTGTATTTGTTATAGCTACAAGAAATGAACCTTGACAGTGACATTGAAGCTGTGTTTGTTATAGCTACAAGAAATGAACCTCGACAATGACATTGAAGCTGTGTTTGTTATAGTTACAAGAAATGAACCTTGACAGTGACATTGAAGCTGTGTTTGTTATAGCTACAAGAAATGAACCTTGACAGTGACATTGAAGCTTGTGTTTGTTATTGTTACAAGAAATGAACCTTGACAGTGACATTGAAGCTGTGTTTGTTATAGCTACAAGAAATTAACCTTGACAGTGACATTGAAGCTGTGTTTGTTATAGCTACAAGATATGAACCTCGAGAGTGACATTGAAGCTGTGTTTGTTATAGCTACAAAGGATGTATCTTGACAGTGACATTGAAGCTGTGTTTGTTATAGCTACAAGAAATGAACCTTGACAGTGACATTGAAGCTGTGTTTGTTATAGCTACAAGAAATGAACCTTGACAGTGACATTGAAGCTGTGTTTGTTATAGCTACAAGATATGAACCTCGAGAGTGACATTGAAGCTGTGTTTGTTATAGCTACAAGAAATGAACCTTGACAGTGACAATGAAGCTGTGTTTGTTATAGCTACAAGAAATGAGCCTTGACAGTGACATTGAAGCTGTGTTTGTTATAGCTACAAGAAATGAACCTTGACAGTGACATTGAAGCTGTGTTTGTTATAGCTACAAGATATGAACCTCGAGAGTGACATTGAAGCCGTGTTTGTTATAGCTACAAAGGATGTATCTTGACAGTGACATTGAAGCTGTGTTTGTTATAGCTACAAGAAATGAACCTTGACAGTGACATTGAAGCTGTGTTTGTTATAGCTACAAGAAATGAACCTTGACAGTGACATTGAAGCTGTGCTTGTTATAGCTACAAGAAATGAACCATGACAGTGACATTGAAGCTGTGTTGGTTAAATCTACAAGAAATGAACCTCGACAATGACATTGAAGCCGTGTTTGTTACAGCTACAAAGTATGTATCTTGACAGTGACAATGAAGCTGTGTTTGTTATAGCTACAAGAAATGAACCTTGACAGTGACATTGAAGCTGTGTTTGTTATAGCTACAAGAAATGAACCTTGACAGTGACAATGAAGCTGTGTTTGTTATAGCTACAAGAAATGAACCTTGAGAGTGACAATGAAGCTGTGTTTGTTATAGCTACAAGAAATGAACCTCGACAATGACATTGAAGCCGTGTTTGTTACAGCTACAAAGTATGTATCTTGACAGTGACAATGAAGCTGTGTTTGTTATAGCTACAAGAAATGAACCTTGACAGTGACATTGAAGCTGTGTTTGTTATAGTTACAAGAAATGAACCTTGACAGTGACAATGAAGCTGTGCTTGTTATAGCTACAAGAAATGAACCATGACAGTGACATTGAAGCTGTGTTGGTTAAATCTACAAGAAATAAACCTTGACTGTCACATTAGACCTGTATGGTCTTGACAGTGTATAGAATGTACTTTGAACGTGACATTAGATCTGTGTGGTCGTGACATTCTATAGAATGTACCTTGAACGAGACATTAGATATGTGTGGTCGTGACATTCTATAGAATGTACCTTGAACGAGTCATTAGATATGTGTGGTCGTGACATTCTATAGAATGTACCTTGAACAAGACATTAGATATGTGTGGTCGTGACGTTGTTTAAAATGTACCTTGAACGTGACATTAGATCTGTATGGTCGTGACATTGGATAGAATGTACCTTGAACGTGACATTAGATCTGTGTGGTCGTGACATTGGATAGAATGTACCTTGAACGTGACATTAGATATGTGTGGTCGTGACATTGGATAGAATGTACCTTGAACGTGACATTAGATATGTGTGGTCGTGACAGTGTATAGAATGTACTTTGAACGTGGCATTAGATCTGTGTGGTCGTGACATTCTATAGAATGTACCTTGAACGAGACATTAGATATGTGTGGTCGTGACGTTGTATAGAGTGTACCTTGAACGTGACATTAGATATGTGTGGTCGTGACGTTGTATAGATTGTACCTTGAACGTGACATTAGATCTGTGTGGTCGTGACATTCTATAGAATGTACCTCAATAATAACATGTGCTAACAACATTGAACAAGGAACTACAGTACGCTAGTTCATCGACATTCCTCCACCGACCAGATCATAAAGGATGAGAGGAAGAGGAATAGAAGGAATAAGGGGGAAGAGGGGGAGAATTAAGTTTCTTCTCCATCGATCTGAGCCACGCCCCCGTCTCACCCTACAGCATCTCGGTCCATATCTCACCCTCTGAACGTTCCCACACTCGACTCCATCTCGGCACTAATTCATTCATTAGAGACTCACGTCTCGCCCCCTCCCAGAAGGTTGGAGGAGGGTGGAGGAGGTCTGGAAATATCACGAGGACTCTATGCTAGTGAAACCAAAGTCAAGCAAATGAAGAGAACTATGTTTACAAAATTAACAATATTATACTACTAATATTTTTAATGGTACAACACAATCGTACGAACTTTCTCATAAAGTGTCAGACAGACAGATGGACAGATATACATACATTGGGACAAACAGACAGACAGACAGACAAACATAATTTAAAGGACAGACAGAGCTAGTAAAATTCCCTTTTTAATGGTTTGGGGCACATAAAACGTAAAAACCCATCACAATCCCGAGGTAGAAAATGTTGACGATTACAATACTTTCTCTTGATATGAACAAAGTAAGATTAGTTGTTGTTTATTTGTTACCCTGTGACGTAAGAACCTCTACACCGATTGTGATGACATAATATTTGATCTCAAGTAAACTACAATGGAAACCATGGACATTAAAAATAAGAAATCGTTAGTGTTCCTGCGATACAGTTCCTTTTGAAATGGCCATTCGTGACGAGTGATTGAGTTGTGGCATGACCTTAACCCTGTCTTTAACAGAAGGCTCTGTCAAGGTCACTATCACTAGTACTGAACTTGACCTCATTTCTCCAGTCGAGAGTGAAAGTCACCTTTACACCCAGCCGCCTTTAGATTAACCTTGTTACCTCACAGCTATCACACAGACTGAGGAAACTAGCGCTCTCACCTTGTCACACAATGGGAGGTACATCACACCTCTCAGTCATACTAAGATGATTTTATGATTTAAGGTTTTATACTAAGCTACCTCATCACAGCTAATTATTACGCTTTATAAGATGGCTATGTACAGTACAATGATGGGCTTTGCTGCGATTCATGTGGGGACAGACTTTATAGTAAACTCAATGTTATTGAGCCTAATATATAGGCAGCATTTTCTGCAGTCTATCCAGCTGATACAAGGGGAGTTATACACCTTCTACTGTCCAGATGATACAAGGAGAGTTATACACCTTCTACTGTCCAGCTGATACAAGGAGAGTTATACACCTTCTACTGACCAGCTGATACAAGGAGAGTTATACACCTTCTACTGACCAGCTGATACAAGGAGAGCTAAACACCTTCTACTGTCCAGCTGATACAAGGAGAGCTATACACCTTCTACTGTCCAGCTGATACAAGGAGAGCTATACACCTTCTACTGTCCAGCTGATACAAGGAGAGTTATACACCTTCTACTGTCCAGCTGATACAAGGAGAGTTATACACCTTCTACTGTCCAGCTGATACAAGGAGAGTTATACACCTTCTACTGTCCAGATGATACAAGGAGAGTTATACACCTTCTACTGTCCAGCTGATACAAGGAGAGTTATACACCTTCTACTGTCCAGCTGATACAATGAGAGCTATACACCTTCTACTGTCCAGCTGATACAAGGAGAGCTATACACCTTCTACTGTCCAGCTGATACAAGGGGAGTTATACACCTTCTACTGTCTAGCTGATACAAGGAGAGTTATACACCTTCTACTGTCCAGCTGATACAAGTTGAGCTATACACCTTCTACTGTCCAGCTGATACAAGGAGAGCTATACACCTTCTATTGACCAGCGGATACAAGGAGAGCTATACACCTTCTACTGTCCAGCTTATACAAGAGGAGTTATACACCTTTTATTGTCCAGCTGATAAAATAGTATTTTGATAAGATAAAAGGCCTTCCAGAACGTGCTTCATACCAAAATCAGGGCTATAGTAGGGAGTTTGTACTCACGTGTTTGATACTGGCTTGCGGAGGTCGGATACTCAGCCACTACGTGATCTGACGCACGAGGGATGCTGGGACGCTGCTGTGGGGGGTGACTAGACGCCTGCGTCGCGATGAGACGCGCCGTAGTACTACGAACCCTCCCTCCTTCCTTCCCCCTCGATTTATCGTATTAAAGGGGCGCTACCAATGTGAATACCCCGTCCTCCCAACTTATCGATGACTTCTCTCCGGGCGGTTCCTCCATGATGCAGTTAATACTCGGGAAATACGGACCGGAAATGGACTCATTACTTGGTACACAAGCTTGGGAGAACTGGGAATACAACTAAACAGAACAGTACACAAGCTTGGGAGGACTGGGAATACAACTAAACAGAACAGTACACAAGCTTGGGAGGACTGGGAATACAACTAAACAGAACAGTACACAAGCTTGGGAGGACTGGGAATACAACTAAATAGTTCAGATTGTGTCATTGAACTGTCGTAAATATGGGAAAGTCTATGTTCCGAACAGTTTCAAACTCAATTCATACTTCTCTGTACAAACAAATGGAATATAATCTAGTTCCAAAGGTTGTTTGTGAACCACGTCTTACTGCTTATTCCGACTGTCAGATTATCCGAACTTAGGGGGTATTAATTAGGAAGATAGAGAAAAATGTAGCCATGAGAAATATATTGGTGTGAGGTTCACAACAGAACATTCTAAGATAATCGAGGATTTCCCTTAAGGAGGTGGGACCCTGAGAACGATCATATATTTCTAGGTAAGCCTACCTATTAATTAATCATCTTTCATTTTATTAAAAGTTGGACTCTGAGACACATTTGTGCCCCTATGACGCGAATGTTGCCAACATCATGTTTCTTGGTATTCAAGGACGGAAAGTTGATGTAAATAAGTAAACCGTGTCAAGAGATGACGTGTCTTACAGACCCTCTCTCACGAGAATGAACTGTACTGTACCGCTGTAGATACTCTGGTGTAATATTTACAAGGATCTGGGGGAAGTCCCCGCCTGGTCCACTCTTGGTTAGTGGGAAGTTGTACAACCATTCCATCACCCTCAGAGGCGTACGCAGGGATAAAGCTAGAGGTGATAGAAGGGATTGAAGTTATCATTTTCATGTGTACAATTCCAGGGTTTCTCAAACTGTGAGACGCGAAGCGGTTTCAGGTAAGGTATAGGACAGTTGTGTCTTTAAACTAATCCTTTGTTCCCGCCAACTAAATAAAGCTATGATTAAATAAAATTCCGATTTGGCCAATGAAGTAAAATAAATGAAAATGACGTATGCATCTGCATATGAGAAAGCGGCTTTCTAACGGAATGCGGTCGTATCCGTCCCGTCGTTCTTGGTTCGGATCCTGACCGGGTCAGTATAATACCTGATCTCCCTGGATTCACGTGGGTCAGTTTATATCTCAGTTTAGATCGGGCTCCAAGTAGTCTCACGTTTCTTACCAATGATTAGACGGGGTTTGATTTAAATTAAAGATAACTTAATATAAAGTTCACAAATTGAATATTCAGGCATAATTTATTCCAAATTTTGTTTCTGGTTATAAAATAATGATTATTAATAATGCAAGTTGAGTTGTAGTGACTAGTTCGTCTCCAACACCTTGACTACGTGATAGTGTAGCACACGTCCAATCTGTATGATGGTATGATCACGAGTGTCCAACAGTCTGTATGATGGTATCATCACGAGTGTCTAGCAGTCTGTATGATGGTATGATCACGAGTGTCTAACAGTCTGTATGATGGTATGATCACGAGTGTCTAGCAGACTCTATGATGGTATGGTCACGAGTGTCTAGCAGTCTGTATGATGGTATGGTCACGAGTGTCTAGCAGCCTCTATGATGGTATGGTCACGAGTGTCTAACAGTCTGTATGATGGTATGATCACGAGTGTCTAACAGCCTCTATGATGGTATGGTCACGAGTGTCTAGCAGTCTGTATGATGGTATGATCACGAGTTTTCTAACAGTCTGTATGATGGTATGATCACGAGTGTCTAGCAGCCTCTATGATGGTATGGTCACGAGTGTCTAACAGTCTGTATGATGGTATGATCACGAGTGTCTAGCAGTCTGTATAATGGTATGATCACGAGTGTCTAGCAGTCTGTATGATGGTATGATCACGAGTGTCTAACAGTCTGTATGATGGTATGATCACGAGTGTCTAGCAGCCTCTATGATGGTATGGTCACGAGTGTCTAACAGTCTGTATGATGGTATGATCACGAGTGTCTAGCAGTCTGTATAATGGTATGGTCACGAGTGTCTAGCAGTCTGTATGATGGTATGATCACGAGTGTCTAGCAGCCTCTATGATGGTATGGTCACGAGTGTCTAACAGTCTGTATGATGGTATGATCACGAGTGTCTAACAGTCTGTATAATGGTATGATAGCGAGTGTCTAACAGTCTGTATGATGGTATGATCACGAGTGTCTAGCAGTCTGTATGATGGTATGATCACGAGTGTCTAGCAGTCTGTATGATGGTATGATCGCGAGTGTCTAACAGTCTGTATGATGGTATGATCACGAGTGTCTAACAGTCTGTATGATGGTATGATCACGAGTGTCTAACAGTCTGTATGATGGTATGATCGCGAGAGTCTAACAGTCTGTATGATGGTATGATCACGAGTGTCTAACAGTCTGTATGATGGTATGATCACGAGTGTCTAACAGTCTGTATGATGGTATGATCACGAGTGTCTAACAGTCTGTATGATGGTATGATCACGAGTGTTTTTCCACGAGGGTTTCTTGCAACCCTCACCGCGTCCCCTTGGACAATTTTCCTTCTTAGAAAGAAATCGGCCAATGTCGCTTTCACTGTCATTTAAAAACTGCATCTTGGTTTGGGGAAATCTTTTACAATTAGCCCCCTTATTTTGGAAAGTGAAATCAAGTGATGCTCCATTACGTCCTTCACTAAAGCTCATAAATTCTGATATGATATATATGGTATGCTTCAGTTTATTAACAATGATGAGTGTTAAGACTTCAAAAATCTACCACCAGATGGAAATGTTTTGCTCCTGTGTTTCACCAAAATAGGAACCAGCCTTAGCGATCTCTGATAGCAAACGCATTATAGGCATTCTACACAGTTTAGGAATGAAAGCATATTTCGTAAATAGTACTCGTGTCATAAATAATTGTAATATTATACTTACTTTGTATGATCAGGGGCCCAAGAGTTCATTGCTGACCTTACAAAAGTACGCCACCTATCTCTATGTTGAGATAGTTCTAGCCAATCCACGGAGGTCTACTGCAGAATTACTAGTTTTAAAATATTAAAAATGCTTCTATCAATACATGTATTTCCAAATTGATCACAAAAAACCTAGTTTTTTCATCCTTTTATCTCTAAGAACAGTTTATTAACTATTATATCGTAAATTAAAATGATGAAGTGTGTTTTCCATCAAAGTTTAAACAATTGACAAATGTTTTACTATAATGAAATAGTTCCTTTTGATATAGTAACGGTAAAATACAAGTATTTTAAACAAACTGACTTCTTCTACTTCCTCGATCCATCGCCTGGATTTTGATTTAGTTTGAATATTTTTTTTAATATATATTTATTTAGGGAAGGCTTTAACTGGACGAAAAAATATACAATATTGCCCTTTCCGATTCGATGGGCCCACGATTAAACGTAAAGCTCATCTATTCTGGGCGCTGATGATAGAAGGTAGGGGTTTTCGAAATCCAACCGGGTGTATTGTTTCATAAAATTTTATTAATCTTCTTTCGCACAAATGTGGATACATTTCCTTTAAATTTTACTTTAATCGTACATCCTAATTTAGTGTAATTAAATACTTATCTCCCGGACAGTAAGCCAAAAAAAACAAAAACAAAATAGAGAGAGCTTTGCCGTTTTAAACTGTACCGCATGTTCAATATGTATCATTGGTTGCAGATATACAGGAGCCGCTATAACACATCTCTTATATTCCTTGGAAAGGATTATTTCTTTCGTTACTGGCACAAAATATATCATATGCCAGCTTACGGGGGCTAGATTCATGTTCCGGTAGCTTTTGGTGGCTATTTATCAATAAGAAGGGCATGAAAAGACATTTTTTTCTAGAGTAGAGGTGGGTCGGATATAAAATTTTACTATACCTTTAACTAATAAAAAAGTATTTCTACGTATATATGTATCCACTAGGGTTAATTACATTTTCGTGGTGGGTTCGGTACCTCCGAACCCCCCTTTCTAAGCCCTTGGTGAGAATATTAGATATTTGTGTGTGAATGGGTATATGATATAATATAATATATACTGGATCTACCTATTTACCTACATATCTCAATACGCCAAACTATGCTTGGGTCTTTAGGTTAAGAGTAGGGCCTATTATTTTCCTCTATAAATACATAATGGATATAATAAGACGCTATGGTATTAAATATATACGTTAATTGTAGGACATCAAACATTTATTTCCTGAGTATTTAATAGTTCTGTGTATTAGTATATTATTAATATACTTCGTATGGGCCTACTTTAACCTTGAAAGACAATATTACTACACTGGGGTTAAAGATTTATAAAACTCTTATCGTGTAATATTTGAAAGAAAGTGTACCTGAGAGATACATTTATTTAGTTTTTCATAACACGTTCATTCACAAGGTGTTGTATATATATATATATATATATATCCACATTATAATTATTTGTTTATCAGAATCATAGTAGCATATTATTTTATTACCCTCAAATGTGTACAACCTTTAAGGAAAATATAGTTAAAAACGAAATGTTTGTTGTGAAAGTTTTTACTGCTCTAAAGTGACAGCTACTCAACAGATCAGATTGTTTGGCGTATGGACACATGAGAGTAGATGTGGTAAGAGTTTACAACAAGGTGTGTGTATGATATGAACAGTGGGTGAGTGACATGTAGTATAAGAGAGCTCTCACTCTCTAGATTCTAGAACAAACCTAGAAACCGGGAGTCGCAGATAAGAGTTGTCTGTCACCTCAACTCCCTCCACCCCAGTAGACAGATGACAATAGAAACTGTCAGAGGCACGAATATCTCTCTGTCTTTGTCACTCGTCAGGAAGGGGGAGGTTTGTTCTATTCCCCTAGATGCTACAGTCTGCTCCTGATAATATGTGTCCTTGAGATCGTGCTCGGCTTTTGGAGAGCTATATACACGTCAATAATTTGGTAGAACGCTAACGCAATTAGTTGTACAATGAATAGCAAAGCTTAAAAATGGAAATGATCCTTAGGCTACGGATATAGCCGTATCAAGTATAACATCCGTAAATCCGAGAAATTACACCTGTACACGGGGATCAAAGCGAGGACCCTTGTTTTAAGAGGACTGCAAGGTAAAACACTGAGACATTTACAGACTTTTGGAAATCCCGCATTGTTCAAGAACTTGATTAATATTTTAAATATTATTGTCAACCAAATGTAGGTGAGAGTTATCAGCAGGTTTCTGACCAGTTAAAAAGTTTGAATTGTGAGTTTAAAGCTAAAAAAATATTTTTTTTAACGATGATATATAAAAAAATATACCTTTTAGATTATAGTGAAATGTTATAAACCTAGATCTAGCCTTCCTCTGTCAAATAAAGTCAGGTTTTGACAGGATCACAACAGAACATTCTAAGACAATACGGGATTGTTTTATAGGGCTTTATGTAATTTATCACATATTATTTTTAAAATAATTTAAACTTTTTAACTGGTCAGAGCTTTCACCTATATTTTAATGAGAACAATATTTAAATATATGAAACCACTTCATAAACAATCCGGTATTTCTAAACGTCTCCGCAGCTTCCAGTGTACGCCCCTGTAACTCCGCGTTTAGACGTGATGGCGCTAGTGAAAACGTATTAGGCGCCGATGTGGCAACATTTGGAAACTCTTAGATGATACAGTTGATAGTAAACATACAGTATATATCGCAGTAGATGGACAAAATAATAATCAAATAGGGTTCTCAAAAGGTTGATACTGGTTATTATTCCCATCAATCTTTTAATAAGGGACAATGCTTATTTAAAGCAAGTATTGTAACAACATTTACTGAAACTCCACTTATGTCAAATCAAAAGTTGTAAGGCAGCCGTGTGTAGGTTTAACACCTTACGGTGTTAAAAGTGTATAACCGGTACCTAACACAAAATAAACACTAGAAAGTGTGTTGGCCTATATTAAATCGTTATATTTCATTTATAATTTTATAACTAGTCTATAAGCTAATCCATACAAATGAGTCTATAAATTATCCTTCAAAATGCCAACAAAATCTAAGTTAGGTTTAGAAATAGCTACATTTTAGGCTTGTATATTTTATATCACTGTGCCACCATTGGATAATAGAACAGCTATAAAAAGTAGTGGCAAGTTCTTATTGCACAAAGTACATGTACTACAAAGTAGCAAGGCTCTATTGATGTTAAATTACAAATTTATTTTTATTATTTATGGTTTGGTCCATGTTAGGCAAAGATCTACAAATCAGCAATAACAAAACCTGAGATAAACTACTCACTAGTTTGTCCAAAATACAAGGTAAAAGGATGAAACTTCAAAGTTCCATTGTGACTAGGATTCGTGCTTTAGGAACTACAGAGGTTAATATATGCCTAGTTTAGTTTACAAATATAGCCCAAAACTATTGAAGTTGATTAGTTTCTTGACATTTTTCTTGGCTTTACTCACATTTGAGAAAGAGCCAGTGTGTGTGTGTGTGTGGTGTGTGTGTGTGTGTGTGTGTGTGTGTGTGTGTGTGTGTGTGTGTGTGTGTGTGAGTATAATAACAGATCTACTATATCATTGTGTTGCCTATTTCAATTCATTCCTACAAAGGAAAATGTCAAAAGTTATGTCTTTATTAGTGTTACGCGCATCACACTGTATGGAGCAGAAAGATGGGAAGATGGGAAATAAATACTTAGAGAATTTTGAAATTTAGTGCCGGAGAAGACTTGAGAAGACCAGGTGGACATACAGGTTGACAAACGAACAAAGATTAAGAAGAGTGGGTGAAAAGAGAACCATTTTGGATGTGATTATTCGGTTCAAAGCAAACTGGATCTTAAGAGGAACTGTCTTATGCACGACATCATAGAAGGAAAGATTGAGGGAAAGAGGATCTTAGGAAGGAGGAGGATTCAAATATTAGATTACTTGAAGAAGATAAGAAAATTCTGGGAGCTAAAGGAGGCAAAGGACAAGGCGCATTGGAGGTCTAAGTTCACTGACTAAATGAATGGACCTGTCGTAAGACAGAACACCTAGTGATGTATATATGGATTGTATTAAGCTTAGAGTACTGCCTCCTTAATTCTATTCCATCACCTACTTAGTAAGCTCCAAACTACCAGTGCGGAAATTTTCAATCAAAAATGTTTTGGACAGTGTCCATCTATGACGGGAACAACCCTGAGACCTGACGCTCCGAACTCTGATATCGTTAAAGTTGAGAGGGAGTGAGGGGATAGTGGCACGAGTGCTGTGCGGGTACATCTCGCTCTCTCATAATTACTCCTTCCGCCGGTCCTTGCTTGGACCTCACACACTCAGGAGACACACCCTCTCAGGCTTACACGAACAACCGACTATGACAACTATTACCGGAGCAAAGCACGTCTTGGGGAGTCAGCCCCACAAGCTACCAAGGGAGGTGAAACCATAAATATAATTTTTTGGGAATGGCTCAATCCTAAGAAGATTCGGCCGTCCTCCCCTCAAAAATGTTATTATCGTTACTTCAGTCTTACCAGTAGTTCTGTGAACAGTAGACCTCTCTCCATGTTATTATTGTTACTACAGTCTTACTAGTAGTTCTGTGAACAGTAGACCTTCCTCCGTGTTATTATAGTTACTACATTCTTACTAGTAGTTCTGTGAATAGTAGACCTCCCTCTATGTTATTATTGTTACTACATTCTTACTAGTAGTTCTGTGAATAGTAGACCTCCCTCTATGTTATTATTGTTACTACAGTCTTACTAGTAGTTCTGTGAACAGTAGACCTTCCTCCGTGTTATTATAGTTACTACATTCTTACTAGTAGTTCTGTGAATAGTAGACCTCCCTCTATGTTATTATTGTTACTACATTCTTACTAGTAGTTCTGTGAATAGTAGACCTCCCTCTATGTTATTATTGTTACTACAGTCTTACTAGTAGTTCTGTGAACAGTAGACCTCCCTCCATGTTATTATTGTTACTACAGTCTTACTAGTAGTTCTGTGAACAATAGACCTCCCTCTATGCTATTATCGTTACTACAGTCTTACTAGTAGTTCTGTGAACAGTAGACCTCCCTCCATGTTATTATCGTTACTACAGTCTTACCAGTAGTTCTGTGAACAGTAGACCGCACTCCCCCCATGTTATTATCGTTACTACAGTCTAACTGGTAGTTCTGTGAACAGTAGACCTCCCTCCATGTTATTATTGTTACTACAGTCTTACTAGTAGTTCTGTGAACAGTAGACCTCCCTCTATGTTATTATTGTTACTACAGTCTTACTAGTAGTTCTGTGAACAGTAGACCTCCCTCTATGTTATTATTGTTACTACAGTCTTACTAGTAGTTCTGTGAACAGTAGACCTCCCTCCATGTTATTATCGTTACTACAGTCTTACCAGTAGTTCTGTGAATAGTAGACCTCCCTTCATGTTAATATCGTTACTACAGTCTTACTAGTAGTTCTGTGAACAGTAGACCTCCCTCCATGTTATTATTGTTACTACAGTCTTACTAGTAGTTCTGTGAACAGTAGACCTCCCTCATGTTATTATTGTTACTACAGTCTTACTAGTAGTTCTGTGAACAGTAGACCGCACTCCCCCATGTTATTATCGTTACTACAGTCTAACTGGTAGTTCTGTGAACAATAGATCTCCCTCTATGCTATTATTGTTACTACATTCTTACTAGTAGTTCTGTGAATAGTAGACCTCCCTCCACGTTATTATCGTTACTACAGTCTTACCAGTAGTTCTGTGAACAGTAGACCTCCCTCCATGTTGTTATCTTACTACAGTCTAACTGGTAGTTATGTGAACAATAGACCTCCCTCTATGCTATTATTGTTACTACATTCTTACTAGTAGTTCTGTGAATAGTAGACCTCCCTCCATGTTATTATCGTTACTACAGTCTTACTTGTAGTTCTGTGAACAGTAGACATCCCTCCATGTTGTTATCTTTACTTCAGTCTTACTAGTAGTTCTGTGAACAGTAGACCTCCCTCCATGTTATTATTGTTACTACAGTCTTACCAGTAGTTCTGTGAACAATAGACCTCCCTCCATGTTATTATCGTTACTACAGTCTTACTAGTAGTTCTGTGAACAATAGACCTCCCTCCATGTTATTATTGTTACTACAGTCTTACTAGTAGTTCTGTGAACAGTAGACCTCACTCCATGTTATTATCGTTACTACAGTATTACTAGTAGTTCTGTGAACAGTAGACCTCCCTCTATGTTATTATTGTTACTACAGTCTTACTAGTAGTTCTGTGAACAGTAGACCTCCCTCCATGTTATTATTGTTACTACAGTCTTACTAGTAGTTCTGTGAACAGTAGACCGCACTCCCCCCATGTTATTATCGTTACTACAGTCTAACTGGTAGTTCTGTGAACAATAGACCTCCCTCTATGCTATTATTGTTACTACATTCTTACTAGTAGTTCTGTGAACAGTAGACCTTCCTCCATGTTGTTATCTTTACTACAGTCTTACTAGTAGTTCTGTGAACAGTAGACCTCACTCCATGTTATTATCGTTACTACAGTCTTACTAGTAGTTCTGTGAACAGTAGACCTCCCTCTATGTTATTATCGTTACTACAGTCTTACTAGTAGTTCTGTGAACAGTAGACCTCCCTCTATGTTATTATTGTTACTACAGTCTTACTAGTAGTTCTGTGAACAGTAGACCTCCCTCCATGTTATTATTGTTACTATAGTCTTACTAGTAGTTCTGTGAACAGTAGACCTCACTCCATGTTATTATCGTTACTACAGTCTTACTAGTAGTTCTGTGAACAGTAGACCTCCCTCTATGTTATTATTGTTACTACAGTCTTACTAGTAGTTCTGTGAACAGTAGACCTCCCTCCATGTTATTATTGCTACTATAGTCCTTCTAGTAGTTCTGTGAACAGTAGACCTCCCTCCATGTTGTTATCTTTACTACAGTCTTACTAGTAGTTCTGTGAATAGTAGACCTCCCTCCATGTTATTATCGTTACTACAGTCTTACTATTAGTTCTGTGAACAGTAGACCTCCCTCCACGTTATTATCGTTACTACAGTCTTACTAGTAGTTCTGTGAACAGTAGACCTCCCTCCATGTTGTTATCTTTACTACAGTCTTACTAGTAGTTCTGTGAACAGTAGACCTCCCTCCATGTTATTATCGTTACTACAGTCTTACTAGTAGTTCTGTGAACAGTAGACCTCCCCTCATGTTATTATCGTTACTTAAGTTTTAATTTCGTAAAAATTGGCTCAAGCAATTTGACAGATATTGTGAATCAAACACCCGTAAAGACGAGATGCTAAATCGTCAAGTTAAAACAGTTCAGTAAATTATATTTGAATGAAAATTGTTTTTTTATTCGTGTGAGTCGCATGCTCGGTTCTTGCGCTGATACTGACTGCTGCATCTCCCAGCATCCAGTGAAGGATCCGGTGACAACACAAATTCATCTGGCGTCTGGCAATGACCCACGACCGCTGATCTGACCTTTCCCAGGAGCTTACCCTCGGATATACAGACAGAGCCGCTCATTCACACATCGTCAGCGCCAGTGGGTTGGGGGTGATGTGAGCTCCTTCCCAGACCAGGCAGTGTCTTCCTGTCTTTGCTCGGGCTTGTCTGTCTGTCTCTCGGTCGACCTCACTCCACTCACAGGCAGGGAACATGTGGTCTACTCCGCACTATCTAAATCATTCACACTTTCAAACTACTGACGTCACATTAAGTAGTATAGAAGGGCGAGGAAAGGAAATACTACTAGCCCTCTTACTCCTTCCCCCCAGCCCTTTTTTAGGGACCCTCTTTCGACCACCAACATTGAATTGAAAGTCACTAACATTTGGCATTGTACAATATTTTTATTTGATTTACTAAATATAAAGTTCATATAAACATTTATCAAAAGTTATACTAACACTCCCTTACTAATTAATCTATAATTGATCTTTACACCATTAATTAAGAGGACTAAGAATGTTTATACAATATGTGTTTCCCCCTCAACATGAGTTTACAGTTTTCAAAAATCGTGCTTCCTATAGAAATCATTATTATTAAAAATTATTATTATTATTATTATTTTGTGTTCTGTCTTTCGACAGGTCCAATCCTTTTGTCAGTGAACTTAGATTGCCAATGGGCCCTGTAGCTCCCAGATTGTTCTTCTTTCCTTCAAGTCATCCAATATTTGAATCTTACTTCTTCCTAAGCTCCTCTTTCCCTCAACCTTTCCTTCTATGACGTCGTGCAGAAGACAGTTCCTTCTAAGGATGTGTTCAATCCAGTTTTCTTTGCACCAAAGAATCACATATAAAATGGTTCTCTTCTCACCCACTCTCCTTAGGACTTGTTCATTTTTCACCCTGTCTATCCACCTGATCTTCTCAAGTCTTATCCATTTCAAAGCTATCCAAGTATTTCTTTTCCATCTTCCTAAGAGTCCAAGTCTCTGCTCCATATAGTGCGATGCTCCAAATGTATCATTTCATCAGTTTCTTCCTCAGTTTCAAACTCAGTTTGATGGTCATCAGTAATCTCTTATTATTGAAAGCTTCTTTGGCCATGAAGATCCTTGACCTAGTTTCTTTAGTGCAGTAGGCATCCTTTGTCACCCACACTTCCAGGTATTTGAACTGCTCTACGTTTTCCACTTCTGGTTTTCAAATTCGATTTTTTAAATTCCCATCACTTTTGACTTCTCAATGTTGATCTCCATGCCAAATCTTCTTCCTGTCTCCATCAGCCAGCAATGTTAGATAATCTGTATATTTTATTGTGTTGAAGACACGTCCTCCTATCCTGCAATTGCCACATTCACTCAGGACTTCCTGACAGCCATTCTCCATACAAGTTGAACAGATGGGTGACAAACAACATCCCTGCCTCACTCCTTTTCCTACCTCTAAGTCGTTGATCTCTCCATCATTCAGCCACTCACTCGCTCCGTACAGTTTGCATCTCCATCATTCAGCTCACCTCATCGCTGTCCAGTACAGGTTTGCAATCTGTCTCTCCAGTTGATGCCGATCTTCTTGAGTATGTCCATCAGTTTCTTCCATTTCACTCTCTCTGACGCCTTCTGACAGTAATGAAACCAATGTAGACTTCTTCCTTGACTTCCAGCACTCTTTCCGAAAGTATTCTCAGAGTCCCGATGGGATCTTTGGTCCCTTTTCTAAATCCAAATTGGTATTTATTCTTCACAATTTCTATTTTCTGTTCCAGTCTCCGGTTGAGTCATTCTCGCCATGATCTTCCCCACATGAGAATTGAGGCTGATGGTCCTGTGGTCGCTGCATTTCTTGGCTTGTTTCTTCTTCTTTAGACCCATCATGGCCACGTCTATAAAGTTCTCAGTAGGGTGTAATGAGGTTGACTGGATATAACTACCTCAATGTCAAGTTCCATCAACGTTTTGAATCTTATTAATGGAAAGATTAGGATCAAATTATGAATTTACAATACAAATACATTCCAAATTCGCATTCACAGAATATAATTCAAAATTAAATTCATAAAAGTCCAACTTTTAAATAATATAACTTTCTATAGAAACTAGCGTTGATCAGTTACTGAAAACATATTAAAAGGTTTCATTCTAACATTATATGTGAGCCACGTGGCCAATACTTTTAATTTAATTTTTAATTTATTTGAGGTATTTAACGTCCACTTTCTGCACCAAAATGAACATATCAGCACACAATTCACAAACTAACTTAAATCTAGAACTGACATGATATTTAGCCCCTGGCCGTTAGTTCATCTGTGAAAGGGGAAACCCACAATTTTATCAAAGTTAAGTTTTTCAGCAATGACAGGAATTGAACCCGGGACCTACCTCATTAAATATTTATGTTTTTTATATTAATATTAATTTTATTTTAATGGATTGGTGTTTGAACAAGTTTTCCTGGCATTATTTTAATAAACGTGACTGAAAACATAAAATAGCCTAATCTCTGAATAGGATTTGATTTAGATGCAAATAATTATATAACTTTCGATTCTAAAAGATTTGAACATTATCTGGATCATGATATTATTAAATAATCACGAACACACTTTCACAAACATTATAAATATCCAAATAAATGTCACAGAAAATGCAATCATGACTTTCAAATAAATATTTTTATTTGGATTATGAAATATTTCACATATTCTACTGAGGGTTTACCTTTTATTTTTTTCTCAGGATATTGTAACGGCCACAAATTTACTGACGTGCGCATTTGGGCCACGGGCCATTATACCACACTGGCTTAGAGCATTTCAACCATTGAAATGGGTAGTCTTGGAAACGCACAGACTTTTAAAAAATGCTGTTACACTTCCTTTATGCCCTACCCTCCTCAACCTTAACCATTAGGTAGTCAAAATGCCTCCAGCCCAAATGAGTGGTGAGACATTGGGGGAGGGGGGAGATGGACTCGTAAATGCGTAACGCACTGAACCAGATATTTATCACTGCTCTTGTAAATCACGTTCAATCGTAGAGTTAAATGGATAGTGGAAGCTGCTGTGAGGGACACCACACAGGATTACGAGTAGATAGAAACCGTCGACAGGCGTTGAACGATGAATAAATATAACTTTATAACTAGTTACACGGTGAGACCAAACTGTTATGTTTCTAATAGACGAGCGAGCTTGCGGCTTTGTTACGTAATGAGCAAAAACGTACATCTCTCGGTCGCTTTGAAGTCGTTGCGAGGTTGTTTGTGTTACTCCTCGCGCTCCATAAATGTCCGAGAGCGCCAAGCAGTGTCCGGGAAGATAACAAGACCCTGGTAACGAGAGGTCAACAGTTTGTGTCAGGACTCGCGCTAAAAGTGTCCAGTAACGATGAAAGTACGGTCACAGATGTGGACTGGGAGATATCCTTGTAGACAGGGTGGACTGGGAGATATCCTTGTAGACAGGATTGGACTGGAGATAATCCTTGTAGACAGGAGTGGACTGGGAGATATCCTTGTAGACAGGGGTGGACTGGGAGATATCCTTGTAGACAGGGGTGGACTGGAGATATATGTAATTGTAGACATGAGTGGACTGAGAGATATTCTTGTAGACAGGGGTGGACTGGGAGATATCCTTGTAGACAGGGGTGGACTGGGAGATATCCTTGTAGACAGGGGTGGACTGGGAGATATCCTTGTAGACAGGGTTGGACTGGGAGATATCCTTGTAGACAGGAGTGGACTGGGAGATATCCTTGTAGACAGGAGTGGACTGGGAGATATCTTTGTAGACAAGGGTGGACTAGGAGATATCCTTGTAGACAGGGGTGGACTGGAAGATATCCTTGTAGACAGGGGTGGACTGGGAGATATCCTTGTAGACAGGGTGAACTGGGAGATACCCTTGTAGACAGGAGTGGACTGGGAGATATCCTTGTAGACAGGGGTGGGCTGGAAGATATCCTTGTAGACAGGAGTGGAATGGGAGATATCCTTGTAGACAGGGGTGGACTGGGAGATATCCTTGTAGACAAGAGTGGACTGGGAGATATCCTTATAGACAAGGGTGGACTGGGAGATATCCTTGTAGACAAGGGTGGACTGGGATATATAATTGTAGACATGAGTGGACTGAGAGATATCCTTGTAGACAGGGGTGGACTGGAAGATATCCTTGTAGACAGGGTGGACTGGGAGATATCCTTGTAGACAGGGGTGAACTGGGAGATACCCTTGTAGACAGGACTGGACTGGGAGATATCCTTGTAGACAGGGGTGGGCTGGAAGATATCCTTATAGACAGGAGTGGACTGGAGATATCCTTGTAGACAGGGTGGACTGGGAGATATCCTTGTAGACAGGGGTGAACTGGGAGATACCCTTGTAGACAGGAGTGGACTGGGAGATATCCTTGTAGACAGGGTGGACTGAAAGATATCCTTGTAGACAGAGGTGGTCTGGGAGATATCCTTGTAGACAGGAGTGGACTGGGAGATATCCTTGTAGACAGGAGTGGACTGGAGATATGGTTGTAGACAAGGGTGGACTAGGAGATATCCTTGTAGACGGGTGGACTGGGAGATATCCTTGTAGACAGGAGTGGACTGGGATATATCCTTGTAGACAGGTGTGGACTGGGAGATATCCTTGTAGACAAGGGTTATTTATCAATATAGCTAGAGATATTGTAACAGGGAATGGTAAGAGTCCAAATCTGTTTAGTAATTTTTAATTTTTTACATATTAAAATACGAGCCTGAAGATTGGCTTGTGATGGTAAAGAGATTCCTAGCAATCCTCGCTATCAGTTGATCTGTTTAATACAGTCATTATTTCTTTTGTACCCGTAAAACACCAATACCTACACAGACAGGATCCAATCAAATATGGTTGCACAGATATACATTATTTTTAAAGCGTGGAGAGAAGTTTTTGAAAGTTTGGTTTGATTTTATTGTTACTCTTAAAATAGACTTAAATTTTGAAAATATAAAATGACAATTAATAAATTTGTTAGAACAGTAAATTCGTCTAAGTTTGTTTATATTAATATTTAGTTCAGAAAGGGATGAATATAATGGAGAGTGGAGGAGAATACATAATATTGGTTACACACCATTTATTCATCACCTTATATTATTAGACTAATCAAATCTCGCAGGTTACATAATTATTAGTTTTATACCCTGTACTCATCACCAAACATTTTTAGGCTACTCAAATCTCGCAGGTTACATAATTATACCCACCTCGGTGGCGTAGTTGGCTAACGCGCTAGTCATGTTGAACTCGACCGCCGAGGACGGGGAGATCGAGGTTCGAATCTCGATTGGGTGAACTGGGGTGGTTTTTCCTAATGTTTTTCCACTCTCCTCCACGCAAATGCGGTTCACTTCCTCTAAATTCAACCTCCCCAATTCCTAATCCATTAGATTAATTAGTACTTAAGCGTATAACCCGAACGGGTAGAAAGACGCGTTGCTAAATATTATAATATATAACATAATGATGAGTTCTATACCCTGTACTCATCACCAAACAATGTTAGGTTAGTCAACTCTCGCAGGTTACATAATGATGAGTTTTATACCCTGTACTCATCACCAAACAATATTAGGGTAATAAAATCTCGCAAGTTACGATGGTCATGAATATAGCGTGAATGGGAGAATCTAGAACCTTGATCAGGATACTGACTGGTAAAACCAGTGGGAAGAGACCAGTGGGAAGACCTAAACGCAGATGGGAGGATAACATTACTACTTTTTATCTTTTTTCTCAGCTTATGTTGATCATAGGAACAACTTTGCAAGGTTGCTAGATATAGATACATTACATAAAACACATCCCATGTGAATCACGGGTAATTAGTGAACTATGGTATTAGAGAACGTAATCAAGAGCGTGTCGTGCCATTTGTTTACTCATACAGAATACTGTATGTTCATATGTAAAATGTTTGATCCATAAAAAAAACTTCCCCTCCTTGCCTTTCTGTTGACCTAAGAGTCAACATATGAACTGTATCCACACGAACCCCCGACCATTCTCCTAGATGCACACCGAGTGACTGGTCTGTTGTGCGGGTTGTCTATATGGACACTTTGAACCTTAATTCAAAGCTTTCCACTGCGTCTACTGTCACTTCGGGTTTTACGCTTATGTGCTAGTTAAACTAACGTGTTAGGGATGGAAGGCTGTATTTAGAGGTAGTGTACCAGCATTTGTGTGGAGGGGAGAGCAGATAATAATTTAAGGAAAAAAGCTCAGTACACTCGAACTAGGGATTCTAATCCCTTTCTGCCCGCTTTTGGCAGTCCAATCTATTGTGAGGACGATACCCTAGACCAGTGGTTCCCAAAGTGTGCTCAGCGAAGCATCTCCAAGTGCTCCGCAAAGAGATCGGAAAGAAAAATAATTAAAATAAATGTGAGAATATCTCAAAACTGTGAATTTGTGTGGCCATGAACTGTGCATAGGTAAGGATTGGGTAGACATTTTTTAGCTTCTGCAGCATGTTGTGAAGCAGAGTAGGTAGAAAGTCTTATCAAGGCGAAGTGCATGTCTCCTCAGTCATATTTGCCCTTTCGAACCATCTTGGAACCTTGCTAAACATTGATAACGTCGGTGAAGCACACAGACTGCGCGCGGTGAAACCAGACAGAGAGAGGCCAGCTAACCCCGTCTCTTTGAGAACTGCACCGTGCTTTCAGATACGATTGTTAGCTTCAACAAATTTCCAGAATTTTCTAGGAAGTTTTGATTCCAAATTAAAACTTCATTCTCTTCGCACCTCCAGCCTCCAATCAGTTACAGTTCAATCAGTATTCAGTTGAAATTCAAAACCAATCAAGTCGTGTTGTAAGGTTATTTATTTATGCTTGTGGTATGTGATTTTCAAGTTAAGTGTTTTTTTAAATAATCAAGCTGATATAACTTTTCGGATCTTCTCTTTTGAGAACGAAACACGTGACCTTTGCAGATTTTTTGTAGCACCTAACTAGGGATTCAGAAAATATCATCGATTTCCTTTCAATAGATAGCTGGCTGGAATCAAGATCCTTAAAAGAAAAAAGAATCTTAAACCCTCGGTGATAATATCTCCAGTGGCCGGCGATAAAGTACAAGCGTTTTAAAGAAAATCAAGTTTTGGGTGGAATCAACGAACAATTGAAATCTAGACTGCTTGCCAATAGTGAAAGAATTTAGAGAACTATCTATACTCCAACATGCTTGGAGATAATTATCTTAAATAAGTTTCACGTCCATCTGCTAAGTTTGCTTGATAGTTTCAACTGTTATTTTCCGAAAGAACTCCAAGAAAAATTAAAATAAAACTTTTTGGTTGTAAGCCCATGCTTTGATGTGTTGGAAAAGCCACCTTGTCTGACATCGCAGCAGTATGAGTGCTTTATTAATTTTACACCAAGTTCTGCGATAAAAGATAATTTTGCAACGAAGAAGTCACGTTCAGAATTTTAAAGTCAGCTAAGAGACGAATTTGAAATTTGGTCAGATAAAGCAAAAATCATCGTTCTGCCCTTTGCAACAACTTACTTAAGTAAATCAGGATTCTATGCCTAGGTGGCTACTAAAACAAAACACAGATCCCGTCTCAATACATAGCCAGATATTCGGTCTCGTTAAAATATAAGTTTGTTATCTATACTTTATCAATTTTTTTTAATGCCAAGTGACTTTTTTTACAGCTGTAAAAATGATTTTAAATACCGTACCATATCTATGTGAGTAACATATTGTGGAGTTACAATACCTGCTTTGAATTCGTTCTCAAATGTTTTGTGCTACTTTGTGTTTTTAATTTATGTAATTTAATAACATTTCGAATGAAATAAAACTTGATGTTTAACATGCCCAAATGCTTAAAAAATTGTTTCAGCCGTGAATAATGCTGTCATTCGGTTTAGTAACTATATAGGTGCTTTGTGTAAATATTGTGGCCCTTATGCCAAAGACACGTATGTAAAAAATTGGTGTTTTAAGGAAACTGTATTTAGAGTCCCAATTTTCAATTACTTCCAATGGGAAAAAATAAGCTTGGATTCAAATTCAAGCTATTTAGAAAAAATAAATCGTGCTTTTGCCATACGATAAAATATCGACTAACAACCTTAAAAATGCAGTTAGGTAAAAATATAAAAAAATATACATATACGTGACTTTGGCATCAGGGCAACGATAGTGCTCCGTGACGAATTTCTTTCCTAAAAAGTGCTCCGCGATTTGAAAAGTTTGGGAACCGCTGCCCTAGACCATTCGACCACCGGTGTGGTTCGGAGCTGTTGAAACATTTTAAACAGAGAACATTTAAATAAACGCTTTGACTTTAAATATTTCGGAATCCTTGAGATCTTTAAAATGTAGAACACAATTATTTAATGTAAGGCCACGTGTGCTTTCAAATGTTACCTGGTCTTCCCGTGTTAATGAAGCATACTGTATAGACAGTGGTGACATGTCACCAATATGAAGTGTCAACTTACCACCGAGTGGGGAACAGCCATTGATTTAAGGACCTCTATGTAAACCTTCCTTCCAATACGTGATTTGTCCTTTTCTTTTCACCTGGAGCTACAGCAAGACATTACGAGTACTCGATAGCTCACTGGGTTCATTGTGCTCCCAGGAGATAACAGCCCAGTTGCACCAACAGTAGGTAGTTAAACCTCAGTGTACCATTATTCCCCAAACAAACTATCCGTTTGTCCAACACTGACAACCTTGGAAATGTTGTTCGAACATACACATATTAACCAGATGGACATATATATATATATTGATATAATTACTTTCATTTCTAGCTTGGTGTCTTATTGCCCTTCCGGGCTATACGCTGGGGCTGCTTTGAATAAGAAATATTTTTTTTTTTTTTTAGCACCGCGTCTTACTACCCGTTCGGGTTATACGCTTAAGTACTAATTACGCTAATTGATTAGGAATTGGGAAGGTTGAATTTAGAGGAAGTGAACCCGCATTTGCGTGGAGGGAGAGTGGAAAACCCTTTAGGAAAAACCACCCCCAGTTCACCCGACCGAGATTCGAACCTCGATCTCCCCGTCCTCGGCGGTCTGGCTCAACAAATAAGAAATAAACGATCCTGTTCGCAGTACATACTTTCTCGTGCCTTGATCTAAATTACACTTATAACTCGTAAAATATGGGAAACGAAACAATATAAATTGTTATAGAAACACTATGGGGGAAAAATAGCATCGCATTTCAGTAAATAACGGACATTACGGACATTAAATAATATACACTGTAACAGAAGCATACGTTTAGGTCTGTGCCTTATCAACTTCCCATTTTCATAAGCTCCATTAATATATATACTTGCCTAAAGCTTTGAAAATATTGATTTTATAAAATATTATTTAAAATAAATGTTTTATATTTTCAAGAGTCTTCCACTCTTTCAAATGATATCTTATTTCTTAGCTCCTGATTGTTGCGGTGTGATCAAAGTTAGAGCTTCCCTCAAATTCATTCTCATGGAAAAATGAGATGCGCCATTTTGGGTATAACGTTAAACAATTCCTGGAAACAAAATTTGATCAAAAGTGCTAGAGCCAATTTTGAGAAGATTTTTTTTTTCTATTTTCGTCCCTAAGAAATTAACTTTAGTTTTAGAATTAGATATCTAATTCCAAAAATACCTCTGAGGAACCTTGTGAAGGCCCTAGACATTAAGTTTTAGACTGACTGGTAAAATGGTTTTGGCTCTAGACCCAGATATTGACAGACAGACGGACAGTTCAGGGGTCATGAAAGGTCGACATCCATCAAAATCTCAATTTCTATTCTTTGTATCACCCCAATACTTCCTTTCTCCTAGGAGTGACGAGAAAGTAAAAAGCTGTAACTGACCAATCTACGAGATAATATCAACGAGGAGGGAATCTTGTTAATGACGTCAGGTGAAGAATTCTCCAAGCCTCGTTCTCTCCCAAAATGTCCATTGTTTTTGTTTTTGTTTCCTGGTACTAAGCTGTTCCTCAAACAGCCCCCTCGACAAGAGGGCACAGACCTCACGAGTTGGAGCTGTTCAAACAACGAGAAGGGATACTCCAGATTGCTGAGTGCTTACGTGCGAGTCGGACCACTCCCATAATCCTCCACTGTGCTTCACTGTGCCGCCCTCTTTATTTCACAGTCGAACCTTCCGACATCTAGAGCAGACGCTTCATCAAAAGAGCAACAACGAAGATAGAAAGTTTCATCAAATGTAATAGTGTCCTCTTGGTGTGTGCGAAGTCCAAGGGAGTAACGATTATATTTCACACATCCCCCCCTTTTGATCAATTAATAGAACTAATCAGATCAAATCCAACGTAATACTATTCCAGATGTATTTAATTTACATTAAGGTGACCTGGTGGTCTAGGGGTAAGGTGTCAGACTTCTGTGCTGGGGATCCGGGGTTCAATCCTCGGTCCCGGCACAAATTTATCTGATTTCCAAACCCTTCCTTCACCTCTGACAAGACGTGTATTAATCACAACTTGTGAATGTGAGGAATGCCAGGCCTCCACCGTGGTTCGGATTCCACGTTAAACTGTAGGTCCTCCATTTCATCTCACAATCACCCTACCATTGCACATTAGCGTAAGAGCGTATAACCCGAATGGGTAGTAAGACGCGGTGCTAATAATAATAATAATAATAATAATAATAATAATAATAATAATAATAATAATAATAATAATAATTTACATTACACATCCCAGTAAATATCTACGTAGTGCAACTTTCTTCTGTCCCTATCTCTCTCTATCAGCCACCCAGACAAAATACCCTCGAAGGACAAAAGGGGAGGGACGAGGGAAGAATGCATCCCGTTATTAAAATATTCTATAATCCAAGTCATCAGAAACAACCCTGTTGGCAAGGGGTGGGGTGAAGACACTCGCACCCGCCTCTGTGGCGTAGTTGGCTAACGCGCTAGTCGTGTTGAGCCCGACTGCCGAGGACGGGGAGATCGAGGTTCGAATCTCGGTCGGGTGAACTGGGGGTGGTTTTTCCTAAATGGTTTTCCACTCTCCCTCCACGCAAATGCGGGTTCACTTCCTCTATTCAACCTTCCCAATTCCTAATCCATTAGCGTAATTAGTACTTAAGCGTATAACCCGAACGGGTAGTAAGACGCGGTGCTAAAAAAAAAAAAAAAAAAAAAAAAAAAAGACACTCGCGTAATGGTCACCGAGAAGTCACGACATGCTTTCGTTGAGAGATTTTATTTTAATCACCAAATCTGAGTCAGGACCGTAATTATTCCGCGCCGGTCACTAGATTGGATCAATCGCGATCCAATAACATTTGAATCATCCCAGTTCCCTAAGAAGTGATATCGGAAGGTGAATTCACCCTGTTCAGTACATCGATGACGCTGAATAAACACTTATTAAAAAATATGTGACATCAATTATAAACTGATATAAGTCACATCAACCTAATCGGTAAGATATCAAAATGTATTAATTGTAAATTCTGAACAATATCATTACAAAGATGGCTATCAACGTGTAGGCGTGAGATAGTACTACAAAAGTGTTGCCCTTCACGGGGGATGAACCACGGACCCGAACATTACAAATATGGCTGCCCAAGTAGTGGAACGACAGAGCGATGAGTGGGTACCTACAACGTGAATTACACTACAAGGGCATGGAAATCTAACACACAGATATATAGAGAGACACAGAGAAACACAAAGACATACAGAGAGACAAAGAGAGACATAGAAACACAAGACACAAAGAGACACACACAAAGAGACACACACAGAGACACAGAGCTGAGAATGGTATTCAGACAGTTCTACTGGAGCGGAACAAGCCAAGCCTCTGCCAACTCTCCAGCCCCGATACACACACTGGAATGTTCTCTGCTGCAGTCACAACAATGACAGTCAAACTGAACACTCTGGAGTCAAGGTACGTCTAGACATTGTGAGGAACACAAGGTACGTCTTGTCACTATGAGGAACACAAGGTACGTCTTGTCACTGTGAGGAACACAAGGTACGTCTTGTCACTGTGAGGAACACAAGGTACGTCTTGTCACTATGAGGAACACAAGGTACGTCTTGTCACTGTGAGGAACACAAGGTACGTCTTGTCACTGTGAGGAACACAAGGTACGGCTTGTCACTGTGAGGAACACAAGGTACGTCTTGTCACTGTGAGGAACACAAGGTACGTCTTGTCACTGTGAGGAACACAAGGTACGTCTTGTCACTGTGAGGAACACAAGGTAGGTCTTGTCACTATGAGGAACACAAGGTACGTCTTGTCATTAGGAGGAACACAAGGTACGTCTTGTCACTGTGTGGAACACAAGGTACGTCTTGTCACTGTGAGGAACACAATGTACATCTTGTCTCTGTGAGGAACACAGTGACCCGGGACTACAGATATGACGGCTCTTTGAAGGGGTGAAATGAACACGAGTGTAAGGGCAGTGATTAGACAGTTCTTATACCATAACATTATTTGGACATGATTAGTAAAATATTGCTCTAGTAGAAACAAGAGTTTTATTTTCTTCGCGTGCTGATTACTATTTATTAGGTATTCTGTCTTACGGCAGGTCTATTCCTTTTGTCAGTGAACTTGGACCACCAATGCTCCCTGTCCTCTGTCTCCTCCTTCAGCTCCCAGAATTTTCATCCAATATTTGAATTCTCCTCCTTCCTAAGCTCCCCTTTCCTTTAATATTTTCTTCTATGACGTCGTGCAGAAGATAGTTCTCCTAAGGATGTATCAAGGGTGTTCTGGAATTTAATGACAACTGCTTCTCCTCATTTAAAAAGTTTGTCATCTAATGCCACTTAGCTCAAGACAGATTTTCAACAATTGTTAAAGTCACCGTGTGAAGGATATTTAACTCTGTGTTTCTACTGGAGAGATATTAGATTTATTTTAGACAAAAAGTTTTGTTATATAAACTTCTTAAACACTGACCTTATCGCGCGTCCCCTGCACTCCCCACACAATTATAAATACCTCTGAAGCTATGTCTCAGTATTAGCTCAAGGAGGAATATGAAGTATTTATATTTATATTGTTGGTAAATTTAATCCAGAGGCCGTATCAGCCAAATCATGGATAGTTCCGTCGCCATTCAGTCGCTTAGAACATCAGCTTATACTTTTTAATGACGCGAGCAAAAATGATAATACATCGTTAGACAATATCTGAGAGTATATTTTGATATATTTACCCGATACTTATGTAGATTACAAAGAGTGTAACAGTCAGCAACCAATAAACATATGTTGGGATTGTTTATAAACAACACATACAAATAACAAACTGGATTATTTTATATGTTCACAAAAATGTACTTTTAGCACTTTCAGACTTACTCACTAGAACTTTTAGTTAACGTCTGATAAAAAACAATAACTGAGAATTGAATGAATAACTTTATTTTAGTTCAAAGTTATTGTGAGGGCCCAAATCAATCTGGCCCACCAGGTTATCTCCCAGTACACCCCTGTCTACAATGATATCTCCCAGTCCACCCTGTCTACAAGGATATCTCCCAGTACACCCTTGTCTACAAGGATATCTCCCAGTCCACCCCTGTCTACAAGGATATCTCCCAGTACACCCCTGTCTACAAGGATATCTCCCAGTCCACTGCTTGTCTACAAGGATATCTCCCAGTCCACCCTGTCTACAAGGATATCTCCCAGTCCACTCTGTCTACAAGGATATCTCCCAGTCCACCCCTATCTACAAGGATATCTCCCAGTCCACCCTTGTCTACAAGGATATCTCCCAGTCCACCCCTGTTTACAAGGTTATCTCCCAGTCCACCCCTGTCTATAAGGATATCTCCTGTCCACGGGATGACCATGGATAATCTATGATGGATCTATTTTTATCACAACGTCCCTACTACTCGTTGTATTTTACGCATTTCAACTATTTTCGCTGGGTATAGGAAAGAGAGGTTATATCACTCAAAGGTTGAATATTGCTTCCTGTTATAACCTGTACTCATGGTTTTTATTTTGATCCTGTTTAACTGTGCTCGGTGGTTGTATATTGTCCCTGTTATATATAACTGCTGCATCAGTGGTTGTATATTGTCCCTATTATAACCTGCTGCTCAGTGGTTGTATATTGCTCCCTGTTATATATAACCTGCTGCTCAGTGGTTGTATATTGATCCCTGTTATAACGTGCTGCTCAGTGGTTGTATATTGATCCCTGTTATATATAATCTGCTGCTCAGTGGTTGTATATTGATCCCTGTTATAATCTACTGCTCAGTGGTTGTATATTGCTCCCTGTTATAACCTGCTGCTCAGTGGTTGTATATTGCTCCCAGTTATAACCGGCTGCTCAGTGGTTGTATATGGCTCCCTGTTATATATAACCTGCTGCTCAGTGGTTGTATATTGATCCCTGTTATAACCTGCTGCTCAGTGGTTGTATATTGATCCCTGTTATAACCGGCTGCTCAGTGGTTGTATATTGCTCCCTGTTATAACTGGCTGCTCAGTGGTTGTATATTGCTCCCTGTTATAACCTGCTACTCAGTGGTTGTATATTGATCCCTGTTATAACCTGCTGCTCAGTGGTTGTATATTGCTCCCTGTTATAACCTGCTGCTCAGTGGTTGTATATTGCTCCCTGTTATAACCGGCTGCTCAGTGGTTGTATATTGATCCCTGTTATAGCCTGCTGCTCAGTGCCCTCCACGGACAGTGTAGAGTTCCCAGGCTGCTAGAGGTGTGAGCGCACTGGTCACATTGACCTTGAGCCGGTTGATTGTGGTCCAAAGAGAGCGGTCACTCACTCAGCACCCCCCGAGGGGCTCCTTCATCCGGCCATCTCCCCGGGAGATGCTCCCTGCTTACCTTCTAACGGGAGTCGGAGTCAACACACTTCCTCTCCCCCTCCTCGCCCCTAATCGGAGACAACAATATAATGAGATCCCGTTGATGTGTGGCGTGTGGCCAAGTGTTGGTTCGTCAGGCGCAGGGAGCTTGGGGTTATCATCAAATAATAAAACTGGACAATATCCAGTTATAAACCGCTCTGCCCCTTTATTAATGTGGAGAAACTTTTAAAAAACACTTGTCCCATTTGACCCGACAGTTCCATATTTGTGAAAGTGGTAAAACTAAATTGGGTGCAATTATATCTCTGCCATGTGAACTAATTACTAAATATTGTTGTTTAAAAATTAAAAATGGAGGGACAAAAGTTGGAATCAAGTGGCTTAAGTATAGCCTAATCTTCTTGAAAATGGATATATCTGCCAACTAGGAAAAGCTACTAGATCTACCTTCGCGTATTCATACGCCAAACCATGTGATCTGCAGCGGTCACTTTTGAAATACCTACAAAATAACAATTATAATAGAGTAAAATTGTACCCGCTTTGGTGGCCACGTGGTCTAAGGCGCTACTCTCACAATATACTAGACTGACGAGGACGAGGAGACCGGAGTTCGATCCCGGTTGGATGCTCTGAGCATGTTTTTGACTAAATGTCTACCCACTCTCTTTCCACGCAAACGCAGGTACATTACCGCTATAATGCTTCCTTCCTCATCCCTACCCCATTAGAGTGTAACTCATGAGTATCACCTGAACAGTTAGTCAGACGCGGCGATAAAAAAAAGGGAGGTATGAGTGTGCCATAGAGAAAAGGTAGGTATGAGTGTACCATAGAGAAAAGGGAGGTATGAGTGTGCCATAGAGAAAAGGGAGGTATGAGTGTGCCATAGAGAAAAGGGAGGTATGAGTGTTCCATAGAGAAAAGGGAGGTATGAGTGTGCCATAGAGAAAAGGAGGTATGAGTGTGCCATAGAGAAAAGAGAGGTATGAGTGTGCCATAGAGAAAAGGGAGGTTTGAGTGTGCCATAGAGAAAAGGGAGGTATGAGTGTGCCATAGAGAAAAGGTAGGTATGAGTGTACCATAGAGAAAAGGGAGGTATGAGTGTGCCATAGAGAAAAGGGAGGTATGAGTGTACCATAGAGAAAAGGAGGTATGAGTGTGCCATAGAGAAAAGGGATGTATGAGTGTGCCATAGAGAAAAGGGAGGTATGAGTGTGCCATAGAAAAGGGAGGTATGAGTGTACCATAGAGAAAAGGGAGGTATGATTGTGCCATAGAGAAAAGGGATGTATGAGTGTGCCATAGAGAAAAGGGAGGTATGAGTGTGCCATAGAGAAAAGGGAGGTATGAGTGTACCATAGAGAAAAGGGAGGTATGAGTGTGCCATAGAGAAAAGGTAGGTATGAGTGTACCATAGAGAAAAGGGATGTATGAGTGTGCCATAGAGAAAAGGGAGGTATGAGTGTGCCATAGAGAAAAGGGAGGTATGAGTGTGCCATAGAGAAAAGGGAGGTATGAGTGTGCCATAGAGAAAAGGGAGGTATGAGTGTGCCATATAGAAAAGGGAGGTATGAGTGTGCCATAGAGAAAAGGGAGGTTTGAGTGTGCCATAGAGAAAAGGGAGGTATGAGTGTGCCATAGAGAAAAGGGAGGTATGAGTGTGCCATAGAGAAAAGTATAATAATTTCTTTATAGGTGTATGAAGTATGGAAATCTTAAAGTTGAAAATAAAATCTTATTTGCTTTGACTTTGACACCCAAAATAGTCTTCACATCTTCGAAACATTTCGGACAAAGAAGAAAGCGTTGATACATTCTGAACATATTTGATTGAAATAACTCCCTAAATCAGACACATTTAAACATATAACTATGCTCCATTTTAGAACAGCTTCTAATAGGATTTTAACACCGATTACTGATTAGTGCTGAGTTTTTTTTCCAAAATAGTTTTCTAAGAACACCCGATTAAATTACATCTATAACGTAAGCAGGGATAAATTCAGATGAGTCAGCATAAAATAATATTGTGTGCTTTGTTTTTTACTCTAAACCTTTAAATTTATGTGATTAACTTAATGGATGATTTAAAAATGAAAAGTAGCTAGATGTGAAAACATAAAACCTAATCTTCGACTTTGGTTCGAATTTAAAAAGTGACGTTCGCATACGTATAATGATGACATCACTTGTCAAACTAGCATAGCATAATATCACATGCAGGGTGAGTTGATACCCTACAGTTTTAAGTAATTATTTTGAATCTGTCTGAAAAGGCCAAAGCTACGGCGATTGGACTATACCAGTCATGTCAGTGATTCAATTGTAATTTATGCAGACAAATGGATGCTCCTACATTAATTACATATCCAGTAAGTTTAAAAAACTAGATCTGACTTACAGTTTTGCTCGGATGAAGAGAGATAGATAGATAACTGACCTCGAGGGGAGATACGTGATTGAATTTATTGAGTTGGCAATCGTTGAGCAGTTTTAAGAGTTTTATTTTGGTATGTGGTGAGGTCATACGTTCACCGTAAACCGAGCAGAGCTGAAATGTGGTCACGGGACGTTCTCTAAGCCAATCACAAGAAATCAGTGAGAACTGCGTGGGTCACTGTGCACTAATAGAAAAATGTATGCTTTGTCCGCTCTGCTTCATAAAATCTGTTTGGGCAACCCATTCAAATGAGAAAAAAAGCTGACTCAATCACTGCGCAGGCAACTGCGTTTACTGTTATTGTGAGAAGATTTGAAATATCTCGTTAAATGGAAAACGGGTGTGTCGTTTGATAGTTTGATAGCCAGTAGCATCCTCTTCTTGTTGAAAGCAGCCTTGGCCATTACTCTCCAGGTCCAGTTTGCTAGTCAGTAACATCCTCTTCTTGTTGAAAGAAGCCTTGATCATTGCTCTCCAGGTCCAGTTTGGTAGCTAGTAACATCCTCTTCTTGTTGAAAGCAGCCTTGATCATTGCTCTCCAGGTCCAGTTTGATAGCCAATAACATCCTCTTCTTGTTGAAAGCAGTCTTAGCCATTACTCTCCAGGTCCAGTTTGCTAGTCAGTAACATCCTCTTCTTGTTGAAAGCAGCCTTGGCCATTACTCTCGAGGTCCAGTTTGCTAGTCAGTAACATCCTCTTCTTGTTGAAAGCAGCCTTGGCCATTACTCTCCAGGTCTAGTTTGCTAGTCAGTAACATCCTCTTCTTGTTGAAAGCAGTCTTGGCCATTACTCTCCAGGTCTAGTTTGCTAGTCAGTAACATCCTCTTCTGGTTGAAATCAGTCTTGGCCATTACTCTCCAGGTCCAGTTTGCTAGTCAGTAACATCCTCTTCTGGTTGAAAGTAGCCTTGATCATTACTCTCCAGGTCTAGTTTAGTAGTCAGTAACACCCTCTTCTGGTTGAAAGTAGCCTTGATCATTACTCTCCAGGTCTAGTTTGGTAGTCAGTAACACCCTCTTCTGGTTGAAAGTAACCTTGATCATTACTCTCCAGGTCTAGTTTGGTAGTCAGTAACACCCTCTTCTGGTTGAAAGCAGCCTTGATCATTACTCTCCAGGTGCAGTTTGGTAGTCAGTAACATCCTCTTCTGGTTGAAAGTAGCCTTGATCATTACTCTCCAGGTCTAGTTTGGTAGTCAGTAACACCCTCTTCTGGTTGAAAGCAGTCTTGGCCATTACTCTCCAGGTCCAGTTTGCTAGTCAGTAACATCCTCTTCTGGTTGAAAGTAGCCTTGATCATTACTCTCCAGGTCTAGTTTGGTAGTCAGTAACACCCTCTTCTGGTTGAAAGCAGCCTTGATCATTGCTCTCCAGGTGCAGTTTGGTAGTCAGTAACATCTTCTTCGTGTTGAAATCAGTCTTGGCCATTACTCTCCAGGTGCAGTTTGCTAGTCAGTAACATCCTCTTCTGGTTGAAAGCAGCCTTGATCATTGCTCTCCAGGTGCAGTTTGGTAGTCAGTAACATCCTCTTCGTGTTGAAAGCAGTCTTGGCCATTACTCTCCAGGTGCAGTTTGCTAGTCAGTAACATCCTCTTCTGGTTGAAAGCAACCTTGATCATTGCTCTCCAAGTGCAGTTTGCTAGTCAGTAACATCCTCTTCGTGTTGAAAGCAGTCTTGGCCATTACTCTCCAGGTGCAGTTTGCTAGTCAGTAACATCCTCTTCTTGTTGAAAGCAGTCTGGCATTACTCTCCAGGTGCAGTTTGCTAGTCAGTAACATCCTCTTCTGGTTGAAAGCAGTCTTGATCATTACTCTCCAGGTGCAGTTGGCTAGTCAGTAACATCCTATTCTTGTTGAAAGCAGTCTTGGTAATTGCTTTCCAGGTGCAGTTTGCTAGTCAGTTACATCCTCTTCTAGTTGAAAGCAGTCTTAGTCATTGCTCTCCAGGTGCAGTTTGCTAGTCAGTAACATCCTCTTCTGTTGAAAGCAGCCTTGGCCATTACTCTCGAGGTCCAGTTTGCTAGTCAGTAACATCCTCTTCTGGTTGAAAGAAGCCTTGATCATTGCTCTCCAGGTCCAGTTTGCTAGTCAGTAACATCCTCTTCTTGTTGAAAGCAGTCTTAGTCATTGCTCTCCAGGTGCAGTTTGCTAGTCAGTAACATCCTCTTCTTGTTGAAAGCAGCCTTGGCCATTACTCTCGAGGTCCAGTTTGTTAGTCAGTAACATCCTCTTCTTGTTAAAAGCAGTCTTAGTCATTGCTCTCCAGGTGCAGTTTGCTAGTCAGTAACATCCTCTTCTTGTTGAAAGTAGCCTTGGTCATTACTCTCCAGGTGCAGTTGGTAGTCAGTAACATCTCTTCTTGTTGAAAGCAGTTCCAATTATAAATTATAATGCTGATAATTTCATGTTGGTAGTTTGTGTTGCAATGCATCACGATAGACCATCTTACATTTCTACTAACTGACGTATTGTGCTCCTGTCAAACTGTTCTCTATTTTCGCGAGCGTGTGAACCAAACTGCAGAGATGAATAAGCCTAGCGTGGTGGTGTGATATGCTTAGCAGCCCCAGGGTAGCAGCCTTCAACACCGAGCCTAGACCCACTTTACAAGAGGAACGAACGAGGTTTGACGGTGCTTCCAGTTTTCAAACGACGTATCCTGGATAATAATGCGATATATCGGTGATCCGTGGTGTCATAAACCGGTTCGGAGAGATGGCCTGGAAGCCAAACCCAGCTCCACTGGTAATTAATTACATGCCCGAGAGGGGAAACATCAAATGAAGGTTTCACCTTTAACCGTACTTACGTGCAGAGCAATTTCCAAAGTAACATTTAGAGACGTAGTAGAAATAAACATAAAATAATTACATCCAAAGCTTCTTTAATTACAGGATGAAAAAAAAGGGGCAATGTTAATGATGTAGGAAGAGTACCAAAAAAAAGTTGGTTACAAAAATAAAACAAAATGTTATTACTAATAATTCGACGCTTTAGCTCAGTCAGTAGCGTGTCTGTCTACTGAGTTTAAGGGTCCCGGGTTCTATTCCCGGAGTGGCCGAAGAATTTATCATTGGTAAAACCAGGGTTTATCCTTTCACATTGATAAACTAACGACCGGGGACTGGATGTTGTATTTGTCCTAGTCTTATGCTAGATTATAAGGCATATAGAGCTACAACAGGCCTAGCAAGCCGGTAGTGGAACATTATGGCTTGAATAAAAAACTTACCCCGCACACAGGCTGGAAACAATCATGGATGTAAAAGTAAATTAAAGAGGTTACTAATAATAAAAACAAATCCATTACTAATAAAACTTTCTAATTAACCTTTTTATCCCCTAATTTGCGTCTTATGGCCTCCTTGGGCTGTTCTAAATCATTTTAACAATTTTAATTTACCATCACAAAGATGGAAAACCAGTCAAAATACTTGTTTTAGTGTTTAAACATATTGCCTACTGTTCCAAACATTTACAAAACCGTCAGTGATGAAAAATACAAATTTATACACAACATGTTGCCTACTATTCCAAAATGGTGACGAAACCGTCAGTGATGACAAATACAAATTTATACACAACATGTTGCCTACTATTCCAAAATAGTGACGAAACCGTCAGTGATGAAAAATACAAATTTATACACAACATGTTGCCTACTATTCCAAAATAGTGACGAAACCGTCAGTGATGAAAAATACAAATTTATACACAACATGTTGCCTACTATTCCAAAATAGTGACGAAACCGTCAGTGATGGAGAATACAAGTTTATATACAACATGTTGCCTACTAATCCAAAACATTGACAAAACAGTCAGTGGTAGAAAATACAAGTTTATACACAACATGTTGCCTACTATTCCAAAGAAAGTTTGAAGCAACGTATCTTCTAGTTTTTCTATCAACGAATTCTGATATGATTCAAATTACGTTTTTTCCCCGATATGTTTTTATAACTGGCTTAGCTCCTCTTCAAGAGCAAACTAAACTGAAAAGCTTTTTTCACCACCAAGTTAATAAAACATGGTCAATAATCCGGAAAGTGATGATAGCCCAGTGTGGAACTGAGAAAGATAGACATGTGAGTGATAAGTTGGACCAACACATAGAAGTGATGATAGCCAAGTGTGGAACTGAGAAAGATAGACATGTGAGTGATAAGTTGGACCAACCCATAGAAGTGATGATTCCAACCATAAAAAAAAACCACTTTCTCACCTCTCTTAACCTATGTAACTACTAGGGGTGAGCGAAGTTCACGTTTTAGATGTGAAGTCGAAGTGAAGCTTGAAACATGCGAGACAAAGTTGAAGTTGAATTTGAAGATGCAGTTTTTGTTATTGTGACATCACATTACTTTAAATTTTTTGGGTATCCATAAAGTGCATCCAGATAAAAAGAAAGGCTTATGTCAATATAATAATAATAATAATAATAATAATAATAATAATAATAATAATAATAATAATAATAATAACTTCATAGCGTCAGACCAAGCGGCCGCCGCCAGGATAGAGGGTGTCATGTGGTCAACACAACGAGCCCTTCGGCCGTTAATCTCAGTTTTCCAGACCGGAGCCGCTAATTGTTTATTCAAGTAGCTCCTCATTTGTCTTCACGGGGCTGAGTTGACACCTGTAAGCGCCGGAGATTGAACCCGGTACCTCTGGATCTGTATCCACGAGCTCTGACCACTTGACTATAGTTGAATTTATCTCTGCCTACGTTATAAATGTAATTTAAACACTAGTTGGTGTTAAAATACTGTTTAGTGGCTGTTATAAAAATGATATATATGTTGAATTGGACAGGACAGGATAAGGAACGAAATAATTAGGGATGGTTTAAAAGTTATACCGTTAGAAGAGACACCGAAGAGGAAAATGTTACTGTGGTTAGGTCATGTGATGAGAATGGAGAACAGAAGCCTAAGAAAGCCTTACAGAGCAAAGAGAAGGGTAGAAGATCTATTGGAAGACCACGGACCAGATGGATGGACCAAGCGCAGAAGGATATGGAGGCTAAAGGAGTGGACTGGAGATATGTGGCTGTGTGTGGAGTAGTTTGGAGGGATCGACAGGAATGGAAGAGAATGTGTCAGACGACCCGCAGAAAAATGATATATATAGTGATATATTTCACATATGTTCAGAATATATCGAGGTTTCCTTCCCTGAAATGTTTCTAAAGATGAGAAGGTTATTGCGGCTGTAGAAGTCTAAGCGACCTTGACATTTCTAGGACTCACACATCCCTAATAACTGTACTGGTCCAAACTCTAGTGTCTTTGATTTGACCCCAAAGTAGTGCCTCAAATAATGTTTTTATTTGTGTGGTTCAGTTCATCTTATACAGTTACAATCTTGTTTAGAGACATGTAGAAACTTCAATCGCCCATATTCCATCATTCATTTTATTCAATAAAAACATATTTCACTTCTCATTAGCATATGAGTATGTCCTAATGAATTATAATTACTCTCACTTTTGACTTAAGAACCAAACTGTCAAATTAATTATACCTAGTACAACACCTTCGCTCAGTGGATAGCGTGTCTGCTTAATAAGTTAAGATTTTCGGGATCAATTCCTTACATGCCCGGAAAAGGTATCACGGGTGAAATGCGGGCTTCCCCCTTTCACGGTGATAAACCAACGGTCGGGGGTCTGGATGTTGTGCCTGTTAAACCATTTAAGCTAGGTTTTAAGTCATGTGCCGATATAATCAGTCGATTTAGAAAGCGCACGTTAAATACCCAAAATAATAATAATAATAATAATAATAATAATAATAATAATAATAATAATAATAATAATAATAATAATAATAATAATAAAAACAATCTATAGGACATTCAATCATTTCCTGCTTTTTTATTTGCCTCCATAGTAAAACTTTTTTTTCAATATTTTTGTTTGTGTGATGTTTTGAAATGATATTCATTTATTGGTTACATGTTGTCTGGAACGTCAAATTTGCTTTTATTTGTTCGTGTGTGATTTTGACAATGTTTGATATGAAACGATTATTTTGCGGTTTAGACGTAGCAAGAGAAAACCATTAATTTTGATTTGGATCGGGTTGATTCGAATCATTCCAACTATTACTTTTCTCTCTTTGTATTTCCTTCAATAGAATAAATACCACTTTTCTGTCCCTTAAATTAAAACATTCGCACATCAATGTAAACAATATTCAAACATGCTGTGGCTGTATTTCCTTAAACAGAAAACATCAATCGAAAAGTATATCAAGCTGTACTGCGGAATAAATAAGAGTATAAAGCATTTTCTTGAAATTACAAATTCAATAAATAATAATGTATGTAGTTTTATTTTACAAAGCAAATTAAAACGGAGGAAAATATATATATTTCAAGATTGAAACGAGTTATTATGTACTCTTTATAAACTCTTGATTATGTCTGCCTAACCTGGGACAGCATTTCCAAAGTCTACATAGTCTTGCTGTTTCTCATCATATCTGCTAAATATAATATTTGTATTCTGAAAGTCATGAAATAACAATCTAAATCGCAATTTACCTAAAGCAGCAGAAACGAAACGTGGAACCGTTTTAATAAATTTTGAATGCATATGTGCGGATTGAATTTCCACTCAAATAATCTTAAAATGTACAAAATATTGAGATATGAGTGATACAGTGGCGTAGCTAACATTTTGAAGAAGGAGAGACTGGAGCGGAAAAAAACACAAAAAAAAAAGTGAACATATTCAATACTATTTTCCAGTCGCAGCCCACTGTTTGCTTACCGCGGTGTCTCGCTACACGTGCTGGCTACATGCATACATTAATAACGTTATTACAATGGGAAAGAGGTAGGTAGAATTTTATATTAAATGTACCCATGTTTGCGTGGAGGAAGAGTGGAAACCCATTGAGGAAAATCCATCCTCAGTACATCCGACCGAGAATCGAACTCCAATATCCTCGTTATCAACAGTCCAGTCTATTTCGAGCGTGACGCCTTAGACCGCAGACTCTTAAACTGCTCAAGAGGAAACAGATTACAGTTGATCTGAGGAAACTGGAGGGGACAAGGGGGTATCATTTGGTTGCCATGACAACGCCTTCAAGGTATTCACTGAGCGTTTGTTCTGTGGGCCAGGGGGCTTCCCCTGCATGCTCGTGGTGAAGTCCCCAACAGATGGCTGCAACTTGCTTTTTTAATATTAAATCCCTCTTGAATAATGTTAAGATGAACAAAACCCACATATTTGTGTTTGTAGGGGCTGAGGAATTGATAAACTATCTATTGGAACGGGAACTGGGATATTATACAAAATAAATAATACGATGCATCGCACGGAATTTCTCTCTCCTTGATCTAAATTATACTTAGAGCTCGTAAAATATTATGTTAAATGACATAATATACATTGTTATAGAAACAAATAAATGGTACGGCGCACCGCACAGACTTTCTCTCTCTTTCTATAAACTCGTAAGTTTTCTGAACGGAATAATGTACATTGTATCATCACCACTCCACATAAGAACACGCATAAAATAATATACAATGATATAGAATCAATGAGAAAAGAGGCGCATCTTTGTCCACCTAAGAACATTTCAAACAGTTTAATGTCTTCCACAAGGGTCAAAACTTCGTATTAAAATTTCGATTTCTGGTTAAAGTTTTAACATTTTATAAGGTGTTGCAGATCTTCAAGTCATCGCATTGATATTTAATTATTCATTTATACATTTTGACCAATAAAAAATGTAAATATTGACTATTGAGTCTAAAATGGAGATAGATCATTGCTATGCAAACATTTCTCCTAAGAGCTTTAAGGAAAAATAACATACTTTTTTAGATACTTATATTTAATTACTCTATGGCATTGGAGAATTATTGCGTTAAGACTTAAGTAGTATATGTTTACAACTAAAGCTCACAAAATTGTATTAATATATTTGCAAATATCTCAGAAACTGTTGCTTTTATAAAAATATATGTCAAATAAAAGTTTTTTATTTCTAATAGTCCTACAATTTTGCAATGATAAGTTGTTTAGTTTCTCAAATAGTTGTGGAGATACGGAAATTAACGCTTCTGTAAAGTACCCTAAAAATCATTTTCATAGGAAAATGAAAATAGCCAGTTTATTTATAATCTTAATCAACGCCTAGATACGAATTTTAATCAAAATCGTTTGAGCAAATTTTGAGAAAACCAAATTTTTCTCTTTTCGCCCTTCAGTAAACTAACCTTAATTTTAAGTTTTTATAGACACACAGACAGACGGCATTGCAAAGACTATTTTTTAGGGTTCGGGGGGTCATGAGACGTCGACACCCATCAACATTTCATGTTAGTTTTTTTTTTACGGTCACAATACTTAAACTTTAATGTCCAAAAAGTTAAAAAAAAGTCATATAATTGCGTATGGATTGAAAGTTATTGATTTTATAAAAATATGTTTCGGTTAAAATATCTGTATTATAAATATATATACATATTTGTAATGCTAAGTAATTTCATATCTCAAATAGTTTCGGAGCTATTATAAAAAATGTTAATTGACGCATCAGACCGGAGCCCTTAAAGCCATTTTGCTGAAATATTGAGGGTAGCCATTTTGTTTGGAATATTTATTAATGTTTATAAATGAAATTTAATCAAAATCGTTGGAGCCGATTTTGAGAAAATCGAATTTTTCTCTTTTTGCCCTTCAGTAAACTACCCTTAATTTTAAGTTTTAATAGACACACAGACAGACGGCATTGCAAAGACTATTTTTTAGGGTTCGGGGGGTCATGATACGTCGACATCCATCAACATTTCAGGTTAGTTTTTCTTACGGTCGCAATACTTAAGCTTTAATGCCCAAAAAGTTAAAAATATATATATAATTGCGTATATATTGAAAGTTATTGATTTTATAAAAATATGTTTCGAATAAAATATTTGTATTATAAATATATATACATATTTGTAATGCTAAGTAATTTCATATCTCAAATAGTTTCGGAGCTATTATAAAAAATGTTAATTTACGCATCAGACAGGAGCCCTTAAAACGATTTTGCCGAAATATAGAGAGTAGCCATTTTGTTTGGAATATTTATTTATGTTCAAAAATGAAATTTAATCAAAATCGTTAGAGCCGATTTTGAGAAAATCGACTTTTTCTCTTTTTGCCCTTCAGTAAACTACCCTTAATTTTAAGTTTTAATAGACACACAGACAGACGGCATTGCAAAGACTATTTTTAAGGGTTCGGGGGTCATGAGACGTCGACATCCATCAACATTTCAGGTTAGTTTTTCTTACGGTCGCAATACTTAAGCTTTAATGCCCAAAAAGTTAAAAATATATATATAACTGCGTATATTTTGAAAGTTATTGATTTTATAAAAATATGTTACGAATAAAATATTTGTATTATAAATATATATACATATTTGTAATGCTAAGTAATTTCATATCTCAAATAGTTTCGGAGCTATTATAAAAAATGTAAATTTACGCATCAAACCGGAGCCCTTAAAACGATTTTGCCGAAATATTGAGGGTAGCCATTTTGTTTGGAATATTTATTTATGTTCATAAATGAAATTTAATCAAAATCGTTAGAGCCGATTTTGAGAAAATCGACTTTTTCTCTTTTTGCCCTTCAGTAAACTACCCTTAATTTTAGGGGTAGATATCCAATTCCAAAAACCCCTCGGGGCAACCCTATGAAAACCCTAGATATCAAGTTTCAGCTCAATCGGTAAAATAGTTTAGGCTCTAGTTGGAGGTACAGACAGACAGACAGACAGACAGACAGACGGAAATTCAAAAAACCACTTTTTCGGATTCAGGAAGTCATGAAACGTCAAAATTCATCAAAATCTCGATGTCGATTTTTTTGACGATCACCATCCTTTCTCTACCTGTAAGATAGAGAGAAAGTAAAAAAGAACGTCGTATTTCCCCAGAGCTATATTAAAAATAATATATATTTTCCTACAACTTGGAAAATATTTATTTTATAAGATGTTATGTATGAGCAATACCAGCTTATTTATTATTACCGCGAACTAGAGTTGCGGTGTTGTCATATCTGTCAAGTTTGGTCTAAAAGAGTGAAGGGGGAGCGAGCTAATCTGTTGTTTACCTGGGTCAAGTTTCTTGGAAGGGAAAGGCTAGAGTGCGCTTTTATCAAAGACCACACTATGCAGAAATCTGCTGCTTTATTTTTAGCTTGAACTCAAATAATCAGTTGTATGGTTTTCTCCAATATTTTTTACCTAGTGGAAGAAAACTTTTTCCATTCGACTTTCTTGTATTAGATTAGTTTGTTGGTGACGAGATTGGGGCTCAAATCCCAGTAGAGTGTACTGAGGGCGTTTAAAAAAACTGTTCCAAACACGCTATTATTATTTAATTATATCACCGCGTCTTACTACCCGTTCGGGCTGTATCCATATTTTCGTGGAGTGAGAGCGGAAAACTATTTAGGAAAAACTACCTGAGTGCACCCGACCGGAACTGAACCGTGATCTCCCAGCGTGATCTTCAGCATGTCAGTTGAACACGGCGAGTAGAACACACTATTAGACTGGATTGCTGGTGGTGGGGAGATTGAATTTTAAATCCCGGTTGTGTACAATAAGTGTATTTTTCCCTAAATGGTTATCCACTTTTACTTTACGTAAATGTGGGTACATTAAATCTAAAATGTCACCTTCCTCATTCCTAGTTCATTAGGGTAATTAATGCATGTGCATAACTCAAACGGGTAGTAAGTCGCAATGAAAATAAATGGTACGGCGCACCGCACAGACTTTCTCTCTCTTTCTATAAACTCGTAAGATTTCTCAACGGAATAATGTACATTGTATCATCACCACTCCTCATAAGAACACGCATAAAATAATATACAATGATATAGAATCAATGAGAAAAGAGGCGCATCTTTGTCCACCTAAGAACATTTCAAACAGTTTAATGTCTTCCACAAGGGTCACACTTCGTATTAAAATTTCGATTTCTTGTTAAAGTTTTAACATTTTATAAGGTGTTGCAGATCTTCAAGTCATCGCATTGATATTTAATTATTTATACATTTTGACCAATAAAAAATGTAAATATTAATTACTCTATGGCATTGGAGAATTATTGCGTTAAGACTTAAGTAGTATATGTTTACAACTAAAGCTCACAAAATTGTATTAATATATTTGCAAATATCTCAGAAACTGTTGCTTTTATAAAAATATATGTCAAATAAAAGTATTTTTATTTCTAATAGTCCTACAATTTTGCATTGATAAGTTGTTTAGTTTCTCAAATAGTTGTGGAGATACGGAAATTAACGCTTCTATAATGTACCCTAAAAATCATTTTCATAGGAAAATGAAAATAGCCAGTTTATTTATAATCTTAATCAACGCCTAGATACGAATTTTAATCAAAATCGTTTGAGCAGACTTTGAGAAAACCAATTTTTTCTCTTTTCACCCTTCAGTAAACTACCCTTATTTAAAGTTTTTATAGACACACAGACAGACGGCATTGCAAAGACCATTTTTTAGGGTTGTGGGGGTCATGAAACGTCGACATCCATCAACATTTCAGGTTAGTTTTTTTTACGGTCGCAATACTTAAACTTTAATGTCCAAAAAGTTGTCTATCACAGGGTTTGATAAGTTCCCTGTATGTCTATCACAGGATTTGACTAGTTCCCTGTAGGTCTATCATAAAGTTTGACAAGTTCCCTGTAGGTCTATCATAAGGTTTGACAAGTTCCCTGTAGGTCTATCACAGGGTTTGATAAGTTCCCTGTAGGTCTATCTTAAGGTTTGACTAGCTCCCTGTAGGTCTATCATAAGGTTTGACATGTTCCCTGTAGGTCTATCACATGATTTGACTAGTTCCCTGTAGGTCTATCATAAGGTTTGACTAGTTCCCTGTAGGTCTATCATAAGGTTTGACTAGTTCCCTGTAGGTCTATCACAGGATTTGACTAGTTCCCTGTATGTCTATCATAAGGTTTGACATGTTCCCTGTAGGTCTATCATAAGGTTTGACAAGTTCCCTGTATGTCTATCATAAGGTTTGATATGTTCCCTGTAGGTCTATCACAGCGCCTGACCATGTTAAACCTCTCTAGGCCCCAAGACCAGCCTTCACCACACAGGATAGACGTTAGTATTTTGTTTTTTTTGTTATTTCTGAAGTTAGTTTAAAACTCACGAACTTTTACGGCTATGTTTTTAACTAGATTTCCAAAGACCACAGTAAACTATATAAATTTATGTAGTGGTTTTGACAGTATTCAAATTGTCAGGAACAATTTATTTGCAAATAAATAAGATGAAGTTTCAAGATCTAAAAGAGGAAGCTACTGATAGGACATGCTGGAGGACTCAAACTGGATGAGGAAACAGACCTGTCAAAAGAAAGAACACCTCATAATGATATATTTGTTATGTTTCTAGCAGTATTTGAGATGTGCTTCAAATGATTTGTTTTCAAGTTTTTTTTTTTTAATTGCCTCTTAGCACTAAGGTCTGATATTTAACACATCCCCGTGCCACTTTGTCAGAGTCCACTTTATAGATGTCTATGCCCGAGGAGCAAATATTCAAAACTGGTTTTGTCCAAAAATTAAAAATATGGAGCTATATACAGTACATTGCTAATTTCATATTATTATTTCCGATTGAAATAATGTGCCTAATTTGTGCAATTCACTTTTTGTCCCATTAAAACTATATAAGAAAAACAGTGAAAACATGTTATATCCATGTCTAGAGTGTGCTCAGTAAGTGTTTATTCCTAGAACCAATTAGAGAGCAGCAATGGCTTTTAGCTTCTGCATTCTGGTTTTCCACTGTAGTCACATGATCATAATTGCTTCAGTTGATTTCAGGTTAATATTGTGCTCATAAAAAGTTATTGTGTGCTTATTTTATTCTTTCAAAATATGTTTTGTTCAGACAGTATTATTTCAAAACATAATATGTCTTCATTTGTTTGTTTAAAATATATTTTGTCCAATGTTTAAACATGATTTAGAGTTCTGATAATTAAGATGACTATTATTTTTAGACGCATATTCAAAAATTATTTTGATCGTATAATATTATAAGTATTGCCAATTTTAATAAATTAAGAGTAACTGCATTTATTAATTCTGATTTTTTGGTTTTGGCATCAACAATATATATTAATAGGGAAGTCTCATGGGTTCAAACCCAGCTGGGGCAGACCAACTTTTCTTGAGTGATGAAAATACGTAACACAATTTCCTTAGGAAGTTCATCGGTCCTATGTCGATTGTGACTTGTAGAAGAACCCTGGAAGGTCTGGTAGAACACATTTCCCGGAAATACATATTACTAACTACACTAATATGTTAAGGATGAGGTAAGTTTAATTTAGAGGAAGCGTACTCACATTTGCATGAAGAGAGAATGAAAAACCAGCTAGGAAAAATAATACCCTCAGTACACCCAACAGAGATTCAAACCTTGATACCCGGGTGAAAAGGAGCTACTAGCAACATCGACAAACCAGCGGTGCCAACATATTTGAGGGAAGATTTACCACACCATAACGAGAGAATGACAACGCTGTTTCCCCAAAGGCCACCATGCAGTACCCTCAGAGATGATATCCAGTATAGAGGTATGTGGTGCGGCCCATGCAGTTACCTCAGAGATGATATCCAGTATAGAGGTATGTGGTGCGGCCCATGCAGCTCCCTCAAAGATGATATCCAGTATAGAGGTATGTGGTGCGGCCCATGCAGTTCCCTCAAAGATGATATCCAGTATAGAGGTATGTGGTGCGGCCCATGCAGCTCCCTCAAAGATGATATCCAGTATAGAGGTATGTGGTGCGGCCCATGCAGTTCCCTCAGAGATGATATCCAGTATAGAGGTATGTGGTGCGGCCCATGCAGTTCCCTCAAAGATGATATCCAGTATAGAGGTATGTGGTGCGGCCCATGCAGTTCCCTCAGAGATGATATCCAGTATAGAGGTATGTGGTGCGGCCCATGCAGTTCCCTCAGAGATGATATCCAGTATAGAGGTATGTGGTGCAGCCCATGCAGTTACCTCAGAGATGATATCCAGTATATAGGTATGTGGTGCGGCCCATGCAGTTCCCTCAGAGATGATATCCAGTATAGAGGTATGTGGTGCGGCCCATGCAGTTCCCTCAGAGATGATATCCAGTATAGAGGTATGTGGTGCGGCCCATGCAGTTCCCTCAGAGATGATATCCAGTATAGAGGTATGTGGTGCGGCCCATGCAGTTCCCTCAGAGAGATGATATCCAGTATAGATGTATGTGGTGCGGCCCATGCAGTTACCTCAGAGATGATATCCAGTATAGATGTATGTGGTGTGCACCATGCAGTTCCCCCAGAGAGATGATATCCAGTATAGAGGTATGTGGTGCGTCTGGCTCTTGGTTTATTTTCCGAGGGTCTCCGTTTAGTGGCCGAACAATGGGAGCCCCCGGGTTGCGGTGGAGTAAGTTTGGTTGAGGTTGAGTCACTTCCTGCTCCAGTAGGAGAAGGAATAAGTCTGTTGCAGACTGACTTCAGTATCCAACAGGCACAGGTACAGGGGGGTTCTGAACTACTTGCTTTTTGTCCGGGGGGGGTATCATTTAATGAGGAAAACACCCCTTTATAACAAGACATTATAATAAAATATACCGTGCGATACTGTACAGATATACCGTGCGATACAGTACAGATATACCGTGCGATACTGTACAGATATACCGTGCGATACTGTACAGATATACCGTGCGATACTGTACAGAAATACCGTGCGATACTGTACAGATATACTGTGAGATACTGTACAGATATACCGTGCGATACTGTTCAGATATACCGTGCGATACTGTACAGATATACCGTGCGATACTGTACAGAAATACCGTGCGATACTGTTCAGATATACCGTGCGATACTGTTCAGATATACCGTGCGATACTGTACAGATATATCGTGCGATACTGTACAGAAATACCGTGCGATACTGTACAGATATACCGTGCGATACTGTTCAGATATACCGTGCGATACTGTACAGATATACCGTGCGATACTGTACAGAAATACCGTGCGATACTGTACAGAAATACCGTGCGATACTGTTCAGATATACCGTGCGATACTGTTCAGATATACCGTGCGATACTGTACAGATATATCGTGCGATACTGTACAGAAATACCGTGCGATACTGTACAGAAATACCGTGCGATACTGTACAAATATATCGTGCGATACTGTACAGATATACTGTGAGATACTGTACAGATATACCGTGCGATACGTACAGATATACGTGCGATACTGTCAGATATACCGTGCGATACTGTACAGATATACCGTGCGATACTGTACAGAAATACCGTGCGATACTGTACAGATATACCGTGCGATACTGTACAGATATACCGTGCGATACTGTACAGATATACCGTGCGATACTGTACAGAATACCGTGCGATAGTGTACAATATACCGTGCGATACTGTACAGAAATACCGTGCGATACTGTACAGATATACCGTGCGATACTGTACAGAAATACCGTGCGATAGTGTACAAATATATCAGTGCGGTACTGTACAATATACCGTGCGATACTGTACAGATATACCGTGCGATACTGTACAGATATACTGTGAGATACTGTACAGAAATACCGTGCGATACTATTCAGATATTTCGTCGTTACTGATCGTACCGTAAGCTCAAAGTACTCAACTTCACGGACGTCGTTAGTGGATGGAAAGGGCTGGTAACCAGGGGACGCGCCCCCCTCCCCCACAATAATATGACCAGATAAAACAATCTTAGTAATGTACAGTAAGAGGTAAATAGTGAAGTATTATTCTAGCACCGCGTCTTATACCCGTTCGGATAATACGCTTATGTACTAATTATGATAATGGTTTTAGGGATTAGGGAGTTTATATCTAGAGGAAGTGTACATGTACAGTGGAGGGAGAGTGGAAAACAATTTTGGAAAAAAACATCCTTAGTACACCCGACTGAGATTCGAACCTCGATATCCCCGTCATCGGCAGTCTAGTTTAGCGTGAAAGTAGTGCCGTAGACTACGCGGCCACCGAAGCTGGTTCGGAATCTAATTAAGAACCAAAAATAACAGGAAACTATACAATTTTATTTGGAAAACCGGATAAGGAACCAGAACCAATATGTATTTCTGTTCGACTCACTGCAATTATGAAACCTTTCTAATAAACCTTAAATTATGGTTAAAAGAGGTCTTTATCATATTTAAAATTAATTTCTAAAAAAAGTATCCAATGGGGTCCATATGGGTTTTGAGATATTGTAACATTTGGAACATGTTACATCATAATAACCCCCATGTTAAGCTTCAAGCAAAGGTTTTCCTTAAGAGTCATACTACCCACTCCATATGAAACCTCAATAGTAATAAACTTCCTGCAATAGTAAGCTTCTCTATTGTAGTCCAATGTATGTTAAGTCTATACCGAAAACAATATTAAACAAGAATAAACTCCCCGCAATCACAAACTGTTCATGTACTTACCCTGTGCTTCTTCTAGCTAGAACATTCTTCAAGACTGGAGTACACACCTCGCGTCCTAAATCTAAGAGTGGGTAGAACAAGCCATCGTGCGCCCACAACTGAGGTTCCGAGCGGAAAAGTCAAATCGATCTTTTCGGAACTAGCCGAGGACAACAACTAACTGAAACTATCCTGCCATCCAGCGGAGAAGACGAAACCAACCACCAATACATCGCGTGATGTCTGTACATTACATACACCAGTCAAACAGATCTCTATCACCACTGTAGTGCGTGTTCGAGATAGCCAGCCAATCCTAGCCTGATCAAGGACTACGTGCTCGTCTGTATGCTTCAAAAATAACCATTGGAAGCCACCGACCAATGTGAACATTCCCCCCTTCCAACCCTAAGCGACTAGAAATACTATTTAAACCTTGCGGTTCTTAAACTCAGTGACTATTATTTATCCACGCCATCAAGAGAAGTCATGTCTTAAACATTTATTTTCAACGCCGTCTGGAGAAGTCCTATCCTGGACTTGGACAATTTACAGGATGATGACGTATTGTGTTTATATTACCTCATCGATGTTAATTTAATAGACTGAATTATGGCTAGTTCAATTTTTAATTAATGTAATGTAATTTTTGAAATAAGCCAAATTAAGCTACGTAAATTATTTACTAAATTTTTTTTAAAAATAAATTTAATTATGAGACAGTTTATAAATTTTGTCGCCACTTAGCCGTTAGTGTCAGTGAAGTCACGTAAATATTAGATTGCCACATTTATTAACTTATTTTGTTAGAAGTATTTAATTTAAATTGACAGAGTTTTGCACACTAAGTAAATGTAAATTCCTTCTTTTTTAATAATGTTTTCTAATTTAATTGTTGTTTGAATTAACGTAAAATTTTGCTGATTGATTGAATTAGACTTAATAATTTTCCAAATTATTTGATTGAAATAACTTGTGGTTTAACTAGTCTTTTTGTATGTCATATTTTTTTATTAACAAGTAGATTTCTTGTTAACGAAGTTCTTTGTGTCGACATTTAATAGTCCCACGGGAGTTTGACTTAATTCCAGTAAGCCAAACTCTCGTGTTCTTTAACTCTGTTTGTATTCAATGTAGTGAAGCAGACACTTTGGTAACTATTTCAAATATGCCTATTAGGCTCTTTTTTTGTAGTCGAATAAATATCTGTCTAGATATTTATTTTGAAAGTAATGATATGTTCAAATAGTCAAACATTTATGGTTGTGTTGTCAATATTCACTGTTGTGAAACTGACAGTGTAGTTTGGTCGAGTTGTTGTCTCTTCCAGACTGACCTAGTAGACTTAAACATATGTTTCATGGTGGAAACATTCGCATGATGAAACTGCGCTTTAATTTTGATATGATTTTCAACATTTTCCCGATGGATTTTGGAGGCCATGTAATTTATTGTTTCAACTGTTGTTATTTTGAATAAAACATTCATATTGTTATTTAATTGTTGCTAATGTCTTGCTTTCTTTGTCACATATCTTATGTTAGATTACCTCCCACCTTCCTTTTAGTCTAGTGTGGCCGTAGCTAAGAGTTAGTAGAGTGGATGGTAACAATATGAAAGTTGCTACTCTGGAAAATGTGAGAAATGCGAGTTACCCCTTTTCTTTAATGCCCATAAAAATGTTAGGCCCTAAATACAAATAATGGTTTGTCATCTTTGTTTTATGATCTTTAAACAAAGTGTGTACGACTTGATCGTTTTTGTAACATTTGGAGAAATATTGTTCATCTTTAAAAATGTACCTTACAATCTAAACTTATATAAATTTAAATTTGTATCATTCAACTGTTAGAATATTAACGGTTCTGTGTTGACATGTTACCATTTTAACTAGCGATAAGGATATTAGAATTGACATTAGTAGAAAAACACTGTCGGAAAATGCATGTTCTTACTCGACAAGTTGTCGACATCTCACCTGCTGTCAAGGAATGTAAAACTGACAATATATACAACAATAGTTTCACAGGATGTTCTCTATAGGTGTGTAACGCGGCCTCTTACCTTACATGATGAGAACAGATTGAAGGTGTTGAAAACAAGGTGTTTAGGAAGATATTTGGTCCAAACAGGGATGAGGATAATGGAGAGCGGGGGATGTTTTATAATGCTGAGGTATGTGTCCTGTACTTATCAGCAGAGTAACTATAGGATCATGGCGGGAGCGAGGTCTATTGTTCACAGAACTACTAGTCAGACCAATAGACCACGCGGCCACCGAAGTGGGCTATAATAATAATTCATACTTTTATTTATTAATAATAATATAATATTTAATTAATATGTGAGGGGAGGTTTTAAAGGAGCGAATTGTTTTTAGGAGCCACCGATGGAAGAAGCAACTAAATCTGTATTCACGTATTCATAAGTCAAGTCATGTTATATATATGTATACTCTAAAGCCACATGGCTGACTCACTTACTCACTAACATTAATGGTTTACCCACTTTCAGATGAGCTAGAAACTTGAAATTTGGCTAACTTATAGCTTCTAGCCTGTAACCGACGGGAAAATTCCAAAAAGTTAAAAAAATTACTCTAATTTTAACCCCCCAAAAAAATTCAAAATGGAGGAGCAACTTTAAAGTCGGTGCGGACCTACCTTTGGAGGTCTCTTGTGACTAAACGGTAAGACCTATCAAAAAACAGCTCTGGAATTACATTAGTTTACATCCACTTGTAAATAAAACTTAATGGGAGTTTGGCGGCGGAGCCCCCAACGAGCAAAGCGAGTATGTATATACAGATGCCAATTTTTATGGATATTATTATGATATATAAAGTTATATTATTAATAAAATATTATCAATGTTGGCCGCAAACATACATTTCTAAAAGCTACTTCCTGTGGGCCGTGATAGTCTCCAGATTACTAGGAACATTATTTCATTGTGACTAGTCCTTGGTTTGAATACCAGAACAGAAGTTGAGTCGGAATATGAAAAACAACTTGTAATTATCACGCGAGTCACTACAAACGCGAAATAATATATATTAAATTAGTGTTATATAAAAATTAATATTAGGTATTTATGTACCGAAGTTAAATCATTTTTATTAGCAAGACACGACAAGGCAGTAATACCACTTCCTCTGCAAACCAGCAACAAAATTCAACGACGAATATAAAGACTTGGGTTTTAACGACGTTTCCTAACTGTGACGTCACGGTAAATCAATTTAGGATTTACTGTGACGTCACGGCAAATCAATTTAGGATTTACTATGTTAATAAAGTATTTACGTTCTATTCAGTGAATCTTAAAGATAAAACATCCATACATTTCTAAATAGTTCTAAAAAATAGTCTAACAGTGTCAATATTTTTTTAAAGCAAATTATTTGTAAAGATATTTTTTATAGATCGTACACGGCTCAGGTTATTTGGTTTATCCACGAAAATATTCTGCAAGAATAAAAGAAGATTAAAAAGCTCGTGCTTATGATAGCAAATAAAGGAAAGATAAATAGTTTTAAAACACCAAGCCAATCTTGTTCAGGATCAAATAGTTTGAAAAGTGTGTAAACCTGTCAGCAGAAGAAGGGAAAATGTTTTCAGCAAACGGATAAGAGGACTCACAGTGTGAACTTCTCATTTTCTTTCCTCTCTTTCTATTTCTTACATTGACATCTTTGGGCCAGTTTCATATGCTAAGCTGGTCCATTTAATTCTGATCTAGGTAGGTGTCGTCTTGTGATTGGTATCAAGCTGCACTTGAGACGTACTATGTCCCCACGCTAGTGTCCACTTAGTGAAGTTTTTTTTTGCATACGGCCCCATAGTGTTTAAGTGCGTCAAGTTGAGACGCAACCAGCTTTGCAAAATATCTTCGAACTCCCCCAAGTAACATAGTCCGTCCGCCAAGCAGTGGATGCTGTCTCAGTCGATCGAACAGTTTATAGCGTAGCCGATCTCTGGTGTTGGGTGTGTCGTAAAGTGGCAATGGACGCTAAACCGGCCGTGACTCAAGTGATTATCTCTTCGGGCGACACGAGGGATCAACACAGTTCACTATATAGTACAGAAAGCTAACCCTTGTGCCATTAATTGTGCACGACTAGTGAGGCTTGGGAGGTGGAAATGATATTTATGCTACGAATGTAACCACACCACGTATCATGTTATGCTTGATGTGCTCATAACCGTAACATAAATATAATGTCCTTCCAACGAGCCTCGCTATTCACATACAATAAATAAGTCTTAGCGAGCTGACCTTGCATTTTCCCACTATAGTGTATCTTATAAGACAGGGTCAAAGTGTTAGAAGTGTTATTTTGTTTTAAAACACGTCTTCAAACATAACTAACTAAATGTTTTACATATCAGACTAAAATAACCAAGTAGCCCAGTACTAAGCCTAAACAAACTTCACTAAACTTCCATAGAAACCATTATTAGCAGGATTAGATTGAAAGTAGAATGGAAATGTTAATGATAATTCAAAATTCACATTTGAATTATAATATATGGCCTATGTAAGTAACAGATTCGTTTAGATGATGTATTTTATTATAGGTTCAAGACCACTGCCTTTCAGGAGGATTTCTTTTGGATCCCAAAACCATAGTTTATTTATTATTTATAGGTATTCTCTCTTTTGACAGGTCTGTTGTCTTGTCCAAATTAATATTTCAGCATGCCCTATCAGAAGCTTCCTCTCTTATATCCTGAATCTTTATCTTCTTTCCTTGTTTGAGGTCATTTCAACCCCTTCTCTCTAGAGAAGGTGTTGTTTTACAAAGGAACAATAAGGTAGATCACCAGGGACCTTTATTTGATCCTCACTCAAATATGACAAAGCCCAAGCACCTGAACCTAGCAGTTTAACTATCAATAAAATAACATATTCTATTATACACATTAACGGGAGATGAAGGATATGTAAGTGCATAACAACTGAATAGAAGTTGACATTGTCCTAGAGGCCGTTTTATTATCTTGATCCAAAAGTTAACAATATAATAAGATTGATAGCGGACAATGCGCCATAGCTACAATATACAATGGGTAGCGAATATAGGTACTTATGTACAAGAAATTAAATAAAAGTTTCAGAGTATTTAACGCATAAACAAATCTAAAGATCATTCACTATAATATAACTTAACCAATTCATATAAGAGCCAAAGTTAAAATATAGCGAACAATTATCAAAAGGAAATTAAAGTTGGGATACACCCAGTTACCCAAACAACATAGCTGAACCATTCAAAGGAAATCTATACTTATCAGATATTAAATATTTTGGGATGCCTATTGTCATCACACCTCTTAACTTATACTTATCATCTAGTGGGATTATGCACATAACCATACACCTGGCTACACTAGTTACAAGCGAAGCTGTCAGCTTCGTCCAACAACCCGTGAGGCGGGGCAACCTACACTTTAAAAAGGCTTAATATCGTTCTTACTAATTAGCTGAGTCCATAAACCTGGATGAAAAAATCTATTTAATCTCTACTTGTGTAGCAATTGAAAGAAAGATAACGATGCATATTAGTTTCGACTATACTGTCTATCTCTGTAAGATTGGATGCCAACCATAATATAGTGCAATATGGCCTACAAAGATTAAATAATATAACTGGACTTGACTATATAACCAATGAATCTAAATTTAAAGTCTAATGTTCAAAACATGCCTCAATACAAAACAAAACTAATTGCCTAGGAAAATTAAATAGGTATAAATATTAACAAATAAATAAGCTGAAGCATTATCCAAATCGGTCTCTTTATAACTTAGATTCAATTTGACAGTTCTCAAGTATACAAATAAAATAAAATTATATAAAATACTGTTCCAATATAATATATCCTTACATTCTGTATGTCCCTAAGTCCTATATGCATCAATGAGTGCTCGTTGCTTATATTCAGATTTGCACAGTGGGGAAAGTGTGGGAGGGAGGATACACATGTTCAATGATGTCACCATCAGCAAGTAAGCATTAGTTTCCCTCATTGGCGCCTGCGCACTGCGTCAAGAGGGCAATAATAATGTAGGGAACACCACGGGATCACTCAAGAGTGCTCTTTTATTCAATTTTGGCGCATGCGCCGTGTCCGCCTCTCGGGAGAACAAAGCTAAACTACGTAACATTGCGAGGTATCAGTTTAGTTGTTGATGAACGGAATGTAGATGTGCTCGGAGGATCCATGTGCGGTGCTGGTTTACAGGTTAAATGCACCCTTAGGTGGTGGAGGCTATGTGGCGATGAAATTTGTAGCCACGGTACAAATCCATCAGTTTCATTCGTGGTCTTCTTGGTTCCTTCTTACCTTTCACCTACCCTTCAATGACGTCGCTCAGTAAAACATTTATTCTTATAATGTTACCCAAACAGTTGGAATTATATCTCATATAAGGAATGCGTCTCCCTTTTTATTTACTCTTAGGACTTCTTCATTAGACATATGATCGATCCACTTTGTTCTCTCTAATATCCTCCAGCACCATATTATTTCAACGCTGTTTTAGTCATTGCCCTCCAGGTCCAGTTTGCTAGTCAGTAACATCCTCTTCTTGTTGAAAGCAGCTCTAGTCATTGCTCTCCAGATCTAGTTTGATATTCAGTAACATCATCTTCTTGTTGAAAGCAACTTTAGTCATTGCTCTCCATGTTCAGTTTGCTATTCAGTAACATCATCTTCTGGTTGAAAGCAGCCTTGATCATTGCTCTCCAGGTCCGGTTTGCTAGTCAGTAACATCCTCTTCTTGCTGAAAGCAGTCTTTGCCATTTATATTTCTTAGTGATTGATATTTTTGTTTGAATGGTCGTGATAACGAATATTCATGTCTAGATGCAACAATAATTTACTGCCACCAACTTGTTCTAAAAGGCACTATCTTCTTCTCCCACTTTAGCTCGAAATATGTCGTGTCTGGGGTTAGAAGTAGGGATGTGAGATTAAAAATATTTCCTTAATCTTATCCAGAAAATATCCTCTTTGGAAAAAAATTTCAATTTTTTTTTCTGGAAACAAATGCCAGCTATTTGAATAATTATAACAAATGCGACTGATATTTCCCAAGTTTAATTTCTCCTAAGGTCGCTAACACCTGAATCATAATCAAATAAGCTCCAATAAAAATATAACACCTATTCCAGTTCTCTTCTCACAATCACGTATCGACTACAACGCTTGGTGGTTGAATGTGTCACCAATGTAAGGTCTGCTGTAAACCAGATATGTTAATACTTCAATATTAGAATCAAATGTGTACAACTTGAAATCAATTAAATCCACAAGTATACACAGCTGAGCTAAAATAAGTTTTTCAAGATGTTTTTTAAATGGCCCCAAGAAAAATCCCTATGCTAGGCTCAACTATCGGGAATGCCTCCTTTTGACAATCCCACCATATTATATTAGAATTGTGTGTTCGGATAGTAACTCTTTGATATTTTAAAGAATGAATTCCATTGAAGAAAATCACCTTGAATTATATTTAAGGGTGCGCCTTGTCCTTGTGAAATTAAGCTTCATCATGGTAAAATGCAAATATCTTTCTGGGAAAGTACGTCACAATTTCTTATGGTCATATGTGGAAAAAAAAAGTAAAAAAAAAAAATAAGCTCGTCATATTTTTGTCAAGGAAATATGGCTTTGGGAAAATCCGCTTCATCATGGAAAAATATGAAAACCTCGTTAGAGATTCAAGTTGTAATAGCCTTTAGTGAAAAGGGCTTTTGAAAGCACATTTTCCCTCTGTCAAGTGGGAAAGCACCTATGGAACTGCACGAGTGCTATCACCTTATAAAAATTGATTTTTAAAAGAATGGCTGAAACATGGGCCTTTGTGAAAAAGTACTTTACATTTGTATACAGTATAAAAATATATTTAATCTTTGAATTTGAATGTTGTTTAGAAAATCGATTTAAGTAATTTAGTTTGAAAGCCATTAGGAAGCGATTGTGCTTTTACATGCTAAGAATACTTGTAAAGATCTTTGAAATCAAATGTATTACTACACTGCGGCTAAGCATTAAGATAGATTTTTATTTACGACCAATAAAACATTAACATCCAAGAATTGCTAGAGTAAGTTTTTTCAAGCAATTTTATATTCAGTCGAGAAACTTGAATATGAGCATAGCTATTTTATGTATTCAGTTTCATTAATATGGGCCAGTTTGGAAAATAAAACAAGTAAAATATTGATTTGATTTGCATATTAAAATACTTATTAATGCATTTTCCAGAACAAAGAAAACAGAGAGCTCTGACTGCCCTAGCGGATCTCCTCACGCAATATCTGGACGAGATGACTCATATAGGATGTGGTAATTATTTAAGGAATTTATTGACCGAAGAGAGCCAAAATCCTGTTTTAACTCGAGCATTTGGATTTTTGTCTGTCTATTTGATTGCTGCCAAATGCTTGCATAAATTTTAACAAAATTTGGCAGGGACATTTTTTGTAGCCAAGCCGAACAACGTGTGTATATGTTTAAAAAAATATAAGTTTGACATCTATTGCTAGACTAACGTCTTAAACCATAACAAGTGGTTTAATAATAAAATATAGTAGGCAAAGTAAAAGGGACAAAGGAACCAAGAAGACCACGAATGTAAACTAATGGATGAACTCAAACAAGGGAAAAAAGATGTGGTTTTAAGATATAAAAAAGGAAGATGTTGAAAGGACGGGCTGGAGGACTCAATTTGCAAAAAGGTAACTGACACGTTGAAAGACAGAACACCTAATAAAATAACAGTAATAATAATAATGTTATATTAAATATAATAGTCAATTGTTTTCTCTCTGAGTTGATCACAGAGAAAATATATCAATTTCAGTCCCAATGAGAAATTATGGAATATGTTTCAACTTGAAATCCAAAGAGAAATTATAGGAGATATTTAATACTGAAATCAAAGGAGAAATTATAGGAGATATTTAATCTTGAAATCCTAGGAGAAATTATGGGAGATATTTCAATTTGAATTCCAAAGAGAAATGGCAAGCTTGTAGTAACAATAAGTCCATGGAGAGCATCTCGCGAAACAATTTGACCTTTTAAAAGTAGCTCCTGTGGCCAATGAGTTTGGAAAGCCCTACCTTAGACCAAACACCAAACATCGCCATTTGGCCATGCCCTTCCAAGGTGTCAAGGTGTCAATAGACTGTATTGCTACTGACGAGGGGTATCAAGGTGTCAATAGAATGTATTGCTACTGACGAGGGGTATCAAGGTGTCAATAGACTGTATTGATACTGACGAGGGGTATCAAGGTGTCAATAGACTGTATTGCTACTGACGAGGGGTATCAAGGTGTCAATAGACTGTATTGCTACTGACGAGGGGTATCAAGGTGTCAATAGACTGTATTGCTACTGACGAGGGGTATCAAGGTGTCAATAGACTGTATTGCTACTGACGAGGGGTATCAAGGTGTCAATAGACTGTATTGCTACTGACGAGGGGTATCAAGGTGTCAATAGACTGTATTGCTACTGACGAGGGGTATCAAGGTGTCAATAGACTGTATTGCTACTGACGAGGGGTATCAAGGTGTCAATAGACTGTATTGCTACTGACGAGGGGTATCAAGGTGTCAATAGACTGTATTGCTACTGACGAGGGGTATCAAGGTGTCATTATACTGTATTGCTACTGACGAGGGGTATCAAGGTGTCAATAGACTGTATTGCTACTGACGAGGGGTATCAAGTGTTCAATAGACTGTATTGCTACTGACGAGGGGTGTCAAGGTGTCAATAGACTGTATTGATACTGACGAGGAGTATCAAGGTGTCAATAGACTGTATTGCTACTGACGAGGGGTATCAAGGTGTCAATAGACTGTATTGCTACTGACGAGGGGTATCAAGGTGTCAATAGAATGTATTGCTACTGACGAGGGGTATCAAGGTGTCAATAGACTGTATTGCTACTGACGAGGGGTATCAAGGTGTCAATAGACTGTATTGCTACTGACGAGGGGTATCAAGGTTTTAATCTCATCCTTTGAATCAATTCCTCCTTTATGACTTATCACTGTCTCTCTCTTCTGTCCTCAACAATAAGTGCACTCTCTCTCTCTCTCTAAATATAGTCTGCTCATCCCAACAAGTTAATAGCTTGGGTGGATACCCTATTCGGTGGTTGAATGGTCTAAGGTGTCCCTCTCGTAATAAACTGGACTAAAGATTGGGGTCCGAATCCCAGTCAAGTAGTGATGATGTTTTTTCTAAATGGCCTTCCACTCTTCCTCTACGACAATTAGAGCACATTTTCTCTAATTTAAACCTAACTCATCCTATGAACATTAGTGTAATTGATATATATATATATACACGTATAGCCTTGTGAGACACTGTGACAAAGAACCAAACATTCCTTTACAATCAATTTAAATCAATTAGTGTAGATCTAATTTTCTACATAAGAAGAACTTCATGGTTTGTATGCATCTCCGAACATATTAAGGATAATAAAGACGCGCAGGATGAGATGAGATGAGGTAGTGATTAGTGTCTATGGGCGTGTACAAAACATTTTAGTCGGGAAACCTGAAGATACAAGAGCCCCTTGGTAGACCGAGACGTCTATTTGAATAGGATAGGGTCGAATGGAGAGCTTACGTTCTGGTGGCCTTGAACTTTCTAGTTCCTTAAGACCAGAGAGTTAGTTGTGTCAGGATAGGGTTGAATGGGGAGCTTACGTCTGGTGTCTTGAACTTTCTAGTTCCTTAAGACCAGAGAGTTAGTTGGTCAAGATAGGGCTGAATGAGAGCTTACGTTCTGGTGACTTGAACTCTCCATTCCTTAAGACCAGAGAGTTAGTTGTGTCAAGATAGGCTGAATGAGAGCTTACGTTTGGTGACCTTGAACTCTCCAGTTCCTTAAGACCAGAGAGTTAGTTGTGTCAAGATAGGCTGAATGGAGAGCTTACGTTCTGGTGACCTTGAACTCTCCAGTTCCTTAAGACCAGAGAGTTAGTTGTGTCAGGTTAGGGTTGAATGGAGAGCTTACGTTCTGGTGGCCTTGAACTTTCTAGTTCCTTAAGACCAGAGAGTTAATTAGCTAGGTTCATAATTTCTACTCATCACATAATATTCTACACCTTTCATTAAAGCCTGAGAATTCCTTGGCTTGCTTGAGAATGAGCATAAAGCAACCATTCAGCCGCTGGACTCAGCCAGACAAATCGTTTTCCAGAAGTCGTAGAGCCCGACTACAGTGGTCATTTATTGTTTAATTAAACGAGTTGCTTCTGGCGCAATTGTCTTCTACGGCCGAAGATTCCATATCAGCTATAAACTCAGTAGTTATGTTAAACATTACTCGCTACCAGGCAGTCTCCCCCTACCTAAGCAATAAAACGCATCGTCATAAAATGCATTCATTTCAATTTGAGTGCTAGAGTGTACTGAAATCTCTGGTTCATGAACCTGTGGGGGCAAAAAGTTCATCAGCGTGTGTGTGATGTTTCTTACAGTACACCTGCCTGGGATTCAAAGCCCCAACATCCGGCAAACAAGACCAGTGAGACTAACGTCTTGGTCTGTGTGCTTAGCGATGTGGGTCTTTCAAAGCCAACACCACCTAGAGAGAAGGCCTGCTCGCACTGCTGTGACGTCACAGCCTGCGGCCTTGTACTGTACATCAACAACGAAACGTTGGTTTCGTCAATCAAATGTTATTTTCTGTATTTATTGAAATTTGGCAAACTTATAGCTTCTATCCTGTCACCAACGGGAAAATTCCAAAAAGTTAGAGATTATAATTTTTAACCCCCTCAAAAAAATTCAAAATGTTGGAGCAACTTTAAAGTTGGTGCGGACCTTTCTTTGGAGGTCTCGTGGCTAAACGGTAAGACCTATTAAAAACAGCTTTGGAATTACATTAGTTTACATCCACTTGGAAAGAAAACTCACTGGGGTTTGGGTGTGGAGCCCCCAACGAGCAACGCAAGTAAATTATATGAAACCACACATTTCCTGGGCAAACATATATACATGACACTATATTGTTTGTGTAGCTTATTCAGTAAGTATTTTTAATTATATTTCCAAGAGATTACCTGTGGAACAAATATTATTTTGATGAGATTTATAATTAAAATAATTATAAAATATTACTCGAAGAAAGTATATTACTATGGAGGATAGCATAAAGGCATTTAAGATATTCACATTAAATTAATTAGATCGTAAATTATGATATTTAAATTCATAAATTGATAAATCTATTCACAAGTCAATAGTTGCATGCATAGTTTGATTACAAAATATAAAGTTACTTTAAATTATTTTAATATTTATCAATAAGTTTATTGGTTAGTTTTCTTTGTACACATCTATTTTTAACTTTATTATTCCTATTGTTTAACCAATCTTGCTAAAATTATTATTATTATTTTACAAATAAGTATTACATCATATTAGCTATATATATTTTACAAGGGTCATAGATATTATAGAGGACTTACCTGTATACAAAAGTTTACAATCACTTATTATTATAAGCTGGGCACATTCTTTGCATGTGCTGCGATAACCAAATATTCAACTTGATTTTAAAATTTAATTTAATAAAACTATAATGATAAACAGGGTTTGTTTAGAATTTAATCACGTAAGTTAGAAATCAAATAAGTACCGGTATACTTTGATTAATTGTTTAATAGTAAATTTTATAAATACAACAAAGATTCCAAATGTAATAATAATATTTGTTAAAATCATTTCGAGGCAACATTCCTTCGCTTTTGATTATTTCCACATCCATATTAAAATTATTATGAAAACTTATTTACCATTTTGTTTCAAAATAAAACCTTAAAAAAAACCTTATTAATATTGATTCTTATGACTTATTAAAATCACTTCTGGAAGATTTGAATGAAGAATTTAATCACAGGCATGGTTTGAAACTAAACATTTATTTTATCATAAAATATTATATTTGGGGTAAGCTATTTAGAAAAAACTAGCAATCAAATTTAAAAAAAAGTCCAATACATTGTTATTGTGTTGTGGTTACATGTATATATTTAGGCATAACCTTGAATTTGATTTTACAATATATCTTACTACCTATACACGGATATTCGCATTTACTTATACTTTTATCCGCTACGTTAGGCATGCAGTCTAAATGTCAAGCTCATTTAGTCTGGTTTGCCAATGACAGGGAGGTTGGGATTCGTATCCCAGCTGGGTATACTGAGGGTAGCTTTAACTAAAAGGTTTCCCACTCTCTCTCTCTCTCTCTTCACACACATTTGGGTAAATTTAATCTAAATTCTATCTTCCTCATCCTTATTATATTATCGTGATAAATATGCGTGTAGCCCTAACGGGTTTTGAGAGGTATTGGAAAAAGTTAATTTTTAAATAGTGTAAAATGTACCCACATTTACACCAAGGAAGAGTGGGTAACCATTGAGGGAACTACTCTCTCATACATCTGGTAGGGTTCAAACTACAACCTTCTCGCCAACCAGACCAGATGAGCTTGAAGTTAGCACTGATGCAGGTATGATATTAATAGGCCTACCATTAATTTGATCTAGCTTTAATTTATCAATTTGTAAACGAGAGGAAGCATCGGTTCATTCTATTAGTAGTATCTAGTTTTATATTTACTTGAAGATTACAATTTTGGAGTTCACAAAATGTTTAAAATCATATCAGTTTTTTTTATAAAAAAAACTAAAACAAATCTTATCTTAAATATTTTAATTATTTACTTTATAAATTCAAAATGTTCCAAATTTACCAGCTATTAAAAACTTTAATGCGAACAACTGTCAAACCTTTATAATTTTTCTAAAATTATTAAATTAAAATTTCAATACATTGGATTTAAAATGTGTGTAAACGTCAAGTATATAAAAACGAGCATTCAATAAAATTAATATGTTCACATGGCCTATACTACTTAGGATGGCCAACTAGTACAATTTGACCTTTGACCCCGACGCTGATTGGTTGGATTTAGTCACGTGACCAAGCCCCCTCTCTCTCTAATTGGCTGTTGGCTTTCCTCCTCCCTCTAACCCCCTCGCTCTCTGATTGGCTGTTGGATTCCCCCTCCCCCTGAACACCTAACATTCCCCCCTGACCCCCTCCCCTCCTTCCCTTTTCGGTGTTCCAAGCATGTTGGTTCTTGTTCCATTGTTTTTTATGTGTGATCAGTGGTTTTTTTATATTGGTTTAATATGTGTGATAATTTTTTTATGTTTGGGTAGGATTGGGACGGGTCTTGGAGTTTATTTTTTATTTATTGGCGTGCGGTCCACGGTGTCGGGCGTGGGAGCACACAGCACGAACATCTCCCGATGGCAGCGTAGCGTAGAATTAGACCATCTGGCAGCTGTTTGCCGGCCTTTCACTTCCCGGAACACACGGCACGAAACTTTCCCAACGACCACTTAGCGTAGAGTGTGAGAAATGGTTCTCCTGCCTTGAGACCCCTTTAACATCCCCTCACTCCCCCCTCCTTCAAGGCATGTGTCGCAATCCCCTATGTGGTAGTGGGTTTTCCCGGTATCGCAACCCCCTATGTGGTAATGGGTTTGCCCGGTGACGCAACCCAGCCCCAGTTTGGCGGATCGACAAGACAGGAATAAATCACGACCTTGAATGATGTCGTAATCCACCCACCTACTTCCCCCACCCCTATGTGGTAATGGGTTTCCATGTATCGCAACCCAGCGCCAGTTTGGTGGCTCGACAAGACAAGAATAGATCACGACCCTGAATGATGTCGCAATGGGTGACTGGCGCCAGTTTGGAGGCTCGACCAAATTAGTCGAGACAGGAATAGATCGTGAACTTGAAAGCGTGAGCTAGGTCATTAACCTGGCAACCCTCTCCCCTATAATGGGTTTTTCAGATGTCGCCATCGCACTGTCGCAACCCGGCGCGAGTTTATCTGCTTGACAAGACAAGTCGAGGCAAGAATAGATCGTGATCTTGAAACCACGAGCTAGGTCATTGACCCTGGAAACCCTCCCCTTTCCCCTTCTATGTGGCAATGGGTTTTCCCTGATGACTGGCGCCAGTTTGACGGCTTGACAAGACAAATCGAGACAAGAATAGATCATGACATTGAAACCGTGATTTAGGATAATAGGTCATTGACCCTGTTCATGTTTGGTGTCAATTTGCCGGCTCGACAAGTCGAGACTCGTATATGGTTACACTACGTGTAAGGAACAGACAGGTTTTGCGTGAATAAAACACGATATTACAAAACATATATTTATTGTACTTTAAAGGTTTTACAGACATACATTAACGGTTTCACAGCTTACATAATATTTATTATACACTTTTACAGGAATGATGCATATATTCGTTCATATGTTTTTCTACAGTGTCTCTTAAATGTGCTAGTAAAATTTTTTTTAGTTCACAATCCAGCATGTAATAGTCCAAATTGACGACTTGGAGTGTATAGTAGGTAGCACTGATAAAATTCAGGTTTCTGATGTGCGTTTCCACCGTAGGCTGTTCGAGATCGATGACATCCGCTGATTCTGTTGGCATGTTGCATACATCCACGACGAGTGTGTCGATCAAATCGTTGCAATAGCGTGCGACGGGTGTCGACCACATATCCCGGTGGTCAACGGCAACGTCGATGAGGTCCCACACCTCACAAAGACGCGCCCAGCTAGGTGCTAGATAGGCGACCCGTTTGAGTCCGGCATCTTATTTCTCACTGATGACGACCATACGGTCACCGCACATGCGTCTCAGAGAGATTTAATGATTAATCAGACTAATCTTCTGAGGAGTTTGCGTGTTGCTGAAAAACTTTGATACGACTGACTTGTAGCTGCCCAGTTATTGCAACTCTGTACGGTTAAAAACCGCACATTTCCTTCCGTATTTTTCTAGCTGGACATAGGTCGTAAAGTTGTTCTTGACGCTCATGCCAACGATGACTCGCTTGGCGTCGACTTCGTCCAGCGCAAACAAAGTGTTGAAAATACTGGTGATGGCGAGTGGCTTCACCGGCTTTGCTTTGCGGGTGTAAACGTCTTGATGTTTGATCACTTCGACGACTGTCGCTGTTATGGCCGGCATGCCGTCGGGACGCCCCTTTTATAGGCGCACGCTGATTGGACTCAGCCTCTTGAGGGATGGCAGGACTCTACAGTTTTTAAAAATGTGTTGTAATATCTCACCACCTTAGCGTCGCTGCCTGTATGATTGGTGGGCGAGAATAGGGCTAGGAAAGTTTTCATCGGAATGTTCTGGGTGCGATAGAGACGGTACACGATACAGTAATGACCGCAAACGTCCGATGCTATGCTTTGAAGTTGTAGCTTGCTATGAGACGTGCGGGAAGTGTTTTTGCGTATAAATGCCAGATGTGACTTTATACGGGTTGGAAAACCATAACTGTCAAAGGATTCCCCCACGCCGTTCTTGTCGATAAAGATGGTGATCCAATACTTCCCAGACTTGGTGTGTGGATCCATGTTGATAACGAGAGCGGCAGGTCGCACTATTCTTGCGGGTAGTTGATCAGCAGGGAAAACACCCGACCGTACAGAACGGAACCACGGGTTTGTTTTCAACGCACGTCTTATGGTGTGCGTGTCCATCTTCAATCATCCAATCTCGATGTCCCCAAACGATGGAGGCTGAACAGAAATTCCATACAGAGCTGTGTGCCATACACATGGTGCGGCCCAATTGAAGTGTTTTCAACGACGAACAATCTACGACATGCGTAGGTGTGTATTTGGATATAAACTTTTTCTTTTCTGCTCCCTTGACGTAGACGGTTTCTGCACGCGTTGTGGCGCGGATGATGAGGGATCCGAGCAGGCTGTAATCCACATCACCGCTATTCCAGGGAATACCGTGCAGTTTGTTGACGATATATTCGGCTTGTTTTTTTAGCAGCGGCGGAAAGTCCCTCGATAGCGAATGGGGGTTTTAACACCCAATGTTGAAGTAATGTATCGCATACAGATAAAACACTCAGTTCCTTGACGATAAACTGTTTGCTGTCGTCGATGAAGCTCTGGAAATCCACAATGACGTCCATGACGAATGTAAGGGGCGGGAAGTCACAGTCCCATAATCGGTCACGACGTTTCTATCTTTGTCGATAGTGATGATGTTGGCAAACTCTCCGTACACGATAGAGTTGACGGTTTCAGTGAGAGCTCTGGTGAGGCTCACTTCGATGCTCAGAGAGTCATGCCTCGTCAAATTCCAATGCGATGTCATGTGGGCAGACAGATTAGGTGTGAGATCGAAAGCCATGAGATGATATCCCTTAGGGAAGGCTTACCGTGTGATGTCGCTACCTTCGTTCATGAAATGGATACCCATTCCAGGAAACAGTGTGTGGTAGGACATGACATAGTTGCCGTTTGAAAAATCGGGCTGTAAAGGTTTAGACGGCACTTGTTCTCCGTCCACGTACAGCGAGAAATGGTTCATGCCGTAGGTTTGGAAGTTGAACGGGTTCTTGATGGCGTCTCCGTTGAATGCAGCATTTGATACAAATACCACGATGCATCGTTTGGGTAATTGTCCGGTGAATACGTTGTACAGTGATTTCCCTTGCATATCCGTAGGAATAATGAGAATTTTTACTTCCCCGCGGGTGATGGGATACTTTGCGGGACTGACGTTTAATGCCTTGACATGTGCCAACATTATAGAAGGGGCTACTTTGGCACGTCGCACTAAAAGACCGGCTTCAACGATGTGAACCTTAAAGTGCGGGATTTCAGGGAAGGCCATAAGAATAAATCCGTCTCTGGAACGGACCAACTTGACTCTGAGCTCGGTGCCGTTCAAAAGGTATTTCTCTTGGTACACATCTCGCCCTCTGACGTAAGGGCTCAAGTACCTTAGAGGGCAATAAACGCTAATTATTTCACATTTCAAACGCTAGCAAATGCTGTTACACGTTTCACCTGGTCAAAATCAGCTTTTATTTCACGCTTGCCTGAAGAGCTTAGTTTTAATACCTGTCGTGCGTGTGTATTGAGGCTGGTTTCCTGCTTCATCGTCCACGGCTTGTGCCCCTGACGGGTAGTAAGACGCAGTTATAAATACCGATAAGCTTAACTTCGTGGCTATTAGCAGGTAGGTAGGGGGATTGAATCCAGGTCGACCATGTCACTCGGCACTCACACAAATGCAGGTATATTTTATATCTTCATCAGCCCTGATATTACTTATGAATTTATGTAGTTATATATTATTTCGTCAAAATATAGTTGTGAACATTAAATTCAATATTACCTATGAATTAATGTAAGAGCTATATATTATTTCGTCATAATATAGCTGCGAACATTAAATTCAAGTTACTCAATTCAATATTACCTATGAATTAATACAAGAGCTATATATTATTCCGACAAAATATAGTTGCGAACATTATATTATTTTCTCTGTTGTTACAAGTGACTCGAGGAATAAAAACGGTTTTTTTCACTTTATACTTGGGTATAAATCTACCGTCACAATGTATTGCATACTTGCATCGATGGTCGCATGGTCTAAGCCGTCATTAGACGGCCGGTGATCGAGGTTTGAAGCAAATGCGGGTACACATTCTACCTGGTCGACCGGCAAAATAGTGGGGTGCAGGAAGTGCAGCCGTTCTAACAGACATTAGCCGTACTAAATATATCGAGGTTCGAATCCCGGTGTGCACGCCATCTAAATGTTAGGCTCATCTAATTCTGGGGGTGAGGGTGGGGGAAAATCGAATCCTTGGTCCCAGAGTAGTCATTAGAAAGCACATCTGATTCTGCGGTCTTCAGAAGGCCACGACCAATGTACCAAGCGGCCTTGGGGTCTTCAACAGGAGTCGTCGTTGGCACTCTCTTTCAACATTTAAAACAAGCTAGGTTTTTTGTGACATCAAATTTCCACCATGAGTGGGTATGGCCCCAACTGACCTCACGAATAGAGGGGTATGACGAAGTTAGGGGTGGGGTGGGGTGAAGTGAAAGGCAGTCCAACAGAGCGAGGGAGCAGTCACTCTAACTTAGTTCGTTCTGTGCCATGGCGATGTAAGGAGGGGGGAGTGAGGGGAAAAGTGAAAGGGGTATTTCAGCCTTGATACGCTGTCAGCTGCTCGGTGGTCACACTCTTCGCTAAGCGGCCGTCGGGGAAAGGTTCGTACTCCGTGCCGATGCCACGACCGACGCCGTGGCCCACACGCCAATAAATAAAAAATAAACTCCGACGCCTATCCCAATTTTACCCAGGCATAAAAACAATGATCACACATATTAAACCAATATAAAAAACCATTGATCACACATAAAAAACAATGGAACAACATGCTTGAAATACCGGAAAGGGAGGATGGGAGGGGGTCAGGGGGAATAGGAGGAGATCAGGGGGAGGGGGAAAGTCAACAGCCAATCAGAGAGCGAGGGGGTTAGAGGGAGGAGGAAAGCCAACAGTCAATCAGAGAGCGAGGGGGCGTGGTCACGTGACTAAATTCGACCAATCAGCGTCGGGGTCAAAGGTCAAATTGTACCAGGTGGCCATCCTAGGTAGTGCCTACTCTTGAATGTTTAGTGGGCTGAAAATCTTTTCTTGGGATTGAATTCAACCATTTCTTCTTAATATTTTAATCGTTTGGAAAACCAAACACGTGGACCTTAGGGTTTTTTTTATAGTTTCCTCGGCAATTTGGTACACACTACTTATCAACCATATTTAAATATAAATAAATTCAATATTAAAACACATAGCCGAATAAGAATACACACACAAATAAAACATTTTTAGAATGCACTTGAAAATGTATGTAACATTTCACACTAGGTACACAATCCAGATAAACCCCAATATAAATTGCACAACACATTCTAATTTGATTAAAATAAATCTTAATATATCATTTCAAGCGTTAAACTCATTGTAATGTGTTCGCAATGAACCGTAGGACCTGAATAATTAACGAATAAACTATAAAATGATGCTAGTTCGTACTCATCCTGAACTACACAGAACATTTAATTCACACTTTTATAAATACTCACAAGTCATTTGTAGATTTGTTGTTATATAAGAACAAATTATTTAAATGTGAGTACAATAAATGAAATTTTGTAAACGTTGTACCGAACTATTGACCACATTTTGACAAACACCGAAATAAATACTTGAGAGACAACCTAGCTTCTGCGCCCACGTGACGCCATCTCTTTCCTCGCACTCGTTTAGCCGCCATTATTTAACAAATGTTGAGCGTTGTAGCTTTGATGCTGTGTTCCTAGGCTCCAAATGATTGATGTTGTGTTCCTAGGTTGCAAATGATTGATGCTGTGTTCCTAGGTTGCAAATGATTGATGTTGTGTTCCTAGGGTACAAATGATTGTTGAGTTGACTAGGCTGTAAATAATTGATGTTGTGTTCCTAGGTTGCAAATGATTGATGCTGTGTTCCTAGGTTGCGAATGATTGATGCTGTGTTCCTAGGGTAGAAATGATTGATGTGTTCCTAGTCTGTAAATAATTGATGTTGTGTTCCTAGGCTGCAAATGATTGATGCTGTGTTCCTGTACTGCAAAAAATTATTGATGTTGTGTTCCTAGGTTGTAAATAATATATGCTGTGTTCCTGGGTTAAAATGATTGATGTTGTGTTCCTATGTTGCAAATGATTGATGCTGTGTTCCTAGGTTGCAAATGATTGATGCTGTGTTGCTAATGATTGATGCTTTATTCCGAGGCTGCAAATGATTAATGTCGTGTTCCTAGGTTGCAAATGATTGATGCTGTGTTTCTAGGTTGCTAATGATTGATGCTTTATTCCTAGGCTGCAAATGATTAATGTAGTGTTCCTAGGTTGCAAATGATTGATGTTGTGTTCCTAGGTTGCAAATGATTGGTGTTGTGTTCCTAGGTTTACCCAAATGTGAATGCATTTTCTCATAATTTCACCTTCCTTATCTCTACTCGATTGACGTAATTTAAATGCAAATAACCCAGACGGGTAATATTCTGCAGTGTAAATAAAACAGATAATTACCCGAGTTAACAGTATGACTTCATGGAAAACAAACAATTAATTATGATCACGTTTAAGGTTGACAATTATGTAGCTTATATTTCGAAACTAAGCTTAAATAAAATATCTTTATTTATAGGTTGACCCAAAGATATCACCGCGTCTTACTACCTGTTCAGGCTACACGCATATGTACTAATTACGTTAGGGAGTTAGGGATGAGGAAAGAAGCATTTTAGAGGTAATATACCTACAATTGCTTGGAAGGAGAGTGAGAAAACATCTAGGAAAAACCACCCTTAGTAAACTCGACCGGGATTCGAAACCCAATCTCCCCATCTTCAGCAGGCCTGCATAACACGAGAGTGACGCCTTAGAACATTCAGCGGGTACCCGTCATTTGGCCTAAAGGCATTTGGCCTAAAGTGTAGGCTAAATGCCTTTAGGCCAAATGCCTTTAGGCCAAATGCCTTTTAGGCCAAATGCCTTTAGGCCAAATGCCTTTAGGCCAAATGCCTTTAGGCCAAATGCTTTTAGGCCAAATGCCTTTTAGGCCAAATGCCTTTTAGGTCAAACGCCTTTAGGCCAAACGCCTTTAGGCCAAATGACTTTTTGTAAAGTTAATTTTTAGACCATTTATTAAAATGTGTTTTGCTGTCTCCGGAAACATTCGTTATGATTTGTAGTGATGCTAATAGATGGAGAGGTGTGTAGTGTTTAGTTAACTAGTATATACTACCGTTTCAAAATACGTAAGTCTTTTCTCAATTTACTTCTTCCCAAGATATAGCAGCACGTCCATTAACATGTAGTACCACTTTTGTATATGTTGAACTTTTTACATTGCCAAGGTTTTATACTAGTTTTTGTACCGTTTTGTACCAGAAATAAAAAGTTTTGTACACGTACCTTTTCTATTAATTAGCACATACATGTGGTCACACCATTTTAATAATTTTGTTTTATTTTGAATTTTGAATTTTTTTAAGTGCCAAATTATATTTTATTAGTCTTTCTTAGTATATTTGTTTATTAATTTTGCTAAATGAATTAATCAATCATTCTTTTTTTATAATCATATTAACTTACTCGAGTTTGCCCACGGCTTCGCTCACATTTAAGTTGGGTAAATTATCTTATTTCTAGCAAATCATCTAAACCAGGTTTTCTCAAACTCTATGCTCTTGAGCCTTACATAAACATTTAAAGCAATTGTTAAGACTCTCTTTCTTAGAATAAGATAACTTTTTTACGTTAAAATACAAAAATGAGACATTTATTATTTAATTTATTTCTTTATTTTCTGATAAGAGCTTTGTAGAAGTTTATTAAGAATAGTAAAGATTTGTAAGATATTAATTAATTTTATTGCTTCATAAGCCAAACAGAATATTAATTTTTTAGTTAATCATAATTTAGCAAGTCGAAGGAAGTGAAAAATTGGTTCACACCTCATTTGAAATCCCCTCACGCCTCGCAGTTTGAGAAACCCTGATCTAAACTACCAAAAATACAATTTTAGACACGTGTGAGGCGAGAACTTTGTATGTTGATGAATCCACAAATTAACTACTACCTATAAGAAGTAAAATCAATTATATATATGCAGTCTTTGCATCAATATTTGCTCGCTTACGCGGAGACATTGTTGAAATGAACACCAAAAGAAATAGTTTAAATTTACTAATTAAACTTGAATTAATTTGAAAGAATCACTCTAGTAAGCACCTCAGCTTATCAAATAAATTGTTCTGTTAGTAATTGTTTCTATTGGTTTTTGAAAATTTTCCCTTCTCCTCCCCAATCATAATTTCTCTATTCTCTAATATTCACATATAGGCCCTCTATGTGGATCATACCGGCCTGTAAAAATCATTGATCTCTATGATATAACTGGATGGACATACACATGCACATTCCAAGGACAAAAGCGTGACGCTCAAGTGTATCATCTGCTACACAGAGGGGGGGGGGGACAGATTTAACTGTTTCTTTAAATGTTCTTATGCGAAAACATGTCTTTGATGAATAAAAGTGTTATTGTTTGAAAATAGTGAATTATTATACCACACTTTCCTGAAGAAACATTTACATTAAAGGATATACAATCCAGTTTTACATGTAATACTGTACAGATATGAATAAAACCTTAGATATTCCCATTTCTATGTATTTATCATCAATGTTGTTTACAGTCTGGCACGACTACACTTATATTTAAAGTTGATTATTAGCTTGTATATTGGTTTCAGAAACCATATTATATTGAAAGTTCTATAAATATAATGAACAAGGTATCTTAAAACTTGATTACATTTGTTTGAATGACAAAATTTGAATAGTTGCCATGCATTCAAACTATCACTTAGGTTATAGGCTTGTGGAAAGTATTATTATAATAATACCTATTTTTTTTAAGTTGGGTCATATCTTTCAGAAACCATATTATGTTGAAATTTCGATAACTATAATGAAACAAGTCAGCTAAAAACTGTATTCCATTTGTTTGAATGACACACTTTGTGTAGAAGTCTTACGTTCAAATGATAATCTAGGTTATAGGCTTGTGGCAATTTAGAACAGAAGTAGAAATTTCCTTCTGTAAGGTCTTTGATCCTAACTAAACACAATTATAGGGTAGGATTCTGGTACGAGATAAAGCCTTACAAGTAAGCTTCCTTCAAAAATCATCTTACATATTAGGCTACATCAACTTATTTAAAGAAAAAACTAACCAGTTTTGAACTTTTATATGCTCTTCATAGCTTTAACTTACATATTTATTTTATTTAACCACTCACACATTGATGTTTCTCATATATTCAATCAGATTAATGAACTATGTCAAAATGACACATTGCCTTGTATGGGTAAAAGAAAGAAAGAGATACCCGAAAGTTTACTTCTCTCTTACACAATGGTATGCAGACGACAGCTCGAAAATTTCAGCCACAGATGTCCATCAAGTTATACTATCGAGATCAATGGTAAAAATATCATTTACTAACTCTTCCTGCTTATACACGGACCAAAATCTTTTACGAAAGTTTATCTTTATTGCTTCATAGGATGTATAGTCAGCCTCGTGACTATTCATCCACACTTCAGCTTCACCTACTAACTTTGAATTAAAAAATGCTATTTTTGGTGCTTCGGTGAGCTTACTATTTTCAAAAAGAGTATCCATCTTTTTCAAAAACTGTACAGCATGCACCCTATCATTATTTCCACTGAAGGTGGGTACATAGTCCATTAATTGATTCTGGATGCTTGTACTAGGTAATACCAAGGCACCAGCAGTAATTGGCGTCCCTTTTTCCACTACTTCGTCATATTTTGACTTAGCCTGTTCTAGTTGTTGTTGCATTTGTTCGACTGTTTGTAACGTCTTGTCCACAGTTTCCGTCAAGTTGTCCTTAAATTTGTTCAATTGCCGGTCAACTCTTTCCTGTAAGTAAACATCTGGTACTGTGTGTCCATCAAAGAAATCATTTTGGAATTTAAGGTTATCCCTACATTTTTATTGTTCTTTTTCAACAGTCGCAAATCGTTCTGTTAAATGGTGTACCTGATCTAGAATTTCATTTTTATTTTTATCGCAACTTTCCTGAGTAGTTTTTCCTTTGGAATTTAAAGCGTCCTGTTTAAGCTTAAAGTTTTCCTTTGCATTTTTAAGTTTTTTTTATCTGCTCATTCATCTGTTTTTCTGACTTACTACAGTCTTCCCTAAGTGTCTGTAGTTCGTCCCTTACCTGCGTTTGGTCACTTTCAGTCTGTTGTATTTTCTGTAATTTTTTGTCAAAGTCGTTTTGTACTTCTTGAAATTTACCCTGCAATTCTTGTTCTAGCCTGTTGAATTGTTCAATTACACCCTTAAATTTTTCATCAAACTTTGTATTTAAATTCTGATTATTTTCTTTGATTTCTTTTAACTCCTGGCTATTTTTTTTTGTAGCTCCTGTCTAGTTTTTTGTAGCTCCTGGCTAGTATTATCGAACCTTTCATTTATTTTCTGATTTAACTTTTCACTCTTTTCACTACTCTCTTTAATTTGCTGACTTAACTTTTCACTCTTTTCACTACCCTCTTTCATTTGATGCACTAACTGCATTAATATTGCATTTAGGTCATTTGCTGATGTTTGTTGAGCTACACCTCCTACCTTTGAAACATTTTCCACCCTCCTTAAGTCTTCTTCTTTATGAACTATTGGTTCAATTACTTTCTCATGTTGTTCACTTTGTTCCTGATCAGATAGTTCTAAACAAGAATGGTCTTCTACCATTGGTTGGGAATATTGCGTTAGGGGAGGATTATCCTCACTGCTACTACTGTCTGTCTCTTCCATATTAAATGAAGTTTTGCTGTTGATGACTTACGTGAGATTTTCCTTGCGTACCTCACCTGAAGTCTAGAAGCTTTGGACCTTATTCTGAATCTACCTGGTTTCGAACTCCCTCTGAAGTCACCTGGTTTGGAGCTTCTTCTTCTTCTTCTTCTTCTTAAGTCACTTTTTTTTGTTTTGTTTTTGGGTAATAAAGCACTTAAGTTGTTTGCGGCACTTTCACTGTTCTTTGAGCACTCACTTTCTCGGGTTGTGAACTGTATTTAATTTTATTATTTCAGTTTATCAGGCCCTCCACGTTGGGAAGCCATTATTGTAACGTATAAAAGTTAGCCTGATATATTAATGTTCGTTCGCCACCATTAGGGTGATATTTGATATAATGATTGAATTGGGTTCAAGTTTGCTATCCTGTATTATGGTAATCAAAAGGAGATAATGTCTTATTTTATAAATTAAAAGTTCTGGTCTTTTATAGTTTTTTTTATTTTAAGTAGATAAACAGTTTTTGCTAGATATTTCACACGTTGTAAATATTAATTTAAAAACACGACTATTGTATTATGTGTATGTTAATTCCCGGCACGTGAAATTTATCATAGACCCAACCCACACGGCTCCTCGTCAGGATTGCAAGTGAAGAGATGCGTACTTTGAAGTAGGTATATCTAGTGACATCTCCTTCTCGAAATTTCCCAAAAGAAAGAAAGGTGTGGTCATCCAGGTGCGTCTCTGTCTACAAAACTGAGTTCGCCTTTCAAACAAAGGCGTAGAAAGATGTCGCCATACCTTGCAACTTAACACAAATAAATCTTACTACCTGCTCGTATTTATAATATCATAATTTTGAATATAGATGTGAATAATAAATTATTTAGATGTATAATTCCATATCATTACAACATATATATACAAACACGTGTATATACGGGCGCATTACAATTGGGCCACGTAAACAAGTTATGATCTCCGTTTGACGTCTACATATTTACTGGCAAAATTTATTTAATGCGTCACTATTATATATATTAATTATTAATATTGGCTTCCACTTTCATTTTGCCTTTCGAAATAAGTTGTCAAAAGTCCCCGAGAATGGTGTTTTCTTATTGTTTTTCGTTAACTTTATGACCGTGAAATATATTAACAAGGAAATAATATCGGAAATCTATACATAAAAAAGGTGATATAGTGTTTTGTGAACTGATCTAGTTGTATGTATGTAGGGTAGTGTCAATGTTTTTAGAAATATTGTAACTACCTTGCATCAGTTGTGCTATCTATATTCAGATGAAACAACTAACAGTACTTTTTACTTTCCGAAGATAGCCGAAGGTCAAATGCTTTTAGGCCAAATGCCTTTAGGCCAAATGCCTTTCAGGCCAAACGCCTTTAGGCCAAACGACTTTAGGCCAAACGCCTTTAGGCTAAACGACTTTAGGCCAAGCGCCTTTAGGCCAAATGCCTTTTAGGCCAAATGCCTTTAGGCCAAATTACTTTTGGTTTCATTTTTAGGCCAAATGCCTTTAGGCCAAATGCCTTTTAGGCCAACTGCCGCGTCCCCCATTCAGCCACTGAATCGGGTTTAATGATGGTTAATCTATTGATTAGTTTGATTTTATGATAAAAAGGAGGTCGGGGTTCGAATGGCTGCTGAATGTATTGAGAGTGGTTTTTCATAAATGGTCTACTACTTTCCCTCCACGCAAATGGAGGTTCATTCCTATAAACTCTACCTGTATTATCCACCTCAACCCCATTAGCGTGACTAATATATAACTTAATAACGTACAGCTCAAACTGTTAGAGAGACAAATTAGAAGAAAAATAAATGGTAGCCAACGGTGCACCGCACGAACTTTCCTGCCTCTTTATCTAAATTATACTAATAATAATAGGGGACGCGGCAGTTGGCCTAAAAGGCATTTGGCCTAAAGGCATTTGGCCTAAAAATGAAACCAAAAGTCATTTGGCCTAAAGGCATTTGGCCTAAAAGGCATTTGGCCTAAAGGCGTTTGGCCTAAAGTCGTTTAGCCTAAAGGCGTTTGGCCTAAAGGCGTTTGGCCTAAAGTCGTTTGGCCTAAAGGCGTTTGGCTTAAAAGGCATTTGGCCTAAAGGCATTTGGCCTAAAAGCATTTGGCCTAAAATGTAAATTTAAAACCTTCGGCTATCTTCGGAAAGTAAAAAGTACTGTTAGTTGTTTCATCTGAATATAGATAGCACAACTGATGCAAGGTAGTTACAACATTTCTAAAAACATTGACACTACCCTACATACATACAACTAGATCAGTTCACAAAACACAATATCACATTTTTTATGTATAGATTTCTGATATTATTTCCTTGTTAATATATCTCACGGTCATAAAGTTAACGAAAAACAATAAGAAAACACAATTTTCGGGGACTTTTGACAACTTATTTCGAAAGGCAAAATGAAAGTGGAAGCCAATATTAATAATTAATATATATAATAGTGACGCATTAAATAAATTTTGCCAGTAAATATGTAGACGTCAAACGGAGATCATAACTTGTTTACGTGGCCCAATTGTAATGAGCCCGTATATACACGTGTTTGTATATTATATGTTGTAATGATATTGAATTATACATCTAAATAATTTATTATTCACATCTATATTCAAAATTATGATATTATAAATACGAGCAGGTAGTAAGATTTATTTGTGTTAAGTTGCAAGGTATGGCGACATCTTTCTACGCCTCTGTTTTAAAGGCGAACTCAGTTTTGTAGACAGAGACGCACCTGGATGACCACACCTTTCTTTCTTTTGGGAAGTTTCGAGAAGGAGATGTCACTAGATATAACTATTTCAAAGTACGCATCTCTTCACTTGCAATCCTGACGAGGAGCCGTGTGGGTTGGGTCTATGATAAATTTCACGTGCCGGGAATTAACATACACATAATACAATAGTCGGGTTTTTAAATTAATATTTACAACGTGTGAAATATCTAGCAAAAACTGTTTATCTACTTAATATAAAAAACTATAAAAGACCAGAACTTTTAATTTATAAAATAAGACATTATCCCCTTTTGATTACCATAATACAGGATAGCAAACTTGGACCCAATTCAATCATTATATCAAATATCACCCTAATGGTGGCGAACCAACATTAATATATCAGGCTAACTTTTATACGTTACAATACTGGCTTCCCAACGTGGAGGGCCTGATAAACTGAAATAATAACATTAAATCCAGTTCACAACCCGAGAAAGTGAGTGCTCAAAGAACATTGAAAGTGCCGCAAACAACTTAAGTGCCTTATTACGCAAAAAAAAGCAAAAAAAAAGCGACTTAAGAAGAAGAAGAAGAAGCTCTAAACCAGGTGATTTTGGAAGAAGAAGCTCCAAACCAGGTGACTTCAGAGGGAAGAGTTCAAAACCCAGTAGATTCTGAATAAGGTCCAAAGCTTCTAGACTTCAGGTGGGGTACGCAAGGAAAATCTCACATAAGTCATCAACAGCAAAACTTCATTAAATATGGAAGAGACAGACAGTAGTAGCAGTGAGGATAATCCTCCCCTAACGCAATATTCCCAACCAATGGTAGAAGAACATTCTTGTTTAGAACTATCTGATCAGGAACAAAGTGAACAACATGAGAAAGTAGTTGAACCAATAGTTCATAAAGAAGAAGATATAAGGGGGGTGGAAAATGTTTCAAAGGTAGGAGGTGTAGCTCAACAAACATCAGCAAATGACCTAAATGCAATATTAATGCAGTTAGTGCAGCAAATGAAAGAGAGTAGTGAAAAGAGTGAAAAGTTAAGTCAGCAAATTAAAGAGAGTAGTGAAAAGAGTGAAATGTTAAATCAGAAAAAAAATGAAAGGTTCGATAAAACTAGCAAGGAGCTACAAAAAACTAGACAGGAGCTACAAAAAGAATAGCCGGGAGTTAAAAGAAATCAAAGAAAAGAATCAAAATTTAAATACAAAGTTTGATGAAAAATTTAAGGGTGTAAATGAACAATTCAACAGGTTAGAACAAGAATTGAAGGGTAAATTTCAAGAAGTATAAAACGACTTTGACAAAAAATTACAGAAAATACAACAGACTGAAAGTGACCAAACGCAGGTAAGGGACGAACTACAGACGCTTAGGGAAGACTGTAATAAGTCAGAAAAACAGACGAATGAGCAGATAAAAAAACTTAAAAATGCAAAGGAAAACTTTAAGCTTAAACAGGACGATTTAAATTCCAAAGGAAAAACTACTCAGGAAAGTTGCGATAAAAATAAAAATGAAATTCTAGAACAGGTACACAATTTAACAGAACGATTTGCGACTGTTGAAAAAGAACAACAAAAATGTAGTGATAGCCTTAAATTCCAAAATGATTTCTTTGATGGACACACAGTACCAGATGTTTACTTACAGGAAATAGTTGACCAGCAATTGGACAAATTTAAGGACAACTTGACTGAAACTGTGGACAAGACGTTACAAACAGTCGAACAAATGCGACAACAACTAGATCAGGCTAAGTCAAAATATGACGAAGTAGTGGAAAAAGGGACGCTAATTACTGCTGGTGCCTTGGTATTACCTAGTACAAGCATCCAGAATCAATTAATGGACTATGTACCCACCTTCAGTGGAAATAATGTTAGGGTGCATGCTGTACAGTTTTTGAAAAAGATGGATAGACTTTTTGAAAATAGTAAACTCACCAAAGCACAAAAAATAGCATTTTTTAATTCAAAGTTAGTAGGTTGTAGCTGAAGTGTGGATGAATAGTCACGAGGTTGACTATACATCCTATGAAGCAATAAAGATAAACTTTCGTAAAAGATTTGGTCCGTGTATAAGCAGGACAAGTTAGTAAATTATATTTTTACCATTGATCTCTATAGTATAACTGGATGGACATCTGTGGCTGAAATTTTCGAGCTGTCGTCTGCATACCATTGTGTAAGAGAGAAATAAACTTTCGGGTATCTCATTCTTTCTTTTACCAATACAAGGCAATGTGTCATTTTGACATAGTTCATTAATCTGATTGAATATATGAGAAAAATCAATGTGTAAGTGGTTAAATTAAATAAATATGTTAGTTAAAGCTTTGAAGAGCATATAAAAGTTCAAAACTGGTTAGTTTTTTCTTTAAATAAGTTGATGTAGCCTAATATGTAAGATGATTTTTGAAGGAAGCTTACTTGTAAGGCTTTATCTCGTACCAGAATCCTACCCTATAGTTGTGTTTAGTTAGGATAAAAGACCTTACAGAAGGAAATTTCTACTTCTGTTCTAAATTGCCGTTCATCCTACCAAAATATTATATATATGATATTATTTTGGTACGAAATAAAGCCTTACAGATTGGGATTATTACTAAAATCAGGGTTTAGTAGATAATGTAATTCCTACAAGCCTATAACCTAAATTATCATTTGAACGTAAGACTTCTACACAAAGTGTGTCATTCAAACAAATGTAATACAGTTTTTAGCTGACTTGTTTCATTATAGTTATCGAAATTTCAACATAATATGGTTTCTGAAAGATATGAGCCAACTTAAAAAAACAGGTATTATTAAAATAATACTTTCCACAAGCCTATAACCTAAGTGATAGTTTGAATGCATGGCAACTATTCAAATTTTGTCATTCAAACAAATGTAATCAAGTTTTAAGATACCTTGTTCATTATATTTATAGAACTTTCAATATAATATGGTTTCTGAAACCAATATACAAGCTAATAATAAACTTTAAATATAAGTGTAGTCGTGCCAGACTGTAAACAACATTGATGATAAATACATAGAAATGGGAATATCTAAGGTTTTATTCATATCTGTACAGTATTACATGTAAAACTGGATTGTATATCCTTTAATGTAAATGTTTCTTCAGGAAAGTGTGGTATAATACTTCACTATTTTCAAACAATAACACTTTTATTCATCAGAGACATGTTTTCGCATAAGAACATTTAAAGAAACAGTTAAATCTGTCCCCCCCCCCCTCTGTGTAGCAGATGATACACTTGAGCGTCACGCTTTTGTCCTTGGAATGTGCATGTGTATGTCCATCCAGTTATATCATAGAGATCAATGATTTTTACAGGCCGGTATGATCCACATAAAGGGCCTATGTGTGAATATTAGAGAATAGAGAAATTATGATTGAGGAGGAGAAGGGAAAATTTTCAAAAACCAATAGAAACAATTACTAACAGAACAATTTATTTGATAAGCTGAGGTGCTTACTAGAGTGATTCTTTCAAATTAATTCAAGTTTAATTAGTAAATTTAAACTATTTATTTTGGTATTCATTTCAATAATGTCTTCGCGTAAGCGAGCAAATATTGATGCAAAGACTGCACAATTATATATATATAATTGATTTTACTTCTTATAGGTAGTAGTTAATTTGTTGCTTCATCAACATACAAAGTTCTCACCTCACACGTGTCTAAAATTGTATTTTTGGTAGTTTAGATCAGGGTTGCTCAAACTGCGAGGCGTGAGGGGATTTCCAATGAGGTGTGAACCAATTTTTTCACTTCCTTCGACTTGCTAAATTATGATTGACTAAAAAATTAATATTCCGTTTGGCTTATGAAGCAATAAAATTAATTAATATATTACAAATCTTTACTATTCTTAATAAACTTCTACAAAGCTCTTATCAGAAAATAACGAAATAAATTAAATAATAAATGTCTCATTTTTGTATTTTAACGTAAAAAAGTTATCTTATTCTAAGAAAGAGAGTCTTAACAATTACTTTAAATGTTCATGTAAGGCTTAAGAGCATAGAGTTTGAGAAAACTTGGTTTAGATGATTTGCTATAAATAAGATAATTTAGCCAACTTAAATGTGAGCGAAGCCGTGGGCAAACTCGAGTAAGTTAATATGATTATAAAAAAAGAATGATTGATTAATTCATTTAGCAAAATTAATAAACAAATATACTTTGGTACTTAAAAAAATTCAAAATTCAAAATAAAACAAAATTATTAAAATGATGTGTGTGACCACATGTATGTGCTAATTAATAGAAAACGGTACGTGTACAAAACTTTTTATTTCTGGTACAAAACGGTACAAAAACTAGTATAAAACCTTGGCAATGTAAAAATTTCAACATATACAAAAGTGGTACTACAGGTTAATGGACGTGCTGCTATACCTTGGGAAGTAGTAAATTGAGAAAAGACTTACGTATTTTGAAACGGTAGTATATACTAGTTAACTAAACACTACACACCTCTCCATCTATTAGCATCACTACAAATCATAACGAATGTTTCCGGAGACAGCAAAACACATTTTAATAAATGGTCTAAAAATTAAATTTACAAAAAGTCATTTGGCCTAAAGGCGTTTGGCCTAAAGGCGTTTGGCCTAAAGGCAGTTGGCCTAAAAGGCATTTGGCCTAAAGTCATTTGGCCTAAAGGCGTTTGGCCTAAAGGCGTTTGGCCTAAAAGGCATTTGGCCTAAAGGCATTTGGCCTAAAGGCGTTTAGCCTACACTTTAGGCCAAATGCCTTTAGGCCAAATGACGGGTACCCTAATAATATAGGCCCTACATTGTTATAGAAACATAATGTGAAAATAAGAACATCTCATTTCACCAAAGTGCATACATGAAATAACATACACTGTTACAGAACCACATTATTTGTTCTGTACACTTTCAACTCCACAATAATTCACAAACTTCTATTTAAAAGACTGTAATATCTGCTTATAACGCAGAAAATATTGATTCTATAAAATATTCTTTCATATAAAAGTTGTTCGTTTTTAAAGCTCCTACAACTTTGCATTTATATGCTATCTCGTATCTCAAAGAGTTGTGGAGATATTATCAAAATTGGAGGTTTCCACCTATTTAAATTAACCTCAATGTCATTTTAATGGGGGGGAACACGATGTTCCATTTTGTTTCTATTGTTAAACAATGTTTGAATACATAAATTTAATCAAAATCTCTAGAGAGAGTTTTGAGAAAATCGCTTTTTTCTCTGTTCATCCATTAGTAAATTACCCTTAATTATATGGTTGGATAGCTAGTTCCACTTAACCCTCTAAGGAACCTCATGAAAACCCTAAATACAAAGTTTTATCCCTATGGTTTCGGCTCTAGGCTAAGATACAGACAGACAGACAGACGGCATCGCCAAAACCAGTTTTTCGTTTTCAGCGTGTCATGAAACGTCGGCATATATCAAAATATCCAATTCGACTTTTTTTTTTTTTTTTTTTTTTTTTACAATCCCAGTAGTTTCTCTCTCCGAGGAGTTGAGAGGAAGTAAAAAGAAAGAAGATATGTTTTGAAACATGGTTCCTCTTTGCTCTTAGTGGTTGTACTTTGTAATAATGTATTTCCCCCCAAACATTCCTGTAAGATTCGAGTGAAGTATCTATAAATATAGACACCGGGTACTCATGAACCTCCCTGTTTATTACTATCGCGACACTGGTCAGCTATTACTTACTCTTAGATTAGTTTAGTAATAGCACTCACTACAGCCCTTTGGGGGTTTAATTTTAGGGACCCAGACTCCTACATTCACTTTTTTTTTGAAACATTACTTAATATAATTAGCATATTTTAGTATAATTTCCATGTAAACTGCGTATTAATCATAAAAATAAATGGTACGGCGCACCGCACAGACTTTCTCTCTCTTTCTATAAACTCGTAAGATTTCTGAACGGAATAATGTACATTGTATCATCACCACTCCACATAAGAACACGCATAAAATAATATACAATGATATAGAATCAATGAGAAAAGAGGCGCATCTTTGTCCACCTAAGAGCATTTCAAACAGTTTAATGTCTTCCACAAGGGTCAACACTTCGTATTACAATTTCGATTCTTGTTAAAGTTTTAACATTTTATAAGGTGTTGCAGATCTTCAAGTCATCGCATTGATATTTAATTAATCATTTATACATTTTGACCAATAAAAAATGTAAATATTGACTATTGAGTCTAAAATGGAGATAGATCATTGCTATGCAAACATTTCTCCTAAGAGATTTAAGGAAAAATAACATACTTTTTTTAGATACTTACTTATATTTAATTACTCTATGGCATTGGAGTATTATTGCGTTTGAATTAAGTAGTATATGTTTACAACTAAAGCTCACAAAATTGTATTAATATATTTGCAAATATCTCAGAAACGGTTGCTTTTATAAAAATGTATGTCAAATAAAAGTTTTTTATTTCTAATAGTCCTACAATTTTGCAATGATAAGTTGTTTAGTTTCTCCAATAGTTGTGGCGATACGGAAATTAACGCTTCTGTAATGTACCCTAAAAATAATTTTCATAGGAAAATGAAAATAGCCAGTTTATTTATAATCTTAATCAACGCCTAGATACGAATTTTAATCAAAATCGTTTGAGCAGATTTTGAGAAAACCAAATTTTTCTCTTTTCGCCCTTCAGTAAACTACCCTTAATTTTAAGTTTTTATAGACATACAGACAGACGTCATTGCAAAGACTATTTTTTAGGGTTCGGGGGGTCATGAGACCTCGACATCCATCAACATTTCAGGTTAGTTTTTTTTACGGTCGCAATACTTAAGCTTTAATGTCCAAAAAGCTAAAAATATATATATAATTGCGTATAGATTGAAAATTATTGATTTTATAAAAATATGTTTCGAATAAAATATTTGTATTATAAATATATATACATATTTGTAATGCTAAGTAATTTCATATCTCAAATAGTTTCGGAGCTATTTAAAAAAATGTTAATTGACGCATCAGACCGGAGCCCTTAAAGCCATTTTGCCGAAATATTGAGGGTATCCATTTTGTTTGGAATATTTATTAATGTTTATAAATGAAATTTAATCAAAATCGTTAGAGCCGATTTTGAGAAAATCGACTTTTTCTCTTTTTGCCCTTCAGTAAACTACCCTTAATTTTAAGTTTTAATAGACACACAGACAGACGGCATTGCAAAGACTATTTTTTAGGGTTCGGGGGGTCATGAGACGTCGAAATCCATCAACATTTCAGGTTAGTTTTTTTTACGATCGCAATACTTAAGCTTTAATATCCAAAAAGCTAAAAATATATATATAATTGTGTATAGATTGAAAATAATTGATTTTATAAAAATATGTTTCGAATAAAATATTTGTATTATAAATATATATACATATTTGTAATGCTAAGTAATTTCATATCTCAAATAGTTTCGGAGCTATTATAAAAAAAAATTAATTTACGCGTCAGACCGGAGCCCTTAAAGCCATTTTGCCGAAATATTGAGAATAGCCATTTTGTTTGTAATATTTATTAATGTTCATAAATGAAATTTAATCAAAATCGTTAGAGCCGATTTTGAGAAAATCGACTTTTTTTCTTTTTTCCCTTCAGTAAACTACTCTTAATTTTAGGGGTAGATATCCAATTCCAAAAATCCCTCGGGGCAACCCTATGAAAACCTTAGATATCAAGTTTTAGCTCAATCGGTAAAATAGTTTAGGCTCTAGTTGGAGGTACAGACAGACAGACAGACAGACGGAAATTCAATTTTATGCGTGTTCTTATGTGGAGGGGTGATGATACAATGTACATTATTCCGTTCAGAAATCTTACGAGTTTATAGAAAGAGAGAGAAAGTCTGTGCGGTGCCTCGTACCATTTATTTTCAAAATTGTTATTTGGAGAATATTTTACATGATAATAAACCATGTTTGTTAGTTTTTAAATTAGTTTAAGACAAGTTTATTTATGACAAATTTTGGAATATTTGAAATATTTTGGAAATGGCCTTTTAAGATTGAGCTCAAAATGGATATCGAGGAATAGTTTTTCATGATTAAAAATAATATATTTTTATTTTTACAAATATGAATAATTTTAGGACAGCTTACAAATAACTGATTTTTAAATTTATTTTTAATCTTTAACAAACCTTATGAGAAAGTTTTACGATTGTGCTCTACCATATGTATACACTATCAACACCTATCATATAACACTAATGACACAGTAGTAACACCAACAATTCAGTGGTAACACTAATAGCACGTTTTATGTCCATGCCTCTGACCGGTTTTAGGTATTTATTGTTTTCAAGTTTTGGATTTACTCATAAAGATGGCAGTCAAAACTTCTGAATCTCCCCCCCTGCTAAAAACAAACATTTATAATAATGTTGTGAATAACTGCAACATTTAAATAAATCAGTATTTGAGATTCCAGCTTCGTAGCTTATCGGGAGGTTTAATAAAAACTCTGGGCAGACAGAGTAAGAGACAAGCAGACTCCTCATGTATTTTATTATATGTGTTATCAAGGTCGACCACAGTGAATATGTTTGTATTTTCTTAAAGGCGCTCCAAATAACCGTTTTCAAGAAAATCAAGGCTTAGTTTACTAATGAATGAGCTGCTAGAAATGCATTTCTACATCTCTTCAAGGCCACATTTTTATCTGTCCATTATTAAAGTTCCAATTGTTTATTTCATGGGTCGGTGACCTTCCTTAGACTCTGATCGACTTACTAACTTACTAAAGGTCGATCAACCCTAGTTTCTCCAATCTACTTTTATTTGTACTTTATCACGAGGCCCAAGATAGAGAAATTATTGTGATCTACAAAACATCTCTAATGAAATATTTTTGTTAATATCGACGTTTGATGAACGAGTGCCTGACCCGAAAAAAGTGGTTTTGTGAAACTGTCTGTTTGTATCTCGGCCTAAAGCCGCAAACATTTCACAAATCGAACCAAAACTTTATATCTGGGGTTTCCACCGTGTTAAGAGAAAAAGTGATTTTCTCAAAGTCTGCTTTAACGGTTTCGAATATAGTTCTTATCTGTTTAAGATACAAACAAAATGACGCGCCTCATTATTACACAACAAATGACTTAGAAGGTATCTTACATAAAGAGATATCTCAAGTTTTGACCATATCTCCTACAATCTTTGAGATACGATATAACTTATCATTGGAAAGTTGTGATGCCCTAAGAAAATGAAAAATATTTGTTATATATTTATATAAAACCAGTGGTTTCCGAGATATAAGAACATATATTTCTAAACGGATTTCTGGAAATGGGGAGTTTATTGTTATGCTCTTCGGTAGACAGAGATGTCCCTCTTTTCTCAGTGTTTCTGTAACATTGTATATTAGTTCATTTATACTATTTGGTAGCATTTTAGGCTTTTTTCATTATGTTTCTGCAACAATGTATATAATTTAATGTATGCTATTTGGTAGAATTTGATGCTTTTATTTCATTATGTTCCTGCAACAATGTATATTATTTCATTTATATTATTTGGTGGAATTTTATGCATTTTTCATTATGTTCTTGTAACAATTTAGCCTATCTCACCAACCCCTTAGGTTCCTTAACGTGGGCCTTTGGTTGTCAGGATGGGTTGCGGCCGAGGATAGGAGAAGTGACTGGATTCTGATTGCGTGGGTTCGTAATTGACGTCCGGCTTGGGCTTTTATGGTTTTTATTTGTACTACTATGTCTATTACAAAGCGAGATGTTGATAAGAAATGTTAAAAATATTAAAGAACTTAATGGAATTACTTAGGAGCTCGTGACAGAACGAAGTATAGCAAGGAATGCTTAACCATGGCCTGACTGACCTCTAGGTGGCCTGACGCGGACATGCCTCGGTGCCTTAGTACTTGAATGGTAGCCTCTCAGCACTTGTACTCGACGATCCAGCGACCTAACCCGCGTATCCCCAAAAACGGGCAGAGTGACCCCCTAGACTCGATGGTGATTAGTCAGCCCTGTTAGCTGGATACACTACTTTTTATTTGCCTTCTGCCCTGGTTTACCGTGAGGAATGCTGACACTCTGTTTATGTTGTCAGCGCATATGTTCTTTGTTTACGTGCTAATCACAATCACACCTTGCAATACTCGTTTTGTCATTCCAATCCAGAGCACAACAAATTCTAAACAAACATGCCTCAATTTAGGCCGTGACGATTAAACCTATATAATTTGTTTCAAATATCTAATAAGTTTTGAGTAAATATCTCAATTTTTAGGTAAAGGAGCTAGAAAATCTTTGGGGTGCACCTACCATTTATTTTTTTGTCTATATGCTATATATATTTATTCCTTAAATTCCATCTTTCTTCAAATACTTATGTACCCACCTTTATAGGAAACAAATAGAATAAAATAAAAAATACAATTTCCTATTAAACTATTTGTATTTCTTATAACATTACCGATAATGACCGATCAAGGTTACTTTGTTCCCACTCAAATGCTATTTGTAAGTACTATACATTTACAAGTTTACAAGACTCAAAGATCAACTTTAAATGACGTAGCTTTCTTACACGATCCACTGAAAATGTCCGTGTCGATCAGTTCCCTGGACCATCTAGGGATTTGGTATCGAAAGGAAAGTATTGGAATAGATTTTTTTATATATAATGCTTTTTCGCTATTCAACTTCCTTAAAAAAAACTTCCATAATTATCTTCTGGGAGGTGCCATTTTTTAACTACATTCGTCGTTTATGTATACTCCATCATATAGATTATTAACTATTGATAGACAATATAATAGTGGACGCCCTGCCCTGCTTCACCTGCTTAAACAAAGCACATAACATTTCTGCTTCGTTTACTTGGGACAACCCTGGGTTGACTGAGTTAATCTACAAAATCTTATTTTGTTTATTTTGTGATGACCATGCTCATTTATAAAGGAAGGGGTAGTAAGTAGACTGGTCGCCACTCTACCCTTCAGGTATCAGGCTGTATTGATAAACAAATATGAAAGAACATCTCTGAATTATGAGCTAAAAGAGATAGAATGCTAGAGTTTATTCTTGCTTGTCATGCAGAAAATAAGTGAGAATTGAGAAATAGTGTCATTTGTTCTACCTTGACAGTCCACCTTAGTAAACATTTAGTCCCAACATGAGTGAAGATAACAAGAAAGTTGTTTCTCTCGATACCAATCCGATACCGGAGTATGGGTACTAATATCGGTAAAGTATCGTAAAAAAAGTATCGAGTAAAAAAATAATAGTATTGAAAGGAAAATATCGATGTAAGTAAAGTATCGATACTTTTTTCACATCCCTAGGTTCATCTCGTCACGATACGGGTCTCCGCTTGTGAACATGTCCAGGAGGTTCTTCTTGTTGATTGACGCCATGATTCCAAGAAGGATGTCCTTAGCAGGATATTTACAGCTGCCCCCGGGGTAGGCAATCAGACGTACTTCTGAACAGTCTATTTGCTGTAACGAAGTAGCCACAGCTGTTGGTTACTGCTGGTTGGAAAGCTTAAAGAGTACTCGCCTGGTCTTTTAATAGTTTCAAACCCGCCTCGGTGGCATGGTTAGCTAACGCGCTAGTCGTGTTGAGCTCGACTGCCGAGGACGGGGAGATCGAGGTTCGAATCTCGGTCGGGTGAACTGGGGGAGGTTTTCCTAAATGGTTTTCCACTCTCCCTCCACGCAAATGCGGGTTCACTTCCTCTATTCAACCTTCCCAATTCCTAATCTATTAGTGTAATTAGTACTTAAGCGTATAACCCGAACGGGTAGTAAGACGCGGTGCTAAATAATAATAATAATAATAATAATAGTTTCAATACGGAAATAAGCAGGCTTTTTATTTACTCTCTATCACCGCGTCTTACTACCCGGTCGGGTTGTATCTATCTATCTATATGAGGTGTTGAACGTGCACTTTCTCAACCCACTGATTATATCAGCACACTGAATTTCTATGAGCGAGAGTGAAAGAGCCTATCAATTTTGTCAGAAAGGTATTTCCACAAACTTTCCTGGGTTCTTCTACACGCCACAATCGACATTCTACCGGTGTCTTTACTACCCCTCCGAAGGAAATTGTGCTAAGGATTTTTATCTCTCCACTAAAATCCGTCGACCCCGGCTGGGTTTGAACCCCAAACGTCGTGTCTTGAGGCCGGCACTTTACCCCAAGACCACCGAGGTTGAAGTTCGGGTTAAATGCATAGGAAACAAGTGCGCTAATGTTTTAAGGCTGAAGAGGGTTGAATTTAGCATTTATGTGGGAAAACATTTAAGATAACCCACACTCAGTACACCGTACAAATATTCGAAACCCCGATCTCTCAGTCATTGCTAGTCCTGTGTAGTGTGAGTCTGATGCCTTAGACTATTTGACCATTTGTGTTAGTAAGAATGTTCAAATCCTCGCTATGAGAAATCATTTATGATTCTAAAAGAATCCTCAAATGTTCATATCGCAGACATAACATCATCATACGTGATCCATTCTTCATTCAATTTAGACTGAATCCACTTCAACCAACATTGAAAGAACAATTCGTAGCTAGGCCCTACGTCACAGTATTATAAAAGTTAATCATATTCAACCAAATAATTAATATTGCTATCATATGTTTATAAAACTGTTATTTGCATATACATTTAAATTAATAACTATGAAACTAGGCAAATTTAACTCTTGGCTTATTACATTTTAGCACCACGTAAAATAGTGCACTAAAATATATTTTTTGTTCCCTATTCCTATTTTCAAAAGTTGAATACGACTTGGCCAATTCAGGCCTACTATGTAAACTATATATAGCTGCCTATAACCTATATGGGTAGTTACCGATTGTGGTTGGCCGATGAATTTACATGTGGTAACTTTGTAAAAGAACCAACATAATTATTAAGTAAACAGAACCAAAAGGTATGTAAACAAAATCAATATAATATACTTTATTGTGTATGAGTCTTCATGATCTAAAACGATGATTTTGAAACGATTTAATAGTTACAAGCCTAGATAAAATCTATATTTACCTAGGATATAATTAAAGGTTTTACTGCGCTTACACATGTGTTTTTAATAGTTAAAAAATCAAATAAGAATAAGTTAACAGGTTTATAAAGACATTTCTAAACTGACTTTTAAAATTATTTAAGCCACACTATATAACAAGTAGGAGTTATCATTAGTAACTATACTACCAATCAGCGGTTACATTTGGCTAATCCTCTATAGGTCAATCATAGAGAATTAGCGCCATAAGACAAAGATACAGAGCTTGTGTTCAGGTGTCATTTATCAAGACACTGCACTTACAAGAGACAAACTCTACTGGACACGGTAATTTCTAATCTTGCGTTCCTCAGATTGTTTCCGGAGATTATACAACTTAACCTAAACGCAGCATGAATTCTCGAGTACGCGCGTTATAGCCTTTGATGAGGCAGGTGCTCTAAAACATGAGAAGAAATTCCTAAACGCCAGAAAACAAGAGGGTGTATAACGTTCCTGAGTGGATATGTCCGGCAATAGGAGAGCAAACAGGGGAGGAGAAAAATACAAGCCACACCCTATTAAATGACATCAATCTATTTACAAAGATCAATTCTTCGCTCCTATAGCATTTACCTTTCGTTTCCAGGATATTTAGCTCTTAGTGATCAACAGAAATATGTGAGTTTTTGGAGTTTTCAGAGGGAAAATATCAACTTTTAAACTACGTTCACAAGTATGTATATATATAGAGTCATAAAACATAGCTTTGTGTTCATTCCAGTAAATACGAAATTCGTGTATTGTTAAAGGTTTTGTCAATATTTAAACTAAGCGCAATATATGATTGGCCAACTTTTTAAATGAAGAAAAACAGTTTATGCACTGAAAAAGCCTTCCAGCTTGAAAAGTTCAGGCTCAACAAATAGATTTAAAAATACAGTTGCCTAAAAGCTCAGTTCAAGGCTTGATTATCACCCCAAATTTTAAAATTTTCTTGGAAGTCTCCCCCCTTTCCCCCCCCCCCCCCCCCCCCCCGTTCTCAACTGCCCATTGCCCTTGTAGGCCTACTCTCCTTTATCACTTGGGAATTTTTCTAATTTCGAAGTGCTCAGAGTTGGGAAAAACACTGGGGTTCACCCCCCTCCTCCCAAATATATTTCGTGCAACGTCCCTGAGGTCCCCCTCGACAGATATTCAAGAAATATTGATATCAGGATCAAATGAACAAGTCCTAAGAAGATCGGGTAAGAAGAGACCATTTTGGATGTGATTCTTTGGTGCAAAGCAAACTGGATCGGACACATCCTTTGGAGGAACTGTCTTCTGCACGGCATCATAGAAGGAGAGGTTGAGGGAGAGAGGAGCTTAGGAGGAAGAAGGAGGACTCAAATATTGAATGAAAATTCTGGAAGCTGAAGGAGGAGACAGACGACAGGGAGCATTGGTGGTCTAAGTTCACTGACAAAAGGAATAGACCTGCCGCAAGACAGAACACATAATAGTAGTAGTAATAGTAATAATAATAATAAGCATGTGAAGAAAATTAAACTAAATATTTCTACTGAAGAAATATACGGTGCGTGATTACGATTTTAAACTTGGTCATTTAAATAAAATACAAATGTTATTTCCAATTATTGGGAGGCAAAGGCCGACAGTTTGAAACGATTATTAAATATTATAGTAATGTATTCATGACAGTAAGATCAATTCCAGACCAACTTCATCCGCACTAAACCCCATTAATAGACCAATCCCATTCCAATTCCATCTCAAACCCTTCCCAAATGCACACATTATAATCTCATACTAATCCTAATCTAAGCCTAGTTTCACCCCAATTACATTTCTATCCCATTGCAGTAACACATCCAAGTTTAATTTCAATACCACAGCAATCCAATCCCAATATTACCAAAACCCCACTCAAAACTCAACTAGGTCTCACAAATATTCAAGCCCAATCCACTAAAATCCCAACCAAATCCCACTAGAATACCAAACGAATTCCACTAAAATCCCAGCTAAATTTCACTAGAATCACAACCCAATTCCACTAAAATCCCAACCCAATCCCAATAAAGTTTCAACCCAACATCACTATAATCTCAAGACAATCCAAACAAATCCAAAACCAGTTCCACTAAAATTCCAGCTCAGTTTCACTAGAATCCCGACACAATCCCACTGAAATCCCAACCCAATCTATCCCAAATATCATTCCAAGCTTATATCATATCAATCTGTTTCCCTCAATATATTATATTAATCATAATGGGTTGAGAGCAAGGCTTTGTCTTCATGACTGTTTTGTACATCCCTGTGTTGAGAAAAGAGCTCTTTTCAACACCTCCAACGGCCGGAAATAAGACAATTGCTTGCTTTGCTTCAAATGCTGGTTACCAACAAATCCATCAACAAGTCATCTTGATGTGACGTGTCATGCTACTTATATTAAAGTTATGATCAAATTATGACATTTGATTAAAATGTTTCCTTCAAAATACATTCAACCGTTACAATCTCTGTTAAAAGAATACAATAGAAGTGATGTTGTATTGTGTTCAGAATTTGATACGTTTAGGTGAAAAAAAAAACCCTAAGAAAATGATTACTTCATTTTTAAATTTATTAATACAACCAATGTCGTAATTTCGCTAAATCTGTACGATTATTCACACACACACACACACACAATATATATATATAGGTATATACTAGGGTTATATATTCCTTAATATCTTATATATAAGTTGCTAAGCCCGTTTCCTATAGTAGAAATTACGAAGGAATGGCTGAACAGATTTTGACAAAAGATCTCTCATTTTAAAAGTCCAGGATGTCGGGAAAAATGGTAACCTAAGACTAAAAACAAATTTTTTTAATGGATTTCCCATATTTTTCTTCTGTGTACCCCATCTGTACAATCTTTCTTTGTTTACATCTCCGTGGAAACAACGATTTGTGTATGATTGTGTATCTGTCGATAAAATATTCATCTTTTGTTATAAATAATAACTCGATTCATACAAGACTGGTTTGGTGCAACAACTAGAGCTGGAAGAGGGGTCGATTTAAGGTTCTCATAGTGGTGGGAAGGGGGTAAGTATACGTTTTGATTCAAATTAATCACCGAAAACTAAAATTCTATATAAGGTTGATAGCCTTTGACGAGTAAACTATAAACTAGAAAGTCGAGTGAGGGGCTATTATATAGAACTTTGCCCAATAAAAAGTTTAAAAAACATTTTAGTGCAATAATCTGCAGCCATCGCTGCAACGCCCCACTAGTATTGTGTATGAATGGGTACATCTCGGACATATGGATAACTATTTGTGTATATAAGTATATATTTGTGTATAAATACATATACATAATTATGCTAATGTGTTAAGAATGAAGAAGGTTGAATTTAGAGGAAATGTACTTGAATTAGTGTGAGGAACTAGTTAGTAAAAAACACACTTCCTGGTCAGTAGTGATGGGCACAATCGAGTAAAAATATTCGAGTAACTCGATTGTGTTGTGTAATCGGGGGTACTCGATTCTTCCGGGATTACTCGAGTAACTTTACTCGGACCGTGTTATTATTATTATTATTATTATTATTATTATTATTATTATTATTATTATTATTATTAGCACCGCGTCTTACTACCCGTTCGGGTTATACGCACTTACGCTAATGTGTAATGGTAGGGTGATTGTGAGATGAAATGGAGGACCTACAGTTTAACGTGGAATCCGAACCACGGTGGAGATCTTGCATTCCTCACATTCACAAGTTGTGATTAATACACATCTTGTCAGAGGTGAAGGAAGGGTTTGGCATTCAGACCGTGTTATTCTTTTATTTTCTCTTTTCTTACCAGATAAGTAAGAATCGACCTTATTGGCTACACTGTTTACCACGCTATTTCCATTTAAAAGGTATATTCCCTTAGAGATCAATTTTGATCAACAGTTTCCGCTGCCACGCAAAAATGACCCTTTATGGTTTAAACGTTGCACATGCATTCTAAATACAAATTACTCGCAGATGTAAAGTACACAATCGAAAAGCATGCTACTAGCTAAGCGTATCACATTTCCAATTCTTTTCGAAAGTACTCGATGAAAGTTACTCGATTCTTTTTACTCGGTACTTCGGAAGTCTTATTTTCACAATCGCATTGACGAAACTAGATATTATCTTTCTTAATTATTTTAATTTCTCCTTAGTAAAATATGAATATTTATAAATTGAAACTAATTATAGTAAAATACAAAACAAAACAAACAAACAATTGTTTTCACTTTTAAAAAGGTACAATTATTATCAATTTCTTTAACATGAACGTTTAAAGAAAAGTTTATTTTATTAAAAAGAGCACAAAACAATTTTTATTTGTAAGACATTTCTTAAAACGCATACTTTCATATTGACTGTAGATGTAAAGTGAAACATGAAAATAAGGGGATGGAGGTCAGTGTCGAGTGCCTACTACAGGAAGAGATTATAGACATGTTATTAGTATCGAATTCCATTGCAAGACTTCCGAGTAATATTGTCCAACCGATTGCCACGGGACGATTCGAGTAGATGATTCGCTAAAAATTACTCGAGTAATTTTACTCGATTACTCGATTCTTTTTAAAGAGAATCGAGTAATTACTCGATTCTTAGAATTACTCGATTGTGCCCATCACTACTGGTCAGTATTCGGGCCAGGACCCCTTTGTCCGCTAGCCCCACGATGTGGGTAAGCCACTCCACACACGATGATAGACGCACATTCCTCTGGTAGACCTTGGTGACGGTTTCATACCCTCCTCCTCTTAGAGGAAGTGCGAGATGCGTCACATTGTACTGTACATTCTCGGCTCGTTTCGACAACGCTCGGAGGTTTCGGTCGAACAACTCCTCGAGCAGGTCAATGTCTCCCTAGATCAATCCGCACAGCACTCCGTGTCCTTGAGAAGTATTCCCCCTGGAACCCGTTCTTCAAGGTAATGTATTATCTGGCCATTGCGAGGGTCAGCCGTGATTGGAACACGGAAGATATTGGAACGAGAAGATCAGGCTTTTCTGGTATTGTCTCTTTCTAACGCGCCTCAGGTTCCAGTTCTACGTGACTGGCCGGCATTCTTTAATAATTGTTGAAAACATACATTACAGTGTGCTCTTCTAATGAGAGAGCACAGTTAAGAGTGTTGAGACCATTGCATAGGCTACTATTACTACTACTATTAGTAGTAATAATATCATGACCCACACTGGAGCAAAGAGTTCTGTCTCGTCTTGTCTGGTTTGTAGCTGTTGGAGAGCTTGGAGGTTTGTGGCTGTTGGAGAGCCTAGAGGTTTGTGGCTGTTAGAGAGCTTGGAGGTTTGTGGCTGATAGAGAGCTTGGAGGTTTGTGGCTGATAGAGAGCTTGGAGGTTTGTGGCTATTGGAGAGCCTTGAGGTTTGTGGTTGTTGGAGAGCTTGGTTGTTTGTGGCTGACGGAGAGCCTGGGGTTTGTGACTGACGGAGAGCCTGGAGGTTTGCGGCTGTAGAGAGCTTGGAGGTTTGTGGCTGATAGAGAGCTTGGAGGTTTGTGGCTGATAGAGAGCTTGGAGGTTTGGGGCTGTTGGAGAGCCTGTAGGTTTGTGGCTGATAGAGAGTTGGAGGTTTGGGCTGATGGAGAGCTTGGAGGTTTGGGGCTGAAGTTCCCTCAACCATAGACCACTGGTAAAGAAGTAAAATATATTTATTCTGTATTTTATGAGAGTGACTTAAGTGGCATGTGACATGTGAATATGTGACTATGTGACTATGTGACTGAAGGTGAATATTTGATATTTAGTAATAGTCTAGGAGCTAGCCATGTTACGTATGCACTTCTATGTGCCTTAAATTTGATTGCTGGGCCTTATTGCACACATATAGGAGTGCTTAAAAAAATTGGTCACATGTTCCAAATAATGGTCGTTTGGCCGCCATATTGGAAAATGGCCTCCATATTGCTTCATTTTCGGCCTACTGTATATCTCTCTCTATATATATATATTGATCAAATTTTAACGTTTTATATCTAATATTACTCCATTTTAAAAGATATATAATTATTGTTCTATACTTTTTTTGACGAACCTAGTAGTTTTTGAACAAAAACATAAAAACTAAAAAAAAAAAATAGTTAAAAATTTTGTTACTTTCAGTCTAGTGTATCTCCCTATTCGTTGATCCGATTTTAATGTTTTATATTTAATTTTACTCCTTTTTATATGGCAAATTAACTTTGTCCTCACATTATTTTTGATAAAATCATACAAAATATTAAATACTTAGAACAAATATTTTAAAGTAAATTGTGATTCCCAAGTCCTATAAATATGTTTCTTGTAAAAACAAATTAATGTTAACCTAAGAATTATTTTTAAAAAGTTGGTGGAGTATTGAAGGTAATCATTTTCTAAAATTAGCTCAATATTGGAATTATTTATGAGGATTTTTGCATTGGTCCAAATCAGTGTTTTTGCATTTGCAAAAGTCGCAGCACATTATTTCCAAACCTCGACAGGAACACGTATCTTCTCTAAAGCACTTTTGGCAATTACAGGGCTTAGGTAAATCTGCAGGCTCCACTGGATCATCTGTTACTTGTGGAATTAAAATGCCCTCACTCTCCATGTAACCATAATCTAATGGATTGAGCTTTGAAGAAACCTCCAAAGCGTGCATCCTTTTATAGCACTGAAAGTAGCTTCTTTTGATGTGAAGACGGATTGATCTAAAGGTACGTGCCAAGTCTTGAAAGGGCCGTATTTTTTTGTGATGGTATTGATGGAAGCGCGATTTATCCATTGTACGTAAGTTTGAGGTAAGTGAATTAACCAAAAATTCTTCTGCTCTCTTTTCCATGTCCTCGTTCAGTGGCTCCTTACCAAAATCAAGTAGCAGGTCTGCAACACAAGATTCTGCTGCTTTCAATGCTGCTATTTTTGTAGTTACTTTACTTGTAGTGTTACATCCTGTCAGAGAAGGAATTTCTGGCAAAGTTGTAAAAAAGTATATAGTGCCCCACTTTCAGTAACAAGGGAGTGGAGGGTAATGTAGCGTGATGTTCTTCCCGCCCCAACGAAGACCCAAAGTTCCTCAAGGCCAGCATTTTCCCACTTCAGTTGGTGATTATACAATGCATTAATGACAACATCAGTATAAACATCAGTAGAACAAATAACTACTTTGCTCACATTTTATGTTAGTGTCATGTGAGAAATATGGGTTAGAATCCTGTCATCTGCTTCTTCATGATAAAATGCCAAAATCAAATACTCTTCGATGATTCCATTTCTTACAGTCAAACATCTTCCTTGATCTTCAATGAGTATTCCACCCAGATAAATTATAAAGGAGGAGCTATTAGCAGAAGATTATTTTCGGGATATCCAATCACTGCAACAATTGTTTGTTTTTAGGTGAGGCCCAGTAAGCACCAGTATCCACAGGAAGCGATTCACTGTCTGGATAAACAATCCAACATGGAGAGGTGTATTCTTAGAGACATTATGTATAAGATAAAATAACATTTGAAAAATGGAATGTCATTTTAGCTTAACTTGCTCAGAAGTCTGGTATGAGGGAAACATTTCAGAGTAAAATTTTGACCAGGATATTGGTACATTTTTCTTTATCTCTGTAAAAGATTTATATAAATTTTTAGCATTACTCTCTGTATTTTCTAAACCAAAATCATAACATTGAATGTAATTGCATAAGATTTCTGCACATTTCTTGACAGAATCAGTATTACGTATTTCCTCTGCAAGATTAGTTGCGGTTATTCGATTGGAAAGTACCATCTGTGATACATGAGGATCTTTTGCAAAAGTAAAACTAATACCATCGCCAAGTTCCTCTATAAGTAAGCTTTTCATTTTGCGGTTTGATATATGCTTCTCATTTGGCAAATTTTTTCATTGAATTCATTGCGTAGGAATGAAATTGAATATCCTCTAGATTCAAACTGAAATTTTGCAAAAAAAAAAAATCTTCATTGATTTTACTACGTCCTCTGAATAAGCATTTTCATCAACTTCATATTTTTCACTATCCCTTTGATAATTCAAGACATACTTTTTATGCAATTTTTGTGACAGTGGATATCTGCAGCAAACACGCTGTTTACATCTTCCAGAGTACAGGTCCTCTGAAAAACAACATCAAGACAAAAACGAGAGGCGTTAAGTAGTTATTCTGCACGGAATTCCTCACAAATACGGTACAGTTTGGAGTCTCCTTTAAGTTTTTCTTGGTTACACACAATACATGTTTTCAATGGAGGTTGTACTTCTACTTCTTTGGCACTTTTGTTGGGTGCTCGCAGCACTCTCTTTAAAGCTTGATTCTTCAACCTAGTTTTCTTGTTTCTCTTCAGCTCGTTTTCCCGTAAGTTTGTAAGGCCTGTAGCAACTCATGTGATATTTAATGCATCTTTGATCCTCAACACTTTTCTTTGAGTGTTCTTTATGCCATTTTCACATGAATGCAACTTTAATTTCCGCTTCTCTTTTTGACATAAAATACAGAGATTAATGTCCTTTTCATCCCTGCGCCTATTTTATGGGTTGAGGAGCTCCAATGAATCACTCATGTTGCTTCACTAAAACTTCATTCAACTCTCTGCAACAATACAAAACATAAAAATGAAATGGGCATACTCAAATTCATCTGCAAACTCTAAATTAATTTGCAAGTACACAGTAAAGATACCTTAAAATAGCTCAATAACTACTAGGTTTATCAAAAAAAGTATGAGGACAAAGTTGATTTGCCTTATAAAAAGGAGTAAGATGAGATAAAAAACATTAAAATCGGATCAATAAATATAGAGATACATTAGACCAAAAATGAAGCAATATGGAGGCTATGTTCCAATATGGCGGCCAAACGACTATTATTTGTACCATGTGACCAATTTTTTTAAGCACTCCTATATGTGTGCGATAAGGCCCAGCAATCAAATTTAGGGCACATATTAGTGCACACGTGACATGAGTTAGCTCCTCTGCTATAATATAACTTCAGCCGTAATTTTTTCAATCCCTACCACTTCAATTCGAGTTGAATCTTTTTACCGTTTTTAGCCAAAAATACGCTATATTTACCGGCGCTTAGTGCCAAAATTACCTGCTTCAGTGGCCGCATGGACTAAGGTGCAGAAGACTAGACTGCCGATAATGGGGAGATCAAGGTTCGAATCTAGGCCGGGTGTACTGAGCTTTTTTCCAAGATGGTTTTCAACTCTCCCTCCATTTAAATGTGAGTCCACTTAATTTAAATATAGCCTTTTTAATATCCCTAAACCATCAGCCTAATTAGTACATAAGTATATAGCCCGAACGGGTAGTAAGACGTGGCGCTAATAAAAAAAATTTAAAATCCAACTTTTTATTTAGCGAAATTAACTCATTTTATTCACCACAAAACCTGGTCTCTATTTATTGTCCTGCGAGCAAAGTAGCCATTGACCGATATCATTGTCTTCAACATAAAGGGATTGTTTATTTGAATGCAATGTTTTCAAAGAGCCATACATGAACAATAATCAGTAAGGGGGAAAAAACATGATGAGAGGATAACTAGACAGCTCGTAAAATAAGAGAGAATATGTGCTTGCTAATAAACACGGACGGCAGTTCTTGTAAAGACGTGCCTTCAACCATTGTCATGTCATGAAAGAACTACCACGGCCCACAACCTGCCGGTGAAGCTGTGATTCCGTGAGGATCAACTTCATTTCCAGGAGACTTTAATGGAGAAGTCTTAAAAAAAACGGTTAAAATATTATCATAAGCTAATCTGGAAGCATTGGAACCAAAAGTTCTTTTACACATGCCACGACCTTATTTTAACATCTCACAGGTGATCCTAGCTCTTTTTTTAATCACTGTGTCTTACTACCCGTTAAGGTTGTACGAGTATATACTTGTTACGCTGGTGGTTTTAGGGATGAGGAAGGTTATATTTATAGGCAGTGTACTTGCATTTGTGTAGAGGGAGAGTGTAAAAACCACTTTCAGTACACCCGACTGAGATTCGAACCTCAATCTTCCATCGGCAGTCTGGTCTGCTGTGAAAGTGCGCCTTAGTCCACGCAGCGGGTTCCAGCTTATTATTTGAAGTTTTGTGTGAAAATGACACCTGTGTACGAGAATAGAATCGAACCCACGCATTCGTGTTTGGGTGATATCTTCTCAAGTAATTTCATTTAGTTGAAATATGTAGTAGCCCTGTGTAGCTCAGTGAAAGAGCATTGACGCGCCGAGTCAAGGGATCCAGGGTCGATTCCAGTGTCCAAGTGTCATTTTTAAAAATTTACAGGCTCTTGGAATATGTCTACCCCCACCCCACATGTGTAAACATGCGTGCCAACGTTAATTCCCATCCATGTGTAAAACTAATAATATGTAAAAATATTAGTATTGTACGAGTATAAGATTTTTGTTTTAATCCGAGTCTTAACTAATTAACTCTAATCAATTAAGAATAGAGAATATTTTTAAATATTTTTTTATCATATCCAAATATTTTATAATGGATTCCTTTTTTTTTTAAATCAAATTCAAATCGAATATTAAGAATACTTTTGGTTTTGAGTATAGTCCAATAAAAAATTTAACACCGTAAAGCCCAGGTGAGGGGGCAGGAGTAATTGCCGGGAACTCACTGAGCTGTTTGTAATGGTTTGCCAACTTACGGAGCTGTTTCTAATGGTTTGCCAACTCACTGAGCTGTTTCTAATGGTTTGCCAACTCACTGAGCTGTTTCAAATGGTTTGCCAACTCACTGAACTGTTTCTAATGGTTTGCCAACTCACTGAGCTGTTTCTAATGGTTTGTCAACTCACTGAGCTGTTTCTAATGGTTTGCCAACTCACTGAGCTGTTTCTAATTGTTTGCCAACTCACGGAGCTGTTTTTAATGGTTTGCCAATTAACTTTACACGGGAAATCACTCGAGACAATCGAGAATGTATTCAGGAATCTGTGGCCTGAGCCGTTAAAACGAAACTTTGGCCACATCGTTTGGATCAAATCACTTGATAAAATTGTTTATTATATTTTTAATAGCGGTTTAAGCTAAGTTTCTATAGGAAGTTATATTATTTAAAAAGTTTTACTTCTATGATTTGAATTTCCATTCATTTTACTCCATCGCATCCGAATCTGAGATCTATTTGAGTTTTGAAATTTCGGATCCGATTCGAATCTTTCAAATATTTATGTCTGTAACTTCGGATATAATTCGAATCGTTGTTAACTTCCGGTTTCGGATTTGAATTTATCAACGTTTGCACAAGCATTAGCAAACCACCCTGGGGTCACTTTTCAATCTCCTTGTATTAATATTTTAACCCTAGGCGAAGCATCTAATTTAATATTTGGAAAATTATTATTGGGCTTAAAATTTTTAAATCATCCCAGATTTGGATTCGATGGAATTTAGTTTAAAATTTAAATTTAAAAGTTAAACGCTTAAATAATTTAACTTTTAAAAAAGTCATCAGGGATCCATTGTTTTATTTGACAATGTAAACGTGCAGATCTCGTAATATTTAAAATCTATTAATTATTTGAATACAGTTTATTGACCTGATTTTGTATTAATATTAATTAAAACTATTTATAAGTTACTGTGTCCTAATTTTTAAAATTATAACATTTAGCCCGCTTCAGTGACCACGTGGTCTAATGCGCTACTCTCGTGTTGGACTAGACTGCCGATGACTGGGAGACCGAGGTTCGAATATCGGTCGGGTGTACTGGGGGTGGTTTAAAAAAAAATTACTTTACCTCCATGCAAATGTGGGTACACTCCCTATAAATATAACCCTCCTTATTCCTAAAACCACTAGCGTAATTAGTATAAGCGTATAACTCGAACGGGTAGTAATACGATCCGGACTAGATTCGAGATTGAAAATTTTGAATTGACCCAGGTTTATATATTTTCCTCCTTGTTTCTCTGGATCCAGTTAAAGAATCTCCCCGTCACTGGATCACTGGCACAATATTGAATCTTCCAATCGCTGTACCCATCAACAGTGTTGCCAACCCTAGTACCCTACAAATAAGTAGCAATAACCTCAAAAATTCAGTATATTTCAGTATATGTATTTAAAAGTGGTGAAACATTATCATATCACTATTAATTATTTTTATTGAATAATTTTATTTGAATTAATCAGTAGATCAGTATAAAAGTTAAAAATCAGTAAATCTACTGAAAAATCAGTAGGGTTGGCAACACTTTACCCATGCTGTCCTTTCCTCCGCCGAGTTACTCGTCTTCTCGGCCGTTCAAGTCTCCGAGCTATCTCTCACCATTGCGCGTGCGCGGGACGGACGCTAACGGAACCCCGAGGACCTGGCCGGCAAGGCGCCCGGCTGAGGTCAAGGGTCACGACAAGAAGGTACCCGTCTGCGTGATTATCCCACGTGACGTCACTTCTGCGTGTCCGACACACTGGACTCTGTATGTATGTTACTGCGAATAACCGCTTCAGATCTGACAACAAAAAACAGTGGTAAAAACACAAAGTACCGCTCTTTTTATTGGAAGGTCTGACACACTTCAGTAGAAATACTTCTTATGCACGATTGTTTTTGTTTATTATTGTTAACACCTCTACCCATCGGCCATATATTTTGTTTTCCTAATTCATGTATTTTAATGGGTTTATAATAATTCACATTTTTTCAATTATGAAATAATGTATGAGTTTACTATTTCTATAAAATTGTTTTTGGAGCAATACAGTAATAAATATACACTGCACTTCGCCTACCCTGCACACTATTTGTGTGTTTTTTTATGTATGTTATTTGTTTATCAAGCAATCTCAACTCATTTAATTGTCAGTTTTGGTTAAGTGTGAGAGAAAGTGGAAGCCCTAACTTTACCATTAAAGCTTTATTATAATTATTATTAATATAATTATATATTTAAACGACCGCTAAGGTTTACATAGTAAGCTAACCTATATGTTATTGTGTTATTGCCCTAGAGAAGAGACGACACCCACCTCCAGGTGTTGTTCTCCTATATAACGAGACAACGCTCACCTGCAGGTATTAATGATTTCACTTCCTCAATCACATCTTTGTAACTAACTGACGAAGCCAATTGTTCAATGTACAGTACAGAATGATGAGTGAGCCAAGACTGTTGGGCTGTTTTGTTGTTCCTCAGTTTAATGTGTACTGGCTCAAGAGGAACACGGGATGTTTACTGTCTCAAGAGGAACACTGGATGTTTACTGTCTCAAGAGGAACACTGGATGTTTACTGGCTCAAGAGGAACACTGGATGTTTACTGGCTCAAGAGGAACACTGGATGTGTGTGCATATCCATAGCTCAGGAGTCGGAAACCTCTTATACCTGATCCACTTATAAACTCACGGTATCGCACATCGTTTCTTTACTCTACTTTAGCTTTTTTTTGGTGGTCAATGCATCTTACATTTATTCCTAAACTCAATTTTCCCTCAAATACCTAAGTCCCTACCTTTTATAGGGAAAAAAATAGATTAAATAAAATGTATATTTTCATACTAGATTATTTGCATTTTTTTGTAATATTTCTGAATACGATCGAGCAGGATAGTTTTGGTCACACTCAAATATTATTTGAAAGTACTTGATGTATTGTTACTTTACATCCATGACTGTTTCCAGCCTGTGGCAGTTTTTTATTCAAGCCATACATTTTCCACTACCGGCTTGCTAGGTCTGTCGTTGCCTCATATGTCTTATAATTTAACTTAAATCTAGGGCATACACAACATCTAGTCCCCCGGCCGTTAATCCATCACCGTGAAAGGATAAACCCACATTTCAGCAATGATGAATTTTTCAGCCATGCTGAGAATCGAACCCGGAACCCTAATCTCGGTAGGAAGACACGCTACCGACTGAGCTAAGGTGTCGTATACTAACAAAACCACTATTCTAGACCTTAAGGTTGGATTGAAGGTGACGGGAGAAAAGGTCAGTGTTTTTCAGGTCTCATAGAAAACTTTTTTTTTTTGCATAATAAATCAAATACTACCCACTCCAGTAGAAACGCAAAGTTTATTCTTGTACACGTAGAGGTATTAAAAGTTTCAGGACAGACATTCAAGAACTGTTGTTGAGATAACCATGTGAAGAAAACTGAACTCTGTAACGCTCTCTGCCTGGTTGCAGCTAATATCCTCTCGGGGACACAGTTGTGTTAAGTCTGGTTCACACGCAAGGTTTTGTAAAGTCTGTTCACCGTAGGAATTGTTTTCTGAAAGGCCTTTTACCTTACCATAAAGCTAGTATATAGTAGGAAATTGGTAGGAAAAAAGACCTTTCAGAGAGTAATTCCTACCGTGAATGGAGTATACAACGTTTTGTCTGCGCAGTTCAACACGTAGCTTCTGGACGGGAAAACTACGTGAAGACGAAACAATGAGGCCGACAGCCTGTTCATCTGTGACCTGCACAGACTTGTCGGTGCGTATGGACGTTCTACTCAGTCTTATCATTACATGTTGCTCACTTTTACTTCGATGTTGGTGCAGGAACAATAATCATGGAGTTCCAAAATATTGTTTTCTTTTGTTATTTATGATTTTTTTTCAAGGATAACTGACCTTTGTTTTACGGATACCCCTGAATTTGTGTATTTTCAGTAGCTAATGTATAGACCATCATGAACGGCGCGTGCACTTAAGACGTTTAGTTTGACCTTCTTTTTGAAAGACAAATTGCCAAAACTGACCAGACTAGCATTTCCTCCTAAAAGGATTCCATTGAACTGGATGGGACGACCTGTGCTGAGAACTGTACTGGGTGGACATCCCTGAACTGCAACGTTGTTTTACACAGTTTCGCCTGCGCAGTCAGAACTGAGTAATAAAAAGTTGCGTGTGGACCTGCCTTGATGTAATTGATGAAGTCATGTTGGCACTTAGCCAAATAATGTGGCCACCAGTGAACACGCCATTTTGAATGTTGTTCAATGTTGACCAAGCCTTGCTTTAGAATGAATATCTCTCAATCCCCCCTTCTTGGAGGATTTGCTCCTCGCTGATTGGTCAAGAGGACATCACAATTTATTTATTTATTGTATTCATTTGATATATTTAACGTGCACTTTCTGGTGAGAGCGAAAGGACCCACCAAACTTTCCGAACAAAGTACTTTCCCATTCCTTCCAGGGTTCTTCTACAAGCAACAATCGACATGGAACCGACGGCTTTACTTCCCCTCTGAAAGAAGTTGTGCTACGGATTTTTATCGTTCAAGAAAAAAAAAACCGTCGTCTTCAGCTGGATTTGAACCCACGAACATCAGGTCCCGAGGCGAGCACTTTAACCCAAAACCACCGAGGTCAACAAGAGGACTTAATAATATTAAAGGGAAGCCGTCACCCTTCAAGTTGGTGATCGCTGTAGTTTTCTGGGAGAATATCTTTCTCCTAAGATCCAGCGAACTGTACAGACGTGGTTCAGACGCGGTTCAGACGCCACGCATGAGACTAGGTCCCAGGCGTCGTGTGCGACAGAACAGTCTGTCGTGCGAGTATCGAACTTGTGACACGTTAGCTGACACGTGGGTTACTTACACGACGGTCTCCGTGCTTCTTAAGTCTTTAGCTAGCATAGTTCATACACCATCACATTTAATGTAGCCATTTCTGTAGACTAGTAGCACTGATCAATGAATAAGATGCATGTCTCTATATTTCCCCCTCCCCGTTGCCAACCTGACCAAACAACGACATAAGGGGAGTGAGCTAGTGACAACAATATGTTTCTACTGGATATATATTTGATTTATTTTGCCGATTCTTTTTTTTTTTTTTTTTCAATGAAAACTTCAAAAATGGCCCTCAACTCGCAATTCCTACCACCCTACCTTAAGGCAAGCCTGAACATACCACATACACACTTATGTGGGTGAGAAGATATTTCCCTACAATCACTCGGTGGTGGTTAGTTACAAATGTTTCCGTCTGGAGCATCTGCATAGAGACAAAGATGGTGTCTTTCCAACAATGGCTCTGTATACGACTGAACTGAGCAGTGCTCTGTCAACATACGGGTATAAACGAGCGACCGTCTTTGTTCTAATGCAATTAAAAAGTGAGCAAGAAATTGTTTTATTGGAAGGGATATTAAACGGTCACGCATCACAGGCGTTACCAGACAATTGTATATATATACAGTATGGGTGGTAAACTGCATTTCCAACGATAAGAAGCAAAAACAACTGCGACAGAGCAAATTTTTCTCCGCGCTAAGCAATAGTTTTGATCTCTTGAAGAGCAAGGAGGCCATGTGGCACTTATAGGATACAAAATAGATTTTGTTGACCAAGCGTTGTTAGGTGATGTTTTAACTTTACCATTTGGCATTTAATCTGTCTGCGCGAGTGTTTGTTTGGCGATTACTGTCAAATGTGTCAACCAATTATAACTTATTATTATTATTATTATTATTATTATTATTATTATTATTATTAGTAGTAGTAGTAGTAGTAGTAGTAGTAGTAGTAGTATTATTATTACCGCGTCTTACTACCCGTTCGGGTTATACGCACTTACGCTAATGTGTAATGGTAGGGTGATTGTGAGATGAAATGGAGGACCTAGAGTTTAACGTGGAATCCGAACCACGATGGAGGCCTAGCATTCCACACATTCACAAGTTGTGATTAATACACGCCTTGTCAAAAGGGAAGGAAGGTTTTGGCAATCAGATAAATCCATGCCAGGACAGAGGATTGAACCCCGGACCCCCAGCACACTTTACACCTACACCGCCAGGTCACCTAAATTATTTTTTTAAACTAAACTTAGCGGATACATTGTTTAACATAAGCAGAACGACGTATGTATATTCCATTTAAACGGAAAGGTAACAGTCTTACCTAGACTGATTACACTATGATCCTATCTTATAAGGTACACCATAGTGGAACCAAGTAAGGTAACAATCTTACCTTGACTGATTACACTATGATCCTATCTTATAAGCTACACCATAGTGGAACCAAGTAAGGTAACAATCTTACCTTGACTGATTACACTATGATCCTATCTTATAAGCTACACCATAGTGGAACCAAGTAAGGTAACAATCTTACCTAGACTGATTACACTATGAGCCTATCTTATAAGCTACACCATAGTGAAAACAAGCAAGGCAGCAGTCTTACCTTGACTGATTACACTATGTATCTATCCTATGAACTACACCATATTGGAACCAAGTAAGGTAAGCTTAAAGGGTAAACTGAGGGTCCATGGTTGTTAAATCTGATTATACGTTTCAAGATGGCGGCCACTAAAAAGTGTTTTCGTTTAGTAGCTAATCTCAAGTGGTTTGAATTAAAAGTTCTAAGTAGTCAATTGAGTACCTAGGAAGTATTTTTTTTAATGTGTTAGGGATGAAAAAGGTTGAATTTAGAAGGTGTGTATCCGAATTTTCGTGAGGGGATGGTGGAAAACCATTTAGGAAAAACACCCACAGGACACCCGACCAGGTTTCAAACCCCAATCCCCTCATCACGGTCCGTCCAGTCTATCGCGAGAGAGACGCCTCAAACCTTGCGACCACTGAAGCGGGCTATTGTCTATGTTAATATTATTTCCGTCCTTGACAGGCTCGGAGAGACTTGTAGCAACTTCATTTATATTTTTTTTAAGTTCCGTAATGCTTTAATACAGTTCAAATTGCGTATTAAAGACCTTTTAGAAACAACAAACACATTTTGTTGTGGCCCACATTCTACTATATTGATGGGTTCTTAACCTGGGGTATCCGTACCCCTTAGGGCAGGGGGCTCGATCTTTGAATATATATATATATATATAATGCACGACGTCATAGAAGGAAAGGTTGAGGGAAAGAGGAGCTTAGGAAGGAGTAGGATTCAAATACTAGATGACTTGAAGGAAAGAAGAACATTCTGGGAGCTGAAGGAGGAGGCAGAGGACAGGGTGAATTGGCGGTCTAAGTTTCATCGATAAAAGGAATGGACCTGTCGTAAGACAGAACACCTAATACTAGTAATTATAATAGTATATAATTTTGTTTGATTGTAACATAACCTGTATACCTTGATTTTGGTTGGAAGAACAGTAGAGAACATTCAAACATATTTCTTTGAGGTCAACACCGATAACATTTTATTATATTATTTGTTTTATTTTATAGGTATTAATAATAACTATCAAAAGTGACAGCTGCAGATAACATGACTTGACGTATAAATATATTAAAATGGTTTTAATAACTTAAGTAACTAACTTCTACTGTTCTTCCTAACAAAATCATACTATAGCTATACTTTGGTTCCATGTTCTGAACGCACAAAAATCAGAGCTAAACTCTCACCAGTTGTATTTTGTGTATTTTTAATTTGTTGTTCTTCTTTAAATAAATATGATAAAATCTTTATTATTTGCTATCAGTTGTTCTGTCCCTGGGTATCCACGTGTAAAGTAAAGCCAAGCTATCGACATGTTTTTAAAGTCATACTGGAACCTAATAGGACTGTTGAGGGCAGGGTCGCCCTTGGCCGACGTGGCGCTCTAGAGAAACTTTGTTTGCGGAGTCCTCAGTTAACTGCCTCACCCACCTCATCCCCCTTCCCCTCCCCCAAATAGAAAGATTTAAAAAAGTTAATATAGGTTTAATGTTATTACAGTAGTTTGCACCTATTTACAAGTTTTCGGCCGTACAAGGTATCAGGGAATGCTCTAGAAGGTGAATACATGTTATATTTAATTACAGAAGCCATGTTGTTATACAGATAAGGGTTGATTTCTCCCCAAACATTAGTTCAATTTTTTTCCCCCTAATGAACTTTATCTGTATACAGGTACAAAGAACAACTGTACCATTTTAATTAAACAGGTAAATGCATTCAAAAGTTATCGTGAGACATTTCCACCACAGACAGACCGACAGACAGACAGTCAGTTGAGTTTAAACGAAGACCTCGTTTCACTCGTTCAATAAATCAAACCACATGATTACGTTTTTTTTAGTTTTCCCACTCTGACTATATTTGCTAGACAGGGAACCAACCGTACGAGCGCGCAAGTAAACATTTCCCTCCGCCACTTGTTTTGTCCCTCTGTCACCCAAGAAAGCGGGTCCCTGTGTGGGCGTACCCTAGGTGCTGATGTTGTTGACAATCTGATGAAGGGGGTTGGTTACATATTGGGCAATACATTTGAGGTCTGTAATTGTATAAGCACTCAAAACCCCTGTACTACAGTATTAGTTTTATTTTAAGGGTGCTACAAGGTAAAGCAGTGACGGGTTGCAGACGTTTGTAAATCCTTCATTATTCAAGAAGTTGTTTGATATTTTTAAATTTTGTTTTCAACAAAATGTTGGCGAAAATTATCAGAAGGTTTCTGATAAGTTAAAAAGTTAAGAATTTGAATTTGAAGTTAAAAGAATAATCATTAAACGATGCTTTACGTGAAAATGTGTACTTGTGATACTAAATCAAAAGGTGATAAACCTAGATCTAGCCTTCCTCTGTCAAATAAAGTCAGGTTTTGACAGGATCACAACAGAACATTCTAAGACAATACGGGATTGTTTTATAGGGTTTTATGTAAGTTAATACACATTTTTTTTTAAACAATTTAAACTTAAAATTGAAACTTTTTAACCGGTCAGAACTACTACCGCGTACATTTTGGTGTTAACAGTCTTTAAAAAAATATCAATCCTCTTCATAAATAGTTCGGTATTTTTAAACAACGGTCACATTTTTCAGTGTCCTCCCATGTAGATTATATCTACCAAACGTGACCACTACAGATCTCATGCATTGACGTATGAACACGTGAAACTAGAGCTAGTAGCTTCTCTAGCCGTCAGATAGGACACTTCCTTATCAAATGGTACCGTAGCTACCTTGTAACTGTTCCAAAGGTTTACACCAGATTGGGGGCAAGTGGAACATTCACAGCACTTCAACACAATCACAAACAGTCTCTAATAAAACTATACTATGGAGACCAGTGTGTATGTCTCTCTCTCTCTTGTAACGTGTACCACAGGGTTTGTGAGCTAGTGGTCGGTATGCAACCATCTTATGAGGTTGGAGCACCCTGAAGGTGCGGTTAATTCGTCCCGATGAGATAATGATGATGAGTATGTGGTGCCAGTAAAAGTCGTAAACCTGACGTCCATCATAACAGGCCCAACTCAGCACTCGGCTCGCGCGAGGTATGAGAAAAGATAAGACCAAGAAATGTCAGAAATGTGTGCAGGGCATTCGTATTTGAATGATTACTCGAAATTTTCCACGGTGACGATGGGGGACAAAGCTTCTTGTTAATAACTACAGTATTTCCATATTAAGACAGAATGAAGATTCGTGAACAGTGCTTATCTGTGAAGCCATTCCAAAATGGTCAAAAACGGTCTTTTGAATGAAGTTTTTTTTATCCAAATTTCATTTAAATTTCAACAATGTTCATTATTAGGAACATCTACTAACCCTTTGTCTCCATTAATGTTTAATCAGAAATGTTCCACGTGCAGTAGTGTTGGTGTAAATGTACGATTTCGAGCCGACTGTACCACAGAGTTGATGATCGTGTGATGATCGATCATAAGTCAATCACTATCTAGAATCTGGCAACCATAAGATCAATTCTTCTTCTGGAAAAAATACCTATGATGACACCGGGAATCGTACCCAGGACCTCTAGACTAGTATCCAGAAATGCTAACCCTAACCAAGAGGTCGGCAGAGATGTATCTGATGTATAGAATGTATTTTGAAACTAACCTTACGACTTGATATTGAAAAGGCGTACCGTTACACCCATTGAAAGTGCCTTTAAATTTCCAAATCGTAAAAACGAGGTACATCTGGACTACCAAGTGTTATTCTTGTGTATCAATTGACAATGGCGGCCGGCCAGTCTGTGAATGGTCTCAAGAGTGAAGAGTTTAATAACCCACCCGTTTAAAATATCTCCGTTAGTTGTGATCGCTAATTGAGTTTAACGCGAGTAGTATGCCATGATCGCACCTTCCCCCCCACCCCCCCTTCCTCGCAGCAACCGTTTCTACCTCACAGCTCTTTGTCCGGTCTGACGGGGAAAAAGAAACGGATGGAATCTTTATAAGATCACAAAGACGACATGATGAGAATTGAAGAATGTATTCAGTAACGCTAAGGTGCAACCAGGGAGGGATATCTATGTGCAGGGGAAGAGTGGTCTAAGTGCATCAGCATAAAGGTTTGGACTGGTACCTTCAAGACCTCCTCAGTGGCCGAATGGTCTATGTTGTCACTCTCGTGTTGGACTGGCCTGCTTAGGACGGGGATATCGGGGTACATATCTTGCTCGAGTCGAATTTTCGAATTTACTAAATGGTTTTCAACTTTCCTTTCACGTAAATATGGGTAGATTACCTCTAAAATGCCTCATCCATACCCCATTTTAGTAATGATCATATATGCATATTACCTGGACAGGTAGTAAGATACGGTGATAAAAACAATTTCTCTAATGTAAAACATACAGATAATAAGCCTAAAATAACGTGGAAATTAATACTACAAAACAAAAATGTAATCTTATAAAAATCAATCATTAGTAAACTAAGCTAATTGGTTAATAGTCATAGATTAAAAAGTGACGTTTTACACCAAGTAAACAACAGGAATTATCTGTGAATAGAATTGCTGGTAAGACTGTAGTAATAATAGTAACATGGAGCGAGGTCTACTGTTCACAGAACTACTAGTAAGACTGTAGTAATAATAATAACATGGAGGGAGGTCTACTGTTCACAGAACTACTAGTAAGACTGTAGTAATAATAATAACATGGAGGGAGGTCTACTGTTCACAGAACTACTAGTAAGTCTGTAGTAACAATAATAACATGGAGCGAGGTCTACTGTTCACAGAACTACTAGTAAGACTGTAGTAATAATAACAATAACATGGAGCGAGGTCTACTGTTCACAGAACTACTAGTAAGACTGTAGTAATAATAACAATAACATGGAGCGAGGTCTACTGTTCACAGAACTACTAGTAAGTCTGTAGTAACAATAATAACATGGAGGGAGGTCTACTGTTCACAGAACTACTAGTAAGTCTGTAGTAACAATAATAACATGGAGCGAGGTCTACTGTTCACAGAACTACTAGTAAGACTGTAGTAATAATAACAATAACATGGAGGGAGGTCTACTGTTCACAGCACTACTAGTAAGACTGTAGTAACAATAATAACATGGAGCGAGGTCTACTGTTCACAGAACTACTAGTAAGACTGTAGTAACAATAATAACATGGAGCGAGGTCTACTGTTCACAGAACTACTAGTAAGACTGTAGTAACAATAATAACATGGAGGGAGGTCTACTGTTCACAGAACTACTAGTAAGACTGTAGTAATAATAACAATAACATGGAGGGAGGTCTACTGTTCACAGCACTACTAGTAAGACTGTAGTAACAATAATAACATGGAGCGAGGTCTACTGTTCACAGAACTACTAGTAAGACTGTAGTAATAATAACAATAACATGGAGCGAGGTCTACTGTTCACAGAACTACTAGTAATACTGTAGTAATAATAGTAACATGGAGGGAGGTCTACTGTTCACAGAACTACTAGTAAGACTGTAGTAACGATAATAACATGGAGGGAGGTCTACTGTTCACAGAACTACTAGTAAGTCTGTAGTAACTATAATAACATGGAGGGAGGTCTACTGTTCACAGAACTACTAGTAAGACTGTAGTAATAATAGTAACATGGAGGGAGGTCTACTGTTCACAGAACTACTAGTAAGACTGTAGTAACGATAATAACATGAAGGGAGGTCTACTGTTGACAGAACTACTAGTAAGACTGTAGTAATAATAACAATAACATGGAGCGAGGTCTACTGTTCACAGAACTACTAGTAAGATTGTAGTAACGATAATAACATAGAGGGAGGTCTACTGTTCACAGAACTACTAGTAATACTGTAGTAATAATAATAACATGGAGGGAGGTCTACTGTTCACAGAACTACTAGTAAGACTGTAGTAACGATAATAACATGGAGCGAGGTCTACTGTTCACAGAACTACTAGTAAGACTGTAGTAACGATAATAACATGGAGGGAGGTCTACTGTTCACAGAACTACTAGTAATACTGTAGTAATAATAATAACATGGAGGGAGGTCTACTGTTCACAAAACTACTAGTAAGACTGTAGTAACGATAATAACATGGAGAGAGGTCTACTGTTCATAGAACTACTAGTAAGACTGTAGTAACGATAATAACATGGAGAGAGGTCTACTGTTCACAGAACTACTAGTAAGACTGTAGTAACGATAATAACATAGAGGGAGGTCTACTGTTCACAGAACTACTAGTAAGACTGTAGTAACAATAATAACATGGAGGGAGGTCTACTGTTCACAGAACTACTAGTAAGACTGTAGTAATAATAATAATAATAACATGGAGCGAGGTCTACTGTTCACAGAACTACTAGTTAGACTGTAGTAACAATAGTAACCTGGAGGGAGGTCTACTGTTCACAGAAGTACTATAAATACTAAATGAATGCGGCTTTTGAAATAATATTTTATAACCATTGCATATTAATACATGTTTCACTGATATTTACATTCTTCAATGGATAGTATGAACTAAATGTTGAAACCTAAGCCTTATTGGGGTTTTAAAGGATAATAAAATTATTTCAGGATTTAAAAAACATTATATGTAATTTGTTTGATACTTTCTTTGGTAGCATTTTAAAAACTCAACTCAAAGATATAAAATTACAACAGTCTACATTTTAATTTATTTTAAAAATGGTTTTGAAACCTTTTGATCACATGTTTATTTTAAGACTCAACGATGATAAAAATGATTGCGGTGGGGAAACAGTTTATTAGCCATAAATCAATATTATTAAAAAAAAATGTTTTTAAACTCTGACACGTGAAAACAATTACTGACCAGACAAGAGGATGGAAGGATGTCTCTCTAATTTAATCTCCCTCGTATCTGACGTTGTAAAAAGTAGTGGTAAGTCTTAAAACAGCCTCACTGTCCTCGTATCCCAGCGGGAGAGTTTCCTGGACAGAACATTCTGATGTGACCGAGTGGCCGAGTGACTAGCTACATGGACCTCCTGAGAAGATCACGCTTCAAGGTCAGACACATACTTTACTGAAGAGATCTGATCTGTAACTGAGGGGTGTTAGATAGTCCAATCTATCAGACATAAGAAAAACAACTCCAGTACTCCCAGATAGGGCTACCTCGGTCCCTTTTG